>CM077027.1:24041635-25434135 GCA_039090855.1 Macrothele yani | reverse complement strand
CAACTGAATGCAAGTTCTATATGCTGTAGCCACCAGCCCCCTCTGAGTCTGCAGATTGAAAACTGAATCCTATGCACATGTCACTTTGAGCTTTAACCTACGTATGAATCACAAAATCGCTGCCCCGGTGGTGCAGTGGTCTAAGCGATGGCCTCTTATCATTCGTCCGTAAGGGGTCCGGGTTCGAATCCCGGTGAGGCATGGATGTTGTATTTGTCTTACGGCATTGGCTCTCTCCCTTCCCTGGAACCAGTGACCCTAAATTAGAGACGGACGACTGCTTATAGCCCATTGAGTTGCTCACGGTGGTCGTTAAACCTCCAGTCAAAAAAAAAAAAAAAAAAATCACAAAATCGCTCACGCCAGGTCTTTATATTTATAGTTTTGCTTCTTAGACGCCCGTAGCAGACACTGCACCATGGGTTCTGCTGGTTTATAGAAAAGGGGAAATGTGAGGTACACAGTTAAGTCATAAAACATTCCATTACAGGCATTGCGGGGTGTATGAGAATGAAAGATTCAGAGGTGAAACTCCATATTGAACATCAGCAATCCAGCGATGGAATGTGGGGGTGGAAGAAATCTCACATTCACAACAGTGGCGACTCGTGGTTGAAAAAATAGGTGAAGAGCTACAAGAGAAAGGATATCTACTGTCTTCAGTGAAAATCACTATATGAGGACTGACCTATTTTTTGTATATTAGATCAATTCTTTCTTAAAGCTGCAAATTTGTCGATTATGTCATCATAGAATGGTTGTTTCTTCGTGAGCATCAATAAAATATCTTTCTGAATAGAACTATTTGCCAAAGAAGCAAGTCTATCTTGAGAAATAGTGTTTCTTGAGTAAGTTTGTATTCTTTTAAGGCAAGGAAAACTTCTTTCCACTGATACACTTCCAGATAGAATGTTTAAAATGAGGGCAACCAATTTTTAAGCTTCTGTAAAAATGTCTTTATCTTCATGAAGCACCCGAAGAAGTTCTTGAGTCGATATATTCCTTCATTTTTAAGGCGCTGGAGTTTAGTAAAAATGTAGATTTTCAAAAGCGTGAGAGGGAAAGCTTGAATTAAATTGTTCGAATTTTGTTGTGTCAGCAAGACAACAAATTGAAGTTTTTCATAGTCTTGAAATCTTATATCCATTTTCATCAGAATGTGGTCTAAAATTTCAAAATACAATTGTTTTTTTGTACAGAAAACTAGCGGATAATGCTTACCTTGGCATTCCTTTCTAGCGACGGGGACATTTCACACACGTGTTTTCCGGTCTTTGTTGAGGTTATTGTCCTAAAGTCCGTTGTATGCGATGACTGGCTTTACTTCTCACACTTTTCGCTGGGTATACTCATTGGATCTTTGCTTTAGGATTCCAAACATCAATTTTTACCGTTCTTTATACTCGAAATTTTCGCCCATACTCTGGGCATCTTCAGGAGCGTGGCGACTTTACCACCGATGTTCGTGGCTAACTTCGCGCTAATGGAGTCCGATACTCCTTGTTGCCATTCGTCGGAAAAACTTTCCTGGATATATTTCGTTAACAAGCCCGGCTGGCGCCATCTATGTTTAGTTACGAACTTTTTTTTTTTCCGTATTTTTTTTTTTTAATTTGTTATTTATTTAATTTCTTCTCCTATCCTGGTTTCCTTGTCTTTTTTGCCTGTTTTTCTTTTGTTGTTGTTTTTCTTGTCTTATTAGTTCTTTCCACAGGCCCGATAATGTGCTAGGGTCGTTCTGGTTACATACCCTTGCTTTATTTTTGTAGATTAATATTGCTTCTTCCCTCCTCATTTGCCTTTCCGAATATTTTTATTCTTTTTTAGCATTTTAATTTCATCGAACTTTGGGAATGTCCGGTTTTCCAAGCAGAATTGCACTAAAGCCATTTTGGCTTCTTTTTTTGCCAGTTAGATATGTGTTGTTTAAGTCTTTTTTAATCTGTTTTTCGTACTTCCAATGTACGATATTGGGGGTATGTGTGCTATTGGAATTTCGTAGGTTCCTGATTCTTCTAGCATTTTTTCCTCTGTTTTTTTGTTGACAGTCATACTTTTCACGGTGTGCACTGAGCTTCCTAGTTGTAAGTCATATTTAGCACAGTGCCTATTGATTTCTTTACTCACTCCTTCCAGGTATGGGAAAGCTCCAATGTATTTCCATTTTTTATTTCTCATCTTCCTTTGGTTGTGCACTTCTTGGCCTTCTTTCCTCTGAGTCATATGCTTTTTACTCTCATGTATCCATTTATTAATTAGCTTGCTCGGGTACCCATACTCTTGTGATATTTTCGAGATAAACTCTAGCTCTTGATTTTTTAGCCTGTTGTTAGATGTGTGTGTGTACGCTCGCCGTATCAAGTTTACTATGCTGTTTTTTTTATGTATCACTGGATGGTGCGACGAGTATGGTATCAGTACAGGTATGTAAGTTGCTTTTCTGAACACAGAGTATTCAAAACTATTTTTGTTTTTCTTTAGTTGAATGTCCAGGAAGGATAGGCAATTATCCTCTTCAAACTCAATAGTTAGCTCTATGGTGTTGCATATTTTGCTAAACTGCTGTGCTAGATCTTGTAGCTCGGCTTTGTTAAGTTTAGACATTATAATAATGTCGTCTACATATCGAGCATAAAGTATTGGTTTTTCAGGTAAATTTTGAATAATTTCTTTTTCGAGGTATGCCATAATCACTTCTGCGTATAATGCCGATAATGGGGATCCCATAGGGCCACCTTGTGTTTGTTTATATATATTTCCTTCAAAATGGAAGATGTTGTTTTCCTTGATGAAATATAAGGTATTCTTTAGCTTGTCACAATTGAAAGAGCTAAAGAATACCTTATATTTCATCAAGGAAAACAACATCTTCCATTTTGAAGGAAATATATATAAACAAACACAAGGTGGCCCTATGGGATCCCCATTATCGGCATTATACGCAGAAGTGATTATGGCATACCTCGAAAAAGAAATTATTCAAAATTTACCTGAAAAACCAATACTTTATGCTCGATATGTAGACGACATTATTATAATGTCTAAACTTAACAAAGCCGAGCTACAAGATCTAGCACAGCAGTTTAGCAAAATATGTAACACCATAGAGCTAACTATTGAGTTTGAAGAGGATAATTGCCTATCCTTCCTGGACATTCAACTAAAGAAAAACAAAAATAGTTTTGAATACTCTGTGTTCAGAAAAGCAACTTACATACCTGTACTGATACCATACTCGTCGCACCATCCAGTGATACATAAAAAACAGCATAGTAAACTTGATACGGCGAGCGTACACACACACATCTAACAACAGGCTAAAAATCAAGAGCTAGAGTTTATCTCGAAAATATCACAAGAGTATGGGTACCCGAGCAAGCTAATTAATAAATGGATACATGAGAGTAAAAAGCATATGACTCAGAGGAAAGAAGGCCAAGAAGTGCACAACCAAAGGAAGATGAGAAATAAAAAATTGAAATACATTGGAGCTTTCCCATACCTGGAAGGAGTGAGTAAAGAAATCAATAGGCACTGTGCTAAATATGACTTACAACTAGGAAGCTCAGTGCACACCGTGAAAAGTATGACTGTCAACAAAAAAACAGAGGAAAAAATGCTAGAAGAATCAGGAACCTACGAAATTCCAATAGCACACGTACCCCCAATATCGTACATTGGAAGTACGAAAAACAGATTAAAAAAAAAGACTTAAACAACACATATCTAACTGGCAAAAAAAAGAAGCCAAAACGGCTTTAGTGCAATTCTGCTTGGAAAACCGGACATTCCCAAAGTTCGATGAAATTAAAATGCTAAAAAAGAATAAAAATCGGAAAGGCAAATGAGGAGGGAAGAAGCAATATTAATCTACAAAAATAAAGCAAGGGTATGTAACCAGAACGACCCTAGCACATTATCGGGCCTGTGGAAAGAACTAATAAGACAAGAAAAACAACAACAAAAGAAAAACAGGCAAAAAAGACAAGGAAACCAGGATAGGAGAAGAAATTAAATAAATAACAAATTAAAAAAAAAAAAATACGGAAAAAAAAAGTTCGTAACTAAACATAGATGGCGCCAGCCGGGCTTGTTAACGAAATATATCCAGGAAAGTTTTTCCGACGAATGGCAACAAGGAGTATCGGACTCCATTAGCGCGAAGTTAGCCACGAACATCGGTGGTAAAGTCGCCACGCTCCTGAAGATGCCCAGAGTATGGGCGAAAATTTCGAGTATAAAGAACGGTAAAAATTGATGTTTGGAATCCTAAAGCAAAGATCCAATGAGTATACCCAGCGAAAAGTGTGAGAAGTAAAGCCAGTCATCGCATACAACGGACTTTAGGACAATAACCTCAACAAAGACCGGAAAACACGTGCGTGAAATGTCCCCGTCGCTAGAAAGGAATG
This sequence comes from Macrothele yani, assembly GCA_039090855.1. NCBI lineage: Eukaryota > Metazoa > Arthropoda > Arachnida > Araneae > Macrothelidae > Macrothele > Macrothele yani. The sequence continues at coordinate 25,429,723 of CM077027.1, read as the reverse complement.
CCAAGGTAAGCATTATCCGCTAGTTTTCTGTACAAGTTACTTTGAAATATCGCACGTAAAAGAGAATAGTACAATAATTAGAGCTATATAATAGTCAGAATTAGAACTACTAAGTCTAAGTGGAATCAATTGTTTTTTGTGTATAAGAGCAGCATATTTCCGTTTAGATCTGCTTATTTCTGTGCTTTTGCTAGCTTTTCCAAACAGTGCTTCAAATACTTCATCGTTCCTTTCATGACTCAAAATTTCACGAGTTTTTTTTTTTAATTTGAGTTACGCAGTAGTTTATGTCTAGTGATTTTTTCTGCAAAATTTCGAATAATAGATCGGTGGGGCTAAAAATGTCATTAAATACTATTGCCAAAAATATAAATTCAAAAGTGTTCATATCGTTCAAAAACCCCTAAACCCCTTGGCAAGTTGAATTGATTTTTTGTCTGATTGTTCACTATTTCTCAGAAATTCGAATACTTCCTTCAATTTATCCCAATCTTCAACAATTACACTTACTACCTTCGAAGTGGAGGACCATCGAGTTTCTGCTATGGTTGGTATGCGCCTTGCAGTTGTAGATGTGAGTGTATAAGATCGCTTCACTGAGTGGTGAAAAAGGGAGGAATTCTAGTGAGGCTTGCATAAAATATATGACACTTAAAAATTTTAGAAAAACTCTACTGTAATACTAGGTTCAAATGAGGTGCTAAGCAATGAACAAAAACAGCTTGAGAAGCTTTATCCTTGATTTTTTCTGGAGCCTATTCAAGTGTCCAGACATTACACTTGCCCCATCGTAACATTGTCCTATTAATTTGTGTTGATAATCGAATTGTTCCAAAATTTTGTCTAGCATTTTGTATAAAGCTTTTGACGTTTGATCTCCACTCATGTCGTGGAAACCCAAAAATCGCTCAGCCAATACACATTCCGAATCAACAAATTTTATTATTAAAGAGCACTGAGAAGTATGATTTATGTTTGAGGTGTCATCTACTTGAATAGAAAAGCATTGAACTTTATTTATTTCATTTTTAATGTGATCCTTTATATATTCAAAAATGCATTCAATTCATTTTGAATAGTTTTTGAGTCACCTGTGAAGACATTTTTTATCTTTTTGTATTGATTTTGAATTTCTAAAGGACTTTTTGATATCAACAATGAAAGTATTTCCTTGAAATTTCCACGATTTATCGAGTCCGTGCCTCCATCATGGCCACGGAATGCTAGTTTTTGTTTGCTCAAATATAATACTGCATCAATTCACTGTCTGCAGGAAAAGTCTATTTAAACGAACATTTTTGTTGAAATGCATTTTCAAAAGCCTAGCATTCTCCCTCAGGGCGTCGGCAATGGTGTTCTGATTTTTTTCAAAATTCCTTAGCATTAACTCGTATTTCAGGTGTTTGCTAGAATTACCATGTTTATGAAGTGAGCGTGTTATATTTAATAAATCTGATAATCCGTCTTTATTCCACGCCGAATGTTTATTACTGAAAAGTAAGCAGGGCCAACAAAATAATTTTTGTAATACAGAAGTACTACAAAGCCATGTATATTCAGTAAACCAACAATTTTTAAAATTAATAAATTGCAAGATTTACCGCTCTTCTTGATTTCTTTTTTGACAACAATTGTCAGTGAATCCGTCGGTCGTCCTTGAAGTAAAATGTCTCTTTTATCTTCATCTTTCCACCGATTAAATGGAGTTTGTAATAAATTATAAACAATATCGTTCACAGGATACATACTTTAATTAAAACTATCACTAACAGTTAAACTATACACGAAACTACAGTAACAGCTAAACTGTTTGGCAAATAATCACAAAGCACGAAAAAACAAATTCCTTTCGGAAAGCATGTACCACAACACCACAAGGAAAAAGCCCTAGTGGATTGCAAGGTACCCTAGGTAAACCGTCTTATTTTATCGTGATCTCCTTCGAAAGCCACGACTCCAACTGCAAAGCCTCGGTGCCGAAAGCTAAAACATCTCACTTGCGCGCCAGATAGGGGAGGTTGACACCACGGGTACCGTAGCAACTCGGTCGAAAGCTGCAGACTTCCAAGGGTTTTCATTTCAGCTCTTCACTGCATGCACTGTTTTGCATATGAGGACTTGTTTTCCGTATTGAACGCGCTATGTTAATTCATATCTAATCAAAATTTTAAGTATTTTGTAACACAATAGAGGCTTAAAAGAATATATTATACAAATTACCGAATAAAACTTTATTTTAAGTAAAATAGGTGAAGAGGCACTTCACCTGAAAAGCCACCACTGATTCAGAATAACATAAATCCTTGGTTGGCATAATATAATTTCAAGAGATATCAGCCTGAAAAACTTTCCCAATGGTTTGAAACTACACACACAAAAAAAAAAAAAAAAAAAGTTATGAGCAAACGTATTGCTTACCAAATTCGAATAATGCGATTTTGAATATAAAAAAAATATATAAAAAAAAGAGGCTTCAGCAGCGGCCAATTGCACGATCACACGACTGGCCAATCCAACCCTGTACACAGCAATATGACAGAAAAGGAAGTCTTACCAGAATCAATGCTTTAGTCAATTTTTTCTGCTTCTTTAAAGTTATTGCATTTGTCAAAATGCTGTTAATTAACCTGTTCGATTTTGTCAGTCAAAGTGTATCCGGTACCATCAATTGTCCATCCTACACTAGCTATCTCTCTTATGACCCCAGCCTGAAGGCCACTAAGTCGCCCTTCTTTCCTTTTCGCCTCAGTGTGCTTCAGAGGAGGGGGGGGGTCATCCCGTTTAAAAGTTCGGAAGAGAACTCTTGAACAGTGAAAGAAAAAACTGCTTCTAGTTTGGAAGTGTCAAGAATTCGCCTAGGGAAATTCCCATTTACACTGAAAAATAAAAAGTGATTGAGGAGTTTTATTTGAAAAATTATATATATATACAGTAAAGCTGCTTCAACTTATTCAATATAGGAAAATGCTTCATATGTTATTTTCAGGACATCTTGACAGTGATTTTCAAAAGTTCGAAATATGCAATAATTTGTTATATCCGGGTTCGACTGTATAATGTTTTTTGTGAAAAAGTCCAGGATATGTTTTTTTTTTTTTTTTTTTTTAATATTTTTGAAATTTTTAAACATTTTTTTTTTAATTTATAGATCTCTTCATATGTACGATTAAAGATGCTTACAAGAGGTTGAATATAATATTGCTCAGCAGGTTGGCACCAACAGTTCACTGATGTCGGACACAGTGAAAAGTAGAAGGCACACATCTTTGAAGACCAGGCACAGAATCGGCAACTGGCAAAAGGCACAGCTGGCAGGGGTGGATCCAGAAGCGTGTGTAGCTTAGAAGGAGGGGAATGGGTGCTCCTGTTCTGCTCCTTCCGAGCATTGCAAGGACTTTTAATCCTTTTCCGTTAAAATAATTGTTCTAAATTTTTAAATTACTAACTGTGAACAAGAACTGAAAAATCAGCACTATTTTCCTAACATTCAATTTCATGCTTTTCCAGATAATCTGCTTGATGCTTTTTAATCTCTTAAGTGGTATGCCCAGAAAAATTCCGGGTCTAGCTGTACTGCCCATACTGTTCTATCCCGGAAGATTTCCGTGGTCTGTTTAGTGCTCAATGCGTTCACGCACGAAACATTTCCGGGCCCATTTTGCTAATTTTAAAGTAGTTCATATGTTGGCCGAATGATGGCACACCTTTCCAATCAGCTTATAGTGGCTCTTGTGGTGGTTTTGGGTATCCTTTAGTGACGATCTTACCACAGCTAAAGTATTGCACAGTGTGTAGCGTTACCCTGAATGATGCCCAAAAGAAAAGAAAAGATACTGTGCTGATGACATTTGTGCTTTCTTGGAAAGAAAAGATGAATCAGTAAGTGATATTAGCATTTCAGAAAGTGAATTTGAGCTTGATAGTAGCAGCAGTGGCAACCATGAATCTTGTGAAGAACTGTGACTCTGAGAGTTCAGACATCTTGCTCCAAAATATTTCCTCGGATACACTCGAGCACCATTTCCATTGGACAAAATGGGATAGTCACCAAGCAGGTGAGATGTGTAGGAAACTTGTATTTTCTGGTGTAGGTGTTTCTGTACCACTTGCTTTGAATGTTTCTCCTCTGCAATGCTTTGAAATTTTCTTTACTGATGATTTTGTGCGCCATATTGTTGTCGAGACAAATAGATATGCAAATAAGTACCTGAAGGATGCTCTAAATTCGGGTGTAGGTTCAAATGCAAGAATAGTTCGATGTGTGTGGAAAAAAGCCGAGACTTTTTATTGCTTTGATTTTGGCAATGAGTATAATTAGCAAGCCTGAAGTGAAGCTGTATTGGACCAAATACTATATACTTCAGACACCTATTTTTCACGAAAATTTTTCCCTAAAAAGATTTCCGTTGTTACTTCGTTTACCTGCACTTTGTCAATGAAGAAGATGCAAACAATGATCGTCTCAGGAAAATCAGGCCACTGCTGGAAATACTTTGTACTTCTTAAAGAAAAACATATATGCTGGAACAAAATATTTCCATAGATGAAAGCCTTGTGCTATTCAAAGGAAGGCTACTAATGAAACAATATATTTCACTAAAGAGAGCCAGGTTTGGAATAAAAATATTTTTTATATGTGAATCACAATCAGGATATCCCTGGGACCTTTTCATTTACACTGGCCAAGGTGAAGGAAGGCGGGGTGGAGAGAGTATGTCGCAGAAACGAATAAGCCATGCTTCAGTGACCAAACTTGTGTGTCCAAAACTTACAGGAAAAGGGTATGTTGTTTTCATGGACCGGTGGTTCTGAAGTCCTATGGTATTTCATGAGCTGCAACAGCATGGTTTCGGAGCCTATGGAATGGTTGACTTACGAAGAAAGGAAATACCAAAAGAACTGCAGGATGCTAAAATGAAGAAAGGAGATGTACTTTGCTACACATCAGGAATTTATTCAGAAATCAAACGAGCGGGACAAAAAAGATGTGGCAATGTTATCCACGTTTCACAGGAGAAGAATATGTGACACAGGAAAAATTTACAGGAAGACCGAAAAAGTGGTGAAGAAACCAGAGGCAGTTATCGAGTACAATGCAAACATGGGGGGAGTAGATAGATTAGATCAAAAAATAAAGCCGTTCGATTGCCTCAGAAAGAGTGTCAGATAGTATAGGAAACTATTCTTTCATTTGATGGATATCACTCTTGTGAATGCCCATATTAAATATGGGAAAAGTAATGGTGAAAAATGCAGTTTCCTACAATTTAGACATAAAGTAATTCATGGGCTTTTAAAGAAGTATGCAATGAAAAGGAAATCACTCAAGGGAGGTAGACCCTTAAAACCAGACCCACCTGCTCGTCTTACTGAAAGACACTTCCCAACTCATATCCCCGCCACAGGAAAGAAGAAGTTTCCCAGTAGAGTGTGCTGAGTTTGTCCCGGAAGAAAAGAAACGAGATGATAATGTAAGCTGTGTAGGAACATCCCATTACATCCAGACGGCTGCTTTGAAACTTTTCACACCAAAAGAAAGTATTAGAATTTGTTTATATAATTTTGCTCAAATTATGTATTTTTTATAGTAATTCACCTAAATTGTTATAATATACTCTGCCTTCATGACAAAAACATATGTAATCTGATTATTGTATTCTTTAAGAAATTCTTGTAAGACGAATTTAAATGATCAACCCGTTTAAAAACCCACCCTGGGATGTGTGACATGGTAATAAGGAAGACATCACCGAAAGGGTTAAATCTCATGTCTGGATTAAAATAAAGTTTGATCCTTTCTGTTCAGATAGGTTAGTTTAATAGAAAAATTCCAGCTTGGACATTTTTTGAGTTTTTGTTAATGGCCCAATCAAGGTACTTACTTTGCTCTGTCACCCAACACTACCTCACACAAACATTCCTATGTCTACCCCACACAGGGGTTTTCCCTGCTTCCAATTAGTTATGATACCAGACAATTGTTTATCAAATCAGCCAAAATCTCTATCTACACTATGCTTTTTATGTTTTTCAACGTCCTTGTTTTTGTTTTTCTGCTGAAGTTAGAACAAAATATTTTATCTTCAAATTTTAGTCGCTGTGAAAACTTTTACAAAAATCTGTGCACTGATTACTATAATTTTACAAAAATGAATACATTAGTTGTTTACTATAAAAACCTGATGGATCACTTTGGCAAACAAATCGGTCATTCTTGCTCTTCACATGGCTTCCTTGCACAGTTTGTTGGAAGCAATGTTGAAATCTCAAGTGCCACTTAACTGTTTGCCTCCTGTTGCTGTTCATCTTGAATCATTTCATGTGTCATGCATGGGTTACTTGAAAGCAGGAATCATGCAGAAGAGTATTTATTGATGAGAACTGTTTGTCTTAAAGGTATGTCGGACAGAGGGAAAGTTGCATGTTATGTGAAGGATCTGTACAAAAGTTCATATGCTGTAAAACATTCAATGTATTTTGGGAGAACTAAGATTCAATTTTCAAGCAATTCAAGTCATAATCTGATTGTTGTGTGAATAATCATGGAATAGGATTCAGTTTTCATCAGGAGCATATAACAACTTTGATAAAATAGACTTGGCTAAATTTTGAGCAATAGTTTTAGTACCGCCAGCAACTGTGTTTTTACATATATGCATACTGTGTTTAAAAATCACACATTCTGTGCCTTTTTAGAAACATGATTGCAATGAAAAAAACATTCATTTGGATTGACATAAATAATATAAAAGAAATAAGTTCTGTCACAAAAAGAAAAAAATGAATTTGACATAAACTCTTCAGATTTTGCTAAAATTTCAGTAGCTTTTTTTTTTTTTAGCAGAAAAGATGAAAAAATGCTTTTGTGAAACCCTGGTGTAGTCAGTGATGTATTTCACAAAAATAAATAAAAGAAACAAAAATAATTAATTAAATGGGAAACAGTTTGCACTAAACTGGTTTTCAAAATCTGCTAACGCTATTTGGTTTAGATGAAGATTTCTATAAAGTTTGATGTTGTTGAAAGCTGGTAATTTATTAGTTATTAAATTGTGATTTTGTATTTTTTTTTTTTTTTCAGATTTTGTTCAATAAATGCCCTAACCGTCTATGCCTACACCACTGCCTTTCAAAAAATTGATGATGAAGAATTTGGAGGTGTCTGGGAATTAATCAAAGAAGGCTTCATGACTTCATTTGCTGGGTTTCTGGTACGTGTCACAAAGCTTTGCTTTGGGTACTCGAGAATTTTTATTTAACAAGTACATTTGCTCTAACTGTGTGATTGTGAATAACAAAGGCTTTATCTCCTATACATAACAATAGTGCAATTTATATCTTCATGGGAAAACCTGGAGACTTGTAAATATTCGATAAAGTTGAAAACAAAAATATATTACTGATCTCCTATCTCAACCATTGCAGCGTTTAAATTGCCCAGTGGTCCATTGGTCAGTAAAACTTCCGTTGGACCACTGAACTATTGATTTTACTAGCCCGGATGGCAAAAAGGTTTTTTTTTTTTCAATTTGTCACATGTTAAAAGAATGAATTTCTATTTCTTTTACCTACCTTGCTGTATGGTTTTCTTTTTAAGCTGCGAACTAATGGTAGGTTTAAAAACAAATATTGGAGGTAATCCCATTGAAATGACACATTATTTTCTACATATATTGTAAATGTCTTTAAGGGGTTTTTTTATTAACTTTTTTTCTTTTTTTTTTCACTGTCCTGTGGGCATTTTACTGGACCGTGGTTTGCAAATTCTAGTGGTCCGCTGGGCCAGTGGATTTTTTATTTAACAAGTACATTTGCTCTAACTGTGTGATTGTGAATAACAAAGGCTTTATCTCCTATACATAACAATAGTGCAATTTATATCTTCATGGGAAAACCTGGAGACTTGTGAATATTCAATAAAGTTGAAAATAAAAATATATTACTGATCTCCTATCTCAACCTTTGCAGCGTTTAAATTTGCCCAGTGGTCCATTGGCCAGTAAAAACTTCCGTCGGACCACTGAACTATTGATTTTACTAGCCCGGATGGCAAAAAAAAATTTTCTCTGATTTGTCACATGTTAAAAGAATGAATTTGTATTTCTTTTACCTACCTTGCTGTATGGTTTTCTTTTTAGGCTGCAAACTAATGGTAGGTTTAAAAACAAATATTGGAGATAATCCCATTGAAATGACACATTATTTTCTACATATATTGTAAATGTCTTTAAGGGGGTTTTTTTATTAACTTTTTTTTTTTTTTTTTTTTTCACTGTCCTGTGGGCATTTTACTGGACCGTGGTTTGCAAATTCTAGTGGTTTGTTGGGCCAGTAGATTTATTTCTAATTCTTAACACTGCATTGGGCTAACAGAAATTTAGTCAGGAAACGTTTATAGCTCATGTTGGTATGACCATCAAATGAGATCACTTGGTGAAGAAAAAAATGGGTTCCAAGTGTGAATCTGTTGGAGATTGTAATTATTTAGAACACATTCACCGTCTCATTTTTCACACTAAATTATTCCAAACACTAAAATTATATTTTTAAGATTTTTATCAAGAGAAGTGAATTTTTCAATTCTTCCATTATGAAATTATTAGCCCATTAACAAAAACAAGAAAACATTTTTTTTTTGTATTTTTTAAATACCAGTAGATTACTCGTGACGTACCTTTTTCATAACTTTGCTTTGATTATTAACAATAGTATGTTAGCAAATGACATATATATCATGAAGTTGTTCTCCAAGATTCAGAGGTTAGTTCCTCAAAGAAATCTCATCTGCCAAATTAAAGTTTCAAACTGGTGGAGGTTTCAATTTTCCCATGGAATTTCAAGGCCATTTTCGGAGCAACTTCCACCAGATAATGCACGTCATTTTCTTTTGCCCTTCACCCCTCCCCACAATACATGATGAGTGTTTTCTTCGAAGGGGTAAATCCCGTTGCGTACCTGCCAACTACTACAGAATGTCCGTAGTTTCTACGGATTTAGTTGTCTGACTACGGACATCGCTGTCGAAACTACGGATTCTATGAATTTTCATTTTGTTTAGATTTTATTTTCATTTTTCTAGTATTTCATGATATACATGTGATTCGTAAGCGGATTCGTAGAATTCCGCTTTTTTTTTTTTTTTTTTTTATAGGTCATCATGTAGATTGTCCTTGAAAGCAGTATTTAGTGTTTTAAAATTTTCTGAAACGGTAGTTAAACGGAGTGAAAAGTTCTGCCGTAGTCGCATTTTTTCCCTCTTGATGTTGCCTTTGTGTCCACTTTTCTTGTTAAACATCATTTAATTGCATAAAGGTCTGTATTTCAGCTTGAAACTGCAGGCAACAATTTTCGAAAACGGAAATTAGAACGCCGCAAAATTTTTCCTGTAATCTTCAGGCATGAGATTCTTCCGCGACTTTGAGGAATTCCACCCTTTCATTATTATTTTGATCATTTACGAGATCGATACGCAAGTGAATATCTTTGGGGGGGGGATTTCGCGTCGGAGAACGGAATTCCATCTTTACGAAACTTTCGAAAACGGAAGGTCGACAGAATTCAGATTTTTTTTTCTTTCTGTAATCGTAATATCCTTTTTCTCGCGATGCTGCCTGCCTCTCTCCGGTATTATTGCTAAATATCATTTTACTGCATAAATTTACGTATTTCAGCTTGAAAATTTCCAAAACTGGAAGTTGTACGGAGCAAAGATTTTCGCCGTAATCCCCCCCCCCCGCGATGTTTCCACTCTTCTGCATAGTTTATCCCCCATCCCATAAGTTTTTGCATTTAAGCTTGTATTAAGGCAGTGGTAAATTTCGGAAAACGGAAGTGACAAAGTTTGAAAATTTGTAAAAATTGATGCATAGTGTTCAAAAGTGTTATTCTCAAAGTTACACCATTTATCTAAAATAGTTGAAGCTTTGGTATCATGCACTCATGGTCCCCAGACTGAAAGTTTTTTCAGCATGCTAGAAGAAATTATTGTTATCAGAAGGAATAAAGAAAGAAAATCAACAATAAAGAAATAGGGAGAGAAAGATATCAGCAGAAAAAATAAATAAATAAGCAATGGATGCTGCGCAGCTGCAGGGTCAATAAAAAACAAACTAACAGTGGTCCGCAGTCTTGCTGTGTGTTTTGATTTTTCACCCAGTTAAAGCATCCAGCCTTTTTTTTTTTTTTTTTCCTTCTTTGGTTTATCTTGTCATAAACTGCAATTTTAGAGACAGTATGATCATATGGTGAGTGAAGGTTCACACGCTGCACATACTTGCTTGGATTTCCCATCTGTCAAGTGTTGTGGAATTCTTAACGCATCTGACTGATTTTTATTGGTGGAAGTTTCGAACTTTAAAAATCGCAGCGTTACCTATCATGTCCTTGCCAGCAGGAGAACCAACTTCGTGTTTCACATGAGTTAAGTTTGTTTCATTAGAGTCCTTGTTTGTTGTAACGTTTTGTTGTGGTGCGTATTTCATTTTCACAGAGAGATGAATTGTTTCATAAAAAATTCTATGTATGCCGGCGCAATACTAATTACGTCCCTAGCGGTTCTCGAGATAAAATGCTCCGAGAACGTGGTCGCCCTGGGCGTGGAATGTGGTGATGCGAAATTTTTAATGGTGAACGTATACAGTTCTCCAGCAGGCAATTTGAGAGAAACGCTGAATGGGCTAATGGCTCTATTAGGGGAATTCCCCAGTCTTGAGATAATAATAGCAGGCGACTTCAACACGAAGAGTCCTCTCTGGGGCAATCAGAACGAGGACGAACGCGGCCAGCTACTAGTGGACTTTGCCAACGCGGCAGACCTGAGTTTCTTGAACGATCCAGAGAGCACCCCGACCTTCCAAGGGGCGAGGGGCTCCTCTTGGATCGACGTGACTCTCGTCAGAGTCTCTAAGCGCAGCCTTGTCCAGGATTGGCAAGTACTGGACGACGAGAGCTGCAGTGACCACCTAGCGCTATCTTTCGTTTTGGGATCGGAAAAGCCCATCCGACCCAAGCGCAAAAGGTTCTTAATGAAGAATCTAGACTGGTGGGCATTTAAAGCCAAGTTAACTACCTTGTTGGGGGGTAGGAGGGAAGAAGAGGCCGCAGAAGTGTCGGACCTCAACTCCCTCTTTGAAGAACTTACCAGTCAAATAACAACGCTATGCGAGAGTAGTAGGGGAAATAAAAGGGGAGCCAAGGACCCCTACCCCTGGTGGTCGGAGAAACTAAAAGCTCTAAGGGCGAGAGCTAGGCGGAGTAGGAAAGCTCTGCAAAGAGCAAAAGCTACTCCGCAAGACAGGGAGTGCACAGAAGTGCATAAAAAGGCTCGTTCAGCATACAGGAGAGAACTGAATCTCTCGAAAATCTCCTACTGGAGAAAACTGTGTGAGTTTCAAACTCCGGCTGACCCTTTCGGGATCCCCTATAAGATCTCGAGGGGATCCATAACCGAACCGCTAAAACTGGCAGCGGTAGAAAGGGCAGACGGTAGCCTATCAAAGACTCTTGATAGTACCGTAGAAAGTCTCTTGGATTACCACTTCCAAGGAGACAAGGGAGAAGGGGACTCCCCTCAACAAAAAGAAATAAGGGAAGAAAGTCGGATCCCGCCGGACACTGGTGAGGACCCCCCCTTCACGAGAGACGAAGTGGAGAATGCCCTCTCCAGTCTAAATACGGGCAAAGCACCAGGCAAGGATGGGTTCGACCTCAGCATAGTCAGAGAAATCTACTATGCAAATCCCGGGTATTTTGTGGCGCTCCTAAACGAATGCCTCGGGAGGGGAATCTTCCCAGACTTGTGGAAAACAGCGGTGCTAGTTCTTTTCAACAAGACCGGAAAGAACAAAAATGATCCCGCAGCCTATAGGCCCATCTGCCTCCTCTCGGCGTGGAGCAAGGTGCTGGACAAGCTCATAACGAACAGAGCGCTTGGCTTTCTCATGGAGCAGGGAAAGCTAAACAGGAACCAATTTGGTTTCCTTCCGGGGCGTTGCGCAACGCAGGCAATTCGCAGCCTCCGAGAGAGGGCAGAGAGGAACAAAGCGGAGGGGCTCCATACCTGCTTCATCTCACTAGACGTGAGGGGGGCATTCAACAGTGTCTGGTGGCCAATGGTTTTAACCAGACTTAAAGAACTTGGCTGTCCAAGGAACCTGTTCAAACTGATCAGCAGCTACCTGTCTGATAGAAGAGTCGAGTTTGAAGCGGGGAATGGGCAATCCTCGCGTTCGTACCATAGAGGGTGTCCGCAAGGATCCAACTCCGGGCCGCTCTGGTGGAATATAGTTGCTGATTCAGCACTGAACCTAGACCTGGGGCCCGCAGTGGAGATTCAAGCCTATGCGGACGATTTCGTTCTCGTGGTCTCCGCCTCAGGGAGACACGTGATCGAAAGAGAAGCACATAGGGCCTTGGATGTGCTAGAAAATTGGAGCAGAGAAAGCAAACTGTGCTTCGCTCCTGAGAAGACCACTCTGCTAGCAATAGCTAAGAGAGGAGTAATGAAAACACCACCCCAGTGCAGATTCCAAGGGTGCACTATCAAGGCGGTGCGTGAAATGAAATACTTGGGTGTGGTCCTGGATCAGAGTCTATCAGGGCTGCCACACATGAGGCACCTTAGAACAAGGTGCACGGTGATTCTCAATAGATTGAATGGCATGAGGTTAACGGGCAAAACCAAGAAGGCCATCTATCAGAGAGGAATTGAAAGAATTCTGACGTATGCAAGTGGAGCATGGTGGACTCCCACAGTCAGAATGAAGAAGGGGATAAACCAAATCCAAAGGTTGGCCCTACTAGGGATAACCGGTTGTTTTCGCACAACGTCGACCCTAGCACTCCAAGTGCTGGCGGGGTGCGAGCCGGCAGACCTAGTAGTGGAAAGGGAGGCAGCAATGCACTGCCTAAGGTCAGGCGAGGACGCCTACCTTCTCGGTGCGCTGCATCGAGCCTCCGACATGGAGATGGAAAGCGTGGACTGGCAGATCCACCCTGCCGAGGAAATTTGCCCACCGTGGGACAAGGAGAAACCCACGGGAGTTGGGCATGAGCTGTTCACGGACGGCTCAAAGTTGAAGGGACAAGTGGGGGCAGGCTTCTGTGCGTTCTCGGACGGGAACGAAGCCACTGCAGGAAGCGTGAAATTATCGCAGAACGCTTCTGTCTTCCAGGCAGAACTTCTGGCGATAGAGATGGCACTCACCTGGGCACTCCCCAGGCGTAGTGAAGAAAGAATAAAACTCTACTCGGACAGTGAGGCAGCACTGCAGGCTCTGAGTAGATTCAGGGGAAGAAACCCCATCGTCCAGAGGATCAAAACCCTCTTGAGGGCAGAGGGAGATGGGGCAGTTAGTTTCCACTGGGTACGAAGCCATGTCGGAACCCTAGGAAACGAAAGGGCAGATCAGCTGGCGAAGGCAGCCACTCTGAAAGAGACGGTCGACGTGCAATGCAGAACGCCGCGAAGGTGTACTCGCGCAGCATTAGCACGTCGGACCATGACCGAATGGCAGGTCAGATGGGACACGGGAGAGACAGGGCGGAAGACACACAGAGTGTTTCCGAAGGTCTCGACCAAACGAGCACAGAACAAATAAGTTCCTGAATCAAGTACTCAGTGGCCATGGCATCAGCCCTGAATACCTAGGCAGATTTGCCATCAGGAACTGCACTTGTCCCTGTGGAAAGAGAACGGCAAGCATAGAACACTACGTACTTGAATGCAGTGGCTTCGCCGAATGGAGAAACACACTGATCCCAGGTGTGCAAAGAACGCGAAGATTGGATCTGCTCATCCAATCTTCCGTTAACAGGAGGGGATAATAGCCTTGGTTGAAAGGCTAACCCTCCAGCAACATACCATCTTCCCCAATCAAACGGGGACCGAAACGCAGGAGGTGAACGTGCACACCGAAAGCGATTCGGAAGATGAATGAGGGTAGAAGTCTGTGGGAAAGCAGACGAAGAGACCACCAATGTAAATATTCTGTAAATAAATTTTTTTGCTATCTCTTGATGTTGTAAGTCCTAAGCATGAGGACAGTGCATACATGTGTGTAGATGTTTTGAAAAAGAAAATAAAGGGAAATTATTCCCCAAAAAAAGTTCGAGGGTAAGGAATCTTCCAGTCAATGATAAAGTAAGAAACGACCTATCCCGCCAGACAGAGCGGGAACCCAGACAAGGTATACTAGGTCGCCTGCCAGCACGTCACCACGGGCTGGTCTCTGGGCCATTGGGGTGGCCAGGGTCCGAACCGGTGTCTCAAGGCAGGATAATTGTCGCAACATGTCAAAATAACATTCAAGGTGCTCAATAAGTCCCCGTGGAGCCAAGACAGATTGGCGGAACGGGACAATGAAATCAGTATATTACTACTGACAAGGCTCTACCCAATGTTGGCAGGTATGCCGTTGTGACTTACCCCTTCCAAGAATTCTAGGTAATCACCTTCGCATTCATAGATGAAGATCGGTATATTGCTACATACAGTACGTATGTATTGTCTGTTCTCATCTTTTCATTTTGCACGGTTTTTTGAGTTCTATTTCTTCCTGTTTGCATTAGCAAGCAAACTAGTGATCTGACTGTTTGATATGAAAGGACGCGCCTAAAATTGCGTGCCAAAGATTGGAACGACCGAAAATTGTGAATGATTTTTTACATGCCACTTGGAATTCAATGGACTTTACAGTAATGAAGAATTGCTTTCAGAAAGCTGGATTTTATAATGAAGAAAATTCTGAACTGGAACAAGACTTTAAGGATGAAGTTCTTTTGATGAGTGGGTTCAATTGGATGTGGAAGGTGTTTCTTTTGAGGATTTTGTCACTGCAGATAACGGTGTGTAAACATTGTCTGAGCTGACAGATGCCGAAATTTTGGTCCAAGTGAATCTTGTTGAAGAAACTGGAAGCAGCAGTGAAGAAGAGGATGACAACTTTTCTGAGCCACAGGTGGCAGTCATGGATATGATTCAGAAGGTGAAGGACTATGTGAGTAGGATTCCAAGTGCTCAAGAAGCACAGAAATAACAATGTTTGATTGGACTCCAAAAATGAGAGATGATTGTAATGGTAAATGCAAAAAAGCAGGCTTCTATTACAGAATTTCTTAAATAAATGGTATGTATTGATGTACACTTGTTTATTCATAAAATACATGTACTGTACATATTGTATCTGCTTTAATTTCGAAGTTTTAACCATTTTAATCCAAATTTGGTTATAAGAAACTGATTTTCAATCCCCTTGAACTTTCTTATGACGAGAGTTGATTGTATATATATATATATATATATTACATTTGGTGTGCTCTGTCCCTTCTGTCTGAAGCCAGTGGCCCTAATAAGGAACAGGCAACTGCTTATTAGCCCCAAGAGTTGAGTTGCTCATGATGGTTTGTTAAACCCTGAAACAGAAAACATAACTGTATTAAAAGTCTTCAGTGATTTTTTTCCCCACTGAAAATTGTGTTACCGTGTCACTGTTCAGCCACCTGACTTCTGCGGATATCATCTTTGCTGTTTGTTTAAACACACTTCTGAAAGTAAAATGATATGGAGTATGATGATGTTAAGTGTAGCATTGACACACTTCATGCGAGATTGAGATAGTAAAACATTGAAAATTCTGTGTGATGTGTAAATCGTCCTTATATTCTGTTGTTATTGCATTTGTTTGTTCTGATTAAGATTACCAGCATGCCTAAGAAATTATTTGTTAATGTACAGTATTGTTTCTTTTCTTTTGATTTAGGTTACATGGATTATGGTGTATTCAGCAGCTCATTTTGACTAGCAACATGAGAAAGGAAAAAATAGGTTCATCGTCATTTAAAAAAATTTAAAATACCTCCAGCATCATACCTACTGACTTCTAAGTTGGACCTTTTCTTTTGTAAAGGAAATTACTTGTTTAATGCATATCACAAGTATTCCAAGATTGGAGTGTAGGGTGCGAGTTGTGATGTCACATTGAGTGGCATGTATACGTAACTGAGGTTCCGTATTCTTCCGCAGATGATTTACTGTGACACAGTATATCATTTGACTTCCATCAGCTGATAACTCTTCGGTTTTATTCCGCTCCCCATTCATCCTTCTTGTTCTTACTGCTGTCAGGATGGAGACACACCATGTTCAAATTCGTCACTTCGAATCCTGATGCTGTCTGTAGTGGAAGCCATGAAACCATTGTGTACATCATTATATTATTGTAAGAGAAATGGATTTTTTATATATTTATATTTGTACATACTTACGCTTATGATATCCAGATGAAGAGCCCAAGGGGGAAAAAATAACAATTGAAATTAAAACTTCAACTACTATTTGTGTTTTGAATATTTTACTGATTGTTTGTTTACTTTTACATCCTTAATTGAAATTTAGAGGTATTCAGTTACACTTTGAGCCATATTTTGTCCATTGGAATATAATTTGTAAGAAGCAAAAAGGAAATGTGCTGTATCTGCATAATATATTTGAGCATCTTCTTTTACAAGTTTGGGCACCACAGCAGAGATGTGTCAGAAATCAGATCACTATCACAGTCGTGAACAGTGACTAAAAGTAACAGTTCCAAAATCACTGTGAAGGTGTCACAGTTTTGGCTTTGATGACTATCGTGTTCTAAGAAAAAACTCTGTATGGGGAGTTTTACTGTAAGAGCAGTTGGCCACTCAAAGTGAGCTAAGCAAGATTTTATCACCCTAATTTCATCTGAGTAGATACCAGGGAGGGTCATAAGTTCGTAGCATTTTGGGGTACAATTATTCAGTCTGGTGTCACATGTTGACCACATATGGCTATTCGGCAAAACAGCCCATCAGAGTCTATGGTCCTTAGCCAATGTTCAGCCAAAGATGCAATGCTTTTGTGATACTAGGCGGTTGGCTTGGATGAAAAAAACTCAGTGATGCCATCTTTTACAGCCTCCAAGGAATGGAACTGTCTGCTGGGCAAGAAGTGCACCATGGAGCAAAACAGGTGAAAATCCGAGGGGGCAAGAAGAACCGGGTTATAGGCTGGATGTGGTAGGACTTCGACGCCATCCAAATCCTGAATTTTCTGGCAGACAATCCATGACCTATGACATGGGGTATTGTCAAATTGCAGGAGGACCTTCTTTCAGTTCACCATTGCGGGATAGCACTGGTGTAGAACGTCGTATACTTGTTGCAGCTGGTTGGCATACAGGTTCCTGTTGACGGCACAAGCTCCCAGTGGACAGGACCCTCGAAATTCCACTATACACACAATCTTATCTTCACTTCAAAACGCCCTCTTTGAACCACTGCTGAGCATCAACCCTGGCCACAGCCATTGGTTTACGGTATCAAGATAGCATAGGAAGACCCACTTCTCATCATTCGTTACGATTCTCCTCCAAAACCGGTTGTCACGTGGATTTTGCAGCTCATCATTCATTACGATTCTCCTCCAAAACCGGTTGTCACGTGGAATTCACAGCTCATCATTCATTATGATTCTCCTTCAAAACCGGTTGTCACGTGGATTTTGCAGCAGTTCTCAACACAGAGTGACGTGCTCCTCAGCTTGCTTCGGACTCAACTCATGGGGAACCATTCGTGGACAAACATTTGGAGTGAAAACCGAGGAGGTGTAGGTGACGAACGATGGTGGTTTGTGATGTTTGGGCCTCCTCTGCTAATCGTTGAGTGGTGGTTCCTGGACGCTGTTCAACAGCTAGACGTGGGGCATCAGAGTTGGTGGTGCCTGGTCTCCCACACCTCAATTTGTCAACGAGCTCTGTGTCTCTAGACCGGAAGTGTTAGAACCACTTTCTTGATGTTGCAGGGTGCACTGTCCCCTCACCTTCTACACTACAAATTTCCTTTGCGGCAGCTGTCACATTCAACCCTCTTTTTCCAATAATTGCGTAGGAGCACGCGAACAATAAGTTTCTCCTCTGACGTTGTCTCGTATACAGGGTTTAAGCTGGCTCAAAAAATGCTAAAATGGGGAAAAAAGTTGTAGCAAAATGCTAAAGAAAGTTAGCCGCTTTTGTCACTCAAAAAATTGTAATATCAAATGAATTGTTCACTCCAACAATGCCTTGGACAACAGTGGAAAAATAATTAGCTTGGAAGATACTAACATATTTAAAAGAAAACTGTATTGGGCAGCACCTAACAGGATAAGGATTTTTTTTTTTTTTTTTTTCTAAAATTATGGTTAAATAAGCATAAAATCCAAATCTGAAAATTGATTTTGTGAGTTACATTGTCTTTGCATGAATGATTTGATTAATGACCAGTATGAATTGAATAAGTAAAATTCCAATACTGTTACTATTCATAAAAATGCAATTTAAAATGCCAATACTGTTACTAATAATATACATTTAATTGGTGTCAAGTGATGGACCGAAAACCCGGATTACGACATAAGCTGCTTTCATGATTGAACTTACTGTGTACCCCATCTACCCGTATTTTAGGTTAAAATTTATTAAAAAAACAACTTATATATATATATATATATATATATATATATATATATATATATATATATATATATATAAAGGTATATAAGTGTAAATAAATTAAAAAAAAAGTCTTTGAGCATCAATAACCCTAGGCTCAATCCAAGTATTTCTAAAACCAGTTAAATTTATATTTTTATTAATAGTAACAGTATATTCCTCAAACCAACTATTATTTTAGTTACAATATAATAAAATATTACCATTTGAGCCTTCTAAATATTTCTTTTTTAATATCAAACAAAGGCGAAGTACATGTGGTTCATATTGCGAATCAGCAAAACAAAAAAACATGCTATGAAAATAGTATTAGTCCTACATTTATTGTAGTGCGAGTATATGTGTATTTCACACATTAATTTACAGGTACTTGCAAATGTTAAAAACAAGAAGCTTGTGGTGAAAACATTCTCTGCATTCGCACTTCTTCACTTATAGAAGAGGGGGTGGGCAAAGTACGGAGGGTAACGGCTACTTCACCGGACGTGAGATTTTGAATGCGTTTCCTCGTTGTTTTGCTCTGGTACCTTCCATGTGATTTCTGCCGGTCGCTGGCAAGAACTTGTTTCGCAATCGGTCCTTCAGCTTTCATGGAATTCATGCTATTTTTGCAGAAGACAGAACTGTCTTTTGAATCGTTAACATAGCAGTGTTAAATATTTTTCGAATTTGGGAATTTTGTAATTGCTAACACTTAAGATTAATTATAATAGATAAAAATAAATATTAAAAAAAATAGCATTAACTTTTTCAGTACTGCCAGAAAAGAGAACGGGAGGGGAGGGGATGACCTCTTACCCCTTGCGATTGTTAATTATATGTGACAACCGTTTTTGGTATGTCCCTCCCCCCTTCGTAATCCATCTCCTTCTAGCTTGTAAAATATGTGATGACAAACCACGTGGTGAAACTTTACTTGCCTGACGTAGGCTGTCGAGTGTGTTTACATTTTCTGGGGATCGAGACCGCCGGGATTCTTTCTTTATTTCTATTTTCTTATTTCGGTCTTGTGTGTGTTTCTGCTTCCAGTATCTTAAGGTGAAGAGCGCGCCCTTAGCAGTTGTTTACAAGCAACTAGTATTTCCTGAGGTTTTTTCTCCAGCTGGAAAGCCGTGGTTTCGGCAACAACTGAAATTAAAACCTTTTTTTTTCTTCTTCTATTGTTACGCATACGTGTTGTCTCTGTCATGCGCGATGGAAAGTTGACACATATTATTGTTTTGATGTTTCGATCAACCTAAATTGATTGATGTTTTAATCGCCCTAAATGTTTGATGCTTCAATCGAACTCCTTCCGCGTAGGAAATTTTTTTGATTAGTTAGCAGCCATGTGCAAAAACAAATATATGAAAATAATTGGAAGTTGGGAATTTTCGCTTAATTTATCACCTGCCAGGACAATTGCTTTTTCTTGCTGCAACGCACAGTTCGCAGTTCAAATATGGTATTTTATCCCTCCAGTTAACTTGCACCCATTTGTAAAGGGAGCACCATTTTCGCACAAGCTGCTTGAAAGGTATATTAGACTCAGTAGCAGTTTTACTTTTTTTTTTTTTTTTTTTAACTCGCGTTCCTTTTCAGTTGTTTTGTCGGCACTGTCTTCGCAATCTTTGCGTTTCTTAATAATGAATTTATCCATTGTAATGCGGCATGTTGTATGATGAATGGCACCTTGAGTGGCGAGAGCAACCCCTAGCTTGCACTTATCTTTCCTAATATGTGTTCCTTTTCTATAGAAGTTTGAAAGGTCACTCCGGTCATTAATTCAGGGGTTGTTTATGGCCTTGGGGGTGGGAATGAAGCCATAGACATCGCAGTTGACTTGAATGGGGGTAGGGGTCTAATCCCTCTAGCATCTATCTTACCCTGCCAGCCTACCCCACCCTTTATGTAAGGGGTGGGGAGTGATTCAACAGGTGCTGTAGGAACATATTATACCTTAAGGATTAAGAAAATAACAGCGAAGTGCAAATCGTAGCCAGAATTTCGAAAACTAGTTTCCACAAAAACAATAGCCAGAGTAGAATCTGCTGATGGGTTATTGTTTAAACGGCGGGTGCAATTTTGCGACGGACACTTTTTTTCTCGCATTTTAGATTAACTCATCGCATTTCGTGAAAATAGCGACCGTAGCTTAAACACTGCTCGTATAAGTGGCACACACACGTGTTGGGCCCGGCGCATGCCTACCTGTCTGAGCACGTCACCCAATTACGTGTGGGACACATTCCACCTGTTTGGTGGAGCTTCTCCATCTGTACCATGAAACGTTACGAACTTATGATTCATCTTGGTAGGGGGTGGGGGGTGAAAGTGCTGGTCTGGTTTTGCCAAATAGGTAAACAATACCTTTTATTATTCTATTTAGTGCACAGCTTCTATCACAGTGATTTTTTTCTACTGTGCTCTTGTTACATATCACATCCATCACAAACAATTTTATCACTGTTACAGGTAAAACAGTCTCTCACAGTTCTAACTCCGCTACAGCTCTGTCACAGTTTAAAGTCACCATTACTTTTGCAAAACTGTGAGAGGAAGACACCATGCCCACCTATACTCCAGAGTTATACCAATTTTTTCTGCATTACTGTCAACTGTGTGCATGTATGATAGCTGAAGAACTCTTGCCTAAGAGCTTTGCCTCGGAGGCCGAGTAATTATTATAGTTTTGTATTGATCCTGCAACTGGTTAGTGTTGGATTGATCCTGTCAAGTGGTTAGTGTTGTCCTCATGTGTGGTACAGTACACGGGCGGATCCAGGTTTTTCGTGAAGGGGGGGGGTCGTAAGTGTGCAGAATAATGGAGGACCTTTCTGACATTTTCTCGCAAAATAAAAAAGTATTCTTAGTATGTCTACAAATTCTTCCAATTAATTAACGAAAGGTATACTTTTAAGTACTTTCTTTCACGAAAAAATATTAGTTATTAAAACCTAACAAATTGAAGCTTTTTCTTTGTTCCTGAGGGCCCACTCCCCTCTGGATCTGCCCCTGGTGGTAGATGGGTCAGTACTCTGTCCTCCAGACAATGTTCATCACCAGGCCTTACACAGTCTATTAGGTAACCACAAAAGTATTTGCCGTTTCTGAAGACGGATAAAATACAACACATGTAGTAGAAAAGCAATTTATTCATCAAAATAATTACCATGGCATCAACAACATTTTGCCAACATGTTAACAACTTATACACCGACGAGCCATTACATTAGGACCACCTACCTAATAAGCTGCAGGACCCGATCGAGGCCACTCGGTGAGGCATTGATTCGATGAGGTGGCGAAATGTATCCTGGGGTATCTGGTACCATAATGTCAACAGCAGGCCATCCAGTTCCTGTACATTTCGAGGGGGGTGATTTAGGGCGAACCCGTTTTTCCAAGTCTAACCACAAATGTTCGTTTGGGTTCATGTCAGATGAATTTGAAGGCCAGGGCATTAACAGAAAGTTGCCAGCATGTTCATTGAACCACTCCTTGATGATTCTGGCAGTGTGGCATGGCACATAATCCTGTTGGTAATGGCCATCATCGGCAGGGAAAACAGTTGCCATGAATGGGTGAACTTGGTCTGCAGCGATGTTCAGATACCTAACAGCTGTCAGGGATTGTTCTGTTGGCATAACGGGGCCTAAAGTGTCCAAAGAAAACATCGCCCACAGTATAACACCACCTCCGCCTACCTGTTTCCACCTAACAGTGCATGCAAGTGCCATAGTAGTCAGCATATCCGCACTCTGCCATCTACGTGATGGATCAGGCCTCTTTCTTCCAATCATCTTTTAAAAAGTCCAATCTTTATTATCTTGGGTCCATTTCAGCATAATTGGCGATGATGTGCAGTGAGGATGAGGACCCGGCCGAGTCTTTGGTTATGCAAGCCCTTGCGCAGAAAGCTGCATTGAACTGTGTGCTGTGACACATTGCCCTGACCACCACTGTTGTAGCTGCAGGTGATTTGTTGTACTGTAGCCCTGCAGTTGTTGTGAACAATGCGCTACAGTCTCCGCTCCCCTCTGGCATCGCTGAGCTGTGGACGACAGTTCGTTGTTTGGCCATCTGTGCGCCACTTTTGATACATACTCACTACAGTGGCACGTGAACAACCCACAAGCAGCCCATTTCTGAGGTGCTGTGCCATCACAATTTGTCCTTTATCATCATCATCATCATTAGTGTGCTGTGTATTGAGAGGTTCAACAGTAACTCAGCAAGTCCTCTTCCTCATTTTCCTCTGTCCCTTGCTTCCTCCTCCAATTCTTGATAGCATCCTGTGCCCATTATATCATCAAGCATCACCATCTCCTTCCTCTTGGTCACTTTCCTTCAATTTTCTCTTCTATCATTCTTTACAATAGGATGTCTCCTCTTAACACATGTCCTATCCAGTTCTTTTTCTCATGGTCTTTAGTGAATTCCTTTCTTCTTCAACTCTTTGCATTACTTCATCATTGGTAATTTTTTTCAATCCACTTTATTTTTTTCCATAACCACATTTCAAATGCCTCCAACATTTTAGCTTCTTTCTTCCCAATTGTCCACGTTTCCGCCTCATATAAAGTTATACTCCAAATATAGCACTTGATAAGCCTTTTGTTTAAATTTTTATTCATTTTATTAATAAACACATTTTTTTTGTTATAAAATGCAATTTTCTTTTATTAATTCTTTTTTATTTCCATGTCACATTTTTCATTTCCTTGGATCACACTGAGGTATTTGTATAGTGTCACTTGCTCTACACTATCTCCATTCATCATCACCTCAACATCTCCTAGAGACTCTCATTGTTTTTGTTTTCTTTGTGTTAATTTTCGTACCATATTTTCTGCATACACTTTCAAAAACTTGTCCTTTATCAAACTCCGATAAATCAGCAGCTTTTCCCATTCTGACTCTGAACACTGTAGTAACCAAAAGCCGGTGCTCAAGTTGTATTTATACTGCTATGTGAACTTCACCTGTGCCACTGTTCGGTCTCCAGGTGTGCTCATTTCTCTAGACTGGGGGTGGGGGTGGGGGGGTCATAATGTAATGGCTCATCGGTGTATATACTCCTGCAATAAAATGCCGGGTCATGGGAAGAAAAACATTTTTGGAGAAAAGTGTGCAGTTTGTCAAAGTTGGAGAAGTCTTGTCCATGGAAATGTTTGTCAAGTGAAACCCTGAAGGAAAGGTATCTGGCAAGTAAGCTCCCACCCAAGTTTTTGATAGTGTTCCTCGTCGATGAAGCTGAGTAAGCACATGCATTATGTTGAAGGAGCAGAACTCTTTCTGTTGACCAGTGCTGCTGCTTTTCTTTTCAGGCCTCATGCCCTTGTTCACTCAGGGTTCCCACTCAACCTGGAAAACAGGAAAAACCTGGAATTCTCAGGGAATTTGAAAATAGTTCCAAAAATCAGGGAAAACTCAGGGGAAATTACCCTATTTTTAAAAAAAAAAAATCAATGGATACTTTATTTTGCCAAAAAAACTTATTTTTTCAAACTTTTGCTTGCAATTACTGCCTGCCTAGAATTTGGTAGATCTTACTTTCAGTTATATTAAGTATTTCCTTTATTCTCTAAAAAAAAGATGCAAAATTTAATTTTTAAAATTGCCAGTTATTAAGCTTTTGTTCAATTTTTGTAGGCAGTTGTTATAACATGGAACAATTAGGCACAATGGCTCCTCCTTGAAGAAACACTTCACAAGAGAGCCAACCAAATGATGCATCAAAGTCCTTTGTCTGTTGGTTCTCTTGAAACATGTTTCTTTGATCAGAGCCATTCCATTGTTAAGCTTAGCTGCATTGTGTTATAGAAAAACTGAAACTATTCAACTAACAGATTTTTTCTTACATATGACCTGTTTCTATGGGAATGTATTTACAAATTCTGTGTGGGTAGTATTCACAAAAGTTCACGGAACTTTGGTACAAAGACTAATGTGCACAGTTAGTTGTTATTAATGAAAAGCAGGTAATTTTATAAAGGCAAATTACGTAAAGAATTTACAAGTTTGTGCTTTGGTAAGAAAAATGAATGGAATGAAATGTAACAATTCTTTGCAACATGCCACTCTGGAAAACTTTAAAAACCACCTAGAGAACCTGGAAAAGTCAGGGAATTTTTTTATTACTTTTGAGTGGGAACCCTGTCACAGTACACTGCAGTGATCACTTGGCTGCATTGCTAGAGTTCATAATGAACAACACCACGTGCTGTCAACTATACACACAACATAACCATTGGATGCAACGCTGGCTTCGATGTGTGAGGAATTGAGCCACTGGTGGGCAACCAATGTCTGGAACCTTATGTTGCTGTACTGAGCCCACTTCTCATCACGTGAGTATCCTAGCCAAAAATGGCTCCTTGCTTAGCGAGACAGCAATGCAAGACAAGCTGAGACACGTAGCTGTTTGTTCACTGCAGACACTTCGTGGGGGACCCACGACTATTTGTATGCCTTACTTATTGCATGCAGATGTCTTCGCACGGTTTCATCACAAACACCAAATGATTGGGCTAGTTCCTGCTCGACAGAAAGTTTCAAGGCTGACCACTCCAGGACTTTTCTTAAAGTGATTCATCTCTGTCTCTAAATTTTCGAAATCAATTCCAAGTTGTGCGTTCCTTCACAGCATCTCCCCGAATGCTAAGCAAATGCAACAAGTTGTTTCTGCAGCAGATGAACAGAGTTTAAATTCATATAACAAACACCCATGAATAATCTCCAGTGATACCACATGTGTTTCCACTACCAAACTGCTTACTCATCTGATTCATATGCACAGGGCATCTTGGAATTTAAGCTGACGATATACTGTGGGCAGAACACCATCTCTCCGCAAATTCAATCATTACAAGGGTTTTTTTCTGTTCCCTCAAAAAAAAAAAAAAAAAAACTTTTTTGGTTGCCTGATACATCTCTGATGCTTACTTTTTTTTTTTGCAGAGATCAATGAACCATTGCTGGACTTTAGTGCCTTGGGTTAGAAAAAAATGATTTTGGTTAACAATAGTGCATAAGGACAGCTAAAGATCTACAATTATGTAAGTTCAAATTTATTCGTGCCTTTGGATTGCTAGCCCTAATAATTGGGAAATTTAACTTTGAAAGTGTTAACCCTTACAACAGATGATGTGGAAATTTTGTTTAACCCTAACAAGGATTGAATCTATTGCAAATACTTGTGTAAACCTTTTCAAAAAGAAGTATGGAGAGTTCATAATGGGAACAAGACTTATACTATTGTGTAAAAAGATATTAAAAAGGTTATTGTTTAATGAAGTGAGTGAATAAAGTTTCTTTATCAGCTTTGCTTCTCTTTTTAGTAGCAAGGTCATGCCAGCATCTCAATACCATCACATTACTAGCAGTTGCCTACCTTTGTTCAACATAAGTCAGCACTTTCAACGTAAGCCTGTATTCTTAATTTCTAAAGGCAGTTTAATAGCTGCTTCTAGAAAGTGAACTTGCCGCATGTTGTGGTCCAATCTATTCCCACGATTGTGTGATCCAATAAATATCAGTGTTTCCACAGTCCTTATAAATCCTTAAAAAATGCTTATTTTTTGCCAAAAATGATGAAAAGTACACTGCTGGACAATTGCTAAGGACGGATCATAAACGGCTATATAGCGCATAAAAAAGTAAAAGTGGTTGGATGCCAAGTGAAATAAAATAATGTCAGAATGCCAGGACATCACAAAAAATACAATTTATTGTGCTCTGAAATCCAGAAGGCTTTGGAACGTGTTCGAGGGACAAACAGGCCATTTTGTGCAGAATACGTAAACGTGAAAAAAATGCAATTACCGTCCGCAGGCGTTCCGGCGTAAGATGTCAATACAGGATATGGCCACCATGGAGGGCGATGCAAGATTCCACACGTCGTGTCATGCTTTGCACAACATTATCAAGCAGCTGTTGGGGTAATTTATCCCATTCCTCTGTCAGTGCACGGATAAGGGTGTCCTTGTTTATTGGAGGGCATTGGCGACCAGAAAGACTCCTCCCCAAAGCATCCCACACATTTTCAATGGGATTTAGATCTGGAGAACGTGCTGGCCATGCGAGGCGTTGAATATCCTCGCTCTCAAGACACTCCTGGACAGCGACAGTTCGATGACATGTTGCGTTGTCGTCCATGAAAATGAATCTATCACCGACAGCACCACAGAACATGCAAACATGAGGTAGCAGAACATCATTAATGTATCGTTGGCCAGTCATAGTCCCAGTTGGAAGCACATAGAGGGACGTACGGCCATTGATAATGATGCCAGCCCATACCATGACACTACATGCCGGATATCGGTGCCTTTCCTGTATGTTTGCTGACAATATGCAGTACCACTATCACGCCAGATCAGTTGTCGTCGACAATCAGACGATAGACTGTATCTACTCTCATCTGAGAAGAGGACAGCAGACCAGTCGTTATCAGTCCAATTGCGATGTTGATGGCACCATTGCAAACGGGCGGTACGGTGACGTCTGGACAATGGGATGCACACAACAGGACGGCGGGCGTATAGTCCTTCTTCATGCAAACGTCTGGCGACAGTTTTTCGGGAGATCCGCTTGCCAGTAGCAGCCATAAACTGATTTGCTACCTCACTAGCTGTGCTGCGCCGGTGTCTTTTTGTTGATAGCACTATGTACCGATCTTCTGCAGGTGTCGTACTGGGAACACGACCTCCCCCGTGACGTTTGCTACACTCTCCATTTGTTTGAAATGATTTCCAAAGCCTTGAAACAACACTGTGGCTGACGTCGAACTTCCTGGCAACATCTGTTATTTTTTGCCCTTCTTCAATCTTGCCAATAATACGGCCACGCGTAAAATCATCTAGGTGATGTCGGGAAGACATACTGAAAATTGCAAGTTCGTCAATTGATTCTTTCCCTTTCAACTTTGCGTTTGAACAACAACGGTCAATACGCGTCAAATCCTTTATATCGTTTATCAGCGCCATGACGTCACGAACAAGTTCGGCAATCCAAAATTTGCATACGCACAACACGTCTTACTGTATCCCGCACTTATGCTAATTTCCACATTTTCCTGCCTTCCATTTTATGGTTGCTATCGTTGCTATTGTCATCCGTCCTTAGCAATTGTCCGGCAGTGTACTTATTTTTCTTAACTGGCTGCATGAAATCCTAAAGTTATTATATGCATAGAACTGCTGCCGATTGATTACGTTGATGATGACATAAGCTGAAAGCCCATGAGAGAGCACAGGACAGTGTGGGGTAAGTAATTCTTACATATGCAATTGGTAAGGTCTTTTAAAAAAAATTGGGTGGTACTTTAACACATTCGCTGCCGCTGTGCTATTTTAACGGCAAGCACACAGTGACGAAAGTAACCTGGGCAAATCTTTCAAGATGCCTCAAGGCATCACGCAGCACCACGGATGAAGCTTCTGTGCACTTGGATCAACCTAGCAGTGTTCAGATCTCATAGCTTTGCATGAGTCTGCTATTCTACAATACGAGAAAATTTATCCATAATTGATATTTGTAATTATAACCTTAATTAACTTTAGCGATATAAACATATCTACAGCATATCCTGTAGACGGTAACAGTATAAATTGTAAAATTCTTGTCGCAAAAAGATTGAAAAATTTTATTGGTTCAATACCTGTCATTACTTTTCAGTCCTAGTACACTAGCGAACAGAATTATTCTCGTGACGTCGGAAACATCGTACCAGTGTGTAGCTAAAATCTGTTGAGGTGGAGTATGAGAGAGAATGTTGCATTCTTCATTTTCACTACTGGTTGTACTACAGCTACTAAAAGAATATGTTTCTGCATATGATGACAAATTATCAGGATCACCTATTTCCACAGTAGGATGTTCCCGCTGATGCTTTTTTGGTTCAGAGGGACCGGAGATAACCTGTCTAAATATATCCGTTGTTTCCACAAAACTAAGCGCTGAAGTCCATACCTGCCAACATTGGGTAGAGCCTTGTCAGTAGTAATTAGTATTGTTGCGCGGCATACATAATAGACTTTTTTATTAAACGATTCATCTCTTTGTGAAAAAGAAATACGCACCACAACAAAACGTTACAACAAACAGGACTCTAGTGAAACGCAAAGTTGATTCCCCTGCTGGCATGGGCACGATAGGAAACATTGCGAGATTTAAGTTCGAAACTTCCACCAATAAAAATCAGTCTGATGCGTTAAAAATTGCAGAACACTTGACAGATGGGAAATCCAAGCAAGTGAATGTGCAGCGTGCAAACCTTCACTCACCATATGATCATACTGCCTCTAAAATTGCAGTTTATGACAAGATAAACCAAAGAAGGAAAAAAGGCTGGATGCTTTAACTGGGTGAAAAATCAAAACACACAGCAAGACTGTGGACCACTGTCGGGTTTGTTTTTTTTTTTTTTTTTGACCCTACAGCTGCGCAGCATCCATCGCATTTTTCTTTTTTTTTTTTTTCCTGCTGATATCTTTCTCTTCCTATTTCTTTATTGTTGATTTTCTTTCTTTTCTTTTTTTATTCCTTCTGATAACAATAATTTCTTCTAGCATGCTGAAAAAACTCTCAGCCTGAGGACCGTGAGCGCATCATATCAAAGCTTCAACTATTTTAGATAAATGGTGTAACTTTGAGGATAACACTTTTGAACACTATGCATCAATTTTTACAAATTTTCAAACTTTGTCACTTCCGTTTTCCGAAATTTACCACTGCCTTAATACAAGCTTAAATGCAAAAACTTATGGGATGGGGGATAAACAATGCAGAAGAGTGGAAACGTCGCGGGGGGGGGGTATTACGAGCGAAACTCTTGGCTCCGTACGAGTTCCAGTTTTGGAAATTTTCCATAAATTTTCAAGCTGAAATACAAATATTTATGCAGTAAAAATGATATTTAGCAATAATACTGGACAGAGGCAGGCAACATTGCGAGAGAAAAGAAATTACGATTACAGAAAAAAATCTGAATTCCGTGTCGACCTTCCGTTTTCAAAAGTTTCGTAAAGATGGAATTCCGTTCTCCGACGCGAACCCCCCCCTCCCAAAGATATTCTCTTCACTTGTATATTGATCTTGTAAATGACCAGAATAATAACGAAAGGGCGGAATTCCTCGGATTCGCGGAAGAATCTCATGCCCGAAGATTACGGGATAATTTTTGCAGCGTTCTAAGTTCCGTTTTCGCAAATTGTTGCCTGCAGTTTCAAGCTGAAATACAGACATTTATGCAATTAAATTATGTTTAACAAGAAAAGTGGACACAAAGGCAACATCGAGAGAGAAAAAATGCGATTACGGCAAAAATGTTCACTCCGTTTAACTACCGTTTCAGAAAATTTTAAAACACTAAATACCGCTTTCGAGAACGATTTACATGATGGCCTAAAAAAAAAAGCGGAATTCTGCGAATCCGCTTACGAATCACATGTATATCATGAAATACTAGAAAAATGAAAAAAAATCTAAACAAAATGAAAATTCGTAGAATCCGTAGTTTCGACAGCGATGTCCGTAGTTAGACAACTAAATCCGTAGAAACTACGGACATTCCGTAGTAGTTGGCAGGTATGGAAATCTCTTTAGTCCTCAATAGGCTGCCCTCTTACGTATGACTCTACAGTACGCAGCAACTGCTTTTTATTGCCATTCAAGCATTTACTTATTGATATTTCCCTTCATCGCAAAACCAGTGACATTTAAAGGAAAATAAATATGGAAGTAAAAAACACACGCTATGTTATACCTATGGGGAATCAACTTGCTTTCCCTTCCCTAAACCATGTGGGGGAAAAATCCGCTATCCCAAAACCACGGTCATTTTTAAACAGTTGGATACTCATTCTCAATGCCAGTAACAAAACAGATACCTCTCTTCAAGGGCTGAGGGTTTTAGGAAGGAAAATATTAAGCCACAATCACGGCTGTGGCGACACCTGGGCTAAGTATTGTTTGACGCTGTCCGGTGTCATGCGGCCGTGAAAGTGTTAAAGTCCTTATTTTTTGTGGAAGGAAAAGATTGGGAGCTGTGAATAACAACTTTTATGTTCACTGCTTATCTAGCATACTATTTCCATCATAGAAAAAGATAGTGTTTCATCAAACATCTCTGACAATTGCATTGTAATTCCACTGCCAAAACTCAGAATGATAAGGTTACTTTCCCCGTGAAAAGTATTGGGTTGTCGGAAAAGTCATGACGTATTTTGGCACCCGATGGCGGTTGGGCGGTTTTGGAAGTACTAAAGGCATGCGCAGCTCTGTTATCACTATGGCATTCGACAGGTGCCAGTTCTAGCTGCAGTCTAAAAAGAATAGTGAGCGAATTGGTTGATTTGTGGAGATTTGACATCAAGTTGAAAATGGAAGACCAAACTGTGCATTTTCGCCATATTTTACTTCCGTAAAGGGAAGAACGCGCGTCAAGCTTGTGAAAAGTTGCATAAAGTGTACGGTGATAATGCTCTACAAGAACGTTGGTGCCAGCGGTGATTTTGACCTCAACGATGCTCCTCGGTCCGGGAGGCCCACCAAAGTTGACGACAAACAAATCAAGGCATTGATCGAGTCAAACTTACGTTACACGACACGAGAGATTGCAGACACATTGCACATCCATCATTCAAGCGTTCACGACCACCTGAAGAAGCTGGGATACGTAAGCAAGCGCGACGTGTGCGTTCCTCATGAACTCAAAGAAACTCAATTGATGGCGCGTATAAACATCTGCGATATGCTCATTAAACGTGATGAAAACGATCCTTTTTTGAAGCGACTGATAACTGGTGACGAAAAATTGGTTTTTGTACTACAACAATGTGCCTCGAAAGCGGTCTTGGTCCCAACGTGCTGCTTCGCCTCAAATGACATCCAAAGCAGACATTCATCAGCGAAAAGTTCTGGTCTCAGTGTGGTGGGATTTTAAAGGTGTGTTTTCTGAGCTCCTACCATGGAACTAAACAATCAATTCGAATGTGTACTGTTGGCAATTGGACAGTTTGAACAAATCCATCGTCCAGAAACGTCCAGAGCTCGTTCATCATAAAGGTATTGTGTTCCGCGAGACCACACACAAGTTTGATCACCCGCCAAAAATAATTGGAGCTTGGGTGGGATGTGTTGCCACATCCAGCATACTTGCCTGACCTTGTGCCGTCAGACTTCCACTTGTTTTGCTCTCTTCAACAGTCCTTGTGTGGTATAATGTTCAATTCAGATGAGGCTATAAATCAGCACCTTGTACAGTTTTTTGCCACGAAAGACAGGTCCTCCTATGAACGAAGCATTCTGCAGCTCACTGAAAGATGGCAAAAGGTTATTGAACAAAACGGGCATTATATCATTGATTGGTCTTTGTTCTTTCTATCAATAAATGACCTTTGCAAAACATGGCTAAAATACGTCATGACTTTTCCAACAACGCAATAGTTTTTAAAAGCCCATGTGACATACAAGAGGAAGTTTGCCTTTGCTGTATTCTATTTCATGAAAGTGGAAAGATATAATCCCCCCCCCCTCTTGTATACTTCATGCAGTGAGAACTGAAAAAATAAAGTGAGTCAGCCAAAGAAAAAAAAAAAAGCGAAGTGTGTTTGTCTGCATAAGGAGGACAAACTCATGAGGTGAAGACTTTCATGGTTCCTAATAATCTCTCCAGATTAAAGGACTAAATGGCTCTTACTCATAAAGCTGTCGTGTGATGATTTTCATTTTGTCCTTTAGTGGCCCAAGTATGTTGCATCGGGTTGATGAATAAAGCGGAATGACAGATAATCGGAGGTTAGATAATCAAGTTCCTATTAGTGCATAATCATTTATTTAGAACCTCCTGTATCTATTAAAATACAGAGAATTAAAGCTACCTAAGTTATGCATAGAATTTCATAGTTAACTTTTATTTTTTAAATACAACATACACATTTTTTTCTTATTCTTAATTACCTGAAAAATAACTTTTGTAGTTTGAACTGAATGTAATATATTTTATCCTCAAAAGTGCAATTCTGATTATGACCTGTATTTGTAGATCAAATACAAGTTTAACAATCATTATAAATATGGCTAGGATTTATATGTAATAATTTTCAAAATGTGCACATAGAATATTTATTAAAAATGAGGAAATATGTAGGGGGAAAACGAAAATCACCAAAATATGTGATTTTCGTTTTTTCCTTACATATTTCCTCATTTTTAATATTTCTTTTTGTATTTTTATTAACTGTAATTTCTTATACAGTCATAAGAAAATAAAAAATTACTTTACAAATTTTTAATTACTTTACTCAACTTGCTGCTATTGCAACTAGCAACAACATAGCACTTTGAGTTGTTGAAAACAAAGCTCCTCCTGTTTTCTCTCAAAACACTTAAATTGACTGAACGATGTCACATGAGGTGGTGGGCAAAACTTAAACCCCGCTATATCCAATGGTAAGAATTCCTTATCAACCAATAATGCAGAAAATTTCATGCATGTTTTATTACGTATTAAACTTCAGATTTGTAAGATCTTTCGGCAGCAGCATCAGCCATGTTCACACAACAAGCAAGCACTCGTGTGATTGGCGTTGTTTCTTTAGCTGTTGCCAGTAGAGATTTCCAAATTATCGGAATACTGAAGAGTGCATCCGAATTGCAAGAGTTTTTATTGAAGAGAATTTCAATGGTTTCTCTGTAGCGTAATGACACTTTGTTTGAAAAGGGTGCAATCCTTTCGGTACAATCGCAGTTTGGAGAGGCAGAGGTATCTTCAATAGTCAGAAGAGGAAGTGCAGAAGTCGGAAGACTTTTTCTAACATGTCTTTTATGTTCCAAAATTCTGCAGTTTATTGTACGAAAAGTTCTACCAATAATAACAGTTTTCACCCGAGGAAGTAGACACAGGGATGAGGTATATGCCAGGACGGTCTAAAGGATCAAGAGGATCTCTGTCTTTAGATATTGATTGGATGGTAGTGGGGGGGGGGGTAGGATTGAATGCAAGCTTGTAACCAAAACTCTTGAAAATTTTGGCAAGTTTGTAAAAACAAGATGAAAATTTTGGCAAGTTTGTAAAAACAAGAATGATGGTAAGGGATTGAACCGATAAAGGAAAGGGACGGTTTCTGTAGAGGAGATGTCTGTCCCTTTCCTTTATTGGTTCAATCCCCTACCATCATTCTTGTTCTTACAAATTTGTCAAAATTCCTGGCATATACCTCATCCCTGTGTCTACTTCCTCAGGTGAAATATGTTATATTGGTAGAACTTTTCATACAATAAACTGCAGAATTTTGGAACATAAAAGAAATGTCAGGAAAAGTCTTCCAACTTCTGCACTTTCTCTTCTGACTATTGGAGATACCTCTGCCTCTCCAAACCGGGATTGTGCCCAAAGGATTGCACCCTTTTCAAACAAATTTTCATTACGCTACAGAGAAACCATCGAAATTCTCTTCAATAAAAACTCTTGCAATTCGGACGCACCCTTCAATATTCCAATAATTTGGAAATCTCTACTGGAAACAGCTACAGAAACGACACCAACCACATGAGTGGTTGCTTGTTGTATGAACAAGGCTGATGCTGCAGCCGAAAGATCTTACAAATCTGAAGTTTAACGCGTAATAAAACATGTGTGAAATTTTCTGCATTATTTGTTTCAGCATATTACGTGAAACAGCCTTCCTATCAATGTCTCCTTATCTATTAAAGCAGCGTACAACTGCCAATTGAAGTTCCTTGAAAAATATTTTTTATAGTTGTGATGGTTTCTAGGCCTGGACTTTTTTACAACACTATTCATCTTGTGCTTTATAATTTCTCCAATGTGGCCAGGTGCCTTTCCTATTTCAATTGTTTCTTCAAATTTATTTGAATTATTTATCAAAGGAGCACTTGAAGTTTCAAATTCTGTGATGGCCTGACCCAATACAGTCAAACGTATCTTTAGAAAAGTCTATTCCTCTAATAAAGTATCAATATCCAGCAGAACTTGTCCTTTTCCCATGCAAGCAGAATTGTCTGAGTCAAATTGAGAGATTGCTTCTTTGATTTTGTTGAAGTTATCACTAAAATATTCTGCAGCTTGTAGCCAAGTGCCCCAACATGTAATCATAGGTTGAGGTGGGAGCGGTAACTCTGGGAACATTGCTTTCAACTTTTCGGTTCTACTGGGAGCTTAAATAAAAAAAATTGCCTCTTGCACTCAACAAATCAGTTTGTGAAAAATTGAAAAGGATTGTTACAGCAATTCTGTTGAGCACATGTGCAAGGCAAGTCAAATGAATCATCTTGAGGAACAGCACACAAAGTGCTGTAGTTGCTTTCATCATGTAGGGTGCAACATCACTTACCAATCAGGGTACTATATTGTATTTTACTCCCTTTGGCCATAAAATCTACAGCAATTCGTTAATCACTTTAGTGATCATGTGGTGGTTATATTTTGCTAGTTCTCTGCAAGTAATTAAGTATCAGATCAACAGTGCTGATTAATTCAGACGTCCAACAATAATGTTTCCTCTTTCTCTCTCTCTCTATATATATATATCATCATCATCATCATTATCAACCATTATCAATCCACTGCTGGACGAAGGTCTCCCCAAGTTTCCTCCACAACGGTCTGTCTTGTGCCAGTCTCCTCCATGTCACTCCCGCATATTTTCGAATTTCATCCACCCATGTGGTCTTCTTCTGGGTCTTTTCCTGTCCCTTGGAATCCAATCTAAAATTTCGGCTGTCCATGGATGGTCTGTCCTTCTGGCAGTATGTCCAGCCCATTGCCATTTCAGGGATTTAACTCTGATCATGATGTCTTCCACTCTTGTCATTTTTCGGATCCACGAGTTCCTCTTCTTATCTCTCCTGGTTATACCAAGCATGCACCTCTTCATGCTGCTTTGAGTTGTCTGCAGCCTTTGTATGTCTCTTTTAGTTAAGGTCCACGTCTCTGCACCATACGTAAGCACTGGAAGGATGCATTGATCAAACACTTTTCTTTTAAGACATAATGGCATATTGCTCTTGAAAATTATGCTGTTTCTTCCAAAAGCTCTCCATCCAAGTTTTATACGCCGATTGATTTCTTCATCAATGTGACCCTCACTTGATATCTGCTGCCCAAGATAAATGTAGGAATCGGTTGTCTCAAGCTTTTCTCCATCAATCGAAAAATCTTCATTTCTTGTAAAAGCATTGAACATCACTTTTGTCTTCTGAAAGTTCATTTTTAATCCCACTTCTTTACTCTTGTCAGCAAGTTCCTGGATCATACTCTGCAGCTCTGATAGGGTAGTTGCAAAAATGACTACGTCATCAGCAAAACGAAGGTGGGTTAGATAATCTCCATTAATCTTTATCCCTTTGTTTTCCTAGTTCAGTGATTGAAAGACATTTTCCAATGTGGCATTAAAGAGCTTCGGAGATATGGTGTCACCTTGTCTCACTCCCTTTCCAATTTTGTGTGTGTTGTATTTTCAAACAGCCGAATCTTTGCACCTGCATTTTCATAGATGTTATTAATAATATTAATGTATGCATCTTCAATACCGCAGGATTTCAGAGCCATTGTAACTGCTGATGGTTTCACCGAATCAAAGGCTTTTTCATAATCGATAAAAGCCATGCACAATGGAAGTTCATATTCCCTCGCTCTTTCAATTAGTTCTCTCAGTACGTGGATATGATCTATTGTGCTGTAGCCACTCCTGAATCCAGCTTGTTCTCTCGGTTGAGCCATGTCCAGTGTTATCTTCAAGCGGCGTGAAAGAACTTTAGTGAAGATTTTATAAACCACTGAGAGGAGGCTGATAGGTCTGTAGTTCTTGAGATCCTCAATGTCACCTTTTTTATGTAGCAGGATCATTGTAGCATTGTCCCAATCCTCAGGAATCTTCCCTTCATTAAGGCATCGAGTGAAAATTTGGGCGAGTACTGTTTCAATTTCTCCACTTGCTTTTTGTATGATGTCTACAGTAATTCCATCTTCTCCTGGAGCTTTCCCCCGCTTCATGTTCTTGATTGCATGAGCAACTTCTGCTGGGAGGACTGGAAGAACTCTGGTACCTTTCATGATGTCTGGAGTACATGTATCATCCCTTTCATATAATTTGGAGTAGAAATCTTTCACTCTTGTCAAAATTTCGCCTCTATTTCTTGTTACAGAACCATCTTCTTTTCTCAGAGCCATAATCTGTTTTCTTCCCTTACTGAGATGTCCCTTTGCTATCTTTAGGCTTTGGTTGTTTTCAATTGCTTTCCTCACTAGCTCACAGTTGAATTTCCTTACGTCTTCAGTGATACTTTTTCGTACTGTCTTGCATAGCTCTATATATTCCACTTTGGAAGTCACATCTTCTTTAGTTGTCCTCATCTCTCTTCTTTTTTGCATCAACATTTTCGTTTTTCCTGATAATTTGTTCACATGCAACTTGTTCTTAGACCCAGCTAATTTTGTTGCTGTTTCCATAAGAGCTTTGATTACTTTTCTGTTAACTTCCGAAATATCCACTTCTTCCAATGCTAGGCCTTCTAAAGCAGAGAATCTGTTCTTCAGTTCCAACTTGAAAGTATTATGTTGTTTTTTAAGGTTGGTTATGTCAATACATTTTGTTTGTCTTATGAGCTTGCCACGTTCGAGTTTAGTGTTGAGGTGCATCTTACATCTCACCAATCTATGGTCACTACCTGTGTTGAACTTGTTTAGCACACTGCAGTCTTCGATGACGAATTTTTTGTTACGCATAATAAAATCAATTTCACTTGTCGTCCCATTTGGATGTCTCCATGTCCATTTGTGTTGCTTTTTCTTGAAAAAGGAGTTCATGATGATAAACCCTTCTGCCTCTGCAAACTCAACAAGAGTATTTCCACGCTGGTTTCTGTTGCTGTGACCGAATTTACCTACTGAAGTTTCATTCTGTTGCAGTTGCCCTATTTTTGCATTGAGATCTCCCATAATTATCTTCAAGTGCTGCTTACCTTTATTATTTAGATGACGAATTTCCTCATAAAATTCTTCAATTTCTTCTTCAGGATGACTTGTGGTGGGTGCATAAGTTTGAATAATCTGAGCCTGGTATCTTCTCGAGAGTTGGATAACGAGTCGTGCAGCTGTGTCAGAGGAACTTTCAACTTCTACCACTTTATCCTTCAGTTTCTTGTTTATTATAAATCCATCACCACTAGTTCTGCCAGTATCTGTCCCACGATAGTAGAAGAGATGTCCACTTTTCAGTTCAATGAGATCTTCTCCTTTTCTCCTTACCTCACTTAGCCCGACGATGTCCCACTTGATCCTTTGTAGTTCCTCTTCCAATTCAAGAAGCCTTGAATCAGAAGATAGGGAGCGTCCATTATACGTAGCCAAGGTCAGCATCAGATGGCAGCCTAGTCCGGTCCTCCGGGGATTCTTAGCACCCTCTGCCTTCATGTCGCACTGGCCGCTGCCTTGGCCAGGTACATTCCAGCTGCCGGAGACTGAGGGCCAAGATTTAAGTTGTAGAGTCATTTTGGAGGTGTTTGGCCATAACTCACCACGCTGGCCAAGAGGGTTGGTGAGTGTGGGATAGCATTTCCTCTGATCCCGATGGTATAGTTATACCGCTATTGGCGGTCGTCAGATCCCCTTTAGTGGGAACAGGATGCACCACGAGAAGGCGGGGTTGACATTTGTCAAGGAGAAGCTGTGATGTTACGCATCACCTGACCTTACATCCTATATATCTCCCATGCACATGAGATCCAAATAGGAAACTCTTCAATTTTCTCCTATTTCTAGTACCATTTCAGCATACATCATCTGCAAGTAATTGTTTCTTAAAGTAGATTCGTTTGGAATTATACCGATGAGCCATTACATTATGACCACCCCCAGCTTAGAGAAATCAGCATGCCTGGAGACCAAAAAGTGGTGCAGGTAAAGTTCACAGAGCAGTATATATACAACCGGAGGACCGGCTTTTGGTTAGTCGAATGTTCGGAGTCAGAATGGGAAAAGCTTCAGATTTATCGGAGTTTGATAAAGGACAAATTGTGATGGCATGGCGCCTTGAAACTAAGATCTCAGAAACGGCGCGGCTTGTGGATTGTTCACGTGGTACTGTAGCGAGTATGTATCAAAAGCAGTGCACAAATGGCTAAACGATGAACCGCCATCCAGCCGTGTGTCGTCTGCAGCTCATTGATGCCAGAGGAAAGCAGAGACTGTCACGCATTGTTCACAACGACTGCAGGGCCACAGTGCAACAAATCACCTGCAGCTACAACAGTGGTGATCAGGACAATGTGTCACAGCACACAGTTCATCGCATGGGCCTGCGTAATCAAAGATCCAGTCGGGTCCCCATGCTTACTGCACATCATTACCAACAACGCATGAAATGAGCCTAAGATCATTGAGATTGGACCGTGGATGATTGGAAGAAAGTAACCTGGTCTGACGAATCAAGATTCCTGGGCCGCCCCGGTGGGGCAGGTTTCTAAGCGATGGCTTCTGATCATTCGTCCGAAAGAGGTCCGGGTTCAAATCCCAGTGTGGCATGGATGTTGTGTTTGTCTTACGGCACTGGAACCAGTTACCCTAAATTAGGGACGGGTGACTGCTTATAGCCCATTGAGTTGATCACGGCGATCATTAAACCTCCAATAATAAAAAAAAAAGATTCCTAGTGCATCAGGTAGACAGCCAAGTGCGGATACGCCAATTACCAATGGAGGCTATGGCACCTGGATGCACTGTTTGGCAGAAACAGGGCGACAGTGTAATGCTCTGGGCGATTTTTTCTTGGGAAACTTTAGGCCCGATTATTCCAATAGCACGATCCCTGAGAGCTGTCAGGTATCTGAACATCGTTGTGGACCAAGTTCACCTATACATGGCAACTGTGTTTACTGCTGGTGATGGCCATTACCAACAGGATAATGCACCATGCCACACTGCCAGAATTGTCGAGGAGTGGGTCAAGGAACATGCTGGTGACTTTTCTGTTAATGCCCTCACCTCCAAATTCACCTGACACGATTCCAATCGAACATTTGTGGTTTGACTTGTAAAAGCAGGTTCCTGCTAAATCACCACCACCTTAAAATGTACAGGAACTGGAGGACCTGCTATTGAGATTATGGTGCCAGTTACCCCAGGATACCTATCGCCACCTCATCGAATTGATGCTTCGCCGAGTGGCCACTGTTTTGCGGGCTAAAGGAGGTCCTACAGCGTATTAGGTAAATGCTCATAATGTAAATGCTCATAATGTAATGGCTCATTGGTGTATTTCACCACAGTATTTTTGTAAGAAATTTCTAAATTCTGGGTTTACTTTTGACAATGGGGTATGAATCTAGTGCACGGCATAAATCCAAACTGAAATTTGAACTGGCCTGTTTACTGTTCCCTGAAACTTCTGTGAGAGGCCTTTCTTTCAACAAAGTGTTTTTCACTTTCTTTTTTCATTTTTTTTTTTTTTTTTTTTTTTTTTTCCCAGTTGTAATGTGAAGCAAAACTTAAAAACACTGGTGCACAGACACCACAAAACATAATATTTCCTGTGGAATTAACTTTTTACGGGTCTTATAGAGGTTATCATTCAAAAAAAAAAAAAAAAAAGGAAAGTTGGTGGGCAAATTTTCGAACTATAGCCTAGTTCGTCATCAGGACGAACTAGACTTTGGTTCGAAAATTTGACCACCAACGTTTTTTTTTTTTTTTTTTTTTTAATAATAACCTCTATAAGACCCGTAAAACAGTTAATTCCACAGTACAATATGAATACAGGTGCCATAAATTCATTTACAACTAGTAATAATATTTCTATTAGTTCTGTCTTTCATTGGGAAGCTTGTTAATAAATGCCTTTAATTTGGATGATATAGTTTATTTAATTTTGGGCATGTAAACTTACTTAACTTGAACAGGAAAAATAAACTTATAACAATGATGTGAATGAAATGCTTTAGGAAGAAACTAGACACAAAACTATGCATTAAATTAGAGGACTCTGCCTGCTTTCCTCATCTGTCTTCTGAGACAAGGAAGCAGACTGGTGCCAGTAGAGTGCTGCCATCTGTCGGCTTTGATGTGTTGCGAAACTTGAAAACGTAAAACTTGCCATCTGTCAGCTCACAAGTTGCTCCAACAGAAAATATTGGGTAGTTTTGAGTAAAAACTGGCAATTTATGTAAAATTAGTTTTAAATAATGTGAAAATATGTATTTCAACAGCAAAAAAACATCATATATGTAAAAATATTTAATTACATATTAATCCTAGCCCTAATTTCAAAATACAAGAACCTAACTAAATGAAAAAAATAATAATAATTCATTATTAACATGGCAAAAATAAAACATTTTTTCTGTTTCAGTATTTTCCACAGTGGGAAAAACCATGCTAAAAACTGCCCTGGCAAAAATACATTTTCAATAATTGGTTACTTTGGTTTGTAAATAGTTTGTAAAAGGCTCATCTACACAAAACTAATAAAATATACAACTATGTGTGTTTTGTATATTACATTTTTGTTTTCAAACCTAACTATAGATAGGGTCCTTGGGTATGGCTTGCCCCCTTCTCAACTTTCCCCAAATTCAATCAAAATATTCTTTTTTTTTTTTTTTGTACAGCTAAACAGGGAATGCCCTACAGATCTACTCTGTGAATTTATTAAAGCTGGTTCTACATGTTACCTGCTTCCTAATCTCAATTGAGAAGCTGACACTGAAAGATTATGCCCCAGAGGAGTAAAGGATCAGTAATCACCAATCAGGTAGCATGTAGAACCAGTTTCACCAGCTGGTGGTCAAGACTAGAAGGTTTATCTGCTAAGTGAGATTACACAAAGAATTAGAAGCTGTTATGCTTCAAGACAGCGCTAGTTAACCCTTCCTTTTTGGTTGCGTGTTCTGACTTAGTAAACTTAAATAATACTTGAGAATGGAAGAAAAAAGATCCTGTGTGGGAGCATTTTCAAGAATTAGAAATTAATGGAAAACAGGCTGCCAAATGCAAGAAGTGTGGCAATATACAGAGCAACAAAGCAGCAAAAATAAATACATGAAAGTAAGTGCTTAAAAGGTTCCTTCAGCAAATGATTTCAACAATTTCAATTAATAGTGATGATGATGGCATTCGCCATTTGAGAACAGAACTGAATGAGCCTGCTGCTAAGAAAGAAAAGATTTTGCAAGACAAATAAATTTGTAATGAAGACACTGAGTGATGAAAAGGCTAAAATTGATATTTTGATCATAAAACTATTTCATGGGTGCAACATGTACAACAGGAAGCATTCATAAACTTAGGTGAAAATCCTCCAAATACGTGGCGTCAGTAAATAAATAAATACATCGCTCTTTCCACGTTCCAGAAACACACAGCAACTGAAAAATTGTTTTTCAGCCGCCGCTGTGGAATTGAACCACAGAACTCTCGCTAACTAGCCGAGCGCGTTACATTTACACCACAGTGGCCAACAATCTACGGTGCTATGTGTATTTTTAAGTCAGCATCTGACATCATAAATCCGTAAGATGGGCTCAGCTAACTTAACTGTGCATTATGACCTGGGTACAAACCTCCCAGTCAGAAAGCTCTTTCAAATAAACTGTTAAATGATGTTTACATTGAAATAGAACAACAAATGAAAGAAAATGTAAAAGATAAGCAAGGCACTTTGTTAATTGATGGCTGGAGCAACATTCACAATGAGCTTATAACAGCAGCATGTGTTCAAGTTGGAAAATCTTTGTATGTTGTGGATGTTGAAAAATCAGGGGCAACCAAAAAGAATGCTGAATATTTAGTTGAAAAGGTCATTGGAATCATTGCTGGAGTGGAAAATGAGTGCCACTGTAAAAAAAAGTCTTGTTACGTCAATGTCAAAAATATGGAAAAGATGAGAAAAGAAATAGTATGAAAAAAATGAACTGATTGAATATGGTTGTTCAGCTAAAACTTGTAAGGGAAGATATAACTCCTTCAAATGTGTTGAAACACGTTGATATCCAGAAATATTTTTGAAACCATCAAGTTCTAGGAGCTTGGCTTAATGAGTGTACTGATTCTGTAAAACATCAGTTACCATGCAACACTCGGAATAGTCAGGTTAGTTTTCTAGAATCATTTGTACAGAACCATAATGCCTACACAAAGATTTCTAATGACCACTACGACATAATGGACCAAAACATTGTACATAATACGAGGGTGGATCAAAAAGTAATGCACACTTTTTTTTTGGCAACAGTTTAAAGATAGGCAAAACAAAATATATACACAGTGAAACTACATTTCTTAGCTATTTTTCAACATAAGAACCGAGACCCTCAAGGCATTTATCCCAGCATGGTATCAATTTTTGTATACCTTGTTCAAAAAGTCCGTTTTCTGGGCTTATAGCCGCCTGCGGACAACCGATTCGACTTCGTCAGCCAAATTGAAGTGTTGGCAGCCCAGGAATCTTTTCAAGGGACCAAACAGATGAAAGTCCGAAAGAGCTAGGTCCGGACTGTATAGTGGGTGCTGGTGCACCTCCCAGCCAAACTGCGCAATTTTGTCACAAACGCGTTGTTGTGCAACATGTGGGCGAGCGTTGCCATGAAGCAGTCTGACATTTGCAGCATCTCTGTTGAGTCTTTTGTCACGAAGGACATGACACAACTTTATCAATGTGTTAGAGCAGGTTTTAGAATTCACAGTGGTCCCCGTGGATGAAACTCCACCAGCAGAACGCTGTGCATGCTTCAAAACACTGTCATGAGGACTTTTTGTGCAGATTGGGTTACTCTGAATTTTTTTGGTGGTGGGGAGTGAAAAGGTTTCCACGCCATACTGGCCTTCTTTGTTTCGGAAATGTAGTGGTACACCCAGGACTCATCGCATGTTGCTGCTACACCTGCCAGAAATTCGTATCCTTCTGGTCTGTCAAGTTCTTGGGCATCCATGCGAATTGCAATTCGCCATGCACAATATCGTATGCAATACTGTGTGAAATGTTGAACTTCTATGCCAACATGCGCAGATGGATCCACCCGTCACTCAGAATTGCCTGTTCAGTGCCTCTCAGAGTGACAGGTGATGACGCAGTAACAGGTCTACCAGAACATGCCGAATTGGTAAGGTTGCCACAGACCTCTGCAAAGAAACTGTACCACCTGGAGATGCTGCTGTGGTCCAGGCAATCACCACTATACACTTCGACTATTTCTTTGAGAATTTCCCTCGGTTTTCCGTTTAGCCCACAAAAATTGAACAACACTGCTTGCTCTTCATTCATCGTTCACACAGTCTTCCACCATGGCAACACCTGATCCAGCCAAACCAGTTTGTAGCATGATATTCAAACGTCTGCCAAACTGCAATTTGCAAAGAGAAAAAAAAATTGCTGTGCATTACTTTTGATTCTCCCTCGTATACAAGGTTTTAATCTTTGTCAAGTCAAAGATCTGCTTCTGGAATTGAAACCTGTAGCAGATGCCTTAAATATTTTACAAAATGACTACCCATTATCTGACACTTGTAATTTATGGTGTTACCCACTAAGAAATGATTTCTGATGTCCTCACTAAGCTATAGTTGAGAAACGGCTTAAGTCGAAGCAACCGGCATTCATGTTCAGTCGTATTTACACCAAAACCGGATTGTCATCTTGAAAATTTGCATTATATGGTGTAATCCCGTATTTCATTCATGATTTATCTGCTCCTCCGGCCAATCACGGGATAGGATTCTTATCCTCCAGATTCGCTAAAAATGAACGCTGGTTGCTTTGACTAGCGAATCCTGTGATGGTTATAATAAAATTAATTGGAAACTTGAGACTTGGTCGTTCTGGGTGGTGTAGAGGTTAGCATACTCTGGCGCTATCTGGGAGAAGCGGGTTA
The DNA here is from genome assembly GCA_039090855.1 of Macrothele yani. Classification (NCBI taxonomy): domain Eukaryota; kingdom Metazoa; phylum Arthropoda; class Arachnida; order Araneae; family Macrothelidae; genus Macrothele; species Macrothele yani. Next base: position 25,385,345 of record CM077027.1, on the reverse strand, counting down.
GATTCCCTGCAGGACGACGAAATTTTCAAGTTTTCGGATATTATCTGACTTACCATCCTTGTCATATTTACACCAAAAAACATATTGTCATCTTAAAAATTGGTATTATGTGGTGTAATCCTGTATTTCATTCATGAGCACGAACTTTTATAATGTAAGACATGTACTGTAGGTACATGAATACTTTGTTGATATCTATGTCTCTTGACTTTTCTACTTTTTAAAGTACAATTGTGCACTATGGGGATTACTAAGATGACATAAATACTATTTTTGTCAGATTTTCGGTTTTGCACACCAACCCGTCGTCAGGGCTGACTCAAGAGAGTATGTGCTGCCACTCACCTGGTAATATGCAACGCTTATGTTCATTAACCATGGCACCTCTTCTTCTTTCGATTTGTAGACTTTCTTCAAATTTCCGTTTTACACGGTGCTGTTGATGTGACACAATGTTAATTTTTTTCTATTATTTTATTCTAATTCCATTATAAAAAGTAGGTTTACAAATTATTGTAATTTTGTTCAAGTTCGTATTTTCAGTGTATGATGAAAAAAATATAATAATAATAATGCCTTACCTTTGAAATGCTGGTAGTAAATCCAAATATGATGTTGTTTGTGTTCAGCACCCAACACATTCTTCACTTATCAAAGCAGCTTCTTCACTAGTTGATTTTGCGTTACTGTCGAATCAAATATACACTAATATTTCCTTGTCTCAAATTTTTTTGAATTCAAAGAAGAAGAAAAAAACTGTGAACTTCATTTAATAAAATTTTAGTTGCATTATCTACTTCATGACTGAAAAAAAAAGCTGTCTCAATTCCCTCAAAGGTGTAATGTATCAGGTTACATATAAAATAATCTAAGAACTGTGTATTTCTAATAATCTGAAATTTAAAATTTAACATATAATCATGAAAACTGTACAAATTAATTACGTATAACTGAATTGAAAAGTAATAGAGACTACATCTCACTTGGATAATGTATAAACCCATTGTTTCATCTCACACGAAATGCTTCCATAAAATTGCATTCTAAGGAATGAGATGTTAATTTTCCCCCCCCAATTAAACACGTTTTCCCCTCATGGGTATGCTCTTGAAACAACATACAAAAATACACTGATCAGCTGAAACATTAAAACAACCTACCTAATATAATGTAGATCCTCCTCCCGCCACTAAAATCACTCTCATTCGATAAGGCATAGATTCAACTAGATGTTGGTAGGTAGGTGTCTCTTGATATTTAGTATCATGACTGCAACAAAAGCTCCCACTGTTCCTTAAATTATGCGGTTGGGATGCTGCTGCTCGTACCCGTTTCTTGAACTCAACCACAAACGATCTATAGGGATTCATGTCCAGTGAATTTGGGAGCATGGCAATAAATGGAATGCCTCTTCGTGTTCTTGGAACCATTCCTAAACCTTCTTCTCAGTCTGACATGGAGCATTGTCTTATTGAAAGACTCCATCCCTGCCAGGAAATACAGTCACTATAAAGAAGTGTACTTGGTTAGGCACGACAGCTCATCACACTTCCTCCATCCCCCCTGGATCCGTCCCACAGTACGGGGTGATTCATAAAGAAGTATACAGTTTCCAGATGCTGTAAAACAGTAACAGTTGAAGACACGGACCACAACTGCGAACCATTAGGTAGATGTACTCAAAGTTTGTGTCCCGCTACTGAGGAAGTGACATAGGCAATAGTGCGCGTGTCACATGACTAGTCAGTCAAAATGGCAGCATCTGCAGTGGAGAAGGCGTTTTATATTCTTGAATTGAACAAAACGGAATCTGCAACTGTTGTGCAATGGCATTTTCGATCACGATTCGGAAAAAGAACCTCCAACCAGAAAATACACTGCCGTGCAAAAATTAAGGACGAGACGGCTTTTCGAATGTAACGTCGTGCAGAAGTGCTCCACATCGACTCAGATCTTACCATAAGATCCCCAAGATGTAAGAATATGGGACAAGTGAGCAAAACCGTCCAAAACAAGGAATCCAAAGGATACAAAGGCACTTTATTGAAAAGGTAGCTTCGAGCACAACTGGACAGAAGACAGAAACGTCCATGTGACAGGCAGCTGCTAAGAAAAATCCAGTCTTTAGTAGGGGATATGATCACCCCCGACTCCATGCAGGATTTACAACGTCTGTCCATGCTGAGGATGAGGTTGTCAAGGAGCTGTTAAGGCATCGCGCGGCCCATTCCTCTTGTAGCGCCAATCGCAGCTGCGGAATCGTTGCTGACGGCTGGTGACGTGCTGCCAAACGTCTCCTGAGAAGGTCCCACACGTGTTCGATTGGATTTAGGTCCGGGGACCTTGTGGACCAATCCATGCGTTGAATATATTCACTCTCCAACAGCTCTATGACAGCCACTGTACGATGAGGCGTAGCGTTGTCGTCCATGATGAGGAACTCAGGACCCACAGAACCTCTAAACAGATGCATGTGAGGCAGGAGAACCTCGGTACAATAGCGGACACCAGTGACTGAACCTCCTTGCAAGATGTGGAGGTCAGTACGGCTACCAAGCATGATACTGCCCCAAACGAGAACTCCGCCACCTCCAAACCGGTCCCTTTCGATGATGTTGGAGGTGTGATTGCGTGTTCCCTGCCCTCTCCAAATGTGTATACGTCCAGAATCGCTCGTCAGACTTAAATCGGCTCTCATCCGTAAAGAGAACTCGACCCCATTGCTGATGTGTCCAGTTCTTGTGTTCCAGGCACCACAGAAACCGCCGTCTCCGATGAGCAGGCGTTAATGGCATACACTGTACTAGTCATCGTGCAAATAGACCACCTTTGTGCAGCCTCCTGGCCACGGTAAAACGCGATAACGGACATCCAGTTGTCTGTTGCACGTGCCTTGCGGTTTCTCCTGCTGTCTGCCGTCTGTCTCTTCTCGCCTGTGCGACAATATACCAGTCGTCCGCTATCGTGGTTGCTCGTGGACGACCACTATTAAACTCTCGGACAGCTGTTCCTGTCATTTGAAATGCTCTCCAAGCTCGTGAAACGATGCTGTGAGCGATCCCGAACTCCTCGGCTAAAGTCATCCAGATGTCGTCTACTGGATTGCCTGTTGGCCATATACACGGTGGCAGGAACTTGACGTCGTTCAAACCGATGTACACTGTGCAATAGCTTTCACCGAATTGCTGAGTGTACACCGCCCGTGTGCTTTATACCTGTCCAACACCCCCTCCCCTCCCCTTCCTACATCATGCTGCATATATGCGCATGCCCTACCGTACCGGACCCTAGTCCATCTCCTGAGTGGTCTTTCGGTCCGTTCTGCCTGCTCGTTCTGCTGTTATGCTAATTTCTCCTCTTCATCCTTAATTTTTGCACAGCAGTGTATATCTACGATTAGCATAAAAAATTTGAAACTATGGTAAATGTGTTCTGTGCTGTGTCGAAAAGAAAGTGTACAGCCCCTTCTTTTTTTCAAGAGAAAACTGTCACTGGAGGCTCTTTTCTGGATATGTTAAGTCTTTGGTTGATGCCACAGATGCAGGACGACAGTGACAACTTTATTCTCCAATTGGATGGTGCACCACCACACTGGTTAGGTGACGTGCGAGATTATCTCGATGAACATCTTCCTCACCGATGGATTGGACGAGCCGCGGACTACAACATGCCACTGACCCAATGGCCACCCAGAAGTCCTGACTTAACACTGGGTGACTTTTTCCTGTGGGGGTATGTAATGGACAAGGTATTCACCCCTCCCCTTCCTGTTGATCAAGTGGAGCTGAAACAGCATATCACAACCACTATCACTGCACTTGATTCAGACATCTTACCTCGCGTTTGGGCGGAAATGGATTACCGGCTCGATGTGTGTCGTGTTACTAAGGGTGCACACATAGAATATCTGTGACTGTCTCCAAAAAAAACTTTAAACATTACCCTACAATTCTGTTACAGGTAACAAAATATCTTACATTGTTCTTGTTTTATAGTGCGTTGAAACTGTATACTTCTTTATGAATCACCCTGTATATCCAAGCGAGGCTTCCTTGGGTAAACATCGCACACAAACTCATTCATCGACCTGGTGCAACAGAAAACGGGTTTCATCTAATCACGAGACCCTCCTTCCAATCTTCTGTGGTCCAATGTTGATGAATACATGCACACTCCAAGCATTGACAATGGTGAACGGCTGTCAGCACAGGCACATGAATGGGTCAGCGACTATCCAAGACCATACAATGAACATATCCAAGAGCATACAATGAACTGTGTGTTTGGGCACACTGGGCCCTTTACCACAATTGAAATTATGGGTAATGTCAGCCACAGTAGCCCCCCTGTTGCTGTGGACAAGACAAAATAGCCTGCACTGATCTCTGGCAACAATGAGGCATGGCCTGCCCATTCTTTGTCAACCGCTCAAAGTGCCACTTGTTTCAGGCCACCTTTGGTAGGGGTCATGGTCTAGTGTGATCAGCCTAACAATGTCGCTATTTCAGAGATGCTCTTACCAAGGTGTCTTGCCATAATGATCTGGTGTGTTATCAAAATCAGATAAATCTTTTGCTTTTCCCATGTTGAGATGAAATGAAATACTGACTCAAAGAGCTCCGACCCAGGTATTATATATATCATTCATATCCTTGGCACGTGATGCTGATTGATTAAATGCACACTTATTTGTATAATGCAGAGGTGGTTTTAATGTTTTTGCTGATCAGTGTATATACCTCATGTCTTTCTTTAGGGTTTAAAAAACAAGTCAGAAATAATATTTAGAAATTAATCTGCTTTCCAGCACACAAAAACCTTGACGTGAAACATACTTTCTTCTTTAATACACAAACATATACCTAAGTCTTTACAACATAGAAAGATTTGTAGCATATTTACACAATGAAATAAGAAACAATGGTAAACAGGCCCAGTTTTTCTAACTGGCATGAACATGTTTTATGTATTCTTTGATACATAAGATTCCATAGCAAAAAAATACTTTTATGCATAACAAAAACTTCCATTAAAATATATTTTACAGTTAAGGTGTGCTGATATATACATGCTGTACTACAACATAAAATATTGTTATTCCATATTTGCTTTTGAGAAAAAGCTATCACATTCTGCCACATCAAAATTGGTAAAATCACACTGTCACACTTTGCATATATATGCAATTTATAATACAATAATTTAGCTTACATACAAAGCAATTTTAAAGTACATATTGTAGAATGCAAATTCAGACTTCAATTACAGTGTAAGTATATCCAAAGGATGGGAAGCTACTACGTTGTTGTTTTTTTTTCCCTTGTTTTTTTCTTTCTTGTAAAGATAGATGCTGCACATTTTGTGTGTTTGTATTATATTACTCAGATGAGCACACACAATACTTTTTTAATAAATCAGAATATAAGTAAGTTTTGCTGGAAAACCAATTTAGTCACTACACCTAAATTTCTAATTTTACAATAATCATGATTCCCAAAATAGGGAAGAGGTTGACTTAGTATTTAAAAATTTTAAGTATTTAAAATGTTTAAACTACCGCATTTGTTTTACAGCTTAGCTTCAATCACTTAGTATTATAACGGTTTATTCTTAGTGTGGTTTCACAAAACATACATATTTTAGCAATTAATGACTCCATGGAACCTCTCATTATTTGTCTTACAGTGAAACAGGTGAATTTAAGAGTTTTAACAAATAAAGAAATTCCTCCCATCCCTAAAACAGCTAGAAGATATTTAATTACAAGAAGAGGCAGTCTACAACAGCATAGACTGTATCTGTGGACTAAGCTATATTGGTGAAACGGAAAGAAGAAAAATCCACATGGAAGAAAATAAGTCAGCTATTAGAAATATTACAAACAAGACAGAGTTAGACATACATGCACAGGCACCTGGACACTCCATAAATTGGGACTCAGTAATAATAATCACCCATCAATCACACTTAATAAAGAGTAAATTTAAAGAAGGGATAGAAATAGTGAGAAGTACCATGCTAACTGCTAGTAGCTAAATGACAGTCTTTGTTTAGTTAGGGTTACTATATTTTTGGAGTTCCAAACCGAAACAAAACGAGGGTAGAATTTAACATGACCAGGACAATGTTCTGGATGGTTATTCTAGATTGTTTTAAATTGTCATGATGCTATTAAATTCTTGGATCAGTGTAAATTCTATCATCTCTATATCCCATATTTTTGTGCAACCAAATAAACATTTTGATGGAGAATAAACTGCTTTCAAGCTTAAATCATTAACAGTATGGCACACAAAAGTAACTCCTTTAGTAGATGTTTAAAGGTCTTTGTCAACTGGATCAACTCTTTAAAAATCATGAAAGTGTTGAAGAACTGGAGGTGCACCCAAACGAGCCTTAAGTCTTCCATAATACATTCCAGATGATCTTTTATATTGGAATGCCATCCACCATGAGACACTGAAAATTCAGATGTACAACATTCATATTTAACACTATCAACATAGTCACACATCTTAAAAGAAAAAGATTTTCTTCAGTGAATCAGTAAATACAAATTTTGTACCTGAAAGAACAACCTGCATGATACCACAGGTTGATGTCCAGATTAATGGGAATTTACTGTATATTTAATTTGAAAAGTAGCCAACTGGCCCAGACAAAACCAAAACACTGGAACAATATTGGTCATACTGGGGCGTGTCGTAGGCCTATGTTTAACAGGTGATGGTACCATTTGGCTAACAGGGATCAGAATGGCAACAACTACTCCAGTGACATATCCTGATGATATACTAGGCTCTAGTCCAAATATTTGACCAAATATAAACAAATTATTTTAATAAAATCTGTTAATTCCACTCTTTCACTTTAAGATACACGTTTTGTATATTGGCCAAATTCTCCCTTCTTTTGTACGATTTAAAACACTGAAAGTGTCTTCAAAAATGAAAACTGTTTGCTTCTTTTTTAACCTTTAACAACCTTCATGAGTTTGATGGCTTGAAGGCACTTAACTAAAATTTTTGTTTCAGGAACAGGAAAAAATCAGAAATGAAGACAACACACATGGCTTGAACCCAATCCCTTGGTGCTGTTGCCACTGCAACCATTTAGCCAACAGGAGACTCTTCTACTTAATGTCCAAACTGCTAACATTATTAATCAGATTACTTGGTACTTGAATTCAAGATAACAGGAAGAGGGCATTTTTATATGTACAGTGAATACTAAATTGGATGGTGAAATTAGTAGGAGAGTGAATTCTTCATTGAAAGTCATGGCTGCCTTGGGAGATTTTCACAGGAATGATGGGTTCTCAAGAGAGTCCCACATGGCTGTGTGTGAAAGTGTAATTGTTCCTACTTCCATGTATGGCAGTGAAACATGGGTACTACAGAAGAAACATAGGAGTCGGCATATATCGAAAATCCGTGTTAACACTTCCAAAGTAAAAAGTAAAATTATCAATATTTACACGATTCTTAAAAGCCATATAAGTTAAAAAACTTAAACAACTTTATTTACAATTAAAAGAGACAAAATCTTTTGTAGCCGTGTCAGCCACATCCTCAGGTCTGCAGAGTCAAGAGCACAAGAGTCCCATAATTACATATAACCCAAGTGTTCAAAAGGCAAGGTAGTTGCCAGTTTACAAAGCAGCGTGTACTCACCCAAATCTGCATATTTCCCCGGTCTCCGGTTAGGGCGGTGCTGGTGAACTCCGAATAAGTATTTTCCAAACACTGTGAAGGCAAAGGGTGTTTCCTCGTTACAACTTCCTTCTCCGTAGTAGGTGATCTACAATGACTCCATAAATAATAAAGTCTGACGAGACATTAAAGACCGTGACCCAATTCCCTTACAGTCACGTGCAGGTGTATATACATTCCTCTACGTCCCGCTGTACCGGGAGTGAGGGAACTGATTATGTGGGATCTACCGCTAGGAATCTGCTTTTACGTGAACAAGAACAACATGAATACTCAACTAGGAATCCTAATATTTCCACTTAATTAACAAGAACTTAGAGATTAAGTCAACATTTTCTGGATTGGGACTGCTCAACCATTGTGGCTCTTTTAATGTCTCATCAGACTTTATTATTTATGGAGTCATTGTGGATCACCTACTACGGAGAAGGAGGTTGTAATGTGGAAACACCCTTTTGCCTTTACAATGTTTGAAAAAGACTTATTCGAAGTTTACCAGCACCGCCGTAACCAGAGACCGGGGAAATATGCAGATTTGGGTGAATACACGCTGCTTTGTAAACTGGTAACTACCTTGCCTTTGAACACTTGGGTTATATATAATTGTGGGACTCTTGATTGTGCAGACCTGAGGATGTGATCAATGCAGCTACAAAAGATCTTGTCTTTCAATTGTAAATAAAGTTGTTTAAGCTTTTTAACTTATACGGCTTTTAAGAATCATGTAAATATTGAGAATGTTACCTTTTTATTTTGGAACATAGAAGTCGTTTGTGTGCTGGAGAAATGCATTACTCACTGGGGCTTTGTGGCAAGACACGTTCTGATCGTGTGAGGAATGAATGCATTGCAGTTGTGTAATGTGAAGCAAAATGTTGTTAGCAAGGTGGAGACTAATATGCTTGGGTGGTTTAGGCATGTTGAAAGAATGAATGATGAGATGCTTACTAAGAATTTTTTTTTAGCCCAATTGGCAGGAAGGAAAGGCAGAGGAAGGCCAAGAAAGTCATGAGAATATCAGATTCAGGAGTGTCTGCATGAGAAAAAAATCGTAAGTATGAAGTATAGAAGATCTTGTGTGCATCGTGTGATGGATGTCAGTGAAGCCCGAGTTGTATGTCAAGATCGCTGTAAATGGAGAAGTTTGATACAGCAACAGTAAGTAAATAATCAGTTAAAAAATATCTGGTAGTTTGTTTTTCTTTATGGAGCTAACCTCTGAATCCCAGAGAATAGCTTAGTGATATGTATGTACGTATGTGAATACTTCTTATTATGATCAAATATGCTATCAGAATCATTGCATCCCCACTAAATGTATACAGCATATTGTGGTCAAAGATATTATCAGAATCATAATTCTCACCAAATGTATAGAAGTATGAAGGAGACACTGTTTATTTTAATCAAAACTTCAGTTACTGTTACCATTTACTTGACTTTGTTCCATTAAAATGTGTAAAGTATGCAGGATTAATCACTTTATCCCATGGTTAACTTTATCTTCTGAACCAAAAGGAGACAAATCCACGATTGATGGACAACAGATACCTACAAATCTATTGCCCATTTAACAGATACTTTTGTGTGGTACCTTCATCACCATCTTTTACTTATTTATTTTTTTATTTGTTTATAGTGAATGCTTTGGTGTAATCCTTTGTTTTAATTCTTAGTGGTAACTTCAGGGACAGAAACAATTATCAAAGTGATTCACACAATACTAATTCTTTCTTACTATTTTAGGGGAGTTTTTTGCTTCTTAACACCACTTTTGACCAATAATAAACTGCGGCATTAGGTCATTATGGGCATCTGAGGCTATGCCCCATAAGAAAATTCGAAAAACAAAAAACGTTTTTTCTTTTAATTGGAAAAATCCTGAAAGAAAATCAATATTAGTAATCAATCCACAGATTTTCTGAATGCATTGTGAGCATTCAGAAAATTGTTGCTATACAATAGTTGAATAACTGGGTAACACATTACAGCCTTCCATATCTGTTGACCAGAGCACACTGAATACTGTGTTGGTGAGACAGGCAACTCTCATCAACTTGTAATCTTGGCGAAGCTTCGGAGAACAGCAATGCATGCAGATGCACGTGAACTGTGCATGCACAAAACTGTTTTTTGGGGCGGGTCGCTTTCGCATCGTCAGCCAGTGAGCGGCTGATTTTTGTTTGTGTAGTTAAGTTGTAAGGTTCGCTCATGTATAAATGAACAAAGTGGAATTTTTATTGGAACATCCTTTTAATTTATTAAGGGATGAAGAGGGGAGAAACAAAACGTTACAGACTTGGGCCCACATCAACCAAATATTTGCTTGATGCAAAAACATAAGAATCAGTCAAAAACTTTTAATGTGGAGTGGTATAGCAAAATATCCTGGTTAAGTGGAAACGAAAGCAAACATACTTTGTTTTGTTTCTACTGTTTTGTTTTTATGTTATAGAACACTGTATGTACATAAAAAAAATCCTCATTTTGTGTGATTAGGTACAATTTCAGCAGGTGGCGATTGGAAACCTTACAATCCACTAAAATTATATTTCACAGTAAGGAAGAAGTTTGAGAGTAATTTTTTAAATATTTAGCCTTGAATAAATTTTAGGTCGCCCTATGTAACTGCCAATGAACATACGGTCTTTCTGAGTTAGAGTTGCCACCTCTTCTAACAACCACTGCACACGTACACAGCTCCACACAACAGAGAAACCCAACTAATGACCCCCCCCCCTTTTTTTTTTTTTCACTTTATAGTTTAACAACTGCTGGGTTTAAGCAGTTACTCATCCATAATTTAAGGTCACTGGTTCCAGGGAAGGGACAGAGCCAGCACAACTGGACAAACACACCACCCATCCAGGGCTCAAACCGGACAAATTATCAGAAGCCAACACCCCAGACCACTTGGACACTGGGATGTCACCGAGTTTTCTTGAACCAATTTGGGAAAAGTAGGTCACATGCCATACTGAGTTGAGGGCCTGAAGATATGGCATTTCGTCCAACTCAATGTTTTCACTTAACAGGAATTAGCATTGGTCTATTACAACTCAGAATTAAGAAATGAGAAAGGACGCTTAATCAAATGAAGCTAAAAACCATGGATGCTGAAATGAGAGAACTTGAATTTGTGATTTGGAGTGCAACACAAATTAGATAAGCTTCATCTACAAAGCAAAAATAATTAGGCAATCACCAATAAAAGAAATTGTTTGTTTGTCTTTTATTTTCTTTCCTGTGTCAATTAGCATCATTGTAACTGCTGAATTTTTATTTCATTAGTGTTACCATCCAAGAGTTTTTGTTATCAAAATACTTCTATTCCAAGTGATCACATAAGCAGCATCCACTGTATTGCCATTTCAAATGACAACTAAATAAACTACCTGATAATGAGCTGTAGTTTAGTTATACTCTATGGAATGTAGTCTGTTTACAACTCATTCAGATGCAGGTAAGCTGCAGTTATTAGGTGTGCAACTTAATTCTCGGCCCCTAACTGCAAGCGATCATAGAACGTCGGCAAATGCAAATAGCTGTGTGCGATAATGGCTGATTGCAGCGCCTTCCAGCAGCTTTCCAGGCAACCGTAACCGCTCACAGCTGTAAGGGCACAAGGGACGAAAGTTGACGGTGAAAGCAACGTCATTCGAGAAGCAACATTTGAGGCACTGCCTCCTGTTTGCATTTCAGCTGAAAAAAAGTGTCGCGGTAGTCCAGCAAATGATCTGTGCTGCTTTGGATGAGGCTGCTGTGTCCTACAGTATGTGTAAGAAGCAGTTTAAGCAGGGAAATTTCGATCTCCGTGATGCAGAACGTCCGGGACAGCCACAGAAAGTTGACGATGAGGAACTGGAACAACTGCTGGACGCGGATCCCTGTTGCACACAGTCAGAGCTCGCACAAGAACTCGGAGTAACACTGCAAGCCATTGCAAAGCATCTACACAAGCTTGGGCGGATTCACAAGGAGGGCCGTTGGGTGCCCCACCAACTCACAGCTGCGAACAAGTCTAGGCGCTACGATGTTGCTGTGTCCTTGCTCTCCAAATTCAAGAAAAAATTTCCTCCACAAGATTTTGACCTGTGATCAGAAGTGGATCCTCTACGATAATCCTAAGCCATCACGGAGATCGAAATTTCCCAAATCGTGGGTTTATCTAGGTCAGCCTACCACCAGTACCGCCAAACGGAATGTTCATGCCAGGAAGTTGCTGTGTATATGGTGGGATCAGCGCGGTGTCGTACACTATGAGTTGCTCAAACCTGGTGAAATGGTCAATGCGAACCATTATTGTCAGCAACTCATTTGTGTAAGCGATGCGCTGGAAGCGAAAAGGCCATACACCAGCAAGGGAAGAGGGTCAGTCCTGTTTCTTCGGGATAGCGCGCGTCCTCACACCACGAAAAAACTACTTCAAACACGATAACCGAACCTGGGACAGGAGATTCTGTCCCACCCCGCGTATTATCCAGATTTCGCCCTGTCAGATTATCACCTCTTTTGCTCCCTGCAACATCACCTGAGTGACACGCACTTCACTTTTGTCGACGAGGTCCACACAAGTATTGATGACTTTATCAACTTGAAGCAGTCCTCTTTTTCCCGCAGTGGCATTCGGCAGCTCCCTGACCGATGGCTCAAAGGTATCCAACACGACGGGGATTATTTCCCTGATTAGGTACGTATTCGATTTGCTATAATTTGCTGTCAACGTGTCGTGCCTGTGGTCTAGAATTAAGTTGCACACCTAATATTTAAAAATAACAGCAAGTTCAATATTGTTATGTCTCTCAATAAAATTGATAAAACAGATTTCACATATGCACACCTCCACCAAAAATTGTGTATTTCACAGCACTGCCTTCAGTAACTGTAATCTACACTGAGTATTTAAAAAATTTCCAACACTTAGTGAATATAAACTTGAGTATTCCAGTTTCCATTTAAGTATGACAGCCAGTACAACACTAATAACTAAAATGACTTACCATTAATGCAGACGGAAGCTGTTGAAAGCAAAAAACTCTAGCTGGAAACTTACAGCCTAATAAAAGCAGCTTGAATGCTTTGGTTAAAATGGTCAGCAATCTCAGAAAGAAACCAAGAATATAGGTTCTATTCTCAAATCTAGGACAATAGAACACAATTTTTTTCAAGTTTTCAAAAGTCCACTTACATTTGCTGGAATGCAATATGTGAAAAACTTTTATGCTCTACAAACTTCAACTCTTAACAACTGCTATTTTTGTAACATATTAGCAATGTGCTCAAAAAATAAAGTGTATAACTGCCAAATAAGCAATGAGATCAATACGAAATGTGGCACTTATTTTCAGGTGATAATTGTGAATAACCACTACTGCAATAAATATCTAGGACTTTTTTTTTTTTTTTTTTTGAACAATTAATTGTACCACTTATGCAATGAACACAATTTTGTAAGTTTTCCCTGTTTACATGAATTATAAAAGTGTTTTAATACTGATAACGTTCATGGGAAGAAAACACAGGTTCAATTAAATGTTAATAAAGCATATAACTTTCACAATTCTTGCATACTGTTTTCAGTACACAATCTGCAAGTGGAAGAATACAAATCAACAGGATAATAATAGTACTTCCGCATTCAACAGTGCATAACGAATGGTTTTGGTGACCATTTGTAGTCTTTTCAACATAAAAGTTCATTTTCAAAAGAATTTCAGTCTTTCCAAAGATGTAGCGATTTTAACTTGAACAATTTGAACCAATATTGTAATCTCATTCAGTAAAAACATTCATCAACATTTAAGTCCATGTCACTATAATTACTTTCCAACCACTAGGATTTGTATTTTAGAAGTTACTATCATTTGTTTTTGAAGTACTAAATGCTTAGTTTATATGCCATGGACAGTACTGAAATATAAATGCACTCATGCAATTCAGATGAATATATATATAAGCTGCAGTTAAGGTGTAGAGATGTGGACCTTAACTAAAAGAGACATACAAAGGCTGCAGACAACTCAAAGTAGCATGGAGAGGTGCATGATTGGTGTAACCAGGAGAGATAAGAAGAGGAACTCGTGGATCAGAAAAATGACAAGAGTGGAAGACATGATCAGAGTAAAATCCATGAAATGGCAATGGGCTGGACATACTGCCAGAAGGACAGACCATCGATGGACAGTCGAGATTTTAGATTGGATTCCAAAGGACAAGAAAAGACCCAGAAGAAGACCACATGGAAGATGGGTGGATGAAATTCGAAAGTATGTGGAAGTAATATGGAGGAGATTGGCACAAGACAGACCATTGTGGAAGAGGCTTGGAGAGACCTTCGTCCAGCAGTGGATTGACAATGATGATGATGATGATAAGCTGCAGTTATTATTTAAAAACAACAGCAAGTTCATTATCGTTAGGTCTTTCAACAGGCTGATAGTAACTAAAAGGTGCACAGTCTCTGTGCCCACACCTGTGAAGCAGAAGGGTCAAAGTCTTTATATCAAACCTTTTCTTATGTTGTGAAGAGTTAATATTTTTCAAGAACAAAATTATAAAACTGTGATTAGTTCTGACACCCAAGCTATACACAGTAAACACAAGAACGTATAAAGAACTTAAAACAAAAAAACTAGAACTTGGGTGCTTTTTAATGACAACACAGAAGCTATTTAGATGGGGTACTATTGTCAAAGATTATATTATCAGAAGTGTTTGTAAGGCAAGGCACGAAACCCTGAAATTATCAGCGTCTCCCAACGGTGCCAATGCATAAACTCGAGACATAAATGAACACTGTGAGGGTAACTCCCACCCCCACCCCACCCCGCACAACAAAAGTATTTCCGTTACTACTAGTACCTCTAATTATTATACTTATCAGCAAAGCTGTTACCGATACTTCGAAAGATAAAATAGTTTCACTTTGGGAATTACTTACTACCTACCTATACCTTTTGCTCACAACAGTAAATTATTTTGGGGTTGAGCTTGCAGTATTAATTTGTTGCTAAAAAAATTTATTCCTTCAGTGAAATTTAAATAACTTTGATTTTGACAACTACATGATATTGTCTTTAACATATACCACACTAAGAATGTTAATAAAAAAAACTTGCATTTGTATAAAATAAACCAATTACACACATAACATACCTTTTAAAAAAGTTTTGCCTTTCTTTCCAATTGCAAAATTACCCATTTGGCAAATAAATAAAAGAAAATCTGCAGTCAAGTTTTTATGTTACTAGAAGGGCAACTCCTCTTTTTCATAGGATATTGATCTTTTTTTAACAGAAATTTCAGTTAAGTTTCAGTCAGGTGGTATTGACCTAAAGTTCTATTTACTAATAAAATAACAGTATATTTAGCAAATTGGATGTTGATCTAAGTTCCATTTATTAATTAAAAGAAACACATCAGTCTGGTGTGGTGTTAATCTAAAGTTATATTTACTAATAAAATAACACTATTTCTTAAAAAAGTGTGCAATCTTCATTTGTTTTTAAGCGGAGACACTATCAGGCTGACGCTTACATTTCCAACATCCTTCATTTGCAGTGTCTTGTTTGTGTACCGAAGAGGAGGAAAACCTTTATACTATTACAAGTAGCCGTTATAATTGCTTCAACAGGTTTTGGAGGCAGAACTGTAGCACGTACTCCATTTATATATGCAGAAACATGACCCAGCTGTATCAATTTTCCGACACCATATCCCAGCTTTCTCCTTTTGGGTGTCTTCTTTTTCTAGCCAATCCCACCGGAATTTATTTTTGACTGAAGCCTCTAATGTCTTGAGATCGTCAGTTTTGGTTTAAAATTTCATCGTTGATGACGAACTTAACTTAAACCGTGTAAACTTTCAAATTCCTAAAAACATTCATACATCACACACACACACACACACAAACCATCACTTTTGCCTAAACAAAAAACCACAAACGTTTTATCAGGGAAACAAAGACACCTCCTCTCCGTCACCGACTTACTAATACAATGAGGCAGGCTGCTCCTGCGCATAGGTGCAGACACGTGAGTGACGTACTTCATTTGCTTTAACTCGCTCCCTCCCCCGCCATCTCCAAGTTCCAATCCCACATCACTCATCAGAGCCAAAACCTGTTTTTTTCCATCGGGGAGCAGAAGCGCCGACGAAATGACTTGAGAATTTGTTAGCATGACCTTCCCACAGAACAACGGACAACCACAGCACGAACTGCCGGCTTCGTGTGTCAAGCTCGAGTCAGCTGCATTGGCGAGGAAGACATTATTATCACATTAATTCATTTTTTTTTTTTTTTTTTGCTTTGTCACTTATTAGAACTCAAAATTTAACAGTCTTAAAAATGTCTTCAAAGCTAAACATCCGGAATTCCGGGCATGAAAGATCGCCCAAACCTGGAAATCCGGGTTAGACCCGGAACACAAACAGCCCTGTATTATACACACGTGTATACGTGCACCAAATACACAATTTACTATACACACTGCATTTATCTAAAAATATGCCCTACCCCCACTACAATAATGAGGCCAACCAAAACCTCCCATGAGAATAGGTCAGATACCTACCTGCTGTATAACAGGTGACCCCAAGTTTTTTTTTTTTTTTATTGAAGGTTTAACGACCACCGTGAGGAAATCAATGGGCTATAAGCAGTCACCCGTCCGTAATTTAGGAACACTGGTTTCAGGGAAGGGGAAGAGCCAGTGCCATAAGACAAACACAACATCGATGCCTCACCAAGATTTGAACCCGGACTCTTCCCGGACAAATGGTCATAAGCCAGAGCTTAGACCACTGCGCCACAGGGGCGGCTGACCTGAGTTTGATTATGAGCAATTTAGGGTGGGGAAAATGAGATGCTCCATCTCTGTGATTTCAGCGTACGACAGTCCCATATGCACACTAGGATTACATTAAAACTGTCGTGTGCTGAGGAAAATATGGCCATAAACAGGCTGTTGATGCTTCAGGTGAGCACAGCCACTCCTGTATCTAAATGGAGGGCCACAATAGAGAGGATAGTGTCGGCATTCAATGATGGCCACCTACGAAGATTTGTGCACAGACCATTCAACGTTTTATGACAACTGGGCTATCGCAGTTGACTCCCACATTGAATACCACTGGTAACTGAATGTTACCATGTTATGAAGCTGCAGTGGGTGAAGGAATGTCACTACTAGACCGTGGAAGACTAGAAATAAGCAGCTTGGTCCAACAAATAGACCACGAGGCCATGGATCTCAACTGTCAAGTTGGAGTGTTACAAGGCTAGTGAAGGTGGTGTATTGTTCAGGGAGATAAGCCCGCTGTAGCTCTTGATTACGATCACCCTCACTGCACAAGGCTATGTTAGCACACTTGCTGACAACCTACATCCATTCCCCATACCAGAAACAGGATGCCTTCTTTCAACATAACAAATCTGTCTCATCACTCCCATTTGACATTTTACTGATTTTTTTTTCTTTCTACGTTATTTCACATGGCAACACAATATAGACTGATAGCTCGCCAATGAAAAAGCATACAATAATTTCAAAGTGTTACCCCAGCCAATCAAATTTTCTGCATAGAATATTCTATATTTGTAATTTACTACCTTTTTTTGGAACACTGCTTGTCTAAATTAACATTTCTGTAAAAAAATAAATCTTATTTAAAGTTTCATAGTGCACTAAAAAGGTTCTGTATTTTAAAAATTTCTATTAACAGGATTTGTAACACATTTACAGAAAATAAATTCCAGGGCTCTTCCAGGAATTCATAAAAAAAAATTCTAGGAGCTTAAATTTTTGCTAAAATAATAGGACTTTGTTTTATATTTTGCAAATTGGGGTGAAATTTACTGTGCATTTAGAATTCTTAGGAAGTCCTATGGGATCCATTGTTACAGTGTTCTTCAGCATGCGCTATGTTTTCAATGATGTGACCAAATTTCCCCATATAAAAATTGCTCTTGAAGCAATCTAGAACTTAGCACAATGATAATAATACAAAACATTTTTGCCATGGCACTGAAGATTCCCTATTCCATAGTCATCTATTCCCACGCACATTGGCGGCAGGGAGGCTAGATATCAATCCCCATCAGTGAGTAAAGGATGTGCCAGAAGTAAGGGCAATTTTGGACTCGCAACCACCTAGAGGAAGGGTGGTTTAACTGAAGCATGGTTGTTGATTTAATGACCACCATGAGCAAGGGTGGTTTAACTACAAGCATGCATGGATGTTGGTTTAATGACCACTGTGAGCAACTTGATGGGCAGTAAGCAGTCGCCCATTCCTAACTTAGGGCCACTGGTTCCAGGGAAGAGAGAGAGCCAGTGCCGTAAGACAAACACAACATCCACGCTTCACTGGGATTCGAACCCACACCCATCTTGGACAAATAGCAGAAGCCATCGCTTAGACCACTGCACCGCTGGCGCAGCCCAGATGCCACTCAAAAGTCTTGCAGTGCAGCATCACACGAGATGACATCATGTCGCCACACTCCATGGAAGTGATGTCCTTGTGAGCAGACACAACAGGAAGCTAAAACAAAGTGATACAATCAATCAAGAACATTTCAACCAATTTTTCTTTCATTGACAAGAAAATTCCAGGACCTTTCATAAAAATATGAAAAATCAAGAACCAAGGTTTGCACTCTTCCAAGCAGCAAAATAAATTCAAGCACTTTTTAAAACCAAATTATGATGTGTGTGTGTGTGCTGTCAATCAGTCAGGAGATAGATATTTTAGTAAGTTCAAACAATTAAACTTAGCTGGAACAGGAACACCTTCAATGAACTGCCTGTTAACCCCCTGTAACTTTGAATTGCTCCTCTGTTTTGGTGTTTCTCGAAATCGTTTTATTTTGAGGAATATTTTGAAAGGGTACATTATTTTTGTATTCATCTGTTGGTATATTTATTGTTTGCTTTGACTTTTTATTTTTGATGGATGACTTTGATGCAGCCAGGAGACAAAGGGTCCACTCATGAAGCACAAGCAATTCCTAGAAGTTCCACCTTCCAGCAAGAACGCGTCCCTAACTCTAGTCAACAGAAGTCCATCACGATTTGCGAATATATCATTCCACTTATTTTACTCACATGGCTGACATTTTACTCTGCAGTGATGTCAAAGCCAAGGTACCAGCTGTTCAAGCGCTCCTCTGAGTTGAACGCAAGTTCTACGCTATCTGATCAGCTTGGTATTTTTATCAGAACTACACAGAAATCCCCTACGCAACTTTTTAGCACAAACAATTATTTTACACACACTCTTTCACATCATTACTTAAAAAACAAAACAAAAAAATGTTCAAGTACTATTTACAGTCTTAAACTTTTCCAAGTACTTTCGAGGACTTGAAAATTAACTTCTTTTTTTTTTCAAGGACATTTCAAAGCATCCAAGGAGCTTTCCAGGCCTGGAAAAAAAGGGGAATTCAAATTCTAGAGGCCATGTGAACCCTGTATTAATTATGTTATTAATACCACTATTGTTGCTCTTGTTTTTACATTTCTTTTTCAACACATGAAGTACTGCACTGTACAATCTTACCTCTTGTATCCATTCCCACCTTTTCATGTAATTCATGTATTTGTTCTATCTCCACTGCTCACAATTCCTGTTAAGTATGTGTGAAGGATCTCAAAAGTTTAAAATTAATCATAAACACATAATATAAGCTAAATGAAAAGCCAAAATTTTAACCCCTTTCCCACTAGTACCACACATTTTAAATATATAAACTCTAAAATTAAACTTTGTTTTTCCAGCCATTGTTTACAATAACACTGTATTAATGATTTGACATTTAATCTTGCTCACTATATAATATAAGGTTAGGAAACATGGTATATTTGGAATATAGGTGTGTCTACAATACACAGAGTACCAATACATATTTGTATGAGCAAGTTCTTCTGGTGTCATTTTTCAAAATTTTGGGAAAAAATTTTGTATCATCAAATACTTTTCATCAACAACATGTACTAAAACTAACCAACAAGCTATGAAACTAAAGTTAAAACACAATAACAGGCTTAAACTGCATACATTATATCTGCCAGACATTCTGAAAAAATAGCGTTGGTTTTTTTCCTCGCTTCCCGTCTGGCAACATGATGTAATGTTCATTCTAACCAAGACCATTGTCACAATGTTTCTGCTGGCTGCCTGCTGCAAAACATTGTACTTAACAGCAAAATGGGAAATTTGTGCCATGTCTGTGGCATTCAAAAATTGTGTAGCACACCAGTAACAATCAAGAGCAATATTATTTTGCCTCTCTAGCACATAACCTTAACACTAATAATGAATATCAAAATATAATTACAAACAATGTCTTTTATTAATAACTGCTTGTTACTTTTTAAAGCCAGTTTACA
This sequence comes from Macrothele yani, assembly GCA_039090855.1. Lineage (NCBI taxonomy): Eukaryota > Metazoa > Arthropoda > Arachnida > Araneae > Macrothelidae > Macrothele > Macrothele yani. Next base: position 25,365,241 of record CM077027.1, on the reverse strand, counting down.
AATAAATAAATAAAGAGATAGGTATTATACATTGTTGCCAGAACTTCCCGTCTGGCAACATGGTGTAAAATATCAATCTATTTATTTACTTTGTCATTTTAATCCCATTTTTCCTTTCCTTTTATTATCATTATTATTTGGATTTCTTTTTGGTGTATCAAATTAATGAAAAGCTGAAATACCAGAAATATGAATTATGTTTCAAGAAATTGGCCAAGAACATTTTTGATACACAAGACATCAACACATCAATTAAAACCATTACTTCTTATACATCTGTAAATCTAGATATAAATCAATTTACTTGACTTTTCAGCAACACAGAACATGAAGAGTGAAAAATGGAAGAAGCGAGATGACATTTTGTATGCTACATGGTGTTCTTCTAAGCCACATTAAAATAAACTAATTTTTATTGTGCTGAAGTTTTTACAATTACTATTTCTCACATTAAGGTTTATAGTATTCTACTGTGAAAAGCATAACCATCATTGTTTTATAGTGTTTCACTGCAAAAGTATAATCATGTGTCACAAAATGGATTAAATTTCCAAATGTTTTCATACATACATTCCCCACAAACACTTGTAAAACATTCCATGCTCTAGTGTCATTTGTTGTATTATATTATCTGTTTTACTCCCTACACTTTTTGCACAACTAATGTATACTCTTGTCGTGTGAATAAAAAAAAAAGTATTGTCATTAAGCCCAATATTTTTTTTTTTTTTTAAGTAAATGGACCCATACACCATGGATACATGCGATCAGGGAGAATTTGTAGAATTTTCAAAGGTATGTGCGTACCTGAACGTTAATTCATTCAGTGAAAATGTTTTCAGTTGTGCCAAAAGAATTCTTCAACCTTTGAAGCCTCTGCCTTCCAAGAATTCAACCTTGCCCTGTTTGTCAGCTGAATGAAAATGAATGGGTTATAATGATATTTTGGCTAAAGTAACATTATAATCAAATAATAGGCCGAATATCAGCTAAAACACCACTGAAGAAGACAGTGATAGAAGCTGTTGAAACTAGAGTGGTCGAAGTGTGAGATGTGCTTTTCTGTTTTTTGAAATGTTTTGAAGGTTTTTAAGGATTTTATTTCATTTCTTCTTGTCGCATTCATTGTTTACCTCATCGCTTTCTGAAGGTCGTCTCAAGTTGAAAGGTATATGCGCATATCTCGACGTTGAAATCAGCCGTACATTGCTTAGCTTATAATTATAATAGTTTTAACTTGGATATCGTACTCTTTGAATAATAACTACCTCGTTCTGTCATCCATTAAGGCAACTTTAGAATTATAGTTGAAATAATTCCCAAGCAATGAAGGATTGTTGAACTGCATGCTAAAATGGACAACTTAACCCTAAACTTGGCATAGGTTAATCAGTTATTCTATCGAGGACTAATATCTCTCCTAGGACAATATTTCAACAAGTTCATTCATTCTTAATACCAACAAACTTTCAGAGTTTTTTGCATATGACATTATTTTCCTACTTTTAGTTGTTGATAAGCATGGCCTGCACTGATAGCACTACATTAAGTAACATGTGAAACAGTATTATGGACAATAGTACACCTACTGATACTTCAAATGAATGGTTTAGTTTGTACAATATATGCACATATTCCCATTAAACATTTTTATTCCTTTCCAATGCATGTTGCCAAATGTTCTACAAAACCATTTAAAAACAGAAAAAGTATGTTAAAGTTGTAGCTAGTAAAACACCAGTTATTCACTGTGATAGGATCATGAGTACAAAAGAGAGCAGTGATTTTTTTTTTTTTTTTTTTTTTTTTCAGAAAGTGCTCCAATGGAAATTAAAAATAAAACCCCAATATGTTCAAATTCTAGATTAATAGAATTATAGTACACAATCCTACTATATACAGAAATAACCTTAATTGTAATTTTTTTATCTTTATTCATGAAACCAAATATTATCATATTGAAAATAATTACTGTAGTTTGTTTGTTTTTTCATTCTTACCACCACAAAGATAAAAACTGAACTAAATTTAAAAGGATTATGTGAATTAAGATTCCATGCTTCTCCTGTATCATCAGCTTTACAAATGCATTATTTGCATTAATAAAATTAGGTTAAGACCCTTCCTCAAATTTTTATTTTATTATTATATTTATTATTTTTTTCAAAAAACATTACAAATAATGGTGATATCTTGCCACCACATTTTGTAATGTGGTCACTAGAATATTAACATTCATAAGAAAGTCTTGTAGACACCCAAATAAGAAAGAGTTCCAGTGTTGTAACTCCTCAGTCTGGATAAAAAGCTTGTGGTATGCCTATAGTTTAAAATATTACTGGGTAAGCCTGAGAGTCATTCCATGTCAAGTGAACACAGTGATTTCAACCCACCATCTCAGATTTTGATGAAACTCGGCACAGAGGTAGCCTACATATAGATGAAGAAAAATATCCAATTTTATGAAAATACGTCGACCTATTTTGAAAATACGGCGAGTTGAGGTTGTCAAAAATTGCCAAAAAACACCCCACTGCCATAATTTCAAATTGCGGTAGCAACTCTCCTAATCAAGCTAAAATGATGGGAGAGGTGTCATTTTGCAGCATTTTCCAAGAGCTTTCCTATGATATACAACACAATATGGGTTTGAGATGAAAATTGTTTTTCAAATTTAAATTTAAATTTTTAATTTATCAAAAGCGCATCTTCAAAAAATTATATACAACACTTTACATTATTGTTAACTAATTCCCTAAGTATAAAAGTGGGACTGTCATGGGTTCACACCTTTATAAAATTTCAAAAATACATATTTCACTAAAAAAATGACATTTTTGTAAAATTTATAGATTTAAGTGGAAATATACATAACTTACTCGTAAATAAATCTTCACTCTTTATTCTTAATATATCTATGTACACATTTGAATTTACTGTTAACATATACATTCGAAATGTCACTTGCGAAACCTGATGCAAACAGTATGAGTTTTAAGATTTCACTTCTTTTTAAACGCTTCATTTTTTTTTTTTACAGTATCATCCCCAGGAATTTGATATATTCTTCCTGTTGGTGTTACTGGGTTTACTTTACAAAGAACATCATTTACAGATACTCATAGAATATCAGATTTTGTAGGATATGTATAAGATAGTGATGGGCCAGGTGGGTGAAGGAAAGTAACTTTAACTTCATCAAGACCTTCGTCTTTTGTTAAAACATAAACTAGCCACCATTTCTTGTCGCAGATGGCAGTAATGTATCCATGAATATCTCTCAAAGCCAGTTTTTTTTGGAGATTTTGTGACTGTTTCAACATTAGATTCTGTTGTATCTGAAAAAGTTTTTACCAATATTTTTGATGTACTTGATGCTATCGGTATAAAGGCATGCACCCTCTGTGTCCCTTTGATGGTAACAGATTGACTAAAGTGCTCTTCTAGAAATGTTTGTTTTAATGTACTCTTCTTGTGTTGAAAATTCAAACTGTACAGATGTAATGTTTTTAACTGCCCAATCAAAAAGTTGTTGTAAAGTAAGAATTTGGTTATCATATGGCCTCTGCAGACTTGCTTTTGTTGCTAATCTCTTAACAGTGCCACCAACACCATCGCAAGGTCCTTTTCCATGAGCAGAGGCAAAAAAAAAAAAAAAAAAAGAAAAGCCATTCTGTTTCGATGCCAAAATCTTCTTTGTGGAAACATAAGTTTACAAAATTCTTTTTATTCTTATATTGGGCTGCACTGCCATCTGAAAAGTAGTATATCTTCTGTATATCAGTTTGAAATTTGGTTTTTAAAAATTGAAATATATTTTTTTTAAAACAGTAGACTGCAATGGTGTTATGCTCTAGACAGTTAGAAATTATGACATAGCTCATATGCTCTGTTTTCTTCTCTCCTTTGTAATGCACTACAAAGGGGTGCACTGTTGCATGATCACTTGACCAATGATAACTCTGGGCCTCATCATGGATCACGAAAGTGTAATTCTCAGAGAAGTCACATGTAACAACATATTCACCCTCATTCAAGTTTTCCTTGACTTCATTTATAAAAGAGCTTTGCTGCTTAGCTTGAAAATCATGGAGTATCAATGTAGTCAATTTTTCAGAAAATAATTCAATAAACTCCGATGAGGTCTTCTGCATTGTTTCTAAGTTACATCTGTCTACTGAAACCCACTGTCGGAAAGTGATATTTTCAACCATATTATTATCAAATGCATTTTGTAGTGTACTTTTTATTGGGTCGCTTCCTGGGCAAGAACTACAGTTTCCCATAATGCAGTGAATTGATGCGGGGTTGCACAGCACTTTTGCCAAACAGTGTTTATAAGAGGTGTGTTCTCCATTGGTTAACACACCAAGCTTAGCATTTTCTATCATAAGTTTGACATTTTGATGTGTAGTGCAAACACATACTGAGTGTGTTCCACTATGTCCTGCTAAAATGCAGTGTTTTGGGCACAGTTCTGCAAATTTAGAAAACCAAATCTTCATTTCTTGAAATTTATCTTTGAAAATTTTATATGCTTCTTTTAAATTGCACAAAATAAGTATTTTAGATATTACTGTTTTATCTCCATTCTCCCTCTTCACAGTTACACAGCCTCTCTTCCCTGACATTGCTTATTTCATCCTTTTCATAAAAAGAACATACTGTTTGCACAACTTCTTGTGACAGATTCTTTCCCGGTTTTTGGTCAGGACTTTCTAATATACCTCTTTCCTTCAAAAGCCATTTTGCCTGGCGTACCATGTAGTTAGGAGCATTGAATTCATGCATTATCTTTCTTATACTCCAAGATTCAGGCAAACAAGTTAGCAGCATTACTTTCTTTTTCCTACTACTTGAAGAAAAGCTAGTTTTCAGATTATCTATGACAGATTGTTCCAATGACTCATATTTATTTTCTGAGGAATCCTCTGCATTAGCAAATAGTTGTTTTTTAAGTGCTAACCCAATTTTTTTCATTTTTTGGTTGAATACTGCTTCATCTGAGATTTGTACTACGTACAGGGGACTCTCCTAATTCCTGAAGAGACATATTTAGTGTCTCCAGAACAGCTGAAGGTGGAGGATCATAGCTTGTTTCATCATCATCATCCGAACTGCAATCATTATTTTCTTGTATATTTTTCAATGAACCAATCTGCTTCCTACAATTATCAGAAATTTTTGATATCTTCGGCATGATATCAGGAAACATCACACATTCATTCAGGCACATTTCTTAGTCTCTTTATGTGTTTCACAGAATGATTATGTTTTTTTAAAGGATTGCAACATTGTAGTGTCCGATATCTTTCTTTCTCCATTGTACATATAATATCACACAGATCTCAGTTAAAATTTAGAAATGTTTCTGAAGAGAACACTAAGAAAATATACTGAAATAATGAGTAACAACTTTGAAAAAAAAATTTTTCACTAATACCAACACCTCACAAATTATTAACATTTAAAAAAGAAACTTATACCACCACATTAATCACCAACAACATACACATCCAACTGCCACTAAATCAGTATGAAGACTGATCAGTCTGCCTGTGGTTTAAACCAGTTGGTACAGGTTTAAACCAGTTGAGTTATAACAGCTCCAGACTCAGGCAGTTCCAGACATGTGGCTTGACCCTGAACTGGCATAGCTGGGTTTTGGCAGATCCAACAAAATTGCAATTTGCTATTTATGATAGTTGGAACAAACAATTAAGATTTTTATCCCAATTTGTACTTTTTATATATACTCAAAACTTTTAGTAATTATGGCTATCAGATTACAATTGTATTCATAAAAAACTTATATTTTTAGTAGTTCTAATAGAATAATCACCCTGTCTAGTCACTAGTTACATTTTAAATATATTACAAATAAATTTATGAAAAAGTGAAGATTTATTTACGGGTAAGTTATGTATATTTCAGCTTAAATCTATAAATTTTACAAAAATGTCATTTTTTTAGTGAAATATATATTTTTGAAATTTTATAAAGGTGTGAACCCATGACAGTCCCACTTTTATACTTAGGGAATTAGTTAACAATAATGTAAAGTGTTGTATATAATTTTTTGAAAATTTTTGTAGATGCGCTTTTTGATAAATTAAAAATTTTAATTTTAATTTGAAAAACAATTTTCCTCTCAAACCCATATTGTGTCATATATCATAGGAAAGCTCTTGGAAAATGCTGCAAAACGACACCTCTCTCATCATTTTAGCTTGATTAGGAGAGTTGCTACAGCAATTTGAAATTATGGCAGTGGGGTGTTTTTTGGCAATTTTTGACAACTTCACATCGCCGTATTTTCAAAATGGGTTGACGTATTTTAATAAAATTGGGTATTTTTCTTCATCTATATGTAGGCTACCTCTGTGCCAAGTTTCATCGAAATCTGAGATGGCGAGTTAAAATTCATATTAAAATTTGTGTTGATTTGACACGGAATTGAACCCTGATTGTTTAGACATGCTTCCAATGCTGAAAGCCCTCAATATGGTGACAATATATGTGGTATGCCTGAAAGTTTAGGCAGATAAACAGTATAAGAAAAAAATAACCAGGAAAAATTTATTTGCAATATTTTAATAAGAAATGAAGAAGTGAACAGAAGAATACAACTAAAAGAGACCCAAATGTAAATGTATTTGTAGAATGAAAAATGACAGAAAGATGAAGACATTGGTGTTTGGCTTAACAAACGGAAGAAATGCAAGAGGACGCCCTCAATGAGTGTGGGCTGACGATATTAAAGACTGGTGCAGTGGAACTCTTCAAGAACTGAGCCATGCTGCAACGAACAAACTTCAATGGGACAATATAGTTAAAATGGCAACAGACACCTATGGGAATTATACTCATGGATGATGATGATGAATTTATTATAGTAGTCGGCAACAGGTGGCTATCATGCTGCCTAGTAAAACATTTTCTGCGGTACGTCCCTATACGTGATGTTTAAAAATCTCATAACTACTATGAGAAGGAAAAAAGCATACTGTTTCTCGTAACAATGTTTCAAGCAATAGTGCACTTTCCAGTCTCTTGAAGACTTCAGCATGCATTCTCATGAAGTACACATACTACCTATCTTTTTAATCAATGAGGGTAAGTCAGAAAGTAACTTTCCCAATTGAAGAACTTTAAAAGTACTGCGTGTATTGAAAATGTTTTTTGCTGACGTGTAACTTGATATGTTCCCTTTTAGGTGGATGCAGTTTGAAGCTCCAGAGACATTAAGTTCTTGAACTACACACAGATTCAAAATGGCTGCTGTACTGGTTGAATGGACAAAGAAAGGAAGAAGTTCAAGGTGTCATTCACTTCTTGTGGGCAGAAGGGACGCTGGCTATGGAAATTCACTGTGAACTTCAAGTTGTGTATGGCCTGAACTTGATGACAGTGCAGCCTGAAAATCACAGTGAATTTCAATAGGTAGCATCCCTTCTGCCCACAAGAAGTGAATGACACCTCAGACTTCTTCCTTTGTCCATTCAACCAGTACAGTGGCCATTTTGAACCTGTGTGTAGTTCAGGAATGTAATATCTCTGGAGTTTCAAACTGCAGCCACCTAAAACAGAACATGTCAAGTTACACATCAGAGAAAAACATTTTCAATACATGCAGTACTTTTAAAGTTCTTCAACAGGGAAAGTTACTTTTTGACTTCCCCGCATATGTTAGTTACTTACCACAGATGCATAGAATATGTGTGATGAAAGAACAGTCTACTTTAAGTTTAGTTTCAAGTTTCGGTAATACAGCTTGATATTTAAAATAACCAAATTTCTTCGGAACATTCACATCCTGCATGATTTCCTTGACAACAGCAAATAATGTTACCTAATCAGAGGCTCCCCACTTTGCTTGTAACTTCTATATTCTCACTGATTGCTGTTTAACTACAATCTCACCTTTTTAAGAGTTAACATTCCTTCTAACATCCTTTATATTCCATTCTTGAATGTTTTTCTATTAGATATTATGTGCAAGTCTTTTTTCTGTTGTTACTACGCTTTTGTAATGCACATCTAATAAAAAGTACAGCAATGTTAGGAAAGGGACTTGCACACAACCTCTAATAGACAGATGCCTAAAAACAACACAAAGGACAATGGAAGAATGTGACTGCAGCTGAGTGACAATAATCGCCATTACAAAAGAAAATTGTATGAGAAGCTACATACAAATTCACGTGGCTTTGAAAGAATTCCAAAGTTTTCACTATTCAGTTTTTCTGCGATATTTGAAAGGCTTTGCTACAAAATGTCATATGTAATTTTACAATGGCACCTTCCACTAGAAACTGCTCTGCAGTGATAATTATCTCGCAGTGAAGAATTTTTAGTCAACTTTTGCAAAAAGTTGACTGCTTGCAAAATTTGATGAGCATATTGGGTATGCTGAGAAAAGAATTTACCTTAAAATTTACATTACTAGTGCAAAATATTTTATAGAATATGTAGATATGGCAATCAGAAATTTGAAAAAAATGTATATATGCAGATTTGCCTTTGCTGGACATATAAAATGCTGTAATTCCAGCTCTAAAATTGCTACTTTGAGTATTTTTTTTTTTTTTTTTTTTCCCTAAGACACACCATACTGAACCATGAGTTGAAATAAACTAAAATTGAAGACATTTTCATTTCTTAGCCTACTGGTAGCAATTTTTTATAAAACCCAAAGAGGTAAGTGTTTCCTTTTTTGTTGTTGTTGATTTGACATGGAATGACTCATACACATTATAAAACAAAAAAATAATTTCATTTATGTAGCAACAAAACCAGTTTCCTTAACTTCATACTTCAAACAGTAAAGAAACAGAAGAACAGTATTTTTTTCTCCATGTATGGAATTACCATACTGGCCTCAATATACAGTAGTTTTTCTTTTTTAGCTTGAAATACTTTCAGTACACAGCATTAGTGTCACATTCAAGTTCGAGATTTCAGAAAATATTACATATATTCTTGTACACAAGAAATGCATGTCAACAAAAAAGTTACAGTTAAAGCAATATGTAAAAAAAATATTTAATTTACTAAAACGTCTGTGAATCAAAAAACACCAGAACAGATTTTGATGCCAAAATGACTTTTCATTAAAAACAAAACTGTTTCATTATTTTCTCTGTCAGAATATATTGAACCTTACAAGCGACTAGGGTATAAGGAGTTTTCCATCCTTCATTTAGGGCTGCTGGTTCTATGCAAAGGACAGAACCATTGCTGTAGGACCATCATACTACTACCCCATGCTTCATTTAGGACTCACACCCAACTCAGGTGATTAGCCAGAAGTCCTTGTCTATGAAAACCATAGTGGATTTCACGTGTGTGTACATGAGTGTGTGAGCGAGCGCTTTTCAGGAAATCATATCAAAATTTTAGATGTTGTATCATACTTCAGACACTTTAGTATTAGCTCCACAAACAATTTTTTTCATTTTTTACCAAATGTTTATGCCTTTAGGTGTTTATGAAGACCTGGTACAATTGATAAAATGCCCAATTTAAAGCTTACATTTTACAAAGAAAACAAAATACTAAAAAAAATAGGTCATCACTAAGTAGACAGTTTCAATGACAAGCTTCAACACAAAGATCTAGAAGGGGAATAACTTTTAAATTAAAGTACAATGCCAGCAAAAGGTTACTTTTCAGATAGTTGACTGCATGAACATAATTCTCTACGTAAAGACAAAGCAAGTTACTTAATACCTCAACAAACAGTCATCCCATATACTGACTCAATGCTATGGGTGCATCAAAAGTGATAGCCAAGCAGCTCATATCATTACTTGCAGGCTATTTTTCTAACAAGTAAAAAATGTGAAATTTAAAACAACCACCATCTTTAGTGACAACCACAATAGATGCCTTAACACCTGCTTATTCGCAAATTAAAGTACATACCAGGCCCATTCAAGAAAGACTTGAGCGGAAATTTATAAACATGTATGTACGAACCTGAACTACATATGGGGTCGTGGGTAGCCAAGTGGTCAACATTCCACGACTGCCATGGAGAAGACCTTGGGTTCGATCCCAGGCAGGTACGAATGCTTGAACCACTAAATATCCGCCATGCGTCAGATGGACACGTTAAGCCGTCGGGCCCCATCCCCCGGTAATAAATAAGGGTGTCTTCCTCCCCCTTTCTACATCGCTTCCGTTTCACTTTCCTATTGGGCACTGTAGCCCAGATCTTCTAGCTTTCTATTTCTAAGGGTTGTTTAAGACCTGGGGTCAGACACTCCCTTCCCAAAATCCTCTACATCTGATCTGATCTGAACTACATATGACTATGGTCCTGTTCAAAGTAATCTCCTCCAGAGGCAATGTCTAAACATTGCTTCCACTCCTCAAAGATGTGCTAAGTCATCTTTCTGCACCCCTTTTTGAGCCACATCTGAAACTTTGACTACCTCTTCTTAGGATAGTCAAAGCTTCAGAGTAAAACGAAACCTACGTCCTCGCAAGTTATTTCTGAGAGTTTGGAAAAAGAAAAGTTAAAAGGGTGCTACATTTGGTCTGTATAGAGGCTTTTTGAGAGTTGGGAAAAGAAAGAAGTCACAGGTTGCTAAATTTGGACTGCAAGTCAAGTCATGTTGTGCTGAGTCGTAAACTTGCTCCCTAGTCCAATTTTATATTGAGGATTGCTGAAATATTGATAACCTTGGCGACTTTATTTTTGGAACAGTTAATATTTATGGCCTCCTGCTTCTTATGGATTATTTTTTCACATTGTGGAATTATGGATATGTGTGTTCTAACTTTACGTGACCTCCGGAAAGTGGGCATCTAATACATTTGTTGGTTCGTAGCTGTTTACATTTTTGGCACTTTTCTCTATGTGCATTAAATTAATTAATCTCTTCAACCACATGTTGTTAATTGCTTCAACATTATTGAAATGTTAACTTTTGAACCTAGGTTTGCTACTGCAGAGACTAAAAACCCAGTTTATGTGCTGCCATCTGGTGACTCTTCTGGTCTACACTCATAATTAATTGGTGTTATTTGCTCTTAAGAAAAAAAAATCAGCGTCTAGGGATCCTTGCAGTGTTTCGCAGAATGTAGTGAATTTATCTGCAGAAGCTATGGATCGAATCTTTCAATCATTACATGACATTAATGAAAAAATTTTGAGTTCTAATTGTGATCTAAGAAATGAACTCAAGCTATCCTTAGATATTATTAACACAAAATTAGAACCCATTAATGAGCTTAGGAATGAACTGGCTGAATGCAGAGTATCTCTGAATCTTTTGTCAGCTAAATATAATTCAGTTATTGAGCAGCTGAACACTTTGAATAAAGATTATGATAACCAAAAAAAAAGCTCAAGACTATTTGGTACAACTTGCGAAAAAGCAACTTGAACTGAATAAACTTCAGATGGATGGATCTCAATGAGTTTCAGCAGCACTCAAGAAATAGAAATGTGGAATTACATGGTCTTATCTTTTATTAGTGATGAGATGGAATTAAGGAATTATGTTGATGTTATGGCCAAGGCCTTTGAAATTAATAATTTCAACTCACAGATGATTGATATTATTCACCCTATGAGACCTGATTCTTTCAAGAAACCTAATGCAGCCATATTGATACAATTTCAAACAAGAACATCAAGAGACATTTGGCTTTCGAAGAGGAAATTAGTGGTTTGCAATTCTGACTTTAATTCTGCTTTACCTAAATCAAGGATTTTTATCAATGATAACCTTATTCCATTTTATAAAGAACTATTTTGGAATGCTAGGACTCTTTTGCATCAGGGTTTGATTAGTTCAACTTGGATTAATAATAGTCATGTTTTTATTTTTAAAAAATATAATATATATATATATATATATATATATATATATATATATATATATATATATATATATCATCATCATCATCATCATTGTCAACCATTATCAATCCACTGCTGGACGAAGGTCTCCCCAAGTTTCCTCCACAACGGTCTGTCTTGTGCCAGTCTCCTCCATGTCACTCCCGCATATTTACGAATTTCATCCACCCATCTCCCATGTGGTCTTTTTCTGGGTCTTTTCCTGTCCCTTGGAATCCAATCTAAAATTTCGGCTGTCCATCTATGGTCTGTCCTTCTGGCAGTATGTCCAGCCCATTGCCATTTCAGGGATTTAACTCTGATCATGATGTCTTCCACTCTCGTCATTTTTCGGATCCACGAGTTCCTCTTCTTATCTCTCCTGGTTATACCAAGCATGCACCTCTCCATGCTTCTTTGAGTTGTCTGCAGCCTTTGTATGTCTCTTTTAGTTAAGGTCCACGTCTCTGCACCATACGTAAGCACTGGAAGGATGCATTGATCAAACACTTTTCTTTTAAGACATAATGGCATATTGCTCTTGAAAATTATGCTGTTTCTTCCAAAAGCTCTCCAGGCAAGTTTTGTACGCCGATTAATTTCTTCATCAATGTGACCCTCATTTGATACCTGCTGTCCAAGATAAACATACGTATCTGTTATCTCCAGTTTTTCTCCATCAATCGATAAATCTTCATTTCTTGTAAAAGCATTGAACATCACTTTTGTCTTCTGAAAGTTCATTTTTAATCCCACTTCTTTACTCTTGTCAGCAAGTTCCTGGATCATACTCTGCAGCTCTGATGGGGTAGTTGCAAAAATGACTACGTCATCAGCAAAACGAAGGTGGGTTAGATAATCTCCATTAATCTTTATCCCTTTGTTTTCCCAGTTCAGTGATTGAAAGACATTTTCCAATGTGGCATTAAAGAGCTTCGGAGATATGGTGTCACCTTGCCTCACTCCCTTTCCAATTTTTATGTGTGTTGTATTTTCAAAGAGCCGAATCTTTGCACTTGCATTTTCATAGATGTTATTAATAATATTAATGTATGCATCTTCAATACCGCAGGATTTCAGAGCCGTGGTAACTGCTGATGGTTTCACCGAATCAAAGGCTTTTTCATAATCGATAAAAGCCATGCACAATGGAAGTTCATATTCCCTCGCTCTTTCAATTAGTTCTCTCAGTACGTGGATATGATCTATTGTGCTGTAGCCACTCCTGAATCCAGCTTGTTCTCTCGGTTGAGCCATGTCCAGTGTTACCTTCAAGCGGTGTGAAAGAAATTTAGTGAAGATTTTATAAACCACTGATAGGAGGCTGATAGGTCTGTAGTTCCTGAGATCCTCAATGTCACCTTTTTTATGTAGCAGGATCATTGTAGCATTGTTCCAATCCTCAGGAATCTTCCCTTCATTAAGGCATCGAGTGAAAATTTGGGCGAGTACTGTTTCAATTTCTCCACTTGCTTCTTGTATGATGTCTATAGTAATTCCATCTTCTCCTGGAGCTTTCCCCTGCTTCATGTTCTTGATTGCATGAGCAACTTCTGCTGGGAGGACTGGAAGAACTCTGGTACCTTTCATGATGTCTGGAGTACATGTATCATCCCTTTCATATAATTTGGAGTAGAAATCTTTCACTCTTGTCAAAATTTCGCCTCTATTTCTTGTTATAGAACCATCTTCTTTTCTCAGAGCTATAATCTGTTTTCTTCCCTTACTGAGATGTCCCTTTGCTATCTTAAGGCTTTGGTGGTTTTCAATTGCTTTCCTCACTAGCTCACAGTTGAATTTCCTTACGTCTTCAGTGATACTTTTTCGTGTTGTCTTGCATAGCTCTATATATTCCACTTTGGAAGTCACATCTTCTTTAGTTGTCCTCATCTCTCTTCTTTTTTGCATCAACATTTTGGTTTTTCCTGATAATTTGTTCACATGCAACTTGTTCTTAGACCCAGCTAATTTTGTTGCTGTTTCCATTAGAGCTTTGGTTACTTTTCTGTTAACTTCAGAAATATCCACTTCTTCCGATGTTAGGCCTTCTAAAGCAGAGAATCTGTTCTTCAGTTCCAACTTGAAAGTATTATGGTGTTTTTTAAGGTTGGTTATGTCAATACATTTTGTTTGTCTTATGAGCTTGCCACGTTCCAGTTTAGTGTTGAGGTGCATCTTACATCTCACCAATCTATGGTCACTACCTGTGTTGAACTTGTTCAGCACACTGCAGTCTTCGATGATGAATTTTTTGTTACACATAATAAAATCAATTTCACTTGTCGTCCCAATTGGATGTCTCCATGTCCATTTCCTGTGTGGCTTTTTCTTGAAAAAGGAGTTCAAGATGAAAAATCCTTCTGCCTCTGCAAACTCAACGAGAGTATTTCCACGCTGGTTTCTGTTGCCGTGACCGAATTTACCTACTGAAGTTTCATTCTGTTGCCGTTGCCCTATTTTTGCATTGAAATCTCCCATAATTATCTTCAAGTGCTGCTTACCTTTATTATTTAGATGACGAATTTCCTCATAAAATTCTTCAATTTCTTCTTCAGGATGACTTGTGGTGGGTGCATAAGTTTGAATAATCTGAGCCTGGTATCTTCTCGATAGTTGGATAACGAGTCGTGCAGCTCTGCCAGAGGAACTTTCAACTTCTACCACTTTATCCTTCAGTTTCTTGTTTATTATAAATCCAACACCACTAGTTCTGCCAGTATCTGTCCCACGATAATAGAAGAGATGTCCACTTTTATATATATATATATATATATATATATATATATCATTATCTGATTTAAATGAGTTTTCGAACTCCTAATGAGTGATAAAGAAAATGAACTGATTATTTATTTAATATTGGATGTGGGGAGTGGATAATATTTTTGGTGATTTTGGTTTGGGTGCATTTTGCTCCTATTTGTGATGGTTTAGACTGTTTGGTCACTAATTTAATTTTGTGTAATGAATAACCAGTGTTTTTCTATACATGAATATGGGGCTATCACGTCTACTGATTTCAGGGATTCTCTTAAATTGATTCATTTTAACATGAGATCATTAGTAAATAAATTACATGAACTTGAAGCATTTCTAAAGCTGGGTGAATTATCAGGTTGATATTCTTTGCATTACAGAAACTTGGTTTCCTAGTGAAAATTATTGTTTACATATTCCAACCTATCAATCATTTTTTTAAAAATAGGTTATTGTCAAACGGAGGAGGAAGAGTTGCAATCTGTATTAAATTAAATACACAAGTTTACTCTTTGATTGAGGAACTCACGTTTATTGACTCGGAATTTGAAATGATTACAATTCAGGATCAATTCAATATTTACTCAGTGTGTTATCCGCCAGGCCTATTACCTCTATTGATAAATTGACACTGATACCTCGATATACGGCTTTTCGCTAAAACTGCCTTTTTTAATTATGGCTCACTTTCGATCTACGGCCCCAAAAAATTCACTATACGGCCAAAAAAAAAATCATTTGTGGTGTACGTAGTTTTCAAAAAAAAAAAAAAATATGTTATTTAGATGTGAATTTAATCTTGTTTTTTTTTTCATAATTATGTAAAGTCATAACGACTCATGCTTTTTATTGTGGAAGAACATGCTTGGTCTGTGCTTGTGTTATGTTTAAAATAATATTTCCAGTTCACTAGGACATACTGTATTGTACATTTTTTCTATGTACGTATTGTCATAGGCAGTAATTATGTACATACAGTACGTATGCTCAGTTAGTTTTGCTCCGCGAGTTAGCACTTTTCTTTCAGAGCATAGTAAGGTCAGAGGTCAACCCCATTTCCCGTAAGAGCGGCATCATGGGTAAAGACACAGGAGCAGCTCATAGATGCCAGAGTAGGATGTCGGGGGTTTTGTTAGGCTCAGGTAGGAAGTCAGTTTGGCGGACAATTCACAAAGAAGATAGAGCGTGTGAAAGAGTGAGTTCAGAGACGCGAAAGAGAACAAGTTAAGGTAGGAAGCTTGTATGAACAGCTGGGAGTAGGAGTTAGTTTGCCAGAGACAAAGACAGCGCGAATGACTAATTACGTACATGTGTGATTTTTTTTTAATATAATTTAACCTCATAAAATGCCACCTAAGAGAACTTTGAGTTTGGAGAATGATGGAAATAAGAAGAAAAGCCGGAAATCTATCACACTAGAGACTAAACTAGAGACACTAGAGAGTGTAGTCTCTATCACACTAGAGACTAAACTAGAAGTTTCGCGTCGTATTGAAGCTGGTGAGAAAATTGTTCAAATTTGTAAGGAATTAGGACTTGCAAAATCTACTGTTCAAACAATACACGATAACAAGGAAAAAATGAAAATGTATTAGCAATCAACTGCACCTTTAAGGGTCTCAAAATTAACTTGCCAAAGAAGCAGCCTTATGGAAAGAATTGAAAAATTATTAGGCATATGGGTTGAAGACAACAATTAATGGAGGATGCCAATGAACCAAATGACTATCCAAGAAAAGGCTAAAAGTACTTTCGAACATTTGAAGAGTGAGGATACTGTTGAAACTTCGGAAGAAATTTTCCTAGCAAGCAGAGGTTGGTTTGAAAAATTTAAAAAGCGACATAATTTACATAATATTAGAATGAAAGGTGAAGCAGCTAGTGTGGATGCGGTTGCAGCTTAAGAGTATCTCAACAGTTTGAAAAGAATTATGTGCAGCCGCCAATCACCTCTACCACACCACAGATCTCTCCCACCACACTGCATCTCGTAGTACTCCTTGTTTATAGTTTGTTCTTCTGGGACACATTCATAAAACACACCTTGATGGTCAAAAAATACCATCAGCATGACTTTGATATCAACCTTCTACTCTTTTTTTTTTTTTGGCAATGGATACCCTGGACTCTTCCACTGGGATTATTGGGTTAATCATTTGCATTGTTTCAGCTGATGTGTGGTAGAGTTTGTGGCAAAACTTGATACATATTTTCTGCTCAACTCAGTTATTGAGGCATAAGACAAGAATGCAATGGGAAAGGAGCTCACAACAACAACAACAAACCTTTCACTGCCAGGCACCAAATGAGCCAGCCAACAGTGTGGCAAAAATTTGCACGGTCGAGTATTATTGAGTCTCTGCACCACATTCTCTTAGTTTATGGGATGGGGGGTTACTCTTTGACCAGACCTTGTACACATAATTGTACCTTATGATTAATTCTGCAATAATCTGGTGGCTCAGCATTAGCAAGGTCTAGCATAACTGAACTTAGGATACAAACATTATATGTTTTTTATTATGTAATTAAAAAAAGCTGCCACATAATTTGTTGGACCACCGTGACAGTATAAATTATTTATGAATGAGACTGAACTACTGCTTAGTACAACTGTATGAAAATCTGGTCACTGTGTTAGAAAATAAAAAGTCACTCTCCCATGGCAGATTCCATTATCAGATTTTGTTTATTAGATATCAGATTTTGTTTATTAGATTTTGGGGGAGGGAGAGGAAGGAAAGAGATAGTTATCATAATTCCTTCTTTACTTGCAGTTTGTGTTCCTGATCCAATTTTACAAGGAAATGGCATATGAAATGCAAATCTCTTCACTGATGGTACAAATTAGTAGACGGAAATTCAGTTTACCTGAAGAGAAATAATCAGTCTTTTCAGGTACTTTGAAATAAAGATAGAGGCATGTGACAGCATTTGCACACTTTTGCAATCGTGACACATACACAAAACACTTCAATGTCATTAAAAGTCCTTTACACTTAAAAAGTCACAAAGCAGTTCTTAGCTATTTTCCAAAATGCACAGTTATGTTTTTTGAAAGCATAATACATTTCCAATGGCTTATTCACTTTCCAGTACTTTTCGTTTACTTGATCTAGCGTCATGTTACCACCCAACTGAGAAAATTGTCCTGGAGTTACTGCAATGTATATGATAAATGGAGAGATTTCAGCAGGTGCTTCGGGTCCCAGTTCTTCCTGTTTATCCAAAGCCAACCTCATTGCCAAGTACTTTGATAAATGATCAACTGAGGAAGGAAACAGAAATAAATACACAATCTGAAGTAAGATGTTATACAGCGTATTAAAAAACATAAAATTTAACACAGAGAAAATCTTAATCTAAATCAGGGTTTTAAAAAACCAGGGTATTTTGTAAAAAGCCCAGCCTGGGTGGGTTTTAGTGCAGTTTAGCAAGGTTCTTTAATACAAGCATTGATAGACAAGTTATATAAACAGGGCTTGAAAAATACCTGAAAAGTTACATGCCCAGCTGGGCATATGTGCACAAATTATTTACTTGCCCAGGTAGCCAAAGCTGGATGCCCAGGTAAATTTATCTTTTAAGGTAACAAATCGGAAAACTCTTAAAAGATAGGATGGACATTTTTACATGTTTTGCATTTCTGTTTTAAGGGTCTGCATTTAAAATGTGTATGTCAAGTTTTAAGATGATGATGCTGAAATTGGTATGAAATGGTAGGGTGATGAAATTGGTATTTGAGAAATTTAGTAATTCTACCATATTCCCTTTGTTGAAGTTTTCACCCTTTGTCACCAAATACCGGAGGCTAGTTCCATCAGAGGTAAGCATCCCGTCGCTGACTATAAACAACATTTGCAGCATAACTGCATATGGTTCCAATTTCTGGACCTAGAGCAAAATATAATTAAAGATGTGATATTCTTCTGTTCTTGACACTTCATAACAATAATTCAACTTCCAGTGATTAGCAATGAAATGAAACGCAACATGTGATGCCTAATGTTTTAGGATAACAAATCAGAACCCTCATTTCTTTTTAAGTTAAAAAATATGATTAACTTTTTTACATGTTTTTCATTTCCATTTTAAGGGTCTGTAAATTCAAACTGTTCAATGCATAAAAGCATGTATCTCAAGTTTTAAGATGATCATGGTGAAATTGGTATGAAATGGTATGATGATATAATTGGTATCAAATGGTATGATGATGAAATTGGTATAAAATCGTATGGTGATGAAATTGGTATTTGAGAAATTTAGTGATTCTGCCAAGTTCCTTTCTTTCAAGTTTACACGCTCCGTTACTGACATTGGAGGCTAGTCCCATCAGAGGCATGAATCCCGTCGCTGACTTTAAACGGCATATGGAGAAGAACTACATATTGTTCAAATTTCTGAACCTAGAGAATAATATAATTAAGGAAGTGATATTCTTCTGTCCTTGGCACTCTGTAACAATAATACAACTTCCAGTGATTATCAGTGAAATGAGACAAAACATGCGACAATTGTCTTTTTCTTCTAGTAGGAAATTCTATTCCAAACTTTATTTTTAAATTTAGTTACCTGGACGGAGCAACTAGATTTTTTATTTACCTACCCAATTCAATAATTTACATGCCCATTTTTCAAGCCCTGTATATATACAGGGTAATTCAGAACTCATGGGACAAACTTTAAGGGGTGGTAGAGCACACTGAAACAAACATTTTTTGTTTAGGAATCTATGGGCGCAAGGGACATATTGAGGCACAAACACAAGAAATAGACATGAAAGGAAACAAATTGTTTACTTACAGCATTGTTGACAAGTGCTTCTTTACAGCAATGTTTACAATAATTGTTCAAAATTGCCTCCACCAACAGTAATACATGCGTGGCAGCGTCGACGGAGTAATTGGTGTACAGTTTCAAAGATGCCAGGTACTTCTCGCACACATGCAGCCGCAATGGATATTCGAGCGACGAGGTCCTCAACAGAGTCAACTGAAGTCTCGTAAATGAGGGCCTTCAGATGTCCCCATAAGAAGTAATTGAGGCTTGATAAATTGGGCGATCGGGTTGGCCTACCAGAGTGGTGCACCACGGCCAATCCATCACGCAAGGGACATATTGAGGCACAAACACAAGAAATAGACATGAAAGGAAACAAATTGTTTACTTACAGCATTGTTGACAAGTGCTTCTTTACAGCAATGTTTACAATAATTGTTCAAAATTGCGTCCACCAACAGTAATACATGCGTGGCAGCGTCGACGGAGTAATTGGTGTACAGTTTCAAAGATGCCAGGTACTTCTCGCACACATGCAGCCGCAATGGATATTCGAGCGACGAGGTCCTCAACAGAGTCAACTGAAGTCTCGTAAATGAGGGCCTTCAGATGTCCCCATAAGAAGTAATTGAGGCTCGATAAATTGGGCGATCGGGTTGGCCTACCAGAGTGGTGCACCACGGCCAATCAATCACGCCCCAAAAGTGGCATCCAGGTAATTGCACACATCAATGCTGAAATGGGCTGGCGCCCCATCATGCTGAAATCGCAGTCCTTGTCGGACGGCCAGTGGTACATCTTGAAGCAATTCTGGTAAAACCCCTTCCAGAAAAATACGATAACATCTGCCATTGAGTCGCGTTAGTAGTAGATGTGGGCCAAGCAAAAAGTTGTTCGCAATACCCGCCCACGCATTCACAGAGAATCATTCTTGGTATGTCGACGCTGCCACGCATGTATTACTGTTGGTGGACGCAATTTTGAGCAATTATTGTAAACATTGCTGTAAAGAAGCACTAGTCAACAATGCTGTAAGTACACAATTTATGTTTCCTTTCATGTCTACTTCTTGTGTTTGTGCCTCAACGCATCACTTGCGCCCATACATTCCTATAAAAAAAAATGTTTGTTGCAGTGTGCTCTACCACGCCTGTTGCAGTGTGCTCTACCAAGTTTGTCTCATGAATTTTGAATCACCCTGTATATAATATATATAATTGCATTTAAAGTGGGGGCAGGGCAGGTAGTCTTTTGCTTTTAAAATAAATCTCCAATTACTGTGTTTTAAAATCTTTGCCAAAATCAAAGAAAATTTACTGGAATATCTTAATATAATTTTACAAGGTTAATTTTGAAAGTTCACACCAATTAGGGCAAACTTTTGTACGTGAATTTACATCAACAAATAATAGGGCAGTCATCTACCTGATTTGACTGTTGATTTTTGTTAAACACTGTTTACAGTACACCCAAGCTTTTCATAGACTGATTTCAAATATTAAGTGCTTTATAATTGCTCAGTATGTTTAAAATGACTTGGAGCTGAAAGCATACCCCCAAAAAAAGCAATCAACTTCCTTAAGCAAAAAAAAAAAAAATATATATATATATATATATATATTGCTCTGAAAAAACTTATCTCGGAGTGGGTTTCATTGGGTTTTTCAAAACGTTTTTTTTTTTTTTTTTTTTTTTTTTTTTGAGGGGAAGGATTTTTATAGACCCTGATCTAAATACAACTGTACAGATCATGTCATTGATCCCCCTCTAACGAAGCATTTAATTTAATTATGGTAAATTTGGCATATTTGTGCAGTTTATGGTACTTCAGTGTTGCAAATACACTGCTCAATATAGAAAATGCAACATGAGACAGTATTTGTCAAATCACCATGTAAATTGTTAGGTATATGTAGACAGTTAGGTTGTACAAATAAGTTTTAAAGCATTTTTTCTGTGACGTATAACACTAATTTACATATCCGACATTCCCCAGCGTTGTTGTCGTGTGACTGTAACTGGTCCAGAGTATAAAATGTGACACAGAAGTTTGCCCAACAGTCAAACGCACTTGCACATCGGTAGATGAAAGATGGCAAGTGATACTGCATTTATTATGAATTTCATCAAAGAAAAAGTGCTGCAGAAGCATGTGCATTTACCTGTTCTGTTCTGGGGGAGAATATTGTATTGAAAAGCATGTGTGAGTTTTGGTTTAGACGGTTTAAAGCAGGTGATTTTGTTGTTAGCGATAGAGAACGTAGCGGCGCCCCACAGAAGTTTGCACATGAGGAACTGCAAGCATTAATGGATGAAGATTCGTCTCAAACGTAAAAAGAACTATAGCTGAACAACTGGGGGTAGCTCAACAAACCATTTCCAATTGTTTATGCACAATGGGAAAGATTCAGAAGGAAGGAAAATGGGTGCCATATGACCTGAGCCAGAGGAACAAGGATGAGAGTGTCATGAAGTGTTTGAATCTGTTGAATAAACAACACAGTCTTTTCCGGTAGAAAATCGAAAAGTGGATATGGTACGACAATCCCAAATGCGAAAAACATTGGGTAGACCCCGGTGAAGCAACGACTTCGACATCAAAATGCAAATATTCGCTCCAAGTTCTGCTGTGCATCTGTTGGGACAGGGTCAAACTGTTACTTCTGATCGCTGCAAGCAACAATTGCTGCAATTGAAATAGAAAATCTGTCGAAAGTGCCCATTCACAGGCAAAGGATTGCATCCCATGAAATTACTGCATGACAACGCTAGGCTGCATGTCACGAAAGTGGTCAAGGAAATGTTATTGACGCTTGGCTGGAACGTTTTGGAGCACCCAGCGTATAGTCCCGACATAGCCCCTTCAGACTATCATTTGTTCCGATCGATGCAACATGGTTTGTTTGCTGTACGGTTCCGGACATGTGATGAAGTGCAAAAATGGGTTGATGACTTCATCGCGTCACACGACGAAGTATTCTTCATGGTTGAAATCTGCCAGCTGCCCGACCGATGGCGGAAGGTGATAATGATGGCACATATTTTGAGTTGTACAGGTATTGTTTTCTCTCAAATTACATGTTGTGTTGTCTTGAAAACACTTTAAAACTTATTTGTACACCTAATAAATGATCACAGTTGCAAACCAATCACATGATACATGAGGGAGATAAATGGGCAGAAAAGCTTGGCATAGCTAAGTTTGGTTGTCCTCACTTGTACGTGTGGACCACTATGTATGAGTGATTTCGGTCGTGAAAATATATGTAAGGAGTGAGAACGCCTGGGCGATGTCATTGAGAATCCTACCATCTATCGGACATCTTTACCAGAGACTTCATCAAAGGCCTGCATACGACTAGTAGGTCTCTGTGTCGTGTCGGAATGTCGCAACTATCAGTCGAATGTGGCAACAGTGGTTGGAGGAAGGTAACATGCATTGCCATACTAGGACTGGTGCAAGTAGGCCAGTAGTGGAGTGCGCCAAGGATTTCTTTATAGGGGTAGCCTAAAATATTGAAGATGCATATAAAAATACACAGGAGAAAAGATCTCCCAAAATACTGTGAAGTAATAAAAATATCTCAGTCATATTAAATTGCTTTCTCAATCAGAATTATAACACAGTAATCAGACATCTCTAATCATTACTCCAGCACGCTTTTTCAGTCTAGGCAAATCCAATTATTTTCACATCTTATCAATACAGCAATTATATGACTATAATATAAGAAAATTAATGTTCAACAGAACTAAAAATCATATATATCAGGACTTAATCATATTTAACACACACAGTCATTCTCATTATACAAGAAATAAAAACTTTTTAATTCCTATGTTTCCAGTAACAGAGAGTTTTAGATATCATATTAATTATGCTGCTCCTACATTGTGGAATATGCTGCTTAGTGAACTTACATCCCTTAACAATATTAAGTTAATCGAGAAAATATTAAAGTGGTACTTATTAGCTAATGCCACACAGTGTAATAATATTATGGAAAATCATTGTTAACATACACAAGATTCTTTCATGAATTCGCGGAATTCCGCTTTTTTTCGTCATTATTTTGGTCATCCTTGAGATCGATGCAAAACTGAAAAGAAATTTTAAGGGGATTAATTGGGGGAGAGGTTCGTTTACACCTGAGGACATTATCTCATCTTTCAAAACCAGAAGTTAAACAGAGCCAAGGTTTTTCCTGTAATTGTAACTTCCTTTTCTCGCGATGTTCCTTCCAGACAGTTTTGTTGTTAATTATCATTTTATTCCACAAATATTTGTATTTCAGCTTGAAAATTGAAGAATTTTTTTCAAAAATGGTCGTTAGACGGCACAAAAACTTTCCCGTCAACTTGTGGCATGAAATTCTTCCATTTCTGTGGTTCTTGAGATCGTTGCAGAATTGAACAGAATTTGCGGGGGGAGGGGGAGGGATGTTCGTTTTCCATCAGAGGACAGAGTTACGACTTTTGAAGTCGGAAGTTAGACGCAGTGAAAATTTCTTCCGTAATCGTTACTTTTTTCTCGCGATATCCTTTTGCTTGGTGGTGGTGTTAAATATCATTTTATTGGAGAAATATTTGTATTTCAGCTTAAAAATGGATTAAAAATTTCAGAAAACGGAAATCAGACGGAGTGAAGATTTCGCCCGCAATTGTCCCTTGTTAAATGTCAGGAATTTTATATAGAATTATGTGCTTCAGTTTAATATTTACGTAAATAAACGTGGAGAATTTTAGAATTCTATCTTGCTCATGCTGCATTTTATTCTCACTGTTTCACCAAGTGTTCTGATTTGTTTTATCTGGTTAAAAAGTTCTGCTTTCTTTTTCTTCGTCAGTCTCATGTATGTGTTACACTTTCATCCGCCCTTCAGTAAAATGCCAACTTGACTTCCTCATTTCATGTTATTTTTAACACATTATATCACTTTGTATATGTACCATGCTATTGCGTATTTTTACTGTAACAACTAAAACGTAATAAATGAAATGAAATTGCATGTATTTATTGTTCATCACTTGACACCAATCACATCAGAAAACTTGAAAATTACAGCATCCTGGAGGGAGATTTGAACTCGCACCTCCCAATTTCCGTTCGAGCATATAATCTGTTACAATACCCAGATGATGAAGTCCCGTGTATCTCTTAACACTCAGATACCTGAGAGTTCATCGTCCTGGGTGGTGTAACAGATAGCATGCTCAACACAAAACCGGGAGATGCTGGTTCGAATCCTGCTCCAGGCCGACAAAATTTTGATGTGACTGTTATGTGTGGATCAACAGTAATTCATACATGTGTGATTGCTGTGTTAATAATTCTGACAAATAGTATAACTATATTAGTGATCCAAAATTTCTTGGTATAGAACAGAAATTAAAGTTTCCAAGCTTTCAACCAGGTAGCTTTTTCAAGGAAGGCAGACAGTTGCTGTCTACCTTTCTAGAAAAAGTCATCAGGTTGATGGGCAAAAGCTTGAAAACTTTTATTTCTATTCTACACCAAGAAATTTCGGATCACTAGTATAGTTATACTATTTAAGTACAGTTGGTGTGTTGTTCCTTGTTATTAATAAATGATTTGGACATATTTCCATGTATTATGAGAATATTTCTTTCACAGAATTTACATTTCCAATGATTTGTAAAATACATATGCCAATAATCAGCCAATAACGAAGAACAAAGGACCAAGTGATGCCTCATGAGGTGGGCCTGAGTCACTAGGCCATACACACTGACATAGGCCTAAAACAAAACCTAAAACCTCAATCGTCACATTCAGCAGAAAGCAGCCGCAAAATCCACAGTGGACAACACTTAATGAGATGTACAGGTAGCCATGGAAATCTTCTTATCCACACTAACTATGAACACTAGAATGATAGAGACATGTTCACACTCTTACCAACTACTGCTGAGACTATCACTCACTGCAGCACATCATCACACAAGGTTGCAGTGGTGTCGTACCAGACATGCACAGCAGGACGGATGGAGCCATGTAATGTTAAGCGACATGTCTTGTTTTTACTTAAAGTCTTAGTGCCAATAATTGTGATTGAGAGTCTGGAGACGACATTATCACAAGAATCATCTTGGCTACCCTGGTGGCGCAATGGTCTAGAACACTGGCTTATGACTACTCATCCATGAAGGCTCCGGGTTCAAATCCTGGTGAGACATGAATGTTGTGTTTGTCTTAAGGCACTGGCTCTCTCTCTCTTCCCTGAAGCCAGTGGCCCTAAATTAAGGACGGGTGACTGCTTATAGCCCATTGAGTTGCTCACAGTGGTCATTAAACCATCAATAAAAAAAATCATCTTGCTGCCATCAGTGAAAGTTGTACAGCTCTTAAGCCTGGTATCATGGTTTGGGGTGCTATTGGTTTCAACAGGTATTCACTGTTTGTATGCATAGCAGGTATAATGACAGCACAATGATTGGTCAATGAAGTGCTGCAGCCTGTTTTGTTGCTGTAACTCTGTACTGTCCCAATCTGATGCCAAGTTTCAACAAGATAGCGCCTGCCCACACACGGGCAACATCAGTAGATAGTGCCTACAAGGTATCCACGTGCTGCCCTGCCCAGCATAATCCTCAGACTTCTCCCAAGTAGAGAATATGTGGGACATCATTGGCAGATGACTTAATGTCTCTGCACAACTCCCGCACAACGATGAGGAATTGTGGACACAAGTCAACACCTCAAGAATCAATCTCGGGACTTTTCCACTTGATGTCACGTCATTCCTGAGCTCAGGCTTGTACTGGAAGGTTTGGAATTTTGCTCTTGAATTTCAAATTTAGGGCCACTGGTTCCAGGGAAGGGAGAGAGCCAGTGCCATAAGACAAACACAACATTTATGCCTCACCGGGATTCAAACCCGGTCCCATCTCGGACGAATGAACAGAAGCCATTGCTTAGACCACTATGCCATCGGTGCGGCTGCACTGGTTACTGCTAAAACCGACAAGCATAGCTGTAAGGTGAGAACCAGAGGTGGGACAGTTTGTTTCTTTAATGGTTTAAATCAAATTCAATTTTCACTACGTTGACTTAAGTGGCTAAAACACATGGCTTTTTTCTTTTTTTCGAAAAAAGGTTTACGTAAACAGACTTTTTAACTTCACGAAACCAATACAAACTTCTGGTGAGATCTATCACTACAACAGAGATGAGAAAGTTTGAAGTACCTGTTCATATATTTGGGATCAAGGGCTACCTCGTTCATACTTAAGTGTAGAAGAGAAGAAGCGTTTACATTTGAAATGGAAGTATGTAGTCAAATCTAAACCTCGTCTGTGAGAAGAATTCCTACAAGAAATGGCATGTCTCTCTGCATTGCATTCCTTTTACTATTGTTCAATAAAACAGTTTTGTTTCTCTAGAATTTAGAGTCTTCAGCTTTTCTGAATTGTGGACAAATGGCAAAATGGAATAAAACTTGTGGACCACATGAAAAAATAAAAGTAAAAAAAGTGTGTTATTTATTAATACTGATTATTTCAGAGAGCCATTGAATCTTAAAATTTAACTTTTGGAAAAAAGAAACAATGCAGTTAACATGACATCTACATTACAAAGCAGTTCAAAGTACAGTGCTGTGCAAAAGCTTTGCACTACCTGCAAAAACCATGAATATTAAGTTTAACTCCTTTTTTTAACTAACTAATTTTCATAGTAATTTCATCCTTTATGTCATTAGATGCAAACTTTAATAAAGATTTTTAAAATGTCTTAGTTTTTCCTGTAGGTACTCCTGTTCTTAAGATACATGACAAAAATCATGACCAAGTCAAAATTATTATAAAAAAAGATCATTTTCCCAATACTTAGGTTTACAGCAATAAATTGCTTTTTTGTAATTCATAAGGAATGAAATAATATTTAAACACAGAAATATAATAAAGCAAAATTATAAAATGTACCTAATATTTTGTTGCCCACTGTTTAGCTTTTATCACAGTTTTGCATCTTGCTGGCATACTGTAAACAAGGTTTTGTAAAAGATTGGTTGAACAATACGATTCCAGATTTGAATTACATCCACAATTAGCTGAATTTTGGTTCTTGGCTTCTTTTTTGATAGTTCATACAACACTTTGAACCACAAATTTTTAATCGGGTTTAAGTCTGGTAACTGTTTTGGCTGATCAAGATGCTGAACATTTTTTCCTGAAACCACTTTTTCACTACTTTAGCATGATGACCGGGAGCATTGTCATCTTGAAAAATATAATTGCTGTCAAAGTCTTCTAGGTGAGGGTAGCATCTTGTTTTCTAATATCCAGATGTATTTCTGTGCATTTACTGTACCATCAACAATATGGAGGTTCCCAATGCCATGTGTACACATGCAGCTCCGAACCATGACCTTCACCAGATGCTTAACGGTAGTCACTAAGCAACTTGGATGAAATTATTCGTGCTTGAACCCCCTTTCTTTTTTTTTTTTTTTTTTTTTTGTTGGAGGTTTAACGACCACCATGACCAACTCAATGGGCTATAAACAGTCGCCCATCCTTAATTTAGGGTAAGTGGTTCCAGGTAAGGGAGACAGCCAGTGCCGTAAGACAAGCACAACATCCATGCTTCACCAGGATTCGAACCCGGACCCCTTTCAGACAAATGATCAGAGGCCATCGCTTAGACCACTGTGCCACCGAAGCGGCACTTGAATCTACTTACATAGGAATAGAGACTGATTCCCATTAAAGCAAAATTCTGATTCATCACTGAAAAGAACATTTTTCCATTGCTTTGTTGTCCACAAAACATGCTGTTTTGCCCACTGAAGTCTACACTGTCTTTGATTTGCAGTTAACAGTGGTTTATGACTACCTTTGCAGCAACATAAGTCATAGTGAAGCAGCCTCCTCCTAACAGCAGATGTACTAAGAGTAACATCAGTCACTTCAGACCATCTTTGAAGCAATTCAGATGAATTGAGCCTCCAGTCTGCCAAGCTTAACTTTCTGAGGACTCTATCTTGGCTGGTTGTAGTGGATCTGGGCATTCCACTGTGACACATATTTTTAATATCAGCAGTGCCTTTTACTTTCTTCAGCAGCCAAATAACTGTAGATTGATTACAGCCCACTCTTTCAGTTACTTGCCTTGAAGAATATTTCTCTTCATGCAGAACAACTATTTTCACTCTGTCTGCTACGGACAATTCCGCAGTTTTAACAATTATTGAGAATGTACACAAATTATACCCTAAAAACAACAAGAAGCAGCCCCTACAATGCTCTCGCAGCTTTGCGTCAACACTTATAAAGGCTGGACTAGAATTAGATAGCAGCCAAGCAGGTAAAAGACTGTCTATGAATGGCTATAACAACTGATACACAGCTAACATAAATTTCAATGTGTTTGTCAAACCCCATATTTTATGTCATATCTTAAGAGCAGAAGTAGCTACAGTAAAAACTAAGACATTTTTGAAATATCCGTTAAAATCTGCAGCTAATGACATATAAACAGCGAAATAACTATGAAAATTAGTTAGTTAAAGAAAAGAGTTAAACTTAAAAATTCACAGTTTTTGCAGGTCATGCAATACTTCTGCACACTACTGTAGGTATTCAATACACCTACATTTTTTAGTAGTCTTCAAAAATTTCAGTTACGTAATTTATCAAAACATAGCTCATGGTAAATTTGGGAATGTCTCACAGGAATGAAAACTTACTTGTTATCATTGTGTAGAATTGCCTAACAACTTCATTTGAAAAAAAAAGTCTCAAAGTCTCCACTGAACTTTTGCATCAACCCTTTAACGACCATAACGCCCAAAACGCCTGTATGCACAGATGGCAGACGCCCGAAACGCTTGTCTAGGGTTATTCTTCAAATTTTCTCGACCTATGGGGGATCAACAGGAGTCACCCTCAGTCACTATTGTTGTTATTAAAAAACAGAAGTGAAACAGCAGACAGTTTTGGGCATTATGTTGTTTAGAGTGATGCAAGATTTTGGGGTCATGGCCGTTAAAGGGTTAAATCATTATCATCTGTGTAGTACACAACATCACCTTGCACAAAATATGGAAGAAAGAAACATATTTCTCCCAGTTCCAATCAGAAGCAAATTATGTGCCAGGTGCTAATATGTTTTTTTTTTTTTTTGTCTGGAACCTAAAATCTTAGCAGAATCTTTAGCAAGGCCAAATCATTAAGCTCTTAGAAAACCCTTGCTTGGTTATAGCTATCACAGTGGAACTCTGTGTCCTCATTATCACTGATCTCTCTTACAGAACTTACAGGTGGTACTGAAACTGGTATGTCTGATCCATAAGCAGCAGGTCATACAATATATAGTGTTCTCCCTAGTACCTTTAACTGGGTGGCATGCCCAGCTAAATGTTCTTTAATGGACATTTTGACAATACACATAATTGTAAGAGTGGAAAACTTACTCTCACACACACCATAAATATTGATGAAAGCTGACTCAAATCGCAGTCGAATACAATTTAATTAGTACTGTATTTATTCGAATCTAATGCACACTTTCTGCCCAAAAAACTTTGTGGTAAGAACAAGGTGCATGTTAGAAAAGAGTACAAGCATTTGCAAACGCGTAAGGTTGACGCGCCTTTTCATTCCTCCAAGTATGCGGCACAAATGTGTCAGGAAAGTGCGTGGGAGGGGTACCGGAAAGAGCAGAAGCAGATCACCCTCAGTCTACACGCACATCAATCACTCATCGCTCCTTCTTCGCTTTCAACCCCATTTTACCTCAGGGCTTAGGATATGTGCGCCTTTCTCCTCAGAATCCAAGATAATCTTGCTTCTTGATCTCTTTAGCAGTCATTCTTTCCAAGTCAACATACACAGAAAGATGTCTTCAAAAGGCAGCATTACACAGCAAAGTTGAAACTTAAAGTCATTGCTTTCGCAGAAGAAAATAGCAATCGGGCATGTAAATCGAAATTTGGAGTTCCTGAAGTGAATGTGCGTTTCTGGCGCAAACAAATAGAACGATTAAAGACGTGCTCGACAACCAGACAAGCTTTCACTGGCCTTAAAATGGGAAAATTTCCTGAAATTGATGAACAGTTAAGCATATTCGTAAAAATATAGCCGGCAGGTAGATTACCAGTAACAACAGAAATTCTTAAGGAGAAAGCTAAAGAAATTCAGCTACAGCTACAGGGAAAATTTGAAGCATCCCGGGGTTGGATAATACCGTTCATGAAGAGAAAGGGATTTTCTCTTACATGGTGGACATCCATCTGCCAAAAGCTGCCAGCTGATTTTGAAGAAAAGTTGAATGTTTTCCAAAAACATTTGATCGCTGTTCGAAAGCAAGGACGACACGACTTGGGGCAGATCGGCAATGCTGATCTGGAAGAGTTCTAAATTTACCATTGTCAGAAAGGGCATTACAACTCAGTTTTTAAGTGAATTACATAAACAAAAATGAAAACAAAACAAAACGATATAGATCTTGGTTTCAGCAGATCCACAAAATGGCTGCCGCAGCACGTCTCAAAGTACATCACTTTGCCGGAGTCTTTGGCATTGCAGCGGTGCTTGACGGTAAGTTTGCCGCTGTGTGTGTTTACATTGCTCTACTTGCATGCAAATTTTATGGTAAAAATCTTTGAAAAGTGTTGTAAAGCTGACTTTTTTTCATTATTTCATATCAAATTACATACTCTAAAATATGTATATAACTTTTTCTTGAAATTTTCAGCCAAATAATTTAGGACGCTAAACTACACATTTATCGATTTTTGTGTATTTGGGTATTTTTTCATTATATTTTGTCACTATTAAATTAGTAATATACAGACAAAAGGGGAAAAAAATGGGAGTGCAATATTTTTTGGGTTGCCCAGGGCACAGAAATAATTAGTTACACCTTTGGTGTGATGTGATATTTGCAAAGGTCCTAATTGACTATGAATTGGAGGTGACCAAATATAAAGGTCAGAGGTCAATCCAGGTTTTTAAAAATGATACCCATTTTTGTGAAATTTGCCTATTTTTGTAATTGGAGTAATTTTAATTATCTATAAATATTCTTTTGACAGTAATATTTTTTTATTTTTTTATTATTTTAATTTATTCTTACTCTATTCCTAATCGTGGTTCACACCTTATGGGTTTGCAGCAAGCTTTCTGTTTTGAAGATTCTGTACAGAGATGCAAAGTTTTTTCATATACAGCTTTGATTATGTTTCAGCTGGGATCTCGGAAAAATAATAATAAATCTCCAGGTCATATTAAACCAGGAGAGTCATCAAAGGTCAAAATTTTTAAGTGCTGGAGGAAAAGAAATAACTCCCTAACAAAAATGACAAAAAGTAAATAAATAAAAATTTGTTTATATGTAACAACCCCATCCTCCATAAAACACAGTCAGCACCTCCCCACCGTGCTCCTCTCTTCATAATTGTAAATGTGTTTCCCGGAATCCTAGTTGGTACAGCAAAGATAATCTGAATAGGGATGGGCAAAAAACATTGTTGCTTAGCAAGGGATAATCAATGTTTGAAACTGCAAAAGAATATTTTCTACGTGAAGTAAATTAATTTCTCTTTGCTGCATTCTTTTAAAAAGGAGGAGAATATAATCTTCCTATATCATGAATCAGCAATTTTTTTTTTCCACTGTTTTGTTCGAGGTTTCGTTGGTGAAAATAAGAGTTCTTTTCATAAATGTTACAGAAACAGATACATCTAAAGAAATCATTGAGATTTTATGGCTATGTTTGAAAGTGCAAAGGCGTAATCTGCTTGAAAACTTTCTATGTGAAGTACACAAATTCTCTTTGTTGTATTCTTATAAAGAGAAAGGGAATATCGCTTTTCTATATGTTGTGAATTAGAGATTTTTTCGCTGAAAATAGTGTTCTAATTTTTGATGTTACAGGGGCCAATACATCGAAGAAACATCAAGGTCCCCACTGATACATTGAACATTTTAACAAACATTATTGATTACTCGATGCTGAATTGCTGAGTTATCACCGATGTACTAAACACAGGTTTTACCCATTACTGCTGCAATTGTTAGATGCAAATTCTTTGGCTTTTTGGCAAAAGATCAAGGTTTTCACTGATACATTGAAATTTCCACCGATACTACTGATGCAAGGATGTTTCCCAAAATGAGTATCCACCGATGTGCCCAGGGTGGGAAATTAGAAAACAGTGGATTGTGCAAAATCGGGCCTGTAGCTAAAATTCTAGGCGCAAATCTTACGAACCATATGCAGAATTTGATTTTCAAGTGAAAAGCATGTAACAGGTATACTCATGTGCATTTAAAAGAAATTGTGAATTAAATAATTAAATATGGGGTATTTGGGGAATCCTCTTATATGTTTGAAATTTGACTTATCAGTATTATAAATATTTAACGGGAATTATCGAGGATACATTTATTAAGGTACATTACCTCTCAAATGTTCGATCTATACACTAGATCAGCATCAGGAGTTCTTGCGTCTTACTACTTCCACAGGTCTGGTGACCAAGCCTGATGGATTTTCCATCCAGCATGGTCACTGATGTTGCCACCTTGTGTCTTGTAAATTTCCAGGGATTCCTCTAATTTCCGGATAATTGCGTGGGATTGATGTTTGATCACTTTTAAGGAGTCCCAGTCCATTTTGTGGCCAGTTTCTTGTATGTATGTGCCTGTCTAATCCTGTTTTATATGAGATGTTCCTTATTGCTGCTTTGTGTTCTTTAATTCTGGTGGTTAACCTTCATCCTGTTTCTCCTATATATGGTAATCCACATGAACACTCGATTTTATAAATGACTCCTTCCTGGAGTAAAGTATTTTCTTCTTTTTGTTTTAGGGATGGTTGACTTATGTTAATAAATCATCTTGTGCATGGGGTTGGGTGTGGGGCATAATTTTTGTAGATTTTTAAACCACATTTTATCAAAACTCACTGCAAACTGCAGTTTAAAACTCTTATTTTACCTGTAAAATGTTCTTTATTTCCTCCATCGGATGTATAATACATACCCTGACCTAAACAAAATTTAAATTTGCTGTATTTTCACAATTTGGAGATTGAAGTCCACCATATTCAGCTTCTTGTGCTTAAAATAAACTGCATGCATGAATTCACATATTTCTGAAATTCCACAGATTTATCAGTTTAAAAAAAAAAAAAAAGTTAGTAAAATCATGCAATGCACTGATTATGATACGCTTTCCAACATATCAGAAATCATTACTCAATTTATTACCCAAGTTATGAGGATAATGGCTGTGGAATAAATCTCACTCCTGTGCCCTGACATTTGACCCTATTTCGATGATATTAAACAAAACTGGTTCGGTATACCTCCAGAACAACACATACTACAGTTTTGTCGCAATAGGAGCATATTTTGTCAAGTTATGAGGATAATGGCTGTGGAATAAATCTTGCTCCTGCGCCCTGACCTTTGACCCCATTTTGATGATATTCAACAGAACCATTTCAGTGTACCTCTGGAACAACATGATAAAGTTTTGTCGCAATCGAAGCATTTTTACATAAGTTATGATGCATAAGGGTGATGGAATAGATCCCGTTCCTATGTCCTGACCTTTGACCCTATTTATTTATTTATTTTTCAATAGAGTGTGTCCCCAGGTTGTCCCCTACCACATACTAAAATTTCATTGAAATCGAATCATTTTTACGAAAGTTATCGTGCAGACAGACAGACGGACAAAGCTGAAGCATATATGCTTCTTCAACCTATGGTTGGAAAGCATAAATAAAGAAGGGGAAATTTATAGCCATTTACTGAGTTTTCATCATTTACACTACAAGTCACAGAAGTTTGCGTATTTAGCCCATATGTCAAAAATTACAACTAAGCTATAGTTACCAAACATTATATGAGTTTTCTAGTCACCTTTCTATACATATGTTTCACAAATCACAGATTCATTAACCTTCCTATGGCCTTTTAAGTCTCATATGACCCCAGCAAATCTTTGAGCCTTGTTAACTCTGTTGACTGTCATATTTTTTAATGCCATTTCGTGACTTTTGTTTATCTAGTATGAAGCACAAAACGTTTAGTGATTATAAGTTTTGAGTAATTAGCAGGGCTAGAAAAATATCTGAAAAGTTACATGCTCAGCTGGGCATCTGCAGAAAATATTTACTTGCACAGAAGTAAAATCTACATGCCCAGAAAAATTTATCTTTTAAGATAACAAAACAGAAGCTTCATTTTTTAAAGTTAAAAATTATGATAAACATTTTATAAATCTTTTGCATTGCCATTTTAAAGTGTCTGTATTCAAAATACACAAAAGCATATAGCTTTAAATTTTAAGAAAGGTAATAGATGGCATTTGAGAAATTTAGTGATGATGCCACATTCAAGAATTTTTAATACAAGTCCTGTATTTTGCAGAAAAATTAAATCATCATCATCATCATCATTGTCAACCATTATCAATCCACTGCTGGACGAAGGTCTCCCCAAGTTTCCTCCACAACGGTCTGTCTTGTGCCAGTCTCCTCCATGTCACCCCTGCATACTTTCGAATTTCATCCACCCATCTCCCATGTGGTCTTCTTCTGGGTCTTTTCCTGTCCCTTGGAATCCAATCTAAAATTTCGGCTGTCCATCGATGATCTGTCCTTCTGGCAGTATGTCCAGCCCATTGCCATTTCAGGGATTTTACTCTGATCATGATGTCATCCACTCTCGTCATTTTTCGGATCCACGAGTTCCTCTTCTTATCTCTCCTGGTTACACCAAGTATGCACCTCTCCATGCTTCTTTGAGTTGTCTGCAGCCTTTGTATGTCTCTTTTAGTTAAGGTCCACGTCTCTGCACCATACGTAAGCACTGGAAGGATGCATTGATCAAACACTTTTCTTTTAAGACATAATGGCATATTGCTCTTGAAAATTATGCTGTTTCTTCCAAAAGCTCTCCAGGCAAGTTTTGTACGCCGATTAATTTCTTCATCAATGTGACCCTCACTTGATATCTGCTGTCCAAGATAAACGTACGTGTCTGTTATCTCCAGCTTTTCTCCATCAATCGACAAATCTTCATTTCTTGTAAAAGCATTGAACATCACTTTTGTCTTCTGAAAGTTCATTTTTAATCCCACTTCTTTACTCTTGTCAGCAAGTTCCTGGATCATACTCTGCAGCTCTGATGGGGTAGTTGCAAAAATGACTACGTCATCAGCAAAACGAAGGTGGGTTAGATAATCTCCATTAATCTTTATCCCCTTGTTTTCCCAGCTCAGTGACTGAAAAACACCCTCCAATGTGGCATTAAAGAGCTTCGGAGATATGGTGTCACCTTGTCTCACTCCCTTTCCAATTTTTATGTGTGTTGTATTTTCAAACAGCCTAATCTTTGCACTTGCATTTTCATAGATGTTATTAATAATATTAATGTATGCATCTTCAATACCACAGGTTTTCAGAGCCGTTGTAACTGCTGATGGTTTCACCGAATCAAAGGCTTTTTCATAATCGATAAAAGCCATGCACAATGGAAGTTCATATTCCCTCGCTCTTTCAATTAGTTCTCTCAGCACATGGATATGATCTATTGTGCTGTAGCCACTCCTGAATCCAGCTTGTTCTCTCGGTTGAGCCATGTCCAGTGTTACCTTCAAGCGGTGTGAAAGAACTTTAGTGAAGATTTTATAAACTACTGATAGGAGGCTGATAGGTCTGTAGTTTCCGAGATCCTCAATGTCACCTTTCTTATGTAGCAGGATCAATAATCACAGTTAAATGTACAGCAGTTTAAGTAGTTTTTAACAACAATTTTGAATGTAAAAATTATTTACCTTTTTCTCTTGTGCAAACATAAGTGATTTTGCTTCATAAAATATCCCAATAATTGTTGTTTAGAAACAAATGATGAAAAGTTCATGAGGTGATTTCATAATGAAGCCCTCATTTATAGCATTGAAAATCCCCTCTGCCTTTGGGTTTTGAACTTCAACTAATGCTATAAATTTAATTACTGGAATGCCTTCATTTATATAATGCACATAAATAATTTCTTCTTCTTTTATAGTCACATCTGTGGACCCCCATCTGCCAAGACACAGAAAAAACAGGCTTTAGAAATTTACTCTCAAAAAAAAAAAAATCATTTTTTTCCACCTCTGCAATATGATTTGCAAATGTTTGGGCCTGTTTATTATTTTAATAATTTTTGTCAATTGAAAGTCCATTTTTTCTTCCACCTAACACAATGGGGGAACTTTTGAAAATGCTAATTCTTCTTTTGAACAGTAGCTGTGTCAAAAAGAACAGTAATATTTTTTAACTGATGCTCTGTCAAACTCTGCATGCATTTTGCTATAGGTGTTGCATTAGGTTTTTTTTACAGCTAAGAGGCAATCCTTATGTCTTCGACTACTGTTGTGTGCACTTGTAGTTATTAAACGTATATTATCACCTTGAAAAAATTCCACATTCCTTGAAAAAATTGCTGGTGGTATTGGCAATTTTAGGATGGTTTTGGCAAATAATGCACCACATAATAGTTTTGTCATCATTTGACTTTAGCCAATTAAATGTTTTTATTCAAGATTCCTGAACTGTGCGACAGTTTTTTTTGTTTTTTTTTGTACACTTTATCAGTCCACTTACGTAAGTTTCTGTTCCACCAAAGACGAGATTCCAATTCTGAAATTACATCACTCAACAATACAGAAGAGTAATTTGCAACTACAGCTGACAGATCAGGAATTTCACATTAATTGCTTACTATGAGATATACTCTCATTGCTGAATTTTTCCCAAAAAAAACATCATACAAATACATTAGTAAATACAACTTATATCTACAGCTAACATGAACTACTTTTCTCTCAGATAAACGAAGTTATCGGCTTTGGTAATTTTCGCTCTTCTCTCGGCTAAGTGGAACGCATTGTGCAGGCTCGCTCTCAGATGAAACTTAGCCTTTGTTTCAGTAGTACCACTGTCAGTTCATGGGCAGAAGCTTCCACTTCCCGCTCCCTCACAAGTTATATCAGAGAGGCACGACTCCACCCGGCTGTGTAATAAATATTCCGTTGTCACTCCCTCCTCCTAAAGCACAGCTTTTCTGCTGCGTCCTCCCGTTTCATGGCAGTTAACGCATTGTCACTAAACACAGGAGGCTAATTTCACCCGAGACATGCATCCCGTCATTAACAGTAAACATCTGGAGCAAAACTACATATGGCCCCAATTTGTGGACCTAGAGCATAATGTAAATAAAGAAGCACTATTCTCCTGGCCTTGGCACTCATTCCATAACAATAATACAACTTCTGGAGATTTGCAGCAAAATGAAAATCATGCTATGACAGTCTTTTTTCCTAGAGTAGAATATTCTCCATTCCAAACTTTTGTTTTATCTTTAAATCTAGTTACCCTACCGGGCAACTAGATTTCATTATTACTTGCCCAGGCCAATAATTTACATGCCACGGGCATCTCGGTCATGGTATTTTTCAAGCCCTGAATTAGTAAATGTTACATATTTTGCATTGGGGCCCTATATGACTCCAGAGGTTACTGTGTGTACATAAGATCTGAGGGACTTTGTAAGGCTAATGAATGTTTCATTAACACCCACTAAAATATCTGAATATATTTATAATTGTAAGCAAGCATTAAATTTTGCAACTGTGAGGCTGAACATTTAGAAGATGCTTACCTGGAAACTAAAGTAATCCAGATCTTCAATTTCTTCTAAATTTGTGCAAGCGCAAATTTGTGTCTGTGCTCAAAATACTCGTCACAGAACGAAAAATCACGGTCGCATTTTGCGCACGCTAATTTCCCACCCTAGATGTGCCCGTCCCTACTTCTGAGTTAGTCCTGAGAAATGCATGCGGAGTGATGAGGCAAAAATGCTCCCATAATGCTTTGGGGTTCCTTTCAGCGAGCGTCAGTTTAGTTGCCGGCAGTAATGATGCAGTAATTCACAGGCATCTATCAGAGACTGTTTTACTGAAAACATTTCATGACAAAAAAAAAAACCACCTTAGTTAAGCACAATGACATTGAAAATGCCTATTACACTAAAGTATTTTTGTTAAGGTAAAATTTTACTGAAAGTGAAGATACTATCACAGTTTAAAATATTTCTCTGAAAATACCATCTGAGCTAAAAATATTTTTGTGAAAATCCCGCCCAACGGTATCAAACGCTGCCTGCATTGACCCCTCATGGTAGAGCAGCAGTGTTGTGTGTGTGTGTGTGTGTGTGTGTGTGTACATATAATAATATATATAAACAGGGCTCAAAAAATATGATTAAAATTATAAACTTTTATTCAAAATGTTCAATGCATAAAAGCATGCATCTCAAGTTTTAAGGTGATGATGCTAAAATTGGTATGATGATGAAAAGGATTATTTTATCTTTTGTGATTGAGATAGACTGTAGATTTCCTTCCTCCACAATAGAACTCTTTTTGAAGTTTGAGTGTGTAGAAACTGAATTTGTGAAGCAATGCACACACAAGTTTTGGTACAGTCTTTCGAAAGCAAAACAAAATTATTTGCAGCCTCATGGATAAAACAAGACAAGTAAGTAAGATTTTGGTAATTACGAAGACTGTACCAAAACTTGTGTGTTCATTGCTTCACAAATTCAGTTTTTACACACTCAAACTTCAAAAAGAGTTCTATTGTGGAGGAAGGAAATCTACAGTCTATCTCAATCACAAAAGATAAAATAAACCTTCATTGGACATTGTGATGTAAAAGTTTAGTATTACAAAGGTCAACTAATTTATTATTTTTGAACATGTTTTCCTTCAGCTCTGAAAAAAAATATATCTTCTTGAATACTATGTATGAGATGCTTACAGTTCACATAATTGAGACTTGGTTGATTCAACCATTCTTCTGATACGAGGAATGTCCAGTTTCTCCCTTTGCAACTATTTATAGAGGGAAAATAACATTTAACAATAATTTAGGACAGTGGAAACACCACAAAAACAAAAATTACAATTACAAAAAAATCTTCGCTCCGTTCGACTTCCGTTTTCGTTTTCGGAAATTTTCCCTCCGTTTTCAAACTGAAACACAATCAGTTATCAAACAAAATTATATTTTACAATACAAATGAGCAGAGAAAATATTGCAAGGGGAAAAAAATTATGATTATAGATTAAATCTGCAGTTCGTTTAACTTCCGTTTTCGAAAAAGTTTTGAAAGACGAAATTTCGTCCTCAGCAGGACCCCCTGCCCTTTCACTGCCGCCACCCACCCCCCAAAATTATCTTCAGTTTTGATAAAGTCAAGAGTTACTCTTTGAATCCGCGAAAGAAACTCTTGTCTAAAGTTTACAAGGAAATTTTTGCTCCGTTAAACTTCCGTTATCGGAAATTATTGTCTACACTTTCAAGCTGAAATGCAAACATTTATGCAATAAATTGATATTTAATAACAATACTGGACAGAGGAAACTTCACGAGAAAAATTTCACTCCGTTTAGCTTTCGTTTTCGGAAGTTCTGAAAAACGGAATATCGCTCCCCAGGCGGAAAACGACATAACCCCCCACCCACACACACACACACACAATTATCGCATTAAATTTTATTATCATCAGTTGGTTTTTTTCATCACTCTCAAGTATAACCGAAATGTGAAATTCCGCGAATCCGAAGAACAATGTCATGCCTGAATCGTAACAGTTTGCGATATGCAAAATGAACTGCTCATACGGCTATGCATGGAAGCCGATTCACGGGCCCATAAACTGATTATGTTCCCGATGTATTGGACTGCAATTTTCGGAACTCTGAACAATCAGTTTCTAAATCACATATTTTTACAAAGGATACATTTTTAATACACAAATTTTGCGAGCAATCCAAAAACGGACCCAAGATTTTATATTTATATATATTTTTTCCTAAAATTTCGTAAGGCAAGAGACTCCCGCTTAACAGCTTTGTTTCGGCCAGAATCCTACCTTCCATCCCTGAAATGGTAATTAAACAAACTTCAAAACACGTCGCTTTTCACTTCCTCCACGCTAAGCCTTAACTGCACCATGCTGCACTGATACACTAGCGTCTCAATCCCGACGCGGCTCAATCGTTACCCCCGTTTTCAAGTTTTCTTAATGACTATATTTTTTCTTATTTTCAAAAAATTTATTTTGCTGTTTTATTATAACCGCATAATAAAGTTATGAATCTGACACGGCTGAATCTTCCTCTCCTGTAATGCACATGCCCTTCGGTTGAGCTGCTCTTATGTTCCACTCTGCCCTGAAGATTCTTTCGAATGTTTGCTGAAATGGGAGCTAAATCCTAATTTTTTTCATAAACTGTGACATAAAAGTTAACATATAATTTCCTTATAACAAAAATGGTCATTTTTACGACAAAATCCTGGTGTAATCACCGATTATAAAAGGAAATTACATATGGAAAAACAATGCGTAAAAATATGCATTTCTAAATTTTAAAGCGTATTCGGCGTTTTTAAGGCGTGAAATATGCGTGTAGAGGCGTTACGCGATCTCTGGCTACCATAATGAAACAAACAAGGCTCGTTTCTGCTTGAGGAATTCAATACAAAATACATGCCATATTTCACAATTTTAAATAACCTTAAAAAAAGCATATGATCAGCTTTGAGCAAAGCTGACAACCTTTATGACCATTTAAAACCATGGTCACACATCCCTACTTTAGGCTCATTGGTTTCTGAAAAGAGGTAGATTCGGTGCTGCGTGTCAAACACTAGCCAACGATTCATTTGTGTTTCAAACCAGGGCCAATTTGAATGACTAACCACATACCTACACATCTGGTGCCACAGTGGTCTATCCGCTGACTTATGACCGTTTGCCCAATTGGGTGTGGATTTGAATCCTGCTGAGGTATGGATGTTGTTCTTCTTACGGCACTGGCTCTCTCCTTTCCCTGGAACCAATGGCCCTAAATTACGGGCAGGCAACTGCTTATAGCCTATCGAGTTGTTCACACTGGTCGTTAAACCCTCAACCAGAAAAAAATAATAATAATAATAATACACCTCTGGTGTGATTTTGCACAATTAAAATACAGGGAATCTATAAAGTCTTTCTGACATTACAAAAATTAATATAAAAAAATGTATTACAAGTACAAAAATGGGATTGTATGAGAATGATGGTGCACAAGAAATTTTTTTTTTTGCAATGTCAGTACACCTCCCACATGGGCACTATTTTTGGCCTGGAGGACATCTAAGCGATATTTGATTTCACACCATGTTTTGTTTAACATCTAGACAGAGAAAAACCAATGACGTCCATTATTCTTCTCTTCGACGTCTCGACTTCGGGAACACAGATAAAGTAAACTTGGTCTTTCACATAACACCACTGGAAAGTCTTAGAGGAGTTATGTCAGGCGATAGAGGTGGCCATGTCATGGGACCATTGCGGCCAATCCATCTGTCTAGAAATGTAGCATTTAGGAACTCAAGAACCATTATTGACCATTGTGGTGGGACACTGTCTTGTTGGCAAATAACCAAAGGTTGGAGTGCATATAACTGAGATGCTACAAAAATTTCCAGCATGTCCAGGTACATGTTACCGTGAGCTCTGTAAAAAAGAAGTGTCCAATGATTTTGTGGTGCATCGGGCCGCACTGTACGTTTACTTTCGGGCTAGCCCTTCGTTGTTCGACGACATAACGGGGATTTTCTGATCCCCCAGATTCGCACATTGTGCCCATTTACTGTGCCAGAGATATGAAAGGTGGCTTTATCTGAGAAACAGACACGATGCAAATAATCAGAGCTATGCGCTTCAACATCTTCAAATTGCAAATACAGCACAGCGAGGCCAATCATCAGGCTGAAGAGCTTGAACTATCTGCATCTTATAAGCATAAAGATAATAGCACAGGGAATCAGTTTCCAGTGAAGCACGACAAACGGATTTCCTGGAGCTTCGCAGAAATATTTCCTGAACAGCTGCAGCTGTCTCTTGTGTAACTGGTTGTCAACAGACTCGGGGAGATCACCAACACTACCCATCACTTCAAACTTTCCATACCAAGTGGTAAACCTTCCGAAAGTGGCCCAAAAGTAGTTTCTGAAGCAACGATAGATGGCGACACGTTAGCGCTTAATCCTGAAGCGTAGCGTGACGTTGTGAAATGGGCAAAGGAAGTTAATCATAACGATTTTAGGTGGCCCTTAAAAGGGCCTTTATGAATGTACATTCTGGCATATGTGGAAAATATTTATTACGACGGAAGAGTGAGTTTTCCTCATGAATCTTAAACTGTCTACCTAGCAGAAGAAAAGCCAGAAAAGCTTTATCTGCCAGGGAAGAACTGCCTGATCGCACGAATAAGGACTTCAAAGCAATGTTCTGATGAAATTCAGCAATTCCGTCGGAATAAATATTCCATAATATGGTCTGCCAAGTACATTTTGTGGTTCCCCTGTGTTAACTTATGCTTAAAGGGACGCCAATTGCTCTCTATTCCTTGTGTGTGTGTGTCCCTGTGATGGGATCAACGAAGTTGAGGGAGTGGTTGACTGTGAAATGTGCGTAGCCAGAGGTTTGGAG
The DNA here is from genome assembly GCA_039090855.1 of Macrothele yani. NCBI lineage: Eukaryota > Metazoa > Arthropoda > Arachnida > Araneae > Macrothelidae > Macrothele > Macrothele yani. The sequence continues at coordinate 25,322,281 of CM077027.1, read as the reverse complement.
ATTGCGATATGCAGCCCACTGGTCCGTCATAATTGTTGTTCCTGGCTCTACGTGTTTCATGATAAGGGGCAGCAATGTGTCTGCCGAGCGCTTGTTATCAGGGCAGATTTCAACCCTGAAATGCTTGGTATCTCGTTCAAAGATTCCAAGAATCCATGTGCCCTCGACAAGACGACCGCAGTTGTACTTCCTTTTCCCCACTTTGGCTTCATCCACTTCGACGATGATTCCGGCACCACCAAGCCTTCCTTCGCCACATTGCAAGGCTACCATAAACCCTGAGACTAGTTGTCTGCAATACAAATACCAATCGCTAACTGTCTCAGTGGATGTGGTAACATTACCACGTGACGCTTCCTCAATCGCCTCATCGTAAGACAATCCTTTGGCGAAACAATACGTCAGAATCATCACTGCATCCATAGGAATGTGAGCATAAAAAAAACCACGTACCAAGTGTACGGGAAGAGTACTCGTCATTCCCTGAAGCGTGCTTCTTCCGACACCTGAATTGTCCTAAACGATGAGACGCATCGACATGTAGAGCCACGACATGCCCCTCAGAACATCTTTTGGATGTCGGAAACAAACCCTGTTGTTCACACCACGAAATAGTGGTATCCTCATCCTTCCCAACTTCATTAAAGAACTTTCTCCAGTTCCACATATCACAGGAGTAGTACAAATCGAAAAAACGAACTTACGTAACACAGGAGCACAGACGGCGAACAAAGTGATGTAAGTAGCTATAACGCATTTGGTTTACGCGAAAGCACGAGAAGAGAGAAGGAGAGAAGTGCAACCATGGCCATCTATCGGAGCGAACCACTTTCGGAAGGTTAGCCGCTTTTATTGTCATGCGTCATCTATCGGAGCGAACCACTTTCGGAAGGTTAGCCGCTTTTATGCTTTTTTGGTTCGGAGGTGATCATCTGTACCCTTTTCTGAAATGACACCGGACAATATACCACCAATTTGGTCCCATGGAACCACAACATGTATGCCACTGTTTTTTGCATGGAAGCCATTATCGGTAAATGTGTACTTTAGCGTCCTAAAATTATTTAGTCGGAAAAATTTAACTGTGTGAGAAAAGTGCGACGAAATTTTTTAAGCATGCAAAATAATGGGGAAAGGTGCAAAAATATAGTATTTGTAGAAAACGTGAAAGAATTTGACTGAAGTATTTACGAGTATTGTGCGCAGCAGTTGGTGTGGGTGGCTTAAGCGACGCTGATGGCAACGACGTGAAGCTTCCGTGCTTAGGAAGGGAGAGGGAGTTTTTTGGTTTTTTTTTTTGATTGGAGGTTTAACGACCACCGTGCAGAGGGAGTTCATAGTGAATGTGTGGAAGAATAAAATAGGAGTGGAGTGTATTCTTCAGAAGAGTGTGATGCGTGCTGTAATCCTGTGCAACTGGAAGTAGTTCAAGTCTTTTCTTAATATTTTAGTTTCACAATGTCTCCGAACGGAAAGAAATGTAAATGTTTTCATGTACAACAGAAGTTTTGGCTCCGGTTGAACCCCAAGTTTTGGTTATGGTTTCCAAGATAAACAAGGGGTAGTTGATTTCTTCAAGCACTTCATTTATAGTTGTGCTGTTATTCCATACATCGTAACTCACTTTTTTTTTTTTTTTTTTTTTTTTTGTCCTGAAAAGGGTCCAGTTTTGAAAATAAAGGAGTTTCTTCAATTCAGAAATCGTAGTATGAGAGAGAGGCCAAGAGCTTCTTGTCATATTGTGCTGGATAAAGAAATTTTAAGCCCTAACGAAATCCGAAATGAAGTATGGAAACTCACGACTTTGGAAAGAGCCCTAACACTGTCGAAAAAGCTACTAACACCACTTACAATGCTGCATAAAGCCAACCTCTTTCCTTCAGCGTATTCCTACAAGATGCTTCTATGACTACGCACTGCTCACCCGCTTCCTGAATTCTTCAGCCCGTTACTTGCCTTTTTCAACGAAGCTTCCATTCTTTTTTTTTTTTTTTTTGAGTGGAGGTTTAACGACCACCGTGAGCAACTCAATGGGCTATAAGTAGTCACCCGTCCCTAATTTAGGGTCACTGGTTCCAGGGAAGGGAGAGAGCCAGTGCCGTAAGACAAACACAACATCCATGCCTGACCGGGATTCGAACCCGGACCCCTGACGGAAGAATGATCAGAGGCCAGCGCCTTAGAACACTGTGCCACCGGGGCGGCGAAGCTTCCATTCACCGGACTACACCTAGACATTGTCGTCGCTCTGTCGCCCTAGGCCTACCACATGTACTCTTCCACACCATCGTACTGACATGTAAATACGTCGATAAAAAAATTTCCTGTTCTCTACAAATACTGTATTTTTGCACCTTTCCCCATTATTTTGCATTTGTGTGTCGCACTTTTCATACACAGTTAAATTTTTCTGACGAAATAATTTAGGACACTAAAGTACACATTTACCCCATTATTAATTAAATGATCCCCTTTTTCACAGTAGCGCTCACCTAAAGAACAGGAAAAAAAAAAAATTATGAGTGCTGCTATAATATGTTGTCAATTATTTTATTTCAACTTACAAAGATTTTTTTATATCAATTTTTGTAATGTGGGAAAGACTTTATGGACACCCTGTATTACTCTTGAACACAATCATAAAAATTTTACACCCTGCTCAAGCATGCACACCAATACAATAAATAAATAAAAATCTAAACTGCACCATACCTGTAGCATTTGCTGTAGTCTTTATGTAACGTAACTGAGTATAAGAAGGGTCTGCATCATCTTTATCAAGTGGGTAAGGTTTGAATACAAGTTCGATTTCATTCACAGAACTTTCAGATGTACCTTCCGTATCAACTTCGTGATTGGTTCCTTCAGTACTCTCCTCTGCTAGATCATTGTCCAAGTCTTGTTCCATACCAGAACCAGTAGATTCATTCTCCGATTGAGTTTTTAATCTCTTGCGTGGTGGCTGTGACGATGATGCTGCGTCGCTTGAACTTCCTGGTGTGGGAGTTTGTCTTGGAGGTGGGGTTGGATTTACCACAGGGGTACTCACACTGATGTTGGAATTATTAATGCTACTATCATTGTCATTGTTATTATCATTATTATTGTTGTTGTTCACACTGTTACTGTTGTTATTACTGTCACTAACATTATTCGTGGCATTATTGTCATTCGATTCTTCCGGTGCGTGTTTACGTATTCGCTGAGCTCGATTCAATGCTTGAATCCTCATTCCTTCTTCAATGCTATGAGCCAACGCGTGATTATGCTTCTTGTTTAAAGTCGCTAATACTCTTTCTTGTAAGGCTTCATACTCGTCGCGACTGGGATAAATTTTTGATATCAACATGTCAAAATTCGGGTCTGGTCGCAAGGATCGCTTAGAGACTAATTTTTTTCGGCACGTCGGACACTCTTTGTTACCGCTCCTCAAAGCTGTGATAATACACTCCTGACAAAACCGGTGCAGGCATTCTTTAGTAGTCATAGTATTTTTCAGCATGTCAAGACATATCGGACACATCAATTCACTATGTAGACTTCTCGGTGAAACCGCTATCTCCGTATTATCAGTGATGACTTCTTGCGGTGTTCTATGCAACTCATACAAACTCAAGTCCCACGTCTTATTTGACGTTTGGGAGTCAGAGCACGACATTGCAATGTCTTTCTTATCTTACTTTTGCGGGGAAAAAATAATCAAACACCACACAATAAATGACAACATCTCCTCATATCCTTTCTGCGTAACATCTCCAGTAACAACAACGAAATTAAACACGGCTACCTAACGATTACGGGTTCCGTACGGATAGCATCTTGGCAACGGTTTTGCTCATAATTTAAGAGTGGACCACTAGCGCCCTCTATACAGGGTGTCCACAATGTCTTGCTACCCCCCTGTAATAAGAAATATAAGTGAGCTATGTACACTACTACCAGCAAGTAATTAGACACCCCTGCAGTCGACGATATCTGCGGTTCTGATATACGTCACGGCCGCCGCCGTTAAATATCGTGTGGGAAACAACAACGCAACCAGTCTCATGCAAGATGCCACGCAGTTCGGAGCTCTCTGATTTCGAGAAAGGTGTAATCGTCGGGTATCACAGAAATGGCCGATCCATATGAGACATATCCAGCGAGTTGAAGTACCCAAAATCAACAGTGTCCTACGTGATTGGCAAGTGGAAGATGAGAGGTGACTGTTGGAATGTGCCCCGACCCGGCAGACCCACAAAACTGGGAGTTAGAGACCGACGGGTGCTGTCCAGAGATATTCGGAAGAACCGCACCAAATCGTTATATAACTTGCTTCCCATGTGTGAGAAAATCACTTAGATGGAAAAGTTAGAAGTAAGAACTAAATTTATGAAATTCTTTATTATTTTGAAGCCCCTTCCCATTTTTATTTTAAAATGAAATACATGAACCAGAGGAGACTTTAGATGTTTGGGGCCCTAGGCGCTAAAAGGTTCAGGGCTCCCCTGCTCCTTCTTATCCCTTTAAAAAAAAAAATTCCGTCATATTAAGAAAAACGGAGGAAGGGAGTCAAGAAAAAATTTTACACTTTTTTAAAATGCCATCACTTCCTATTATTAGAACGTTCTGTAAGAAACAGTGCTAGTGTAATAATTTTGTCTGTCCGTGCACATCGAACTTTTTGATTTCAGAGATATTTCAAAAGTATGAAAGTGTAATTGTTCCTACTCTGATGTATGGCAGTGAAATCTGGGTACTACAGAAGGGACATTATAGGAGTCGTTTGTGTGCTGGAGAAATGCATTACTTTCGGGGAGAGGGGGTTGTGGGAAGACACGCTCTTGATCATGTGAGGAATGAAAATGTGTTGCAGTTGTGTAATGTGAGGCAAAATGTTGTTAGTAAGGTGGAGAGTAATATCCTTAGGTCGCTTGGCTATGTTGAAAGAATGAGTGATGATGTGCTGACCAAGAGAATTGTTTCAGCTCAAGTAGAAGGTAAGAGGAAGGCCAAAGAAACCGTGGGATGACCAGATTCAGGAATATCTGTATGAGAAAAAGATAATGAGTGTGGAGTACAGAAGTTCATGTGTGGGTCGTGTGATGAATGTCAGTGAAGCTGATGCTATTGCGAAGACAGCTGAAAATTGCGACGTTTGTTACGGCATCAATAAGTTCTTTCTTTGAGGAGCTAACCTCTTCAGAACAGCTTAGTGATATGTATGTACACTGAAGTGCCAGGAAAACTGGTTCACCAGTCTAATACTTGGTAGGTCCCCACGGGAGCGCAGGACTGCAGAAATACGACGGGGCAAGGTATCCACTAGCTTCTGGAAATATGCAGAAGGCAATGCACACCCATACTCCCTGCAGAGCTTTCCACAATTCGGACTCGAGTTCCTGTGTTCGATAGCGCGTTGCATGGCATCCCAAATGTGTTCTATCACGCTCAGATCTGGGGAGTTGGGTGGAAATGGCAACACCCCAAACTCAGGTGAATGCTCCTCTAACCATAATGTGGCGTCCCGACACTTGTGTGGAGGTGCATTGTCTTGTTGGAATAGGCCCAACCCATCAGCATGAATGCATGACATGAACGGGTGTACCTCGTCAAAAAGGATGCGCACATAGCGTTGGTCGGTCACAGACGTTTGTAGACATACCGGGAGTCCCAGTGAAATCCAACTAAATACACCCCATTCCGTTAAGGACCCCCCCAACAGGCGGTACAGTTCCCTGTTGACAGGCGGGATCCATGGCTTCATGGGGTTTACGCCACACACGAGCCCTTCCATCTGCCTGATACAGCTGTAAACGCGACTCTTCAGACCAGACTACTTGAACCCTGTGCCGTGCACCCATCAAGGGGACTGGAGTTGGGCGTCGGCTCCCAAAGCTAATATCGTGCAGGGTACGTTGCACAGTCCGGATGTTGATGCTTGTTGAGGCTCCATCATTGAATTCCGATGATACCTGCGAGAGTGTTGCACGCCTATCGCGTGAAACGATTCTTGACAACCGACGATGGTCACGTTCACCCAATGTCTTTTCTACGGCCACACTGTTATCGTAGGTTGGAGGTTTTGCCGGAATTCTTGTAGTCACCGTACACCCTTGCAATGGTCGTCCGTGAAAATATGAACTTCGTTTCTACTTCCGAAATAAGATGGCCCATTTCACGAGCGCAAACTATGACACCGCATTGAAAATCTCATAAATCGTTATTACTTGTCATTCTCATGCTGAAAACAGCTCTGACAGCTGGCAAGGATGTTTATCGCTTTATATACGCCCTAGCGGACGCAACCTAGTACGCGCATAGGTTACGTTGCTATATGTATTTTGCATAAGCTCGTCCGTACCAGTTTTTCTGGCACTGCAGTGTATGTATGTATGTTTTTTTGCTTTTTTTTTGTTTTTTTGCAAGGAGTGTATTACAAAATTCATGTTAATTTGATATGTACGGTTATCCAAATTTCTTAAAACATTAAATGGTTACAGTCGCCATGTTGCTCCGACTGCTTAAATATTTGGGGGAGGGGGAGGGAGGGGGAGGGAGAGGGAGGGAGAGGGGAGGGGGGAGGCTGAAGGGTGGCCTGAACGAAAAGTTGGGGCGCTGAAGCCCACCCTAGCCCACCCGTAGCGTCGCGCCTGCTTCGAACAAAACTTGTCGATGATTGCTCACAGACTATTCATCGCACCAGTGCAATAAACTCGATGATCAGTGACTGCATTGTGACGCCCTTTGTCGATGCTGAGAGAAGACTCAGTCAGATATGCCGCAATATTAGTTAAGTAGCAAAATTTACTTTCTCATTATCCACGAATCCAAAGACTTTACCGATAACGAGAAAATCAACCCCCGGGGAAAGGTTTGTGTGCATGTAAGCAACATTTTGATATACAGGGTGTCCCGGAACTTCGTGTATAAACTTGGAGGAGGTAGAGAACAGCGTTAGGAACCAGAATTAAATAGGAAAGCATGGGCGGAAATGTCACCCTCATGTGATAAAGAGACACAAAGACACAGTAAGGACACAATACAGAAAGCAGTGTAAAACCCTTTATTACACAACAAAAGAGTACAATGTAGGACTTACAATCATCACAGGAGGTGTTCGAAATTGCGCCCATTGGCCAGGATGCACGCATGACAACTATGCGATATGGATTGGCAAACATTGTCAAAGATACCTGGCGTTTCGCGGATCGTAGCAGCAGCGATGGAGATTCGTGCCACCAGGTCCATTTCAGAATTTGCATGTCATACACAATGCTCTTCATGGCACCCCAGAGATAATAATCAAGAGGAGATAAATCAGGTGATCTGGAGGGCCATTCGACGGGACCGTCACGCCCAATCCACCTGGTTCCAAATGTCCGGTTCAAATCGTCACGTACGCACCTTGCGTAATGAGATGGCGCTCCATCATGTTGCAACCACATTCCGTGTCCAACGTGTGCGGGGACATCGTGCAGCATTTCCGGAAGAACCTCCTGAAGAAAGACGAGATACTTGCGAGCGTCCAGTCGAGGTGGTAAGATGTATGGCCACACTAAACTGTCCGCCACGATACCCGCCCACACATTAACAGTGAAGCGTTGTTGTGCGGCTCGTGGTCGGGTTCCGTGTGGGTTGTCTATGGCCCACATGTGTGCGTTGTGCGTATTGAACACCCCATCACGTGAAAAGGTTGCTTCATCACTGAACATAACAGAACTGGGAAATTTCGGGTCGGCCACACTTTGGTGCAGAAACCACTGTGCAAACGCGACACGTCGTGGGTGATCATCCGGCTGCAGTAATTGAACTCTCTGAAAATGAAAGAGATGTAAGGCTTCGCCCCGCAGAACGCGCCAGACAGTTGATCGAGACGTTCCGGTGGCAGCGACAAGCGCTCGTACACTGGTCCTGGGATTTCGGTCCACAGTATGCAACAGAAGCTCTTCCAATATGGGTGTTCGTGCTGTTCGCGACCTCCCGGTATCCTGCATCGTTGCTGTGAAGGATCCGCGTTCCGCAAGGTTCTGATGTACCCGAGAAACATTTGATGATTTGGTTGGCGCCTCGTTGGATATCTTTCCCGATACAACCGACCAGCAGCGTGTCGATTTCCGTTGGTTAGGCCATAAACAAAGTGCATATCCGTCAACTCGGCGTGTGTGAAACGATTCATGTTGATCGCACGCAATCCGCGCCTACAATGAGGAAGCCACACGTGCAGACCTTGCGAGCTCGCGTACAGCGCCGCCTATCGTTTCCGCCCATGCTTTCCTATTTAATTCTGGTTCCAAACGCTGTTCTCTACCTCCCCTCCAAGTTTGTGCACGAAGTTCCGGGACACCCTGTATGCTCAACCTCATCTAAATTTAATATATTTTACTGATTAAAAATTACATTTACTTTAAATCTCGTATGAAATTAATAGAAAAACTACAGCTGTGCTACACCTATATTATAGCATTTGGTGTTGAAATGGCCCCACGTTGCTATAGCGTGTTTTTGTTTCCAAACAATATTATTACATGCGCATTTTTTCAAACAATGCGCATGTAATATACAATATGAAAGTTTTCCTGAATATAAAAGCTAACCGGTTTAAATTTTATAAAACGATTTGGTGAAAATTTGATAAAAAAAAAATTAGAACGGCGACTCGGTGGAATGCGCATCAAAAACTAGTGCCATTTTTATTTAAATGGCATATTGTGTTGGCAGGCATGTAAAATATAAGTAAAGAAATATTTCTGTGACATTTCAGTTTATACATTTTTATTGATAAATATTATTTTATGTGTGTGTGTGTGTGTTTTTTTATTGTTTCAATGTAAAATATTGATTTTTAAGTATCACAAATAGTTAAATTTATTCTAGAAACACTTTTATTTAATTTCCGCTGTAATTGATTTCATTGGTAGTAGAATATGTAAAATTCCCATAATAAAATTTTTAATCCAATTACACTTTCACGACATAACTTATTTTTCTTTAAATGTTGGGGTCATTTTGACCCCACGTCGCTTAAATGTTAGCATTTCTCATGTCCCCTAAAACCTGAAACACGTTAATTGCTAAATTTGATTAAACTCATGTTTGGCGATCTGGCCCAGGACGCCACAATCGAAATAATTCGAAAAGCTTTTACTGTGAGTTTCGGTGATGAATGTTTACAATAATTTGGGTTTTGAATAATTTAACATGCCTAACTGAAATTGGCGTTGGAGACCCATTTACCCAAATATACCTTCACAGATGATAATGATCATATGTAGAGGATTTTAGGAAGGGAGTGTCTGACCCCAGGTCTTAAACAACCCTTAGAAATAGGAAGCTAGTAGACTTGGGGTAGAGTGTCCGATAGGAAAGGGACACGGAAGCGAAGTAGAAAGGGGGAGAAAGACGCCTTTATTTATTACCAAGGGGCCAGTACCCGGGGTCCGACGGCTTAACGTGCCCATCCGACGTACGGCGGATATTTAGTGGATCGAGCTTTCGTACCTGCTGGGATTAAACCTAATGTCCTTTCCATGGCAAGCACGAACGTTGCCCACTAGGCCACCCGCGGCCATGCCTTGACAGATTCTACTATCAAAGTATTTATATTGTGGTGGTATATCTGACTGCGTCTCCTCTCATTGTCGAGAGAGGGCGCCACAATGCAGGCACTGATGTGAAGAATTATCAAAAGTCTGTGAGCAATCATAGGCGATTGTTCGAAGTATGATCTCGTATGTTGTGTGTGTGGTGTGTTAGTGTGGTACAAAAAATATATGTCCCCTTGTAAATATTTTCTGCCTCTTTGATACTCATGTTGTTAATGTTTTTACTCATCGCCACGTTATATCATCTATTGATTTCAAATCCACTCTTCCTACTAGCTCTTCATTGATGCACTCAATTGCATAGTGAAATCTCTCCGGAAAGTTTTCGCTAACTCCAAAATTGAAACGCGAGGAAAATCCTAGGAACAATTGACATCAAACAGTACGATGAACATCCCCTGGGTTATTTTCCCAGCCGTAGCAGCAAGTAAAGCCCCATCCTCCGAAATTCGTCATCAATTCGATATCGTCCTCGTGATTAGCTGAAATCGTTCGATCGTTCTAGCATAATACAGAATGCCTATGTGCTACCGGGGCGGGTAGCATCCAGAGTATTGCTAGCTTCCCGAAACTTCGCTATGAGCTGACGTGCCGCATGACTGTCGGAGACGTCTGCATCATGAAATTTCCTAGTGAACTGTTTTCGCACTTCGTCCGTGTACTTGTCGTCATGGCGAAAGACATCTTCCACCAAAAACACTCTGTTAAACCGTCGACACCTTTGCCCTTATGTTGAGACGAGTGAAAAATTGACACGTCCGCCTCCGTCGATCAAGCGCTCGGAAATGACCTTCACCCAGAATGACAGCCGCGAACGCCTCGAGGTAGAGAGACATGTAGGTTACCAGACGCAGATCACTTTCATATATGGCGGGGCTCTCAACTTTAATCCCATTAAAAATGTCTTTATTACACGGTCGAGTCAAAATATTGTGATCACCAGCTAATATTCAGAGTAACCGCCGTGTGCAGCAAGAAAAGCAGCTAGACGGGCTGGGAGTGACTCAATAAGGTCCTGGAAGGTGTTTACAGGCATGTGGAGGCTGACAGCACTGTATCGGACAGCTGTTGGAGGGTGCGTGGTGGAGGATCCATAGAGAGAACAACCCGATCGAGATGACCCCACATATACTCCATTGGGTTTAAATCTGGGGAATCAGGGGACGAGTGAAGTACTTTGAAGTCTTCGTTGTGCTCTTCCAACCACTATCGAACATTTCTAGCTGTGTGACACGTCGCATCGTCGTTCTGGAAAATTCCATCTGTCCCAGGGAAGACAATCAACATGTATGGGTGTACGTGGTCTGCAAAAATGAATTCTTAACGAATTCGGTCCATAGTGCCTACCACAGGTATGAGTGGACCCAGGGAATGCCTCGAAAACATTCCCCAGACCATAACTCTGCCCCACCAGCTTGTGTTCTTCTAGCAGTGGTTGAAGTGTGTTTGTTCACCAATGTTTCTCGCCTTATACGCCAACGTCCATCCGTTTGATGAAGCAGAAAACGTGACTCATCGGAGAAGGCAGTCCTTTCCCAACCAGCGCAGGTCCAATTCCAATATTGCCGTGAAAATGTAAGCCTTTTCTGCCGATGCACCTTCGTTGGCATAGGTTCAGTGACCATCCGTCTGTTGTTTTAGACATCATCCGGTAGTTCATTCGGCCAGTGAGTTGCTCCACTGTAGCGTGTCGATCGGCCCTCACCCACCTTAGATTGAATTTTTTTGATTGGAGGTTTTTTTTTTTTTTTTTTTTTTTGATTTTTTTGATTTTTTTGATTGGAGGTTTTTTTTTTTTTTTTTTTTTGATTGGAGGTTTAACGACCACCGTGAGCAACTCAATGGGCTATAAGCAGTCGCCCGTCCCTAATTTAGGGTCACTGGTTCCAGGGAAGGGAGAGAGCCAGTGCCATAAGACAAACACAACATCCATGCCTGACCGGGATTCGAACCCAGACCCCTTACGGACGAATGATCAGAGGCCAGCGCCTTAGACCATTGCGCCACCGGGGCGGCGATTGGAGGTTTAACGACCACCGTGAGCAACTCAATGGGCTATAAGCAGTCGCCTGTCCCTAATTTTGGGTCACTGGTTCCAGGGAAGGGAGAGAGCCAGTGCCATAACACAAACACAACATCCATGCCAGACGGGATTCGAACCCGGACCCCTTTCGGGCGAATGACCAGGGGCCATCGCTTAGACCACTGCGCCACCGGGGTGGCCACGCACCTTCGCAGCCGACGTTCACCTCTCATATCAATCGCACGTGGTGCTCCGCAGTTTCCGATTCGCTTATTCGCAATGTGCCATTTCTCCAATCACGATACAGTTCAACCACAGCAAGACTCTAACAGTTCACAGATTGCGCTGTTTCAGAAAACCTGCCACATTTGGCCCGAAAGCCGATAACCATCCCATTTTGCAAATCTGATAAATCGCTCTTTTTATCCATGACAACAATGAGTGATATGTTTCCAGAATGCCCACAGTACACTTTATATACCCTCCAAGGCAGCTCACGACACGTGCCTTCTTTCATTAGCTACGCGTTGTTGACGTCAAAAGTAGGAGTGGTTACAATAATCTGATTCGACTCTGTATTACATTACTGTAATTCGTACATTCAGGTCACAGTCATTATTCGGACACCCTGTATATATAATTCGAAACCAAGTGAACATTTGTTCTTTGTATACGGTGGACGCTAAAGCGCAAACAAACCAAAGAAGAAAAAAATACTCCAATGTTTATAATGTTACCAATCGACCGTCACAAATTTAAGGTCGCTGGTTCCAGGAAGGCGGCAAGCCACTGCCGTAAGACAACAACCATTCCTTACCGGGATCCAAACCCGGTCTCATCTTGGACAAATCATGAAACGACAGCGCTTAGACCACTGTGCCACCGTGGTGCCTGGCATAGCTGTTTGAACTCCGGCTTTAAATATTTGTCCTAGATGGTTTGGTTTTGGGTTCGAGTCCCGTGTAAGGCGTGAATGGTGTGTTTGTTTTACAGCACTGACTGTCTCCCTTTCCTTGATCAGGTGGCCCTAAATTAGGGATGTGCCATTGCATAATGTAAGACCATCGAATTGCCTTCAACGACAAAAAAAAACTAACGAGTGACGTTCAGTTAAATCGTAGCCAAATGTAGATTTGTTCTTTTTGTGCGGTGGTAGTTAAACCCCAAACAAAGCAAAAATAAAAAACTCTAAGGTTTATTTATAACATAAGCAGGCGTCCGTCCCAGCAGATTCAGGGCCATAATTCGAAGAAAGGGAAAGGGAGAAACCATGTGTCGTAAGACAAGCACGAACTGCAAAAATACAGTGGTTACATCACTGCGTCTGAGGGGCAGCTCTTTCGCTTCTGGTTATTCGTCCGATATGAGCCTGTGTTCGAATCCCGTGAGGCACGTGTGACAGGCACGTATCCAGGAGGAGGGACCTGGAGAGGGTCGGACCGCGTGTAAGAATTATGTACCTATATAGAACGATACGGAGGGCCGTGGATGGCCTAGTGGTCAACGATCGTTACAGCCACGGAGAAACCGCACGCTCGATCCCAGGCAGGGACGAACGCGCGAAGCACTTAACATCCAATATCCGTCGTGCGTCGGATGAGCACTCTAAGCCGTCGGACCCCCGGTAATAAATGAGGACGTCTTCCTCCCCTTTCTACCTCTTTTCCGTGTCACTTTCCTATCGGTTAATCTAGACCAAATCTCATAACTTTCTATTTCTGAGGGCTGTTTAAGACTTGGGGTCAGACACTCCCTTCCTAAATTCCTCTAAAAAACGATACGGAAATTCTGTCCAATGACTGCCTATTTTCGAAAAGCTTAGGGGCGGAGCTTCAGCAGTCTCACGTGATCTCAACAAACTTCGGACATTTCCTGAAAGGTTTCGTTGGGGTGAAATTTGAGTTGCAGTATTCAGTATCCAAATTTTTTGAAGTCGGTTGTCGACTTCGAAAATTTGGATACTGAATGTTGTTGCTGTTTACTCGGCAAACGTTACCCTTCAAAACACCTTCCCGTCTACTTGTCATGAGCTGTATAAAAAGACATGAAATTATGGTTGTCAGGATCCGCTGTGTTCGTCTACTTCTGGACCCGAGAGTTTCATAATCGCAATGGTCCCGATTGAGGTTCTTTTCCACATGTGATAGGACTATCGTTAAGACTGAGTTTCAAGCGTCATTTAACTGGCTGAGTCGTGTTATACGAGTAAGCTCATGACTACACTTGCTCCGTTGGAATCCGGACTCTGCAGGGAAATGCAGAACTCTCTTAAAAATTATTTAAGTGAAGGCGTTGCACGCATAGGCCGACTTCGTGGGTTCGAGACACTTTTTGAACCCCAATAATTTTATTGTTGGTTCCTCGAACCACTAATATTTTTGCGCATATTTCATGGGAAAGATACACTTACGCATATATGCATAAATTTTGTTTTTCGTAATCAAGTCTTCAAGTTTTTCATTATTCACCGCCCATTTGCTATATATAGAAAGTGTGTATAGAAATTTCCCCCTCAGACTGTTTATTGTGCCTCAAAAAAAATTAGTGTTTGTTCGTGCTCATCAAATTTGACGCGACAGACAATACCTCAAGTACCGTTGTATAAGAGCCTTTAAAACTGCCACCTTTATAAAACAAAATTCTTCGGTTTGTCTGGGTTTCCACAAGATACAAAAGTCTGGTCTCTGGTTCTACATTCGGAGACGAGAACCTTTTTGAAGTCATAATGATAAAAGCGGAAATACGGTCAGTTGACCTACCCTATCTTCTGACAGTCGAAACCAAGGTGTTTAGAAGAGAGAGAGGAAATGGCATCAGCCGATGCTGGTAAAGCCAAATCTGGTCATCTGGTTTCTCGCGCCCTCCGGGTGGGGAAGGTTCAATGATGTGACGTCACTTCCTGAAGATCTGTGCTGGAGCATAGGTTGATAGCGGCAGTCTCTTACTCTCTGCAGCAGTCCCTTAAGGCAAACCAACAAAGCTCCCACAGTTTAGCAAGGCCGTGATTGGCTATTGCGCAATATACACTTCCGATCCACGAAGCATAATTTTGTTTAATTTTTTTCAGAAAATACTAAACAGTATTTTTGTAATTTTTTTGCAAATTTTTTGTTATGTGCATGTATATTTCAGTCTAATTTTTTCCTGACTGTACACGCTGCATAAATACCTTTAAAATCTCTTCAAAGTCGACGATTTCCCCACAGAAAAGTACAGAAGCAGCCCAAGTTGGGCATACACAGCTGATACGAAGTGGAGCCACGGAAAACACAGGGCGTGCGGCTGATGCCATCTCCTCTCTCTTTGGACCTCCTTGTCGGAGACTCATCCTTGCTTTACTTTTTGCTTTGTTCTTCGTCGCAAGCACCCATGAACCTGAACAACCTGGGGAAAACTGGCTCTTACATTAGATCATATGCAGAAGATTTTAGGAAGGAATGTCTGACCCCAGGTCTTAAATAACCATTAGAAATAAGAAGCTAGGAGATTTGGGCTAGAGTGTCCTATAGGAAAGTGACACGGAAGCGAGGTAGAAAGGGGGGAGGAAGTCGCTCTTATTTATTACCGGTGGGCCAGTACCCGGGGTCCGACGGCTTAACGTGCTCATCCGACGCACGGCGGATATTTAGTGATTCGAGCGTTCGTCCCTGCCTGGGATCGAACCTGAGGTTATCTCCGTGGTAGTCACGAACATTGACCACTAGGCCACCCGCAGCCTCACAAAAACTAGCTTTTATTTCAGCTAGCTTCTTTTTAAAGGCAGATAGGTAAGGGGGGGGGTCTATGACTCGCCTAAGAGGTCAGCCCTCTCGCCTTCTGATTGTAGAAGAAGTTTACACGACGCGACTTTTAAGCCATTCTGTCATGAGGATCACAGGCCAATTCCGAAAGTTGGCGGCCTATGGAACTCGGGCCCACGTGGATTTTACGACTTGGACTTTCCCATATTTTTTGACTGCAGGGAAATTTCGCTGCTATGTTTTCGAACATATTGTCATTATCGTGTGTGGTTTCTGTGGGCGTGGGGTTACCCGATGTTGATGTTTTGTCTAATATGAATAAATTTGTGAACAAAACAACGAAAAGAGAATGTCCTGCAGCATCAGAAGAAATACCGAAGAGGCAGTTCGTTGTTCCTTCTGCTCAATGCAAAAACGAAAGTGGAGAAAATGATATTGAAAGTGTGGGTGTCGCACCAATACCAAAGCGTGGTAAGAAAACGACATGCAAAGAAATTCACGGGCGCTGCTGTAAAGAAGGCATGGAAATCAACATTTACTTGAAATTACATATGACAGTGAAAACGGTGTTGTTTTTTTGTAATCTGTGTCAGCAAGCTTTTAGTAAAAAAATCCACATTTTCAACAAAGACGGATTTACCTTTTATTTCACGAGAGGTTCAAGTCATTGAGTAAAGTTTTTGAAAGATTTCGGACACAGGAAGCTTCAGCAACTCGCAGAGAATTAGTGCTTAAATTGAACCTACATGCTCACGATCATATTACTGTTTTTACTCAGCTTTCTGTAGTGAAGGGAAAGGAGATGCAGATGGTAAGGTCGGCTCTGCTAAAAATGATTTCTTCATTGACATTTTTAGCTATCCAAGGCTAGGCTATTCGCGGTCATAGTAATGAAACGAGCAACTTTATTAATTTGCTTAAGCTGAGAGCAGATGATTATCTGGAATTGGATTGATGGCTAAGTAAAGATTCCTGTAGGTGGATGTTCCATGAAATTGTAAATCAAATCTTAAAAATAATGAGCCATATGACACTAAGACAGCTTGTTGCTGAAGCAAAGCTGTGCATCTGGCAAAATACTTTGCCATTATCGTCGACGAAACAAGTGGCATTTCAGTCCATGAGCAAGTGTCGTTTTGCATTCGCGTAGTATTTGACAGCTTTACTGCGGAGTTTGTTTGTTTGTTTTTTTTGGAACGGGAGGGGGTTACGAGACATCGGCTACTTCATCTGGCACGCTTGTGAAAATTATTCTTGACGTGCTTCAAAGATTTAATATATCTTTAGCGTTTTGTCGAGGTCAATGCTATGATGGAGCAGCAAACATATCTGAAGCAATAAATAGAGTTTGTGCTAAGATTTTAGAGATGGAATCCCGTGTAATTTATCTTCAATGTTTGGTACACAGTTTACATTTAGTTGTGCAAGAAAGTCTTCAACTCCAAGAAGGCTACCAAAATTCATTGAATATCGCTTGGGAGATAATATCTTTTGTGAAAGATTCTCCAAAAAAGACTGGCATTTTTCTCCCATTTTCAAAAAGAAAATGAGAACCAAGGAAACCTTCGTCCATTCTGCCCAACTATATGGACTACAAGATTTATTTCGATGAACTCCATTGTTCCTAATTATTCTAGTTTTATGTATACAATTTATGAACGAAACTGCTGCAACTCAGAAAAGGGTTACTGGAGCAAAAGCGAATGTCTTCTTTCTAAATATGATGTCATTTCATTTTATTTCTTTTTTCATCTAAATGTTCTTGTTAAGATATTTAGCCATGTAGATGCTACGAATGCAGTTTTTCAAAAATGTCAGTCTCGTTTCAGAAAGCAATTGCTATTCTTAATTCTTTAAACACTATAATTAAAAACTTCCAGCAAGAAGAATATTTTGCAGATTCTTGGAAAACAATATTGGATAAAGTGCTTTGGAATTAGATGAGCGACAACTTCCTCGACAGCGACGAGATCTGCGAAGAATAGACGATGGAGCCAATTGATTTCGATTTAACTCTCCGAAAGAATATTACAAAAAATATTTTATGAAA
This sequence comes from Macrothele yani, assembly GCA_039090855.1. Lineage (NCBI taxonomy): Eukaryota > Metazoa > Arthropoda > Arachnida > Araneae > Macrothelidae > Macrothele > Macrothele yani. The sequence goes on along the minus strand of CM077027.1, from coordinate 25,304,884 downwards.
TGCTGGATAATGTTTCGTCCTGCTTGGTTTTCCGAATGGGTTCTACTTCAATTAAGCTTCTTCAATTAATAGAAAAATTTGTCATTTGACAATCCACAAGTGAAGAAGACAAAGAGGTAATTAAATTTTACGCAGGAGACATAGATCGCGAAAGACATAGCTCTATGTTCTTTGACATTTTGTAACAGCGAAATCTGATCGTAAATGATTTTGACAGCTTTGTGAATGTCTTGAAAGAGGACTTATTACTAGCTGATATGCTATAGGAGTTCGTGAAATTTACTCGTATAATTTTAACTATACCAGTGTCGACATGTACAGCAGAGATATCATTTTCAAGCCTTCGACGTATTAAATCGTATACCAGATCGACCATGGCACAAATCCGCCTTAATGACATTGCCGTTCTGCACACATACCGTGGCCTCAATCATCGTAGAAGACGAAGTTGTAGATAAATTTATCCAACGACATGATTTTGACTTTGAAAAAATATTTTAAAGAACTAAGTCTCTATTAGGCTAACCTTTGGGTGACAAAAATTGAGTCGAATTTAGATCAAATTTTAATATCAATTTTCCAATTATCTCTATTCTCTGCAATGTTATAACCGTAACGCTAAACTTTTAATTTTCAGGGACTGCACCATTTTCCAAGAGTATATTAGATTCTTTAAAGTACTGATTTTAACTTAGAAATCATTTAAAGAAAAAAATTTGTCGGCATTTTTAAAATTGGTAAAAACACCTAAAAATAAATTTTACATGCTTTTGTTACTTTTATAACGATAACTGAGTTGGAAATTCACACAACATCTGTGTATTGTATAAAATAATGTTGCACCTACAAAAGAAAATAAATGAAATAAGTAATTATTTAGAAAAAAAAATATTTTGTGTAATTAACTATAATTTAATTTGCTTCATTTTAGCATTTCAGGAGTCTTATTGCGCCAGATAATCTGACTGAATGAAATTTAAATTAGACTTAAATACTTTGAAAAATGCATAGGTCATTCGATTTAAAATTTCCTCAACCCCCAGTAATATTTCAATTCGGCGCCTATGGCTGCACGAGCAACCCTGCCAGGATTCAGCAGTCTTTCACCCGGACAGGATTCTGATGCTGCCACGGGACCTAGACGTCCCACCCTTTTACCATAGCCTGTGTGTGTGACGCGCAAATGAGCCGCGGCTCTAATTTTGCGACTGGCTGGGAGATTCGTTCGCCAGCGCGATAGATTTTTGGGACCAAAGTCCTTTATTGGTATCTTGAGTAAAATAGTGCAGACACATACGTGCACTGAGAGTCTCATGAACTGAGAAATAAATCCTTTATTTTACGAGCCCTCTCACAAAGATGAATAAAATTACTTACATTGAAATTATATAAAAAGTACGCAGCACTAGGGCGTGTGCTGCGGTGATGACTCGGCTGGATTCATCAATCTCCTATTTGTTCTTCCGTCTTCTATCTTTTGTCTTCACCCTTCGATCATAAGCTCTTCCTGCCTCACAACGAAGTCTTTGACCAGCTCTATAAGTCCCTGTCTCGCTTTTAGGTGACCAAGCAGGATCGAGTGGTCCCTCGTCTTTTCCAGTTCTGGAGCGAGGACTTTTCTCCTACCTGAAAGGAAAACGCGTTCCATAACCATGCGGGCGACGTCTGCGGACTGCATCTCGCATCCACACGCCCGTTCCCTTACCATAAAGTGACGGAAGTACTCCGGCGATACGCCATGGCCGGTGAGTACCTGGTTCAGGAACCCGTCAGATTCTACTCTCTTGGTGGAGACTCTGGGAAAGATACGGTTCGTTTTCCTTCTCGTATCTCATTCGTCCCACCTCTTCTGCCACTTCACCAAAGTGGCGTTTTTCAGCTGATTCCGCACGCTTTGCAGCGGCGTCCTCAGATGAAAATCTATGACCGCTTTCCTAGCTGCTTTCTTCGCTAGCTGGTCTTCTCTCTCGTTTCCAGTGGTTCCGACATGTCTTCGGACTTAGTGGAAAGAAATCACCGTGTTGCCCGCACTCTCGACTAGGGACCTTTTTTCTTTGACAAAAGTATACTTGCACCTGAACTGGCCAAGCACTTTTAGGGCCGCTTGGCTGTCAGAAAAATCTTAAATTCACATGCGTTCTTGCTTGGCAGTGCCCACAGCAATGCCTCTTTGATCGCCAACAACTCTGCTTGGAAGAAAGAGGAATTAGACGATAATTTGATTGGTTTCGTAAAAGTCTCGTTGCCATCCGAGAACCTGCAAAACTCTGCACCGACGCCACCATCGATCTTGGAACCATCTGTAAATAGTTCCTTCCCCACTTTCGAGGGGGGATTCCTTGTCCTATGTGAGACAGATTTCTTTGGCCTGGGTGGCAAGCCCAGTCTGTACTTAGTAATTCTACCTCGGATGACCAAAAACGGTCTTCGAGTAGCTCCACATTGCTTCCAAACCTGACGGACTGCATTGCAGCTTCCCTAGCAACCCTAGGTCCGCCTGTTCGTACCCAGCTAGCATTTGCAATGCAGCTGTGGACGTCGTGCGGAAATACTTAGCAATCCTAAGAGCGCTCTCCGCTGTACCTGATTGATACCAATTCGCTTCCTAACTGTGTTCGACCACAATGCGGAACACGCATACGTTAGGATTCGTTCTACCCGTCGCTTATGGATTACTTTTTGGCTAGCCCAAACAGCCGCATTCCATTAATCCTGTTCAGGATCGACGTGCACCTATCTTTCAGGTATCTAAAGTGAGAGAGTCCTGACAGCATAGTATCTAAAATTTCTCCTAACCATCGCATCTCCCTCACCACCTTGATTGTATACCTATTGAACCGACACTTTAGATGAATGACCATTTTCCCCTTCTTCGCTACGGCCAACAGTGTCGTTTCTTTCAGGAGCGAAGCAGATCTTATACTCCTTGCTCCAGCGTTCCACCTATGAAAGAGCAGTGTGTACCTTCCGCTCGATCACATGCCCACCCGATGCAAACACCTCATCATCATAAGCCTGCATTTGCACTCCGTCTTCCATAGGAAGTGCGAGTGCTGCGTCAGCAATCACGTTCCACCACAAAGGGGCCCTAGCAAGAGCCTTGCGGGCACCCGTTTTCGTGCCCTCTGCTGAAAGTCTTATCACGGACTTCGAACTCAACGTCCTGTTTGGGAAAAATCACAAACCAACAGGAACAAATTCCTCGGGAAACCAAGTCTTTTCAGACGGTCTAGGACCAGTGATCACCAGACAATGTTGAACATCCAAGGAAATAAGGCAAGCGTGTAAATCCCTTTCTTTATTCAACTTTGCCTGTTTGTAAGGCTGATTAGCGCTTGGCCAGTACACCTCTCTGGTGTGAATCCAAATTCCTGGTTGGAAAGCTTTCCCTGTGGCCGACCAGGAAGAGTGTTGGAAAAGGTTCTCGGATCACAAGGACCTTTTCCAACACCTTATTCCATGCGGAAAGCAGGCAAATCGACCTGTACGCGGTGGGATCAGCTCGGTTCTTATTTTCTTTACTGAAGAGAACGAGCACCGCGGTATTCCAAATTGAGGGAAAGCACCCTCTTCCTAGGCACTTGTTCAACAAGCAAACAAAATACCTCGTGTTGGCTAAGAAGATTTCTCGGATAATTGCCAAATCAAACCCGTCTTTACCCGGAGCCTTACTCCGCTATCTTCCGTCTTCTGTTTTCTTTAGTCTTCAATCTTCAATCACCGTTCTATCATCAGCTCTTCTTGTCTCGCAACGAAGCCCTTGAGCAACTCGATGAGTACCTGTCTCGCGCGGGGATTCGCGAGCAGGATCGAGAGGTCCTTCGATTTCTCCAGTTTTAGGGCCAGAACTTCTCTCCGACCTGAAAGAGAGACAGAAACAATAATCATACGAGCAACGTCTGCGATCTAAGCCACCCTTTTCTTAACCGCAAAACGGCGGATGAACTACATCGATACGCCATGGCCGGTGAGCACTTGATTTAGGAACCCGTCTGATTCAATACGCTTGGTAGAGACTCAGGAAAAAACACGGTTCGTCTTCCTGCCCGTATTCCTCGTCCCACCTCTTCTGCCACTCCACGATCGTGTTTTTTCAGCTGAGTCCGGACGCTTTGTAGCGGCGTCATCAGATGAAAATCAACAACCCCTTTCCCAGTTAGAGTTGTTGATATAAAATGCGCCATGTTGATTTCACGGACAGCTGGTCTGCACGCTTATTTCCAGTAGTTCCGAAAGGGCTTCAGACCCAGTGGAAAGAAATCACTGTCTTGTCTGTAGTCTCTAGTAGAGACTTTATTTCCCTGACTAGGGGAGTCTTATTCCTGAACTGGCTAAGTGCTTTCAAAGCCGTTTGGCTGCCAGAGAAAATCTTTATTTAACTCACGTTGTTGTTGGGCAAAGCCCACAGCAACGCCTCTCTGACCGCTAACAGCTCCGCCTGAAAGACAGAGGAGTTAGACAATAATTTTACTTGTTTTGCGTAGGTCTTTTTGCCATCCGAGAGCCCGAAAACCCTGCAACAACGCAATCACAGATTCTGGAGGCGTCCGTGAACAGCTCCCTTCCGATCCCTGTGGGGAGATTTTTGTCCCACGTGGGACAAATTTCTTTGGCCAGGTGGCAAGCCCAGTCAAACTTCAGTAATTCTATGTCGGACGACCAAAATGGTCTCCGAGTAGTTCTTCGTCCTTACCAAATCTGAGGACCTGAATTGCTGCCTCCTCGCCACTACTAAGTCCGCCGGCTCACACCCAGCTAACATCTGCAACGCAGCTGTGTAGGTCGTGCGGAAACACTTAGTGATAACTAACAGAGCTCTAAGCTGAATCGGATTGAGATAAGTGCTCATTCTAACCGTGTCGGACTACCATGCCGAGCACGCATACGTTAGAATCTTTTCTACCCCTCGTTTACATACCACTTTTTTGGTTGGCCCAGACAGCCGCATTCTGTTAATCCCGTTCAGGAACTTAGTACACATGTCTTTCAGTTAACGAAGGGGAGGAAGTCCTGACAGCTTAGTATCTAGGATTACTCCTAGGTAGAAGTAATCCTAGGTACTTGCCGCATTCCGTTGATCCTGTTCAGGAACTTAGTACACTTGTCTTTCAGTTAACGAAGGTGAGGAAGTCCTGACAGCTTAGTATCTAGGATTACTCCTAGGGAGGAGTAATCCTAGATACTAAGCTGGGATTACTCCTAGGTACCGCATCTCCCTCATCGCCTTGATTGTATGCCCATTAAAACGACACTTAGGAGGAGTGACCATCTCCCAGTTCTTCGCTATGGCCAACAGTGTCATTTTTTCAGGAGCGAAGCAGAGCTTACACTCCTTGCTCCAGCGTTCCAACTGTGAAAGAGTGGTGTGTACCTTCCGCTCGATCACGTGCCTACCCGATGCAGGCACTATGAGGATGAAGTCATCCGTGTAGGCCTGCATTTGCACTCCGTCTTCTACAGGAAGTACGTGTGCTGCGCCAGCAACCACATTCCACCAGAAAGGACCCGAGCAGGAGCCTTGCGGGCATCTCTTTTCACACCCTCTGCTAAAAGTCTTATCACCGACTTCGAACTCAGTCGTCCTGTTTGAGAGGAAATCACTAACCAACAGGAACAAATTCTTCGGGAATCCAAGTCTTTTCAGACGGTCAATGACCAATTGCCACCAGACACTGTTGAAAGCGGCCCGCATATCCAAGGATACGAGGCAGGTGTGTAAACCCCTTTCTCTATTCATCTTTACCTGCTGTATAAGGCTGACTAGCACTTGGCAAGTACATCTCTCCGGTGTGAAACTGAAATGGTGGTTGGAGAGCTTTCTTTGGCTGACAAGAAGTGGGTAGCTCAGATCACAAGGACCTTTTCTAACACCTTACTCCAAGCGGAAAGCACGCAAATTGGCCTGTACGACGCAGGATCTGCTCGGCTCTTATTTTCTTTATTGAAGAGAACGAGCACCGCGGTTTTCCAGATTGATGAAAAACAGCCCCTTTCTATACACTTGTTCAACAAAGAAAGAAAGTACCTCGGGTTGGCTGCGAAAATTTCGCGGATAATTGCTAAATCCAACCAGTCTTTACCAGAAGCCTTACCCGTGTTAAGGCTGCTCATAACGGCACCTACCTCCGCCTCCGTAAACGGCGGATCGTCCTCAGTGTCTGGCGAGACTCTGCAGCTTTCTCTGACCGTTCTTTGCTCTGAGAAGTCTCCCAACTCCTCATCGGTTGGGAAGTAGTGGCTTGTGAGAGCTTCCACTGTCTCTTCCATTGTGGTGGTGTAAATGCCACTCTCCGTCCTGTCTGCTGCCAGTAACAGTGGGCAGGTGATGGATTCCTTTGATACCTTCTACGGAATCCCAAAGGGATTTCCTACTGGGATAGTATCGCACGGCTGCCGCCAGTACTCTCTCTTCGATGCAATCATTGCTCTTCTATACTTTGCATTGGTTAGGCTGTATTACTTTTTCAGGAGTTGCCTCCATCGAAGGTCAAACCTCTTCCTTTGCATTCTCCTCCTGCTTTGCCGGCCTTTGCTCTGAGAAAGGTTTTCCGACCATCAGGAAAGCGTGGGCCTAGGCCTGCCCCCCGCTATTCTGCAACCTTCACAGACGCCAATAATCTCCTCTGTTAGCTGGTTAAAGTACTGGCTCAGGTCATCAACACTCTCAAGATCGGCGCAATTTCTATCGCCGAGTAATTTACCTAGTTGGGGTTTTAACTCCAACCAATTAAAGTTTTGGGCGTTGAACCTCTGCCTGTGAGTTTTTTTAGTTTTCTTTGTTCCCATCTTGAAGGTTATCGCCAGATATTCGCTACAGCTCACATCGCCTAAGACCTGCAAATCCTGGAGAAATGAGAAGGTCGACGTTCTGGTGAGGGTGAGGTCGATCCAAGACACCCCATGCGCACTTTGGAAACTGGGGACGCTGTCTGGGTCGTTCCTGATTGTCAGTTCTGACGAGCTGGCAAAATCAAGAAGATCCCTCCCCTCCCATCTTCATCCTGATTTCCCCAGAGGGGACTTTTTGCATTAAAGCCTCCAGCAATGATTGTATCGTGTTGCTGGTGAGCCTCCAGCAACTTCGAGATTGATCAAGCTCCTCCGAGATATCACCCGAGGGCGGACTGTACGCGTTTATCAGAAGGATTTTCACCTTACCCCTCTTGATGTCCAAGGCCACCACGTTGGGTGTGCATTCCAGCTCCAGGATCGCGAAATACGTGTCTTGAACGACGTGACTATCAGGGGCTTTTCACTTTGAGAATAACACCTCCGTGAAGAGTTGGGAAAACCCGCAGTCCTACCGTGTAAATAGTAGGGCTCCTGCAGAAGCAGGATTTTTATAGCGACATCACCAGCCGTTTTAAGAATTTGCCCTGTTGTAGCTCTCTCATGGTGGGTGTTGCGCTGAAGTACTCGGATACATTCTATGTTCCGATTAACCACAGTTGACTAGGCTTCTGAGATTCTTTAATTCCCTAGCAAGATTGGAACATGTCTTACTGAAGGTGGAGTGATTGACGTCCAGCTTCAAACCGAATTTAGGGTTTGCAGCAGTGAAATTGTTGCATTTAGGTGTGGCTTCACACTTTTTGTGCTGGTGTCCCACCTCACTGCACTTGCCGCACTTATCTTCTGCTTTTTTGCAGCTGCTATTAAAGTGGCCGAAGCCATTGCAGCGGAAGCACCTAACCTCTCTCAAGAATTCTCTGAGGCGGAGAACTGACCATCCCAGGTTCAGTCTCCCCTTCTTCATTAACACTTTAAAAGACAGAGGGTCACCGTCCACAAACCAGTGGACCTCCACCCCCTTGGCTTTCATAGAAAATCTGGCTTTAAGCCCACCTTCGAGGTAGGGATTCTGTTCCTTAATCCCGTCCTCGAACCTCCTGCTGGGAAAGCTCCCTGTCAACTCCGTATACTATCAAACGGGGAGTCTGCTTTGGTGGGTCTTGGGAAGAGTGCAATCCTTGGTCAATGGATTCCTCCCTAACTCCTCTTCCAAACGGTTGATGTTTTCAGGACTGGAACATTCAACCGAGACTCCTCCTTCTCTGACTTTTCTGACACCCTTGACCCAAATCTGCAGCTTTGCCGGGTTGACTGCAGATTGCAAGGTATTTTTCACATCACCGAGGACGTGCTCTTTTCAGTGGGATAGACCAGGAGAACATTTCTCAGGTCTTCCACTGGCATCTTTCCTTGGAGCAGGCGCTGGCCCATGGGCTTGTTTTTGCTCCTTTAATAAATGCTGTGGCGTAGGAAGCAACCTCTGGGACTCGGTTTTTCTGCTCAACCCTCTCATGTAGATTGCCCTGAAATACTACATTCTGAATACACTGCTGAGTCCAGGCATCCTGCACCTTCCAGAGGACTGCCCTGAATACACTGCTGAGTCCAGGCATCCTGCACCTTCCAGAGGACTGCGCTAATGGGCAGGGGCGCTTAATTTCGCATCTTGCTGGAAAATTTATTCGCCAGAGCTATGGAGTTATTGGTGTGTAGGCTAAGTGAAAAAAATGTTTACACACACATTTATGCACTGAGGGTCTCGTGAGGCTGGAAATTAATACTTTTATTTATGAGCTCTCTGACAGAGATAGAAAATTAATAAAATTTACAAAGTTATTTACAAGGTCCTCATCACTAGCGCCTATGCTACGGTGACGACTCTGGGCCTGAGTCGCCGTGGTCTTATTCACTGCTGCCATTCGTCTTCTGTCTTCGTTAGACTTCTTTCTTATGTCTTCGATCACCCTTCGATCATAAGCTCATTCTGCCGCGCAACAAAGTCCTTGACCAGCTCGATGAGTCCCTGTTTCGCGCGGGAATGCGCGAACAGGTCCGCGAGGTCCTTTGTTATTCCCAGTTCTAGGGAGAGGTCTTTTCTTCGACCTGCAAGAGAAATGCAATCGATTATCATGTGTATGACATCTACGGTCTGATCCCAGCATCCGCCCACTCGTTCCTTTACCGCAAAACGGCGGAAGTACTCCACTGATACGCCATGGCCGATGAGTACCTGGTTTAGGAAACCATCAGATTCTACGCGTCTAGTAGTGGATCGGAGAAAGATACAGTACGTTCTTCTTTTCGTATCCCCGTCGTCCCAACTGTGCTGCTACTCCACCATCGTGGTTCTTTTCAGCTGAGTCCGCACGTTTTGCAGCGGCGTTCGCAGCTGAAAAGCAACGACCTCTTCCCGAGCTGCTTCCTTCTCCAGCTGGTCTGCCCGCTCGTGGTGTAAATTTAGTCTTTCCAGCTGCCTAGTCTTACCAGTGTAGAAATTTGGTGTTTCCAGCTGCTTTCTTCGCCACCACTAAGTCCGCCGGCTCGCACCCAGCTAACATTTGCACTGCAGCTGTGGAGGTCGAGTAAGCTAACTGATGCTTTCACCTGCTCAGTCCAAATGCGGACTCCGTAGGGATAAGTCGAACTCTCTCAAAAGATAATATAAGTGACGGCGTTGCGCGAGCAATCCTGTCAAGATCCAGGTTCTAGTGGTCTTTCACCCGGAGAGGATCGGTCCAGGAACCAGCAGGGGTCTGCTGTCACCACAGCACCGGAACTTCTCACAATTTGGCCATAGCCCGCGCGTGCGACGTGCTAACGGCTGAAAGCATTTAGTTTCGTGTCTGGCTGGAAGATTCATTCGCCAACGCGAGGTATCAGTGGAGTACTTCCGCCGTTTTGCGGTAAAGGAACGAGTGGGCGGATGCTGGGATCAGACCGTAGATGTCATACACATGATAATCGATTGCATTTCTCTTGCAGGTCGAAGAAAAGACCTCTCCCTAGAACTGGGAATAACAAAGGACCTCGCGGACCTGTTCGCGCATTCCCGCGCGAAACAGGGACTCATCGAGCTGGTCAAGGACTTTGTTGCGCGGCAGAATGAGCTTATGATCGAAGGGTGATCGAAGACATAAGAAAGAAGTCTAACGAAGACAGAAGACGAATGGCAGCAGTGAATAAGACCACGGCGACTCAGGCCCAGAGTCGTCACCGTAGCATAGGCGCTAGTGATGAGGACCTTGTAAATAACTTTGTAAATTTTATTAATTTTCTATCTCTGTCAGAGAGCTCATCCTTTATTTCATGAGCCCTCTCACAAAGATAAAATAGCAAAAAAAAAATCACTAAATTCTTATTTAAAAGGTCTGCAGCACTAGGGCCTATGCTGCGGTGATGACTCAGAGCCAGAGTCATTGTACTCCTCTTCAGTCAAAAGCCTTCTATCTACATCCATCAAAACAGGTATTCTCCATTCCTGCGAAGGTCCTGTCAACCGTAGTTGGTACGGCTTTTAAGCTGCTCAAGTTCACGCAAAAGACAAGGGCATGTCTTACTGAAATGAAAGTGATTTTCATCTAGCTTCGGTCGGAACTTAGCATTCGAAGCCGAGCAGTTGTTGTACTTGGGTGTGGCTGCACACTTGTGATGCTGGTGCACGACCTCTCCGCATCTTCCACAACTATCCTCCGGAACTTTGTAGTTGCATTCGACGTGGTCGAAGCCGTTACAGTGGAAGCACCTGATTTTTCTTAAGAACTCTTTAAGGAGGAGGATCGACCAACCCAGGTTCAGTTTTCCCGGCTTGATTAAAGCCTTGAATGCAGGCAGCCCGACGTTCACAACCCAATGGACTCAGCCTCATTGGAATTTAATAGGAAAACGGGCTGTAAGTTCGCGTTCGAGGTTGGGGTTTTGCTCACGAACTTCGTCCTCGAAATGCTTCTGAGAGAGTTACTTGTCAACATTATAGACTATGAGAGGGGAGTCTCTTCTGGAGGTTTTGGGGAATGTGCAATCCTTGGTCATGGGACTGCGCCTCAACACCTCTGCAAGGCGGTTGAGGCCCTCTTGCTTGGAACCCTCTACCGCCACCCTCCTGTCCTGACTCTACGGACCACTTTGACCCCCATCTGCAGCTCTGCAGGGTTCACTGCAGTCTGCAGGGTCTTCTTTACGTCATCAGATGATGTATTCTCAACTGTAGGATAGACCAGGAGAACGTGTCTACTGGCCCCACGTTTTGCTTACGTGGGGCAGGCGAGGGCTCTTTCGCCTTCTTAGCCCCTTTCCTAGCAGTTGTGGCATAGGAAACCACCTCTCGGACAGACCCGCACGCTCTTCCCTAGCTGACTGCAAATTGCTCTCCAATGTTGCATTACGAATGTTTTGCTGGTAACATGCATTTCTTATCCTTCTTAGCACTGCCTGTATTCTATCACTCGTAGCCAAGGTGACTCGGGAATCAACTGAGATAGACTCCACTTCGGCTAGATACGAATGGATTTGGGCACAGAATTCCGCTGCTGTAGACATTAGGGTAGTATCAACTAGCTGGTTGGCCTCCAACTGAGACTTCGGAGGTCCAGCTAGTGATCTCTTTTTTGCCCAGGTGGGCGCGAGTTGGGACGATGTTTGTTCCTTGGTTGCCATAGATGAGGATGGAAAAATGTGTCTACACCACGTTTTGACCGGGTTGGCCAGGTAGAAACAGTAGAAGACGGTACAGCTGGAGTAAGCTAATTGATATCAGCTGTAGTGGTCAAGGGTGACTCTGCACGATGGATATCCCTCAAAGTTGTCTTCGAGGAATTGGTGCAAGTTGCAGTCTTCGGAGATTGCTCAGGAAGGGTAGGGGAATCCCCCTGGGAACTACCAGCAGGGCTTGGTAGGTTTTTGGCCACTAACTTCAAGATCCGGAATGGCCCAGAGGATTTTAGGGGTTGCTCCCTTTGGAACCGCTGCTCCCTTCTGGGCAGCTGACATCTCTGTGAGGGAGATAGAAACACAACTATTGGCTGAGTGGGCACCCTGGGGCTCTCCCACTCTAGCCAAAACTTAGCAATCCAGGAGTGCGCGGGCTTTGGCCTAGTTTTGGAACAAAGAGTCCTGGGACTAGGGGAACCGGCACTGCGTCGAAGTACCCGTAATCTGTCAGCAAAAGTCTGTGTGTGGACTGTGCTGGACTTTGCTCTCAAAAGGGCATTTTCTGTCTAAGTCCAGCGACTACGCCAAAACACGTTTTTCACAAAAAAGAAAGAAGCTTGGAGAGCTATTAGACTCCCCAGAGCTCGCTACAGTCAATCACCCCAGTGCCGTCTGCAATCAAATCAGTCCAAAAGCCCACAAATTTGCTCCCCGGCCGCTGACAGATTTTTTTTTTGATTGGAGGTTTAACGACCACCGTAAGCTACTCAATGGGCTATAAGCAGTCGCCCGTCCCTAATTTAGGGTCACTGGTTCCAGGGAAGGGAGAGAGCCAGTGCCGTAAGACAAACACAACATCCATGCCTGACCGGGATTCGAACCCGGATCCCTTACGGACGAATAATCAGAGGCCAGCGCCTTAGACCACTGCGCCACCGGGGCGGCCGGCTGACAGATCGGCTGGTCCCGCAGGAGTAAGCAAATTGATCCCTGCACCTGCTCCGTCCAAATACGGAGACCGCAGGGATAAGTCAAACTCTTTCAATAGAAGTAAGTGACAGCGTAGCGCGAGCAAACCTGTCAGAATCCAGGTTCCAGCGTAAGTTTCTGATTACATCTTTCTTGCTCCGTCCGTAAGCGGATTCTGCAAGGAAAGATGCATCTCACTGTGAACGTGTTTACGAAAACGTTACGATACTAGTCCCATCGACAGGGCAGAGGGACAGCGGGCTCAGACACAAGGACGGGTGAGGCGAACTGGTATCATACCCAGATGGACCGTGTTTCTACTGGGACATCTCTGGAAGATTCGCTCGCCACGCGAACCTGTGGGCTCGGAGCCTTTATTTTTACACGGACACAACACTGACAAAATTAAAATCACATTGGAACAAAGATACATTTATCGGCGACATGCAAGCTCACAGAAAACGCACAATTCGTGTTACACAGACATCTTTGGGTGCCCAGACCCATTTGAGAGGAGCGCCTGGTGATCTTCCGTACTCTATACGTTGACGTTGTTGTTCGATTTCTCATTGAAGACTAGGGCATTCTGTATCCAGACTTGAGTGGTCCGTCTATAGTTCAAGGCGGCAGCGCTCATTTGCCTTCTGGAAGTTGGGGCACTTCCGGTGCCTGTGACCCACTTGGCCGCAGCGGTCACAGGACTCAAACACAGTTGGGCACTTTTCTTATAGTGCCCAAACCCGTTGCATTTAAAGCAACGGACCTCTCTCAGGAATTCTCTGCAGCTGAGAATCCTCTAGCCAAGGTTGACTTTGGCTTTTTTGAGAAAAGTCTCTAAGTCCACTGGAGCCAGTTCAAGCACCCAGTGGATCTTACCACTCTTCCCCTAAGCCTTATGGGGAAGAGCACCCTACACCTCTCAGGTTCTTTCAATATAGTTTTGCCTTCGGGAGTTTCTTCGCAGGGAGCTTTAGTTGGTAGTGTGGATGAAAAAAATCTTTCTGATTATAGAAATAGATCATCTTTTCTACGCCCTCTGGCTTCTGGCATTCAATGAGAACCCCGCCTTTGCTCACTCGTTTTAGTCCGTTGACACCTATACCAATTTTGCCAGGGTCAAAGTCCACCTGTACTTCGTTGCGGAACTCATCTGGAGATAGCTCAGAGTCTTTCGGATATACCAAGAGCGTGTGTTGCGACCGGAGTTTTCCCTCTCCCTCTGTCTTCGGCTTAGCTTCGACTGCTTCAGCATACGTCCGCTCTCTCGGCTGCCTGGACACACTGTCTTCGTTCTCCATTAGCCTTCGCTTCAGTTGCAAAAATTTGAATTTGCTGTCTAACTAGGGTTTCCTGCATCCGATCAAGAATCGGATGCATTTGACCCTTGCATTGTAGGACACTCTGGCATTTGGGCTGTCCAACAGCCCCGTCATTTGCCTGAACAGCCCAAGAAAATTCTCTGAGCTTACGCTCACTTGTATCTCTGTTTCTCCGTCCCCCATAATTGGGTTCTGGAGGCCCGAGCAAGATGGACTTCGCTCGTCTGACCGCGCACTTGGCCCACTCATGATGAGTTCGGGATCGGCGCACATCGACGCAGCGGGATCGTGAATAGATGGAATCTTTAGCTCTAACAAGAGCTTTTTTCGTTTGAAATCGAACTCGGTTTGATTGCAGGCGCGCTTTGCACGCGAACCTGACGTGCCACCTGCGCTTTGGCTTCAACCACAATCAGAAAATTATTGCCTGCTCGCTCCCCGGGGATGCTATCGATCCGCTGGTCAGGTTCCAGCGTAAGGCTAGGCTGATGACTGAGAAAAGTCTTTAAGTCCTCAGCGAACTTTAAAAAACAAAACCGGAAGGACAATGGAAGTAAAAAAATCATTGTATAGAGAGTAGAGAGATTATATTATTGTATATAGAGAGAGAAACATAAAAATAGGATATGTATCCGAAAAGCATTTAAGCTTTTAATTTTTCATATTTTTTTGTGTATCCATGCAAAGTCCGGGATCGGTCCAGTGACCGGCCCCCACGGGACCCTCATTTCCAGCCCCTTCACCATAGCCCGTGTGTGTGACGCGCTAATGGGCCGGAGCTCGTAAAGCAGAGAGAGGCGTAACTAGGGCGGAGCAGGTGAGGCGGCTTTCCCAGGCGCCGCTCAAGATAGGGCGCAAGAGTCACTGCTTGCAATATGATTAAAACTGGAATTGAAACTTTCGCACCAGTTTCTGGAACAGTTTTTTATCACCATACTCTGTCATTTGTTCATTAACAGAATTTGCTCATAATAGAACTGGTCAGTTTTGGTAGCCTAAGCAGCTTAAAATTTTCATTTCTTCTTCAAAATACTTAGGCGATGTTAGTTGCTTACAGTTAAGGATGAAGGAGCGGTTGCGTATAGTCCGTTCAACTAAAGAACCGCGGCCTTCGTGACCAACAATGGAGCCTGCATTTTTTCTTTAGTTGGGTGCGTTGCAAGATAAGGATGTGGTTCACATTACTGAAGATTCTCTGGGGGCTATTCGATAATTATCCTGGCTGCAAGCCTCGACTGCCAGTTCCATTCGGTTCGTTTGATGTAATGATAAACTAAAAACCGTCTAAGCACGATATATGAGATGATAGAACGGTAGAAACAATAGTGTAACGCGAGGAATTGTATCGAAGATTATGAATACCTATCAAAAATGATATGGACTTGCCTCCAAACGTGCAAACTGTGGACGCCATACGAAGATGTCAGATAGGGATACGAAAACGTTGGCACGGACTGTACAACAGAAGCACAAGACCATGGGACTGTGAATAACAGCAGAGTTGAACACCAATCGGAATGATCCGTTTTCGTCATAACACTTCATCGGGAACTCCATCGTGCAGGTATTTATGGCCGTTCGCAATCCACAACCTCTACTAACCAACATCAATGCAACAAAACATGTAAGGTGGTGCAAAGCACATTAAAACTGGGGTGCTAAGAACTGGAAACATGTCATCTGGTCTGGTGAATCATTCTTCACATTATTTTCTACCATTGGTAGAGTGTACGTCAGGCAAAAATCTGCAGAAGCGTACCAACCCGACTGTTTGATTCTCACTGTAAAGCACGGAGGTGGATCCCTGATATTGTTGTGTGCCATATCATGGCATTTTCTTAGAGCCATTGGTTGTTCTGCTGGATCGTGTAACACTTACAATGTATTAATCCATTCTTGCGGTCCACCTAAACCCAATATTGAAGGCATGGTTCTCTGAACAGTCACCGCTGGTTTCAAGCAGATAATACATTTGTGCATTGTTCGTTACGTGTCAAGTTGTGGTTTGCACAGAATAAAGATGAGATACAACAGCTATTCCAGACGTCAATATTATTATTGAACATTTGTGAGAATATCTGAAGCGGAAGGTCAGTCCATCCTACTTTCCACCTCCAACTTCACTGGCACAGTTGGGATATATTTTACATAGGGATACCAGATACATTGGGAAAAATTACGGGGCACTTTTGATTAAAGGTGAAAGTTTAGTATGCGAATCTATCACATATGCCAGGCTTACAAAATGATTCTAACTGTTCTTATTAATCAATATTCTTATTAATCAATCAGTCTTGCTCACTCTTGCAATATTTTTCTGAAGAATGACTATCACTTAACAATTGTTTGTTTTTAAGAATCATGGCATTAAAAGCTACAAAATCCTTATTGAAGAATGATTTTATAATAAGCTTTGATTTTACAGACAAGTTGTTTTTCTCATCAGTCCTCAGTGCGTTCATCCGAGAAAATAATCTTTCGACACACGCATTTGTTCCAGGGATACACATAACGAACTCCACTACTTTCTTTAAATTTGATAGTTCTCCTTCAGCATTTATTAAGAGATACACCCAGATTTCATCTAAATGTTTGGATTTCAACATGTCCTTCACTTCACTATCTTCTTTGGACTTCAGAGCTGCATCCACCAAGTGTTGAGGTCGCGCGCCCTCCCCTCCCCCGATATCAATCTGTCTGTCACGTCTGTGCTTGCCTACGTAATGAGAGCATTGACCACAGAGTTAGACGCGGGAGATAGCGTCACGGAAGGTAACAGTCAGCTTGGGGAAAGCTTGGCGTGCAGGTTAAAAAATATGTTAGTAAAAGAATAGAAATTGTAACTCATCGATTTTGTTTTTGAGTCTTGAACTCTAAAATACAGGACAAAATGTTGTCCCGAAGGGTTTTCTCGGGACAAAGGGACGCATTAGCCAAAAACGGGACGATCCCGGATTTTAAGGGACGTCTGGGATCCCTAATTTTACAGGAAGAATAGTCCCAAATTCCATTGTCGTATGTACATGACTTTTTAAGTCTATTTCAAATCAAATTGCTCCTGTTTTGGAAGCCCGAGCTGGGCCTACAGCTTATAAATAAAAAGTTATCCGTAAAGAGCAAGTGTTTCCATTATCTTGATAAACCCCTGCACACATATACACTGCTGGCCACCCAAAATGCAATACCAAGAAGGACACGAGATAGCAAAACCAGATTTACTGGACACATAACAACAGATACAAAGATGATTGATTGATTGATTGATTGATTGGAGGTTTAACGACCACCGTGAGCAACTCAATGGGCTATAAGCAGTCGCCCGTCCCTAATTTAGGGTCACTGGTTCCAGGGAAGGAGAGAGCCAGTGCCGTAAGACAAACACAACATCCATGCCTGACCGGGATTCGAACCCGGACCCCTTTCGGACGAATGATCAGAGGCCATCGCTTAGACCACTGCGCCACCGGGGCGGCAAAAAGATGAAACGATTGAGCTTACAGGCCCGTGCGACTTGTGGAACACGCAGACATCAATAGTTCGTGTGGCCCCCATGGCTGGCAATAACGGCCGCTACACGCCGCGGCATCGAACGAAAGAGGCTTTGGATGTGGGCTTGGGGTATGTCAGTCCAGGCTGCTTACACACGTTGCCACAGTTCATCAGGCGTAGCCGCGGGTGGTGCTTGCCGGGCCACTCGGTTGTCGATCAGCGACCAGACGTGTTCGATGGGCGACATAGCGGAAGAACAGGCGGGCCACGGCAGCAGTGACACCTGGTGGGCCGTGAAGATTTGTTGCACAATGCGTGCCACGTGTGGGCGCGCACTGTCCTGTTGAAACGTGGCCGATGACAGGTCCTGCAGGTAAGGGAGAACTACAGGCTCCAAAGTGTCGGAGTGTAGCAGTGGCTGTTGAGTTTACCGGCGATGCGTACCAGATGGGTGTGGGTGTCATATCCAATTGCGCCCCAAACCATAGCGCCAGACGACGGACCGGTATGGCGGTGCATAGTGCAGGCGTCAAACAGTCTCTCGCCGTGGTGCCGCCACACGCGGATCGGACCATCGTGGTGTTGCTGGCAAAAGCGGGATTCGTCGGAGAAAACAATGTCGTGCCATTCCGCAGTCCAGGTGCGGCGTTCAACGGCTCACTGCCGCCACACTCGCCGGTGATGTAACGTCAATGGTAATCGGAGCAATGGGCGCCTTTTGACAAGTCCCAGCTCCTACAGACGACGTCGAACAGTACGTGCTGACGCAGGTTGTTGCGAAACACAACCTAATTCCTGCGCTAACGTTCGTGATGTGGCGGTGCGAGCCGTCAATACCCGCCGCACAACATGCCGGTCCTCTCGATCGGTGGTGTGCCGCGGCTGCGGCAATCGCTGACGTCGGTCCGTCCGTCCCTCCTGCACCCACCGAATCCATACTCGCCTCACTGTGGCTGGATGTCGTCTCACACGGGCGCCGATGTCTTGGTACGATAAACCGCTGTCGCGATAAGACACTATTCGTCCTCTGTCGAACTCCGAAACGTGCTAGAATGACTGCCGTATTCTGCGACGAAGCATCAGGAATCTTCCCACGTACTGGTCCGGCAACACAACACACTTCCACTTCTCACACCCCGCCTTCTGTGCACCCTTCTTATAGTGCTTCTCTGTGGCGTGTCGGGAGCACATGATTCGCATATGCACTACAATGCTAATCGTTTGCATGTCCTCTCGCGAGCGACGCATGCTGCGAATTTCAGGCCAATCGGATACTTCCTTCTTGGTGTTGCATTTTGGGTGGCCAGCAGTGTATGAGCTCTTCCCCGTTTCATGTTCTTAACTGCATGCGCAAGTTTTGCCAGTAGTCTTTCGAGTCCTGGCTCATGTTGGCCATGCCGTTAAGAACTTAGAACTGGGAAGAACTGAAGAACTCCAGAAGGGACGGAATTTCCATGGGTATTGTAAATGAAGCTAATGGAGAAACAAACTACACTCGCCCAAATTTTCGCTAAATGTCTCAAAGAAGGAAAGATTACTGATGACTGGAAAAATGCTTCTTTGATCCTGACACATGAAAAAGTGGACCTTGATGATCTCAGAAACGGCAATCCCATCAGCATCCTGTTAGTTGTTCGCATAGTCACCGACTTAAAAAATTATTGGGTGTTCCGGAAAATTTTAATCGAATAACCCATGCATTTTTCAAAGTACACTATCTACCAACAAGTAATTGGACACCTGTGATAGCAAAGGAAAACGAAGTGTATTCACCTTCAATAGTTGGTGTAGCCTCCACGAGCGGCGATTACAGCTGCGACCCTCCGGGGCATACTCTCAACCAGGCGTTGTACGACGGCTAGCGGTATTTTCTTCCACTCGGCTTGGAGAAGACAGGTCAGTTCCTTCATCGATTTCGGACGGTGGGGACACCCCTTAAGTCGACGCTCCAACTCGTCCCAGAGGAGCTCGATAGGGTTAAGGTCCGGGCTCTGCGCATGCCAGTCCATTCGATTAACCCCATTGTCACCATACCAAGCCATGGTGGACCTCGCAACATGACAGGTGGCATTGTCATCCTGAAAGTAACATGGGTCCATCCCGTAAAACTGCCACAACGTAGGAAGCGCATGGTCATCCAAAATGGTGCAGTAGGTTTCGGCGTTGAATCTACCAGGAATTGCGACCAAGGGTCCCGTGCTATACCAGGAGAAGCACCCCGATAGCATAATTCCACCGCCGCCGAACTTCACAGTTGGCACAATACATTCCGGCAGGAGGAGGCCTTCAGGCAAACGCCAAACCCAGACCCTGCCATCCAAACGAAAGAGGGTGAACCTTGATTCGTCGCTCCAGAGAACCTGTTTCCACTGTTCAACGGTCCACTGTCGACACCACTTTAGCCGAGCAGCAGTATTGGACTTGGTGATCAAAGGCTTGTGGGCGGCAGCACGTCCATGATAACCGAGCATATGGGCTTCCTTACGGATGGTATTCATCGAAAGAACACTCCCGGATGCCTGTTGAAACTCCTCGCGGATGTGGCCCATCGATTTGATGCGGTTCTTCCGAATTTCTCTGGCCAGCACTCGTCGGTCTCTAACTCCCAGTTTTGTGGGTCTGCCGGGTCAGGGCACATCCGACAGTCATCTTTCATCTTCCACTTGCCAATCACGTAAGCCACTATCGATTTTGGGTACTTGAACTAGCTGGATATGTCACGTATGGATCGGCCATTTCTGTGATACCCGACGATTACACGTTTCTCGAAATCAGAGAGCTCCGAACTGCGTCACATCTTGCATGCGACTAGTTGCGTTGTTGTTTCCCACACGATAATAAACGGCTGCGGCCGTGACGTGTATCAGGACCACAGATATCGTCGATTGCAGGGGTGTCCAATTACTTGTTGTTAGATAGTGTATTTAAGGTGGTTTCACCTAAAATCTCTTCTCATGTTTCCAATGGTAAAATTTCTTTGCATATTTTCTTCGCAAATAATGCATCCCCAAAGACGAATATTTGCCCATCGATAAAACTAGCTCTAAGTTATAGCATGGGATACTTAATACTTGCTGAAATATAACCATAATTATATTAAAAATCAATCATCATCTTTTTTTTAGTAATGTTCAGACTGGTTACTAGATGGCGCGCCCTGTACATTGATGACGTCAGTAGACAAACAAATGTTGGATTGCTTAATCATGGTTATGTTTTAGCAAGCATTAATTATCCCATGCTATAACTTGAAGTTAGTTTTATCGATGTGCAAATTTTCATCCTAATAGGAATACACTAATTGCAAAGAAAATATGTACAGAAGTTTTAGCATTGGAAACATAAGTCGGAGATTGGAGGTGGAACCGCCTTAAGTCTAATTTAAATTTCATTGTCAGATTATCTGGCACAATACGGTGCCTGAAATGGTCAAATGGAGCAAATTATAGTTAAATACAGAATTTTTTTCTCTCTAGATAATTATTTATTTCATTTATTTTGCTTTTGTAGGCGCAACATTATTATATAGAACACAGATGCTATGTGAATTTCCAACTCAACTGTCTTATAAAAGTGACAAAAAGATGTAAAATTTATTTTAAGGTTTTTTTTACCAATTTCAAAAATGCCAACAATGTTTTTCTTCAAATGATTTATATCTAAGTTAAAATAAGAGAATAAAAGGGAGAGGACATGGCATCAGCCGCACGCCCTGCCTTTTCCGTAGGCTCTACCATGTGGGCTTTACTTCGTATCAGCTGTGTATGCCCAATATGCGAGTATGTCCAACTTCTGCTGCTTCTGTATTTTTCTATGGGGAAATCGTTGATTTTGAAGAGGTTTTAGCGGCACTTGTGCAGCATGTACAATCAGGAAAAAAGTGAGACCGAAATATACATGCACATAACTAAGAAATTGCAAAAAGTTACAGAAATACTGTTTAGTGTTTTCTAAAAAAAATTAAACAAATATATGTTTCCTCGACCGGAAGTGCATATTGCGTATTAACCAATCATGGCCTTCCTAAAGCTGTGTGAGCCTTATTGACCTTCAGGGCTGCTACAGGGAGTAAGAAACGGTCGCTATCAACTTTGCTCCAGCACAGGTCTTCAGTAAGTGACGTATACGTCACTGAACCCTCCCCACCCGGAGGGCGCAAGAAACCAGATGATCAGATTTGGCTTCACCAGCAGCTGCTGATGCCATCTTTTCTTTCTTCTAACGTCCTTGGTCGCCGACTGCCCGAAGATAGGTTGGGTAAACTGACTGTACAACATGTTTCCGCCTTTATCACTATGACCGAATAGGTTCTCGTCTCCTAAGAAGAGTTACACTTTTTGTATTTTGTGGGAACCCAGACAAACCAAAGAACTTTCTATTAGAAAGGACGCAGTTTTAAATGCTCTTAAACAACGGTTCTTGAGGTATTGTCTGTCGCGTCAAATTTGATGAGCACGAACAAACACTAATTCTTTTTGAGGCACAATAAACAGTCTGAGAGGTAAATTTCTATACACACTTTCTATATATGGTAAACGGGAAATGAATAATAAAAACCTTGAAGAATTGAGAACGAAAAACAAAATTTATGCACATATGCGTACGTGTATTTTCGCCACGAAGCAGGAGCAAAAACATTAGGGTTTCGAGGAACCCACAACAAAATCATTGGGGGTTCAAAAAGTGTCTCGAACCCACGAAGTCGGCGCCTATGGTTGTTCACTTCAGCTTCCTTTGGAAGAGCTGGATGCAACGTTGGTAAGATATTTCCGCAAAATAAACTTCTTACATAGCGACTCTCTGTTCTTGCGTGAGACTCATGGTTGAGTGAATGTTACTGCTTGCCAGTGCCGGGTGCCCGCGCAAGCGTAGGGTCATGTAGTGCTATCACATGGCGCAGGTCATTCCCCAAGATCACACACAGCAGCCACAAGCAGCAATACCCGGATATCCTTTATGGTTTTACAGCAATTACGTTTAAAAAATAGAGTTCGGGGACTTTTGAATTACCTTGTATTTATACAGTGATCAAAAGGACCGCAGCTACTGTAATACGCTACATCTTTTATTGTTATTATTATTATTATTATTATTATTATTATTGATGATTTAACCACACAGTGAGCAATTCAGTGGGGTGCCGCCCCGGTGGCGCAGTGGTCTAAGCGATGGCCTCTGATCATTCGTCCGAAAGGGGGCCGGGTTCGAATCCCGGTCAGGCATGGATGTTGTGTTTGTCTTACGGCACTGACTCTCTCCCTTCCCTGGAACCAGTGACCCTAAATTAGGGACGGGCGACTGCTTATAGCCCATTGAGTTGCTCACGGTGGTCGTTAAACCTCCAATAAAAAAAAAAAAAAATTCAGTGGGCTATAAGCAATCGCTCGCCCGTAATTTAGGGCCATTGGCTCCAGGGAAGGGAGACAGCCAGTGCCATAAGACAAACACAACATCCATGTTTCACTGAGATTCGAATGCGGACCCATCTCGGACGAATAGTCAGAAACCAGCGCTTAAACTACTGCTCCCTGGGGCGGCCTAACAGTAACTAAAATAAAATATATGAAACTTTAATTTATGGGATATGCCTCAATCAAAATGTTGTTAATGGATGAAACTTCTCGAATTCCCCTAACGTTTAAGCTTCACGAAAGAACTTGAACTCTTGGACTGATCGATATGAATTTTTTATCTCTAATATGAATTGGTAAATAGGAATTAACATGCTTTCATAAATTTGGCAGAGCGTTATAGAAAGAAATTCTAATTGCAATTTAACTAAACTGTCTCATTATTGATATCGTATTTATTTTATGATTTAATTATTTATTTTGGCTGCACGCACATTAATTGTCTGCATGAGAACTTAGTGAAGTATCGTCACGTGTCGTTAAGACATACGTTGCTGCGAATATGGTATGTAAACCAATTTATTTATTAGAATATTAAATATTGAATTATTAATTATTTGTTTAATGAATTAGATAATGCTCTTGACATACAAATGTAGAAAATTTCCAATTTCTTATTTTATGAATGTTCCTTCTGTTTAAAAATTGGTAGTTGTTCCATCCATGAACTTTATTTAAAACAGTGCAACAAGATTCCTAAGGACCACCCACAGTGATTTCGGTTATACAACTTTTCGATGAGAAGGGTTATGTGAATTAAACGCACTGCTGCTTTTCGAATGTGTTTATTAGAATATTAAATATTGAATTATTAATTATTTGTTTAATGAATTAGATAATGCTCTTGACATACAAATGTAGAAAATTTCCAAATTCTTATTTTATGAATGTTCCTTCTGTTTAAAAATTGGTAGTTGTTCCATCCATGAACTTTATTTAAAACAGTGCAACAAGATTCCTAAGGACCACCCACAGTGATTTCGGTTATACAACTTTTCGATGAGAAGGGTTATGTGAATTAAACGCACTGCTGCTTTTCGAATGTGTTTATTAGAATATTAAATATTGAATTATTAATTATTTGTTTAATGAATTAGATAATGCTCTTGACATACAAATGTAGAAAATTTCCAAATTCTTATTTTATGAATGTTCCTTCTGTTTAAAAATTGGTAGTTGTTCCATCCATCAACTTTATTTAAAACAGTGCAACAAGATTCCTAAGGACCACCCACAGTGATTTCGGTTATACAACTTTTCGATGAGAAGGGTTATGGGAATTAAACGCACTGCTGCTTTTCGAATGTGTTGAACTTCTTACTTAAGCGAAACGTCGAATCCTAAAACGGTGATACTTAAAAAACAAAACCGGAAGGACAATGGAAATAAAATCATTGTATAGAGAGTAGAGAGATTATATTATTGTATATATAGAGAAAAACGTAGAAATAAGCTATGCATCCGAAATGCATTTAAACTTTTAATTTTTCATATTTTTGTGTGTGACTGTACAAAGTATAAAATTCGCTGTTCTGCTCTGCTTGAATCTATTTATTTATTTTTTGATTGGAGGTTTAACGACCGCCGTGGGAAACTCAATGTGCTATAAGCAGCCGCCCGTCCCTCAGAACCTTTTTATATGCTGCGGCAGGCACGTTTGCCCAAGAATGACCAGAGTTCGAGTCCCGATGAGGTATGGGTGATGTGTTTGCCCGATAGCGCTGGTTATGTTCTTTCCCTGAAACCAATGACCCCCAAATTAGGTAACGGCAACTGATTACAGCCCTTCAAGCTGCTCATTAGGATCATTAAACCCCGACACCAAAACAGAAATGTTTCCAATTTTAAAGAAGTGTATTTATTTAAATTTGTTTAATGAAAAGAAGGTACTTTTTTTTTTTTTTCTTTTTGGAACTGCCGTTTAACGGACACAGCCAAAAAACCCTGAGGCAGTTTACAGAGGATTTTGCCACAGCGCACTCCTGTGTCGTGAATCTCAGAGAGGCAGAGTGTGTGTGAGATATATCTAAAGACCTTGGTGTGTGTGTGTGGGTGTGTGAGATATATCTAAAGACCTTGGTGTGTGTGTGTGTCTGTTTGGTTCGGTCACCTCTGCAGACTAGCGGGTTATAATTGTACAGCAGTGCAAGTGTTAATTGGTTGAGGTTGGAGGTGGTGGTGTAAATTGTGTTGAGTGTTTGAAATGGTATCAGGCTAAGGCTGTACGATTTTTTAGTTGTGGCGTGTATAATGTTACAGTCAATATGTGATCTGATTTTTAAAAACTTTCTTGACATTGATCACGAACCATATTACGTGGGTTTTCGTATTTTTATAAATTATTTCAGTTTGTAGTAAGTAGGGTTCTCTAACACCCTGGTGTTTCTTGTGCTTAGAAAGACCGGAAAAACTGATTGTCAAGTAACTAAAGATGCTGAGATTACCTGTGATCAAATACAAAGCTTATTCATTTTTACCTAGGAATGTCGCACCTTATCTTTCGTGATATATAAGCATATTAGTTGCACATTATTAGAGCAGCCCCCAGTGATGCAGTGCTGTCAAAGCCATGGCTTATGACCATTCGTCCGATAACGGTCCGGGTTCGAATCCCGTGAGGTATGGCTGTGGAGTTTGTCTTTCGGCGCTGGTTCTCTCCGTTCCTTGGAACCAGCACCCCTAAATTAGGGACGGGCGACTGCTTATAGCCCAGTGAGTTGCTCATGGTGGTCGCTAAACCTCCAAAGAAAAAAAAAAATTACCAGAGATTTCAAATATGAGATTATCATTGCTCATAATGTATTTTATCTAAGAACTGTTTCATGATCAGGGTACAACTCAATGAACAAATTTAGGGATTCTAAACTGGATACCCAGTTCAAATTTGTGTTATCACTGGGTCATTCCATCCTTAAGGCAACCAATTTTTGGCAAAAATGACATTACCAATGTGAGGAATTTCACAAAATTATACTAGGTTGAAGAAAAGAAGCTGAATAAAATTTTGTCTTCCTATACAGTATAGTTTCTGGAATACAGTTGAAAATAATTCTGTAAATATCACAGTTCCTATGTCTTTGAAAAACATCCACATACTGTATTTGATTACTTCAAGAATTATTGTTTATTTATGGTAATCCTACCTCAAAACCAAGATTTGGATGTTCTGGAATATTTTGGATTGATACTAGGCTTTGATTTGCTCAAATTCATTCTGGATGGCATTTTTTTTTTTTTTTTTCTGACTGGTAAGAAAGTTCAAGAATACTCCAGTCTGGTGATGCAAAAAATTATGTGATACTTGAAAAAAAAAAAAAAGGGTTATTGTCACAGTAAAATATAAATTTAAAACTAAACTGTTTATATGTAGTTTTTTGTACAAGCATCACATGTAAAGTTTTCTAATTCACGTATTAGCCGCCCCGGTGGCGCAGTGGTCTAAGGCGTTGGCCTCTGATCATTCGTCGGAAGGGGTCCAGGTTCGAATCCCGGTGAGGCATGGATGTTGTGTTTGTCTTACGGCACTGGCTCTCTCCCTTCCCTGGAACCAGTGACCCTAAATTAGGGACGGGCGACTGCTTATAGCCCATTGAGTTGCTCACGGTGGTCGTTAAACCTCCAATCCAAAAAAAAAAAAAAAAAATTCACGTATTGCCATCCCTGTGCAGAAGAGTTCATAAAAACACTAAACTAGAAATTACTCCTTCCTGTTATCTTTATGTTGACACTTAAGATTAGGTAGGGTTTTTTATTTTATGCAAAAAAAAAAAAAAAAAGTAAAATATTTTGACAGAAAAATGTAAAAATCAACTATAAATTTAATAAAATATTTGATTTCCATTTATATTACTTTCCTGATAAAAAGACCAGCAAAGCAATTTCTGTCCAATTAAAATGTTAGGTTACTTAAAAAATTCAAAGCACACAAAACTGAATCAAAACAGTTCTTGCAGAAAATAGCTAGAACTGACCTCACTAGTGAATAAAATATTTAAAGATTACATAGTAAATCAATCAAGAAATAAAGTTAATTGGAAGGATCACCTAGCATCAGGAACTTAAAAAAAAACAAAAAAAAAAAACCAACTGAGTTGATGGTTTCCTATTAGACTTGCACCAGGTTTAAACAGTAAAATAAATAACCCGTCCTGGTGCTGCAGTGGTCTAAGTGCTGGCTTATGAACATTCGTCGGTGAAGAGTGCGTTTTTGAATCCTGGTAAGGTATGGTTGTTGTGTGTCTTGCTGCTCTGGCTCTCTTCCTTCCCTGAAACCATTGGCCCTAATTAGGGACGGGCGACTGCTTATAGCTGATCAAGTTGCTCACAGTAGTTGTTAGACCTTCAATCAAAAAAAAAAAAAAAAAATGTCCTGCCCATTCTTTAGTAGTAGTAGAAAGCACTCTACAAGAAGGAAGGATTTATGGTGTTAAGTGCTCTTGCAAACTTCCCTACCTAAGAAAAATGGGAAAAGGCAACTCGACACTAAGGCTGCAATTACAAATACAAGGTGTTGTAGAATTATTGGACACATTACAAAATTATACAAAACAAAATGTTAAACAGATAGAAAGAAACTGACTGTACTAACTTACAATGTAACTACACAAGTTAATAAATTTTGATGTGAGATCCCTTAGTTGCTCGTAGTACGTCCAAGCGATATTTGATTTCATGCCATGTATTGGCAAGCATGTGCAGACTTATGAAATTAACAGCAGCTGTGATACGTTGCTTCAGTTTCTGCAAATCAGTACAAGGCGTACCTGATAGACACGATCCTTCACATGAAATAATCCAATGGAGTTAGATCTGGAGAGCGAGGAGGCCACTGAATGGGACCACCACACCCAATCCATCTGTTGGAGAAATGCTAATTTAGGCGCTTGCATACACATGTTGACCAATGCAGAGGTGCGCCGTCTTGTTGGAAAACGACGTCATATCTTTTGATCTGGGGATAGCGAAATTTTCTAGCATATCCAAGTAAATGTCACCCTTTATGTTTTTTTTTTTTTGCAGAAGAAAGGGCCAGTCACTTCTCTTTTTGACAGGGCACACCACACATTAACTGTTGGAGAATCACGTTCCAGTTCAATGGCAGCATGAGGCGGTTCACTGTCCCATATCCTACAGTTGTGACGATTCACAATACCTGATACATGAAATGTGGATTCATGACTAAAAATTACAGTACTGAGAAAGTTTTCGTCGTTTTCCACTCGATTCAGCATATCCACAGTGAAATCATATCGCAGAGTGTGATCATTTATATACATGTGCAAGATATTGTGAACTGTCAATTTCAGAATACACAGTCCTCTGCTTGCTTTACGAACGGATTTCTGGGGCTTTGTTGGAAACTTTCGTTAACTTGGTCAACCATCTCACCGCTGATGCTAGGCCTACCGGCTCCTCCATGACGTTCCACATTGGCAATATCTTTAAACTGTTTCATGCACCACTTAACTGAATTTGTTGACGGAGGATTACAACCATACTCTAAACAGTACCGTCTTTTAACTTTAATGATAGGCTTTAATTCCGCAAGCCATAACACACACATTGCCTTCTGCTGATTGCGCATTTCTCATACATTCCTCATCAGGCCCCACCTAGCACCATCTATCGGATTCTGGGAATAACAATTCTGCAAAAAAAAAAAAAAAAAAAAATGGAAACCGTGTTAGTAATACGTGGCCGCTCCGGTGGCGCAGTGGTCTAAGGCGCTGGCCTCTGATCATTCGTCCGTAAGGGGTCCAGGTTCGAATCCCGTTCAGGCATGGATGTTGTGTTTGTCTTACGGCACTGGCTCTCTCCCTTCCCTGGAACTAGTGACCTTAAATTAGAGACGGGCGACTGCTTATAGCCCATTGAGTTGCTCACGGTGGTCGTTAAAACTACAATCAAAAAAAAAAAAAAAAAAAAGTAATACGTGACATAGAAAAACAGACAATGCTCATAGTTTTTTTTTTTTTGTACATAATTTTGTAATGTGTCCAATAATTCTCGGACACCCTGTATAATAAATAACGCAAGACTAGATAGGTATGTTCAGGAAATTAGACATTCCATGAATTGGGACTCTAAACATAATTTGAACATCAACAGGACTTTCAGGCAGAAAACTGAACTGGTAATAGAAGAGAGAGGTAGAGCTATAATAAACAGTCACAAATGGTGATTAATGGAACAGGATTTGCAATGCATACTTCAATCGATACCTAGGAGATGTACTTGGTGTTAGCTCAAAAATTTGGTCCTATGCATACACAAAAAAAAAAAAATAAAAAAAAAAAATCTTCTCTATGAAATCTTATGTAAAGTATGTAAAAGGAGGTATATATAACCTTGATTTAGTCTTCTGAGGATTGTTTTAAGTAAATCTACTAAATCTTGGAGATCTTCTGAGTTGCCCACAGACGTTGCTGAAGTTCCACATTTCTTTTGTAAATTTCTATCCTTATCCTAAAATCTGAAAAAATTGGGAAGTAAGCATGGAAGCCCATATAAGGGGGTTAGCCCTTCTTCCCTGGAAATCTGACCATTCCCTTTCTATTCTTGAAAGGACTACAGAGTATTAGCATTGATATTGCTAATTTTTCTGTTAAACTTCTGGATACATGTTTATGCAGAAAAAATAGGAAAAACTGGGAATTTCCAGGAGAAAACTTTAATATTTACAGTAGAAAGCAGTAATAAAATTTCCCATTGCATGTTGGGGGACAGAATATATACACTGAAGAGCAATTGAATTAGAGATACCTGTCTAGTAACGTGTGGCACCACCTTTCGCCCTGATGACGGCGTCGATTTGTCTCGGCATGGACTCGACAAGACACTGGAAGCATTGGGAAGCCATACGGATCCACGACCCCTGAACAAGCTCCCACAGTTCACGAAGATTTGATGGAGGGGGGTCAGAGTAACAGCTTATCTCTCTCGATGGCATCCCAGATGTGCTCGATGGGATGGAGGTCAGGTGACTTAGCTGGCCAAGGAAGTGAGGTCACGTCGGTGGAGTGTTCATCCAACCATTCGGATACAATTCGGGAGCGATGGCACGGTGCATTGTCTTGTTGCAGGATGAGGTCCCCAGTGGGATGTTAAAGACGCACAAACAGGGGCAAATGGTCATACAGGGTATCCCGGTAACGTTGACCTGTGAGGGACGATGCTACACATACCAGAGGTCCCATTTCAGTCCACGTAAACAGTCCCCAGACGAGAATGTCACCCCCACCAGCTTGAAGAGTACCCTGCTGGCAAAAAGGATCCATTGCTTCATGTGGTTTGCGCCGTACTCGTATCCTGCCATCCGCATGTACCAACGTGAATCTCTACTCATCAGTCCAAGCAACATTTTCCCACATGTCTAGGGTCCAGTGGCGATGTTGCCATGCCCATGCTAATCTTTGCACCCTGTGATGTGCTGTCAGCAGTGGTACTCTTGTGGGACGATGGCTTCTGTACCCCATAGTGAGGAGATGGTTCTGGATGGTGTGGTTGCTCACACGTTTTTGTGCACCAGTGTTAAATTGCCGAGCGATTTCTTGCACTGTGGCCCGTCTATCCGCTGTTACAATGCGAGCTAGCCGACAATGACCCTGCTCATCCACACGCTGTTGTCCACGGCAGTTGGCCCTTGCAGGGATGATTTTACCGGATTCGATGTAATCACGGTGCACCCGTGACACAATGGCTCGTGAAAATCCCAGTGCCTGCACAACTTCCGAGATGGAGTGACCCATTCGTTGGGCCCCGACAATTTGCCCACGATCAAATGTGCTTAGATCCTTTGTCTTACCCATACCGCGTCCAACTCTTACTGATTCCGTTTCGCATCACTCCTTATATTGTCAGATTGATGCATACGTCATGTCGTTTCCGTTTACAGGGCCGCCCACAGCGCTATATTTGCATAATGCCAGCTGTCTCTAATTCAATTGCTCTTTAGTGTACATACAGTATGGGAAAGTATAAAAGGTGAAGAAGTGAAAATGTATCATCTGCAGCAGCTATTCACTACTGAACAAAGATCTTTCGAAAATTTGTCTTGAAGGTATTTTATTTTCATTCTTGATGAGCAATTTAGGGGATCTCGGGTTTCGTGGTGCAGGTGACACAAGTGGTCAAGAGGATCAAAATAACAATAGTATGGTTCTAATTGTTCTAACATGCTGTTTAATGAAACTATAACTACTACTTACAGTAGCAAAATACTGTTCTTCACATGTTTATACTAGTAATTTTAAGCAGAAGTCAACAGGTTCTTGGTAGTATTAACAAAAAGCAAACTACAAGCAGCACAATCAAAAGGACTTACCCCAACTTTGAAAAGTAGGCCTACATCCATTGTCGTCCGGCTTTTTCTGCTAGTGATTGAATATCAGCGGTCGACAAGACATATATCACAACGAACAGTAAAAGCGACCAATTGAGTAAAACATGAATAAAACAGTATAAAACCAAGTATAAAATGGTGAAAAGCCGGACAACAATGGATGTAGGCCTATTTTTCAAAGTTGGGGTAAATCCTTTTGATTGTGCTGCTTGTAGTTTGCATTTTGTTAATATTACCAGGAACCTGTTGACTTCTGCTTAAAATTGCTAGTATGAGCACGTGAAGAACAGTAATTTGCTATGTGCATTTATGCACTTAGGATTTTCTAGTTATGCTGTTCAATTTCACTTGTCCTTTTTTTTTTTTTTCAATGTAATTTTTGGGTCTCTTCTGGTTTCTAACTAATTTTGTGAGTTGAGACTATGGTAAAAACAGATAACAAGAAAGCACAGTGGATATTTGCACATGGTGTTTGTAGGCCTGTATGTTATTTATATACACTGCCGGAAAGTGAAAAAAGAACACCAAGAAGGAATTGGCGGACGATCATGAAATTTACATATGTTAATGGGGTCAAGTTTACGTAGGTGTGATGTTAATTTCGGGACCAACCGGTGAGCGCTTACGCCACAGCACGGCATAATATGAAAATTATTGTCGGTGGTGTTTAAGGAATACTGCGAAGTGAATGTAATCAGTTGTCGGCGTACGGACACGTGCGAAGACGCTGAAGAAAGCTGTAATGCCTGGACATGGAAGACGTGTACGATTTCAGCACTTATCGGACTTTGAGCGAGGTCGTCTAGTCAGACTCCGCGAGGCCGGGTGGTCGTATCGTCGCATTGCAGAGTGAATTGGACGGGAAGTATCGGTGGTGGTACAATGGTGGCGTAGATGGTCCGAGGAACATTTCCACACAAGAAGACGTGGAACCGGGAGTCACAGACTGACTGATGAGCGGACCGATTGACACATAAGAAGAGCGGCGTTGTCAAGCAGAACATCCACTGTGACACAAATCCGAGCTGACGTTGCACCTGAGGTGACTGTGCGAACAATCCGCAACCATCTACTGGATGCAGGACGACCTGCACGTGTGCCTCTGGCATGTGTACCTCTGACTCCAGCCCACCGTCAGGAATGGCTGCAGTGGTGTCGCCAACGTCTGCACTGTAGAACGCAATAGCGATCATTCGCGTTCAGCGATGAAAGCAGATTCTGCTTGGAAGCCTCCGATGGCCGTATGCGTGTTTACAGACGCACAAGGGAGCGTTTCCACCCTTCTTGCATCCACCAGCGACACACATGGCCTACACCTGGTCTCCTGGTGTGGGGAGCGATCAGCTATCAATCCCGTACACAACTAGTGTTTGTACCTAGTTGTGTACGGGATTGTTAGGTACGTTAAACAGCACCTCCTACATCAACATCATTCAGCCCATTGTTGTGCCATTTGTAAGGTTGGTCCATCGTGGTGTTTTCCAGCAAGATAACGCATGCCCACACACGGCACGTGCAACACAACATGCACTTCAGAGTGTCGGACAACTTCCATGGCCTGCACGTGCACCAGATTTGTCTCCCATTGAGCACGTGTGGGATTTTATGGGACAACGACTTATCCAGTCTCCACGGCCAGCCATGACCATCCCTGATTTACGCGTCCAGGTTGAGGATGCTTGGAACGCAATACCCCAAACTTAAATCCAACATCTGTATGACAGACTCCATGCCAGAATTGCACAGTGTGACGCAGTTCATGGCGGTTCAACCTCGTACTAACCACGTTACATGGACATGTTATTTTTCAGTTTACCAGCAAATACAGCTGTATTTTGCCATAATGTTTTGATCACGTTATCCTCTGTAATCCGTTATTATGCTCTATAAATTTCGTTGGTATCAGACGTCTCCTTCTTGGTGTTCTTTTTTCACTTTCCGCCAGTGTAGTTGGGATTCTGTTTGCCCCCTCTCGAAAACTAAGCTATGGAAGTAAGTGTGCAGTGTGTCATTTTTTCAATGCACTGATGTGTTTTAAACATGTCATAGACTTATTATTCTGCCTGAATGTATGTCATATTCAGAAAAGTTGATGTAATGCCAAATTTTTATGGTAAAAATAGGTGGAATTTTTAGTTTTATTTTTTTTATTGGAATTTTGATTCTGGAGATATAGATCTCTATGGTGCATGTGTGTAGGTCCATAGGTACCAGGAGTGCAAGGGAGGATGATTGCCCTCCCACAATGGTGTTATCAAGAGCACAAATTCATGCTCTGGAAAACATAAAAGATATAAATGCATGATGTGTCAATAAATTTACTGCAAACTGTACTTTAAAAAGAAAGTTATACTGTATTTTTTAAAAATGCCTAAGTCACACATGGAATCCTGTGGAGCTAACCACTGTACAGAGTATCCTATTCTGAGAGGTGTGAACCCCTCATGTGCATGAAAAGAATTATCACAAACAGTGGAAAGGCATGTAAAGCAATATGTGAATATGCCTAACCTCTTTGACTTTTCTGAATACCCTGTATGAATGAAGAGTTAATCAGTAATTCATATTCTGTCACAGAAAGGAAAGGCCATCTGAGTGTTTAAACTTGCATGGAATTTTTTCAAAAGCCCTAATGCGAAAGTATCTCCCTGTTCTTATGTTCACTATCTGTTACTCATTCCTTCTGTGTGCCAGTTAGTTTTTCATTTTACACAGTACTCTTTCATCATCATTTATATAACCCATACAAGAAAAGCTTGCTATGTGTGTGTGTGTGTGTGTGTGTGTGTGTGTGTGTGTTTGTTTCAGTTGATAGAATGTTCCTCTAGGATTCAAAACCTGTACATTAAACAGACACTACACAGTGCTTATTTCATAATTGTTTCTGTAATAGAAATCATGTTATGCAAGATATCCATAAAGGTACAATTCCATGTCAGATCAATCACCTTCTTGACCTCACCATTTCTGATTTTGATGAAATTTGGTATGAAGCACACATATGACAAGGTAAGTAATTCTGCCAATTTTCAGATTTTTATTTTGAAAATTGTCCAAGATACACACATAATAAAAATCGAAATTTTCGTAAAAAATGACAAACTCGCACACTTATAAATGGCTGTAAATTTTTTCCTAATTGTAGTAGAGTGACAATTCAAACACAGTTGCAAAAGCTAAAGGATTGAGCTTTCTATAGATATCATACATAACCTTCTTACAACAGATTAAAGTTTCAAGGTCATCCAATTTGACTTTGAATATCTCAAAACATGCCATTTTAAAAAATTACGAAGAAAATATATTTTATTGCTACAATATTCTTCTACCCATGTGCCAGATATTAGGCTGGCACCGCTATGGCAAGGCAGTGTAGGATCAATAGGAGTGTCATGCTGCACCCTTCTGTATGTAAGGCACAGAGACATACCATGCAATAAATATTTCTTACATTGAGGATTTGTGTTTATTATACATGAAATGTGTATATATCATAACAGATCAACAGATTTATCAGAAATATGCTATGTGACAGCAATTTTACATGATAGACACAATTTTCAGCAGTAAATAATGTCAACAAATCTTTGAGATCAGAGATTGAAACTCCACCCATTTTAGCCAATGGCAGGGCTTCTTCTTAGCCAATGACAAAGCTTCTTATTAGAGCCAATGACAGGGTTTCTTATTAGAGCCAATGGCAAGGCTTCTTATTACAGCCAATGAGAAATCTTACTGGTACACCATTTTACATTTGCTGTTATTTCAATTCTGAGCTTGTGAGTGTGTGGTTATCAATTTATCCGTAACATTGTTAACTGTTTAATTGTTATTTTATTTTATCTTTATTGTTATCTTTATTTAATCAATTTCTTTTTATCAAACTATATTTATTTATCATTTTTTTTGCAGGTGCAGTTTTATTAACCAAAATGGACTTTAAAAGTCAAATAATTTTTTGTTGCAATCCTCTGGGTAAAAGTGGACACACAAGGTTTAGAAAGAATCTGAGAAAAGTACAGCCTTGGATGGTTCAGAAATGTCCAAATATAACATTAGAACAGAAAATATGTAGTTCATGCAGAAAATCTATCTCTGAAATGCCAGGTCCTATATGTATAATTGAAACAGATGCAGAGGCAGAGCAACCTTGGCTAAGTGAAGATAATTCAGAAGTAGTGGTGAAGAGTGAGATATGGACTGACAGAGACACAACTTTGGATAGTCTGAATGATACGTTACTTTCTCTAGGCGAATCTCCTGTGAAAAAAAAAAAAAGATTAGGTGTTGGACAGTACAGTAAGAAGAAATATCAGAAAATTGGTGAAGTGATAAAAGACTACATAGGTGTTCCAGAATGTGATAATCCTGTGACAGTGTCTGATGAATCGGTCATAATTTCACAGTTGAAAGAAAAATTTCAAGAAACAGACTCTAGCAGGGTTAAAGTCCAAATACTAACAATATTACCTAGAACCTGGAGTATTCGTAAAATTCAGGAAGAATTTTGTGTAACATATTACACGGCACGAAAGTCTAAAAATCTTGTGGAAGAGCAGGGTATTTTAGCAAATCCTAGGCCTGGGAAAACTCTCCGTGACAGCACAGTTGAAAACGTTATTGCATACTATAATAGTGATGAAGTGAGCCATTGTTTACCAGCAAAAAAAGATTTTGTTACAATGATAGAATCAGGATCAAAAGTACAAAAACAGAAACGTCTTATTCTAAGAAATTTGAAAGAGATATTTCAAAGATTTAAAGATAAGAATCCTAATGTCAAAGTAGGGTTTTCAAAGTTCTGTGGTTTACGCCCAAAGAATTGTGTGCTGGCTGGTGCAAATGGAACACACTGTGTCTGTGTGTGTTGTGCTCATGAAAATATAAAACTTATGCTAGCAGGGTGCAAATTGCAAGACTTACCTCGTAATGATGAATTACCAGTTAGGACATACAAAGATTGCCTTGCAAGAATAACTTGTTACCCTCCTCTTCCAGAATACTTCTTCTTCAAGTGTGATTCTTGTCCTGGTATAGCACACTTACTAGAGCAAATAAGTAGCTTATTCACCATGAATGGGATTGATGAAATTGTATATAAATTGTGGACTACAACTGATCGCACAACACTTATGACAGTCTGTAACACTGTAGAAGAATTCCTTGAGACCTTTGAATCAAAAGTGAAATTGCTATTGCCACATTCTTTTATAGCTATTCAGCAGTCATACTTTCTGTCAATTCTGAAAGAAAACCTTGATGATAATCAGTGTGTTGTGTTGTGCGATTTTGCTGAGAATTATTCCTTCATACTGCAGGATGCAGTCCAAGGATACCACTGGAACAATTTCCAAGCTACTATTCACCCTTTCATCGTGTACTACAAAAGTTCACACACACTTCAGTTGGATCATGTTTCTTTTGTTGTCATCTCAGAATGTCTTAAGCATGACACTATCAGTGTTCACCTTTTCCAGAGCCAATTGTTGCAGTTTATATCATCACATTTTGACAAGAAAGTAGAACACATCTATTACTTCTCAGATGGTGCAGCCTCACAGTATAAGAACAGGAAGAATTTTGTCAATCTGTGCCATCATGATGTAGATTTTGGTATCACAGCTGAGTGGCATTTCTTTGCCACCTCACATGGAAAGGGGCCATGTGATGGCGTGGCAGGCACCATTAAGAGATTAGCTGCACGTGCCAGCCTTCAGTGTTCATACAATGACCAAATTATGACACCGCAACAACTGTATGATTGGGCTTCCAGAAACATTCCTTTCGTGCCATTTTAAATACAGCACGGACAAGGACTATGATAACCACAAGGAGTTTCTCGAGATATGTCATGCTAGTGCTCGACCAATTCCTGGTACTCAAAAACTTCACTGTGTAATACCAGTAAGCCGCACAGCTATTAAAAAAGATGTATTCAAACTCAACTGAATACAAGGTTGAGTCAGTATTGCTAAATCCAATAGAACTGGATCTGGAGGATATTCGTGGCTATGTTATTGTTGAGTATGATAACCAGTGGTGGGTTGGTTCTGTTTTGGATGTGAACATTCATACAGAACAAGTTAAGATAAGTTTTCTGCACCCACATGGACCTTCAGTGTCTTTCACATACCCACAGAAGCCAGATCTATTAGAAGTGGATAAAACAGCAGTCATTACGAAGGTTGACCTACGAACAGCAACAGGTTGGACATATTTTATGGAGAGAAGCGAAATAGAGATGGTCACTAGCAAGATGGCATCACATTCTTTTGGTTTGCAACCTTATTTACCAAGCAGTTCACTTGTATGTGTACACCAGTAATATAACCTGTAACACATTGTGAAATTAATACATACATGCATCTGGAAAACAGTTATTGTACATTTGTCCGAACCTAACCTGGAGGACATATACTCCTATTAATCCTACACTGCCTTGCCATAGCGGTGCCAGCCTAATATCTGGCACATGGGTAGAAGAATGTTGTAGCAATAAAATATATTTATTTTTCATAATTTTTTAAGATGGTATGTTTTGAGATATTCAAAGTCAAAGGTCACAGTGGATGACCTTGAAACTTTAATCTGTTGTAAGAAGGTCATATATGGTATCTATAGAAAGCTCAATCCTTTAGCTTTGCAACTGTGTTTGAATTGTCACTCTACTACAATTAGGAAAAAATTTACAGCCATTTATAAGTGCGCAAGTTTGTCATTTTTTACAAAAATTTTGATTTTTATTATGTGTGTATCTTGGACAATTTTCAAAATAAAAATCTGAAAATTGGCAGAATTACTTACCTTGTCATATGTGTGCTTCATACCAAATTTCATCAAAATCAGAAATGGTAAGGTCAAAAACTTATTTTTTTTTATTGATCTGAGGTGAAATGTCCCAATGGCAGGCAGTACTTTGCATAAGAGTCATACAAAATTTGAAGTGCAGTATTCCAGAAATTATACATTTGGTATAGCAACATAAGATATTGACTCAGTTTCTTTTGTAAGATACATGTACTTGGAGTGCCACTTTTCCAAAATAAGAAATCAACGCTGCCAACGTTTTGTACTAATTTTGTACATTTTTGTACACCCCCAAAAAAATTTTGTATACCGCCGGAAGTGGTACTTTTTAGCTCTCTAAAAGTGGCACTCCAAGTACATGCTGGAGTGCCACTTTTTCAAAATCGAAAATAAATACTGCCAAAGTTTTGTACAGTTTTGTACACCCAAAAGAAAATTTTGTACACCACCGGAAGTAGTACTTTTTGGCTCTCTTAAAGTGGCACTCCAAGTAGATGCTGTGTGCCACTTTCTCAAAATCAAAAATAACTATTGCCAAAGTTTTGTACTAGTTTTGTACACCCAAAAGAAAATTTTGTACACCACCAGAAGTGGTACTTTTTGACTCTCCTTTTTAGCCCTTGAGCATGTACTTGGAGTGCCACTTTTCCAAAAACGAAAATAAACACTGCCAGAGTGTTGTCCTAGTTTTGTACAGTTTGTACACCCAAAATAAAATTTTGTACACCACCGGAAATAGTACTTTTTGACTTTCCTTTGTGGCCCTCGAGCATGTACTTGGAGTGCACTTTTCCAAAAAAGAAAATAAACACTGCCAGAGTGTAGTCCTAGTTTTGTACAGTTTTGTACACTCAAAAGAAAATTTTTTACACCACCGGAAGTAGTACTTTTTGATTTTCCTTTGTGGCCCTCGAACATGTACTTGGAGAGCCACTTTTCCAAAATTGAAAAAAAAAAACACTGTCAGAGTGTTGTCCTAGTTTTATACACCCAAAGAAAGTTTTGTACACCACTGGAAGTGGTGATTTTTGACTCTCCTTTGTGGCCTTCGAGCATGTACTTGGAGTGCCACTTTTCCAAAATTGAAAAAAAAACCCACTGCCAGAGTGTTGTCATAGTTTTGTACACCCAAAAGAAGATTTTGTACACCACCGGAAGTGGTACTTTTTTGACTCTTGATTTTTGAAGCAGTAGCTTAAATGGTTAACTAATTTGATTAATATTCCTAGTTTGTTGCATATAAAACACACTTTTGTAATAACCCAAAAGCAGAGCGGCCAAGTTGGAAGAATCACCAAAAGGATTTATGTTTAAAATCTCCTTTTCTTTAATTTTCCACTCAATGAAAGTTCGAAGGTCACTATATAAAAAATCGTCACATTGTGATTCATCATTTGACACAAAATAGCTCTTAGATCAACATATAGCAACAATACGTATTCGTTTAAATCTCTCTCTTTATATCAGTTCCCCACAATTACTTGCAATCTTTCTCTCTCTACCCCCCCCTCCCATTATTTACAATCAAGGTTGTCTCTATAAATTTTGCTGTGACTCACTGTCAGTGTTGCTAAAATGTACAAGCTGTTTAGAGAAGTAACGAACTCTGGTATGCGTCACAGACTGAAATTCAAGCAATTTGAATTTCTGCGCAATGCTTTTTCAATCTAGTGGTTTTCAGTTTAAACAAAAATTTTATATTTAAGCATTGCTTTGTAGAAATAAAAAGATATTCAGTGAAACTTTGGCTATGCGTACTCCAGTTATATTTTTTGACATTTATACATAATTCTGCGTTAGTCCCGATATTTTACTGTATTTTCTAAGCTTTTCCAATTCAATAATAGCTAATTGATTCATTTATACCCTTTTTCGATGTACATAAATTTTGTAATTTCTGATTATCACAAACTCACAGTTCTTTGATTCGTTCACGTATACGTAACCGGTATATCACAAGTTTGAGAGAATCGAGACAGCGTTACTGAGTTCCTGGTGCAGCCAAAGTTGTACCTTCATCCCATCAGAGAAGGGTATGCTGTTTACTTTCAGTCAGCGTTGTTGGTTGTTGTGTTCCTTCTTCGTGCAAAGTTGAACCTTGATCTCATCAGAGAAGGATATGTTGTTTAGTTTCGGTTTGGATGAAAAATTTATTTCGCAATCATTGCTCTGAATAAAACGTGCACTTAGGCAAGCTACAACTTTTGGACTTTTGGCATGGTGCGGACGTTTTTTTGTTGTTGTAGTTCAGCCATGAAATAGATGGTGCAAAACTTAATAACGTTCATAGTTATGTTTTTTCTCTGACTTTGACAAATTTTAAACAAGCAAAGATTAGAGAATATTTTACTCAAATACTATTGAGAAATCAACTTGTAAACAATTTGCTTTGAAAAGAGTGATGCTAATAAAGGAGTAATAGGGGTATGAATATAACACAAAATAACATTCGGATTTACTACAAAGTTTTTAAAAAGTAAAGATTTTTTTTTTTTCATGTATTGAAAATGCGAAATTGTACATAATCATTTTGTCATGTAGTTTTTAAAATATTTGGTCAAACTTTGGGAACTTGTTTTACCGCCATTTTGGTGACAAAAAAAATCATATAAAGGGCCGGAAACTTTTTCCCGCTGCGTTATCCCCCATGAGCATGGGCGTCCGCTGCAACTTTTCCGGGGGAGGGGGCAAACGGGTATACTCCCACTATCATAATTATTGCTTAAATTTATAGTACCCCTGCGTCTTTATATGGCATAGTGGGGTTGGGTCAGGCGAGTGCATCGGGCCCTTAAAGCTAGGGAGCACTGTTAGTTCGGAGCACTGTTAGCCCCCCCAAAGTTTGGGAACTTGGACACATCTTTCTTCCTATAGTCAATATTTAGTATTGAAATAACGAACAATATAATAATTTTGTCATTTACCAATTACTGGCCACTGATTATTCATATCTGAGTCAAAAGTTTAACCTTACTGTAGGCTTCTTGCTAAATTTAATAATCAACT
Source organism: Macrothele yani (assembly GCA_039090855.1). Classification (NCBI taxonomy): domain Eukaryota; kingdom Metazoa; phylum Arthropoda; class Arachnida; order Araneae; family Macrothelidae; genus Macrothele; species Macrothele yani. The sequence continues at coordinate 25,264,103 of CM077027.1, read as the reverse complement.
TAATACAGTCTTTTTGTATGGAAACATTAACTTGGGGTTACATAAAACAATTGCACTGCTCCATCGTTCTTTATTGAGTATGAGTATAAACCCCCCCCTTTTTTTTATAGACATTTATCTTTATACCCCCTTCAATTTTCTGTTTCTTGCACTTTAGAAGAGATACTATGAAACAAAAACTGCGAACGTCTTGGTTTTGGCCAAATCTATCAATCACATTTTAAATGAGTTCATGTTTATTCTCAAAAACCTTTTCTCGATGAATACTCATCATGCACAGTCCAGATAAACGTCCATCTGCCATTTTTGGCCTTAACCAGGTATTTAACCGTTCTCATAGTGCTGAAAGACCTCTCCACTGGGCAGGTTGTTACTGGTAATGTTTGAGCAATAAGAATAGCCTGTCGAACAGAAGGAAACAGATCAGTGTTTTTGAGCAAGCCTAAAGTTCGTCTTCACATCCATCATCTTGTTTCTTCCTTCCTGACCACATTTCAAACTGTTATGGATAGGTTTTGCTCATGTGTGTAATTAATAGTTAAATTTAGCAAATGTTAAAATTAAGGTAAATATTGACTTTAGGTGGAAATTAAAATTTGGGAGACGGGTGGGTGCATTTCGAAACAAAAAGTAAATTCAATCAATTAAGGCCATGATAAATGAAAATAAAATGCAATAGAACAATGATATTAGGACATTCCAAAAGTTATTATTGAAAGTTTGCGTTATTTGAATTTACGATGAGCTGTGACACCTGCAAGTGTAAAATAAGTAATTACTGTTTACATGTGTACCAAATTTGTGAACACTAAAAAATGGATGGTACACTTTGGAAGCACTGATATCCTAAGTGAAAATCCCCCAAATATGTGGCGTCAGTTGAATAAACAAATACATCGCTCTTTCCACGTTTTACCAACACACAGCATAACAATTTTTCGGTTGCTGGATGTCCTACACATTGAAGCTATTCGGCCCTTTGGCTCCGGGTTGTAATACGATTGCTCTGCAATCGCCTTATTGGTGCACTGCTGAAGGAAAGTGCGAGGCCACATGGAGATTCCTCGTGAAGGATGTTGATCCTACAATTGTCGGTGGTTGTACTAAACTATGTAATTATAGCCTTGATGTTTTTCTTAACACTCGCAGCTACCCGTCACAGTAGCATCTGTAAAAAGATCGTTTTCCAAATTAAAATTTGCAAAAACTATTTGAGAAGCATCATGTCACAAGATAGGCTGCAGGAATTGTCACTGCATAGAAAGGCAGTTTGCCAAAAGAATGGACCTCAACGCTTAATAATTTCGCCAAAAAATGAAGGCTGGAATAAAAGACTTAGGCCTAAAAACATGAAAATTTCCACTTATCGCATAATTTTTTTCCACTTGTATTTTAATCATATAATTATAATTTATATTATATCTATATTATGTAGTTATATGGTACACTCAGTGGTCGAAGTGGCACAGAGCTACTGCCGGTATGGTGTCAACCATAGATCCACATAGCATAAATAGGAGGTTTCGAAAGAAATACATACCATTCCGTATAATTGTTTTTTTTTTTGTTTTTTTTGGTATTGAAAAATTAATGTATATAATATTATAAAATTAATGTAAAAATTTAAAAAAACTTCATTGAAGGGTTTGTGGTCTCTTTCAGTCTCAGCTGCTAATTATCAATTTTATCCGTTAAAAATGTCATTTGCCGTTTTTTGCGTTAAAATTTGTGCTTTCATCCTAATATCTTTACGTAGTTTGTAAAGGGTTTATAATTTATTACATACCGGGATGGTAAATAACGTTTTTTTTAACTGCCGGTATGCTCACTTCCATTTTTGTTAACTACCGGTATCCCATACCGGCCCATTTCGAACACTGCGTATAGTACTCGTATATTTGCAAACGTATCACATACCTGCACATTGCATTTCCACACGCACTCGTTTTTTCCTGGCCTGCATTGAAGTTTTGTTGTACATGCAAATTAATATCTGCAGCTACGAAATCCATATTGCATTCTTGCAGTGTAGAATACTGAATTCCCAGTTTGTATACAACCATATTCAATAACGATCACTAAAGTCTCATAGTTCTTAACCTTAAACATTTAAATATATTTTACCGAATTCATTTCAATGTGATAAAACATATATTCATGATTATGCATCTGACAGCTCACCGTGTTAAATCTGACTGGCTGATTGATAACCTTGCATTATGTACTTCTGTTCCAAAATTTATTTTAAAAGTTAAAATTACAGGGCTCTATAGGTAGTTCCTTTACTTTACCAGACAGTCTCCCTAACTTCCTGACATCCCCATTTTCCCAAAACAAACACCGTGAAAAACACATCCTCCCTAGTGTCTGAAATCCTGGAAAAATTATTATGCTTAGGGGTGCTGAAATGAACTTTCTGGGGTTGCACAAGTGGTGCTAGTTACGCCACTGCGAATGCGCCGAGGTGTTTTGCAACTTCCCCCTCCCCCAACCTTGCTCGGCATGGCTGCTAGACTGGAAGCGATGATACGCGCTGATTTGAATTCCTTTTCCTCGCGTTTTCGAAATGCTTTTGCTGAAAGCATTGCTTAACAAAGCAACAAAAAACTGTTTCTTTTCTTCCTTTACTATAAAAATGAAGGCTCCGACAATTTCTTAGTTTATACAAGACAACCGCACGAAAATTTGCGACCTTGAACAAATAAAAGTTGCGTATAATGAACACAAAAACAGCTGGTTGTGTATAATGAACAGGAGTAAAAGTATGTAATGAACTGGAAAAAGATAGTAGTGTTTACTTACGAATTTCGAAAGATGACACTCTAAGAGCATGCTGGACAACCAAAGAGAACCATCGCCGGAGGGGTACATAACTCTCTTTTGTCTGTACAAAACTAGTGCACCATTGTGGCAGTGTTTATTTTCGATTTTGGAAATATGGCACTCCAAGTACATGCTCGAGTGCCACAAAAGGAGAGTCAAAAAGTACCACTTCCGGTGGTGTAAAAAATTTTCTTTTGGGTGTACAAAACTAGGACAACACTCTGCCAGTGTGTTTTTTTTTCAATTTTGGAAAAGTGGCACTCCAAGTACATGCTCGAGGGACACAAAGGAGAGTCAAAAAGTACCACTTCCGGTGGTGTACAAAATGTTCTTATGGGTGTACGAAACTGTACAAAACTAGGACAACATTCTGGCAGTGTTTTTTTTTTTTTTTCAATTTTGGAAAAGTGGCACTCCAAGTACATGGTCGAAAGCCACAAAGGAGAGTCAAAAAGTACCACTTCCGGTGGTGTACAAAATGTTCTTTTGGGTGTACAAAACTGTACAAAACCAGGACAGCACTCTGGCAGTGTTTTTTTTTTTTTTTCAATTTTCGAAAAGTGGCACTACAAGTACATGCTCGAGGGCCACAAAGGGGAGTCAAAAAGTACCACTTCCGGTGGTGTACAAAATTTTCTTTTGGGTGTACAAAACTGTACAAAACTAGGACAACACTCTGGCAGTGTTTATTTTCGTTTTTGAAAAAGTGGCACTCCAAGTACATGCTCGAAGGGCACAAACAAAGGAGTCAAAAGGTACCACTTTCGGTGGTGTACAAAATTTTCTTTTGGGTGTACAAAACTAGGACAACACTCTGGAAGTGTTTATTTTCGTTTTTGGAAAAGTGGCACTAAGTACATGCTCGAGAGCCACAAAGGAGAGCCAAAAAGTACCACTTCCGGTGCTGTACAAAATTTTCTTTTGGGTGTACAAAATTGTACAAAACTAGTGCATAACTTTGGCAGTGTTGATTTCTTATTTTGGAAAAGTGGCACTCCAAGTACATGTATCTTCTTTTGTACTATGGTGCCTCCTTTTAAAATTCTGTAAAATTCTGACTCTGGTTGTGCTGTGGCTTTATTGGAGCTCTGTGGAGTAAATAATGCTTCACAATTCTTCAGCTTATCTGATGGGGATGCCATGTGTCAGTGATTAGGTGATGAGGATTGCATCAAAATTTTTGGAAGGAAAGTAAACAACCTGAGGTGTGCTGATAATACAACTTTATGCCTTTTGTGTTTAAAAGGTTTATGTCTGAACTTACATGAAATCAAAGTGATAGTAATTGGAGATACCAATTATAAATATAAGGACTAATGTAATGGCTGCTTGTATTAATGAACCTAGATCTTGTCGTTAAGTAAAACCAAATGAACAGGAAATCTAGGAGGTTCAACAGTTCGGTAAATAAAACTTCAAGACTTAGACCATGTGTTTGCATTATTGATACAAAGAGGAGAAATTCGTGTAAAATGCATCTCTGGTGTTGTTGCCAGGATATGTAAGTCAGATCTTCCCATTTAGAGAAGATTATAAATTCATTTGCTTAGTTCTTATGATTGAAATATAAACTTTCAATTTGCACAAGGCGACAACTCCCATGGAGCATCTTACATCATCCCAAGAATGGCCTAAGGAATGGGGTTAATATTTAAATTCCTAACTTTTACAGACCTTAAACAGGGTAAGTACAGTACATAGTACTATCTGTTCTTTCATATTTTCTAATTTGTTCAGTGTTTCATCAAGTCTGTGCCAACTGAACTTGCACTGAGTAGTTTAACGAATCAAATTTATATAAGTGTAACCCTCCTCAAAGTTTAATGAAAACATATGTGAATAAATATGTTCTCCCCCATTGTTTTAGTGATCTCCAGGTCAAACTATGTAAAGACAAAAGAAAATATACAGGGTGATTCATCAAGAAATTCTTGGACAATAATAGCCCAATGGGATGGTACGCCATGGTGCTGGAACACCATATTGGGCTGCTAATCAATAGCTGTAGCATGTCCAGATATGTCTCCACTGTCACTGTTTTCTCCACAAAGAAAAAGGGCCCGAACATGTCGAAGCACACCAGACGTTCACCTTTTGACTATCTCATTCAACTTCTCGAATTTTCGGAGCCCCATATTCTGCAGTTATGCCAATGTACCCTCCTTCAGACGAAAAACATTGCTTCATCACTAAATATCCATGTCCGCAGATAATGTTCATCTTCGACTTTGGACAAAATGTCTTGAGCAAATTAGAAACGGCGGGGTTTTTCTTCCCGCTGTAAAGCCTGTACAATCTGCAGTTTGTATGCATGGAGTTGTAGGCGGTTATGCAGAACCCTCCAAACACTCGTTTGCGGCATACCTAACAGTGACACAGTTTGTCTTGTTGACTTCTGAGGGCTTTGAGAAAAGGCTTCCTGGACGTGATCAGCATCGTTCTGTGAAGTGCTCGGTCTTCCCACTTCTCTTTGATGCTGCACACTATCAGTCTTTTAAAATTGCTTTAACCAGCATCAGATGTCATTATCAGAAAGTGGAGCACTGCCATACAGCATTTTGTGATGACATTGCATTGTGATAACTGACTTTGTTTCAAAGAACCAGAGTACGCACATTGTTTTTTTTTTTTTTTTAAACAGGCGCCATTTTCAAGTACGATGTCAATTCAGTGGGTTCCATGTTGCTACATAAAACTTTCCGCGGTGAACTTGTTTATGCTGTAGGCAGTTTTATTTGGTCGGGTACTGTTTGACCATGCCAGGCCATGGAAACCTCGACAATAATTATGAATCACGCTGTATTTGAAATGTGGTGCTTTTGAAAAATACAAGAGGTTTTGTGCATGTAAACTAAGAGGCAGGGATATGAGTTCCAAAGAAAATTGGATTATTTGAAAATTTTGTGTGCTACATATTCGAGTGTTCATTCACAGAAAACTAAAGCAGGCCACTAGTTAGATGGAAATATGAAATCCATAACATCCTGAACATGATTTCTTGTTCCTCATGTGAAAGGGAAACAAGAAATCATTTTAACTTGTTTGGTCACTGCACTTCAAATCTTTCCACAAACTGTCTAAATTTTTTGAAGGTACACAGTATGCACGAACAATGAACACATGCTCCGGAATCTTATAACACTCCATCCTACATCTCTACTGATCAACTGTAAAATGAGAAATAAACAAGCTACATGTGTTCTTCTGGTGCCAGCCCTCCTGTGTTTACGAAAGACTCGCCATTATGCAACAACAAAATTTAGAATTCTATGGTAGGTTGTAATGCATGTTTAAGCAATTTGTAGTGCATATTCACACAAAGATGCATCTGTCAGCAAATGTACTAATTTTTTTTTATTAAAATCAGTCTTTTAAACACCTATTTTTTATTATTAAATTATGAAGATGAAAGCTTAATTTTGCAAATTTATTATACTTACAATTCATGAAAGCAGAACAAAAATCATAAATAAATAAATGTTTTGGATATCTGTGTAACATGTTGCCATAACTTTTGCTGACACAGTAGCTAAACTGAATTAAGGAAATACATCACACTAAGTTATGTAAGGGAGGTTAGAACTTTTTAAAATTCAAAAGTTGGGAGCTTGCAACCTTGTCTTAGGTTTTTATTGTGCCAGTGGATGACTAAGATTGTTTCCATATTCTAAGTTAAAATTTTTGTTGATGTTTTTGTTGCTAGAATCTAGAATGGATCTCCAGATCATTTGGATGTAAAGTGGAGACTCTGAATTGCAAGTCTTTGGTGTAAAAATGATTTCCAGGCTTCCACAGTAGTGGAAGGCAAACCGATTATCAAAAGGAGCACTACGTTTTGTTTCATTCCAGCGGGGAGCTGCAGAAGTATCTTCCATTGTCAAAATAGACAAGAAAGTATTTGGGTTACCCTTCAAAACATCCTTTTGGCATTCCAACATTCTGCTGTTTCTGCTTCTATAAGTACTTCCAATATAGAAACTCACCTGTGGATGAAAAGATATGAATGAGGTAAACCTCTGAGAAATCAAGTTTTTCAACTTTCTCTCAATCACTTTGTAAGAGCTTCATGATGTTTTGAGACAAGGGGAAGGGAGGGGATTTAATGGCAAGATGGTAACCAAAACTTCTAAACAGATTTTGAAACTTATAAGCAGAGGAGGGGTGGTATGGAATGGATCCAGAGAATTTTAGGTTATCCCTCTTTTAAGGATGGAGGCATTGAATTTTCAAATTATTTTCATATTTCTTGATGAGGTTGTTGACTGTAGAACATTTTGCATTATAACTACTTCCACCTGGCATTGCACTAACTTTAGCAGACCGTTGGGGGTATCCTCTGGTAATCTGTACCAGTTGGATAAAAGGGCATCTCTGAGTTCAGCAACGAACTGATGCAGCAGCACAGACTAGTCCTAGTGAGTGCTGCATTACATATATATATAGTTGCTAACTTTCTGGTTTCGACTCAAAAGGCTATAGTTGGTGTTAGAAATTATATAAGAACTATGACTGTCAGAGTTCCACGACGCCGCCCCGGTGGCGCAGTGGTCTAAGCGATGGCCTCTGATCATTCGTCCGAACGGGGTCCGGGTTCGAATCCCGGTGAGGCATGGATGTTGTGTTTGTCTTACAGCACTGGCTCTTTCCCTTCCCTGGAACCAGTGATCCTAAATTAGGGACGGGTGACTACTTACAGGGATCGCATTCCTCCTAAAATTCCTAAAATTCCTAATATTTTGTGACCCTCCTTAAATTCCTAAAATTAGACCTAAAATTTGCTATTCATCCTAAAATTTTCGTAAGCTTATTTTTATTAAAAACACAACCGTTATTAACGCCAATAAATTTACCATTACGGTAAGGTAAAAAGACCTGTTATTGTAGAAACACAGCCTATATGCTGTGCTGCTGAAGGGAGGGAAAAATGACGCCATCGAGATGCACTTGCTTCGGGGCGGGCGTTCCATTTTTTTGCCTTCGAACAGTTTTCGAGAGTAACAAGAGATCTAAGGGAAAAGGGGAGGGGTCATTTTCACCCCTGGTTTGCGCTTTGCACACGAACTCCGTGGCACGCAGAAGATCGTACTTTATTTTTGTACATGCCTTGTGGAACCTCCTCTTTCTGCTGATGTTTTGTTATTGTAAACCGCAGGTGGGTGGAAGCAAAGAGGAAACATGTGGTCACCTTCCGTAACCTCCGGTAATGATGATGGGATGGTAGCTGAGTATTATCTTGGCAGGCAGTAGAGCACGTGATCATTGACCTTCGATCATGCGTCGGCGACAGCGACCTTCGATGCGCAATATATCTCGGCTCCGACTCGCTTTGACTGAACTTGCGTGAGATGCGTATGATAGTTTCTGGTTTTACGTCTTTTATGGTGTTCTCTGTGCTGTGTGCAGGTTCAGTTCTCTAGTGGTGACCTGCTTTTTTTTTTTTTTTTTTCATATCTTCTGACATCCTCGCAGCCAAATTTCGAGAAGTTGTCTGGTTTTGCAATATTGGAACGTGTTTTTGTACTTCCCTTTCATTTTCTGGTTAGTAACACAAGTGTTTAAGATGCCTAAATCCAAAACGAAATTTCAAGATGTGTGGCTCGCCAAAGAATTGGACGGAGTGAAGTTGAAAGAATGGTGTTCTGCAACTGAAACAATATTTTCTGCTAAGTGTATATTGTGTTCAGAAATTTTCAACATTTCTAATAGTGGCTTTTCACAAGTAAAAGTGCATCATAAAGGAAAAAAACATTTGCAGAAATTTCAAAGTAAATTTCAAAATAAGTCCATCCTGAAAGCCTTTGGAGGACGGGATCTTCAGCCCAAAACAAATATTAGTGAAGTACTGAGTCATGATTTACAGTTGGCTAAAGCCGAAGCATTATGGGCCATGAAAGTTGCTAAGGACAATATGTCTTTTGTTTCATGCACTGTAACAGTTGAACTTTTCAAAGAAATGTTTCCTGATTTTGCTATTGCAGCCAAAATGCAACTTAAAGAAAAAAGTTGCTTATGTGATATCATATGGATTGTCAAAATATTTTGAAGAGGATTTGAAAAAAGACATTGCATCTAGTAGCCCAGGAAAGGTTACTATAGCATTTGATGAAACTACAAATACACAAGTGAAACGGCAGTTGGATGTGTATCTCAGGTACTGGTCTTCAGAAATAAATTCAGTTTCTTGCCGATACCTAACAAGCGTTTTTCTGGGTCATGCAACAGCAGATATTTTGCTAAAACAAATTCTTGATGTGTTATCATCCTTCAATATTTCGTTGAACAGAATTATTTGTGTATCCATGGACAGCCCAAATGTAAATAAGTGCTTTTTACGCAAATTCAATGAAGTTGTAAAACAAGAAACAGGCCAGAAATCTTTGGAACTAGGTTTTTGCAACCTGCATGTTGTTAGTAATGCATTTAAAATTTTTTTGACAAGCTTAAATATAGATTTTGACGAATTTGCTACTGATATGCATTACTTTTTAAAGAGTAGTGCTGCAAGACGAGAGGATTATAAATCTGTCGAGGATATAACATTGGTCACTGCCAAATTTCTTTTGCGTCATGTCAGCAACAGATGGTTAACCGTTGGTTCTGTAGCCCAGAGGCTCTTGGATCAATGGCTAAATATTACAGAATATTTTTTAAACTTCTTGCCATCTCAAAAAATATTTGAAGAACAACTGCGCAATTCGGCAAGGTATAAAATAATTCACTGTTTCCTGAAAAATGAGCTTACTCCTTGCTATTTAGCATTAATTTCATTTTCACACCAAAATTTTGAAAAGTTTTCATTATGTTATCAGAGTGAAGAACCAAAAATACACCAATTATATTCTGATTTTAATACTTTAATGAGGAATGTTATGGCTCAGTTTATCCAAGATGATGTTATAGCAGGGAAATTTGGAGAAGACCTAAAGAATGTAGATTTTGAAAACAAAAATTCATGGAAAAAACTAGGGGAGTTAGAAGTTGGTATGAAGACAAAAAATCTCCTCAGGAATGTTCAGGAGACCAGGCAGAAATTATTTCTCTTAGATGTAAGATCATCACTAATTGCAACCACAAAATATTTAAAGTCAAATTTGCCATTCTGCAATCAAAAGCTAAGAGACATAGAAGTTTTAAAGGTAAAAGAACCAAAGAAAGAGTCAACTCAACTTTCAGTCACTGAAGGACTTTCGGAAATAACCAGAATTTCAAGTGTTTTGCATCTTTCTGAGGAACAAATTGATAGAGTAAGAGAAGAATGGAAACTTTTAAATTGCGATAAGCCAACTCTAGATGAACTAGTGAAATTTTCAGAGGAAGGGCATATTCCAGTGCGGATTGATCATTACTGGCGTAATATATTTAGTATTAAAGACTCTAGCGGAAAAGAAAAATACTCAAATCTTGCTAAACTCATAAAGTCAATTTTAGTTTTACCTCATGGTAATGCTGATGCAGAAAGGGGATTTTTGGTTAACACTGCTCTGTTAAGGAAGGACAAGGCTAACTTAAAAGACTCAACTATAACATCATTAAGAATAGTTAAAGGGGCCATTAAACACTATGGATGTGTAAGTAAAGTTCCCATAACAAGAAATTTGTTAAATAGTGTTTGTGATTCACATAAATTTTATAAAGAGTATGTTGATAAGCTGAAGGAAGAAGAATCAAAAAAGGTAAAAGAAAGGAAGCAGAAAGAGAGGGAAAATAAGGAAAAGCAGCTAGAGAAAAAAAGAAAAGCTGAGTTTGATGACAAAATAAAAGAAAATGATGCAGAAATAAATAGACTTAAAAACGATAAAGAAGCCTCCCTAGCAGTAATTCAAGAGGGAACAGAAAGAATGAGAAAAGCTGTAGAAAAACAAAATACTGTTGAAATAGCAGTTGCCTCTAACTTGATCATCCAAGGTTCAGCTGAAATAAAGAAAACTGAAAGTAAATTAGTTGTGGTGGAAGCAGAAAAAGATAGGCTAATCAGGAAAAGGTTAAAACAATAATATGAAAAAAGTAATTCAGTGAACAATTGTACATAGTTCTTGGTTTTCAATTACCTTTTTAGGATATTATAGTTTAATGTGAAACCTGAAAACTTTACTGTGAAAATCGTGGAATTGCTTCTGGTTCAACAGCATATTAATGTTCAAAGTGAAACTTGAATGTGGTAAATATACTTGAATATGATAATAACACGTGAAAAGATAAGAACTGAACATTAGAAGTAAATCATACTTAAACTTTAGACATTAGACGTTATGCAAAAAATTTGGGTGTGAACTTCGACCATATATACTAATGGACTGCGCATTGGCAATAGCTGCATCAAAGCCGCCATGGCTCAAACATTGGGCACGTCATCATCAGACTCCAAATTTCGTGTACAAATTCTGTTATGATTACTAATTTACGCTGCAGAACTTCAGTGTTTTCGGTGTATTATGTGAATGCACCTCATATATAATGAAAACTCTTCAGGTAAGTTTACTTATGGGCTATATACATGCATGATCGTGTTGTTTACATTTTGTGATTTATAATGTGATGAACATTTGCGAAGAATTTGGAACATGCATTCCATTTTTTTTCTTAAGTTACTATATTTTTATATCAATAGCTGCAAGTTTCTGGTTAAGTAATTGAACTTTATTGACTTAGGTATTTAATTCGTTTCTTACCCATGAAAAATCATAGAACTTTCTTTACTATATCGGTCAGAGCAACCATAAGCACAGCAGGAGTAACCCATCTTTTTGATTGTTGTCATGTGATTTTATGTTGGAGCCAGAAATTTTGATGTCATGCGCAGTCTATCAGTATATATGGTTGAAGGGTGTGAAGCAAACTCTTTACAATGTATACAAAGTTGTTTTACTAGATGTATACAAATATACATCTAGTTTTTATTGAAATACACTCCTAAAATTTTCCTAAAATTTTTCTAAAAATTCCTAAAATTCCTAAAATTCTAACCTAAAATTTTCCAGAAGTATGCTATGATCCCTGTACTTATAGCCCATTGAGTTGCTCACGGTGGTCGTTAAACCTCCAATCAAAAAAAAAAAAAAAAAAAAAAAAAAAAGAGTTCCACGACATTTGAACTAGAAGCCTAAGCGCGCGTTTAACAAAATTACAGGTGGTGCTGCACGAACTGTTTTATTTGTTTGCTCTAGCGAGCGTTGCCTGGATGCCCGTTTTGCTGATGTCAGTAAGTCTTCTATGCAGTTTGGTCTCTGATCGAACAACAACAATGTCGGTGATATATAGAGTGTGTGCGTGTTGGTATAGTGAGTTATTACATTTGTGTGGAGATGTAGTTTTATAAATATTCAAGTGTTTTCATTCAAGAGTTTATAACAAATAGCTAGTTTAATTTGATGAATTATGGCATCTATTTGCTTTCTGCTGACTAAAGGCCGGATCTTCATGCAGCTGGTAAGTGAAGTGGCTTACTGTGTTACATAAAAGGCTATCATCAATTACAGATTTTATTTATTTAGAAATAACTAACAGTTAGATTATCTCCATGCTTTATAGATTTTATTTTAGAAATAACTAAGTTTTGGCAACAAAAATGGAAAAAATTCAAATGTAGAATCTGGCAACAATTTTAGTCCTCCATTGGCGTGATGAAGACCTAAGATAAGGTCAAAAGTTCCCAACTTACAAACTTTCTTGTAAAAGTTCTTTTCTTGTAACTTAACTAGCGTGATCAAGTTACCTTTATTTGCTATTGTTTCGTGTTTTGCCCATCATCGTCATGTTTCAAAGCTATGCAACTGCCGGGCATTTTAATTTGGACTGGACGAGAAATTGGATTTCTTTCTGGAAACTTAGGACCTAAGTTACCAATTCTCTTTGTAGTCTACGTTTTCTTGTTTCCTGCAAGTCTTCAGGCTTTCTCCCCCAAGGTTTTCAGATCTGCAAACTCATTTTCAAAGGATGTTGCAGTGCTTTACTACAGCAGACCAGCCATAACCTCCTATCTGCCGCTACACGTGACCTCCATTCTTCCATAGCTAAAACCGAACTTTCTTGCTACATTAGCTATCAATCACTTGCTGCTACCACTCATCCTGCTTTGTGTGATATTTTTATCATTCGTATCAACCAAACCCTTTCACCAATAGAAGTTAACGAATATGCTCGCCTCTCAAAGAAATTTTATTTTCTTCTTTCCAAGCAAAAAAGTCAAGCTACATCTACTCCGTCTTCAGCCTCTACTGCTAAGCCAAAGTATGTAAATCTTTCTTCTGTTACTATTCATCCTAGCTTGGATAAATTCTTATCATTAGGCCCAAAATTTTCACCAGCTGTTCCTATCAATCTTCCACAAACTGTTTCTCTTATAGAATCAGCCATCCATAGAACTGAGACTGTTCAATGCCAATGCTGCTGTTATCCTATCCAAGCAAAATTCTGTGCCATTCTTCTCTGAAAGAATTCAGGTAATTTATTCAAGAAAATGACCTTGCTGTATGCAAAGCAGATAAAGTTGGTTGTCCAGTCATCATTGGTAAAGAAATACTAAACCAAAAATTGCATTCATTTCTTACTTCTGCTAACTGCATCCCTCTGCAGTCAGACACCATCAACTCACTCAAAAACTCAGTTGACAGATTATCTAAGAAAGAAACTCTTCAATCCTTCCTTGGAGATATCTCACCCCTCCCTACTTTAGGACTCCCAGGCTTTTTCCTGCAAGTTAAACTGCATAAAGCTGGTAACCCCATCAGACCTTTAGTTGAATATGCTTTTACTCCAGCAGTAAACCTTGAAAAGAAATTGGTCCTCAAATGCAAATCTCTGGCAGCCAACCATCCTCATACTGTTGTCTCTACTTCAGACTTCATCCACAAACTTCCTAATTCCTTTTCTCCAAGTGTAAATCTATATATTCTTGATGCAGAATCTCTGTTCCTCTCTGTACCATATTTTGAGTCCTACATACTCCTCATGAAGAAATTTATTTTTCATTTTGAACCACCTGGTACTCTTATCAAAGATCTTTATCATTGTTTCCACACCATTCGTCAACACAGTTGTTTTGTTTTCAACAAAATTGTGTACAAACGACATTCTGGTCTCCCCATGAGCTCATCCCTTTCCCCTCTTCTTGCAGAGATCTACATGCAACATATTGAAGTTTCCATCATTCCTCACCACCCTTTTCAACCTTCCCTGTGGTTAAGACATGTAGATGACATTTTCATTAGCTGGCCACATACCGAGTCTGAATTACAGACCCTAATCAACTCCATTACGGAAAATTTTCTTTCCATTAAGCTCACTAAATCTAAGGAAATAAGCAACAAAATTGATTTCCTGGATGTCTCCATCTGCAGAAACTCTGATCTCTCTATCACTCGTTCTGTCTATCGCAAACCTTCTGTGGCCACTAACATCATTCCCTACAAATCTTTCACTCTGCATCTGTACAAGCTCGCAGCATTAAAGTCTTACATCCACAGGGCTCATATCATTTGCAACAACCAACTTTCTCTTCAAGAAGAATTCTCCAAAATTTCTACAATAGCCCTCTCTCATGGTTTCCCTGCTCTTACAGTCAACTCCCTCTTAAAGAAATATGAAAACAATTCAAAAATTGAATGCCTCCATCCTCAAAAGAAAGCAAACCTGAAATTCTCTGGTTATGTTCCTTACCATCCTTCCCGTGCTTATAAGTTACAGATTCTTTTTAGAAGTTTTGGTTATGATCTTGCCATTAAATCACCCCCCCCCCCCCAAAAAAAAATTTCTTGAAACTTCTACAAAGAGATAGGGACAAAGTTGAAAATCTGGACCTCCCAGGAGTTTACTGCATTCCTATCTCTTCTTCAACAGGTGATAACTTATACATTGGAAGCACATACAGGAGCATTAACCATAGAATTTTAGAACATAAAAAAGATGTTTTGAAAGCCAACCCTAATACAGCCTTGTCTATTTTGACAATGGAAGACACATCTGCAGTTCCCCGCTGGAACGAAGCAAAACGAATTGCTTCTTTTGACAATCGTTTTGCCCTCCGTTACCATGAAAGCCTAAAAATTATTTCCAACCCAATGACTTGCAATTCAAAATCTCCTCTCTATATCCCAATGATCTGGAGATCTATTCTAAGTTTTGGCAACAAAAATGGAAAAAAATTCAAATGTGGAATTTGGCAACAATCTTAGTCCTCCATTGGCGTGATAAAGACCTAAGATAAGGTCAAAAGCTCCCAACTTACGAACTTTCTTGTAAAAGTCCTTTCCTTGCAACATAACTAGCATGATCAAGTTATCTTTATTTATCTCCATGCTCTGAATTAGTTCAAATTTGCAAAATATATTTCATTCTATTAAAAAATAATAAAGTCTGACATTTGTTACTCTTGAACTATGTGTTTTTATTGTGCAGGATGACAGCAAATATTGCAAAAGTAAAAATGGACAAGTATAAACTATATAATGAGATTCATATTTTTGTGTGTTTTTTTTAAATCATGGAGGAAGTTAAATTATTAGATATGCCAATGGATCAAATGTGCATAAAATTCAATATCAGTCATGCTTTGTTGATAATATTTTCTCAATCCTTGGCAATACTCGAATGACATAACAAATTGCATGATAATATACATAATTTTAAAATCGAAACTATATACAAAAATCAATTTTGATAGTAATTGTTTGGAATTTTTTGGGTTTCATAAGCCAACCAGAATTATTGGAAAGTGTACTGAATAATATCAAGAAAGATTACTCCGAATTTTTGATTGTAATGAGCTTATCTTTTAAATCCTTTCTGACATGAATAAAATTTATCAAACTATTCATAGTCAATGGAACTGGTTGGGAAAACAAAATCAATCAAACAAAACAGCCAGAAATAGAGACAGCTACTTACTTCCACCAGCAGCTAAAAAGTATGTTATGAAAATTAACAAATGGTGCACAAAAGGTTTCTCATAGCAGAAGGAAGCTATCTGAGACAAAGAGATTTTCAAATTGAAGAGTTAAATGAAGTAAACATGATATAACCCTACACCTCTTAATGGAGATAACTGCATGATGAAGAAATTGAAAATACGTGAAAAGTATTCCTCATGGCAAAAGATGTGTTAAAGATAAAGAATTTTCCAAATACATCTTCTGGAAATAGAGACAGTGAGAAAAAAGTTTTGACTTTTGTGCTCCCTAGTGGGAAAGTTGTGCATTATTTACAGAGGCTAATGCTCCCCATCTTTATTGTGATGAATGGCATACAGTAAATAAATAAATTTCTAAATAGGAATTTCAGATGCAAAGATACAGTTGCAGAAGTACACGAACAGCATCTAGTGGCAGAACTATGAACTACAAAAAAACTCAAGTACAAACCTAAAAATGTTCCACAAGGTAAATGGTATTCAGTGTTAAAATAATTTTTTAACCTGACATCTAGAGGCAGAGATATCGAGAAAAACAGATAAAACATTTGCACCCCTAGCAGTGAAATTGTGCATTATTTTGGGAAGGAAATATACACAAAGAGTTTTCATAATTAGTAATATCAGGGCAAAAAATAATTTTTTCAAATAAGTTTTTAGCACTGCAGATATTGCTGTAAACATAAACTTATGCCCTCTGGTGATGCACTACCAACTGCAGTTGGAATTGTCAACAACAGTTGGTTAACATGGAAACATAAACAGGTGCCGACACCTTAGGTCAATTCACAAGAGTGTCCACTGGACTGTGTGCTTTGCTTAGAAACATTTCCCTGTTGTAGTCTGTCATTAATGGATCACGAGCTATCTGTTGTCCAGGACAGCAAATGCCAACTGGTCAGCATTCACTTCAGTAGTTAACCAGTGGTGGTTTCTGCTTCCTGACACATTGGCTGGATGTGTGGCTCTTTGTTTGGACCACTGAATGTTGGATCTTCACTCTGGCAGGACTAAAAATTAATGCTTGTAATTGTTAACATAGTGGCCTGCACAATTTTAATGCTGATAAACATTCCCCATTTCAACACTGTCAAAACCTCTTCTTCCTCAATGCACATGCATTAAAATTTGATCGACTCTGATGCTCTCTCTCTCCACTCAGTAGATAAAACATTAGAGAAGTGATGGGCGGTCGATGGGTATCTCCCACACACGTACAGAAACAGACCCAAACCAAATGCAGGCAAAAAACAGGATTTCCCAGCAGTGTATTGCAATTGATGAATATGGGTAAATGTGGTAATCTGATTGATTTTGATCATGGATGCATTTTTAGTACAAGACAAATGGGTCATTCTATTGCCCAAGTGGTAAGAACTCAACAGTTCCTGAGGGCAACCATATCAAGGATGTATTATGAGTATACCATTAATGGACATACCAATGACCAGATAGCAAGAAGTGGCCGACCCCACACCACTGATGACTAGGGTCGACCTAGACTATTCACGCTCATACGGACTGACAGCTTGGCAACGGAGGCACAAATCACATCCAGGTTAAATGTCAAAGGCCCAAGCAGCGTCAATGAGAGAACGATATGGCACCCGAATACCCTTGGATATGGGAGCCAGCACCCTACTCCTCATGTGACACTGCTGACTGCTCGCCATCAGACATTACACTTTGCCTGGTGCCGGAAACATCAAAACTGTACCTCTGCTGAGTGGCACTGCATTGTATGGTCAGATGAATCCCGTTTTCAGCTGTACCGAGCTGACAGGAGGGTGTACAGTCGACAGCATGAAGCCATGGACCAGTTGTGCCAGGTCGGCTCTGTTTAAGGTGGTGGTGGCTCTGTGATGGTTTGGGTAGTCTTCTCATAGGACACATTAGGACCCTTAGTACTGGAGATGTTCTTAACCACTGCATGCTACCATCATGTGCTGGCTGATCACCAACATGTTTTCATGGCCTTCACACATCCTGCTGCCAATGGTCTGTTTCAGAAGGACAACACACCCCCCTACAAAGGCTACAACCACCCAGACATGGCTCAAGGAACACTCATCTGAGTTTGAAACCATTTAGTGGTCCCCAAGGTCCCTGGATTTAAACCCTGTGGGACTGCTCTGGGATTCTGAGGAGCAGAACATCATATCCATGGATCCATGATCGACATCTCGTGTGGAGTTATGGACAATGCTGCAACAGGCATGGCTGGCATTACCTCCGGAAACCCTTCAGCATCTGATGAAGTCGATGCCTCAGTGCGAATAGAGTTATTCATGTTACAGGAGGACCAACATTATACAGTTTTTGATTTTTCTTTGATGCAGCCTTTGGCACTTGAGAATTTCAAAACTCTTTGTTTTGCATGTTGCCTTTGATATTATATCTATGTATATATCATCATTGTCAACCATTATCAATCCACTGCTGGATGAAGGTCTCAAGTTTCTTCCACAATGCTCTGTCTTGTGCCAGTCTCCCCGGGTATATTACTCCCACATAGTTTCGAATTTCATCCACCCATCTCCCAATGTGGTCTTCTTCTGGGTCTTTTCCTGTTCCTTGGAATCCAGTCTAAAGTTTTGGTTGTCCATCAGTGGTCTGTCCTTCTGGCAATATTTTCAGCCCATTGCCATTTCAGGGATTTTACTGTGATCATGATGTCTTTCACTTTTGCCATTTTTCTGTCATTTCCCTCAAAAATGACTCCACAACTTATATATGCAGGGGTAGAAAAATATTCTGAAATCTGGTCACCAGCTAAATTCTTTAGTGGCCAGCCACTGGACCCACGAGGGGGGGGGTTATATATGTCAAGGTCATGTACATTTCTGTCCAAAAAATTGTTCTAACCTCAGCTTATCTCTCCCTGGCAAATATTTAAAAAAAAAAAAACGGTACTCTTTTTTTGTCTGGAGCTTGCAAATTCTTGTATTAACATCATTTTTGTCGTTTATCTCCAGACCCTGGAATTAGCACAGTTTTTTTTTTTTTACCTTCCTATAATTTGTGCCGGTGTATAATTCGCAGATTGTGACATTCATAAAAAAAAAAAAAAAAAAATAGCACTATAATCCGCACATCACAAATGCTGATTCAAAAACGGAATTTTTGACAGAAAAGTCTGTCACATAAAGACCTCGCCAGAAGAAAAAAAAACAAAAAACAATCTTAAATAAAGAAATTTATTTTTAAAGGAAACCTTTTTAATACACTGGCTTGCAAAAATGAAGGACGAGACGGTTTTTAGAATGTAACGGCGTGCAAAAGAGCTCTACATCGACTCAAACCATACCATAAGATCCCCAAGATGTAAGAATATGGGACAAGTGAGCAAAACCGTCCAAACAAGGAATCCAAAGGATGCAAAGGCACTTTATTGAAAAGGTAGCTTCGAGCACAACTGGACAGAAACGTCCATGTGACAGGCGGCTGCGAAGAAAAATAGAGTCTTTAGTAAGGGATATGATCACCCCTGACTGCGCTGCAGGATTTACAATGTCTGTCCATGCTGAGGATGAGGTTGTCAAGGAGCTGTTGAGGAATCGTGGCCCCTTCCTCTTGTAGCGCCAATTGCAGCTGCGGAATCGTTGCTGGCGGCTGGTGACGTGTTGCCAAGCGTCTCCTGAGAAGGTCCTACACGTGTTCGATTGGATTTAGGTCCGGGGACCTTGCGGGCCAATCCATGCGTTGAATATCTTCACTCCAACAGCTCTGCGACAGCCACTGTACGATGAGGTGTAGCGTTGTCGTCCATGAAGAGGAACTCAGAACCCACAGCACCTCTAAATAGATGCACATGAGACAGGAGAACCTTGGTACAATAGCGGACACCAGTGACTCAACCTCCTTAGAAGATGTGGAGATCAGTACAGCTACCAAGCATGATACTGCCCCAAACAAGAACTCCGCCACCTCCAAACCGGTCCCTTTCGATGATGTTGGAGGTGTGATTGGGTGTTCCCTGCTCTCTCCAGATGTGTATACGTCCAGAATCGCTCGTCAGACTAAATCGGCTCTCATCCGTAAAGAGAACTTGACCCCATTGCTGATGTGTCCAGTTCTTGTGTTCCTGGCACCCCAGAAACCGCCGTCTCCGATGAGCAGGCCTTAATGGCACACAACGTACTGGTCGTCGTGCAAATAGACCACCTTTGTGCAGCCTCTCGGCCAGGGTAAAATGCGATAACGGACGTCCAGTTGTCTGTTGCATGTGCCTTGCGATTTCTCCCGCTGTCTGCCATCTATCTCTTCTCGCCTGTAGGACAATACACTGGTCGTCTGCCGCCGTGGTTGCTCGTGGACGACCACTGCTTAACTCTTGGACAGCTGTTCCTGTCGTTTGAAATGCTCTCCAAGCTCGTGAAACGATGCTGTGAGCGATCCCGAACTCCTCGGCCACACTAGTCACACTGCGACCTTCTTCCAACTTTCCAATGACGCGACTTTGGGTAAAGTCATCCGGATGTCTACTGGATTGCCTGTTGGCCATATCACACGGTGGCAGCAACTGGACGTCGTTCAAACCGATGTTCACCATGCAATAGCTTTCCCGAATTGCTGAGCGTACACTGCCCATGTGCTTTATACGTCCTGACACCCCCACCCACGTAAGGCTGCATATATGCGCATGCCCTACCGTACCGTACCCTAGTCTATCTCCTGAGTGGTCTTTTGGTCCCTTCTGCCTGCTCGTTCCACTGTTATGCTAATTTCTCTTCGTCCTTAATTTTTGCACATCAGTGTATATTTTTGTCTTTGGACACAAAAGAAGCTTAGTGGCGTGGCATTCATAAGGCACAAAATTTAATCGCGCTGATGCAGCAGCTCTGATTGCATTACACATTGCCAATGATGAAACGCTGATACAGAACAATTCATAGAAATACTGTATATACTTGTGCATAAGTTGAAAGTCTTTGGAAGAAATCCTGCTTTTAAAGTAGGGGAGTTGGCTTACACAAATGTTAAAAAAAAAAAAAAAGAAAAGAAAGAAAAAGGGCTGGACTTCCATTAATTTTCCCGCAAAGTTTACTGATGGGTTTGTTTACGTTTTAGACCACAGTTTTTCGCGTGTCACTGTGCCCTAGTTTTTTTGACCATTTGAAAACTATCACATAGTGACACGATCATATCCTCAGCTGTGTCCCCACTTTAAGTTTAAATTCAGCAGTGTAACTGAAACATTTCCTTTTGAAGACATCATAAATAGCAATGAAGGAAAATATCAGCAGCAAAGACTTTGGTGGTCAAAATGGCGAAGGACAAACTAAAATACAAGACACAGCACACGAGATCCAGAACATGGAACTTTGAAATGAGACATGCAGGAGTAGGTTCGTGCAGCGAACCTTTTTATTGGCCAATTGACTGTGCGTACATTTTTATTGGCCAATTGACGAAGAGAGGGCACAAGCACAGTCAGCGTTTTGTTTTTCCCAACAACACAAAGACAAAATAACTCCCGCTGTCCCTCCCTAAAACTTTCGCGGTCTTTCATTATGACTCCCCTTCCCCCCTCCTCTCCGCTCCGTACAAACTTCTGAACTGAGGAGAATTTTTCCAATGGAGTTCCTTTTCCAATTATACTTCCTCTCCTGCACAATTACCCTGTGGATTTTATTTTTTTATCAAACGGCCGCAAAAACTTTTTCTTTTTTTTAAATCAGCTTTTTTCTGTGGATTATACAACGAAAATTACGGTACATGTTTATCAGTGGTTTCCTGTCGTGGCCCAGACAAATTTTTTGGTTGCCCTCGGTGACCAGGCGACCACATTTTTCGACCCTTGTATGTATATGTATATACAGTGTTAAAATTGGAAATAAATTTTCTACAGGCCCAGCTGGTCACTAGAATTTGCAAATCACTGGTCCATCAAAATTCCCACTGACCCGTGAAAGAAAAACCTTACACATTTACAGTATATGCAAAAAATAACGTATCATTTCACATTTCATTGGAGCTGTTAAAAGCAACATAATATGTACATGTATGCAATTAAGCAAATAATACTAATTAATAAAACACAGCATGGTAAGCCGTCGTAGAAATCTGAAAAAACAAAAACAAAAACAAAAAAACATCACTGGTCAACAGGGCCAGCATATACCAAAATGTGGTGGTCCACCCATTTTTACTTTTCCAGAAATGGTACAATACAACCACATTTTGAGGATGGTACACTGAAGTGCAATACATAGTTAATTTCAAATTAAAGTTTACAGTACAAATATTATGAAATATTTTGATTGCCATTCACAAACACAAACGTGGCCTGAGTTGTTGGTTTTTAAACTGACACCTCCCAGCCCGCCATGGCAACAGCGCACTTCTCTTCAATTAATTCCTTACATGTTTTAGTCCCACAGGAAATGCTAATATTAAATGCAAAGTGCTGTTTTACAAAAATGCCCTACACACATCCACTTGACCTCTTCTGCCAGTGTTAAGGGGGAGAAGACGCATAACTCCTTTTTGTATCTTTGCGGTGTTGCCTTGCTCTGTTGCACAAACAAGTGAGGTTGCAACTAGTTTTTATTCTGGAGTGTATTTCTGCAAAATTTTAATCTCAGATGATTAAATTTAGAATTAATCAATCGAATCATGATATTTACACAAATATTTTCATTTTCTAATAGCAAAATACATTTCTAATAGCAAATGCAAAATACATTTTTGATAAAAAATCAAAAGGTTTATTTTTTAAGTCATGAAATTGAATGCATGCATGGTAGACGAAAGTTGCAAGGAAGAAAATAAGTAAGGAGAAAACTATACAGTGTACTGATTATGAAGCACTTTGCAACATACCAAAAGCCACCTGCATGAAATACCCTGCTCCAGTGTGAAAGGCAAGAAGTTGCTTCATGTGG
The DNA here is from genome assembly GCA_039090855.1 of Macrothele yani. Classification (NCBI taxonomy): domain Eukaryota; kingdom Metazoa; phylum Arthropoda; class Arachnida; order Araneae; family Macrothelidae; genus Macrothele; species Macrothele yani. The sequence continues at coordinate 25,241,489 of CM077027.1, read as the reverse complement.
ACAGAAAGACAGATGGGCAAAGCCAGAGCATAAATGGTTCTTCAACCTCCAGTTGGAAAGTATTATCAAAGACTCATATTCTCGGGTCATTACTTGGGCAAACAAGTAGTGCTGTCTTAATCCAAATATTTTGATTCAGACCTCGGCTTCCTACAGTCCAAAATTTTCTAAAACTAAAGTATGGTTTGAAATTCTGATGTTCATTTTTCCAAACTGAATATTTTGAAATTTGGTTGAGAATCTTTAAAAAGTTGCAAATTCCAAAACAAATGGGGGGGGTCACCTGGGCCAGTAACAAATAGTTCACTGGCCTGATGGAATTTTTACTGGCCAATGGCTAGTGGACCACTGGGTAATTCGAACGCTGTATATATATAGTGTATATACTGCATATATACACATTCCATGTCAGTTACTGATACCGTTGTTCATTGCTATGTGCTGTGGGACACTTCCACTTGTGGAGACAAAGTGTGGTCATAACAATATGATCCCTGGACATACATAATAAAATTCAATAAATAATGAACTTTTTGAAGTACATGGCAGGCATACAAACACATATTTTTGGCACTGTTTTCTGTGTAGTCATCCAGGGTGATGCAATTTTCAAGTTTTCTGAGGAGTTGTTCATGTGGAAAACCATGAAGTATTGAACTTCTGTACCAAAAATATATCTAAATGATACAATAATTTTATCTGCAATAGTTTTTAAGACATATTTCATGTAAGTCGTAAGCAGGAATAGTTTAAATGTGCATTGCAGTATATTTTTTAAGTTCTCCCTTTTTCTCAGTCCTGAACATTATTTGTAGATATCAATGGGAAATGAAACCCCTCAAAGATATTTCTTCACAAATCCATGGCCGCCCCGGTGGCGCAGTGGTCTAAGGCAATGGCCTCTGATCATTCGTCCGAAAGGGGTCCGGGTTCGAATCCCGGTGAGGCATGGATGTTGTGTTTGTCTTACGGCACTGGCTCTCTCCCTTCCCTGGAACCAGTGTCCCTAAATTAGGGAACGGGCGACTGCTTATAGCCCATTGAGTTGCTCACGGTGGTCGTTAAACCTCCAATCAAAAAAAAAAAAAAAAAAAAAAAAAAAACAAATCCATGAAAGTCGCAAACAAATGTTATTACTGGCACTTATGTGCTGTATTTTCCATTGTCTCCCCCCCCCTCACCACAAGCAGTCATCTCTTTAGAAAACTTCAAAATTCAATTGTCCTGGAGTGGAAATAGAACCCACACACATCTTCCAACTTTTATTCGAGCATGGTTAAAAAGACAGGCCTCACGCAACAATACAATGATAAACACCATAGAATCAAGAGAGAACACACAGAGTTATGTAAAGTAAAAAAAAATATTTTAAGCAGAAGCTTTCAATCATTCTACTGTCTTGCTCAAGCACAATAAACTGAATCAGAGAACTGGTTGCCAGAACTACAACTTGTGAACAGATTTTAAAACATATGCAGAGGACGGATGGTATGGGAGAGGCAGGAAACTGTTGTCAGATTTTTGTAGGGAGATCCAAATGAATGGGATTTGGTGAGGAATATCAGAGTTGCAGTTCTTGGTCAGCAAAATTCTAATACTTTCTTGAAAATGAAGATATGCTTTGTTTATAAAAGAAACAGTTTTTTTTTTCATTTCTTTCCAAATGAGAACTGCCATTCCTGTTGAAGGGGAACTGTAGTTTCTTTCCAAAGCAGAATCCTTGAAAACATTTCTGCAGTTCCCCTTTGGCAAGAAATGAAAAAAATTGCATCTTTTATAAACAAAGCATCTCTTTGTTTTTAAGAAAGTATTGAAATTTTGCTGACCAAGAACTGCAACTCAGATGTCCCTCACCAAATCCCATTTATTTGGATCTCGCTACAAAAATCAGGCAAGTTTCCTGCATCTCCAATTCATGAAGCTTTGGCAACCAGTCCTCTGATTAAGTTGATTATGGGTGATCAAAACTAGCGTAGTTGAAAGCTTCTGCTTGAAAGAATTTTTCGTACTTTACGTAATTCTGTGTGTAGTTATTTGACGATGATGGGCAATAACACATAAGAGATGAATTAAGGAAATGGATTACAGTAAGTTAGGTAAGGAGATTAGAACTTTTTAAAATTCAAAAGTTGGGAGCTTTCAACCCTGTTTTAGGTCTTCATCACTTCAATGGAGGACTAAGATTATTTCCAGATTCTAAGTTAAAATTTTTGTTGATGTTTTTGTTGCCAGAATGTAGAATGGATCTCCAGATCATTGGGATGTAGAGTGGAGGCTCCGAATTCCAAGTCTTTGGTGTAAACAGAATTTCCAGGTTTTAATAGTAGCAGAGGGTGAACTGATTATCAAAAGGAGCAATACATTTTGTTTCACTCCAGCGAGGAACTGCAGAAGTATCTCCATTGTCAAAATAGACAAGGACAGGTCACAAATTGAAAACAATCTGGTAGTCAACGAAAGTTTTCTGTGGCCAGCAAAAATCCCCCCCCCCTTCCATTTTTCAAGTACAGAACATATTTATGAGTCTCCCCACCCCACCAACAGAATCGTTGTTCATGAGCTTCTTTCAGCATAAATAATGCGGGACTAAGCTTAACTTCCGTACCTCCAGAAATAATTGTTAGTTCCAGGCCCCCTCCCCTTTTCATTTTTGACTGTAACAAACATATCCAAAAAAGTTTTACAAAAATCATAGTCTACAGAAAAAATTTTCAGTCCCTTTTGTAAAATACAAAAGGAACAGGTCTTGGGTGCAGACATGAAATACCCGCATCACTTTCCCTAGATTCCCGAAAGCATTATTGAAAAAAATCTGATGGAAGGAAAAATTGTATTAACATGAAGTTATTTTTTCACAAACTGAGGATTTGCTATAGATCAATAGCACATATTTTTTAGCTGTAGCTTATTGCATGGCAGAAAAGATATATACTAATAAAACTGCTGAAACCATAGTTTCCAGTGGCAAACATATTTGTGGACCCCTAGTTACAAGTATAAATTACTGTATATGCTTTTACATAAATTATATACATTTATTTACGTGGAAATCAGAAATGATATAAAGTAGACTATACTATTTCAGTAAGAAATCACAGAATGTTTCCAACATGCTGAATAAATATTAATAAGAAATTGTACAACAATATACATAAGTTGAAATGTTTGTGTCCAAAGTTACACTTTTTATATTCTCACATTGACTAAAAAGTACTGCATACTGATCAGGACTCAATACAATTCTGCAGATACAATTCTGGTCTCAACTTTTGAATTTTGTTAACTGTGCATTTTTGAAAAAGCATAAGTTTTTATTGTATTGATTGAGAATGAGTAATCACTAATATAGTAATATGGACAGTGAATTCAGATGTTGCATTTGGTAACTTCAAATGTTCACAGTTAATAGGGATTTTGAAAAAATTTCAATAACAATTTGTTGCATAATCAAGATTCAAGAAACTGTAAATGAAAATTGCATTAACACATTCTCAAATGTTTGTGCAGTAATAGTATGCCTTATAAAGGACATCCAACTAGGGGGAAAAATAATTTATCTCAACATTCTATTTCCGATGTAGTTCTCCAAATTCTGTGTTTCCTAATTTTTGCTTCCTAACTACTGGCATATGTCCTTGTGTGTATCTAGATTTTTTGGATCCAAAGAACCACCTATCAATAGCTTTCGGTGGTTTATAGTCTTTAAGTGGAGGACCATTCAAGTAAATCATCATGAGATCATTCAAAGTTGATGCTTCCGTGGATGCTCTGTTGTTTGTTTTTATCAAATTCATGTGACTGAAACCACGTTCACATGATGCAGTACATGTTGGTAGAACAGCAACAATTTCTAGTAAGTGGCCAAGAACTGGAAATCTCTCTTGGTTAGATAGTGTTTTTTGAAGTAAATCTGCAAATCTTGCCCTAAAACTTTAAATTCGTACCACTCACTCATTAGAGATTTCATTGTAGTTTCCCACTATATTTCATTACGGGAGAAAAGACGTCTTTGAAAGTGCTCGGCAAGAACTTCAATTTCATTTTTCCCAAAATCTTCCAGGTTTTCTTCTGGCCAGACAAAGGTGTCAAACACTAAAGAAGCTTTTGTAAAGCAGTCTCAGACTCTAAAAATAATTCCTGAAGGAACTTTATCCCATCACTGATCATTTTGTTCTAGTCTGACTTGAAGTTGAATGCCCAAGTAGTTTCCACTGATAGTTGCACATTTGTGAACTGGCTTTCATATGAGGCAGGCCTAGATTCCAAGTTCTTAAGTTCATTTAGTGATCTTTTAATGTGTAGCTCAACTTGGCTTAAAAGTAACTGCTGTTTTTGAAAAATCAATGAAACTTCTTTAAATATTAACAAAAAATCCAGTAAAAAGTGCAGCATTGCAACAAATCTGAAACTTTTTTTTTTTTTTTTTTTTTTTACAATTCCTCTGGCTACAGCAGCATCATACCCCTTCCCACTTGATACATCTTCTACATGAGCTATAACTGCATTATAATTCCTTACTAATGCAGTAAGAACACCAACTTTGCTTGAAACCCACCGAACTCTTGTGTAGATACTGAAATTTCAGAAGCTTTGATTCCAGAATTTTAGCAATACTGTTTAACTGTTCCATTTATTTAGGCAAGTTCTGGTAAAACTTGTATAGCTTTTTGAGAACAGTATCTAATTTATCTAGAAATTTTACATTTTTTATTGAGCTCAGAACACTCAAATTTAATTTGTGAGCAACACAGTGTTGGGAAACAACATCTGAGATGTTTCTTTTTATTTTTGTAGTTAGTCCATTTTCTTTCCCAATCATATTAGCCACTCCATTTGTACCCAGTCCGATCAACCACTGTCCTTCTAACCAACCAATTCCCAAATTTCTCATTTCTTCATCCAAGACCTTGTAGTAAACTTCAACAGTAGATGACTTAAGAGGTACTACTGACAAGAACACTTCTTTTACTTTCTTGTCTTTGACATAGCGAACATAAATAAGTATTAATAATCTAAAGCAACTTATGGGAATTTACTAGGAATTTTTTTCCATTTATAGCAAATTTTCGGAGAAAACTCTTCTCCTTCTTCAGGCTCTCTTGTTGTTGTCACTTTTTGCTTGTCACTATCATGGTTACGGTTTACCTTGACGGTTACGGTTAACCTTGACGGTTTAGGTTATTTTTCAACAAATCCTGCCAGATGTTAGGCAGGGAAAATCCTTTGCAGTCATTGATGATGGAATTTTGATTTTTCTCAATCTCTATTCCTTCTTTCAGTTTTCTTTTTGGAAATTGCTTTGGAAACTGATTACTTTAAGGGAATTCCAATCCATGCTGTGCCCAGTTTCTCTAACATGCCTATCTAATCCAGTCTTGTTGGAGCAATTTTTTATAGCTGCTTTATGCTCAGCTATACGAGTTTCTAGTCTGCGACCTGTTTCACCTATGTAAGATAGTCCACAACTACAATTTACTTCATAAACTACTCCTTGCATTTTTAAAATATCTTCTTCTCTTTGAACTATTTTAGGGAAAAAAATTTTTAACTTTGTTCTCTAAACTTGGAGCTAGCCTAATATTGTATTTTTTACTAATTCTCTTTAAAGCCTCAAATAAACCTTTGTGATAAGAAATTTTTCTAGTGAATTTTACTTCTTGCTTTTGTGGGTTCTTCGTACCATTAAAATTCAGAAGCTTCTCAATTTCTTCTTTAGGATAGTTATTCTCTGCAAGTATGACTTTAAGCTCTTCTTTATGGGCTTCTTTTTTATCTGCAGTAGAAACTATTTTATTAATTTTTTCTAAAAACTGACTTGCTACATTTTTCTTAATAGAAACTGGATGATACGAATTGAAATCCAGTAGTCTTTTTGTATTCATTGGTTTTTTATACCAACTAGTGAGGAATTTTTCATCTTCATAATAGATAGTAATATCTAAGAAGTTTATTCTTCTTTCTTTTTGAAGTTCAATAGTGAACTTAAGGGAATCATCTAATTCATTGAATGAGTCTAGAATTCTTTCTGGAACAATTTCTGAGCTATCTATTATAAATAAGATGTCATCCATGTATCTGCTATATAAGCAGAAGTATGTGGGTTGTACTAGTATCTTTTCTTCTAGTTTTCCCACATAATAGTTAGCTAAGAGTGGGGAGAGTGGGGAGCCCATAGCTAGCCCCGATTTTTGAATGAAAAAGTTTTCCCAAATTGAAAGTAGTTGTTCTGCAAAGAGAAAGTAAGCATTTCAAAAATTCCTACTAATATGTTTTTTTCCTTGTTGTGAAAAACTATTAGGTCTGCCAAGTCTTCCGCTATAAAGTCTATAAGTTGATCTATATTAATGTGAGTATTGAAGAAGGAGAAGAGTGAGTAATGAAGAAGGAGAAGAGTTTTCTCCGAAAATTTGCTATAAATGGAAAAAAATTCCTAGTAAATTCCCATAAGTTGCTTTAGATTATTAATTCAATTAAACTAGGAAGCCATTTCTCAATATGAGCTTTATTCAAAGAATAAATAAGTAACTCTTCTACTGTGGACTCGTCAGTTGATGCATCAAGAAGGATAGTTGCATGGTTACACTGTTTAACTTCTGCAAATAGTTTTTGCCTAACCTCATCTGCAATATCATGTGATATGAACTCTTTACATCTCATATCATTATGATATTGTTCAAAATTCACATTTACATCAAATTTATTTAATAACACAATCAGATTTGAAAAATCTGTAAATGGCTCATTATATTTTGCCACATAATATGCAGTGTTGAAGAGCTTTTCAAGATGGTTATAAACCTTTTTTCATCCATCTTTTTGTGACACACTGCTAATGGTGTACACTCTACTACAGTAAGATCATGTTCAATGCAGTTTCTGTGCATTTTTGATAGCTCGTGTATCTTGAAGTCTCAATTTTGAAAAGCCACTGGAAACCATGAACAAATTTTGAGTTTTTATCTGAAATATTGGGATATTATGAGCATCATTATATCTCATGTGATTCTATTATATAGTTCACATAAATTACGTGACCACAAGGTTCTTCAGGATGACGCTTTAACGTCTGTAACTTCTGTTTTACACGTATTGTAAAGTGGATACAGTCTGTGGTGGTGCATAAACTTATTCCATTAAATTATAAATCGGTTAGAAGTCCGAAAGATGTTACTTGCGGAATTGCGTGTTCAGTGCAATGTCAGTATTTATTGAGTTTCTTTGTCCAGAGTTGAGTCTTGCGTCAATATGGTCAGTTGTTAGGGTTAGTTCAGTCTTGTTGAGTCAGTTGAGTCTTGCGTCAATATGGTCAGTTGTTAGGGTTAATTCGAGAGCCATTTCGTTATACGTTGTGCCCCACTTCGGACATGTCCAGATGTTAGGGTTAGCTCCGTTTTGGCTATGTCGACATCATGTTGAATGGGTAAAAGTTTCCAGATAATAATTAAAAGTTCTTGAGTTAAGAGTTACTATTTACATACTACTTGAAGTTCCACGTCGTATTTGGCCTTTAGGGCTATCTCGTCAATGCTGCACTCTCTTGGAAATGCTGTGGAAGTCTTCAAAGTTTGGTCAGGTTCATAAATTTTTTTTTAAAAGCTCTAAAAAAGGGGTTCCAGTTAAAATTGTCACATACACCACCTCATACCGTCCACTGTCTCAATCACCGGACGCGCGTTTCACCTAGGCTCTACTCTGGCGTTTTCAACGGAGACTTCACATCATCTGTCGAAGTCTGCTATCTGAAAGTCTCGTGTCCACAGTGCGCATGTTCCCCATTTAATCCATTGCCAATGCCATCTAGTGTCAGGTCACATCAATTTTATCTTCATCTACGTCACTCTCACCCTTCCTTTTTCTCTTCCTCTCTCTCCTCTCCCTATTCCATTTCTTCTCAGTTTCGATCAGGTTCCTCCAAGCGTACGAAAGGTCGTATGGACTGTTATTATTGCAGTTAAATGGTTTGGTCTTATTTATTATTACTGCTTCTGCTATTTGAATTGTTCTCATATTATTCTGTTATTTTAATATTGTAATTCCTTCCCAATAGGGTATACATTGACTATCTAAACAGAAGTCAATGAGTGCTGTTTTATTCTCTCTTCTGCTCCAGTTCTTCATGTGTTCGGTCAATCTGATTTTAATATTTCTTTTTGTACTGCCTATATATTGGTTGACGATTTTATTTTGATTATTTATTATTGGTATAGAGTAGACACCCGCTTTTTGTAAGATTGGGGTCTTTCTGTGATAGTTACTAAGAGATTTCGTTATATCTCTCGTTTGTACACCAAAATCTAGGTCATGTTTCTTACATGTTTTCTTCATAATAGTTGTGATCTCCGGTATATATGGCAATGATCCACAAAATTTTTTAAGTGTTGAGTCTGTGTATTCCTTTGTTGTTTATTTCTAGGGTTGTATCTATTAATAAGGTTATTTATTTTCTTCACATCATAACCGAAGTTTATTGCTGTGTTCTTTATCCACTTTAATTCATTTTTTAGTAGTTGGGCGTTAGATGTATGAGTAAACGCTCTATTGATATATGATCGGAAAGCTGCAAATTTGTATGATGCTGGATGGTGAGAGTTCTCAGGAATGATATTAGTGATGTCTGGTTTTCTATATACTTGGAAATCGATGTTATTTTGTTTATGAGATAACAATATGTCTAAGTATGGTAAGATTCCATCTTTTCACGCTCCACAGTGACTTTAATTGTTTCGTAATAGCTATTATATTCGTCTATGTACAATTGTAGTTGGTTATCATCATGCTGCCATACCATAAGGATGTCATCAACGTATCTGCAAAATATTGATGGTTGTGGTATATTTGTTTTCAGTCTCATAGATTTTTCGATGTTCTGCAAAATCACCTCTGCCAACAGACCCGAAATCGGCGATCCCATCGGTGCTCACGATAATTGTCGATATATTTTGCCTTCATAACTGAAATAATTATTTTTATCAATAAAAGAAGTGCTCTTCTTATGTCTTCAATTTGCTGTGTTGGTATTTTATTTTCGCACACCCTTTCAACAATGAGGTCAATTGCATCCAGAGTAGGGGTATTCGGGAAGAGGGATATCACATCAAGGCTGGTAAGTCTTATTTTCTTATTCCAATTGATTGCTTTATCCTGTATTAGTGTAATTACCTCCGTGGGACTGTTCACAATATATTTATATTGTTTGTAGATAGGAGTTAAGAAGTTATATAGTGCTCGTTCGAGATTTATCGTAGGTCACTTATTTTTTGCAACAATTGGTCTAAGTGGATTTCCAGGTTTATGGGTCTTTATTTTACCATAGATATTTGGGGTTGTAGCTCCTGCGGGAGCTTTCTTTTAATCATCTCAGGAAGGAAACTGTGATTTTTGAAAGTCATCAATGTACGTTTTATTTTTTCTGTTGGGTCTTTGTCTATGATTTTGACGCCTAAGTCCTCTATAGTTTTTTGCATTTTTTCATCATATTCTATCTTGTCCATGATGATTAATTGATTAGTTTTGTCAGATGTTGTTATTATGATTGATGGATTATTTCGTAATTCCATAAGTGCTTTTCTTTCATATTTTATTAAATTAGGTTTCTCTGTGTGTTTTTCTTTCATGATCTTGGTTGCTGCTCTATTTATTTTAAATCTCGGGGTTCTTGAGCCTTCTTTGGAAGTACGCTGATAATCTCTTCGATCTTCGGAATAAATTGCTCTGTTTTTCCGAGGTTTTCACTAAATGCAAACTTACTACCTTTATTAAGTGCATTTATTTGTAATTGATTAAGTTCCAATTGTGATAGGTTTACATAGGTATGGTTGATATTATCCTGATGTTGTTGGTCCAACAACATAGGTATGGTTGATATTATCCTGATGTTGTTGGTCCAACAACATCAGGATAATATCAACCATACCTATGTAAACCTATCACAATTGGAACTTAATCAATTACAAATAAATGCACTTAATAAAGGTAGTAAGTTTGCATTTAGTGAAAACCTCGGAAAAACAGAGCAATTTATTCCGAAGATCGAAGAGATTATCAGCGTACTTCCAAAGAAGGCTCAAGAACCCCGAGATTTAAAATAAATAGAGCAGCAACCAAGATCATGAAAGAAAAACACACAGAGAAACCTAATTTAATAAAATATGAAAGAAAAGCACTTATGGAATTACGAAATAATCCATCGATCATAATAACAACATCTGACAAAACTAATCAATTAATCATCATGGACAAGATAGAATATGATGAAAAAATGCAAAAAACTATAGAGGACTTAGGCGTCAAAATCATAGACAAAGACCCAACAGAAAAAATAAAACGTACATTGATGACTTTCAAAAATCACAGTTTCCTTCCTGAGATGATTAAAAAGAAAGCTCCCGCAGGAGCTACAACCCCGAATATCTATGGTAAAATAAAGACCCATAAACCTGGAAATCCACTTAGACCAATTGTTGCAAAAAATAAGTGACCTACGATAAATCTCGAACGAGCACTATATAACTTCTTAACTCCTATCTACAAACAATATAAATATATTGTGAACAGTCCCACGGAGGTAATTACACTAATACAGGATAAAGCAATCAATTGGAATAAGAAAATAAGACTTACCAGCCTTGATGTGATATCCCTCTTCCCGAATACCCCTACTCTGGATTCAATTGACCTCATTGTTGAAAGGGTGTGCGAAAATAAAATACCAACACAGCAAATTGAAGACATAAGAAGAGCACTTCTTTTTATTGATAAAAATAATTATTTCAGTTATGAAGGCAAAATATATCGACAATTATCGTGAGCACCGATGGGATCGCCGATTTCGGGTCTGTTGGCAGAGGTGATTTTGCAGAACATCGAAAAATCTATGAGACTGAAAACAAATATACCACAACCATCAATATTTTGCAGATACGTTGATGACATCCTTATGGTATGGCAGCATGATGATAACCAACTACAATTGTACATAGACGAATATAATAGCTATTACGAAACAATTAAAGTCACTGTGGAGCGTGAAAAAGATGGAATCTTACCATACTTAGACATATTGTTATCTCATAAACAAAATAACATCGATTTCCAAGTATATAGAAAACCAGACATCACTAATATCATTCCTGAGAACTCTCACCATCCAGCATCATACAAATTTGCAGCTTTCCGATCATATATCAATAGAGCGTTTACTCATACATCTAACGCCCAACTACTAAAAAATGAATTAAAGTGGATAAAGAACACAGCAATAAACTTCGGTTATGATGTGAAGAAAATAAATAACCTTATTAATAGATACAACCCTAGAAATAAACAACAAAGGAATACACAGACTCAACACTTAAAAAAATTTTGTGGATCATTGCCATATATACCGGAGATCACAACTATTATGAAGAAAACATGTAAGAAACATGACCTAGATTTTGGTGTACAAACGAGAGATATAACGAAATCTCTTAGTAACTATCACAGAAAGACCCCAATCTTACAAAAAGCGGGTGTCTACTCTATACCAATAATAAATAATCAAAATAAAATCGTCAACCAATATATAGGCAGTACAAAAAGAAATATTAAAATCAGATTGACCGAACACATGAAGAACTGGAGCAGAAGAGAGAATAAAACAGCACTCATTGACTTCTGTTTAGATAGTCAATGTATACCCTATTGGGAAGGAATTACAATATTAAAATAACAGAATAATATGAGAACAATTCAAATAGCAGAAGCAGTAATAATAAATAAGACCAAACCATTTAACTGCAATAATAACAGTCCATACGACCTTTCGTACGCTTGGAGGAACCTGATCGAAACTGAGAAGAAATGGAATAGGGAGAGGAGAGAGAGGAAGAGAAAAAGGAAGGGTGAGAGTGACATAGATGAAGATAAAATTGATGTGACCTGACACTAGATGGCATTGGCAATGGATTAAATGGGGAACATGCACTGTGGACACGAGACTTTCAGATAGCAGACTTCGACAGATGATGTGAAGTCTCCGTTGAAAACGCCAGAGTAGAGCCTAGGTGAAACGCGCGTCCGGTGATTGAGACAGTGGACGGTATGAGGTGGTGTATGTGACAATTTTAACTGGAACCCCTTTTTAAAGCTTTAAAAAAAAAAATTATGAACCTGACCAAACTTTGAAGACTTCCACAGCATTTCCAAGAGAGTGCAGCATTGACGAGATAGCCCTAAAGGCCAAATACGACGTGGAACTTCAAGTTGTATGTAAATAGTAACTCTTAACTCAAGAACTTTTAATTATTATCTGAAAACTTTTACCCATTCAACATGATGTCGACATAGCCAAAACGGAGCTAACCCTAACATCTGGACATGTCCGAAGTGGGGCACAACGTATAACGAAATGGCTCTCGAATTAACCCTAACAACTGACCATATTGACGCAAGACTCAACTGACTCAACAAGACTGAACTAACCCTAACAATTGACCATATTGACGCAAGACTCAACTCTGGACAAAGAAACTCAATAAATACTGATGTTTCACTGAACACGCAATTCCGTAAGTAACATCTTTCGGACTTCTAACCGATTTATATTTTAATGGAATAAGTTTATGCACCACCACAGACTGTATCCACTTTACAATACGTGTAAAACAGAAGTTACAGACGTTAAAGCGTCATCCTGAAGAGTATTATGAGCATATTTTGCATGAAGCTTTATCATTTTCAAACACTAATCACATAAATTCTTCACACCATTTTTTCTGAAATTTTCTCTTGCCATCTTTCTTACTTGTTGTCTTTTGAGGTAATCCAAGTTTGTTTTTCTGAGGCACTGGTTCAATTTGGTCTTCATCATCATCATTTTGCAGAGTTCCAAATGTCAGTCACTTCTGAAAAACTGAAAGTAGACTCTTTTGTTCCTTCATAAAAACAACTTGAGCATGAAAGAACCCGTGCCTCGAAGTAAGCTGAGGAAGTCAAACACTTTTAATTTGAAGCAAATAGCACCAAATATTTTTTAAGTTGCATAAAGCTGGTTATAAATTTTTATTAACACAGTTGGAATCTTTCCAAAGCATCAGAACAGCCAAGTAACACATGCTTCTCCATAAGCAGCACAGAACCCAAAGTTCAGTGGGACAAAGATAGTACACCTGTGACCGTTACAGTTATTGGCACCCAAAGTCCAGAGGGCCAAAAGATGACACACCTGTGACTGGGAGGGTGATGACACCAAAGAATGATGACACTCTCAATCTCTTGTTCCTTCTGCTGTATTACGACAGCGTTTTACGCAAAAAAAAAAAAAAAAAAAAAAAAAAAGAAACAACCATTCAACTTCAAATATCTGCTTGCTTTAGCATAAGTCTGGGTGCTAAAACCAATAGAGTTGATGAAGGAAGTGAGTTTTCTAATTGCATAACTGCCAACTAATTTTAGCAAAAATCTGGAAAACTGCTTAAAAACATCCAGAAGATATTTCAAAAATCAAGAAAAAAATGTGGTGCAATTAAGTCAATCTATGAATGCATTATAAATACTTAAAAATTATGAAAAAAAGCATTTTTAGCTTTTTCTAATAAATAATTAACACACACACAGATACACAGAACTGAATAAATATATACCGAGGTGCCGACCTCTGGAAAGGAGTTCCAGAAATCAACACACGTTGTTTATGTAATCTTATCGTCATAAATTTACTTTAAAAAAAACCTTGTACCTCGTCCTCCCTTTCAAGCATTAAGGGCATCAGGTAATGAAAGAAATGTATAGTTGCATGAAGTAAGACAAATCAGGTTTGCATGCTTCTCTATGATTAAAAAAAATGCCCTTTTACCTTGCCAATCCATGTCCCCCATCCCCATTCCCTTGAAGGTAAACAAACAAAAAACAATGGGTTCCGAGATGGCCACCTGCGCAACGTGTAGCGAACTGATGCAATGTTGTTACAGCCAAAACTCTTAACAACTCGAAACAAAGCAATGATACAAGCTCCGATGATATCCCTCTTCGAAAGACGGAGAGCTTTGGTATACTTTAACAGTGCACAAAAAAAGTATGAAATTGTTTACAAAAAAATCATGCTCTCAGAAATTAAAGTGATAAAGCAAAGCTATTACATTTTTATGCAGAATTACATAATCACTAAAACACTTTTTTCTTTGTATACAGTAAACGAAGAAAAGAGAATCTATAGGGTTTATTTCCATATCGAACTCTCTTAATGCAGTTGTTTTGTTGATCTGTTAAGTAGGTCAAGAAAGTTGTGACTGGGACAGAAGTTCCTTTATCACAAATATTTTGTGTTATGCGGCATAGCAGCCAGCAAGCATGCTTCCCAGTTAAGAATCATTCAGCGCAAAGGATTCTAGGGCCCCTACCCTTCCTGGATCGTGATAGAGAGCACCACGAGGAGCGAGCTTTTCGCACCCGTCACGTGATGTGTGGTGGGGGATAGGCAGATAAGAGAGAGAGAGAGACCGTAGTCCGTGCAGCCGCACGCATGCCTCTGTTCGCTGATTTCTGTAAAAGATAAAAATACAACAATTCCAAAATTTACTTCATTACATTAAAAATAATAACTGTACTAATTAAAACTGCTGAAAACATAGTCGCCAGCCAAAATATTTTGGTCACCGCTGCCGACCTGGCGACTACATTTGTGGAGTTCTGGACAAGGAAGTATTTCGGTTACCCTTCAAAGCATCCTTTTTGCGTTACAAAATTATGTTGTCTAGTTCCTGTAAGTACTTCCAATATAGAAGCTATCACTTGTGGATGAAGAGATGGAGATCAAGTTTTTCAGAAGAAGAAGAGGTACATCGGAGAATCTGAAGACCCTAGCTCATTAGTGAGGCAGGCAAATGTGTTAGCCACTGGAGGGGAAGAAGGTTCCATTCCACCAGCATCGAAGAGCAAAGGGGACACAGCAACCACTGGATGAGGGAAAGAAACTCATCCTCCCCTAACCCCGATTCGTCGCCGCAAAAGATTTGTCTTATGCAAAAATCACGCAAGTGGGATGTCATATAATTGGAAAAAAGTGTGCTGGTCTGATGAACAGCATTATTACTACACTCTGTGGATCGCCATGTATGTATTTGGAGCAAACAACGTGATCACTTTGAAAGAACTTCAAGGCATTGGTGGGGGTGGGAGAGAATTTAATGGCAAGATGGTAACCAAAACTTCTAAACAGATTTTGATACTTATAAGCAGAGGAGGGATGGTATGGGATGGATCCAAAGAATTTTAGGTCATTCTTCTTTAAAGGATGGGGGCATTGATATTTCAAATTATTTTCGCGTTTCTTGATGAGGTTGTTGACTGTAGGAGGAGGGTAACCATGATAAGAAACTATTGTAGAAATTTTTGAAAAACCTTCTTGAAGAGAATCTTGGTTGTTACAAATGAGATGAGACTTGTGGACAAAAGATTTTAATGCTGTGAACTTGTAGAAATGCAAAGTAAACGACTGAAAAGGAATTATGTTGGTGTCGGCAGAAGGTTTACGAAAAACAGAACATGAGATGGAGAAGTCAGACTTCCTGCAAAGGGAAATATCCAGGAAATCAATTTTGTTGTTTTTTTCACCGGATTTTGTGAGTTTAATCTATGGAATTTTTTCCATTATGGAGTTCGTCAGGGTTTCAATTTCGGATTCAGGATGGGGCCAGCTAATGAAAATGCCATCAAATTTCAACCATAGTAAAAGTTGAAAAGGATAGAATGATGGTTTCTTTAATTCGTTGCATGTAAATTTCTGCAACAGGGAAGAGAGGTAAGCCCATGGGAAGACCAGTTTGATCTCTAAGATTGTTTAGACTCTATTCATGAACATAGTTGTTTTGTTTTTAACAAAATATTTTACAAACAGCAAACTGGTCTTTCCATGGGCTTACCTCTCTCCCCTTTTCTTGCAGAAATTTACATGCAACAAATTGAAGAAATTATCATTCCACACCATCCTTTTCAACCTTCCCAATAGTTGAGATATGTTGACAACATTTTCATTTGTTGGGCCCATCCTGAATCCGAACATGAAACCCTGATGAACTCCATAACAGAAAAATTTCCATCAATTAAACTCACAAAATCCTGTGAAGAAAAACAAAATTAATTTCCTGGATGTTTTTCTTTGCAGAAACTCTGACCTCACCATCTCACGTTCTGTTTTTCGTAAACCTTCAGCTGCCACCAACATCATTTCTTTCCAGTCGTTTACTTTGCATTTCTACAAGTTTTCAGTGTTAAAATCTTTTATTTACAGGGCTCATCTCATTTGCAACAACCAAAATCTCTTCAAAAATTTTCAAAAATTTCTACAAAGCTTCTTCCTAGGATCTCTCTCCTACATGTAATTAAGTAAGTATTAACAACGCTACTTTTTATGAATATGAATACTAAAATATTTAATGTGTAATTTAGTAATTTTGTTTAAAAGAATGTGATGTCTGTGCACTGCTCTTTTTCTACAGCACTTGGTTATGTACTGAATTAAAAAAACAACTTAATCTTTCAGGAGCCATATCGCTGTCAGCGACCTTTGCAAAAGTATAGAGGCAGGCAGTTGAAAAAACAAGTAAATTTTCCTTTGTTTTTTCTTCCATATACGTAACTGTGTGAAAAGATGTGTATGGTTTTAAGTGTATGCAATAGTATAATTTGTTATCTTTTTACATCACATTTTATGATGTAGTGATCATGGCTGTGGAAAGGGCAGGGGCCGCCCCGGTGGGGCAGTGGTCTAAGCGATGACCACTGATCATTCATCCGAAAGGGGGTCCGGGTTTGAATCCCGGTGAGGCATGGATGTTGCGTTTGTCTTACGGCAGTGGCTTTCTCCCTTCTCTGGAACCAGTGGCCCTAAATTAGGGATGGGCAACTGCTTATTGCCCATTGAGTTGCTCACGGTGGTCGTTAAACCTCCAATAAAAAAAAAAAAAGAAAAAAAAAGGGCAGGGTGGGATAACGCCCTGCTACTTCTTCTGAAGTTGGGATTTGTCCCATCCCATCTCTATTGTGTTTTCTTTTCCTTTCCAAATTACTTGTACAAAGGCTGTTTCATGAAAACTGAGAGTATTTTTTTGAGTTAGCAACAGTGTGAAGGGGAAAAATAACCACGCAGACAACTAACTGAATTAAGGAAGTATCTATGGCAACAGCTGGGTCATTCCACGTGAAATCATCAGATTTTGAATTAATTTTCCACCAACACATCTCCGATTCTTACGATTTTTTTTTAATGGGTAGCTACTCCCAACTTATAAAAACCCTGAAAGTTACAATTTTTTATTTCCGATAGGTTAGAAGATATAATTTTTTAAATTTTGGTGCATGGCGGACATATTTTGCGTAAAAACGCAAATATCTCCGTTATTTAAAATAAAAAGAAATACATAAATCATCATTCTTTCTTAATTTTTACCAAGGAATCCATTGGTGCAATGCACGCGTTTCTATCTGCTTTAGTTTTTGAGTTATGAGCAATGAGAGAGCCTTTCTTCAATGCTTAAAAAGGCAATGTAGTACAGCACTTAGAAAGCTGCAGTTATTATTCTTTGCAAAGAAAGGTTTAATCTATCAAATGAAGAAAAAAACCCTTGGGCTTTTGCCCGAGTGCCGAGAAAAGAATTTTTAAACATGGTGCATGGCCAGTGCATTGCCATTTTAATCTTTAAATAAGCAACTGAAATAAAAAATAAATAAATAAAAAACAGGCAAGATGACAACTGCGAGATATACTCGTTCATTTAAATACCAGATCTACCAGAAAATAATCGATAACATTTTTTCTAACCCGACGCTGAGCCTTGCTAACGCCATCATCTGATATCGTCAAGTATCTGACGTTAACTAAAACGCAGTATATATCTCCTCTACCTTGCAAGAATAGGCACCCAGATATATATCCCCGATTACTTTATTTCTCAAGCTGTCATTCCTTGATCATTTTCTCTTACTGCAGGCGTGGACAACTAGACAATTTATTAATTCCTGAAATAGAACTATTTCATATTTAAAAATTCTGTCTGGTATTGCGTGAGCTGTAGAAATCATTAATCAATATTCCAAAAACTGTTTTCAACGTCAATTGCATAATTTATAAGCGTCAGTACTGCATATCGTTAAGCTGTACGGAGAGAAAAAAGTTTATATTAGTTCTTCTCGTCTTTGTTTGGTAAGAATACCAATATATTTCCGACGTCTGTTGCATAATTTTTATGCGTTATTTGTGTGTGACCTTTTTCACGGTATAGCTCATATTGGTAAGCTGTACGGAAAAAAATGGTTTATATTAGTTTTCCTCGTCGTCGAATGGCTAAGAATGTGGTGCATAGCATCTGACGATTTGGCGTGAAATGACCTTTTAGTAATATTTTACAGTTATGTTATTTGAAATGCCTTTAAACATAACATTAATTCACTATCCTTCCTCGTTTAAGCATCACATCAAATTATCGTGCGATCTGACCAACGCGTGCAATGGTATCTTGCTCTGCAGCCCGTCCGAAGGCAAACGTCCACTCACGCTGCCGTTTGGCTGGCTGCCAATGCTATTCGCATCGCACGGCTTTACAGTGGCAAAACACGAGCCATGCACCATATTTAAAAATTATTTTCTCAATGCGCACTCGAAAGTCCAAGGTTTTTTTTTTTCTTCATTTGTTAGACTAAACTTTTCTTTAAAAATGAAAAACAATTGCGATCTTCTAAGTGCTGTACTACATTGCTTTTTTACGTTCTGAAAAAAGGCTCTTTCGTTGCACGTAACTCAAAAACTAAAGAAGATAGAAATTCGTGCAATGCACCAATCGATTCCTTGGGGAAAATTACGAAGGAGTGGTGATTTTGGTACTTTTTTTGTATCCAAACAATGGAGATATTTGTGCTTTTACTCGATTAAGGCCTGCCATGTACCAGAATTCGAAAATTAATATCTTCTAATCTACGGGAAATGAAAAAATGAAACTTTCAGGATTTTCATACCTTGAAATGATCTATTCATGAAAAAATAAATAAATCGTAAGAATCGGAGATAGTGTAATGGATAGCATCTGAAGATTTGGCGTGGAATGACCCAGTTATTAGCTGTGGCAGATGACTTTGGTTTTGTAAATGTGCACTTGTTTAAAGTACGTTTGCATTTCACCATACAGCTATGGAGGTGATGATTCAGAATTAAGAAATGAAATGCAGTGTGTGATAAAATTTTGCTATCCTTTGGGTAAAAGAGCCCCAGAAACAGTTGATTTTTAAAAATGAGCAAAGCTTACAAAGGTTTAGGTGAGAACGATTTTTAGATAGCACCATGATTTCAAAAACAGGCGTTTGTTGGCAGAAGGCCTGATCAACTGAAAGTGTTGTTCAGAGCATATTGTTAACACTGGGCAATCCTGCAAGAAGATCGATGAATGACGTGTGAAGGCAGCAGCGTCAACTAATATTTAAAAAACATTGGCATTTTGCATTCTACGCGACATATTGCTCCTGCATCGTGTGTGTTCTGATGGGTACCCCATCATTTGACGAGAGAACAATTGTTAGCCAGAGTTCAGGTGTGTCATGAGTGGAAAAAAATTATTGTAAAGGATCCAGACTTTTTAAACAGTAATAACTGCCGATGAAACATGGGTCCACTATTTTGATCCCCCTCATGAAGCACGCTACGAGTGTCTGGAAACACACAGGCTCGCCAAACCAAATCAGCTGGGAAGGTGATGATAATTTTCTTTGATCATAAAGGTGTAGTCTGCCAGCATACTGTTCCTCCACAAATTACTGTCAATGCTGAGTATTACATTTCAGTCTTGAAGGATCTGTGACAACACACATCGATTAAGCAACTGGAACTGGTGGGCAAGTGGACCCTACACCATGATAATGCCCTCCTACATGTGGCTGCTTGTGTTCAACAGTTCCTTACAAAATGCAGTACTGAAATCATGCCACAGCCTAGCTACAGTCCTGACCTCACCCTGTGCAATTTCTGGTTGTTTCCAACAATGAAGGAGAAGTTCTGTGGCACAACATTCAACACAGATGCTGACATTATTCAAGCTGTACAGGGGTCACTAAAGCAGCTTCCACAAAATGCCTTCGCCACATGCTTTGAAAAGTGGTCTGAACGATGGGACCGTTTTATGTCATCTGAGGAAAGTACTTTGAGAAAGAATAACATATATTTTGTTGTACTTATATTTCTTCATTTTGTGTGATTTTACTCTTTACTCTCAGTTTTTATGGAACGTCCATTGTACAAAACTTTAAACACCTTCAGCTGATTATAAGAAGAATGCAAGGCTTCTGAGAATATCTCAAAATAAAATGTCAAAGTGGTCAGTTTTTTCTGTGTTGTGTACATGTCTATTTAATTGATAAATTATATTCTTGAAACATCTTCATTTCTCACCATCCCACTTCTTTTACAGAGAAGACTGCAGCACTGAAAAGTAATGTGAAATATGCATTTGTCATTAACTTTACTCCTGTATGAGTGCTTTTCCATGCATGATGCTATGGGTGGACTCCCAACTTTTCTTTGAGCCCACCCTTTAGTTACCATAATATCTAAGCAATTTGAACACATAGCTAATGCAGCCATCTAAGGTTTTAGGGAACTTAGAAAAATGCATGGCATATGAAATTTTTGAATTTGTAAAAATGTATAATTTTATTTTATTTTTTAATTTAGTGTTGTGCTGTTCTGTGAACTGGAGGGAGTCCTCAGAGCAAATGTCTGAGAGAGAGTATTAGAGAGATACCTTTTTGTAATCATAGTTTAAAAAGATGAAAGAAAGAGAGATTTTTTGTCAGGCAATGAACTAAAATTCATAAACAACCTTATGACATATATGAAGAGATTAACTCATGCACCAAAAGCTATTAAATAAAAAACAAATGCCGTCTCCTGCACGATACACTTTAATGATAAAAAAACAATGTCAATTAAAATAAATATATAAATATGTGCTACATCTTTGTCGAGACTCTGTTTAAACGGTTCTTACCTACCATGCTGGAATGACACCATTATTCTGAATTCTCCCAGGAATCGTCGATCAACACTTTTCTGTGAAAGTATTCACATATTCATCAATGGTGAAAGATGCTGTAACGATGAACCCCCCGTGTTTATCCCCCTTCCTTGGAGAACACTTTTGGGCCAGGTCAAGCCCACCAACTATGTTTGTACCCACTGAACTTGATTTGAACTTTGTCGATTATTGCATGTGCGCATTAACTGCTATGTGTCTTGTAAAGTATATAGGCTACTCACTTTTGTTCTCACTGCTGCACTGTTTCTGAGGATGACGCCGTTGTGGTGTTGAAAGTTCTTAAACATATTTATTTTAATTGTAAATAGTTTTTATCATTAAAGTGTATCGTGCAGGAGACTGCATTTGCTTTCGATTTCATAACCTTTTGACAGCAAATATGAATAAATGACCTAAGCTAAAATTGCAAAATAGGCTATGGAAGGCATGTATCCATGGTTCTCAGTTTTACATACATTGAATAAATACTATGTACAGTGTGTACTTGAAATAGAGAAGCCTTTGGTTTTACCTGAAATAAAAAATGGTGTCACCCCCAATTTTTTCATGGGGGATTTAAATTTATAAAACCCCCAGAGAGAGTTTTGTCCCTCCTACTGTGGATGTCATTTAAAATAATCATTTCCAGATGGAGCTGTAAAAATAAGGATAATTTATGAAGAGACTAACCAGTGAAATTAAAATTTAACAATTATGGCACTGTTTATTAACACTGGATGGCAAGCATGCAAAGGGTGATCAAAAAGTATCGAGACCGCAGCTACAAAAGAGATACAGAAATCCAGTCTCCTTCAAAATATTGTCGTTCTGATGCCACATACTTGTTCCAGCGCTCCTGCCACTGTCAAAAGCATATTTGGAAATCCTGGGTAATGATGAACATTTCATGTGTCGCATTATGTTGGATGCTATCCACAGTATAAAATATCTTGCCCTTTTAGTTGTGATTTTCTGGAACAAAACAACCAAAAAAAATAAATAAATAAATAACAGGGGTAAGATCTGGAGAGTATGGAGGTTGGCAAACCTCAGCAATTCTGTGTTTGGCCACAAACTGCTATATGAGCTGGGAGTTATGGGCTGGGGCATTGTCATGATGAATCATCCAGTCACCACTCTTTGTGAACTCTGGTTTCTTATGATGCACTGCATCTCTCAGAACTTGAATATAGTATTCCTTATTGATGATCTGACCTGGTGGAGCAAACTCATGGTGCACAATGCCCTGGTGATCAAAGAAAACTGTTAGCATCACCTTGACACAACTTCTCATTTGATGAGCTTCCTTGGATCTTGGTGAGCTGGGGCCTTCCAGTGTGAGGACTGAGCATTTGTTTCTGGGTCATATCCATAAACCCATGCTTTGTCACTAGTAACAATCTTTTTCATAAAGTTGTCATTTCTGGCCAATTCCAACTAGTCAATTCATTACTGCAGACAAATTGAGTTTCCTTTGGCTCATCTGAGATGACTTTTGGAACAAATCTTGCAGACACATGTCTTATCCCCAAATCTTCAGTGAGCATTGCTTATCCTGAACCAAAACTAAGGCTTAAGTCATCAGCAAGTTCTTTGATAGTAATTCTGCTGAATGAATTAACTTGGATGTTTCTTTCATTCTTGCTTGTTTAGGGCCTTCCACAACGATTGCCACTTTGGACACTTTCAAAACATTTGTATGTCGTACACTCGTGGACACCTCATGCATGACTCATAAAATCCTCATCATACACTCTCAGTAACTTGTCATAAGTTTCTTGCAAGAATCCCCAAGTTTGTGACAGAATGTGATGCAAATGCATTGCTCAACTTTCTAAGACATCGTTAATGCAATACACCAATCAAACTAGACTCTAAACAACTAGACACAGCACAAAAGACCCTCTACCTACAGCTTTCTCTTGGCAGGCACATGTGCAGTAGGTTTCAAGGTCACAGTCTACCAAATGGCATTCTGCTCCATTTAACAGTTATGCACGCAGTCTCCTCTACTTCTTGATCACCCCTCGTATTATATGAAAGTTATAAACATATTTTTAGAAACAATCAAAGATGAGAGAAACAAAGCAAAAATCAAAGAAATTCATTTGTAATTGACCTATAATGTTTTCATGCTGTTTATGGATCACATTTGATTTGTGCTGCACTCCAAATCAGGAAGGATATTCTACATGTATTTCTTACTTCAGTATTTGTTGGAAATCTTAAAGTTTTGGGGTTTTTAGCTTCATTTATTTGGCCACTTTTTTATGTGTTAATCCTGTATCTGTCAGATTAACAGCAGTTCTCTGAATTGCCAGTGAAACAAAAACTTTGATTGGATCAAATGACACATTGTAACAGGCACCTCATTGTTGTCATATGATCTGCTTTTGCACAAAAGCTCAAAGTTTGTGGTTGTGTTCTTTTATGGCATGAAAAGTTTGTGTATGCAGTGGTCAGAAGAAGCATTAAGTTCAACTCAAAATATGTGTGTGTGTGTGTGTGTGTGTGTGTGTGTGTGTGTGTGTGTGTGTGTGCATGTATGTAACCTTGAAGCCCTTAGAGAGCATGAAGTGCTTCTTCTACAATAGGAAACAAGAAAGATGACACCAAATTTTCTGGTGTAATAAGCACGTCTTTTGAATTCGTTCTGACACAAATTAAATTTATCAAAGCTATTCAAAGTCAATGGAACGGGTATGGAAAACAATAGTATCTGACGGAAGAAAAAAGTTTTTCAATCTGGTTTTTAATCCTCAGATATTGCTGCAAACGGAATCGTGAGCTTATGCCCTCTGGTTGCAGACTTGTGTGTTAAGAAACACATGAATTTATATGAGAAACATTTCGCACCAGAAATGCTCTATACAGAAAGAATTTTTCAAATCAGACTATTAGAAACAGAGATGTCAACAAAAATAAAATGTGACTTTACATCCCCTAGTGGGAAAACCATACATTATTTTAGGAAGGAAGTATTCTCAAAAGGTTTTTCCATATGACCGGTACGGTCCAAGAAAAAAAAATTTAGTCGAGTTTTCAGGATCTCAGATTTTGCTACAAATACATCAGAAGCAGAAATTAACACTTATGCCCCCTGGTGGCCAAACCATTCTTTACCAAACATTAGAAATTATGCGAAAAGTATTTTCCATCAGGTCTTGTATGTGATACAGGAAGAATTCTTCAAACCGGAGCTTTAGCAGCAGAAATAATGCAGAAAACACAATTTACCTTTGCGCCCTTTTGCGGAAAATTTATGATTTACTTGAAAATTTTGAATTTATAGGAAAAACATTTCGCATAAGAAACACTATCCAACAAAGAAGGAATTTTTCAAATCGGACTAGTAGAAGTAGAGATATTGATAAAAATAAGATATACATCTACGCCCCTGGCGTAGAAACCATGCATTATTTAAAGAAGAAAATGTTCCTAAAATGTTTATCGACGTGGGTAGTATCAATCGGCAAACAAATTTTTTTCAGTCGAGATTTTAGGAGCTCAGATTTTGCTGCAAATACATCAGAAGCGGAAATTAAGGCTTACGCCCCTGGTGGCCAAACCATTTTTTACAAAAATTAGAAATTATGTGCAAACAATTTCCCATCTGGAGCTGTATCCGGTGCAGAAAGAATTTTTCAAATCGGAGATTTAGAAGCAGAGATATAAGGGGAAACGTAATTTACCTCCACACCCCCCAGCAGAAAGTCTATGAATTACTTGAAAATTTTGAAATTATATGAAAAATATGTCACACTGGAAACACTATCCAACAAAGAAAGATTTTTTCAAATCAGATTCCTAGAAGTAGAGATATTGACAAAAATAAGATATACATCTACGCCCCTGGTGAGAAACCAAGCATTATTTTTAAAAAGAAAATGTTTCTAAAAGGTTTGTCGACTTGAGTAGTATCGGTCTACAAACAACACTTTTTTTCAATCGAGAATTTAGGAGCTCATATTTTGCTGCAAATACATCAAAAGTTGAATTTAAGAATTACGCCCCCTGGTGGCAATTTTTTTACAAAAATTAGAAATTATGTGCAAACTATTTCCCCACCAGGAGCTGTATCCGGTGCAGAAAGAATTTTTCAAATCGGAGATTTAGAAGCAGAGATATATGGGGGAAACGCAATTTACCTCTACGCCCCCTAGCAAAAAGTCTATGAATTACTTGAAAATTTTGAAATTATATGAAAAACATGTCACACTGAAAACACCATCCAACAAAGAAAGAGTTTTTCAAATGGGACTCCTAGAAGTAGAAATATTGAGAAAAATAAGATATACTTTTACGCCCCTGGCGGAGAAACTGTGGAATATTTTAAGAAGAAAATATTCTGAAAAGGTTTATCGATGCGAGTGGCATCAGTCCACGAAATAATTTTTTGAATCGATATTTTAGAAGCTCAGATTTTATGGCAAATACATCGGAAGCAAAAATTAACGCTTACGCTCCCTGGTGGCCAAAGTATTCTTTACCAAAAATTCGAAATTATATGCCAAAGATTTTCCATCAGGAGGTGTATCCGCTGAAGAAAATATTTTTTTCAAATCGGAGTTTTAGAAGAAGAGTTATCGAGGAAAATGTAATTTACTTTTACACGCCCTAGCGGAAAATCTATGCGTTATTTGAAAAAAGTAACTATATCTAAAATACTCTTGGGCATAAATGGAATCGAAAGATAAAAGAATTTTTTCAATCGGATGTTCAGAAGCAAATATGTGGAATAAAACATATTTTTGAATTCAACATCATCTGCATTTACGCCCTCTAGTGGCGAAATTGTAGATCGTAAAAAAAAAAAAGAACGAAATGAAGGATCATCATTCGCATATTTCAAGCTTCCCAATGCAAAAAGAATTTTTCAAATCGGACTAATAGTTGCAGAGATATCATGGGTACGGACGGACAAACTGGTAACTTAAGCACGATCTTTTTACAAAAGACGTGCTAAAAAGAAGTATTATAAATCAGTTTACTTTGTGAACAAATATTTTGTTCTTGAAATCATCAGTAATGATTAATCCATTTTTAATATCATATATATAAATATTTTATATAAGTATTTTGTTCTTGAAATCATCAGTAATGATTAATCCATTTTTAATATCATCATACCAAACTGAGTCCCATAATCTATGTATCTGTTGTCTGTCCAGTTGACCTTTTATGCATCAATATCATTTCTTGGGAACAAGCTGTAAGGCATGTGCTGTCAAATCTGCCTAATGCATAAATCCACAGGACTCAAAAAAAACATTTCTGTATTAAGCAGATTTAAAAAAATACATATAATAAATACATATATAATATGAATTTAAAAATATATGCATTTAAAAAAATACATATATAGTATTGGGACATGTACTGAAATTATGTGTGATAGTATTAAATGCACAGTCTAGAATGTGAAACATGCGCTGTAATAATCATGACTACCATACCCGCCACAGTCATGGTACATTGATGCTAATGCTGATTCATGCGCTAACAGCAGAATTTTTATGTATGCCAAGCGTGTTGTGCAGCATTGTTTTCACTGCATGGCAGTCTTATTTGAATTTTGTCATTAACTAATTGAAAATTGCAACCAAGGAAATCCTCCCCAAAGTACACAAATTTGTTTAAAAAGTAAGCAGTGCATACATTCAGTAATCCTGTTGTTACAGCCTCCATATTGCACACTTAAAGCATTCAGGGAAACTGAATTGTGTGATCATTGCTGCTGAAAGTAAGCCATTATTGTACTTTGTTTTTGTTTTGTTTTTCATGAGGATGCATTTTACAATGAACAACAATGAAAATTGACAATAATTTTGTGTTATTGGCATGCAGACTTTTGCAAGTGTTGGACATGAACTAAATCATCTTTGTTAGTTTGTGTTCATTTTACAATTTTACTTTCTTCATTCTCTTTGCTGTTTTTTTTTTCCCATTACATAAGTTTAGCAAATAGTTAATAGATTGTATTCTTGGCTCTGCACATACATCATGGTCAATGTTTATATAGTCCTTAGCAGATATTTCACCCGTGTTTCTATTGTGAATCAAAACTTGCGTGAATTTTCATTTTCATCATCTTCATTACTATTTTATTTGAAGTATGCAGAGATACATAATTTTGGTATCCTTTCTGGCAACCGTGGTGGAGTGGCATATTCAAGATTACATCAAAAGTGGCACACGGGGAGCTGTGGGTTGGCCACACCCCTGTGTTAGATGCTTTGATTTCATTATTCCCAAGTTTTCCTGATATTTTTTTTCTTTTGCTTTAGATTGCAAAATAGGAGCAGCGAGAAGTAAGTTTTGAGCTTGGACTTCAGCAAACCATTTCCAAACTAAGTCATCTATATCCTTGTTTTCTGTTTCCTCTTCTGATAGGTCACACTTTGTATCATTTTCCTCTTGCAACCCTTTTTTCTATTTCAAAGTTCCATACACCTGCGTTTTGCCACATTTGAACATTTCACACAGCTCTTTTATTTTTACATGTTTCGTCACTTAATTCAGTAATTTTTCTTTTTTTTCTTGAAAGAAAGTGAAATGTACCCTAGTCAACTTTTGATAGCTGCCATGACTCAGATTTCCTTCCTATGACTCAGTAAAAAAAGTGTAGTGAAAGACACACTCTGAAAAAATTTATCTATCAAGTGACAAGCCCTCCTATTGAAATTGTGGAATTGACACTTTCCACAGAATGAATCTTGGCATTTTTTGTTGTTCTGGAAACCCCTATGACTGGGCCACTTTAATATATTTCCCAACTTCTTCAATAAAGTTGAGGGACTGAGTACAGACTGCAATACAAAAATGTCGTGTATTTGGGTGATCATGGAATGAGGTAGCATGACCTCCACATTATGAACAGTTTTCTTTTTAAACATACCAAGTTTCTTTTTTCCATTTCTGTGTTAGACAGGTTTCTGCTTTATATGTGTATTGAACACATTAACACTGAAAAGACCAAAAAAATTGTTTGCATTAGACAGATTTGCACTTTAGATAAATTTGAATTTATGACCTTTTAATGCTTCAGAATATATATATATTACCTTTTGAGTTTTGGAGGGCATTAAAGACACTTTTGACTACTTATTAATCCTGAAATTTGTGTGCCTTAGTCCCATCCCATCAACTGCATGATGTTAACTGAGTATGTATTGATGCTTTGGTTTTGATGTTCAGCCTTTGTGCTCATTAATTGTGACATCTTTTCTTTGTTTTAATTTCCTTCCAAAGAAATCTGCAGAAGGATAATATAACTAGGACTGGAAATAATGAAAAACTATGGTACACTACAAGTGAAAACACTTTGCAAAATCATGGAAGGGACAACAATTTTGCAACAAGAGATCACTATTGAATTTCGAATAGGCAAATGATGAAGGGGTGTTAAAATTGTTAGTTAATTAAAAAGCCTTATCATAGTGACTGTATTTTTTTAGTGAAATTTTATCAATGAAGTGCTTGCATTACTTGTTTCTTATAGACCTTTATATCTATCAATGGAACAAACATCTTTGCCCTTTTTTATGCAGAACTGAAGTTCAAGATCAGTGCTTATTCTGTCTGCCTTCATCTGTGATCTGTAAAGTGATTTTTACAGCAGAGAAAAGTTTTGAACATCATTTAAAAAGCACATTTTACAGCTTTCTCTGTTGACTGAAATAGTAAGAAGAGTCTGTTGAGAATGGGAAAAATATGCATTTTGTTAAGAAAATTCATCGAAATATGTGAAACTGCTCTTCTGCGCTGTTACCACAGTCTTTTAGTTGAAAAACAGAAATATACTGGGAATGAGGTGTAGATATTTTGTGTGTTTTTCCATATATATGCAAATGGCATGAAAGCTTCCTTGCCAAAAATTCAAAAGAAAAAAATGACTTTGAAAATGCTTTTTAACCACCAGGCAGCAACAATATGTAGAAGGATTTTGTTTCAAGTATAAATGAAGTGTGCTACAAATATATGCACACAAACAGCATCTTTAAGTAAAAGTTGGTATTTAAAAAATCAAAATAAGTCATGTATGCACCTGTTGTTACATACCAACTGTACTAAGTCTCTGATTTTCCCCAAATTTTTGTCAGACCCCCCCCCTTTTTTTTTCTTGTTTTTCAAACATTTATATTTTATAGTATGTGATTCTCATTGAAGTATGTAAAGTGTCACAAAGCTATTCAGTATATGTGAGTGAAGTACAAAAATATTAGCATTCATTGTCACTGTTAGCATTTTGTTAACAATACTGGTATTTGATTCAGATCATATATTCCCAAGAGATGTGAACTTTTTGTTTAACAAATTGAGTTTTTCATCCATGAAGGGCTTGAATTAATTTTTTCTCAATTACTTGTAATAATTTAGTTAGCAATGAAAATTGTTTGCTGGAAAATTTGGCTCCTTGGTAACAAGTAGTTCTACTTCCATAAGCTGGTCAAGTGTGTTCTGAATGAAAAAAAAAATGTTCAAATAAAAATGTTATACATCACTGATAAGATTTGAAACTGATGCTTCCACTCACTTCTCAACTTGTTTCTTTTCATATGGTTTACATTGTGGTTGTCTTGCCATAATATAAGTAGTTTTCTTCCATGGTACTTCAATTTTTGTACCCAACAAAGCCTTTAAAGTATTTAATTTTAAACTGTTGATCTAGTCACACTGTCTTTACAAAGTTTAAGACTACTGTACATAACATGATGTGGGAAAGGCATACAACAAAGTTATTTTTATGGAAGCAAGTACATTTGTCTTAATTATTTAATAATCGAAAACCTGGAAAATGTTAGTTCACCACGTTTTGTGATAAATGACGTGCATAATATATTTCAATATCAAGCATCAGATATATGTAACGATAAAGACTTAATTGTTCACTTTGTTACTCCCCAATAATATCTTTTAACAACATTTCAAATGCATGTGGTGTTGTGCATCTATGTTTCCCAGTGGTAACCTGTTATACTAAGCCTTGCTTGAACTGATATTTATACAATAAATTAAGAACACTAAAATTACTGAAATTTTCTATTTACATAATATTAAAATAAGACTTAGTATTATTATATATTGAATTGATGCATAAGTTCATGCCATTTATTTCACAGGTGTTTCCCAGGTCAGTAATGACGGTGCAGATGGCCAATTGTATATCAAAATGTAGTCAGTAATATCATGTATCTAAATCATATTGCATTGTGTGATTGTGGCTAATGGGTTTTTGTTTTTGAGGTCCGGAAGTATGGAGTATCAAGTAGAGAGGAATGAACATTTCCAACATCTGCTACTCTACGAGTTTAACAAGGGATCCACAGCTGCCGAAGCTACTCGACAAATTTGTGCTGTGTATGGGGAGGATGCTATTGCTCCAAGGACGGCTCGCACATGGTTTGAGCGGTTCCGAGGTGGAAATTTTGACCTCAACAACTCTACACGCTCAGGTTGTCGATCTCACTTTGATGAGGATCGTTTGAACCATCTCATCCACTTGGATCCACATCAAACCACATGGGAATTGACCACTGAGATGGACTGTGATCAAGCCACAGTAGTGCGACACCTGGAATGTATGGGAAAGGTCTAGGAATTTGGGTCTTGGGTGCCTCACACACGTTAAATTTAAAGAAATACTAAAAATATTCACACAATCTACAATTATGCTTCAATTACGCTGCAGTCAGTTGTGCTATTTCTTCTACAGAACAAACAGCAAAACTGACTTTTCTCAACTTCTCACAAGATATATTGCAGCTACTGCCATTTGATTGGTCCCCTGAACACGGACTGTGATTGGCCAGTAGGGTTTGCATTTTTAATCCGTTTCTTAACTGCATCACACTTGTAAAAAAGTATTTAAGATATTTCTCTTTTTTATGTGTGTTCTTAATTCATTAATTTTTTCAGTGTTTGATAAATGTTTTCCCATGAGCTTTGGTTATGTGATTATAAAGAGGTTGGTTTTCATTATTTCAGTGTAAATGGTAATCTTGTGCAGATTTCCTTTAATATAGAAAAGTATGGTGGGCTGTACATCTGTGTTTTCTAACAAGCTTCCTTCCAAAAATATTTGAGGGTTTTCTCCCTTGAAACACTTTTAGGCATATTTGTTCAGTTCTGTTCACCTTGGATTCTTTATTAATATAAAATGTAAATTAAACATACAGAGTTTGTATTTTTTATTTATTTTGCAAAAGGGTATCTTATATGTGAAGGAAAGGCCTATCAGTGATTTGGAAGTATTAGTAAAATTCACACATCTTACATGTGTATGTTTTTAATCTTTATGTTTGACTTGTATTTTGACAGATATACGTGAGTCGACGTGTAGCAGACAAAATACACTGGGAAGAGAGATCAGCAAACAAATCTCTCTCCCGTACCTCCGGCTGTGATGTGGAAATTTTTAATTACAATAATAAGAGAAGCAAAGTGACACTTCGTGGAGAAGAATGGCAGGTTTTCAAAGGCATACAAGTAATCAAAGTCATGACAAAGCACATGTCTGCTGTAAGATTTGTTCTTTGCATCTTTTTAATATATTTTTCATGTATGTATATTTATTTATGTATTCTTGAATATAAAGTGACAATTTTTAGTGTACATTCTAATTTCTCATTAGAAAATTTTTGTATTTATTGATTAATACACTGCTATCCAAAACTTAAGGACAAGGGGCATTTTTATCAGTCATCATCATATCACTAAGCTGTTCTCTGAGATTCAGAGGTTAGCACCACAAAGAAATACAAACTACCAGATAATTGTTACTTACTTTTGCTGTATCAAACTTCTTCATTTACAGCAGTCTTGACATACAACTCAGGCTTCACTGACATCCACCCCGCACGGGGATAACTGGTTTTCCAGTTATTTGGGGAGTGGCACCCCCACAGCTCGAGCTGACCTTAAGACGGAACATCTTGCTTTTTGTCTTGTACGATAACATCACCGAAGGGACAGCTGTTCATCCAGCTGCTGGGGGATGGTGACTCCACGGCCTGAGTCGACATTTCTTGTATGAATTTTTTATTTTTGGTTTTTGTTCTTATATTGCCATGCACCCACCTCAGTTGTAGGTTGCTGAGGTTGTGATTAGCCGCCAGCGCCGGAGTTTAGTTCGTCGATTTCTTTCCTCTCTTTCCCTCTTTGTTTTTCTGGGCTGGTTGGCTAGACCTACCTGCATGTTTGCCGTGTGCAGTGACCCGTAAGGTGGAAAAGGGGATGCTGGAGGCTGAGGTTATTGGGGGCCTGGATATAGTTGTCTCCAGCTATCAACACTCTACCTTGCCCTCTGCTTCACCCTAAATGGGCGGCTAGGAACTAACCCACTTCTAGTCAATGAGGTCTGTGGCCGAGTGGAACCCAGACCTCTAACGGCTTGTCGTTTCGTACGGCAGGGTGAGTTTGGGGATAGGGTGGGCATGTGAAAGGGGTGTTCCCCAGGCACGGGCAAGTCTGGGTGCACGCCGAGCGCATGTCTGCCCTATCAATTTGATATATCTCCTTCCTATCCCTAGAGCCGTGTCCTGCATCCACTTATGCTTGCTGACCTCCGGCTCTACCTCGTGCTCGATTGTGGGTGGGGAAGTCGGCGGACAAATTCTTTTTTATTTCATGGCTCTAAATACTGTTTTCCATGAACCAACAACCAAAAGAGGTATTGAGGAAGGCTCAGCTCCTTTCGCCAAAAAACATGTACCTGTTTCTTTGAATGCTCATTTCTTTTTTTGTGCATTCATTGGACCCTTCCAATCCTTTGAGTGCAAAAAGTCCATTTTGGATTAATAAAGCACTTCAATCCATTGCAAGCTCTCCAAAGAGCGTAAAGAAACTCCAGTCTGGAGATCTTCTGGTAGAAATGTCCACTGTGGCCTATAGTTCCACACTTCTTAACACAATCATGCTGCTTGAGACTCCGGTCAAAATAACACCACATGGATACCTAAATTCATCTCGAGGTGTTGTCTCCTCTCAGGACTTCATTGAGTGTACTGAGGATGAATTACTTGAAGAACGGAGGAGTCAACACATTACGGGTGTGCAGCGTATTCTTTTCAGGCAGAATGGGCAGTCCGTCCCATCCCCCAACATCATTTTAACATTTGACAGCCCTTCCCTGCCTACGTCCATCAAGGCAGGGTATCTTCACCTTGAGGTACATCTGTACATCCCTAACCCGTTGAGATGTTTTAAGTGTCAGTTATGTGGCCATTCTCAGCAGTCGTGCAGGAGCAATCCTAGGTGTGGATGCTGTGGTGCCACTGACCATCATTTACTAGAATGTGTGGCCGAGGCCGAGTTTTGTGTGAATTGCAAGGATTCACACTCAGCATCAGCCAAAGATTGTCCCAAGTGGAAGGAGGAGAAAGAAATCCAAAGGCTGAAAACGGTGGAGAATATTTCCTGTCCTGAGGCCAGAAGGAGAGTAGTTCCTGTTTCATCTGATCGGCGATCATATGCATCAGTGGTGGTTGCCAAATCTACGGTTGGCATTCAAACTGACATTCAGATCCCCCTAAATGTCCATACAAGCTGGACAATATCATCGCAGCTGGGCTGGAGGCACTCCAGTCTCGAGCTAGGAGTCTGACAGCGGCACCCACCACTTTGCCGAAGCATACTCACCCCACCACCAGCAAAGGAACTCAGGCCACTTCTTCTGGGAAAAACACCAAAGCCAAGGATAACAAGAACGTTTCTTCTCCAAAATCTCAGCAAACTACTCAACAACGGCGAGCGCATCCCGTTAAGACACTTGGGACAAAGCATGCTCCCATCTTGGCCCCTGGTAACACGCCCCCAAATCTGGGGAACCACTCATCAGAGAAGATGAAGGCTGACCTCGTTTGAGCATTTCATTTTTCATCTCACTTTTAACCATGGCTTCATTCGTTCATTGGAACTGTAGGTTTTCGGACGAGTTTTGATGACGTGAAGCATCTGCTTTCGTTGTACTCCCCGGTGTGCCTTTGTCTTCAGGAGACAAAACTTAAACCATCAGACTTGCTTTCAGTTCGAGGCTACAGTGTATATGGGACAGATAATGTATCGGGAGATATTGCCTGTGGGGGAGTCGTTATTATTGTCGCTCACAGTGTTCCGGTGTCTTCCGTTGCAATATCCACAACTTTGTCGACCGTGGCGGTTCGAATATCTGTGCCTGCGCCTCTTACTGTCTGCAGTGTCCATCTGCTGCCAGACGAGAATGCGAGCGTCTCAGTTCTGGAGAGCTTGGTTGATCAGCTGCCTTCACCCTTTCTTCTACTGGGTGACTTCAATGCCCATCATCCTTTGTGGGGTAGTGTCCGCATCAGCATGAGAGGTCGTCGCATAGAGTCTCTTCTGTCCTCTGCCTCTTTGTGTCTTTTTAACACTGGTGCTGACACGTATTTCCATGAGTCGACATGATCCTTCAGTGCGATCGATCTGACCTTGGGATCACCATCATTTATTGCTGATTGGTCGTGGACGGTGTGTAACGACCTCTAAGGGAGCGACCATTTTCCAGTTGTGCTTTTGCATCATGGGAACATGCCATCTTCTGCCTCCCACTCCCCTTGATGGAGGATGGAGCGTGCCAGATGGGAGGTCTTCACATCGTCTGCAGTGATATCTTCTGCTATGGTGACTCAAGAGTCAATCGACGCAGTTGTTCTTGAAGTCACAAATTGCATTATTCAGGCGGCTGGTCTTTCTATTCCAAAAACATCTACAATGTTCCCCAGAAGTCTGAAGCCTTGGTGGAATCCTGAATGCTCAGCGGCTAAGAGAGCTCAACATAAGGCATGGTCTACGTTTCGGCGTTATCCAACGGATGACAATCTCGTATTTAAACGAGCAAAATCCTATGCTCAGTTGGTGCATCGACGTAGCAAGAGGGAGTCTTGGATTCAGTATGTTTCATCTCTCACTTCACATGCCAGTTTGAAAAATGTGTGGGACAAGATTCGTAAGGTCCGGGGTAACTAGAGTTCTCGCCAGATTTCCATTCTCGAGAGTAACGGCTGCACCTATGCTGAAATCGGGGAGATTGTGGATTGTTTGGGGGAGGCATTTGCCTCCGTGTTGAGTGATCTGGCGTATCTTTCTTCCTTTCAAAGAATTAAATCCACTGCAGAACACCAGAGAATCTCCTGTGCGCCTTTTCGTAACAGCAATTATAACTCCCCCTTCTGCATCGGTCCAGCGCTACATCTGTCAGTCCCAATGGCATCCACTATGACATGCTTTGTCATCTCTCGCAGTCATCTCTTGAGAACCTTTTAATCCTGTACAATCGTATTTGGTTGAAGCACAGTTTCCCGGAATCTTGGCAAAAAGCTTTTGTTCTGCCTTTTCCCAAACCTGGCAAGGATCCTAAGTTTCTCTCTAGTTATCGTCCAATTGCTCTCACTAGCTGTCTGTGTAAAGTTCTTGAGCACATGGTCAATTCCCGGTTAATTCATTTTTTAGAACAAAATCATGTACTTTCACCATCACAAAGCGGCTTTCGCTGTCATCGTTCACCTCACGATCATCTCCTGCACCTTGAGATATCTGTGCGTGAGGCGTTCGTGTGTAGGCAGTACCTGGTTTCTGTATTCTTTGATATTGAAAAAGCCTATGATTGAGTGTGGTGGCATGACATTATCTGTGACCTCCATGCATGCGGGTTGCAAGGAAATCTTCCGACTTTCATTGTAAATTTTCTTTGCTATTGGGTGCTCTAGGTGTGCGTGAGTATGACGTTCTCGGCACCGTTCCATCAAGAACAAGGTGTTCCTCAAGGTTGCATTTTATCTGTCAGATTGTTCATCCTTCGCATTAATTGTCTTTTCACAAATCTTCCTCCTGCAGTTTCGGCTACTGTTTATGTCGATGACTTGCACTTATTCTGCTCGTCATCAAGCACGAGTTTTATTGAAAGGCAGTTGCAATCTGCGATTAACCAGATCTTTAAATCAGTGAATAGCAATGGTTTCATTCTTTCTCCTGACAAAACAGCAGGTGTCCATTTCTGCCGGAGGCGTGGCCTTCATCCTGACCCAGAGCTCTATTTAGACTGTGCAGCCATACGAGTTTTGCTGGAGACCAAGTTCCTTAGACTGACCGTCGACCATGCGCTTACGTTCCGTGCGCACATTCGGCGGCTCAAGATTTCCTGTCTGCGTGCTCTGTCTATTCTAAAGATCCTTTCGAGAGTTTTGTGGGTTGCAGACAGGATCTCTTTGTTTTGCAATTACCATTCTTTAATATGACCGAAACTGGATTATGGTTGTATCGTGTATGGATCTGCACGTCTTTCTGTTCTCCGGCCTTTGGATACTGTTCACCATCAAGCGCTGCGTTTTTGTACGGGAGCATTTCGAACATCTCCGATTCCCAGCTTTTACGCTGACGCGAACAAACCATCTCTTGAATTACGCCATCTGCAGCTGTCTGTTCAATTTTACTTGAAACTTTGATCTCTTCCAGACCATTTTTTGTACGATGCAGTTTTCCATCCCCAGCATGCTCGTTTATTTGAGAACTGGCCCTTGTGCATTCCAACCTGTGGTCTTCGTATGGCGGTCGTAGCTCATGATGCAGGACTCGACTTGTCACTTGTTGGTGAGACCAGGGGCCTTGGGGATCCTCCATGGCACCCACTTGCTGTCATGGTTGATACCACCTTTACATCTTTTGATAAATCCTCAACCCCTGCGTCAGTGTACCAGCAGCTCTTCGCTGAGCCACCGTTCCCTCAATTCAGAATACACTCCCATTTTCACTGATGGCTCCAAGATGCATGGAGTCATTGGATCCGCATCTGTTTGTGTCGATGACGTATCTGTAACGTGGATCCCAAATCAGGCCACAGTGTTTTCGGCGGAGATGCATGCTGTCTATCTCGCCCTTTATCATCTACAGTCGAGCACTCATCATTGAGCTATCATTTATTTGGATTCTTTGAGTGTACTGCAGGCCCTCTCTTCTGCCGTTATATCTGAACATCCTTTCCTTTTTGGCGTGAGGAGGTTACTGCGTACTTTGCTTCAGGCCGGTTTCCAGATAACATTTTGCTGGATTCCCGGCCATGTTGGAATTTCGGGTAACAAGTGTGCTGATGCGGCTTCTAGATCTGCTTCCTCTTTGGTCGTCACACCCTTGCCACTGTTTCACCAGGATTTCCGCTTTCCTGTACAGGATCATATCCAGCGAACGTGGCAGGGTCTGTGGGACCAACAGGTGGAAAATAAACTACATCGTATTAAACCTATTTTAGGAATCTGGAAATCCTCATATCGTCGGAACCATAGGGAGGAAGTTGTGCTTGCGAGTCTCCGCATTGGGCATTGTCATTTCACTCGCTGCTTTTTGCTGTGTGGCGACAATGCGCCGATGTATGAGACATGCAATTGCCGACTCATTGTCACTCATCCTCTGTGTAGCTGTGTTCGTTTTTCTGATGTGCGTTTTCACTGCTTTCATTCTCATTTGTTGACCGAGAACGCCGCTACGCTGCAGTGGCTCCTAGATGATTACTGCGATACTGTTGCTGTCTTCTCATTTTTGAAACAAATTGACTTTTTTAAGCGTATCTAAATTTTAGCCCTTCCATCATTCTCATTTTTTAAAAAGTTTTACTGAATCAGCCAGATTTTAATCATTGTGCCATACTTTTAATACTGTTTGTTTCATTGTCTTTAGCCCTTTCATCATTCTCATTTTTCACTTTTACTGAATCAGCCAGATTTTAATCATTATACTATGTTTTTAATACTATTTGTTTAACAACTGTCTTGTGTTTGGTGCTCTTTCGCCATACATGGCCCTTGCACCATAAAAATCAACCAACCAACCAGCCAACCATTAAGGTTGAAACCAGTAATGATTGGTTTGCTGTTAATTGTAAAATGCAGAAGTAAATTAAAAAGTCGGGGCATTATTTATGCCTTT
Source organism: Macrothele yani (assembly GCA_039090855.1). Taxonomy (NCBI): domain Eukaryota; kingdom Metazoa; phylum Arthropoda; class Arachnida; order Araneae; family Macrothelidae; genus Macrothele; species Macrothele yani. The sequence goes on along the minus strand of CM077027.1, from coordinate 25,203,522 downwards.
GTGGTCTTTTGCCCTAAGCTTAATTTGACAAGTTTTCCTATGAAATACCTTTTGTTAACCAGTTGTCAAGAATTTTCATAAGGTTAAGGGACTAAATGACAGCATATATTGACTTTGGCCAATATACATTGAGTGGCCACTTTATTATGACCACCTGACAGTTTTAAGCAAATGAGCTATTGCAGCACGCTGTTGCTGCCGGATGTAGGTAAAAATACCCCCGGAGAAAATACCCCGAAAACTGAAAAGCGGAAAAAATGCCCCCGGAAGAAATACCCCCAGAACAAACGGTTCACTGTAAACTGCCACACAGGAACACAGATGTGTGGCAGTGTTCCGATGTGGCAATTTACCTGCAACCCTGCCCCACATCTTCAGCAACTTGGCTACAAAAGTTCAAGGCGGGGGGGGGGGTATAAAGATAGCCGTTTCTGGGCCTACATTGAGAACTGAATTGGGAACTCCAAACGAATTTCGGAAAAACGTTCCATGTAAGCCAAGCGAGAATTGTACTTTAATTTGAAGAAATAAATTGCCGAGGATCCAAGGTACACTTGGTTGGGGGGGGGGGGGTCTCTAGCCTGAACTTCTGTAATATTATATTGTGGGACGCTGAGTATGCCAGTGTATCCAGGAAGTACCCCTTGAAGCGTCCACGAGGTCCATGAGCTTGGGGGGGGGGTCCTTCAAAATGTTAAAATGGACGTAGAGCTGTAAACATTAGTATCATGATTTATATAATGATTCTGTACACGACCACGAATTTTCAGGAGGGTGGGGTAACCCTCTCCTAGTTTCTAAGAGCTATTCAGGGGTAACATCGAGGATACACTGACCGACTCTAGAGGTCCAGAATATAAAATTACGGAAGTTGGGGGTAGAGCCCTCCAAACTAAGCACCTCGTATCCCTTTCACAGGCTTCACCAAATTTCTGGGGGAGGGGGAGAAGGGCATACATAGTTTTCCATTAAACACAACATGAAGCATAGAAATTGCGAGTAAATCCCTTACCTTGAACACTTGTCTGCGCTCTTAGAAACTTGGGGGAGGGTGAATTCACCCCACCCTCCTGAAAATTCGTGGTCATGTACAGAATCATTATGTAAAGCATGGTTCCAATGTTTTCAGATCTACGTCCATTTTAACATTTTGGGGAATCCCCCTCCAGCTTACGGACCTCGCGGCCGCTTCAAGAGGAACAGCCTGGATACACTGACAGGCTCCAGCTGCCCAGAATCTAATATTATGAAAGTTGGGGGTTGACCCCCCACCACCACCACCACCAAGTGTACTTCGGATCCTCGGCAATTTATTTCTTCAAATTAAAGTACAATTCTCACTTGGCTTACATGGAACGTTTTCACGAAATTCGTTTGGAGTTCCCAATTCAGTTCTCAATATAGGTCCAGAAATGGCAATCTTTATAGCCCCCCCCCCTTTGAACTTTTGTGGCTAAGTTGCTGAAAGATGTGTGGCAGGGTTGCCGGTAACTTGCCACACCGGAACACTGCCACACATCAGTGTTCCTGTTACAGGGAACCGTTTGTTCTGGGGGTATTTTTACCGTTTACCGTTGCTGCCAGAGGGTGAGGCTAGTATAAAAAGGGAAAGCTTAGTGCTTGCGACAGTACTTAGTAGAAGTGTTTTTTGGATGACGAGGTGGGTAAAATATGCGATTTGATGGACTTTCAACGTGGGATGATTGTAGGAGCTCGGAACCATGATCACCGAAACTGCCGCATTCGTGAAATGTTCCAGAGTAGCTGTTGTTAAAGTGTTTAAAGACCTGGACTGTCAGCCAAAAAACTGGGTCTCTACGTGCAACGTGTGGTCATCATCGACTAGTGACTGCTTGGGCGGAATGGAGAGTGTTCAGACTCACTGGTAACAGACAACAGAAGGGTAACAGTGCAGCAAATTGCAGAACATCTTAATCAAGGATCCCCTCAAATGATCTCTGCATGCACTGTTCACTGTTCACTGCATCGGATGGGATATGGCAGCCGAAAGCCTGTTCAAACACCTTTACTGTCTGCAGTTAACAAGAGAAAACGTCTCCAGTTCGCACAGGAACACAAGGATTGGACAGTCGATAATTGGAAACAAATTATGTGGTCCGATGAATCACGTTTTCAGTTGCACCATGCCGATGGCCGAGTGAAAATTTTGCGGAAACAGCGCGAAAGCATGGACTCCAAATGCATTGCTACAACCCTTCAAGCTGGTGTAGGCAACGTTATTGTTTGGGGAATGTTTTCCTGGCATGCTTTGGGCCCTTTAATTCGTGTTGATCAACGTCTAACTGGCACATCATATCTAAACATCGTTGCGGACCAAGTGCATCCTGTCATGTGGACGGTGTATCCCAATGGCGATGACTACTTTCAACAAGATAATGCGTCCTGCCATAATGCTCGTATTGTACAGGATTGGTTTCAGGAACATGCCGGTGAGTTTACTTTGTTAGGTGGTCCCCACAATCTCCAGATCTCAACTCCATTGAGAATTTGTGGGATGAAGTTGAACTAGCCATCAGACAGCTGGATCCACAACCCTGCAATCTCACACTCCTGTAAAGTGCTATTAATCAAGCATAGTCTCAGATTCCACAAACCACCTATCAACATCTCGTAGAGTCCATGCCACGAAGAATCAACGCAGTATTAAAGGCAAAAGGTGGCCCAACAAAGTACTGAGGCGGTGGTCATAATAAAGTGGCCACTCAGTGTATATTACTCGTGTAATAATAAAAAGACTGGCTTATGATTTTCATGACGTTCAGTTGTATATGATGCACATGTACATCAAAATGTGTTAACTCTGAAATTTTTTTAAAACAGTTCCAATTAAGCTGAAATTTTCAGTTTATGGGTGAATGTCTGAAAATGAGGATTTTGCAAACTATTTTTTTTGTTTACTTGGAGTTCTGTTTTCACAATGTATACTGACAACCAATCATTTGCAGTTATGCCATTCATATTTATGTTGAGCTTTCAATCTTTAGAACACATTGGGTAATTGGCATGTCTTTTCTTGTAAGCTGTTGATTTAGGGATATTGGGATTCTTGTTAATTTAGGCTAACTATTGTCTTGAGGTAAAGCATGAGCTTTCGTTTTATGTATAGTTCAGTTTTTCAAAGCAACTTTCTCTAATTACAGATTCCGATGCCATATACTTGGCAGAACATGAGAGATCGCTTCCGTGATAGTGGTAAGTCAACTGCATTTTTCTTCTTTTGGCCATCACTTGTGTCCATTAGGTTTGTTCAGGAGTTTCTTTCTGTTATAGTTCCTTAATTCTAAGATAAAAAAAGCTTGTAAATTGTTCATAATTTTTTAGGTACCTTATTTCTTCCTGCTATTATTCCCCCTCTTGAACTTCTGTTTTGATCTGTGTTCACACTTTAGGTAATTCCTGTAACCAGATTTTCATTGTCCAGTACTTACAAGATATCTTCAAACCACTCGTGTTGAAATGTGTACAGCAGATTGTACAGGTATTGGGGGGAGGGGGGCACAGAATCAGAGGCTCTTGTTTCATAATTTTTTTCTGGGACTAGTATCTAAATACAAGAATTACTGTACAATTACTGCTGGCATGTTGCTTATAATTTCATGCTCTCTTCTCCCCACACATTTTGATTAAAACCAATGGACATGGTAATGGATCACTTTTGCAATGAAGAATTCCATTACATCTGTGTCAAAATATATGTACATGGATGATATAACTTACATCTATGACACCAGCTTGTAGTTGTGTGTGCAGATAGTGAGATGCAATTCAGCAATAATGAAAAGCCATGCTTTTTTCTTTGTACAAGAATAAGAACAGGGTGCAAATTTTATTGATGAAGTATGCTTTTAGAGTTGTTTTCAATTACACATTTCTGTAATGTATTTGTTTGGCTTTGTGCTAGTGCATAGCAGTTAGTACATTGTTGAGCATTATTTAGTATATAGAAACAAATGTTAAATTTTAAGAAATACTTCACATATGCACACAAATAACAAATAAGAAGATAGTTGTGGTTTAGTGTTTACAACTACAACTATTTTCTTCCACAGCAGGAAGTAGTAACTATGTTTTTAATAGTGGATTGATTTTAGATTGTTATGGTGGTTGGAAGAAATTCAGCAATCCTTGGGATTTTGTAGTGGTCTGAATAACTAGTGTGAAATGTTTGCTTTGTGTTGATTTATTAGACATCTCCTTTTACAGCTGTCTGGCATGGAACTTGAACTTCACACGCATCCATCGCACGTGATGTTTTTATTTTGTATTTTATTTCCTGACCTCTTTTTGCAGAATCTGGGCCTCCCATGATTTCTTCAGTGTTCTCTTACTTATCACTTGGAGTAATAAAATTCTTTTAGCTAGCACCTCATCATTCTTTCAGCATGGCAAAACATCTCAAAATATTTCCAGCTGGCAAACTAACATCATATTTAACATCTCACATGTTCCTGATCAGAATGAATATTGCCACAGCAACTCCTAAGTAATGCTCCTCTTTTTCAGACAGATAACTCCTTCATATTTCTATTGGTATCTGGGCTTCAGTGACATGCATCAGAGTAAGAACATTTACATTTTCAAACCCAGTGATTGTTGGCATATTGGAAAACTGCTCAGCAAAAAACATTGATTGCTTTAGTTTTATATATATTTGCTTTACTCTAGATAACATACACAGTCATATCAGAATAATATGACCAACCCCAGGATCATAGTGTACCCGCCCAGACGCTTCAGAGTGCATGTGACAAAGCTAACCACACAGAGATATAAGCAGCCAGCCAGGACAGATGAGCGAGCCAAAGTGCATTACATGAGCACAATGGGTAGAGGTGGCAGGGATGAAAGAGTTCCACCTTTCTGGAAGTCATCATGGGGAGTTTCCTGGGATCAATGCAGAATTGCAATGATTACAGTAAAACAAATTAGATCAGTATAGATATGGGATTGGCATTATCGGTTTGATGTAAGCACATTGACTAAAATAAAATTTTTAATCCTTTCTAAAGAAATGTTTGACAATTTTATGGCTTTTATATATGCATATATGGTGCTTAGGGGAGTTAATAAATGCTGAAAGGTTAAGTATTTTTGCATATTCCTATGTGGGAAAAGTTCAGCCTTTTTCTGCCATGACCACTTTCATGCTTGTGTAGTGATTTGACAGACGTTCAAAAAGGAATGACCAGCAGCTATCACACCAAAGGAGGAAGCATCTCAGAAACAGTAGATTTTGTGGGCTGTATGCAAGGTGCTGTATTAAGGGTGTACCAAGAATTGACCACTAGCACAGCGGGTACCTCCTGACATCATAACTGTGGAGGCCATCGACCCCTGAGGAGAATGTTGATTGGTAAAGGGCAATCTACACGCAACAGTGCAGCAATTGACCATGCAAATGAATGCTGGGCTACCCAGGTACATGTCCCTGATAACAGTACAGCAAACCCATGATTGACTCTGGAAACCCATGCATTTGCTGGGTTTCCAGCATTGACTCTGGAAACCCAGCAAATGCATGGGTTTCCAGAGTCAATGCTGCGTCATGGCGCCCATGTTAACCCAGGTCCATCTACAATGACGCCTACAGTCCTTGGACAGTGGAAGAGTGGGAAAAGGTTGCCTTCTGTGATGAATTGAGACTTCTACTCCACGGAAGTGAAGGGTGGTGGCAAATACGGCAGCAGACGCTTGAGAATTAACACCTGGACACGCTTGTCAGTCAAGTAAAAGCTGGTGAGTGCAGTGTGCATGTCTGGGGGAAATGTTTTCCTGGTGTGACCTGGGATTGCTGGTACCCACTGGATGGGTCCCTGAATGCCAATGGCTACCTTGATGATCACATGCTTCCCTTCGTGTTGGACATTTATGCTGGTGGTAATGGTGTCTACCAACAGGATAATGCACCCTGCCATGTAGCTAAGGGATGTGCGACTGGTTCCAGAAACACAACAGCAGTGTCTCCATTCTCCCTTGGCCGGTGAAATCGTCCAACTTCAGTCCTATGAGAACATTTGTGGGACTTTGGATCGACAAATTTGACATGCTGACCTACAATCCCATAATCTCCAGGTCCTCCATGCTCTGCTGCAGTCCAAATGTGTGAGGAATGAAAACAAAAGGATCTGGGAACATGAGGTCCTTCCAGGGACTCATGGTGCCCACGCTACGCTGTCTCGACACAGTCATCCAGGTCAAGGAGAGTTATTCCTATTATTAGGTAGGTGGTCATATTATTCTGATATGACCGTGTATTTTGCAGAACACTGGCTCTTAGACAGTGGAGTCATATTGTTGGTTTACAATGTGCATAAACAAGAATCTCCAAGATTGTAAACTGTGTGTTTTATTCTAGCATAATACATAATTGGGAGACATCACACAACCATATCCAAGTGATGTACCAATGGGAAACCAAATGTGACTACTGCATCTGCTGTTGTAGTCACATGTTCTGCTGCCAGCACATGCCACAATGATACCCAAAGAAGCACCCTAGTTACTTAATCATGAATGAGGGCTTCTCCATATGAATAAATGCCCATGAGCTTTCTTGGCAGTGTACTGATACTTTTCAGTCAGTGCAAAAGGTGAAGGTTTGTACAGTTCCTGCTTAACAGGAATAAAATGATTGTGTACATCACAAACCTTGTGTGATGTCATTCATGAAATCAGGCTCCTGGTGTATTCAGGAGTTCCATTGCACAAAAAATTCTTATGCATTCAGTCTTATCACCTTTTCCATTATGCAGAAGAACAATGACATCCCCCCAATCCTAAGGCACAACTATCTACTAATTTTATAATTTTCAACTCTTGAGCTGCAGTTGATAGAACTAGTTTTAAAATAAACATGCCTGACACAGAATATTGAAAGCCATCATACTGTCATGTGTCTCCTGTTAAGCTTACCCTCTAGGAGATATATCATTTTCAGAGATTTTATAGCTTTTAAAGTATCTTGAATTCCCTGCATTGTATTTACTTCTTTTTAATTGACATTATCTTCTATTTCACATTTATTTTTGTCTCTTAACTCATAATAAGCATTTACTCCATTTTCCACTTCATTCACTATGTTTCCAGATCCTCTTGTTTTCATTCCTCACACAGTTAATTTCTCTTGGTTTTGTAAAAATATCTTGCATACTTCCCAAAAAGTTTCTTTCTAAAATACCATTTCCATCCTATTTACCTTTCACACAAACTTAGCCTTACTCTGATAAACAATGTTTGCTATTTTGCTGTTTGGAGCAATATTCAGCCTCAAACTTGAGTTACAAAAATGCACCCAGATACTCATTCTTCTTCTGCTGTACAGAATTTTTAATCTCAGTCGTTCACTAAGTATCTTTTATGTTACTCACCTTCTTGGTACCACATATCTTTTACTGGCATTGACAACAGTGAGCTTAATTTCTTATGTAGCTCAATTTTATATATTCACACCATCTTGTATTGGACTCCTCAGATTGGTGCTAATTATTTAATTGATCAGGAAGCCTTTCATCTTTTACCAGGGTCCATTTTGAGTTGGACATTCATTCTTGTGTGAAACCTTCACATGGGAATAGTCAGTTCATTTCAGTTTCCATTTATTCATCTGGTATTCCATACATCAGCTGTGTGGTGTTTTCCCCGTTTAGCAATTTATTATAGTCGGGTCATTTCTTTGAATGACCAGCTATCTCAATTGTGGTTTGCCTATCATATCCCACTTTTGAGTTCTTTATAATTGGAAGATAAGAGTGTTGGTAGACTGTATTGTATTATCTGATTTTTTGAAGTAATGGTGGTAGGCGTATGATGAAAAGGTGTTACATGCCACAGTTTGAAATAAAGGGATGTCTATTCTAGTAGGATTTTGGTATATTAGGAATTCAGTCAAATTTAGCAGGCTGTGTTCTAGCAATTTTAGCTGTACTATAATGTGATAGTAGCACATAATGTTTACATGACATGGCTGTTTTTCCAATAGGCATTGAAACATTAGAATGGCCTTGGCCACAATTTTGTACCCTGCTGGTGGAATTAGATTTAGCCTTTATTGGTGTAGATTAAAAAAATTCTTTATGAACTTGTATTAACATGTTCATTAACAAATTTGGAAATTATGCATATATCATACTTGCTAATTGACATTTGTCTTAAGTTTTTTTTGACCATGCTGTGTGTGTAAGAGCAGTGTATATTCTGGTGCAAATTTTAAGACATCAAAAGTGTTTGAAAAATCTGTACATTGATGTTTTAAGAAAGTCTGAATGGGCAGTTTAATAGGATCACCTACCACCTCATGTGTTTGACCATTTGTCTTTAGAACAGCATTAACCTTGTCTTGGCATTGATTCAATTAAGTTTGATACATACATTACATACATGTCACTAAGCTGTTCTCTGAGATTCAGAGGTTAGCTCCAAAAAGAAATACAAACTACCAGATATTTTTGCTTACTGTTGTATCAAACTTCTCCATTTACAGTGATCTTGACATACAACTCGTGCTTCACTGATATCCATTACAGGCCATACACAAGATTTTTATACTTCATACTCATAATCTTTTTCTCATGCAGACACTCCTGAATCTGATCCACCCATGTCTTCCTTGGCCTTCTCTGCCTTTCCTTCCTGCCATTTGTGCTAAAAAGATTTTCTTAGTAAGCATCTCATCACTCATTCTTTCAACATGGCCAAACCACCGAAGCATATTGGTCTCCACCTTGCTAACAGCATTTTGCTTCACATCACACTACTGCAACACATCTTCATTCCTCACACAATCAGACCGTGTCTTGCCACAAACCCCACGTAAGTAACACATTTCTCCAGCACAAAAACGACTCCTATGTTTCTTCTGCAGTACCCAGGTTTCACTGCCATACATCAGAGTAGGAACAATTACAGTTTCATACACAGCCATGCGGGACTCTCTAGAGAACCCATCATTCCTGTGAAAACCTCCCAGAGCAGCTATGACTTTCAATGAAGAATTCACTCGCCTGCTAATTTCACCATCCAATTTGTTCTCTCTGTCAAACATGCTTCCTAAATACACAAACTCACTCACCTGGTCAATCACAGTGCCATTTATACTTACATTACATTCAGTGCTACCCGTTCCTCTCTCAAACACTGTAACTTTGGTTTTTCCCTTATTCATACTGTTTGAATTTCATGCAAACTTCGTGCATCCAAGACAACATACTCTGCAAATCACTTTTGCTCTCTGCCAGCAGGACAGTATCATCAGCATACAGCAATCTGCACACACGGATATCACCAAGACATAAACCACTATTATCTATTTTGGCATCAGGCATGCATGCATGCATCCATAAATATATTAAACAGCCATGGTGACATTACACAACCTTGTCTATGTTCTGCACCAATAGAAAACCATTTTGATAAAACACCATTCACTCGTACACAAGCTCTACTACCCGCATACATGGCTTTTACACTATTAAGTAGATTCCCAGTAACACCATATTCATTCAATACCTTCCACAAAAGTGTCCTATTCACTCGGTCATAAGCTTTCTCTAAATCTATGAAGGCAGCAAAAACTTTCTTACCAACAGCCAGATACTTTTCAATCATCACGCGTGATGCAAAAATTTGGTTAGTGCAGCCTTTACCAGGCATAAAACCACTCTGAACATCTTACACTTTCTCTGATGTAAGACCCTGTACTTTTTCAATAACAACCTTACCAAACACTTTCCCTGGCACACTTAGTAGCCTAATACCACGATAGTTCTTGCATTCAATCTGATCACCTTTTCCCTTATACAAGGGAACAATAACAGCATCCTTCCAATCCCGAGGGACCATTCAAAATTCCCAGCACAACGGGCAAATTTCAGTTAACCAGTGAATTACAGAGTCATGTTTGGATGAAATCTAGAGACATGTGGTAAATGCAGCCTGATGTGAGCTAAGGATGTCCAGATTTGTAAGAGCCATGAGACACACAAGTCAGCCAAATCAAATTTCAAACAGGGACAATGCTTTTTGAAATCATTTTGATACAATGTGGGTATTTTGGCATGGTGCATTAGGATCCATTGTTACAGGGCTAGGGATTAAACTTAGGTTGCTGAACATGATCAACAACAATTTTTAAATATGCTTGGGCATTCAGATGTAGGCCACTTGAACCAAGGATTTGTGGGTGGGTTAAATCCATAAGAAAAACATTGCCTACATTATTTAACTGTCTTCGCCAGCCTTGAAGGTTTGTGATGTTGCAAGATCTAGCCAAGCACTGACACTCTTCAGCTCTTTGATATTCACACTACATAGTGGAATGCTATTGGCATTATCCTTCATTCAAATCCTCTTTATTTGACTGGTCAAAAAAGAATCCTATGAAGACATTTTGTTAATAAATTTAGTAATAATCCATAATTTAAACCAAAATATCAGCAACTAGTGTCTATCCAGAAATGAGTTTGGAAAACAAAGAATGGTTAAGTGAATATTGGCATTATGTTCCAACATAGAAATGAATTTAATATGCAGAATTCACTTTTTTTTATTTGTGATATGGCTTTAGTGTGTTTGCGTCATGTTTTTTTTGTTTTGTTTATATAAATAGATTTTTTATAGATCCAAACCTTTGCCTACGCAAAGGTTTGGGTGCAAACGGTCTTCTTCCTCTTCAACTTTCAAGTAAGTAAACCTCTCCCCCCTTTTAGGACCTTTTCTAAGGTTTTGATTCAGTTAGCAGAATCATGGGCACGTGTGTGGTATGTGGTATGAAATGAAATTTTAAGAATCTGCTTGTGTTCACGCACTCTTGAAAGTAATATATTTCTCATGACTGTAAAAAAAAAAAAAAAAAATTTAATTTTAGGTTTCAACTGAACACTTATGCTCTTTGCATGTTTTTAAAAAATGTATTGCATTTCACCACTTTCTTTTGCAATGATAAGCATGCAAATATTGAATTAACAAGATTTTACAGAAAGTTTCAAATTTAAAAAAAATTATATAATAAAAAGACAGTTTTTGAAAATTTGAAGCTTTGGTAGATAACAATAATTATATGCTACTATAGGATAAAGGCAATAAAAAGTAATATTTCCACCCCAAATTTTTTTCACACACAACTGAACATGTGTAATGGCCATTATTGCCATTTGTAATGTGTGAAATAAGAGTGCAAAAGATTGAAAGTGTTATGTTATTAGGAGTTTTAATTTTGAAGTGTTATTGATGAAATGGAAAAAAAAATCTATAAACTTGTTAAAGGATCAGAAAGGGGATCTGTCATTTTGTATGAATCTGGTGGCACACCTTTTTTTTATGTCTTGGTTACAAGACGTTTCAGTTTTGAGCTAGGTCAAAAAACAGATGTGTGAAATCTGAAATTCTGTTTACACTTGCATTTTTTCCTGTGGTTTGGGTGGGGACTTTTTTAAAGTGAGGGAAGAGCATGTGTTAGTGGCAAAGTATGGTTTTATCAATTAATTTTTCATGAATGTTTTTTTACACTGAAATCTGGCATGTGGTTGACCAATTTTTATTTCCTGAGGGGCCAAGCAACTCCCCCAGAATCCTTGCAACAGTCATTTGTGTAGGGTGAATGTAGATGTCCTTTCTAAACTGGGTATCCTTCACACAGCAGTTTAAACGAAGCCGATGAAAGATTTAGACCTAATGAGTAAACTGGCAATGTGGGTAATGCTTACGTAAACTATCCACAGAAGGTATTGTGCAGAGTAACCTTGTGTGGAATTCTACATACTCAGGTCAGTCATGGTCCTTGGGTTTGAACTTTGTATTTTGTGGTATATTTGCCATGTGCAGAGTTGGGCAGGTGAAAAATCATATTGGTCATTGGCATGGATGTTCGTAGCATGCCTTTTTGGAAGACATATGAAAGGAACATTATGGTGACATTGGACTAACGTAAGTAGTTTTTAGCAAAGCATATACTGGCATGGGTTCAGCAACTTGTGAGGTGACCTGTTCTTGTACCTGACAATGCACAGTAGCACTAGGCTTAGGTTGTTGGGAATTTCATTGAACAGAATGGGTTAAGACAAGCTAATCCCCCCCGCCCCCTATTCACTGGACATGTACCCCTGTGATTTCAAAACATTTGAAAAGGGAAGTGTCTAATACTCTACAACAATGAAAAGGATTTGGATCTTGAATTGCAGACATTTTCTACAATGCCTGGATTGTTAAGGTGTCACTGAATGACGTTCATGAATTGCCCGCATTTTGGGAATGTAATATTGTTAATAAGGGGACTATTAATAATTGTCCTCAAATGTTGTGATCATTGCAATTACGGGAATTATGTGAGAATCTGAAAGTTGGCACTTCTCAAATGACTTAATGTAGCAAAAGTACACACACATTGCTTATTTTGGATTTAAAATTCTGTAATCAGATGTTGCTGACCTGTACTACCAAAGCTTAAGTTTTCAATGACCCATTGCTAAGAAGTACCTCCAGACAGCTGCACTGAATTGAATTCTGCTGTCACAGATGTAAGGATGGCACCATTAACAAATTTTGTAGTACATCATAGCTGGAGCATTTTTACTTTTCATGGTGGTCTAATATTTAGATTTTCCAATTACTGGACTAGGAAAGTAAGTAAACATTATGTTTCACTTTTTATGTGTCTTGTGCTGATTAAGAAAATCCACAGAAATCTGTAATCTATAAAAAGGGAAATAAGACATTTAAAAAAGGTTGGTAATTTAGCAAAATTAATGCATAACATAGTTGATTGAAATGCAGAAGTTTCCATGAACGAATTATGCATAAATTCGTACAAGGAAGGGCTAGATGAAAAAGGCTGAAATACATGTTCCCATTGGAAATTCTGAAGCTTTTTTTGTTTTTTTTTTATTGGAGGTTTAACGACAACCGTGAGCAACTCAATGGGCTATAAGCAGTCGCCCGTCCCTAATTTAGGGTCACTGGTTCCAGGGAAGGAAGAGAGCCAGTGCCGTAAGACAAACACAACATCCATGCCTGACCGGGATTCAAACCCGGACCCCTTACGGACGAATGATCAGATATGGCCAACGCCTTAGACCACTACGCCACCGGGGCGGCAAATTCTGAAGTTTACTTTACAGACAGTTTTGTTTACCACCAGAAGCCAAATTTGTGTTAGTAAACCAAAGTTGAAGTGCCATTGATACCACACAAAAACTTATCTGCTGTAGTACACTTTGCTAGAACACGAAGTTATGGAATCGGAAAGCTTGAACAGATTTCTGTTTGTGACTTGAAAGAACTGGAAACTAAACATTACTTCACAAGTTATTAGTGTATCGTTTTACTGTATTTTTATTCAGAAAAATAAACCTCACTGTGATTCCCATTCGCAGTTGGTAGATCGAGTTCTTTAGTCTTGTGTTGCTTTCCTTTTTGGTGTGAGCTGTTTCTAGTGGTGGTTTTACAAAAGGCATTGGGGTTAGATGCTCTTTTTGAATAGATTTTATTTCTGAGTAATTTTTTTCTTTGAAACATTGTTGCTATATGAGTTTTTTTTAATTAAGACATTAGTAATGTATGTAGCATACCTGCCAGGTGCTACAGATTCTCCGTAGCTCCTACGGATTAGGGTGTGAAACTATGGAGTTACAGAAGAGCCTTAAAAACTACGGAATTTCAAGTTTTTAATTTTGCCTCTAGACATGCAGGGTTTTTTGTAAAAATTTCATTTCTTTTAATTGAATTCACTGTGAAAACTTTTTATAGTGTTCAATCATTTATTTTGAAGTTTAATTTTACAGTCGCACATCTTTACTGTAAGCACCGTAGTTGATATAAAAATTCCCATCACAGGGTTCCAATCACCCCAACCATTGTGGAAATTCCTCGCTGAGATCAGGCAGGCTGAGTTACGTTTTACAACATTGAACTTGCATCAATGCTCAGCACATGTCCATTAACACATTTGCTTTCACTGTGCTATTTTAACAGCAAGCACACAGTACCGGTAAGAAACCCGGACAAATCTTCCGAGACACTACAAGGTGTCGCGCAGCACCATGGATGAACGCTATGCATTTGGATCAGCCTAGCGTGTTCGGATCTCATAGCTTTGCAGGACTCTGCTATTCTAAAGTACGAGAAATTTATCCGTAACTGATATTTGTAATTATAGCCTTCAGTAACTCTAGGGATATAAACAAGTCTACAGCATATACATTGCTTTGCAATGCATATGCTATGGACGTGCATATCCTGTAGACGGTAACAAATAAATTGTAAAATTCTTCAGTCACAAAAAGGTTGAAAAATTCGATTGGTTCAATACCTGTCGGTAATTTTCAGTCCTAGTACAGTAGTGAATGGAATTATTCTCATGACGTCAGGAACGTCATACCAATGTGTAGCTAAGATCTGTTGAGGAGGAGTATGAGAGAGAACATCACATTCTTCACTTTCACTGCTGTTCGTACTACAGCTACTAAAAGAATGTTTCTGCATATGATGACAAATTATGGGGATCATCTTTTTCCATGGCAGGATGTACCCACCAATGAACTTTTGGTTGGGAGGGACCGGATATAGCCTGTCTGAATATATTTGTTTTTTCCACAAAACTAAGTGCTGAAGTCAATATGGGTTTCCTTGAAATCTCTTTAGTGTCCTCAATAGGCCCCCCTCTTATGTATGAACTCTAAGCAGCAAATGCTTTTTATTGGCACTCAAGTATTTATTTATTGATAGTTCCCTTCACCAAAAAACCAGTGATGTTCTAAGGAAAAATAAATATTGCAATGAAAAGTGAATGCTGTGTTAAGTCTATGGGGAGTTAACTTACTTTCCCTTCCCTAAACCATGTGGAAAAACATCTGCTATACAAAAAAAGGCATAATTTTTGAACAGTTGGATACTCATTCTCAGCTCCAGTAACAAAACAGATAACTCTCAAGTGTCGAGGGTTTTAGAAAGGGAAATAGTAAGCCACAATCACGACACCTTTTGGCGTCACGCGGCAGTGACAGTGTTAAAAGTGCCCAGTGGATGTTCTGTGGAAGGCGAGTCTTCTATCAGCAACTGCATCGTATGCTAAGTCTGACTAGCTTTGTGGATATCGCGCAAATTTTCTCCTGCGGCTGGTACAAGGTACCACATGGTAGCTTTGACTTGCTATGATATCTTCCAGTACATAACTGATCTGACATTGGAGCAAGCTGAGGGCTTTTTTTTTTTTTTTTTTTCGTCTTCAGGAGCGCTCAAAGCAGAATAAACCTCGAACTGTGTTTTTTTTTGCGTTGCACATTTCCCCCTTAACTATGTTTCAAAATCTGGGGGGTCTGATCACACATTGTATATATATAAGGATCCCAGACTCTGAAAATCTGGGGGTCCTGACCCCCTGACATTGGTTACACCTATGCCCTTAACAACATGTTCAGAAAGTCGTGTAGACAACTGTTTTGATCAATTTATCTGTAAAAACTTTTTTGGAGCTTTCGAAAGTGGAAAGACAATGAAGCGTTCCTGTGATGAAGCAGGCAACTTCTTTCCTGTGATGTCAGCATTTAATGCTTGAAAATTGTACTACTAAGTTGTATGTCTTGTTTTTGAGAAATGCATTACCCATTTTTGTTAAACTGAATTTGACTTTGCAGCAAGAAAAACCTTGCATTTATGTTTTAAAATGTGAACTTCAATCATTATTTTTTTATTTAGTAGTAAGGTTTGTGAGGCCATCTACTGTTTCAAAAGCTGATTCAGTTTTAACTGTAAAATGTCAAAAAGCAGATGATCTTGTTGCAGGGTCAGCAACAAGAACTTATTTGAATGAAAACAATTTTTGACAGGAAGAGCAAGTGTAATTCTTCTCTTCAGTATGAAAGTTCTTTTCCATTGTATGTGATTATGTACTGAAAAAGTTCACCACTGAAGATTAATTTCTTCATGCAGAAGTAATTAACGTGAAAGACAGGTGCTCTGAAAGTTTCAAATCTCTAAAATATTTTGATAGATTTCCAAATTTAGTTAGGAGTGAAGATATGGATTTGCTTGAGGTAGAATTTGCAAGTTATCAAGTAGAAATTTTTTCAGCAGACATTCTGCAATATGACCTCATTGATGTTCTATGTCATAAAATTGCCACACTTACAAATTCTGATGGAGTTAAAAAGTACGAAATTTTGCCAAGGATTATGTTGGCAATACTTACTGTTTCACATAGTAATGCTGCAACTGAAAGGTTTTTCAGTGTAATACATAAAAATCAAACGGAGTTCCGCTCATCATTAAGTATTAAGGATATGGAGTCTTTGTTAATAGAAAAAATAAGTATCACTAAGTGTTAGAACAAGACTTATTCAAGCTGAATTTCAAATAGTGAAGAGTGCTTTTACATATCCACAAAATTATCAAGCATCTTATTCAGATACACCTGTAATTTTTTGCTTTAAGAGGTTAGTTTTATATTTTCTTAGTTTTGTTTTATTGTATTTGCATTATAAAGTAGAACATTACTAAACTGTCATAAAATGCATTATTTAGCTCAAGGTTGATGCAGACTTTTTCGCGTAACATGCTACTGATAAGACACTTTCAAAATTGGCAGGTATGAATGTAGTAGTAGCAGCATTAATTTATTAATTGGTGAATGTAAAAAGACATCTCAAATATTCTTGTGAATTTTTTATAATCATGTTCCATGAAAGTATGATTCCCTTTATTAATAAGTGCTGCACAAAATTCACTACAAACAATCCTCAAGGGAACACCCACCACACATTAGTAATTCTCAGCATGAACTTAAAAAGACCTGGAGAAACAGACTGGTGTCAGTAATCTAAAACATGTAACTCAGAAAATTTCCGGTCTGGCAAATTTGTGGATCAGGTGTCCCAAAAGCAAACTGCTATTAAAATTTGCAAAATTTTGTTTTTACAGAATCTTGTTGGAATCAGTTGATATTTAAGAGGCCAAAGTGCATCGTAATTGTGCAGGGGAGGGGGTAATTGGAAATGGAACTCCCTCTGAAAATTTTTCCTCAGTTCAGGAGTTTGTATGAATTGCGATTGGGGATGTGTTAATGAAAGATTGGGTCAAGTTGTCGGGAGAAACAGCTGGGGTCATTTTGAATCGTTAAGGACAACTCTGACTGTTGTGCCATGTCTGTTTTCGTCAACCAGCCAATGAATGTATGCACTGTGCTTGCTGCTCAAACCTATGCATTCCTCCTTTCAGATCTTGTGTGCGCTGCCGTGTGTTTAGTTCATCTTTCACCATTTTGGCCAACGCCGTTGCTGCTATTTTCCTTCATTGCTATTCATGATGTCATTGAAAAGGAAATGTTTCGGTTACACTGCCAAATTTAAACTTAAAGTGGTGGACACAATTGATGATATGATCGTGTCACTGCACAATAGTTTTAAGAATGTCTGAAAACAATTGCGCTGTAACATGCAGAAAGCAGTCTAAAACTTGAACACATTTGTGGGTAAATTCCGCGGGAGAGTTCACTGAAGTTTTTTATTGGCCGAGATATAAGTCATTCCCCCAACTCTGAAAGCAGGATTTCCTCCAAAAATGTTCGACTTATACACGATTACATACACTATTTCTGTGACTTGTTCTGGATCAGCCTTTTGTCATTGGCAAGGTGTAATGCAACACTCTGGAGCTGCATCGGCATGATCTATGGATGCCATGTCCTTTATCTGTATGGAGATAAAAATATGAGAAAGTGACCTTTGAAAATGAATTTCTTCATTTAATAAAATCCCTCCCCCCCCCCTTTGTTCTTCGGACTCCTGGGTCATTATGTGACCGACTTTTCTGTCGGAAATTCCACTTCAGGTTCAAGATCTACGATGTGCGGATTATATGGCAATTTTTTCCCTGAATGTCTGTGGATTATACGCCAGGAAAAAAAATGTTTTTATGTGAATTTCGCGATCTGCGGTTGTACATCGGTGCGGATAGTAAGACAAAAATTATGGCAAGTGAATTGCTTTGGAATTTTTTTATTTTGGTCATTTGCTAGAAAAACACAACTCTTATGAGCTCAAATTTGTTATAAACTATGGGTTTTCATTTGAAAAAATATGAGTAACTATTTAGAATTAAGTTTTAAGATTTTTGTTATAAACTATGGTTTTCACTTGAAAAATATGATTGACTATTTAGAATTAAGTTTTTAAGATTTTGTTATGCAATGTGGCCATTCACAAGTGAAATTTGTGGGGAAAAAACCAATTAAAAACTGTCATTTGTATCAAAAATGGTAAATTTGGAACTTTTTTCAGTTATGTCTATGCAAATAGATGCACTGTAACATCACAGACCACCGGGTACAACACAGAACATTTATTACTTTACTATTTCTCACAAAAACATAAACTGGAATACACTCCGCGGTACAAACTAAACTTGTTGTCTTAGCCAAAGCTCGGCATGGCCTACTCCTTCAATATCTCTCACACTACTCCTCTACATCACTCACCACATGCTAAAGTCATTAAGTGTCAATGTATCATTCCGCACTTTTGGGCGTGGAAGTTCGTATTTTACAACCCCTCCTCACCCCAGAGGAACTTTTTCCAGTGGTAAAAAGTCCTTGTCATTTTACAATACAATAGTCATAGTTCACATAATGAGTCATAATCCATTTACAAAGAGAAATATATTAGTTAATTTAACAATGATTTTTACGTGTTTTCTAACAATTTCTATGCATTATATAGGGATGCAAGGTCAGGTGATGCGTAACATCACAGCCTCTCCTTGACAAATGTCAACCCCGCCTTCTCGTGGTGCATCCTGTTCCCACTAAAGGGGCTCTGACGACCGCCCATAGCGGTATAACTATACCATCGGGATCAGAGGAAATTCTATCCCACACTCACCAACCCGCTTGGCCAGCGTGGTGAGTTATGGCCAAACCCCTCCAAAATGATTCCACAACTTAAATCTTGGCCCTCAGTCTCCGGCAGCTGGAATGTACCTGGCCAAGGCAGCGGCCAGTGCGACATGAAGGCAGAGGGTGCTAAGAATCCCCGGAGGACCGGACTAGGCTGCCATCTGATGCTGACCTTGGCTACTTACAATGGACGCTCCCTATCTTCTGATTCAAGGCTTCTTGAATTGGAAGAGGAACTACAAAGGATCAAGTGGGACATCGTGGGGCTAAGTGAGGTAAGGAGAAAAGGAGAAGATCTCATCGAACTGAAAAGTGGACATCTCTTCTACTATCGTGGGACAGATACTGGCAGAACTAGTGGTGTTGGATTTATAATAAACAAGAAACTGAAGGATAAAGTTGTAGAAGTTGAAAGTTCCTCTGACAGAGCTGCACGACTCGTTATCCAACTCTCGAGAAGATACCAGGCTCAGATTATTCAAACTTATGCACCCACCACAAGTCATCCTGAAGAAGAAATTGAAGAATTTTATGAGGAAATTTGTCATCTAAATAATAAAGGTAAGCAGCACTTGAAAATAATTATGGGAGATTTCAATGCAAAAATAGGGCAACGGCAACAGAATGAAATTTCAGTAGGTAAATTCGGTCATGGCAACAGAAACCAGCGTGGAAATACTCTCGTTGAGTTTGCAGAGGCAGAAGGGTTTTTCATCTTGAACTCCTTCTTCAAGAAAAAGCCACACAGGAAATGGACATGGAGACATCCAAATGGGACAACAAGTGAAATTGATTTTATTATGTGTAACAAAAAATTCGTCATAGAAGACTGCAGTGTGCTAAACAAGTTCAACACAGGTAGTGACCATAGATTGGTGAGATGTAAGATGCACCTCAACACTAAACTTGAACGTGGCAAGCTCATAAGACAAACAAAATCTATTGACATAACCAACCTTAAAACACCATAATACCTTCAAGTTAGAACTGAAGAACAGGTTCTCTGCTTTAGAAGGCCTAACATCGGAAGAAGTGGACATCTCTGAAGTTAACAGAAAAGTAACCAAAGCTCTTATGGAAACAGCAACAAAATTAGCTGGGTCTAAGAACAAGTTGCATGTGAACAAATTATCAGGAAAAACCAAAATGTTGATGCAAAAAAGAAGAGAGATGAGGACAACTAAAGAAGATGTGACTTCCAAAGTGGAATATATAGAGCTATGCAAGACAGTAAGAAAAAGTATCATTGAAGACGTAAGGAAATTCAACTGTGAACTAGTGAGGAAAGCAATTGAAAGCAACCAAAGCCTAAAGATAGCAAAGGGACATCTCAGTAAGGGAAGAAAACAGATTATGGCACTGAGAAAAGAAGATGGTTCTGTAACAAGAAATAGAGGCGAAATTTTGACAAGAGTGAAAGATTTCTACTCCAAATTATATGAAAGGGATGATATATGCACTCCAGACATCATGAAAGATACCAGTACCAGAGTTCCTCCAGTCCTTCCAGCAGAAGTTGCACATGCAATCAAGAACATGAAGCGAGGAAAAGCTCCAGGAGAAGATGGAATTACTGTAGACATCATACAAGAAGCAAGTGGAGAAATCGAAACAGTACTCGCCCAAATTTTCACTCGATGCCTTAATGAAGGAAAGATTCCTGAGGATTGGAACACCGCTACAATGATCCTGCTACATAAGAAAGGTGACATTGAGGATCTCGGAAACTACAGACCTATCAGCCTCCTATCAGTAGTTTATAAAATCTTCACTAAAGTTCTTTCACACCGCTTGAAGGTAGCACTAGACATGGCTCAACCGAGAGAACAAGCTGGATTCAGGAGTGGCTACAGCACAATAGATCATATCCACGTGCTGAGAGAACTAATTGAAAGAGCGAGGGAATATGAACTTCCATTGTGCATGGCTTTTATCAATTATGAAAAAGCCTTTGATTCGGTGAAACCATCAGCAGTTACAATGGCTCTGAAAACCTGCGGTATTGAAGATGCATACATTAATATTATTAATAACATCTATGAAAATGCAAGTGCAAAGATTAGGCTGTTTGAAAATACAACACACGTAAAAATTGGAAAGGGAGTGAGACAAGGTGACACCATATCTCCGAAGCTCTTTAATGCCACATTGGAGGGTGTTTTTCAGTCGCTGAGCTGGGAAAACAAGGGGATAAAGATTAATGGAGATTATCTAACCCACCTTCGTTTTGCTGATGACATAGTCATTTTTGCAACTACCTCATCAGAGCTGCAGAGTATGATCCAGGAACTTGCTGACAAGAGTAAAGAAGTGGGATTAAAAATGAACTTTCAGAAGACAAAAGTGATGTTCAATGCTTTTACAAGAAATGAAGATTTATCGATTGATGGAGAAAAGCTGGAGATAACAGACACGTACGTTTATCTTGGACAGCAGATATCAAGTGAGGGTCACATTGATGAAGAAATTAATCGGCGTACAAAACTTGCCTGGAGAGCTTTTGGAAGAAACAGCATAATTTTCAAGAGCAATATGCCATTATGTCTTAAAAGAAAAGTGTTTGATCAATGCATCCTTCCAGTGCTTACGTATGGTGCAGAGACGTGGACCTTAACTAAAAGAGACATACAAAGGCTGCAGACAACTCAAAGAAGCATGGAGAGGTGCATGCTTGGTGTAACCAGGAGAGATAAGAAGAGGAACTCGTGGATCCGAAAAATGACAAGAGTGGAAGACATCATGATCAAAGTTAAATCCCTGAAATGGCAATGGGCTGGACATACTGCCAGAAGGACAGATCATCGATGGACAGCCAAAATTTTAGATTGGATTCCAAGGGACAGGAAAAGACCCAGAAGAAGACCACATAGGAGATGGGTGGATGAAATTCGAAAGTATGCAGGGGTGACATGGAGGAGACTGGCACAAGACAGACCGTTGTGGAGGAAACTTGGGGAGACCTTCGTCCAGCAGTGGATTGATAATGGTTGACAATGATGATGATGATATACCACAACCAAAAAAAAAAAAAATTTTTTTTCACTAGCAGATACATAATAGCATGATCAAGGTGGATCATCTAAATTTGGAATCCTGCTCAGTCCATCTGCATTTTTGTGCATAGTTCCCGATCGATGAATTATAACAAAATCATATGTTTGTAAAGCAAGGGCCCATCTCATCAGACGAGCATTTGAACTTGCGTTGGTGCATAACCAAATGAGAGGGTTATGATCAGTTTGTATGAGGAAATGTTGACCATCCAGGTAGCATTTCAGTTTCTGTACCGCAAATATAATGGCGGCACATTCTTTTTCACTGGTACTGTATGTCTTCTCTGCTGTCGAAAATTTTCTGCTTAGAGTACAGGATGTTCAGCGCCATCTTCTTGTTCTTGCGAGAGGACGACTGCCATTCCTTGATCTGAAGCATCAGTTTGTAGAATAAATCTACGTTCATAGTCAGGGGCATACAGAACAGGAAAACTAGATAAAGATTTTTTAGTTTTGTCCACAAAAGCTTTCTCACATTGTTCTGACCATATAATTTTTTCTTTACGATTTTTACCCTTCAAGATGTCTGTCAATGAGCTGCTATCGAAGAAAACTTTGGAATATATCTGCTGTAATATCCCGCCAGGCCTAAGAAAGATCTTACTTGCGTCTTGTTCTTTGGTGTAAGAAAATTTGTATGGCCTTAACCTTTCATTCCGCTGGTTTCCGATATCCTTGTCCAACAATATGACCCAACTACAAGACGTGATCTTGAGCAAACATACATTTGGAAGGTTTTATGGTCAAGGAAACCCTCTGCAACCTCTGTAGCACTTCTTCAAGATGTATCAAATGATCCCCCCAGTTTTCGGAAAAAATGGCAACATCATCTAGATATGGTACAGCAAACTCTTTGCAGCCTCTCAAAAGTTCCGACATCATTTTGCTAAAGAAATAAGGTGCGTTCTTAAGGCCAAATGGCATCTTTAAGGGCCGATACATTCCAAAAGTAGTCACAAACTATGCCAATCGTTGAGCTCTAGCCCTTAATGGAATTTGCCAGTACCCTTTTGTTAAATCTAATACTGTAATATACTTTGGTCCAGGAACCTTTTTGACTCTTTCTTCTATGTGGGCAATGGATAGAACTGGGTCCTTGTCACTTCATTCAATCGCCTGTAATCAATACATGGGCGTGGATCTCTTCCGGGTACTTCTACCAAAATCATGGGTGATGTATATAGTCTGATTCACCAACTTCTATAATCTTGTACTGCAACATTTTATCTATCTCGGCTTTAAGAATATTTATCTGCCTGGGCGGCATTCTGTAAGGCTTAACTCTTATTTATAATAGCATTACTAGCTATCTCGATATCATGTTCGACCAAATGAGTCTTTCCTGGAATATTAGAAAACATTTTCAAGTAATGACATAATAGTTTTTTCAGATCCTGAATTTGTTGGCCATTTAGGCACTCTCGAAGTTTACTGTTCTCCTCGATATCAGAGAAGTTAAATATATTTGGATTTTTTTCAACTTGCAG
Organism: Macrothele yani; assembly: GCA_039090855.1. Taxonomy (NCBI): domain Eukaryota; kingdom Metazoa; phylum Arthropoda; class Arachnida; order Araneae; family Macrothelidae; genus Macrothele; species Macrothele yani. The sequence continues at coordinate 25,180,084 of CM077027.1, read as the reverse complement.
AAATTTAATCTCTAAATCCATTTTCACAAACGGACAATAAGTTCACAAATTCTGGTTGTTTATGGTATGGTTTCAGCATGTTAATGTGATATACTTGATGCTTTACATTTTTGCCTTCAAAGCTTTCTACATAATTAGTCTCAGAAATTGTTTTCTCAATTTTCCCTGGTCCTTTCCACTGTTCCGCTAACTTATTTCGCCTGCAGATAACAAAAACCAATACTAAATCTCCTTCTTGAAATTCACGTTTTACCGCATTTCTGTCATATCAATATTTTTTTCAATTGAGCCACTTCCATGTTTTTTATGGCAAGTTCTTGACATCTTTTCATCGTCTTTATTAACTCAAGTACATATTCAGTGACATAGTTTTCTTCTTCAGGATGACCCATCCATTTTTCATACAATAGTGTCATTGGCGTCCTCAAATTTTTTCCATGCACCAATTCAGCAGGCGTAAACCCTGTGCTTTCATGTGTTACAGTTCTCAAATCAAACAGTGCCCCCGGTAACTGTTTCTTCCAATCCAGAGCAGACTCAAGACATAAAACTCTCAACATCCTTTTAATAGTTTGATGGAATCGTTCTACCAGATTACTTTGGGGATGATATACTAGAATTTCTGGAGCGGTTTGGAACTTTTATTCCAAACCGCTCCAGAAATTCTAGTGTCAAAATGCTTACAAAACTGGCTCCTTGATCAGTTTGAATTTCTTTCGGAAATCCCATGCAGCCAAAAATGTGTAACAAAGCGTCAACTACCAACTTGGATCCTATGTGTGGGACTGGTACCGCATCTTGATATTTGGATGACAAACACATAGCTGTAATTATGTATCTATTTCCGCTTGAAGTCTCGGACAAAGGCCCACAGGCATCAACGTTGATTTTGGAAAAATTTCAGGAATAATTGGAACTATTTCCAAAGGTGCTTTCCTTTTGTCCCCAGCTTTTCCAGCATGTTGGCATAAATCACAAGATTTTACAAATTCTTCAATGTCTTTATAACAGTTAGGCCAATAAAAATACTTCGCTAGTCTGTCTTTGGTTTTTGTCACTCCTAAATGCCCCGAAGTTCCCTCATGACACATGTTTTTTATTTGTTCTCTATATTGTTCTGGAACAATTATAAGATCTCCCTCTTCGCCAATCTTGTTGATCTTCTTCACCAACCTCCCACTGCTTAGTACAGCATAACCATTTGCCTTTTTAAAATCTGTTTTCTCTATTTCTTTGAGAATTTTTCTCAATTCCAAACTTTGCCGTTGATCTTCCATGAAACTTTTTGAATCCATTTTTACCAACTCTAACATGGCTTTATCTTCATCATGCCTCAGTGGCAGAATTTCTTCTTCTAATTCATCTGATTCTTCAGAACCCACAGCCTCTCCTTCAAGGGCTTGTTTTTCTTTCTTCCCTGAATCATTCTTTACTGAATTTCTCTCTTCTTTGTTTCGTTTCTGTTTTTCTTGATACCGAGTAACCACAACATTTACCTGTTCTGAATTTAGTGGCCCCTCCATATCGATTTTTTGTAACAAAGCGGCAGTCTTATTTCCAAGTAAATATCTACCTTGATCTAGCGACTTCCTAATCACTGCAGCCTTAGTTACAATATGACCTAATTCACATTCTAGTTCAACTTTTGCCAATGGTAAACAAACCTTTTTCATCCAGAAGATGCTGTACCCACACATGTTCTCCAGTAAACTCACCTGGCGACACATACTCTTGACAAATGATATCAACTGAAGAACCTGTATCTCGGAGAATAGGCATGGCAATTCCATTTATTTTTCCTTCAAAGGTATAGGGCGCTGAGAGATCCCCTTCAGTGTCCTCTCTGATTCTATTTACGCTTTCTGAGTTCTGTGATTTTAGCTTAGAACAATGAGGTCGAATATGATCATAAGATCCACACTCGTAACATTGAATCTTCTGCCTGCGATCATACTTTACTTCATTCTGAGATACATTCTGATTTGACCAACCCGTGTCCTACATCTGACTTGACATAATTTTTGTTATAAAATCAATTTTTCCTAAAATTTCCCCGATCATAGATTATCTCTAGTTTTTTTCTCACTGCCTTGCATTTTTTTTGAAGCACAAAATTCATTCGACGAATTTTTCTTGGTTCCTCCTCTTACACTTTCATAATTGTCCACCATATCAGCCAAATCTGAAGGTGAGACAATATTTGACCATTTACAGAGTTCCCACGCAACCTGAAAAACCGGGGAAACCGAGAATTCTCAGAGAATTTGAAAATTGTTCAAAAAATCAGGGAAAACTCAGGGAAAATTGTGTTTTTCCATAAAAATCAGGGAATTTTTTTTATCAGGGAACTATAAAGGCAGGGAATTTTTTATTTTGCCAGAAAAATATTTTGTTTCAGACTTTTGTAAAATATATTTCTGTATTGCTAAGTTTTAAAATAATTCCGAGTTGTTTTATCCTTCGAGACAACTCCGTAACCCACCCACCGATTAAAGTGCAGCTGTGCAGGGGAGTGCGTCTCTTTGCAGTTTCCCCGTCTCCAGATGATCTAAACTACAACCAAACAAACATACACGTCAAAGCATGAAATAAAGCCATTAATCACACACCCATTTTGCAGGCTCTTATCTGCTGGCGTTCGCGAAGAGAGGCAGTCATTTGTTCCTGAGTAGGTGCCCCGGTTCTCTGCGTAGACTGGGAAAAAAATTATGAAGAAGCTATTTCCTCAATTTTTTAAATAACCGACTGAAATTTTTACCGTGGGCAAGATATATGAAAATAACGTTCCATTTTAAATTTCGCCGAAATTCATTGGAAACTTTAAACTTTAGAAGTTGAGCTTTTTTTTTTTTTTTTTTTCCCCTTTTGCATGTTCTACTTGTCTTTTATCAAACCGTACCAAAACATTTTATTTTGCCGGATGTTGGTCATCCTAATAAATCCCCCCTTCCCCTTCAACAGCAGTGTGGATGAATGTTGCAAATTGAGGGCACCTAATTTATTTTGAAAAAGGTTCGTATCACTTACGAACTAAAGCTTCGCTTTCGTAATTCTGTAGCAGAATTTGTATAGTTGGAAAAGTATGTACCTTCAAATGTTAGAACAGGGAAAATATTATGAAATAGGAAGATTCTTCAAAGAGGGGGAAAGATTTATTTTTTTCATAGTACTTACGAGTATTTTGACAAAAAATATATGAAAAATACCATGCAATGAAGCTGGTACTATTGCATACCTACCATATTTCCCAGATCTCATGGCCGTTTTCTAGATTCGTTGTCTTCTGGTTTTACGGCCGGAAAGAGATTTTTTTTTTTTATTCTGTCATATTTCTATTTCATAATGCATGAAGAAATTTATTTATAGCGATTTTAATGCGATATTCCAATTACTGCAAGAGCTGGCTGGTTGCGAAAAATAGGGTAGTCCGACGCCCGGAGCCATAGATTTTCACATCTGGGTCATTCCACGCAAAATCGTCAGATATTGAAATAATTTTCCACCAACACATTCCCGATTCGTGCGATTTTTTTTTTTTTACGGGTAGCTGCCTCCAAGTTATAAAAAAAAACCCCTGAAAAGTTTCAATTTTTTTTGTTTCTGATAGATTAGAAAATATTATTTTTTGAATTTTTGTGCATAGTAGAACCGTTTTCCGTAAAAACGCAAATATCTCCGTTATTTAGAATAAGAAATATAAAATTCATCATTCTCTCGTAATTTTCCCCAAGGTTTCAGCTTATACATAGGAAAAAAAAAAAAAAAATTGCGAGAACAAAAGAATTTGCAAGAACAAAAGTTAGACGGGGTGGAAGTTTTCTTGTAATCGTAAATTCTTCTTCTTGCGTTGCTGCACCTCACAAGATTTGCATAAATTATTCATTTCACATCTTTACCCTCACAATGCCGAAAAAAAAAAAATTCTATCTAGTTACTACTCAATTCCACTTAGTAGTTCTAATTCTGACTATTATATAGCTCTAATTATTGTACTATTCTCTTTTACGTGCAATATTTCAAAGTAACTTCACACTTTTCGCTGGGTATACTCATTGGATCTTTGCTTTAGGATTCAAATTTCGAGTATAAAGAACGGTAAAAATTGATGTTTGAATCCTAAAGCAAAGATCCAATGAGTATACCCAGCGAAAAGTGTGAGAAGTAAAGCCAGTCATCGCATACAACGGACTTTAGGACAATAACCTCAACAAAGACCGGAAAAACACGTGCGTGAAATGTCCCCGTCGCTAGAAAGGAATGCCAAGGTAAGCATTATCCGCTAGTTTTCTGTACTAGTTACTACTGATGAAAATCTTTGCCGTGCGTGCTCTATTGGTTTCAGGTTTGTCAGTGCAGGCCCTAAAGCCTCTGTCTCCGTTTTGGATGACGTTATTTGTGGGGAGTTACTGCAAATGACCTGAGTGGGCTCCAGACCTTTCTCGCATTTCGCCTGATCAACATCGCACAAATGTATTTCCCTTCGTAAAGATATTGTTAAGTATAAACATGCCACTCGCCGCAGGATGATAAATTATGTTGACAAAAAAGTGTTAGGAGGATTTTATGAGCACACATGCACACAAAACTTCATCTAATTGTTTCCCGTACAAGTAATTTGACGTAGCGTGGAAATGAACTGTGACCTGCGAGAAAAGTTCAGTACTAATGTTTGCGTCACAAACGTAGCCAATCAATTTTAAGACTTCCGGATTTTGGAAGTACTAATATGAATTGTAGCCTCTCAGGCAAAATGGTATTCCGTATTAACTGTTAGTTTTCCCCACTTGTTGCTTCCATTATTTTCTTTATCCCTGGGTTTAATTTTTTTTGCGGTTATGGCATTAGGATCTCTGTGTGCCAGCTTATTGGTTATGAAATTTAACAGCACAATGTCTAAATATCCTATGCTGCGTTATTTAGAAGCAAATAGCAGAGGTGCCAGCTATTACGAATTGTCTGTAATTATTACGGTTTCGACTGTCAGATTACGGAATTACGGACCGGCTGGAAGAATTACGGAATTCAGTGTGTTTTGGAGAATCTCAATTTTGTATCCTTTTTGTTAAACCCTTTTAGTGCGACGCTGCCGATTTCTCGGCCTTCGATTTTGATCCGCATATTTTCCGAATCAGACTACGGATTTCGGTGTCTCAATGATCATATCATTTATCAATCATATCGTTTTGAAATGGAATGTGCATGAATCATATCGTCAAATGCCGCCCCGGTGGCGCAGTGGTCTAAACGATGGCCTCTGATCATTCGTCCGAACGGGGTCCGCATTCGAATCCCAAGAGGCATGGATGTTGTGGCTCTCTCCTTCCCTGGAACCAGTGACCCTAAATTAGGGACGGGCGACTGCTTATAGCCCATTGAGTTGCTCACTGTGGTCGTTAAACCTCCAATAAAAAAAAATAAAAATAAAAAAAACCATATCGCCAAACAGCGATATTATCGGAAGAATGGTACCGTAATTTTCGTTGTATAATCCGCTGATTATCTGCTAAAAAAGTTAAAATTATAGGTTTTGCTGATTATACACCGATGCGGTTAACACGCCAATTTAAAAATAAAATAAAAAAAAAAATAAAAAAAAATGTAAGACCTTCCGCGTTTCCAAGCTTTCGCACATCAACCAGATAGCTTTTTCAAGGAAGTTAGACAGAAACTGCAAACTGAAAAATAGAACGCTTAACAATTTGAACGCGGGAACTTGACAATAAGTAGATGCGACGTTATATTCATTTAAAGATACAAGGCATCACGTTGGTTGCACGCGGGATCCTGGTAGAGAAAAGGCGTTACTTGAAGAATTGGTTCCAAATTCGTATCAACTCGAGCGAGACACAATCATTGCAAGCATAGCTGTTGGTAATGATCTCCAAGGTTTCCCGAATGGCTGTACATTTAGGGGTAGAGTAGCTAGCTAATTTCTTTATATCATTCCACATGGGAGTAGCTGACTTGAATTTTACTTCTCTGGATAGTGCCGTGGTTACTTTACCGTATTTTGTGTCCCTTTTATGTTCGTTGACTCTGATTCCAAACGAACGCTTGGCCATTCCAATGTAGTATCGTTTAGAGCCGTTCGGATACTGTAGGAGGGGGATCGCATAAACGCCTGCTACGCAGGAGATAGGTGGTTTTTCACTATTTCTCTTTAGTATAGTAGGTAAAGATGCAGGGGACCTTATGCTGACGCCGTAGTTCATCTTCTTGAGGGCGTTTTTGAGTTTGTAAGACACACTTGGAATGTAGGGTATTGAGCCTATATAACGTAGCTGCGGCGCAGGAAGACCGGAATGTTTGGCTCTGGCTTTTTGGATAAAAGCCAGAGCCAAACATTTTATATAGGCTCAATTAACAACATTTTATATATAACATTTTATATAGGCTCGTTTTTGAGTTTGTAAGACACACTTGGAATGTAGGGAATTGAGCCTATATAACGTAGCTGCGGCGCAGGAAGACCGGAATGTTTGGCTCTGGCTTTTTGGATAAAAGCCAGAGCCAAACATTTTATATAGGCTCAATTCCCTACATTCCAAGTGTGTCTTACAAACTCAAAAATGCCCTCAAGAAGATGAACTACGGCGTCGGCATAAGGTCCCCTGCATCTTTACATACTATACTAAAGAGAAATAGTGAAAAACCACCTATCTCCTGCGAAGCAGGCGTTTATGCGATCCCCCTACAGTATCGGAACGGCTCTAAACGATACTACATTGGAATGACCAAGCGTTCGTTTGGAATCAGAGTCAACGAACATAAAAGGGACACAAAATACGGTAAAGTAACCACGGCACTATCCAGAGAAGTAAAATTCAAGTCAGCTACTCCCATGTGGGATGATATAAAGAAATTAGCTAGCTACTCTACCCCTAAACGTACAGCCATTCGGGAAACCTTGGAGATCATTACCAACAGCGATGCTTGCAATGATTGTGTCTCGCTCGAGTTGCCACGAATTTGGAACCAATTCTTCAAGTAACGCCTTTTCTCTACCAGGATCCCGCGTGCAACCAACGTGATGCCTCGTATCTTTAAATGAATGTAACGTTGCATCTATTTATTGTCAAGTTCCCGCGTTCAAATTGTTAAGCGTTCTATTTTTCAGTTTGCAGTTTCTGTCTAACTTCCTTGAAAAAGCCATCTGGTTGATGTGCGAAAGCTTGGAAACGCTTATGTGTTTATTTTATATGCCAATAAATCGGATCACTAGTACAGCGTTACTATTTACTACTTAATTGGTGTATTGTTCCTCGTTATAAATAAGACCTTCCGATTTAAAAAAAATCTGCAGCGTGATTGTGCAGGGAAAGGTGTAATATTTAGAAAAGGAACTCCCTCGGAAGAATTTTCCTCAGTTCAGGAGTTTGTACGGAGCGGGGAGGAGGGGGAGGAATGTCGTAATGAAAGATTGGGATAGTTATCGTTGGAGAGAGCTCTGACTGTCGTGCCGGCTCTGTTTTTTGGCAAAAAGCCAAAGAAGTACGCACAGCGCTTGCTGCACGAACCTATGCGTTTCTCCTTTCGGATTTCATGTGCGCGACCTTGTATCTAGTTTGCCTTCGTTGTTTTGGCGAACGTCGCTGCTGCTGTTTTCCTTCATTGCTAATCATGATGTCTCTGAAAAAGAAACGTTTCAGTTACACTGCTAAATTTAAACTTGAAGTGGTGGACTGAATTGAGGATATGATCATGTCACTGTGCGATAGTTTTGAGGTCAGAACACAATCCTGCAGCAACATACGGAAAGCCTCTGTGTCGCGATCTAAAACGTAAACAAATCCGTTGGGAAATTCCGCGGGAGAATTCACGGAAGTTTTTTATTGGCCCACATATAAGGCGATCTCTCAACTCTGAAAGAAGGAATTCCTCCAAAAATTTTCGACTTATACGCGAGTACATACGGTATTTCTACGACTTGTTCTGTATTAGCCTTTCGTCATTGGCAGTGTAATGCAATACTCTGGAGCTACATCGGCGTGATCTATGGATGCCACACCCTTTATCTGTTCGGAGATAAAAATATAAAACAGTAACCTTTAAAAATGAATTTCTTCATTTAATAAAATATGTGTTTCTGGAACGTGGAAAGAGCGACGTTTTTATTTATTTACTGACTCCACGTATTTGGTGGATTTTCACCTTGGATCTCGCCCTTTGGAATTAACTGCTGTAATATATATAGCCAGTGCCGTTAATAACCCACCAGATGGAGACGTCTCAGTAGCTGAGCCCATCTTACGGATTTATGATGTCAGAAGCTGACTTAAAAATACACATAGCACCGTGGATTGTTGGCCACCGTGGTGAAATGCTAACATGCTCGGTTAGATATCGAGAGATCCGTGGCTCAATTCCCCGGCGGCGGCTGAAAACAATTTTTCGGTTGCTATGTGTTTCTGGAACGTGGAAAGAGCGATGTTTTTATGTGACCGACTTTTCTGTCGGAAATTCCACTTCTGATTCAACATCTGTGATGTGCGGATTATACGGCGATTTTTTTCCTAAATGTCACAGTCTGCGGATTATGCGAAGGATTTTTTTTATGTGAATTTTGCAGTCTGCGGATAATACGACGAAAATTACGGGTAATATGCTGTAAGTGTCATCGTAAAAGAGTTTGCGCTTGCCATTGGTTCCCCACGCAATTTCTCCGTGTGACAGGAGAAAGGTTACTTTAGCCAAAACGTTTCCTACTTCAGTTGAGGCAGGGCTGTTCACTTGGAATTGTTGGTGTATTATAAGACGTCGTACTGTCGGAAATCACTTTTTCGAGCCCCGTTGGAAGTGCAATAACGATCAACTCGTCGCAACGCGTGCTCCCGCGATGACGGATGTTTATTTTTCTTGCGGACTTTCGCCGCGCGGGAGAATGAAGTGCGGTGTTTTATTACTAGAAGCTCTTCACATTATTCATTTCTTTTCCTAAACAAACAGACACAATCGCAAAACTCCGTGAATTACGAATCCCCCTCTTTTTCCAAACTTGTGTTAGCAGAGGATGACTTTATTGACACCTTGTTCCTCAGACTAGCAGACGTGCTTTTTCTTACTGTGTAAAATTTTTTTCTAAGGTTATTTGAAATGGCTTGTAGTGAGAGTGAAAGTTTGCCAAGTGATGGTGATGATTTTGAATCATCTGAGAGTGATATTGGCCAAGCAACATCAAGCCAGGAAACTAGCCACAGTGCCACGCACACCATATCTTCTTCAGAAGGTGAAGATCTTCATAGTGAATCTTCAGATCATGAAAGTTCTGAAAGTGAATGGGAGGATGTAATAGAGGGAAGTGATGAACAACCTCAGCATCCTTTTGATTGTCATGAAATGCAGGGGCCCAAACATGCTCCTGCAACTGATGTGGCACCTATTGCATATTTTTACTTGTTTTTACCAATTTCATCCTTGGAATTATCGTTTCTGAAACAAATGAATATGCAAAGAGGTTTCTCCAGGAACATCCAAATCTTTCTCCCAAATCTTGAGCAAGGAAATGGAAAATGCTGAAATAAAGGTTTCCTTGCATGCTTTCTAATATGAGAGTAATCAGCAGCCCATGTAGGACGAGATGAGATGATTGCCGAAGGCATATCCAGTCAAAACAAACACCAGGATTGTGTAAAATTAAATACTCGATCAAAGCCTTTGGATAATTTTTTTGCAAAAAAGGATGAAAATAGCGTGATAAACGCTGAATTGCTGTTTACTGCAATCGTTGTGGAGCATAACCTACCTATAGCAATCTGTGATCATGCTGGTAGCTTCTTTCATGCTATGTTGCCAGACTCTGATATTGATGAAGCTGGATATCCTTGAGCAGATGTGGCATGGAATGAAATATCTAAGATGAAGGATTCATCTGGCCTTCCCAAGTATTCTGCATTGCCTAAACTAATGTTGGCAATATTGACTATCCCTCATAGCAATTCCTCTATGTAGAGAATATTTAGTATAGTAAAGAAAAACCTCGCATACTTCTGCCCAACAATGAGCACCAAAACATTAAGTGCCCTTCTTATACAGAAAAGTAAAGCATTTTCCTCAGGTGAGCTGTGTTATAAAAAGTTTTCTGAAAAAGAATATACCACTGAAAAACAAGCAACAAGGGAGTTTTTATGTCAGCAATGACATGAGGTAAGTACAATATTGATAATTTAATTTCATATTTTTTTGTGAGGATAGTGTAAACATATAAAGTTATTACACATTTCACGCATTAATTTCCTATGAAATACCCATTCCAAGCGTTAGCGATGAGGCTTCGTATGGTGATTACCGATAGGCACCTCATACAAGTATTACAGGTTACACAGTAATACTATAATATTGTCCTTAACTTTGAAAAAAAAATGGCGTGTTACATTACTGAAAGTTTGTGTTCGTTTACTGAAACATTACTGTAAAATCCCCTATTGATTACTGATGCGTTCTGCTAGAGGTTGGCCCTTCTGAAATAGCATAGATTCGATGTTCTCATTGCCAAGTGCAAGAACTAACGTTAGCTAAAATAATTACAATTTTGATTTTTAAATGTCAGTAGTATTTTCCCTGACTGCTAGAAATTGTTGGGATGGTACTGGTACTCGTTTTTCCTCAGACGCAGAAATGCTGTCACAATTTCTGTTCTCTCTCTCTTCTTTTTTATTTTTTAATAACTGTTTTACTTTGCTTTGTCTTTAAAGATTCTAAGTTAATTCCAATAGAAAATATAAATTGGTAGATCGATTTGATAGAACCACTCTAACAAAATGTTAAGAGAGACTGTCAGACACTCACCATTTTATCATTCCCATTAGACTTCAATTTCAGCAAACATTTCTGTGTTGTTTAATATTTATGTAAAATAAGCACTTAAAGGATTTAAAGCTTCAGCATTGTATCATTTAAGGGCAATTTATTCTCTTCAGTCACAATTCTTCCAGCTTGCATTTTTAAACCTAACTGGAACTCTGAATGTTATGAGTCGTTTAAAATGTTATTTATATACTTGTGTGCACTTAAAATACAGATAAATCAGTTGTATAATTTCACTTAATTGATTGAAATATTTCATTATATGTAGAATTTAATTTAAGTCTTTGTTCAAATATTCTTTAAAACATGTAAATACATGGTTTACATGTTTTAAAGAATATTTGAACCAACGGTACCAAAAATAATATGCCTCATGCATTTAATTGTTATTAAAAAAAAGCAGGTAATTGTATAAAGGACAGTTATTTAAAGAATTAACAAATGTATGCTTTCGTAAGGAACGCAAGAATGTAAGGAAATGCAACAATTTGTCGCAATGTGATTTGATTTGCCGCTCTGGAAAAACTCTCAGGACCACCTGGAAAAGTCAGGGAATTTTTTTCCTACTTTTGAGTGGGAACCCTGATTTATCAATAAAATGCTCCCTTATTTCTATAGGCACTCTCTGCTTCAATTGATCTGTGATCATTAATTTTTTTAGCCCTTCAAAATCGCCTATTTTAAGTCCTGAAATCCATTCATTAAAATAATTTTCTAAATCGAAGGCGAAATCTCTCCAGGTCTTCTCTGATGTACGCATGTGTTGTACAAATTTCAATCTAAATTTCTCTGGACTTAACTTATATCTTTTAAGAAGTAACCTTTTAACATATTCATAGTTTTTAGCATCTCCCACATTTTCTCTGGCAATCAATTGTGATATTTCGTAGGGCAAAAGTCCTATCAAATTCGCGACCCAATCTTCCCTTTTTATTTCTGCTTGTTGTGCTTGCCTTTCAAATAAAACTAAGTAAATACTTATATCACTGTCTTTTGGGTCAGATGTTTTCATCAAATGACGAAGTTCCAATCTCAGTTTATGAGAATTTCCATTTTGCTCCAAACTGCCCCCCAGCGCTGACGTCCAGCTTCTATTCTGAGTTTTTCAAGCTCAAATTACATTTGTCTTTCTGTTTGTCTATGTTTTTCAAGCTCAAATTCCATTTGTCTTTCTGTTTCTCTACCCTCACATTCCATTTGTCAAAAGTTCTTTCATGAAATCCTCTTCATAATCTTCAAAGTTGACAATTTTATTTTTTAATTCCAGAATTTTGATATTTGGCGTAACTTCTATACCCAATTCTTCCACCAACTGCAGAAGTTCTTCTTTGCGAGCTCTTCCTAAAAAAGAGCCATTTCAACAATGCCAAATTTAGACAAGTTCTACGTGTACTCAATGTTCATTTATTATCGTATATGTGTATACGTTTACAGAAATTGTTTACAACAATATTCTACATTTACCTATACTCTAGGCTCAAACAGTTGATCTGAATGTACTATTTCTTGACAGAAATTTTTTCTTCTATTTAATTCCGCCCCGGAAATTTCTAAAAAACTTGCTTTGTTATTTCATTCCTTTGGATAATTCTCTAAGAACAACAATGAAAACAGTACTTACATAAACACATAGATGCCAACTAGTACGGATTTTCCGTAATTTTATGGGAAAAAAAGTTACAATTTACCTGTCATCGATATTTTAGCGTTATCTTACGACATTCGAAATCGATTCAGCTGTTGATTCGTACGTGAGATTCTTCCGCGGATTCGCGGAGTCCCCTCCATTTTTTTTTTTTTTCATTTTCGTCGAGATCGATACAAAAGTGAAGAAATTTTCGGGATATTAGTTGGGGGGGGGGGTCGTATTCCGTCTGGGGACGTTGTTTTGTCTTTTTTAAACGTTCCGAAACGGAAGTTAAACGAAGTGCAGATTTTTCCCGTAATCGTATTTTTTCTCTCTCGCGATGTTGCTTCTGTTCAGTACTGTTAAATATAATTCCATTGCATAATTTCAGCTTGAAATTTTAGGCAACGATTTCCGAAAACGGAAGTTAGGCCGCCCGAAAATTTCCCCGTAATCTTCGGCGACGAGATTCTTACGCTGATTCGAGGAATTTCGTCTTTTTTTGTTATCATTTGGACCACGTACAGAAATCGATGCATAACTGAACTTAAATTTTGGGTTTTGGGAGGATTGGTGGCGGGGGGGGGGGGGGGTCATTTTCTCCGTCAAAGGACGGAATTTCGGAATTTCATCCTTCGAAAACGGAAAGTAGACGTAGGTAAGATTTCTCTGGTAATCGTAATTTTTTTTTTCTCGTGATGTTTCCTCTACCCAGTATTGTTAGATATCATTTTATTCTATAAATATTTGTATTTCAGCTTGAAAATGTTGGATAAATTTCCGAAAACTGAAGGCTTGAAAAAACGTTATTTCAAGCCATGTTTCCCGGTTCAGCGGTCGCAAAAAAATATTCGTGGTGGAAGAACTAAGGCTACTGCACTAATTCAGCACATGGCCAGTGTTTCTACAAGTAACATCGTATCTGAAGTTTAAAAAAATCCTTTTACTCTATCTACGGACGGAAGTAATGATGCTCAAGCAAATAAACTGTATCCCATTACAATAACATATTTTGACGAAAAAATAGGGAAAAATTCAACTGTTTTGTTATCAATGGTCGAATCAAGTAATAATACAGGTGAAAGAATATCAACGTTTTTAACAATGAGTTTGTTAAAAAAAAATATCTCATGGAGCAACTGTGTGTCATTTTCCTGTGACAATGCTAACACTATGATAGGTCAAGTAAAAGGTGTTATTTCTCACATAAAGAAGGCTCAGCCTGCAATCATAGTGCAGCGATGTTCATGCCATTTAGTAAATTTAGCTGCACAGAAATCTGCTACTCAACTGAAAGGATTTAATGTTGAGCAGTTTCTGATACAGTTGTACTTTTTTTGGAGAAAAGTTCAAAGAGGAAACACAATCTAAAACTTAGTTAAGCTGTTTGTGGTACTAAACCAAACAAAATTCTAAAGCATGTCAATACTCGCTGGTTATCACTTTCGGAATCCATTGACAGAATTTTAGAAACAGTGGGAAGCTCTAGAACATTATTTCAGTGGCAATGAAGAAGCTAATTCACAGTATAAAGAACCTTGCAAGTATGATTGGAAATCCTTCATCTAAACTGTCTTATTTTATCTGCTACTCTTCCTTTGTTTACATCTGTTAACCTGTTCTTGCAGCAGGAAGCTCCGCTTGTGCATGTATTAAAAAGAAAACTTCATAGTCTGTTACCTGAATTGCTTGTACGATTTATAAGGGAATTTTACAAGGCAGGCTGCAATTACATTTTAAGAAAATTTCCACTTAATGATGAATTTCTGAGTCATGCTGAAATGCAGATGTAGCATTAAGGCAAAGTGTTTCTTTTGCATTAGTCCAATATATGTGTTCCCTGTTTCCAGTTTTGAAACCAGAAGAATCTGACAAGGTGGAATTTGAATTTGCTCACTACCAGTTTGAAAATTTTAACTGTGCTGTTATTTCTGGGAAAATGGATGAAATGTGGCACAGAATTTCTTTAATGAAAAATGAAAGGGGCCAGTTGAAGTATGAATCATTAAGCAAAATTATGAAAATGATTTTAATAGTCCCTCATAGCAATGCAAGTACAGAAAATTTTTTCAGTATTGTGAAAAAAAACATGAATGAATTCAGACCTAATTTAAGTACTCATGTGCTGTCTTCTTTATTAGTAGAAAAAATAAACAGCATTGCACACAGTAAACTGTGCTATCAGAAGAAGTTTTCACAAATTGAACTAAGGAATGCCAAAATGGCAACTACAGCCAGTTTATCATAATAATTTGGCCAACATTCCAAGGAATAATTTTTCTTCCATGTCTGGAGGTAATTTATTATATTTTTCTGGTAGACAGTATTTTAAATTTTCCCACTAGCAAATTATTTTTTATTCTATTATTATTATTATTATTATTATTATTTTGTTAATAGTTCTGACAGATTAAAATTTGTTGCAGTGTTAAATACCCAAATTTGCCGCTGTAGACTGGATTACTGAAAAAAGAAATTTGTTACTGAAAATTACTGAAAAATGAACATGTTGGTTACTGAAAACTACTTTTAGAGGTTGTCATCTATGTAAACATCTAACATGGTGTAAATCCGATACAGAACTAGTTATTTTTTTCACGAACTAATTTCGAAAAACAAAAGTCACCATTCTTTGTTCTTCCCATAACAAAGAGGGAAAAAATAAATATCCCTGTCGCGTCGATCCGTTCTCGTGCTGCAACGTTTTTCAACTCATCGCTTCCCACGGTCCTAAAAATGCCGCCGAAACTCGGATCTCATCGGTGCCTCCATTTTTCTTCGGGTGTAACATCACAGACCACCAGGTACAACACAGAACATTTATTACTTTGCTATTTCACTCAAAAACATAAACTGGAATACACTCTGCAGTACAAACTAAACTTGTTGTCTTAGCCAAAGCTCGGCATGTCCTACTCCTTCAATATCTCTCGGGCTACTCCTCTACATCACTCACCACATGCTCAAGTCATTAAGTGTCAATGTATCATTCCGCACTTTTGTGCGTGGCAGTTCGTATTTTACAGCACCTTTGTGGGGTTTTTTTCTTTCAAGCAGTGTAAAACTGGGAATGTAGTGTCCTTAATCCAATGTTGCCCAAAGAAATATATGAGTTATATAAACATGCTTAGAATATAAAATTTGTCAAAATACGAGTCATTTGTGTAATGACCTTACGTTACCTTTAAACTTTTTGCATGTTATCTATCTTTCTAGTAGGCTCTATTTGACAAATCATGAAAGGACCGCTGATTTCCTGATAACAATTTCTTTGACTATTGCAAGGCTTAAATATATCATCATCATCATCATCATTGTCAACCATTATCAATCCACTGCTGGACGAAGGTCTCCCCAAGTTTCCTCCACAACGGTCTGTCTTGTGCCAGTCTCCTCCATGTCACTCCCGCATACTTTCGAATTTCATCCACCCATCTTCCATGTGGTCTTCTTCTGGGTCTTTTCTTGTCCCTTGGAATCCAATCTAAAATTTCGGCTGTCCATCGATGGTCTGTTCTTCTGGCAGTATGTCCAGCCCATTGCCATTTCAGGGATTTAACTCTGATCATGATGTCTTCCACTCTTGTCATTTTTCGGATCCACGCGTTTCTCTTCTTATCTCTCCTGGTTACACCAAGCATGCACCTCTCCATGCTTTTTTGAGTTGTCTGCAGCCTTTGTATGTCTCTTTTAGCTAAGGTCCACGTCTCTGCACCATACGTAAGCACTGGAAGGATGCATTGATCAAACACTTTTCTTTTAAGACATAATGGCATATTGCTCTTGAAAATTATGCTGTTTCTTCCAAAAGCTCTCCAGGCAAGTTTTGTACGCCGATTAATTTCTTCACCAATGTGACCCTCACTTGATATCTACTGTCCAAGATAAACGTACGTGTCTGTTATCTCCAGCTTTTCTCTATCAATCGATAAATCTTCATTTCTTGTAAAAGCATTGTACATCACTTTTGTCTTCTGAAAGTTCATTTTTAATCCCACTTCTTTACTCTTGTCAGCAAGTTCCTGGATGATACTCTGTAGCTCTGATGGGGTAGTTGCAAAAATGACTATGTCATCAGCAAAACGAAGGTGGGTTAGATAGTCTCCATTAATCTTTATCCCTTTGTTTTCCCAGTTCAGTGATTGAAAGACATTTTCCAATGTGGCATTAAAGAGCTTCGGAGATATGGTGTCACCTTGTCTCACTCCTTTTCCAATTTTTATGTGTTGTATTTTCAAACAGCCGAATCGTTGCACTTGCATTTTCATAGATGTTATTAATAATATTAATGTACGCATCTTCAATACCGCAGGATTTCAGAGCCATTGTAACTGCTGGTGGTTTCTCCGAATCAAAGGCTTTTTCATAATCGATAAAAGCCATGCACAATGGAAGTTCATATTCCCTCGCTTTTTCAATTAGTTCTCTCAGTACGTGGATATGATCTATTGTGCTGTAGCCACTCCTGAATCCAGCTTGTTCTCTCGGTTGAGCCATGTCCAGTGTTACCTTCAAGCGGTGTGAAAGAACTTTAGTGAAGATTTTATAAACCACTGATAGGAGGCTGATAGGTCTGTAGTTCCTGAGATCCTCAATGTCACCTTTTTTATGTAGCAAGATCATTGTAGCGTTGTTCCAATCCTCAGGAATTTTCCCTTCATTAAGGCATCGAGTGAAAATTTGGGCGAGTACTGTTTCGATTTCTCCACTTGCTTCTTGTATGATGTCTACAGTAATTCCATCTTCTCCTGGAGCTTTTCCCCGCTTCATGTTCTTGATTGCATGTGCAACTTCTGCTGGAAGGACTGGAAGAACTTTGGTACTGGTACCTTTCATGATGCCTGGAGTACATGTATCATCCCTTTCATATAATTTGGAGTAGAAATCTTTCACTCTTGTCAAAATTTCGCCTCTATTTCTTGTTACAGAACCATCTTCTTTTCTCAGTGCCATAATCTGTTTTTCCCCTTACTGAGATGTCCCTTTGCTATCTTTAGGCTTTGGTTGTTTTCAATTGCTTTCCTTACTAGTTCACAGTTGAATTTCCTTACGTCTTCAGTGATACTTTTTCGTACTGTCTTGCATAGCTCTATATATTCCACTTTGGAAGTCACATCTTCTTTAGTTGTCCTCATCACTCTTCTTTTTGCATCAACATTTTGGTTTTTCCTGATAATTTGTTCACATGCAATTTGTTCTTAGACCCAGCTAATTTTGTTGCTGTTTCCATAAGAGCTTTGGTTACTTTTCTGTTAACTTCAGAAATATCCACTTCTTCCGATGTTAGGCCTTCTAAAGCAGAGAATCTGTTCTTCAGTTCCAATTTGAAGGTATTATGGTGTTTTTTAAGGTTGGTTATGTCAATACAATTTGTTTGTCTTATGAGCTTGCTACGTTCGAGTTTAGTGTTGAGGTGCATCTTACATCTCACCAATCTATGGTCACTGCCTGTGTTGAATTTGTTTAGCACACTGCAGTCTTCTATGACAAATTTTTTGTTACACATAATAAAATCAATTTCACTTGTCGTCCCATTTGGATGTCTCCATGTCCATTTCCTGTGTGGCTTTTTCTTGAAAAGGAGTTCAAGATGAAAAATCCTTCTGCCTCTGCAAACTCTACGAGAGTATTTCCACGCTGGTTTCTGTTGCCGTGACCGAATTTACCTACTGAAGTTTCATTCTGTTGCCGTTGCCCTATTTTTGCATTGAAATCTCCCATAATTATCTTCAAGTGCTGCTTACCTTTATTATTTAGATCACGAATTTCCTCATAAAATTCTTCAATTTCTTCTTCAGCATGACTTGTGGTGGGTGCATAAGTTTGAATAATCTGAGCCTGGTGTCTTCTCGAGAGTTGGATAACGAGTCGTGCAGCTCTGTCAGAGGAACTTTCAACTTCTACAACTTTATCCTTCAGTTTCTTGTTTATTATAAATCCAACACCACTAGTTCTGCCAGTATCTGTCCCACGATAGTAGAAGAGATGTCCACTTTTCAGTTCAATGAGATCTTCTCCTTTTCTCCTTACCTCACTTAGCCCGACGATGTCCCACTTGATCCTTTGTAGTTCCTTTTCCAATTCAAGAAGCCTTGAATCAGAAGATAGGAGCGTCCGTTATACGTAGCCAAGGTCAGCATCAGATGGCAGCCTAGTCCGGTCCTCGAGGATTCTTAACACCCTCTGCATTCATGTCGCACTGGCCGCTGCCTTGGCCAGGTACATTCCAGCTGCCGGAGACTGAAGGCCAAGATTTAAGTTGTGGAATCATTTTGGAGGGGTTTGGCCATAACTCACCACGCTGGCCAAGCGGGTTGGTGAGTGTGGGATAGCATTTCCTCTAATCCCGATGGTATAGTTATTCCGCTATTGGCGGTCGTCAGAGCCCCTTTAGTGGGAACAGGATGTACCATGAGAAGGCAGGGTTGACATTTATATATATATATATATAGGGATGTAAGGTCAGGTGATGCGTAACATCACAGCCTCTCCTTGACAAATGCCAACCCCGCCTTCTCGTGGTGCATCCTGTTCCCACTAAAGGGGCTCTGACGACCGCCAATAGCGGAATAACTATACCATCGGGATTAGAGGAAATGCTATCCCACACTCACCAACCCGCTTGGCCAGCGTGGGGAGTTATGGCCAAACCCCTCCAAAATGATTCCACAACTTAAATCTTGGCCCTCAGTCTCCGGCAGCTGGAATGTACCTGGCCAAGGCAGCGGCCAGTGCGACATGAATGCAGAGGGTAAAGAATCCCGGAGGACCGGACTAGGCTGCCATCTGATGCTGACCTTGGCTACGTATAACAGACGCTCCCTATCTTCTGATTCAAGGCTTCTTGAATTGGAAAAGGAACTACAAAGGATCAAGTGGGACATCGTCGGGCTAAGTGAGGTAAGGAGAAAAGGAGAAGATCTCATTGAACTGAAAAGTGGACATTTCTTCTACTATCGTGGGACAGATACTGGCAGAACTAGTGGTGTTGGATTTATAATAAACAAGAAACTGAAGGATAAAGTTGTAGAAGTTGAAAGTTCCTCTGACAGAGCTGCACGACTCGTTATCCAACTCTCGAGAAGATACCAGGCTCAGATTATTCAAACTTATGCACCCACCACAAGTCATGCTGAAGAAGAAATTGAAGAATTTTATGAGGAAATTCGTGATCTAAATAATAAAGGTAAGCAGCACTTGAAGATAATTATGGGAGATTTCAATGCAAAAATAGGGCAACGGCAACAGAATGAAACTTCAGTAGGTAAATTCGGTCACGGCAACAGAAACCAGCGTGGAAATACTCTCGTAGAGTTTGCAGAGGCAGAAGGATTTTTTCATCTTGAACTCCTTTTTCAAGAAAAAGCCACACAGGAAATGGACATGGAGACATCGAAATGGGACGACAAGTGAAATTGATTTTATTATGTGTAACAAAAAATTCGTCATAGAAGACTGCAGTGTGCTAAACAAGTTCAACACAGGCAGTGACCATAGATTGGTGAGATGTAAGATGCACCTCAACACTAAACTCGAACGTAGCAAGCTCATAAGACAAACAAAATGTATTGACATAACCAACCTTAAAAAACACCATAATACCTTCAAATTGGAACTGAAGAACAGATTCTCTGCTTTAGAAGGCCTAACATCGGAAGAAGTGGATATTTCTGAAGTTAACAGAAAAGTAACCAAAGCTCTTATGGAAACAGCAACAAAATTAGCTGGGTCTAAGAACAAATTGCATGTGAACAAATTATCAGGAAAAACCAAAATGTTGATGCAAAAAAGAAGAGTGATGAGGACAACTAAAGAAGATGTGACTTCCAGAGTGGAATATATAGAGCTATGCAAGACAGTACGAAAAAGTATCACTGAAGATGTAAGGAAATTCAACTGTGAACTAGTAAGGAAAGCAATTGAAAACAACCAAAGCCTAAAGATAGCAAAGGGACATCTCAGTAAGGGAAAAAAACAGATTATGGCACTAAGAAAAGAAGATGGTTCTGTAACAAGAAATAGAGGCGAAATTTTGACAAGAGTGAAAGATTTCTACTCCAAATTATATGAAGGGGATGATACATGTACTCCAGGCATCATGAAAGGTACCAGTACCAAAGTTCTTCCAGTCCTTCCAGCAGAAGTTGCACATGCAATCAAGAACATGAAGCGGGGAAAAGCTCCAGGAGAAGATGGAATTACTGTAGACATCATACAAGAAGCAAGTGGAGAAATCGAAACAGTACTCGCCCAAATTTTCACTCGATGCCTTAATGAAGGGAAAATTCCTGAGGATTGGAAAACAACCCCTACAATGATCTTGCTACATAAAAAAGGTGACATTGAGGATCTCAGGAACTACAGACCTATCAGCCTCCTATCAGTGGTTTATAAAATCTTCACTAAAGTTCTTTCACACCGCTTGAAGGTAACACTGGACATGGCTCAACCGAGAGAACAAGCTGGATTCAGGAGTGGCTACAGCACAATAGATCATATCCACGTACTGAGAGAACTAATTGAAAGAGCGAGGGAATATGAACTTCCATTGTGCATGGCTTTTATCGATTATGAAAAAGCCTTTGATTCGGTGAAACCATCAGCAGTTGCAATGGCTCTGAAATCCTGCGGTATTGAAGATGCATACATTAATATTATCAATAACATCTATGAAAATGCAAGTGCAAAGATTCTGCTATTTGAAAATACAACACACATAAAAATTGGAAAAGGCGTGAGACAAGGTGACACTATATCTCCGAAGCTCTTTAATGCCACATTGGAAAATGTCTTTCAATCACTGAACTGGGAAAACAAAGGGATAAAGATTAATGGAGATTATCTAACCCACCTTCGTTTTGCTGATGACATAGTCATTTTTGCAACTACCCCATCAGAGCTACAGAGTATGATGCAGGAACTTGCTGACAAGAGTAAAGAAGTGGGATTAAAAATGAACTTTCAGAAGACAAAAGTGATGTTCAATGCTTTTACAAGAAATGAAGATTTATCGATTGATGGAGAAAAGCTGGAGATAACAGACACGTACGTTTATCTTGGACAGCAGATATCAAGTGAGGTCACATTAGTGAAGAAATTAATCGGCGACAAAACTTGCCTGGAGAGCTTTTTGAAGAAACAGCATAATTTTCAAGAGCAATATGCCATTATGTCTTAAAAGAAAAGTGTTTGATCAATGCATCCTTCCAGTGCTTACGTATGGTGCAGAGACGTGGACCTTAGCTAAAAGAGACATACAAAGGCTGCAGACAACTTAAAGTAGCATGGAGAGGTGCATGCTTGGTGTAACCAGGAGAGATAAGAAGAGGAACACGTGGATCCGAAAAATGACAAGAGTGGAAGACATCATGATCAGAGTTAAATCCCTGAAATGGCAATGGGCTGGACATACTGCCAGAAGGACAGATCATCGATGGACAGCCGAAATTTTAGATTGGATTCCAAGAGACAAGAAAAGACCCAGAAGACCACATGGGAGATGGGTGGATGAAATTCGAAAGTATGCAGGAGTGACATGGAGGAGACTGGCACAAGACAGACCGTTGTGGAGGAAACTTGGGGAGACCTTCGTCCAGCAGTGGATTGATAATGGTTGACAATGATGATGATGATGATGATATATATATAGTTAAAATATTATTAAATTATTGTAATTTCCCTTATCTAGAAATTAATATTTCTTACATATCTTTCATATGGGAACCAAGTAGTCAATTAATCATGCTGTCTTCTTTTGTGTGATGTATATCGTAAGGTTTTACCCGCAAGATTCGTATTTTTGAAAAAATCTTGAAAACAGTATCCTTGTGTCCTGTAAAAACTGTATTTGCAAAGAGGTAAAACACAACGGAAAATATGCACATGACTAGTAATGAAATGCCAGGAACAGCATAGAAACAATGTCTTGAAAAATCAAGTTACCTAATACTATAAAGAACTTAAAGACCTAGTCTTAATGAATGAAACAAAACAGGGAACAAGCTATCCCTTCCACAAATGTGTCCATTTGTCACTAATGAAGGAAATGCTGACCTTCGAAAACATCCTATGTATTTTGGCAATGTATGCGTTACCATCCTCAGGGAGAAAAATGGCGGTTGTGTTCCCTTGTGGTCATGTAGGATCTGCCACATACATCGAACTGGTAATCTCTTTGCTGCCGAAAAACATGACGTCATTCTCTTGAGGTGTTGCCACTTCTTGTTCTTCCGCGTGTAAACTTTCTTGAGCCGATGTTATTCTATCTACTGTCGTATTGGGTACCGTTGCTTCCAACCTCCTCCTTTTGTTTGTCTTAGTTTTTTGCTGATCTTTGATTAGTATTTTCCAGGGTATTGGTAGGTCTATTCCAGAATTTACATTGCAGTTGTTCTTTCTATAACAATAGCTTCAGCAATACAAATCATTTTTTCAGTGGGTTGTTGGCAAACCATACTTCTTCAAAAATGGAAGTACTTTTATTTTTTAAGCAATGTTGTATTAGTGCTGTCTTTTCTTTCCCATTATTCCAGTTAGTTATATGTTGATTGAGCCGATTTTTTAAAGCATTTTTTCGTACTTCCTATGTATGATAATTTTTTTTATTTTTGATATTGCAATTTCTGTTCTAGTATATAAGTGTTCTTACTGTATAAGTGAGAACTATTTTTTACAATCAGTTAGGTGCATAACATTACTTGCACATACCTTAACATTTTATAAGTTTATACCAGTGTATTGTTATTTAGACATTTAGTGATTTTATATTGGCCAAATGCGCTGACCTGAAAAATGACTCCAAGGAGAGTACAAGTTGGCAAGCTTGATTTGTATGTACACCTGTTGTTACTGATCTCTTGAATATCTGAAGGTATATTATAAATCCTAGCATAATTAACATAAATTACATCCTCTAAGTTAACCATGTGGCTGCTGCTCACAAATTAATTTTGAAATGGTCCCACTGTGAGTAATTGATGTTCGTTACCTAGAACTTTTTGGTGCCCGCAGGTTATGTTTTTATTATTCATGATTTATATTGTTCTTAGTCGTAAAAATGGCTTACATTGGCTATTTTAGTTGTCATGAAAACTGTTGAACTTCTTTTAAATATCAAAAAATGTACTTGTGTTGAATTTTTTTTCCATTTTTTATTTTTTATTTCTAGACTTTCTCTGATTGAAAATACCTAACAAATTCATTATGGAAGTTTTTGTTCAAATTTGTTTATTAAAGTAATTTTATTTTTTCAGATGGAAACAATGGTATCATGTCAACTAGACAGAGGGCACCCATGGGTGGCTTTCATGGTGTTGCCACAAGTAATTTGGGATTAAAGCAGAATATCCCCATGGCAGCTGGTAGTGGTGTGACTGGTCTTGGTGACATTGTAACAGATAGAAGCAACTATGGGACTGGCGTTTGGAAGATGAGCATTGGCCAACCTTTGGGTTTGGGAAATACAGCAGCCGCTGCAGGTATGACAAATGCACAGATGCTTGGAGGTGAATTGAATCCCATGGCAAACATTGGAGCAGGACGTAATACCCCTGGCGGAGGTTGGAATTCAGCTGGCAGTATTAAATTTGAAACTACTGGTGTTGGATCTGTCGGTGGATATTATAATTATGACAGATGTGATAATTCTTATCACAAAACAAGACAAGCCGATGCAAGTATGGCCAGAAATGTAAGTACTGTTTAATTGTTGCTATGTTTTATCTTTCTTGTTATTTTTAACAAATGCTTTGTCCCAGATTTTTGTTTGTTATTCTGTTCTGCATTTCCAGCCTTGGAGTTTGATGCATGGCAAAAGTGTACTGCACCTGTTATAGCATCATGCAGATTTGGTTTTAAGTGACCTTTTGCTGGAAGTAGCATAGATGTGAAAAAGAAAAAAAAAAGTAGCGGTGTGATGTAAAAAAAAAAAAAAAAAAAAAATAGAAATCTACTTATCATTTTTAGTGAAATATTTTTTTCATTGAATTTTTCAATTCAAAGATACCAGGCACCCCAACAGAGGTATTTCCCATATTTATATTCATGTGAAAAAATAAGCCTGTAGGTATAATACTTTTTTGGTAGTTGCAACCCTGAGATAATGTAAGCAACTTTATATTAACCTTTAGTGGATTTTTTTTTTTTTTTTTTTATAAATCAGAAACAAGACTTGTTTCACTTGAAATATGTTAGTTACCCACACTGAATAGCTTAGTTGTTTTACTGGTTCTTGCTTTAGTAATGATTTACAATCAAGGCATGGTGCTAGACCAATGCCAAGTTTGGGGGCGGGGGTATCTAATTATTTTGTTTCTGCCACTTACTATACTTTCATGGAAGTGTTTAAAGGGACACCAGCGAGGGATTTTTTGTAATGAAATTTATCTTTACTCACACTAGGTTAGGAGTTATATGTATTCATTTAGTTTGCAATTTCAGTAAAATCAGCCTTTGTTTTTCTATATAACACTTCATAAAATAAGTGAATATTTTTAATTTAAAATCTTTTCAGAGGTTTGTGTTTATACTGAGTTTGTAGTTGAGTGCTCACAATGCCAACAGCGTATTATTTATGCCATTGTAGTGTACTACTATTGTGGATTTCAAGTCTGCTATTGCACTGCATAGGAACTTTTGTCAGGTGCTAGTTTCTTATTTTTGTGCATAAAAACTAATATTGTGTAATTTTTTGGCAAAGTTCAAATATGTGTTGGTAATACAATACTAATGGCCATCGCTATTGGACGAACGTTGGTAGCAAATTTGAAAACATCTAGTTGCACACTTTTCATTCTTTTAAGATTCTATGCATTAGACTTAAAGTCTAGCTACTGTGAGCATACATGAAAAAACTAGATAAATCGATTGCATTTACTTAACTGATAGTAATTAACTTTTTGTGCCACCCTGCTCAAAAAATTTAGGTCTTCAAAATAACAGTTTCAAAATGTCATCATTATTATATGTAGGACAAAGAAAGTCATTTTATGCTTAAGATGTTACTTGTGTTACCAAGGTGCTGAACTTACTTGCTATTGGTATGCTGAAGAAATTTCCTTTTTATGATTCATGGTCAAGGAATTATTTATGTCAGCACAGTACTTCAAACATAAATCTTTTAACACATTCAAGTAATTTTTTTAACAGGTATAAGGGTTGTCCAAAAAGTAGTGAGACTTTCCGCCTGACAGAGTAAAAACATAGCATACCTAAAAACAATCGCCGCCAGTATTTAGACAGTGGCCCCATCATTGCACAAGTCCTTGTATTCCTGCGGCATAGGAGGAGGCAGGCTGCTGCAACCAGTTATCTACAGCTTCACACACCTGATCATCTGAAGTGAAACGTTTGCCTTTGGGAAATGTTTTCATAGGTCCAAAGATGTGAAAATTGCAGGGCAATAGGTCACGACTGTATGCCGGATGTTGAAGGACTTCCTGAAGCGCTGCAATATCCTTTGCTTGGTTACTGCCTTTTGCGGTCAGGCATTATCATGTAGAAGCATAATACCCTGAGTGAGGTTGCCAGGTCTCTTGTTTTTGATGGCTTTTCAAAGCTTCATTAAAGTTTGACAATATTGTTCTGCATTGATGGTTGATCCTTTTGGTTGCCACTCAAGAAACAATGGTCCTTGATGGTCAAAGAACATGGTTAGCATCACCTTTCCTGGAGAAATGGTGGACCAGGATTTCCTCGGCAGCAGCAATGATGCATGTTTCCACTTAATGCTCTGGCTCAAAATGATGACACCAACTTTCGTCCCCAGCAATAATGCATAGCTAAAAAAAATGTTTTCATGGTAGCAGAACAGATGCTGTAACAGTAGTCCCATTTGTTGATTCATCTGTTCATAGGACAGGTGTTTTGGTACCCATGTGGTGCAGACCTTTTGATATTCAAGGTGCGAATGCATAATCATGTTTACAGTTCTGATGCTCACACCCGCACTGTTCGCCAGTTCTTGGATCATGATTCTTCGGCTGGCAGTTTACTGCAGCATCCACACGTGCAATTGTCATCACTGAAATAGCATGACAAATAAAAATGATTGAGGTATTTTGATATGTATATCAGATTCACCTTTGATTTCACGGACGCATCGAATCAAATGATCAGGGAATTTGCGTTGTTGATCTTGGCTGGTCTGAAGTTTTTGTTTGTCCACCACTAAAGAGCTGATACCACCATATTGCAGTACTGCATGGAAGACAAGCAGGCCCATACACCACCTTCATTCATCTGTGAATTTAGCTTGATGTCCAAAGTTACTCTACATGTTGTAATTCAGTTTTTGAATTACAGCACGTAGAGCAACTTTGGACATATCCATTTCCTACAAGAGAAAAATAAAATTAGTCCAGCACATTACATGGCTTCCATAAC
The DNA here is from genome assembly GCA_039090855.1 of Macrothele yani. Classification (NCBI taxonomy): domain Eukaryota; kingdom Metazoa; phylum Arthropoda; class Arachnida; order Araneae; family Macrothelidae; genus Macrothele; species Macrothele yani. The sequence goes on along the minus strand of CM077027.1, from coordinate 25,153,272 downwards.
AAAGAAACTGCAATGCAGTTGCATAGCCTTTAAATCTCCTGTACACTAGATTAGTGTACCTGTAAGACTACAATTACTGCATTGCATTGTTTTTCTATTAGAGCCCACTCCAGAAGAACAATGAAGTATTGTGCCAGTTGTGTAGATCCAGATTATCTTATGTAGTGACACAAAACTTGGTTGTTCCCTTTTAAACACTCGCTGAAGAAACACACTGTTTGGAGTGCCAAAGCAACAACTACAATGCTACAACCTGTTGTAAAAAACATTGAGAAAATAGATCAAAGATTGATGTTTCATTTTGATATTGGGAGCTGCCCATTACAATACTGGCAAAAAAGAAAATGTTAGGCTTTGATTTGCCCATACAGAACTGAGTACTTCATGGTATTCAGAAAATACTTTTTCCAACATTTTGTCCACAAATAGGAAATGCTAATTGTTTAAAAGATGTTTACCTAAGAGGATGTCCTCACTTCTTTCACAAGTGATATCGATATTGACGTTCAATCAGGATGCAACATTGAAGCTCAAAACACTAGCTTTCATCATACTGTGTGAATAATTTAAAGCATGCAATACATGAAGTGTCCTTCTGCAATCAGCTAAACTGTGAGTTCGATAAGATGTAATGGGAAGGATTTCCTAGGTCAATAAAAAAGATCAGAGTGAGATGCACAGTATGCATTAAAATGAAACACGCCAAGGTATGGTGCTACAGCAGCAACATCCAGGAAAGTCAACCATGCATTATGCAATTTTTCATATTACAAATAAGTTCATAGATAAAGAATGTAATGCTTTTCATTGTATTTCACCATGTCTATCACATTCACTTTTTATTCCAGCACTAACATTTTGAGATAACAGGGGAAAATATCCCCCACCCCTTACTACTACATTATTTTTGAGCTATCTGTAGTGGGGAGAGAGAAGAACTGTAGAATTGTAAGAAATTCTCATTGTTTTACATGCTCAGCTGTGAGTTATGTACTAATGTGGTATGAATAAGTAGAATATCTTTGAAAACAAATTGGATGATGATCGTTTGCAGGTTTTTGCATCCGTTTTATTAGTGGCAGTATTGAACACAACAGCTATGTGTTGGTGCCTAATTTCTTTTTAAGTGTATTTTATCATTTTTGAACTTCTTGACAGCCTTAATACAACAGCTATGTGCTTATTAAAAATCCCCATACTACAGAGAAAATGCCATTTCTTGTGATGAGGTTACAGGGTTGGGTTTCTGCTGTGCCGGTGGCAGAAACTGGATATAACCTTCAATTCCACTTAGTAGTTCTAATTCTGACTATTATATAGCTCTAATTATTGTACTATTCTCTTTTACGTGCGATATTTCAACTGTGAAAAGTATGACGGTCAACAAAAAAACAGAGGAAAAAATGCTAGAAGAATCGGGAACCTACGAAATTCCAATAGCACACATACCCCCAATATCGTACATTGGAAGTACGAAAAACAGATTAAAAAAAGACTTAAACAACACATATCTAACTGGCAAAAAAAAGAAGCCAAAACTGCTTTAGTGCAATTCTGCTTGGAAAACCGGACATTCCCAAAGTTCGATGAAATTAAAATGCTAAAAATGAATAAAAAATCGGAAAGGCAAATGAGGAGGGAAGAAGCAATATTAATCTACAAAAATAAAGCAAGGGTATGTAACCAGAACGACCCTAGCACATTATCGGGCCTGTGGAAAGAACTAATAAGACAAGAAAAACAACAACAAAAGAAAAACAGGCAAAAAAAGACAAGAAAACCAGGATAGGAGACGGAAATTAAAAAAAAAAATAAAAAAAAAAATTCAGGGAAAAAAAAAAAAGTGTTCTTACCGAAACATAGAGGGCGCCAGCCAGGCTTGATAACGAAATATATCCAGGAAAGTTTTTCCGACGAATGGCAACAAGGAGTATCGGACTCCATTAGCGCGAAGTTAATCACGAACATCGGTGGTAAAGTCGCCACGCTCCTGAAGATGCCCAGAGTATGGGCGAAAATTTCAGTATAAAGAACGGTAAAAATTGATGTTTGAATCCTAAGGCAAAGATCCAATGAGTATACCCAGCGAAAAGTGTGAGAAGTAAAGCCAGTCATCGCATACAACGGACTTTAGGACAATAACGTCAACAAAGACCGGAAAACATGTGCGTGAAATGTTCCCGTCGCTAGAAAGGAATGCCAAGGTAAGCATTATCCGCTAGATTTTTGTACAAGTTACTTTGGATATAACCTGTTTAAACTGGCAGAAAATGGTAACAACTGGCAGAAACTAAAAAAGTACTTAAACCATTTTTGTATCAATTAGTACATGCAATTTACAGTAAATCAGAGATAACAAATATTTATAATCGGATAATTAATAAAGAAGTAAAACACTTGTTGAAACTTTTAAAACCTATTGCTGCTGCCTTGGATAAGATCCAAAAAGAGGACTGTTCTATTGCAGATGCTTGTGAAATTTGGTTGACCCTAATGAATGATGATATTCTCATGAAAACTAATGAAAGCAAGGTTAAGAGTAGATTTAGTCAGGCAATAACTCAACATCATATGCTAGCATATATGCTTCATCCAAAGTACATGAGATCTAAATTGTCACACGAGCAAGAAGAAAGTGCTAGGAAATTACTTTATGACATCAACCCAAATTTTGGCCTTACATCACAGCTTTTCAAGCAAAATCAACTCCTTTTTCTGAAACATATTACTCCATTGAAGTCCTAAAAAATGTATCAGCTTCTACACGGTGGTCTAGTTTAAAGAAAACAACTGTAAATGAAGATTTCATAATGCTTGCTTGCAAAATGATGATATTGCCTACAAGTTCTGCTGGGCTTGAAATAATATTCTCAAGCTTTTTGTTTATTCACAATAAATTAAGAAATTATTTGGGTTTGGAAACAGCAGCAAAATTGGTCTTTTGCTATCAACTACTTCGTGGAAAAAGTGCACTTGAATGGTGAATTTACTGCGATGCAAGCTTTGAATAAATACTGTAAACATTGCAACTGAACTTGTTTTACTTTAAAATGCATTTCACTATGCTATTTATTATTTGGATTCATTATATGTTATTTGTGGTACTTCAGTAAGTTTTTATTACAAGACATAATTATTTTCTGGGTTTCTGCCAGTTATAGCCACATTTATTGCACAAACTAGTTTCTGCCATGTTGGTTTTAACCGGTTACAACCAGTGGTTTTAACCGCCTTGGCAGAAACTTGCTAACCCTGGATGAGGATGTGTGGCTGTCTCTGAAATGAAAGATAGGAAGTCAAGTATTTGATCTTTTATAATAAAGCAATTTTCTGCACATATTTTTTTCATTTTTATTAATGAATGTGGGTATAGCTATTCTTTGAATAAAAAGTATTTAAACAATCTCTCTGCCTCACATGATTTATCATGATGAAAGCCTAAACTCAGAAATCTTAGTATATTAATTTCCAACCCTAACCAAACCAAAAAGTCAATCTTTAAATCTAAATACCATGCATCCAACAGAGTCTGAAAGGTGTTTTCACCTAGCCATAAAGAAAGAAGTTTTTAAAAAAGTTTATCACACCTGGGTTACTGTGCATATAAGGCTTCTTTGTCGTATTGCGGTGTTTTTTACATGGAGTGAGCATAGCAGTTTTCATCAGAGAGAGAGAGAGAGAGAGAGAGAGAGAGAGAGAGAGAGAGAGAGAGAGAGAGTTATGGATTTAATAAGGTGTTGCTAACCCACTGTGTAGAACCTAGACACACCCCCCCCAATCAAACAAAAGAGTATGAGCAATTGGAAGGAGTTTCTAATGAAACTGGTAGTGTTCTCAGAAAATAAAAAGTGGCTGAACCAACACTGACAAGGCAGGTGTTGAAAGAAGAAGGTATTGTTGGGTTTCAAGGTTTAATAAGGAATGAAACAAATAGTATCAGCAACAAGTGGAATTACAGGATGATATCCAAAATGAGATGCTTATTCGAGGATTCTGGAGTGGTGCACGGTGTCATAAATCAGACAATTTGCGAGGCTTGTCATAAAACAACAGTAGTAACAGCTGAGGTTAAACTTTAGATTCAACAGCATAACACTAAAAAATGATGCAAAATACAAAGCAAAAAACCTCATTGCTTAACTACATAATGCCAATCAGGCCCGTATACAAAGAGGATGCCATAGAGGCCACTGCTAATCCTTGTGAGCTTACTAAGTTAAATTTTAATATGTACCTTACTTCATGTGCCAATCCATTAAAAGAATTCTTGAAATCGTCATCACACGCGTAAGTTACGTCGAAAAATTATGAGCGGGGCGTTTCGGTAGCGACTTCTACCTTCATCAGCCATGGAATGAGACACGTGGTAAAAGCGTCAGTTGTTGCCAGATTTCAAAATCGCTTTCCAAATAATAGGGATGTTAAAAGGTGCGTCAGTATTGAAGGTGTTAGGGGTAAGGTATATTTCAATGCTTTCGCGGTATCTGAGGGCATGCTGATTGCTGAACGGGGCGATTCGCTTAACATTGTGCCAATCGGGAGCCACGGACATATCGCTGATTATTAAAATTGAAAGGGAGGTGGAAGGGCTACCTTTCTTAACATCAGCGATTTGCTCCATCAAACGCCGGTTTAGGCTGTGGTAAGTACTACCAATATAGTGGGTAACGCCTGTGGAAGTGTTGATAGGGATAGAGTAGACACCTTGTAAATCTAGGAGTTTATTGAGATCTCTGTCCTTAAGGATGAGTTTGAGAAGATGTGGAGGTGGTTTGACTGCAATCCTGTAGACAAAAAACTTGAAAATAGAGCAAACTTTATGAGTGAAGGACAGGCTAAAGGGCAAAGTGCCAACAAACTGATGGGTGGTGGAAGGTTAAGCCGGTAAACTAGATCTATTCTGTGATTCAAACCTCTTGATTAGTCCATGTAATAAGAGGGTGGAAAACCATGCAATTTGCCAATGTTGATGATGTTCTGATATTCTAGTTGAAGAGCAGAATGGCTGTTGCAAATAAGGTTGGCCTGGTGAATGTATGACTTAAGAGCAGACAGTTTGTATTTTCTAAAAGTGCGAGAATGGTAAGGGATGATATGGGTGGCAGAAGGTTTCCTGTAAACAGAGAGGCCAAGTGAGAAGTCTGGGTTGATGTTGATATCCAGAAAACTAATATTATTGTTGATCTGTTCTTGAGAGGAAAATTTTATATGCAGGAATTTTGAAGTTATGGAGGACATGAGTTCAAACAGAGTGTTTTTGGTGTGGCCAAATAATGAAGATGTCGTCCACATACCTTAACCAAATGGTGGGTTTTAAGAGGGATGGGGCAACAATTGATGTTTCAATATTCTGCAAATAAATTTTAGCAAGTAAGGGGGAAAGAGGAGAGCCCATAGGTACACCTTGTTTTGTTGGTAATAGATACACCTTGTTTTTGCGATACGTCCGCGGCTCCCGATTGGCACAATGTTAAGCAAATCGCCCCGTTCAGCAATCGGCATGCCCTCGAATACCGCGAAAGTATTGAAATCTACCTTACCCCTAACACTTGCAATACTGACGCACCTTTTAACATCCCTATTATTTGGAAAGCGATTTTGAAATCTGGCCACAACTGACGCTTTTACCACGTGTCTCATTCCATGGCTGATGAAGGTAGAAGTCGCTACCGAAACGTCCCGCTCATAATTTTTCAACATAACTTACACAAGTGATGACGATTTCAAGAATTCTTTTAATGTTTTGTGTGTTACATGTTTTCCTGCCAATTCTTCTCGCTATGATTCATGTGCCAAGCTAATATTGTATAGATATTGAAAATGAAAACATACTTTTAAAATCCTCTTGTTCCTAATAATTGTACCAGCTTTTTGCATTTGCATATTTTCGTTTTATTTTTATTATTATTATTGTTATTTTTTATCACTTGTTTTGATTGTGCTTACAATTTGTTATGTTATTTCAGAATCAGGAGAGAACTTATAATAGACTGCTTAATAACAATGGCCAGAAACAAGCATCACAGAATTGTGTTTTCCTACAAGACACTGCATTTGTCAACAATAGCTTGGAATTTCCATCAATTCCTGCCTTAAAAGAATATGAGAAATGTAAGTCTGTATGCACACAATTTTTTTTTTTTTTTACAATTTTTTTCAAATTTGAGAAAGTTTGTGTAAAACTTTAATGTTTCAAAACTACTTGTATAGATTGTGCTTGTTATTTTATCAATCAGATTAAGGTAGCCAACAGCAGGCACTTTGCTTCTAATAATTGCACATTTATGAGAGGCAGGAGATGCCATCAGAGAAAGAGAGACAGACAGACAGACAGACAGACAGTACTGTGTACATGAAAATTGCAACATAAAACAAGTATATATATTAAGCATTTAGAATAAAGAACTTTTAAGTCTAAAAATAATTGTCAACTTCAGTATTTTTCAAGACTTAAAAGTTAATATATACATTTTTTCAGCAAACATACGGTGATGCTGAAAAAGTGTATAAGTGAAAATTAGCAAAACAAAATTAACAAAGAATGAAAATAGGCAGAGAGAACAGATGAAACAAAAGAGGGTGAGTAAAAGGAAAAAGAAAACAAACAAACAAGGCACCAACAGATATTTCTGTATTGCCTGAATTGAGTCTCACAGCTGTTACATAAAATCTTTGGTTACTTCAAACCCTTGGTGAACACTAATCGAACATACTAGTAGAACAGACATACAAGAAAATTGTCAAAACAAAGAAAGGTAATCACAAATACCAATTTTAATATGGTGAAGTATTGATCTCCAAAACCAACTGTGATATGAGGGCATTTATTTATTTTTTGGTCAGAGAGGTAAATATATTGACACACACACACACACACACGCACGCACACACACACACACACACACACACACACACACACACACACACACACACACACACACACACTAAGATTAGGTACATATTACTAGCAAAGTTATTTGGTAAAGTAAAAATGCCAACCTTTACCACAATCAAAGGTTTATTATACATCGACTGAAGTTTCACACAGCATTTGGCTCGGCATCATCTAAACAAATGCTCTGTGAAACTATAGTCGATGTATAATAAACCTTGATTGTGGTAAAGTTGGTATTTTTATTTTATCTCAACACCCCAAGTTTTGTAGTCATAAATTATATAGAAAGTTATTTGGTGTTGCCCAGGTTTAGCAAAAAATAAATCAATCATCTTCTGAGTCAGCTTTTTCCTGAAATCATTTTCTTTATGTGTTTCAGTAATGAAAAAGAAAGAAATTAAAAAAGGAGAATAAAATGTGTACTTCTGCTGGCACAATTGGATGAAACCAGTAATTTTTATTGATTATGAATATAGGAATTTAAAATATTTTAAATGTATTAAATTTTTCTGTTATGTTGTGATCAGTGGTTTGTGTAATGTACAGTTTCTTTCAAAGCACAAGTAAGTTTATCCTTGAAAAGCCTCTAGGTTGGTAGCATAAAGAATTCTTCCATTTGGTACCAAGATGAAGAGGTTTTAAAATTTGCCAACAAATCTGGAGTAACCAACATAGAGCTGGCCATGGAAAAAGCATGAGTTTTACAGTTTGAGTCCAACAACTTTCAATGGTTGACCCTGTGCTTGTTGATAGTTATGGGAAACTGAGATGGACAGGAGACTGTAGTTGTTTAAACTGAAATGGTAGGTCTGATGGGACGACTGGAATGTGTGGCTTAAAAACATGATCTCCTAAAACATACTAGTTGTGATGGTAGTTTTGATAACATTTTATATGAATTTCTTGACAGTCAGTTGTGTTTCATTGTATAGCATTGATGGATCCAGATTATGTCAAGGTAAAATAATTAAATAGTCAGGACAAGGTGGGAGAATGTGCATACAGAGAAATATAGCAATGTTATGCTTTGAATAAATGAAAAGAAAATTAACATTTTCTTTACACATTTCATTTCTTTGTATTTTCATCGCATCTCATTGAAATACATTGCCTCTCTAATTGAATCATGGGGAACTGTTATTTTTCAAATAGTAGAATCAGTTTATGTTGCGTAGTAGCACATGGAGAGCTGTAGTGTAAAATGTAAACAAACTTACCAGCAATTGCAACAGAAGGATACATTTTAGCTCTTTGGAAGTCTAGTGCAGTAAACAGCAAGGTCAAATTTCTAATGGTACATTATGCATGTTATGTCAAATTGAAAACAAGGTTTGAAGACATTTAGTCAAAATCTTCCCGGCTGCCCCAGTGGCACAATGGTTTAAGCGCTGGCTTCTGTCCATTTGATCAGGATGGTTCCAGGTTTGAATCCCAGACCCAGCATGGACAAATGGTATCCTGTCCGTAGAACCAATGGCTCTAGATTTGGGACAGGCAACTGCTTATAGTCCATTGAGTTGCTCCTAGTGGTTGTTAAAACCCCAAATAAATATAAAAAATCTTCCTGCAAAAATAGCTTGGAACAATATACAGTACATAGAAAAGTTTGGCACAAACTCTTAATATTCATACTTATATTTTCACATAGGAGTGTTCTCCCACATAAGCTTGAAGTGTTAGTCTGCCTCAAAGAGGCCATCTGTAAGTGCGTGAAAGATTGGCACATATATGTTGCACCAAAAAAAAAAAAAAAAAAAAAAAAAAAATAGTACATGGAGAGCTGCACTCTAGCTGAGCTGCAGTGATTAATTGATGTAAATAGATATTTCTTGAATGTAAGTAGTTTCATTTTATGATTTTTAAATACAAAGAGATAAATTTTAACCGACAAAGAATAAAACTATCTGCGACATCACAACATCGATATGAAAGACTTGGAAGCATTGATCTGCATGGTGGACAAGCAATACATTTTATTTAGAGTTTTTAATCTCAACTTTTTAAAAATGTATAGATAATTAGGACAGAATAATTGGTTGGACCAAGGACGAAATTTTGAAAAAATACGGCGGAAATGGAGTGTCTCGATACAGTGGTCGTATATCAAACACATTCATTCCTGTGACATGATTATACAATATAATGGACACTGCTTAATCTACAGATAAAAAACCAAAAAAACCTACATTCAAAAGCATGAAATAACAAGAAACCTGCAAGCAAGAATGAATAGGAAGAGGTCATAAAGAACAGATGAAGTAAATAACCAGCTGTAATAATAGTAAGTACTTATATAATTGCATTATCAATTGCTCCTTGTAAGATATCATATTAAAAGACTCATAAGGGCACGTTTATATATCATACAATTCTTCCTTTCGGGGTGCTCGACTTTGAATCCGAAGATATAAAAGAACGTGTATAACAGAAGATACGATAGTAAGATGGTTCTACTATTGAACAAGAAACACGAAACATGTAATTTAGTATGCTCAGCATGATATTATGAAAGAGTGAACTAAAAAAAAAAAAAAAGAGTTTTGTAATAGCTTTCATTGCATTTGGTGCAAGGTTCTCACAATTTTTTATACAACAGTACAATTAAATATAATTGCATTTTTGTGCAGTGTAATGAAACATTGTTACATGAGCCCCAACATATTGCAAGATAAAATTTCAACAATGGTTGAAATGCTTTAAAAAACTAAATAAATAAATTAAAAATTGGCATATTTGAATTTATACTGATATTGGGATATAGACTGACAAACAGACACAGCAGGTTTTATCGTAGATTAGTAGAGCTTGGTAGGATGCATAATGCAGAACTCAGAGTTTTGGTCTTTAATAAGTGTGGATGAATCAACTTCAAATATGCATAATTTTGTTTGAAACACTGTCGTGCACTTTGCAATACAGATACTCCATTTTGTATCTTTCCTTTTTTATTTATTTATTTTTTGCTTGTGTGTGACAATCTCAGTGCAGCAGCCAGAGAAGATACTGATATTGACAGCTCGTTTGAAAGGCCTTGGTCAAATTTTTGAGACTTTTGATACCAGAAGTTAAAAATCTTAAAATTTGTAGCTGAAAAAATCCTATTTTCAGCAATGCAGTGTCCAATTGAAGCTTCCAAATTCTTCAAGTTATAATCTTCTGAAGTTGGGCATGGGCACTACCTGTGGTATTTATTTCCCAACCTTTCCCATTTATATTGTTACACTATTTTGCATCTGCACTACCTTCTCAATTGTGTATGTAGAAAGAGCCACAATTTACAAATGGTTTATTTGAGAAAACAGAAGGGGATACAGAAAATTTTGCTAATTGGGGAATTAACTTAATATTTTCTATAGTAATCTTATTTTTAAATGCTATTTGTGAATTGCATGCTGGCAAGACATCAGGCTTTTGTGTCCCATCATTGTCATTTGAACACTTGCTGCCGCCCTGATGTCGCAGTGGTCTAAGCGCTGGCTTCTGATCATTTGTCAGAGAAGGTCCGGATTCAAATCCCGGTAATGCATGGATGTTGTGTTTGTCTTAGCACTCGCTGCCTCCCTTCTCTGGAACCAGTTACCTTAAATTAGGGACGGGTGACTGCTTTTAGCAAATCAAGTTGCTCACGGTGGTTGTTAAAACAAACAAAAACAAACAAACAAAAAATCACTTGCGTTATGGAAAGGAAAATGTGATGTCATAGCTCTTCAGTTTCTTACTTTGTGATCTTAATGAATTTCCTACTGGGAACAAATAAATGGATTTATAAGTAATTAAACAAGGTATTTCCTTTCATTTTTTTGTGCAGCTGTACACAGGGGTGGATGGGGGTAAATAAATATGCAGAGTTACATTACACTAGTGTTTTTATTAATGTTTTAGTACAGCAGACTAACTCTTACTCCAGAAGTGCATTCTTAAACTGGATTTATAATGCACAAACCCATCGACTTTCCCTGTTTATTTCTTTATGTATTAGCAGCCAGTTAAAGTTCCAAAGCAGAAAAATGATGGAATTCTTTTTTTTTTTTTTTTTTTTTGAACTGGCAAAAGCAGAAAAAATGAAGTTTGGGCCAATGGGGTAAGCTGAGCTTTGCACCATTTTTAATATTGGTGTCTCTTTCACCAGTGGTGAGTCTTTTATAATGGATCACTTGAGACACATAACAGTCATGCACATTTTGCTATATTTGCCATGTGATTTCTTGTGATAGGTTGGGGTCAAAGAGACAAGTAAGGATGATATCGTGCATGATGGCTGTGTCCCCCAAGTGTTGCTTTGTTGAGCTTTACTTAATTTTTTCTTGTTTCACTTGTTTTTAAATTGGATCTTATACAATAGCATGATATGTTAGTATTTGTAATGCAAATCACTCTGCAATAAACAAGCAATAAAAACAAAAGACATGTAAAGCCTAGAAGGAAGTTACTGAAACTTTGACAAATTGGGAAGAATAAGGTAAAAGAAAAAAAAAACTTTGGAGGTGGGGGTCATCAAATAATGGCAAACATATAGAAAAAAAAAACATAATATACAACATATTGATAAATTAAAAAAACAAAACACCCAGAAGCCTTCACTGTCACTTCAATTCATTACAGTGCCAAGACAACTTTAAAAAAAAAAAGTCTTCTGTAATGTTTCCAAAAACTGAAAATTGATTTCCCAAATTTGCATAAGAGAAAGCTCACACATACTCTCAGTAACACTTAAAAGAATTTTCCAGTAGGCATTATTTTCAAGTGATAAAAAGCAGTTATCTCTATTTATTGGGCTGAATTATTTGTTTATCATGCTAATGGCACCTAATTACCTAGCACCCTACCCTGGTAATGTACTTGATGTTTTCTTTTTTCTCTTCTTTTGAAAAGCAGTCCAGAAAGCCAGATCTAAAATTTTGTTCCCTTGTTAGTGTACAAATAGACACCAACTTCTCATGATGATAAATGCGTGAAGGCACACATGCATGTGTTGTTACATGGTAATTTATAATGCAGTGAACATATACAAAAAATATTTAATGAGAAGTAATTCTGTTTGGTAAATATAAGCATTGGTTCCTTATTTCAACCTGTGAAGAAAGCTCCCTTACCCAAATAAAGTACCAAATAAAGTATTGATGTCACTGTGATATGGAAGTACGCTACCAGATGTAATGAATAGAGATGGGATTTCTGCGTTCAGCACGCAGTACAAAATTTTATGGGGGCACGTATATAGATTCCAAATCTGATCATAAACATGTAAAATCAACTTATTTTAACACCTCTTATGTGTGCTCTTTAGCACGCAAAGGCCCTTTCTGAACACAATCTTGAATCTTGTACACAAACCAAATATCTGCACCCGAAATGAACACAAAATGAACTTTTTTCATGTATTGGGTATATAAATAAGTTTTGAGGGGATTTCCGTTCGGTGTTGTACTTATTACTGCTCGCATGTATTTTAAGGTGGCAACACTGCGATATCGCAGTACGAGACGTCAGCTGTCAGAGTCAGTGTACGGCGTTCGATTGAGGTGTGAAGACGTATTTGTTTTACTCAATGGAAAATGGCAACTTTCGTCCCGACAAAACAGCATTTGCGGAAAGTGTTAGTGCATTACTTTATTGTCAAGAAAAGTGCTGCCGACAGCTATCGCTTAATGTCAGAAATCTATGGTGAAGATTCCCCATCCATAAAAACATCTCAGTATTGGTTTAGACGATTCAAAAGGAATGATTTTGATGTCGGTGATAAAGAACTTTCTGGACCACCCAAAAAAATTCCTGATGCCAAATTGGAAGCTTTACTTGACGAGGATCAGTGCCAGACCCAAAAGAACTAGCAGCAGCATTAAATGTTAGTCAACCATGCATTTCACAATGTTTAGCTGCCATGGGAATGTTGCAGAAAGACGGGAATTGGGTTCCACATGCTTTGCGGGAAAGAGACCTTGAACGTCAAAAAACCATTTGCGAATTGCTGCTTCAAAGGCTAAAAAGAAAGGGTTTTCGCATCATATTGTTACTGCCGACGAGAAATGGATATGGTATGATAACTCTAAACGGCAGAAAACATGGGTAAAGCCAGGTGAACCAGGTCCTTCAACACCAAAACGTAATATCCGTGGTTCAAAGGTAATGCTGTGTATCTGGTGGGACCAGAAGGGTGTGATCCACTATGAACTGCTGAAAGCATCAGAAACTATTACTGGTGGTCAGTATCAAACCCAATTAATGCGTTTAAAATTAGCTCTCATGCAAAAATGGCCGGAATGGGAGAATAGGCGCAACGAAGTCATCTTACTGCACGACAACGCAAGACCACATGTTTCTCGACCTGTGAAAAAGTACTTAGAAGGATCCGACTGGGAAGTTCTACTGCACCCGCCATATTTGCCAGATATTGTGCCATCGGATTACTATTTGTTCCGGTCGATGCAGTCAGCACTTTCTGGAGAACGGTTTAGTTCTTATGAAGACATCAAAAATTGGCTGGACAACTGGATCTCTTCCAAGGAACCGGAATTATTCCTTCGGGGCATACGTTCACTGCCCGAAAGATGGGGTAAAGTTGTAGCTTCAGAAGGAGCATACTTCGATTAGTATTAAAATATTGTTTCTGTTCTCCAACAACGTGTTTTGTTCACCTCAAATCCCTCAAAACTTATTTATATACCCAATAAAATTTACAGGTAATCTACTATTTTTTTATGTGCATCTCTAAGAGAGAAACCATGAGGAAGGAAAAGTTGCAGAAGTACGGACTAGTGCATTCATTTCTCTTCCTCTCTCCCCCACACAGTGAAATAGGCGCAGTCCAGAAGAAGGAGAAAGAAGAACAAAAGCGTGCACACACTGGTTAGTTCACATTCTTTTCTCTCCCTTCAGCAGCAAATAGACACAAAGCAAAAATCAGTAAAATCGGAAAATTTGAATTCTACAGTATTCTAAAGGACTTTCAAATGAGGGGTTTGAAACTGATGGTACTCTGATTTTGTGTACACATTTTGACAAGAAAATCATGGTGGATGATAAACACCAAAAGCTGCCATTGAAGAGGCACGTGGAATCAGTCGCTCACAAAAAGAACAAAGAAATTAAAACAAAAACCAAGGAAAGCAGTACAAAATGTCCCTTCATGAATTCTTGGCAAGATATCACAGAAATCCCGTCATTCTTCTGTTCCTCACATTTTTTAAAAAAGGTTCGTTAAAAATCACGATGTCCGGACTCCATAGCTTTCTATTTAACCAGTGGGTGTCATACTGTGAGTGAATGTTATATTTATTAAAATATGAACTAAAAACAATTAATTCTTAAAAAATGAGGATAAAATAATAGCCTTGTTACCTTTTTTTGGTAAGCAGCTTCTTTCCGACTAGTTGCTCTTGGTATAAATTCATTATTACTCTTGACCTTCGATAAATCGATATTCTTCAAGAATTAATTGCGTAGTCAAAAGATTTCACAAATGAAAGTCCCCCGCAAGCAACATGTAGGTAGCAGAAGGAATTGTGGGTGGCAGTTAATTTGCAACGGAAACTCAACAGTTGACCATCGAAATATTTATGATAGCTAAAATCCATAAAAATTTAATTGAAAAAACTTGTCTTCAAGATAGAGATTTGAAAGAAATTAATCTAATGAAATACTAAAATCAAACTAAAATCCATTAGTCCAACCTCAACTTCAAATGAAAATTATATGCAAAACGTCTTTACCGAGGAATCCAGACTTCGGTAAAGACGTTTTGCATATCATTTTCATTTGAAGTTGAGGTTGGACGAATGGATTTTAGTTTGATTTTAGTATTTCATTAGATTAATTTCTTTCAGATCTCTATCTTGAAGACAAGTTTTTTCAATTAAATGTTTATGCATTTTAGCTATCATAAACAATTTCGATGGTCAATTGTTGAGTTTCTGTTGCAAATTAACTGCCACCCACAATTCCTTCTGCTACTACATGTTGCCTGCAGGGGACTTTCATTTGTGAAATCTTTTGACTACGCAATTCATTCTTGAAGAATATCGATTTATCGAAGGTCAAGAGTAATAATGAATTTATACCAAGAGCAACTAGTCGGAAAGAAGCTGCTTAGCAAAAAAAGGTAACAAGGCTATTATTTTATCCTCATTTTTTAAGAATTAATTGTTTTTAGTTCATATTTTAATAAATACATCATTCACTCACAGTATGACACCCACTGGTTAAACAGGAAGCTATGGAGTCCGGACATCGTGATTTTTAACGAACCTTTTTTAAAAAATGTGAGGAACAAAAGAATGACGGGATTTCTGTGATATCTTGCCAAGAATTCATTATAATAAGCCACGTAGTGACGTTCAAGGGTTAGAAATAACGATTTGAACCGATATTAGTGTGTCCCTTCATTGCGGATGCTTTTTGACAAGCATCTAAGAAAGCCGATCAAGTCAACTAGTTTAATGTTAATATTGCCGCTGCTCTAATGGAATCAGGAACCCCCTTGTCTAAAGTCAACCATCCTTCCCTAAAAGGATTTCTGGAAAAATACACGCAAAGGAAAATCCCCGATGAGAGCACTCTGAGGAAGAGCCACATGGATGTGAACTATGACGCCACTATGCTTAAGATCAAAAGCATTATAGGATATTTTCCAGCTACATTCATTCTGGATGAAACAACAGATGCTCAAAAGAGGTATGTCCTTTCCATTCTTATTGCTTCTTTGAACGGAAAACCATCTCGCTTCATGTTATTCATTCATTTTTATTCAAAATGTATCATTTGGAGAAAACAAATAACTGCACCGTAATGCAGGCATTCAACGATGCTTGTTCAAAGTTGTAGCCAGAAATTCATTGCGACAAGGTATGGCTGGTGGTCACAGAACAGGCGTCTTACATGCTGAAAGCATTTTTGCACCTGAAGCCTCTCTATCCCAACTTACACCACATTACCTGCTTGGTGCACTCCTTGCATAGAGTTTGTGAAGCCATGAGGGGAAAGTATGAAGTTGTAAACCAGTTCATTGAATTAATGAAGAAAGTGCTGCTTAAGGCCCCAGTGAGAATCAATATGTTCCAGCAAACCACCCAGCTTGCCCTTCCTCCAGAGTCTGTGATCGTCAGGTGGGGCACCTGGATCTCTGCTGTGGTGTACTACTGTCTAAACTTTGCCGAGATCAAGGATTTCATTGCCCAACTTGAAGAAGATGGTAGTGCAGCAGTTACAAAAATCAAGAGTCTCATGGGCACTAAGGATCCGGAAAAAGAGTTGTATGAGGCATACAACTACAAGTTCATTGTAGACAGCATCAAGAAGCTTGAAGAACGGAACCTAGAAAAGCAAATACAGTGGGAGATTTTTAAGGAAGTGGAAAGCTGTGTGGATGACTTTGTCAAAACAAAGCTGTAAAATTCTCTTCGGAAGAACCCAGACGTCATTGCCTTCATCAGTGAGAACGAAGATCTTGACATTCGCATAAAGACCAAGTTTACGACTCTAGTGAGCGTGGAGGCGGAGAGATCTTTCTCTCAGTACAAAGACTTTTTGATTGACAAGTGGCAGAATATGATTTTCCAGAACATTGAAAAAATGTGTATTTTGCGACAGAATTACTTTGTATGGAATGAAAAGGAAAAAATTATATAGAAATAACTGGTAAGTCATTTATTTTTATTACATTAAAAGATTGGGAATATTAAAATATTGTATAGCTCTACATTTAATATTGCACGCAATTTAGAAAAAATTTGCACTCAAGAATCGTAACTCTAGTAATGAACCAACTCTTTGAATTAAAAAACAAACTGTGCAATTTCATAATCTACCCTGTACTACCACCAGAAATTATGTGCGAATAACATCCATTCTATCAAGGTTTCGAAAAATGGGCTGCAAATACACCAAGAATATTAACAACACAAGCGTGCCGATTTCCATTTAATTGGCGTAAGAGTACAAACTAAAAAACTAGAACACTAGCTTTCACCGCTGAGGACGGGCGGTTTCATCAGGCTAATGTTAACAAGGTTGAGTTGACATCTGTACTCAACATATGATTATGTTGATTCTGTACTTAACCTTGTTAGCATTAGCCTGATGAAGCCGCCCATCTTCAGCGGTGAAAGCTAGTGTTCTAGTTTTGTAGTTTGTACTCTTATGCCAAGTAAACGGAAATCGGCACGCTCATGTTGCAAACATCCATTCTGCTGGAATGAAATGTCTTTCATATTTATAAGGAGTTGATGTTGAGTGATCAAAAATCAGTTCAACCACAGAAAGTAACTATTCATTCAAAAATAAAAAAAATTTGCCTGCAGAAAGTATATGACAAGGAAAATAGGTGTTGTAGGTATATAAAGGATTAGTCAAATATACCTCTTCCCCTACTTTACAGTATTGGTTACAACAATAATAATACTAAAACTAAGATGACAGAATTTGGGCAAATTGATTTGTGAAGCATTTGACCTTCTATATATATACTGTGTATGTATATATATATATATATATATATATATATATATATATATATACTTAAGAGCAAAACTGAAGACTAAGGAAAAACTTTAGAATTTAAAACGAAGGTTGCAAAATAACCTGAAGATCAAAACGCGCAACGCAGCAGTTTTGAAAATTCAGAATTCACATTCTATAAAGAAGATACCTAAGCAAAAAAATACATATATAATTTTGACTCACACCTAGTACAACATAGAAAAGGTTATGTATCTACCTGTGTGAGTAAAAGGAGAAAAGATAAAAAAATAAAATAAAACTACTGAATGTAGAAGGTGTCGAGAATACTGAGCCTTGGCTTTATCAAGGACCAGCAAAAACTCTGCATTTTCTCACTTCCACAAAGACCTAGTTGGAAATGGGTTTCTGCAAGGCCATAGATGCAAGTAACATTCCCACCTAAAATAGTTTAAAATATATATATATGTCATGTCCTCCGTAGAGTTGCATGACCTAGCACTAGTAAACAATTTCGCTTGCATCCATTAACCTTCCTGGCCCGACCCATGCTCTTCATCTGTTACTATTAAACAGAGAGAAGAAGATTAAAGAGAACTCAAGCTGTGAGAGTGACATAATAATTAGAAATGATTTTCAGCCATAACGAAATGCCAAGTTCGTTTGAGAGAGAATTTAAACCTGAAAATCAATGCAAAAGAAATCCAAATTTTTTACATTGCAATTAAAAAAGGAAATATTAATTTTTAACGAACAGATTTTTGAAAGAAAACTTGAGTCTAAAACCCCCTACTCTACAACTTATGACAGCACGAAAACGAGAATAAGTTAAAGATAATAATTAACTAAAGAAAACTTTGTGAAAGTTATATACCTTAAACAGTTAGTTGCAATATGTACAAAGTATTTCGGCAGTGCTTTAAGTGCATAATTAATTAGTTATTAAGAACTTAACTACTTTGCATAGAAAAGGAACAAGCTTAGCCATCTGTGCATAGAAAAGGAACAAGCTTAGCCATCTTCTGTTCCTAGGTACCCCAAAAGACGCTCAAAGTTACAAAGAAAAGAAAGAGTTAAAACCCGCAAAAATGTTAACAGACAAACCAATGCCTAAAAGCTGAAAAGCTAAAAAACAACAGAGAAAAAGTACATGAAGTACAAACATTGAACTTATAAAACCTAGAACCCAAAAACAAGGAAGAGAGCTTACCTCTTGTGTGACAAAAACTTTTCTCCTCACAAGAGAAGAACATGGCTGACCTCTTCCGCCACTTTCCATTTAAGACCTTAGGGTCAATAGTTAAAAACTACAAACTTAACTCTTCGAGCTACATTCCTGTAATTACTACATGTTCTTGTGATGAACATAAAGAAACAGTTCACTATGATAAGAATTACAACCATATTATCACCGGAAACTTGAGTTTTGTTGAAAATGAAAAGCTTAGGAATTTATTAGAGTATGGCTCTAAATTCAGACCTTCCTTCACAATTTCCAAAGAAAGGATTCTTGAGAGCTTCACTCAAGATGTTAATAGGTACATAGTAAAAACCAGTTTAACGTACAATCAGCCTATTGAGGCCTTCGCAGAATGGAAATATAATATAATCAATAGCTTCACCGGTGAGTTGGCAGGTCTGGACTTTTGTTTCGACAGAAATCTCTTTTTCTCTGGAGAAGCTAAAAGGTCACTCTCCAAACTACAAGACCAATTTATTTTTACCACTACGGATAAAGCTAGCAATAATTTTGCAATTATCTGTAAGAAGTTCTATTTTGAATTGTTAACTATGGAACTCAATAATAGAGTAACATACGAGCCCGTAAGTTATTCTACCAAGCAGTTAGAAAATCGGTTTAAGGCATTCTTCAAGAAACTTAAAATTCCACAAACTAGAAGATATGAGCCTGAATTTCCATTTCTTTTTGCAACGGTTAAGTTTCATAAGGATCCTGTGAAGTTCAGGTTCATAGCTAGTGGAGTAAGGAGTCATAAAAAGAAAATAGATCTTGCTTTTGAAGATGTCTTAAAGAAGGTTTTGAAACACATTAGAAACTGTTCTAACTTGATGTACAGAGATTTTTGGATAATTAATAATAATGCAGAAGTAATTTCTACTATACTCAAAGTTTGTCCCCTAGATATTAATAGTTATGATTTTGAAAACCTATATACTAATCTGCCTCTATCAGATATAATCACTACCTTTAAAGAGCTGTATGCAGAATTTAAACTTAACCAATTTGTTAATGTAGGAACTTGGAACTCTTATCTCAATTGCTGCATAGAAAATAACCATATCTTATATAATAATACTCTCTATAAGCAAGTGAACGGTATTCCCATGGGAACATCAACGTCCACGAATATCGCTAATCTATTCCTGTTCTTTAAGGAATATAAATTCATTAAAAATCACCCCACCTGCTCAGATAAC
Organism: Macrothele yani; assembly: GCA_039090855.1. Classification (NCBI taxonomy): domain Eukaryota; kingdom Metazoa; phylum Arthropoda; class Arachnida; order Araneae; family Macrothelidae; genus Macrothele; species Macrothele yani. The sequence continues at coordinate 25,133,486 of CM077027.1, read as the reverse complement.
TACCTTTACACTTTTAGATATATTGATGATCTGCTGTGTATCAATAATTCAGAAGTTATAGAGAGTGATTTTGATAATATCTATCCTAGCTCTCTTAACTTATGTAAAACCAACCACAGTAATCAGGAACTTGAGTTCCTAGACTTAAGCATTAAGCTCAACAGAGGTAACCCATCTATTAGCCTCTTTGATAAAAGAGTTAATTTTCCTTTCAAAGTAATTAAATATCTACACTGGAATAATAACATTTCAACCAAAGTAATTGAGAATGTACTAATTTCTCAGGTCCTAAGAGTTTCAAGAATTTGCAGCAACAATTTGGACTTCAATTACCACATTAATATACTATTAGAAAGTTTTCTAGAGAACGAAATTCCTTCTTCTTTCATCAAAAGAACTTTAAGAAAAATTATTCTGAATAATAGAGTAAGGTTGGCAGATCTGCTTTAATTTTCTACACAGTTAATAATATGATTCTGACCAATCAAAGCCGTAAGGAAGTTGGCTAGAGGATGCCTATTAACTACCTAAAGGAACCTTAGTGCTATGGATATGACGGTCCTATTAAAACAAAAAATTAAATAATATAAACAAAATCACAAAAAAAGCTTAAAAATCTGTTTATAAAAGAAAATAAAAACAAATAAAAAAGAAAACTAGTTATTCATCACTAGGATAGCTATACTAAAAATAGTAAAACCAACATTAAAATTAATAAGATTCTGATTAATCTATAGAAGCTCACTAAGGTGATTTAATACATGCAAAGATTATTAAATACACTGCTCGTGTATTTTATAATATTTCTCATGTATTCTGGAGAGTTAATTCTGCTCTTTCTGATCATACAGATCCACAGTCTTAAGTTTATATATATTTTTTTCTCTGGTTAAAATATCCGCGCGTTGGTTTCTTGCTGTATGAGGAGGCCATCAGCCCCACCCTCACTGCCCCCCAGCAACTAGGGAGTGGCGGAAGAGGTCAGCTATGTTCTTCTCTTGTGAGGAGAAAAGTTTTTGTCACACAAGAGGTAAGCTCTCTTCCTTGTTTTTGGGTTCTAGGTTTTATAAGTTCAATGTTTGTACTTCATGTACTTTTTCTCTGTTGTTTTTTAGCTTTTCAGCTTTTAGGCATTGGTTTGTCTGTTAACATTTTTGCGGGTTTTAACTCTTTCTTTTCTTTGTAACTTTGAGCGTCTTTTGGGGTACCTAGGAACAGAAGATGGCTAAGCTTGTTCCTTTTCTATGCACTGTTTTTTCAAAGTAGTTAAGTTCTTAATAACTAATTAATTATGCACTTAAAGCACTGCCGAAATACTTTGTACATATTGCAACTAACTGTTTAAGGTATATAACTTTCACAAAGTTTTCTTTAGTTAATTATTATCTTTAACTTATTCTCGTTTTCATGCTGTCATAAGTTGTAGAGTAGGGGTTTTAGACTCAAGTTTTCTTTCAAAAATCTGTTCGTTAAAAATTAATATTTCCTTTTTTAATTGCAATGTAAAAAATTTGGATTTCTTTTGCATTGATTTTCAGGTTTAAATTCTCTCTCAAACGAACTTGGCATTTCGTTATGGCTGAAAATCATTTCTAATTATTATGTCACTCTCACAGCTTGAGTTCTCTTTAATCTTCTTCTCTCTGTTTAATAGTAACAGATGAAGAGCATGGGTCGGGCCAGGAAGGTTAATGGATGCAAGCGAAATTGTTAACTAGTGCTAGGTCATGCAACTCTACGGAGGACATGACATATATATATATTTTAAACTATTTTAGGTGGGAATGTTACTTGCATCTATGGCCTTGCAGAAACCCATTTCCAACTAGGTCTTTGTGGAAGTGAGAAAATGCAGAGTTTTTGCTGGTCCTTGATAAAGCCAAGGCTCAGTATTCTCGACACCTTCTACATTCAGTAGTTTTATTTTATTTTTTTATCTTTTCTCCTTTTACTCACACAGGTAGATACATAACCTTTTCTATGTTGTACTAGGTGTGAGTCAAAATTATATATGTATTTTTTTGCTTAGGTATCTTCTTTATAGAATATATATATATATATATATATATATATATATATAATCGTCAGCCATTATCAATCCACTGCTGGATGAAGGTCTCCCCAAGTTTCTTCCACAACTGTCTGTCTTGAGCCATTCTTCTCCATTTTACTCCAGCATGCTTTTGAATTTCTTCGGTCCCTTAGAATCCAGTCTAAAATTTCACTTGTCTATCTATGGTCCATTCTTCTGGCAATATGTCCAGCCCATTGCCATTTCAGAGATATTTTACTCTGATCATGATGTCTTCCACTTTTGTCATTTTCTTTATCCACGTGTTCCTCTTCTTATCTTTCCTGGTCACACCAAGCATGCATCTCCCCATGCTGCTTTCAGTTGTTTGCAGCCTTTGTATGTCTGTTTTAGTTAAAGTCCACGTCTCTGCTCCATATGTAAGAACTGGAAGGATGCATTAATTAAACACTTTTCCTTTAAGACATAAAGTTATATTTATTGCTCTTGAAAATTGTACTGTTTCTTCCAAAATCTCTCCAGTAAAGTTTTATGTGCCGATTAATTTCCTTATCAATGTGAACCTCGCTTGATAGCTGCTGTCCAAGGTAAATGTAGGTGTCGGTTATCTCCAGCTTTTCTCCATCAATTGATAAATCTTCCTTTCTTGTAAAAGGATTGTACATCACTTTTGTCTTCTGAAAGTTCATTTTTAGTCTCACTTCTGTACTCTTGTCAGTGAGTTCCTGGATCATATTCTGCAGCTCTGAATGGGTAGTTGCAAAAATGACTATGTCATCAGCAAAACAAAGGTGAGTTAAATAATCTGCTTTAAACTTTATCCCCTTGTTTTCCCAGTTCAATGATTGAAAGACATTTTGCAATGTGGCATTGAAGAGTTTGGGCAATATGGTGTCACCTTGTCTCACTCCCTTTCCAATTTTGATTGGTGCTGCATCCTCAAATAGCCAAACCTTTGCGCTTGCATTTTCATATATGTTATTAATAATGCTAATGTAAGCATCTTCAATACTGCAGGATTTCAACGCCATTGTAACTGCTGATAGTTTCACAGAATCAAAGGCCTTTTCATAATCTATAAAAGCCATGCATAATGGGAGTTTGTATTCCCTTGTTCTTTCAATTAGTTCTCTCAGTACATGAATATGTGATCTGTGGTGCTGTAGCCACTCCTGACTCCAGCTTGTTCCCTTGGTTGAGCCATGTCCAGTGTTACCTTCAAGTAATGTGAAAGAACCTTAGTGAAGATTTTATAAACCACTGAAAGGAGGCTGATAGGTCTGTGGTTTCTGAGATGCTCAATGTCACCTTTTTTATGTAGCAGGTTCGTTGTAGCATTGTTCCCGTACTCAGGAATCTCCTCTTCATTGAGACATCTGGTAAAAGCTTGGGCAAGTGTAGTTTCTATTTCTCCGCTTGCTTCCTGTACATTGTCCATGGTAATTCCATGTTCTCCTGGAGCTCTTATCTTTTCCGTTTCATGTTCTTAATTGTATGTGCAACTTCTGCTGGGAGGACTGGAGGAACTTTGGTACTGGTACCTTTAATTACTGGATAGGTGTATCATCTCTTTCATATAATTTTGTGTAGAAATCTTTCACTTTTGTCAAAATTTCACCTCTATTTCTATGGAGGCGACTGGCACAAGACAGACCATTGTGGAAGAGGCTTGGAAAGACGTTCGTCCAGCAGTGGATTGATAATGGTTGACGATGATGATGATGATATATATATATATATATGTTAATGCATGCAAGCGAAATTGTTAACTAGTGCTAGGTCATACAGCTCTGCGGAGGACATGACATATATATTTTTTAAAACTATTTTAGGTGGGAATGTTACTTGCATCTATGGCCTTGCAGAAACCCATTTCCAACTAGGTCTTTGTGGAAGTGAGAAAATGCAGAGTTTTTGCTGGTCCTTGATAAAGCCAAGGCTCAGTATTCTCGACACCTTCTACATTCTGTTGTTTTATTTTATTTTTAATCTTTTCTCCTTTTACTCACACCGGTAGATACATAACCTTTTCTATGTTGTACCTGGTGTGTGTCAAAATTATATATGTATTTTTTTGCTTAGGTATCTTCTTAATAGAATGTAAATACTGAATTTTCAAAACTGCTGCGTTGCGCGTTTTGATCTTCAGGTTATTTTGCAACTTTCGTTTTAAATTCTAAAGTTTTTCCTTAGTCTTCAGTTTTGCTCTTCAGTATATATATATATATATATCACTCACCAACCCGCTTGGCCAGCGTGGTGAGTTATGGCCAAACCCCTCCAAAATGATTCCACAACTTAAATCTTGGCCCTCAGTCTCCGGCAGCTGGAATGTACCTGGCCAAGGCAGCGGCCAGTGCGACATGAAGGCAGAGGGTGCTAAGAATCCCCGGAGGACCGGACTAGGCTGCCATCTGATGCTGACCTTGGCTACGTACAACGGACGCTCCCTATCTTCTGATTCAAGGCTTCTTGAATTGGAAGAGGAACTACAAAGGATCAAGTGGGACATCGTGGGGCTAAGTGAGGCAAGGAGAAAAGGAGAAGATCTCATCGAACTGAAAAGTGGACATCTCTTCTACTATCGTGGGACAGATACTGGCAGAACTAGTGGTGTTGGATTTATAATAAACAAGAAACTGAAGGATAAAGTTGTAGAAGTTGAAAGTTCCTCTGACAGAGCTGCACGACTTGTTATCCAACTCTCGAAAAGATACCAGGCTCAGATTATTCAAACTTATGCACCCACCACAAGTCATCCTGAAGAAGAAATTGAAGAATTTTATGAGGAAATTTGTCATCTAAATAATAAAGGTAAGCAGCACTTGAAAATAATTATGGGAGATTTCAATGCAAAAATAGGGCAACGGCAACAGAATGAAACTTCAGTAGGTAAATTCGGTCACGGCAACAGAAACCAGCGTGGAAATACTCTCGTTGAGTTTGCAGAGGCAGAAGGGTTTTTCATCTTAAACTCCTTCTTCAAGAAAAAGCCACACAGGAAATGGACATGGAGACATCCAAATGGGACGACAAGTGAAATTGATTTTATTATGTGTAACAAAAAATTCGTCATAGAAGACTGCAGTGTGCTAAACAAGTTCAACACATGTAGTGACCATAGATTGGTGAGATGTAAGATGCACCTCAACACCAAACTTGAACGTGGCAAGCTCATAAGACAAACAAAATCTATTGACATAACCAACCTTAAAAAACACCATAATACCTTCAAGTTGGAACTGAAGAACAGGTTCTCTGCTTTAGAAGGCCTAACATCGGAAGAAGTGGACATCTCTGAAGTTAACAGAAAAGTAACCAAAGCTCTTATAGAAACAGCAACAAAATTAGCTGGGTCTAAGAACAAGTTGCATGTAAACAAATTATCAGGAAAAACGAAAATGTTGATGCAAAAAAGAAGAGAGATGAGGACAACTAAAGAAGATGTGACTTCCAAAGTGGAATATATAGAGCTATGCAAGACAGTAAGAAAAAGTATCACTGAAGACGTAAGAAAATTCAACTGTGAACTAGTGAGGAAAGCAATTGAAAACAACCAAAGCCTAAAGATAGCAAAGGGACATCTCAGTAAGGGAAGAAAACAGATTATGGCACTGAGAAAAGAAGATGGTTCTGTAACAAGAAATAGAGGCGAAATTTTGACAAGAGTGAAAGATTTCTACTCCAAATTATATGAAAGGGATGATACATGCACTCCAGACATCATGAAAGATACCAGTACCAGAGTTCCTCCAGTCCTTCCAGCAGAAGTTGCACATGCAATCAAGAACATGAAGCGGGGAAAAGCTCCAGGAGAAGATGGAATTACTGTAGACATCATACAAGAAGCAAGTGGAGAAATTGAAACAGTACTCGCCCAAATTTTCACTCGATGCCTTAATGAAGGAAAGATTCCTGAGGATTGGAACAATGCTACAATGATCCTGCTACATAAGAAAGGTGACATTGAGGATCTCGGAAACTACAGACCTATCAGCCTCCTATCAGTAGTTTATAAAATCTTCACTAAAGTTCTTTCACACCGCTTGAAGGTAACACTGGACATGGCTCAACCGAGAGAACAAGCTGGATTCAGGAGTGGCTACAGCACAATAAATCATATCCACGTACTGAGAGAACTAATTGAAAGAGCGAGGAATATGAACTTCCATTGTGCATGGCTTTTATCGATTATGAAAAAGCCTTTGATTCGGTGAAACCATCAGCAGTTACAATGGCTCTGAAAACCTGCGGTATTGAAGATGCATACATTAATATTATTAATAACATCTATGAAAATGCAAGTGCAAAGATTTGGCTGTTTGAAAATACAACACACATAAAAATTGGAAAAGGAGTGAGACAAGGTGACACCATATCTCCGAAGCTCTTTAATGCCACATTGGAGGGTGTTTTTCAGTCGCTGAGCTGGGAAAACAAAGGGATAAAGATTAATGGAGATTATCTAACCCACCTTCGTTTTGCTGATGACGTAGTCATTTTTGCAACTACCCCATCGGAGCTGCAGAGTATGATCCAGGAACTTGCTGACAGGAGTAAAGAAGTGGGATTAAAAATGAACTTTCAGAAGACAAAAGTGATGTTCAATGCTTTTACAAGAAATGAAGATTTATTGATTGATGGAGAAAAGCTGGAGATAACAGACACGTACGTTTATCTTGGACAACAGATATCAAGTGAGGGTCACATTGATGAAGAAATTAATCGGCGTACAAAACTTGCCTGGAGAGCTTTTGGAAGAAACAGCATAATTTTCAAGAGCAATATGCCATTATGTCTTAAAAGAAAAGTGTTTGATCAATGCATCCTTCCAGTGCTTACGTATGGTGCAGAGACGTGGACCTTAACTAAAAGAGATATACAAAGACTGCAGACAACTCAAAGAAGCATGGAGAGGTGCATGCTTCGTGTAACCAGGAGAGATAAGAAGAGGAACTCGTGGATCCGAAAAATGACAAGAGTGGAAGACATCATGATCAGAGTTAAATCCCTGAAATGGCAATGGGCTGGACATACTGCCAGAAGGACAGATCATCGATGGACAGCCGAAATTTTAGATTGGATTCCAAGGGACAGGAAAAGACCCAGAAGAAGACCACATGGGAGATGGGTGGATGAAATTCGAAAGTATGCGGGAGTGACATGGAGGAGACTGGCACAAGACAGACCGTTGTGGAGGAAACTTGGGGAGACCTTCGTCCAGCAGTGGATTGATAATGGTTGACAATGATGATGATGATATATATATATATATATATCATCATCATCATCATCATCATCATTGTCAACCATTATCAATCCACTGCTGGACGAAGGTCTCCCAAGTTTCCTCCACAACGGTCTGTCTTGTGCCAGTCTCCTCCATGTCACCCCTGCATACTTTCGAATTTCATCCACCCATCTCCTATGTGGACAATGATGATGATGATGATATATATATATATATATATCATCATCATCATCATCATCATCATTGTCAACCATTATCAATCCACTGCTGGACGAAGGTCTCCCCAAGTTTCCTCCACAACGGTCTGTCTTGTGCCAGTCTCCTCCATGTCACCCCTGCATACTTTCGAATTTCATCCACCCATCTCCTATGTGGTCTTCTTCTGGGTCTTTTCCTGTCCCTTGGAATCCAATCTAAAATTTCGGCTGTCCATCGATGATCTGTCCTTCTGGCAGTATGTCCAGCCCATTGCCATTTCAGGGATTTAACTTTGATCATGATGTCTTCCACTCTTGTCATTTTTCGGATCCACGAGTTCCTCTTCTTATCTCTCCTGGTTACACCAAGCATGCACCTCTCCATGCTTCTTTGAGTTGTCTGCAGCCTTTGTATGTCTCTTTTAGTTAAGGTCCACGTCTCTGCACCATACGTAAGCACTGGAAGGATGCATTGATCAAACACTTTTCTTTTAAGACATAATGGCATATTGCTCTTGAAAATTATGCTGTTTCTTCCAAAAGCTCTCCAGGCAAGTTTTGTACGCCGATTAATTTCTTCATCAATGTGACCCTCACTTGATATCTGCTGTCCAAGATAAACGTACGTGTCTGTTATCTCCAGCTTTTCTCCATCAATCGATAAATCTTCATTTCTTGTAAAAGCATTGAACATCACTTTTGTCTTCTGAAAGTTCATTTTTAATCCCACTTCTTTACTCTTGTCAGCAAGTTCCTGGATCATACTCTGCAGCTCTGATGAGGTAGTTGCAAAAATGACTACGTCATCAGCAAAACGAAGGTGGGTTAGATAATCTCCATTAATCTTTATCCCCTTGTTTTCCCAGCTCAGCGACTGAAAAACACCCTCCAATGTGGCATTAAAGAGCTTCGGAGATATGGTGTCACCTTGTCTCACTCCCTTTCCAATTTTTACGTGTGTTGTATTTTCAAACAGCCTAATCTTTGCACTTGCATTTTCATAGATGTTATTAATAATATTAATGTATGCATCTTCAATACCGCAGGTTTTCAGAGCCATTGTAACTGCTGATGGTTTCACCGAATCAAAGGCTTTTTCATAATCGATAAAAGCCATGCACAATGGAAGTTCATATTCCCTCGCTCTTTCAATTAGTTCTCTCAGCACGTGGATATGATCTATTGTGCTGTAGCCACTCCTGAATCCAGCTTGTTCTCTCGGTTGAGCCATGTCCAGTGCTACCTTCAAGCGGTGTGAAAGAACTTTAGTGAAGATTTTATAAACTACTGATAGGAGGCTGATAGGTCTGTAGTTTCCGAGATCCTCAATGTCACCTTTCTTATGTAGCAGGATCATTGTAGCGGTGTTCCAATCCTCAGGAATCTTTCCTTCATTAAGGCATCGAGTGAAAATTTGGGCGAGTACTGTTTCGATTTCTCCACTTGCTTCTTGTATGATGTCTACAGTAATTCCATCTTCTCCTGGAGCTTTTCCTCGCTTCATGTTCTTGATTGCATGTGCAACTTCTGCTGGAAGGACTGGAGGAACTCTGGTACTGGTATCTTTCATGATGTCTGGAGTGCATATATCATCCCTTTCATATAATTTGGAGTAGAAATCTTTCACTCTTGTCAAAATTTCGCCTCTATTTCTTGTTACAGAACCATCTTCTTTTCTCAGTGCCATAATCTGTTTTCTTCCCTTACTGAGATGTCCCTTTGCTATCTTTAGGCTTTGGTTGCTTTCAATTGCTTTCCTCACTAGTTCACAGTTGAATTTCCTTACGTCTTCAGTGATACTTTTTCTTACTGTCTTGCATAGCTCTATATATTCCACTTTGGAAGTCACATCTTCTTTAGTTGTCCTCATCTCTCTTCTTTTTTGCATCAACATTTTGGTTTTTCCTGATAATTTGTTCACATGCAACTTGTTCTTAGACCCAGCTAATTTTGTTGCTGTTTCCATAAGAGCTTTGGTTACTTTTCTGTTAACTTCAGAGATGTCCACTTCTTCCGATGTTAGGCCTTCTAAAGCAGAGAACCTGTTCTTCAGTTCTAACTTGAAGGTATTATGGTGTTTTTTAAGGTTGGTTATGTCAATCAATATATATATATATATATATATATATATATAAATTTCTAAAGTGTTAAAGTGTCATTAAGGAAAAGCTTTTTTCTCTGATTCTGGAGTGAAATTTTGGAAAAACATTCAGAGTTTGAAGAAGTAAATTAGAATTAGAAAAACAAACATTGGGAGATATTGTGGAAAACCTGCTGTGTCTAATGTTAAACATTGTTGTCCATCAAATGGTTAGAGGCATAGGTTTCTGGCTAGTCATCCAAGTTGGCTGGGGTTAGATTCCTGGATGAGGCATATGTAGCTGCTTGTCTTATGGGTCTGGCTCTCTGTTTCCAATAGAAACAGTAGGCTTAATTAGCAACAGGCAACTGCTTATGAACCTTATCTTCCCCTCTTTAAAAAGCAAGGAATAAAGAAAGGAAAAAGAAACAAAATTCAGTTGACCGCTATGTGCAACATATGTGAGATTTTTGCTGAGAGTCTGCTTCCAGTGGAAAAGTAGAGCAACGAAAATGTGAACTAATTGGGACCACTGGTTATTCGGACTGTTTGGATTATCGAACATGTAAAAAATACAAATATGCTAATATTTCTACATTATATTATCCAAATACATGTACCAAAAATAAGCAATTGTATACAAAAAAAATTACACAAGACAAAGATTTTTTTGTTCTATGTAGTATGAATTAAGTTTGCTATTTTTACTACTGCTGTGAAATTTTTAAACATAAAGTACAAAATTCCAAAACTTACCAATCATAAAACATTTGAAGAGTGTATTTACATTGGGTTAAAAAATAAATGTTGAAAAAAAGTTCATGCAATTTTTTTTTTTTTAGGAAAAATAATCACTAATTTTTTGATTGTGGAATAACTTTTTTACGGGTCTTATAGAGGTTATTTTTCATCAAAGTTGGTTGTCAAATTTTCGAACTAAAGCCTAGTTCGTCATCAGGACTATGTCACTGGAGTAGTTGCTGCCACTCAATTGGAAGAGTCCATCCGCAATTATCGTTAATTGTGGTACTTCTTCTTCTTGCTATTTCGATCCCTTCTTCTAGTTTCCTCTTTACTAAGTTTGATTGGTGGGCGATTATTTTCACTGAGTCCCAATTTATGGAGTGTCCACTTGCTTGTATATGTCTGTCTAGCCCTGTTTTGTTACTAATGTTCCTAATAGCTGCTTGGTGTTCTTTCATTCGGACCTTAATACTTCTCCCTGTTTCTCCTATATAGCCGAGTCCGCAGTTACAGTCGATGCAGTAAATTACTCCTTCCTGCAATTGGATGTCCAATTCTTCTGCTTTAAAGCTGGCAGGAATTTCTTTATTTTGTTATTAAGATCTGGAGCTAGCCTGATATTATATTTTGCTCCGATCCTTTTCAGTTTCTCGAAAAGTCCCTTGTGGTACCTAATTTTGCTGGTGAATTTGAAGTTGGTTTTCTCCTGCTTCTTTTTTGGCACTTGTTTAAATATTTTCTCAACATATGGGGAGGGGTAATTGTTTTCTGCCAATATTTCCTTTAATTCTTCTTTGTGAAGATCTTTCTGAGTAGCTGAAGAGACCAGGATTTCAATTTTTTCCAAAAATTGTCTCGCCGTATTCGATTTAATATAATCAGGGTGGAATGAGCAGAAGTCTAACATCTTCCCTGTGTTGGTGGGTTTTCTAAAAAGCTGAGTGAATATTTTCCCCTCTCTTGAGGTCAAGGTTAAATCTAGGTAATTGATGCTATGGTCTCTTTCCTGTTCTAATGTGTGTACTGCAAGGTATTCTCTAGTAAGTTAAATTCTTCCAGAATCTGAGAGGGTAGAGATTGGTCCACAGTATCTACTATAATTAGGACATCATCCATGTACCTTACATAGAGAGCAAACAAGGAGGGTTGTATAAGGATTTTTGCCTCTAGTTTACTTATATAATAATTTGCTAGCAGAGGTGCTAGTGGAGAACCCATTGCAAGTCCTGAAGTTTGCCTGTAATATTTCTTTCCAAACTGGAAGAAATTATTCTTGAAGGAAAATAGGAGCAGTTCATATATGCCAAGTAGTATATATGAACTGCTCCTGTTCAAAAATGTTGCACCATTTTTGAACTTTGCTTTTTTGTCACTGAATTCTGCATTTTTTTTAATAAGAGAAGTAAAGTTGAACAGCACTCAGTTTCTTTTCAAACTATGCCATGGCAGTCTCCAATGCAGTGAATGCTTTAGCATGGGTAGGGCCGACTTTTACGTGAGATTCATCATCTGCATCACTTTCAGGAGCGGTGCTTTCCGTAACAGATTTTATGATTTCATCTTAAATGGAATATCCTGTATCATCAGTATCTTTTTCTATCCACTCCTTTGCATCACTTTCATTGTATTCTTCAAACCTAGAAATTGATTTGAATAAATCATATATTTCATTCCCATCATCTTCATCTTGGCTTAACTCCCCTCCTTCAACATTTTCTTCCATAGGCCATAAATTTTTCCAGGCATTTTTTAAAATTCTGCTGTGTGATTGATTGCCGTGACTCAGCTAGCATATAGCAACAGTCTTTAAGATAGTTTTTTTGGAAAATTCAACAATACTAAGGGTTGGTACTGCTGTCGTAATGGGTCATGAAATCTTAACCCCTCAGGGAATAAGTGACTGGGGGAAGTTTTTACCTTTTGTCTCTGAGTATCAGAAGTCACCTCCACCTTTGACATGTCACCCCCAAAATGCTTGCACCCCCAAAATTAGGCGCTTCCATTATCATCAAGGGCCAAGTTAAAATGAACAGACTATACAATTTTCCACCAACACACAAAGAGGGGAACTTGCTCAGATTTTTGACATCCTACTGTACTGGCAAAATACATTGCTATGTGCCTCAATTTCCATAAAGTAGTATGCACCATGAAGCAAACCTATTAGTCGCCATAATTTGCGAATTCTGTTCCTCATGCTGTTTTTTCTGCCTTCTATTGTTGTTAAATATAATTTTATTCCATAAATATTTGAATTTCAGCTTGAAAATGGAGAGAACATTTTCTAAAAATGGAAGTCGAATGAAATACAAATTTCTCCAACAATTGTAATTTTTTTTGTAATGTTTCCACTGCCCTGTATTGTTAAATATTTTTTTCATAAATGTTTACATTTCAACGTGATAAGGGAGGGAAAGTTTTCCAAAAATGGACGTGAATTCAGAAAATTCATTAGAATTCTGTCCAGAAGTATTCATATTTTCTCAAAGTTACACCATTTATCTAAAATTGTGAAAGCTTTTTATTATGCATTCATCATCCTCAGGCTGAAAGTTCTTTCAGCAAAACCTATGTGGCTGTAAAAACTGTGAACTACAAAATTAAAATACAGGGTAAGTCTACAGTTCAGTTCTTCAGTGAAATGGTTTATATAGGAGAAACAGTGGATTTCAACTTTACTGTAACCTGAGGGCTTTAAAAGTGAGAGAGAAAAAGAAAAAAATTAAGATTAATAAGGTAATCTCTTGCTGGTAATCTAAAATGCTGGCAACCTCCTGTTGCCAACATTTTTAATTCTGTTACTAGCAAATTATTGGTTAACATATTTATTCTTTTCTTTCTTTTTTTCTGTAATAATTGCTGTGACGGACTGGATTACATTGCTGTCTAGATATTCAAATTTGCTGCTGTGTTACTGAAAATTACTAGGGAAAGAAATGCTTATTACTAAAAACAACTTCCAGAGGTTGGCATTGATGGTTATATAAAAAAAAGTGGAGCTGAATAAACAATTACATTATTAATTTTGTTAAAGTTCAGTAAAACCTAGTTCACTGAATTGTTTTATTTTCTCAACTGCTAGTATTAGTAGAGAGATTTTCCTATAACTAACGTCTCCAAAAAAATCAGATGCATTAGTGTTTTCAGAATTTCAGGTGACATATTGAAGTTCCAGGTGTCATGAAGACCTGCACGTAGTGATTTTTAACCTATTCTATTGGTATCATATAAGTGAATTGAAACATGAATTTTCAATTACATGTGGACAAAAAAGGGATTGGACATTGTAAGTAAATAGAAAAACAGTATTGTATTTACATCAGTAGCAGTTAGGTCATCCATTTGCAGAGATTACAGTAGCCACCCATCAAGATAAACCGTCCAAAAGTCCTTTTGGAGTACGGAGAGCGGGATGTTCCTCCATTCCACCTTCAATACATCAACCAACTTTGTCAGCGAAAAAGGTTGTGTTAGTCTAGACTTCACTCATCATTCAAGTTCATCCCATAGATGTTCAGTGGGATTGAGGTCCTGCTCTGGGCAGGCCAGTCCATCTTCGAGACTGATTTTCCTCATACCACTCCATTGTACTCCTGGAAACATGACAAATGGCAAAGTGGGATTTTCCTGGAAGAAACAATCATCGTTTCCATAGAACTGCCACAATGCTTGGAGCATTGTGTTATCCAGGATATCTGTATACAGCACAGAATTCATGTTGCTATGAATAACCACCAGTGGACCCACATTGTACCAGCTTAAACAGCCCCATACTATAACTTCACCGCCAGAGTAGCAGAATATAGATGCATGCATGTACGCTGTGCGCTGATAGTTTTCAAATTATTAGCAGATTTTGCAGATAGTTTTTGCTTGTAAATTAAAAAAAATAAAATAAAAATGTTATTTGCAGTAATTGGAACACTTACTCAAGGCTTTACTCAGATTAATATACTTAATTCTATTTTAACTTGAAGAACGTACATTTATTTTTCACATCTTCTGAGTTCTTTTGTTTTTACAGACGTTTCTGGCCTCTAGATTTTATCAAGACTTGTTCTCAGTGGTATAGGAACTGTATCAAAAGTTACGTTTACACAGAATTAGTTTAAATTTCATTTCCAGGGGCAACAAAATTTAAACTGCAAGGGTTATTTTAATTTCATAACTGGCTACTGCAAGAGTTTAGTTCCCATTTCTGTTGCCAGTTAGTAAATTTAAAATCTTTTCCTTGTGCATTTTGTAAGTCTACTATTTTTGGGTTAAGTTGTTGAAAATGCTGTTTATAATTTTTGAAGGTTCGTTAATGGAACTGTTTTTCTGGATATAAAAATTTTCTTTAATTAGTCTCTTGTTTTTGTTAGGTTCATAGTCCAATATTGTAATGTTTTGTCATAAATGTCCATTTCATACACATTGCTGCACATTCAGTTGTAATGTACTTCTTTTGTCTTCATTGGAATCAGTAATATTCTAATAATTATGTATTTTATAGTTTTATTAATTTTTCTTTAAATTATTTTATTCGATTTTTATCGTGGTTCGGTGGTTTGCAGCAGGTTTTCTGTTTCAGTAGTTGTGTACGCAGATACATTTTATTTTTATACAACTCTGTCCACCGCCTCCATGCTTTGCAATTGGCGCTGTGTACTCTAAAAGCAGACATCCTGCGGGTAACCGCCAAACCCAGACTCCATCTGATCAGCATAATGTGAAGCGGGATTCATTGCTCCGTAACACCTGCCGCCATTGCTCCAATATCCAGTTTTTGTGCTGTTGACACCGTAGCAACGTGGCTTTATTGTTTTTTGTGATGAGAGTTCTATGGGCTGCTGCTCGGCCATGATGCCCGAGTGCATGGGTCTCTCTTCGAAGAGTCTTGTTGGATATCATAACATCTGTGGCAATATGGAACTCGTGTACTGTGGTGTGCATTGATTGGGACCTAGTTTTTCTGATCTCCCTCTGCAGCACCCTCCGATTTCTGGGTTGCAGTTTTGTGGGTCTTCCTGGGTTAGGTGAATTCTTGCAATGTCTCCTCGTCTTCTGCTAGTTGATGACAAAGGCCACAGTCGATTTAGTGACCTGTCTGACATCAGCAATTCTTCTTATGCTCATACTTCCAATTGAGCAGCTTATTATAATGCCCTTTTCAAACTTGGAGTTCTCTCTCCTGCTAGCCATTTTATCAGTGATTGATCTGAGCATACTCCCATTGCCATTTTTATACCTTTATTGACCACATGTCTGCTGTGGGAGCACACCATTGCGCCTACGTGCGGCTGTCCAATCACTTTTGTCCACATAGTGTATGTTAAAATATTTAGTATTTTTGATCCTAGGCATGATGTAGTACTATGACAATAGAATAAGAGAAAATTCCCCCCACTCCCTGTTTATAAGGATAGGTTGTGTATGAAAAAAATTCCAGTATGCAGGAAAGACATGAGGCAGAAATGTTAGCTGATATTGGCTGATTTCAGGACAATTATATTTGCTGGCATGTAAAATATTGTTATGAACATTTCAATGTTGTAGGATTAACAGTTTATTGTGGTGTGATAAGACACTCAGAGTATCACTGAGAGTAAAATTTGTAGAAACAGATGCAGGAAATTTTTTTTTCTCTCTCTTCTTTTTATTTTTTTACTTCTGCCTCTTGAATGGATGTTTGCAACAGGACCACTATCTGTTTGTTAATCTGTGTGAATACTTTCATGTGTGCAGCCTTAACTAATGAAATGCTGAACTACAGCATGACCGCTGAAGCAACAAGATGGCAAGGTATTGGTCAGTAAGTGAAGTAACTACTTCACCTATAAAATCATAAGACAATCTTAATTTGTGTAAGTTATTCTTGGAAGTGTGCATATTTAATTTTAAAATGTATGCTTGTTTTTGCAGTTGTGATATAACTTTTTTTTTCTTCTGTATGTAGCTATTTTAAAATTCAGTGCTGATTCACTGCACCACTTAGTTTGGCTTCAACTGCATCAGTCAAGGGAAAATTATGAGAATGGCCAGGCTCATGAATCTTACCTGTCTGAGGTAAAAATCGTGTCATTATAAAATTCCTAATTTCTGTGTGGGAAATGGTGGTTTTTGTTCTTTGTTGTATGCTTTGTAGCTATTTGATTTTAGTTTAATTATCAAAGCTTATTCTGTACAAGATCGACTAAAATCAGCAGGTTATTTGCACAATTAATCAGTTTTTTAATATGTGATTGATACATTTAATTGGTACATCCAATAGATCAGTCATCAGACACATTGACGAAACATTCACAGAAAATTGTGTACGAATTTTAATTCTTAAGAGTTAGCAGGTTTGCATTAGTATTTTGCTTGCCAATACTTGTCCCTCCCCCTTCCTGTTTTAAGAATAGAAAGGATTTACTCTTTGCAGTTTGCTTCACTTCAGCGATAACTACTGTTGTTATTTGCTGTTAAGTGTACACCCAGGACCATAGCTACTAAGAGGGCAGTACTGTCCTGGCTGTGGTCATTCCAGGGGTGTAAATTCATGCCCGGTGTGTGTGTGTGTGTGTGTGTGTTGGGGGGGGGGGGGGGGGTAAAAATAGAAACTAACTAAAAAAGAAAGACAACACCCTTCCGTATTTTGTTTTTAAAGACTAGTTAGTCTCGTACAGCATTCCATGCAGTTAACCAGGGCTAAAAAGTAACATACACTGTGAGGTGTGAACATCTCATATCCGTGAAGGGAATTTTCCAGAACAGTGAATGGAGGCATAGAAAACAATATGCTGATATGCGTAACCTCCGTGTGCAGCCTAATAATCAATTAATCATGTGTATTCTGTCACAGAAAGTTCTCTAAGCATTTAACCTTGAACAAAATTTTTCCAAGACCTAACCCAAAAGCTTCTTATTATTGTTACATTCACTATCCGATACTCATTCTTTCTGTGCTGGTTTGATCTTCGTTTTGCATTTCTGTGGAGTGTTGTGTTGTCGGCATTCACATAACGTTTTATGCTTTACTTGGTATCTACCATCTGCAGTTCCTGGATATTTACCTAGTTTTTATATTTTTAATAAAATTATATCAAAATCCTGAAGGGTGATTTTTGAAATATCATAATACTTTTCTATAACAGTGGTGTGTGAGAAAGTAAAAAACACATTATTTGAGTGGAAAGCAAAAGAGCGTAATTTGAACTCGAAGGGGTGTAATTTCAATTATCGCCCTCCCAGATGAGAAAAGCTTGCTACGGTCCTGCGTACAGCCTAACACAAAAATAACCTCATGTGTGTGAGTGCATCTGTAATTTTCTCCAGTTCGTACATGTTACATGTGCTTGAAGAACTAGCCCCTTTCTGTATGTGATTACCCTTTGTAGAGGTTGCACTGCCAGTCACATTCTTCGCAATTTGAATCTTTTTGGTGAAAATATTGGCAATTACCTTTTTTTATAATATTTTGCTGCTGAATTGTAAAGAATACATAACCAATTGTTTTTGTACTATTATAACACTTTATGTTCTTATGGTTTTTATATTCCCAGTAGAGTGAAAAAAATAAATAAATGGTGACTTCAGATTACATTTGGTGAATGGGTTGGTAAACACTTTAAAAAAGCCAGTGCAACTACCAATCCCTTGTATTCCTTTATGTTTAAATGTGATAAAATAAAAGCAGGTTTATTTATTTTGCCTTCATGTCATACTAGATTGTTACAAGATCAACTGCACAGATTAATAATAATGAATTCTACTTGCACACCTATACAGATGTTTCAATTGTATCTTAATTTATGCATATTTTACTGGTTCTGCATTTCTGTAGTTGGATTGTACAGAAATGTAACTTTTTGTGCTTAAGACAAATTACAATGTTCGCATTGCCCCTGGAATCCTGGAAAAGCCCTGGGATTTTATTTTCCTTTTTTCCCCAGACCTTCCTGGATTTTTCATATTTTTGTGACAGGTCTTGGAGTAGTCCTTTAATTTTTTTAATGCATTGAAAAAAATTGGTTGTCGTGGTGTTTGGTTTGATTGCATCACTTTGTTCTAGCTTCCTGTGGTGTCTACTCATGATAACATTACTTCCTCCCCTTGAAGTGCAGAAACATATTGCAGACCTGCCAACTGTTACGATTTTATCATGTTTAGTAAAGAGGTCTGTGGCACCACAATAGTGGGTAACAATAGAGGTGATGCTTGGTGGAATAGTGAGATTAAAGAGGCAGTAAAGAGAAAGAAGGAAGCCTATTTGGGGATATTGCAAGGTAGAGTTTCTGTGGATGAATATTGCAGTAAGAAGCAGAGTAAGGCAAAAGATAAGAAGGATAAGGTGGAAAGGCATGAACTGGCTTTTTGGAAAGATAGGAAGTCTTTCTTGGAAGTACATGAGACCCAGGAAAAATAGGGGAAACAAAGTTATAAGTTGTGTGAAGAATAAGATCGGGTAAATGATATGGGAGCCCAATATATTAAGTGAAAGATGGGGTGAATACTTCTGTTATTAGATCAGGAAAGCAAAGATGATTCTGAGACAGACACAGATGATGTCACAGTGAGGGATGGAAGCACAGGAGGGATCTCAAGTGAAGAAGTGTGTAAAGCTCTAAAATCTCTTCAGAATGGTAAGGCTCCGGGAGTTGATGGCATAACTGCCGAGATGTTGAAATATGGTGGTGACTCTGTAATTGACTGTGTGGCCACCGCCGAAAGATGGCGCTTGAATCTGTTCACCTACGTCACCTGCAAGGTAGGTGTAAAAAAACAGCTCTCTCGCTCAGCAGCAGAGAGAAGAGACTTGCACTTTGTAATGTTGAGTCATGATCTGTTAGCTATTCGAAGAAGTTCGTTACTGTAGACGCACTGATGTGAGATGTATATATCAATTTAGATTCTTATTATTAAAGAGATAGGGAATATATTTGTGGCTCATTCTAAATTCATTTAACTACCCCAAAGTGGTGACCCGGACTGCGTACGAAGCACGGAAGTCAACAGGAAGGGATCTCGAATGCCGAACGTTGCTCAGAGTATGTTCGCTTTTCTACTTTGACCTGTGAGTTGTTTAGTGGTTCGCTTTTTTTTTCAACATGGTTGCTTTCCACTATTTCACTTCATCTTTCGTTCTGGCGTAAGGGCTCCCGCCTGTTTCTGAACTGCACACAGCGCAACGATACACACTGTGGATTCTGCTATTTTTCTGGCGAAGGTAGGAAATTAATTATTTCTAAAGCGTTGCATGCCTGATTCAACGGTTTTCGAATCGTTTCATAATGCTGGATTCTGGAAATGCCGAGGCCTCAGTGGCACGTGTGATGTTAAAATATCCTCCATTTTGGAAGAATAACCCTGCTCTGTGGTTCGCTCAGATTGAGTCACAGTTTTCCACAGCAGGAATTTCCAACGATGATACTAAGTTTCATCATGTTGTAGCATCAATCGAAGGTTATATTCTTGAGCAAATTAGTGACATTATATTGCAGCCCCCACCTGCAGATAAATATATTACTTTGAAAAAGCGTCTTATTGCTCAGTTTGCTGACTCTGAGGATCGGACACTCAGACTTTTATTGCAAGAATTAGAATTGGGTGATTCTAAACCATCGCAGTTATTACATAGAATGAAAGATCTTGCTCATCAATGATTAGATGCAGCGATACTTAAGTCCCTATGGCTTCAGCGTTTGCCTAAGCGAATGCAACAGATCTTAACAGTCAGCGGTGATGATTTAACACAGTTAGCAGTAATAGCTGACAAAATTCATGAAATTGCTGATGTATCTCTGAAGTGAACATTGTTGATACCTCACAGCATATTTGTCATGCTCCTATGCTTCAGAAACAAATCGAACACCTCACATCACAAGTAGCAAAACTTTTTGCACAGTTAGAATCTTCCACTCGAACACGTTCGACATCGCGTGAGAGTCGTAGATATTCTCCCGCAGTTCTAAGACAGAACCATGACAAGCCAACATCTCAAGTTTGCTGGTATCACAGAACCTTTAAGGACGCTGCTACCAAGTGTAAATCACCTTGTTATTTTCAGTCGGGAAACTAGAAGGGCCGCCCCTTATGGCCGCAAGTGGCGAAGGCCTAAAACAGCACAGACTCATGTTGGCCGATAGATCTACTGGTCTAAAATTTTTGATCGATACTGGGGCAGATGTCTCTGTTATTCCAGTCTCTTCACCCAAACCGAAACAGCCGGAGAAGTTGAAATTATTTTCTGCAAATCGTTCTGTTATTAACACGTACGGCACACGTCTACTGTTCTTAGATCTCAATTTGCGTCGAAAATTTTCCTGGCCATTTGTTATTGCGTCAGTTTCTCTTCCTATTATCGGAGCTGATTTTATTCAGCACTTTGGTTTGTTGGTGGATATGAAACATCATTGTCTGATCGATACGTTAACAAAGCTAAAATCTTCAGGCCACGCTACTTCGCAATCCGCTACTGGAATTACCGCTGTCTCTGGCACTTCAGATTTCCACGAATTATTAAAAACATTTCCATAGCTCGTAAGTACAGATGGTATGCCTAAACATAAAGATCACAGCATTTTTCATCCCATCGAGACTACCGGAACACCAGTCTTTTCTAAGCCTAGGCGGTTACTTCCTGGAAAACTTGCATGCGCCAAGAAGGAATTTCAATTCTTGCTCTCGCAAGGTATTTGTCGTTCCTCTAAAAGCTGTTGGGCCAGCCCCTTACACATGGTTCCTAAAAATTCCCGAGACTGGAGACCCTGTGGAGACTACAGGCGATTGAATGTGTTTACTGTACTAGACAGGTACCCTGTACCACATATACAAGATGTTACTCAATTTCTAGCATCTAAGACAATATTCTCCAAACTTGATTTAATCAGGGCATATCATCAGATCCCTGTAAAGACAGAGGATGTTCCGAAGATGGCTGTCATTACACCATTTGGCTTGTTCGAGTTCCTTTACATGCCATTCGGACTCCGAAATGCAGGCCAAACCTTTCAACGTTTCATCAACACTGTCCTACAGGATCTGGATTTTTGTACCGCATATCTCGACGATATTCTTATCGCTTCGGCTAATGCAGAAGAACATCAACATCGTTTGAGCTTAGTTTTCCAAAGACTTGCTGACTACGGTATTCAACTCGATCCCTCCAAATGTGTGTTGGGTCAGTCCACTATAGTATTCCTTGGTCATACTATCTCACCTGAAGGTATCATGCATGCCCCTTCAAGAGTGAGTGGACACTCTATTAGCTTACCCCAAACCTACCACTGTTCATGACCTTCGTCGGTTTCTGGGTATCATGAACTTTTATCGCAGATTTATTCTGCACGCAGCTCAGGTGCAGGAACCACTGCATGAGTATCTTAAAGGTTCAAATAAAAAAACCAACAGATCAATCACCTTTTCTGATGACGCACGTGATTCCTTCTCAAAATGTAAGCAAGCTCTGGCACAGGTGGCTCTTCTAGCACATCGGATGCCTGAAGCTCAGTTAGGTCTAATGGTCGACGCCTTGGATACTGCACTTGGTGCTGTTTTACAACAACACACTCAAGAAGGTTGGCAACCACTTGCATTCTTCTCCAAAAAGTTAAATACAGCACACCAAAATTACCGTGCCTATGATCGTGAACTCTTGGGCGCATACTCGGCAGTGAAGCATTTTCGTCCCATGCTGGAAGGTGCACACTTCACCATTTTCACCGATCACAAGCCACTAATTTATGCTTTTCAGCAGAAATCAGATAAAGCTTCACCTAGGCAGATGCCTCATCTGGATTACATTGCACAATTCACCACAGATATTCAGTATATTCCTGGTTCTGCAAACCTGATTGCTGATTCTTTCTCCAGGATCAACACGATTAATTTACCATCTCCAGTTAACTTCATCGACATGGCGATAGCGCAAAACAGTGATCCTGAACTACAGTCCATACTTTCAGGCAAAATCACATCAAGCTTAGTCCTTAAGCACATGCAGGTCGCTGACTCATCCACTCAGCTTTATTGTGATGTCTCGACAGCTGTAGTTCGCCCTTTTGTGCTGAAGAGTTTCTGTCGATCTATCTTTGACAGCGTGCATAACCTAGTACATCCCAGCATACGATCAACTATCAAAGATATCCAGCAACGTTTTGTATTACCGTCCATGAAATCAGAAATTTCCTCCTGGGAGTAGATCATGCCTGGCATGTCAGAAATCTAAGGTGACACGACATACCTTTTCTCATCCTGGTACTTTCGTTGCACCGTCAGCACGCTTTGAACATGTTCATCTTGACATTGTTGGTCCACTACCTGTATCACAAGGTTTTTCTTACTGTCTCACCATGATCGACAGATTTTCCAGATGGCCTGAAGCCATTCCCATTCCTGACATCACAGCAGACACGGTCGCTAAAACTTTTACAGTGGTTGGATTTCTCGCTTTGGCGCTCCACTTAAAATTACTACAGATCAAGGACGACAATTCGAATCTCAACTTTTTTGCTCATTTTCCAACTTACTAGGAGCACAAAGAATTCACACAACACCGTATAATCCCTCGGCAAATGGCATGGTAGAGCGTTTTCATCGTGTTCTTAAAGTTGCCATTAAATGTCATGCTATGCCCCAGTGGGTCGATATTCTTCCAACCGTGCTTCTAGGCTTACGTACTACCTTGAAGCCAGACCTGCAAGCTACCTGTTCTGAACTTTTATATGGCTCTACCCTTCACTTTCCAGGACAGTTCCTGCAAGAAACCACGGAGTCTATGGATCCTGCAACATTCGTCGGGCAGCTTCGGCAGTCTATGGCCAGTGTCACCCCAGTGCCTGTTAAGCATCACTGCAAACCACGAATTTTTGTTCATCGGGACCTGCACAATTGTTCACATGTGTTCGTACGCTGTGACGCCGTCAAGAAATCACTTCAGTCACCGTACGATGGTCCATTTTCAGTGCTTTACCGCAACAAGAAAACCTTTCGTCTCCTTATTAACAACAAACCAAGGGTGATTAATATTGATCGGCTTAAACCAGCATTTATGTTCTTTGATGAACACGCCTCAACGGTTCCTTGACAGTCTACCACCACATCACAACAATCTCCAACTACAGAAGTGTCTTCACCTTTTGTGTTTCCTCCAGAAGTTCCTTTGAACTCTGCCAATCGAGAACGGACTTCTCCAAATTCAGTGATACCACGATATTCTCTGGACTCCAGACTTTCTCCTGTACCCAGCTCTGCAGGCTCCCCCTCACAACACATTATACCATATCGAACTCGATCTGGTCACCGGGTAAGATTTAACTCACATGTATAAACACCTGGAGTGTTTTTTTTATATATATCGTTGTCACTGGTGGGGAGTCCTGTGGCCACCGCCGGAAGATGGCGCTTGAATCTGTCTACCTACGTCACCTGCAAGGTAGGTGTAAAAAAACAGCTCTCGCCCTCAGCAGCAGAGAGAAGAGACTTGCACTTTGTAATGTTGAGTCATGATCTGTTAGCTATTCGAAGAAATTCATTACTGTAGACGCACTGATGTGAGATGTATATATCAATTTAGATTCTTATTATTAAGGAGATAGGGAATATATTTGGGGATCATTCTAAATTCACTTAACTACCCCAAAACTGGTTAACTGAAATTTGCCAGTTGTGCTGGGAGTTAGGAATGGTCCCTCGGGATTGGAAAGATGCTATTATTGTTCCCTTGTATAAGGGAAAAGGTGATCAGACTGAATGCAAGAACTATCGTGGTATTAGCCAACTAAGTGTGCCAGGGAAAGTGTTTGGTAAGGTTTTTATTGAAAAAGTACGGGGTCTCACATCATTGAAAGTGTGGGATGTTCAGAGTGGTTTTATGCCTGATAAAGGCTGCACTAACCAGATTTTTGCATTACGCACGATGATTGAAAAGTATCTGGCTGTTGGGAAGAAAGTTTTTACTGCCTTCATAGATTTTAGAGAAAGCTTATGATCGAGTGAATAGGACACTTTTGTGGAAGGTATTGAATGAATATGGTGTTACTGGGAATCTACTTAATAGTGTAAAAGCCATCTATGCTGGTAGTAGAGCTTGTGTACGAGTGAACAGTGTTTTATCAAAATGGTTTTCTATTAGTGCAGGAGTTGGACAAGGTTGTGTAATGTCATCATTGCTGTTTAATACATTTATGGATGCGTGCATGTGTGATGCCAAAATAGATAATAGTGGTTTATGTCTTGGTGATATCCATGTGTGCAGATTGCTGTATGCTGATAACACTGTCCTGTTGGCAGAGAGGAATAGTGATTTGCAGAGTATGTTGTCTCGGATGTACGAAGTTTTGCATGAAATTCATACTGAGTATAAATAAGGGAAAACCAAATTTATGGTATTTGAGAGAGGAACTGATAGCATTGAATGTAATGTAAGTATAAATGGCACTGTGATTGGCCAGGTGAGTGAGTTTGTGTATTTAGGAAGCATGTTTGACAGAGAGAACAAATTGGATGGTGAAATTAGTAGGAGAGTGAATTCTTCTTTGAAAGTCATAGCTGCTCTGGGAGGTTTACACAGGAATGATGGGTTCTCTAGAGAGTCCCGCATGGCTGTGTATGAAACTGTAATTGTTCCTACTCTGATGTATGGTAGTGAAACCTGGGTATTACAGAAGAAACATAAGTCGTTTTTGTACTGGAGAAATGCGTTACTTGCGTGGGGTTTGTGGCAAGACACGGTCTGATTGTGTGAGGAATGAAGATGTGTTGCAGATGTGTGATGTAAAGCAAAATGCTGTTAGCAAGGTGGAGACCGATGTGCTTTGGTGGTTTGGCCATGTTGAAAGAATAAGTGATGAGATGCTTACTAAGAAAATATTTTTAGCCCAAGTGGCAGGAAGGAAAGGAAGAGGGGAAGCCAAGGAAGACATGTGTGGATCAGATTCAGGAGTGTCTGCATGAAAAAAGATTGAGTATGTAGTATAAAAGATCTTGTGTACGGCTTGTTAGGGATATCAGTGAAGCTCGAATTGTATGTCAAGAACGCTGTAAATGGAAAAGTTTTGATACGACAACGGTAAGTAAAAATATCTGGTAGTTTGTATTTCTTTTTGGAGCTAACCTCTGTATCTCAGAGAACACCTTAGGGAGTAATGTAGTATGATAAATCATGCTGCAGTACGCTAATACGATTTTGCGGCCAAAAATACGATTTTTTTAAAATAGTTTTTTCCCTTTTCAGACAAAAGCCTTGTAGCAGAATCGCGGCGATGGGCGACGTACGTCGCAAATTTATTTTGGTCCTTTAGACAAAAACGACATCCCCATAACCCTATTAAAACATCTTGCAGACTCCCTATCATAGATGCCAGTTTTCCGCCTCTATTTTATCCCCGTAGCAGAATCGCTGCAACGGCCAATGCAGTGATTCTGCTGCGACATACATCGCAGGTTAAGAATCGCTGCAACGTACATCACAGGTTTATTTTGCACTCATCTCATGTAGCAGAATAGTGGCAACGGCCGACGTACATCGCAGATTTATTTTTTACTCATCCCTGTTGCAGAATCACGGCAATGGCAGACGTACATCACAGATTTATATTGTACCCACCCCAATAGCAGAATCACGGCGACTGCCGATGCACATCGCAGATTTATTTTGGTCCTGCAGATAAAAATGACATCCCCAGAACCCGATTAAACTATCTTGCAGACTCCCTAAGATGCAAGTTTTCCGCCTCTCAAAATTTCCGAAAACGGAATTTAGGCGGAGTGAGGATTTCTCCTGTAATCATAATTTTTTTTTCTAATAATTAACAACATAAAAGTGTTTGCTGATTAGATTTAATTAGTTTCTCAATAAAATTATGATGTAAGGAAAAAATCCCTACATTCTCATCATCAAGAATTTATATAGCTGAAATAAACTTCAAAGATTGTCAGCATGCATCGTGTTACAATTTGTCTATCTGAGCGTTAGGTTTTTTGGTTCTGAGAGGTTGGCAGGTCTGGTATTGTCATCCAGTGTGATGCTGCACTGCAAGATGTTTTGAGTGCCATATTTCCAGGGATCGTTAATGCTATAGCAGCTGTGTGCAGTTGGAGTCATAATAGTGCGTGGAAATCTTCCCACAAGTTCAAAATGACCTTCCTCATAGCAAGCACTTTCCTGATTGAAGGCGATTGATACCTGCTCTTCATGCTGCTAGAGTGTGTGTGGGAATAGATAACTATGGAATCTTTGTTGCTGTGGCAAAATTGTTTTGTATTATTATCATTGTGCTGAGTTCCAGATTGCTTGATATAAGTTTTATGCGGGGCAGTTTTTATATGGGGAGATTTTTCCACTTCATTGAAAGTGGAACACACACTGAGAAACACTTGTTAACAGCAGAACTCGTAGAATTTCATAAGAATTCTAAATGCATAGTAAATTTCACCCCAATTTAAAAAAATATAAAACAAGGCACTACGATTCTAGCAAAAATGTAAGCTCCTGGAATTATTTGGACGAACTCCTGGAAAACCCCTGGAAAAGTTCTGGAATTTATTTTCTGTAAATGTGTATGCACCTGAGTAGTATATGAAAATATAAGCAAATTTTTCAAGAAAACAGGCAGAAAATATGTCAGTGGTGATTAAATGTTTATTTGATTGGTGAAATAAGTATGAACTCATGTTTCTAATCATGCAACTTAAACAAAAGAGGAAGATTCTCTTACCATGTCTATAGGTAATGAATCTAGCCTATTCATGCATAACAAATATCTGAGGGACAGATGCACTGCTTTTCTCAAATGGCTTACTTACCTTTGTCAGAGTAAAGTAAGAATAATCACATTTGTACAGAAGAAGTTAGGTTATGCATCTTGCTTCGTCTTACACAAATGTGCTTCTCAAGGCCGTTTTTAGAAGGATTGCAGTATTGTTAGAGTAGGAAACCAGTTTGTTTGTTTTTTTAATTAAAAATAATTCTGTGTAAAATGTATCAATTTTTGATGTGTGGGTACCAGGTTTTTGATTTACATAATTTTTTTAAATGATTTAAATCACATCAGTACAGGCCTCTTGTAATGGTTTTAAATGAATTAATGGTTCAGTTAAATTTAAATACTCCATTTCAATAAAAAATCAATTAGATTTGAAATAAATAAAAAAGACTTAAGAAATGCCAATTTCAGTCATTTCCACATAATGATTGTACCTAGATGAATAAAACTTTCTGCCAAAAATTCATAGTTTCAAGATAGTTCTTGTGCTAAAACTTCACTATTTCAGCTGCTGTTCACATTGAGGAGGAGGGGAGGGGGACTGGAAGGTAGCTTGAAGGGTAGAAAGCTTAATGAACAAAGTGTGAAATTATTTTTGGCTTGGTTTAGTGCAATCAAAACTAAGAAATCCTTAGGAGCCTCTCTGGTGCCTGGCTGGTCTGAGGCACTGGCTTTTGGCCATTTGTCCAAGATTCGGTCCTATTTTTACTCTGGGATGTGGGATGGGTGGTATGAGTGTTGGATTGCTGGCTATGCCCTTTTTATGGAACCAGTGGCCCTGAATTAGGGATGAACAACTGCTTATAACTGTTAGAGCTGCTCATTGTGGTCATTAACCCCTCTCCCCCCCCCAAAAGAAAGAAGAAAGAAACAATAACAAAAACCACTTAGGAATTGAAAAAGTGGGCAAGCATGTGTTTCTTTTTAAAATATCTAATTCAACTTGGTTTAGCTGCCCAACTGATTCCAAAGAGTTACACTTGTTTTAGTATTGTGGTGTAGAATTATTCTGTGCTCTGTACCGTACCCACACTGTATAGCAAAATTGCATATTTGAAGGTGAATAGTTTGTTCATAACAGTAAAATCGTAATAAAGTAAGTAAACCTGATAATTTTCCTAACTTTATTTTTTAATGTAAGGCAGAGAAATAAATCTTCTACTGGCCCAGCAGACCTGTATAATTTGCAAACTACTAGTCCACCAAAATGTCCACTGGTCCATAAAAAATAATAATAAACTTAAAGACATTTACAATATACTGTATATAGAAAACAATATCATTTCAATGGCATGATCTCCAATATTTGTTTTTGAACCTATCATTAGTTTTAAGCCTAAAAAGAAAACCATACAGCAAGGTAAAAGAAATAGAAATTCATTTTTTAACTTGTGACAAATTAGAAATAAAAAAAACAAACTTACTGGCCATTCGGGCCAATAAACTCCATAGTGCAGTGGTCCGACGGATGTTTTACTGGCCAATGGCCAGTGGACCACTGGGTAATTCGAACACTGTAAAGTATCTCTTGATTTTTTGTTTCTCCATTAATATTTTAAGTAGGTTCAAGTAACAAGATGTTTTTCGTTTTTTGGGAATTGTGTGCAATTCAGGAATGCATTTTAGAGTTTGGTAAATTACAGGTAACACAGGGTCTGAAATATTTCATAATCCAAAATACATTATTATCGTGTAGTAACACATGTACCATATTTATGCATACTATACTTACTAAATGTTTATACAGTTGACATCAATAACTCGAGCTTCCGTAAGACGAAATTCTTGAAAACTCTAGAAAAATAAAATTTTCTGCACATGTCCTATGCTCATGTTTTCAATAACTTGAATTTTTGATATCTCGAATTTTTTTGCACTCCCTTCCAATTAAACTTATCAAGAAGTGACTGTACAAAAAATTCTGTTTTGATTTTTACAAAATGCAATTTTAATAAGAAAATCTAATTAAAAAATCTAATTAAAAATCACAAACGCTGATGTGCTCCACTACCACAAAATCACAATGTTTTCTTGTCATACTGTTATTTACAGATTATGTGTGTTTGCCAGCAATCAAAATTAGTTCAAGCTTTAAAATTTACCTTGAAGTGGCTTCTGGTTGACATAATAATTTCACAGAAATATGGAAAATGTTTGTTGAAAGATGCCACAGTAATGATATTATGAAATGTGTGTCATAAACAGAGGTCATGTACATTAATAGTGGGTTATTTGAGGTTACGGTGTAAGTGAACTTTTGTCTGAATGCAAGAATGCATGGGTCATGCTGCTAATTACCTTCTTTGGAATTTGCAAAAAAAAAAAAAAAAAAAAAAGATAGTGGTGGTGGATAAAAAGTTTTGGCAAAAACATTGGTGATTACCTTTTCTAATGTTACCTTTTTAATAACATTTTTGCTGCTTAATTCTAAAGAATATATAATCTATTATTGTTTTTGTAATATGTTAACACTTTGTTTTTATGGTTTTTATATTTCCAATGCAGAGTGAAAAAAAAATTGATGACTTCAGATTGCATTTGGCAAAAAAAAAAATTGAATTTGGCAAAAACTTTAAAAAAGCCAGAGCAACTGCTGGGATGTGTTTCTGTTTTTGAAATATAGAAGCTATTGCACTACATTTGCTGCAAGATGTATGTTACATTACATATCACTAAGCTGTTCTCTGAGATTCAGAGGTTAGCTCCAAAAGAAATACAAACTACCAGATAATTTTACAATGCTCTGCAAGATGTAATGTCATTAAAACTTCTTTTTAAAAAATGTTTGTTATAGTTATGCAGTTAATTGGTAAGATGTTATAATGGTACTCCTTGTGCTTAGTTTCAAAGTTAGATTTTTTTCTATGTAGTTAGGGTATTGCCATAGCAGAGTTTAAGTGTGTTTTTTTAAAATAGTGTTCCTCATGTTACTTCTGAAATGCTTTTGAAACAGGTCTTTAAAGATCTTCAGTACGGCAGCAACAATCTGTCAAAAGGCAGCCCAGAATCATTGTGTTTGCTGGACCTGGAATCATTCCTTCAAGCTGCAGTCTATACCACAAGTCTTCTATTAGAACGCCAGAGTGCTGTTGTGATGCCTTATGCTAGTGATGCCTTTCTCTCTGTTACTCCTGACATATGTGAACCGTTATGTACAAAAGAGCAGTCCTCATGGTGGAAAGCTACTTATCAGCTCCTCACAAACACTGTCAGGTAGATTATTTTCATTGTATTCTGTGTGTGATTATTTCATATAAAATTTATTGTGGAATCAAAAACTGGTACATTTGTTTCTGGATACCCCAAAAGTTTTTGTTGTACCATTTTCTTGGAAAGCCACTATGTAGAGTTGAGTGAGACATAGGGAAAACATTCAGATTCATTGATTAAAGTATGACAGAAATAAACTAATTGTTAGAATCTACCCATTGCTAATATTTTCATGAAAATGGGTAAGCTTTAATTGAATTAAGAAGTGCTAGGTGATATATTAATTCATCGGGAAAAACTGGTGTAAATTTTACATCAATGTTACATTTTTTCAACTGACAAACTATGATTCATCACCATGAGGTACTGTGATGCAATCATGCTGCCACCATGAAGCATAGATGTTCAAACCTGTCTCCAGTGTGATGCTTTGCAATTGGTACATAGAGATCCATAAACATTGGATGATCTCGCGATGTGTCATTCAAGACGGTACATCAGAGGGGATTTCCACAAAACGTTGGATGATGTCGCAATGTGTCGTTCAAGATACTACATCCGGGGATTTCCGTGAAACATTGAATGACTTCACAGTGTCATTCAAGATGGTAGATTGGGAGGCTTCTTTGATATGTTGAGTGATCGACTTATGATGTGTTGCACAAAACAGTACGCAGAGGCTCCAGCTACTACAGATTCTCCATAGTCACTACGAAAATTGTCAGTCTGTTGCAGATTACAGAAAGCATCGGATGTGCTAAGGAAATGGAAAATCTCAGTGAAATAATAATTTTAATGATGTGTGCAATGTTTATTTTCGCGTTTTCAAGATTCTGACATTTATTAAGCATTTTGGAGTGTGTTCCTTGGAGGCTTTCAATATCGCTGCATTTCTTTAATGAATTTTTAATATGTTTTGGATGTCATAGCATCTCTGATCACAGAGAGTTATCTTGGCATCCTGGAAGCATCCTGAAATTTTATTTCCCTTTCCAGATCTTGGAAAGTCCTTAATCTTTTGTATTTTTGCATTAAGTCCTGGAGTATTACTAGAATTATTTTGATACATGGTGGATTTGGTGTTAGGTTTAATATTCTGATGAACTATTTGAACTTCTTATTCAAAATAAAAACATTTCACAAGTTTATTTTCAGAACACACACAAAAAAAAAAGAAAGAAAGAAAGAAAAAAAGGCCGGTGATCTATCTAGGAACCCCAATTAAGAAATGTTTATTAATGAATAACACCCAAGGCACGATCCTAAAAACTCCGAGTAAATGGAAGGTGATTCCACCACCACCAACGAGAAATTCACACGAGACACAAAATGACTTGCTCAAACATATATTCCAGGTTAACTAGAGGTTTATTGTGTGCTCCCAGGCACATTTTGGAAAACAACTCCATATACAATGGAGTCTTTTAGTGGCTGAATTTTTTTTAGTTGGCTAGGCCGAAAAAAAAAATAAATTAAAGCTATGATGTTTAGAGTCCAGAGTATGTTTCAACAGTCCTAAATAATCCCTCTCAGAAATCTTGGTCTGCAAACCAAGTAGTTTTCATCTGTGTGGTTTAGAGGATGAGGGAGGTAAGTGGCACAATTTAGTTACCGGCCTGCTTTACAAAATCATCAAAGGATGTGACCATTCACTCAAGGAGTGTTAAGAGCTTAATGCTCGATGTGCATATTTGTTACATGTTTAACCTTGAGCTAGATGCTCTTTACAATTTAATTTAGATGATTAAGAGTGACATTTTAAATTTTTTTCCCACAATACACTGATTTTGGTTAGCTACCTGAAAAAATCTTTTCCTTTTTCTCACATTACAGCAACAGAAAACAAAACAAAACAAAATTGACAAGTTACTGCCAGAACTCCCCACATTAGTTATGACAAAATCTATGCACAAGTTGCTACTCCTACTGGTGAAGCAACAACAACAAAAAAGAATAGAATAGGCTATTGGAAGAAGTATGCTCTCCTACCTGAGCCAAAAATCAAATTCCCCACATTTTATCCAAGGAAGGCATGCCATTACAATAACCTACTGTGATGTCACATTCCTCTCAGATAAGCTAATGAAAAACCCTGTTCTAACAGAAACCAAAATTAATACACTTCAATCCATTTTTTTTTAAGTCTATCACTGGCATTAACTAGACACTTATACAAGAATACACAATGACATTGTACAACATTTGTTGGTTCTGGCCAGACCATTAACTCCACACATACATTTGCATTTCTTTATTTTCCTCCCATTTTAATATCACCTTCCCCCCATTTTTTTCCCTCTTAGCCCTGAATTTAAATGTTTACACCATTTCTTTTTAGATCTAGACACATTTTTACAATTAGGTGGTCCTCATTTTTTTCTTCATTTCTCCTCCTCCTTAATTTTCTTTTTGATGCCGAAGTGGTTGTTTGTTGTGTTGTTGTTATGAGAGCCGCCATGCCGGGGAAACGGGGCCTGGTGTGTTTACATGGTAGGCATTTCCTCTTCTCCTTCCCTTTTCTTTTTTTAAATTTTTTTTCTCTTTTAACTTACTCCCGAAGCCCAGCCTTTGAGGAGTCTCTCTATCTCTCTCACGGCAACAGATGGCAGCGATGTTATCGGGCGGGTTTCGAGGCGTAATGCCCACTTGTGCCTCCGATGATGCGTCGGGCCGACGCCAAGCGACTTTTGCGCACCATCTCAACTTTTCTATTTAGGGCTCAGCAGAGTAATTTACTGCCATGGAAAAAGCGAAAAAGAAGGAAAGATCCTACTGTTCTTGAGTCATCGCTGAAAAAGTCCTCGGTGCTGGAATGCTACAGCGAGATCTTCATCCGGACATCCGTCGTGCGGACGCCCCTTTCCTTTATTTTTTGGAGGGACTGTCCCTTCAGAAGTATATGACTTAAGTGTGTGAGCAGCACGCAAAATTCACAGTTCCTCGCCAAACCCTTTGTGCACACGCCCGAAATGGCGGAAGGCAATTGGCCCGAAGTTAAGGCGGAGAGAGAGACACAATTCCCCAAAAATAGCCGCCTCGCATTTCTTGGAGTCAGGGTAGAACTTTGACCTGACCTCCCAAAAGAAAAGATGGCCGACGACGGAATTTCTCTCGACACACATGGATTAGCAGTTGGTAACAGATTTTAAGGTATTCTCCTGGCATTTTACGCATAAATATTTGGCAAAAACCATTGCAGAGCTGGTGAGAAAGAACGCGAAGTGTCTAACTCGTGACGGCGCCGGGTTACGATTTATGATCGTGTTTTGGAGGAATCCACATCAAGCTCACAGTAGACCTCCTTTGAGTTCGCTTTGAACAAAGAAACTCCTAAAAACCCGGGCAAAAATGATGACCACCTTTACAAATTCAGAAAAATTAACTAACATCTTTTATGCAATTACATTTCCCTAAATTAGTACGTAGCGCTAAAGATCAAATTCGTGCCAAATTCTTCCTAAATAGTCCTCTTAAAGAGTTAAGTGCTGACATTACATATAGTTCTAATCACAAATAGTTACAAAATTAAAATAGATACACAATTAAATAATGGTTAGTTATAGGCCACGGAAACAAGACACGACCCACGTTCTCGTTCTTCATTACAATACAATTAAATGATTAATTTACT
Organism: Macrothele yani; assembly: GCA_039090855.1. Lineage (NCBI taxonomy): Eukaryota > Metazoa > Arthropoda > Arachnida > Araneae > Macrothelidae > Macrothele > Macrothele yani. Next base: position 25,099,614 of record CM077027.1, on the reverse strand, counting down.
AATTTATGAATACTTTAACATAATTATAGTTTACAGGTTAATATAAACAAAGAAATAGCAATTACACGACAGTAGTTACGAAATTAATTATGCATACTACTAACAATTTTTTTTTTCGTCAACCCGACGTTTCGATCGTCTGAGTGGGTGACAAAATTACATATACTTTACCACTACATATGCTATGCAAAATTACTACTTAGGCATTAACTAAATTCATTTATGCTACACTAAATACTAGATTTAAAGATACTTTACTAAATTTCTGCACACTTTCCAACACTACGCAATTCAATGAAAATCAGCACTCCAAATAAAATGCAAAGAAAAGCACAACAAGATACCAAGGCAATATTCATCAAACACTTGAACACTTGCTTAACTAAACCAACCAGTACTTCTTCCTCTACATAGCCATCAAAACCAGAGGGCTAGCTTACCTAGACCTATTCACATAAATTTAACTACATACACAGATCAGCACTTCACAGAAAAATTAGAAAGGAAATAAATAAATAAAAAGAATTTACTTGATTTTTATTGACTCTTAAATCTATTTTTTTTCTAACTCCCTCCTTGCCCAAGGGATTTGAGATCATCTCATGAAAAAAATCTCACTCTCATTGAGAGTGAGTGCATCTGGTGATGGGTTTTCCCGATCCAAAAATATTGGCCCATTAACTTAGAGATCGGAAAAATGTCAACAGATCAATTTTCTGCACTGAACAATTTTTAGCAAAAGGTTGAAAAATTAGGGTAGGATGACCAGTGATTGAAAAAGCCTAGGTAAATTCGTGAATCTCACTGTTGTCTGGGATTGCTGGAAATGACTGCTCTAGAAGTGACTAGAATGTTCCATCATGTTCTGTTTCTACATTTTCAATTTTTCTGGTTTCTTCTTTTTTTTTTTTTTTTTTTTGTTATTTCTCCCTCATTTTATTTTTTACTTTTTAAAAATATTTTTTGGATCATGCTCCTTAATTTTAAGATTGTCGGTAAAAGTGAAAAAGAGCGACTTCATATTTTTAAGAAGTTTTCCTAATGTACTGCATGTTTCCCTGTTTCTCATAGTATTTTCTTAAAACCGACCAGTAGAGAGCAAACATTTTTTGCCCAGGTCCCATTTTTTTTTCCTACTTTTTTTCAAAGTGGACTAAATTTCAAAAACAGTACTTAATCTCATAGTTGAAGAAATATTCTTCTCATAATACGTGGTAAATACGTACACATATTTACCACGTATTATGAGAAGAATATTTCTTCAACTCTGAATACCTAAACAACTGGAGATTTTCTTAACAACGCTAGATGGCAGCAGAATCTGCGTGAATCTGAATGAGGTCGGAGAATATTCCGATGCTCTTAACACACAGAAACTTGTGAATTCGCCGTCGTGGGTGGTGCAATGGATAGCGCACTCGAACATAAATCGGGAGATGTGAGTTCGATTCCCGCTCCATAGCGTTGAAATGTTCAAGTTTTCTGATGTGATTTAATTGACGTGTGAAACAGTAATTACAGTCAATTCAGTGATGTCCAATTACTGTGTTAAGTACTTAATCTGTCTGTAGTGGAATCTGCGTTGTTTCCATGTTTCGTAAAATTGTTTCACAGGAGGGTTAGCAACACAGCACTGATTTTTCTCCTTTAATTTCCCGAAAAAAAGGAAAAATTGGTTCAGGGGTCAGACAAGGTTGTGTAATGTCAACATGGCTGTTTAATATATTTATGGATGTGTGAATGTGCGATGCCAAAATAGATAATAGTGGTTTATGTCTTGGTGATATCCGTGTGTGCAGATTGCTGTATGCTGATGACACTGTCCTGTTGGCAGAGAGCAAAAGTGTGAGTTGCAGAGTATGTTGTCCCCAGCAGCGAGGCATGGCATCTCGCGGACAGGAAGCTGAGAAATAAAATATCAGATGAAATGTAAATGCCCGTGTAGTATAGGAAGGTGTGTGTGTGTGAAGGGGGGGGGGAATCATGTTCAATATGCTTTATGAAGCTGGTCCATTCTTTAAATTTTAGAATTGGACCAGTACCAGTTAATTGGACTAGGAAAATTTTCCTTCTTTTCTGCTTGCTATTATCTATTTATATACACAAGACAAAACTGCGCAAGGAGAAAAATTTATTTAATTTTTGATGAAATATATGCATATACTTGTGTTACCATATACATTGAAGAGCAATTGAATTAGAGACAGCTGACATTATGCAAATGTGGCACTGTGGGTGGCCCTGTAAACGGAAACGACATGACGTATGCAGCGATCTGACAATATAAGTAGTGATGTGACGGGAATCAGAAAGATTTGGACGCAGTATGAGTAAGACGAAGGATCTAAGCGCATTTGATCATAGGCAAATTGTCGGGGCCCGACGAATGGGTCACTCCATCTCAGAAGTCGTGCAGGCACTGGGATTTTCACGAGCCACTCTGTCACGGCTGCACCGTTAGTATATCAAATCCGGTAAAACCATCCCTGCAAGGGCCAACTGCCGTGGACAACAGCTTGTGGATGAGTGGGGTCATCATCGGCTAGCTCGCATTGTAACAGCGGATAGACGGGCCCCAGTGCAAGAAATCACTCGGCAATTTAACGCTGGCGCACGAAATTGTGTAAGCAGCCACACCTTCCAGAACCATCTCCTCGCTATGGGGTACAGGAGCCATCGTTCCACGAGGGTACTGCTGCTTACCACACATCACAGTGTGCAAAGATTAACATGGGCGCAGGAACATCGCCACTGGACCCTAGACATGTGGAAAAATGTTGCCAAGACTGATGAGTCGAGATTCACGTTGGCACATGCGGATGGCAGGATACGAGTATGGTGCAAACCACATGAAGCGATGGACCCTTCTTGCCAGCAGGGTACTCTTCAAGCTGGTGGGGGTGGCATTCTCGTCTGGGGACTGTTTACATGGACTGAAATGGAACCACTGGTATGTGTGACATCGTCCCTCACAGGTCAACTTACCGGGATATCCGGGACGACCATTTGCTCCCATTTGTGCGTCTTCAACATCCCACTGGGGACCCCATCCTGCAACAAGACAATGCACCATGCCATCGCTCCTGAATTGTATCCGAATGGTTGGATGAACACTTCACCGACATGACCTCGCTTCCTTGGCCAGCTAGGTCACCTGACCTCAATCCCATAGAGCACATCTGGGATGCCATCGAGAGAGATGTTCGAGTCTCTGACTCCCTCCATCAAATCTTTGTGAACTGTGGGAGCTTGTTCAGGGATCGTGGATCCGTATGGCTTCCCAACGCTTCCGGTGTCTTGTCAAGTCCATGCTGAGACGAATTGCCGCCGTCATCAGGGCGAAAGGTGGAGCTGCATGTTACTAGACAGGTATTTCTAATTCAATTGCTCTTCAGTGTACATAATGCAGTGTCTGTTGAATTAGGTTAAAGAATAAAATTCGGTAACATTTTCATATTATAATTCATTTTCAAGTTTTTGATTAATGATACAAAAACAGATTACTGTGAAACCAATTTTTCTGAACACATTACAAACTGAAAACTCATAGGAAAGACAGATTTCTCAGTTCACTTTTTGTACGTTAGATCGATTCTTCTATTTTTTTAGCAAAAATATTAATAACATCATAAAAATTTTGTTTACATTGCAAAGTATTCAAAAGACCTTTCTCTGAGTTTAGTAAAGAGAGAGGTGATACTCTTTCTTGTCCTTGAGAATTTCTCAAGTAATTTTTTATCCTTTTTAGTGCTGAAAAAGATCTTTCAGCAGATGAGCTGGGCACTGGGATAGTGACAATTTATGCAGCTAATTTAGTTGTTTCTGGTAAAATGTCAGATGCTTTTAAGTAGTGGTATAATTCAGCAATGGTAGGCTTTAACAAATCAGTATCTGTGTAAATAAAGGCAAGCTCACTTCTTAGAGCAGAGAAATAAAAAAATTGCCATAATTTTTTTTCAGGTACTGAAATCAATTTTCAGGAAATTAAACTTTGTATCCTTCAAACTGTTTGCCATCCAACAGTCCGATAAATCCCAGTTTTGGTAAGTCACTGAATCTATGAATAATATTTGACACCACTGTGTCGATAATTTAATTAAATATTCTTTTATAGGCTGACTTCTGCTGTTCTCCACATATACTGTCGATTCTGATTCTTTTTCTTGGGTGGTAACTCTCATGATTTGAAACAGATGACTTCATTTCATCCCTCAATATCTCAAAATTTTCTCTAAAATCTGAAAGGTTTTTAATTCCTCAATTTTACGAATGCAGAAACTGATGTCAAATGCTTTCTTTTGTAGAATCTGGAATCCGTTTGGGGAAAAATTCTTGAAAAAATGAGTAAGAAAAAATTGAAGTTGAAGTCCCTTAAATAAGTAAGTAGGCCACGAGCACAAGCGATAGTTTCTCCATCCCACCTTTCTGCATTTTCGACCATTGAAACTGATAAAGTGCCTATTGTATCTTGATGTTCTACTATAGTTTATACCAATCTGCTGTTGTAATTCCACTGGGTTTGAGTTAGAGACAGAAACCCTTTCTTCACCTCATCATCCAAGGCTTTAGCTTGCTTGGTTGATTTAGAGAAAAATGTTCCAAATCCAGACAAGGAGACGAAAAAGATCTTACATTGTTTGATAAAACTAACTGACTGAGAAAGCACTAAATTTAGCTTGTGAGCGTAAACAATGCCCAAAAAATGGTGTTTTTGCAGTTTTCTTTAACTTTAGATTGCAACCCATTTTGTTCACCTGCCATAACAGCAGCGCCATCATACGTTTGGGCTGCAAGCTTTTTTTTGCAGCGAAATTCCTTCAAATCTTTGTAAACGTGCTTTGCAAGGTTTATGGCAGTGCAATCACTGCATACATCTTCGAAAATGCACAAAACGTTCTTGAATGTGACCATCATTAGATATGTATCTGAATATGGTACTGGTAGCCAACTGGGATTTAGTTGTAATGTCTGTAGTTTCATCCAAGATAATTGCAATATAAGGAGTTTTGATCTCAGTTGTTATCAGTTTTGCTACAAATGCTACAACGCCATTTTAAAGGTCGCTGGAAAGGCAAAAAAAAAAAACACGATTTGCATTTTCAAGGTGTTTTTTAAGCGACTGTCACATTCCCCTAGCATGTGAGGAATTTCACAATAATTTCCTCTATACAAAGGATTCTTCGACTCATTGTGACCACGGAAAGTGATCTCTTGCTTACCTAAAAAGCACGTAGCTCTAACCACAGTGATGAAAAGTTTGTGCCAATTGCACTGAACTGCACCAATTTCATTATCTTGCGCCAAACTGCTACAAATTACAAAAAAAAAAAAAATATATTTGTGCCAAACTGCTACAAATTATGAAAAAAAAAAAATATATATATATATTTGCGCCCAACTGCTACAAATTACGAAAAAAAAAATATATATATATATATATTTGCGCCCAACTGTGCTGAAACAGCAATCCACAGCCGAAACTGCTGAGTGAAAAAAATGTTTTCTCAGCAAAAAATGTCGTTTAAACGGCAATTCGAATGACACTTTTTTAAGGTCTACGTGTAATTTGGTTAAACGTATAACGACGCTTAATCAACATGTACCGCCAATTCCAACATTTCGAAATGTTTTTCACCTACCTTCTAATTCGTTGTTTTTTTTGGCATAAGTGACGAATATGTTTCGCAATGTAGGTGGAGCTTATGGAGGAGGAGTTTTGTTGTAATCTTGTGGTATGTAGGAGAAACTATGCTGTATGTTATGAAATCCTGCTGAAGGTTGTTTACAGATGGTGTGGCGGTTTTTCGGATTGTTGTGCAATTGAGATTCTTTATATGTTGTGCAATTGAGATTGTTTATATGTTGTGCAATGGAGATTGTTTATATGTTGTTCCCTGCTCTTTGGGATGGTGCAGTTATTTCCTTCAGGGCGAGGTGCGCGATTACGTAAATACAGCGTAAGGGCAGTCTTTAGCTATTTCGTTGACGTGGAGGACGACTGAAAATGGCTCTCCTGTGGCAGGATATGATGGTTCTGTTTCTAAAGGATTCATAGGTATTCAGAGATGCCAACTTTTACGGATTTTCCATAGTTTGTATTTGTACGGATTTTCACTCCACCTTACGGTTTTACGGAAGTCACCCGAAAAACTACGGAAAAGCCCACGCAAGATTCCTGCACGAATTTTTTTTTTTTTTTTTTTTACCGTCTCTTGGTAAAAAAACGCTCTTTACAGATAGTCCCTATATATGCCTTCGATGTACGGACTTTCCCCGCCAACAGAGGCAGAGTTTTGTCACGTGATTCGCCATAAAGCCATTTGAGAGTGTCGTGCGCAAAAGCCAAGAGCAAGGTGTGCACGCGTGCTTGAAAACCTGGAAAGTCCTTGAAAATCTTGATTACATTTTCAAGGCCTGGAATATCCTGGAAAAACTGTGTTTTTTTAAAGCTGTCTTGAAAAGCCTTGAAATTTGAAATTAGTGCTTAAAAAATGTCCTTTTAGGAAATCAGTGTTACTCCTCCTCCTTTTTTTTCTTTTTTTCTTCATTTTCTCTCCTTTGTTCTCAAAGAAACCACCACTCACGGTGTTGGATGGATGTGCCCCAAATTCTAATTTGGCTTAAAAAAAAAAAAAAAAAAAAAGCATAATTTCCAGTGCCTGTTAGGAAGTGGAGCTCGTAGGTCAGAGAGCTGATCGCCTGGTCCTTGTTTAAATGTTTTTGCAGGAAACTTGCTTCCACCCCTCCCAGGCTTGGTTTGTATCAAGAGACTTCCGCTACTTGTGATAAAAATTAAGGAAACTATCTTTGCAAATCCTTCACAAAACTGGCTGAAATTTTTACATGTACAATAATTGCATTACAGAAACTTAATCCCAAAATTTCAAGTGAATCGATTAAAAACTTTAAAAAGTTAGCCTTGAAATTTTTTATTACGGACATGTATGTCTTTCTGCTTTCGGCAAACAGAGCATGCAACGGGGTTTTGCCATAGCAACGGTTGATTGGCAGCAGATAGTGCCGATGAATGAACCTTGTTTAGGAAGAAAGCAAACTACCTGTCACTGATTCCATCCATTGCTTTTTGGACTAAATGAAAAATTTCAGAAATCTATTTTCCTGAATTTTGAAAATAACACTAAGATTTTTACAATGGCACAATGAAGTTCTAGTGTACATTTTGTCAAATTCTGTTTGAAACTTACATAGATGAAAAAAAAAAAAAATCTTCGGTTGCATAATCGGATTAAAGAATGTAGAAACAGCGATTATAAATTACGGGAAAAGCAAGTGAATGATTTTTTTTAGATGCCGTGGTTTATTTAAACGGTGACCCTCAAGAATTTTGCCGTGATAATATGGAAACTATTTGAATTACAAACATACATTTTTATTCAGACATCTGAGTTAACTGTTTTAATAAAAAAAGAAAAACATTTATGATTAAAAAAGTTTTCATTGGATTTAGGCAAAATTCAGCAGATGAACGTATTTTAGTAAATTACAATATTATGACGTAAATCTGGTCATTTTGTCAAAAATTGGGGAGTATTTTTTTTTTTTCATTTTCTCCTATAATTAGGGTGAAGGAAGAAAGGCACAACTTGACACTTCAGCGTGCTGCAGGTAGTGATTTATGGCGGTGTGATTATGATTGAAGTTGGCAAACTGAAAGTAGAGATTCCTTATGCTCATCAGTTTTTTCATTTATGTAAAATACTTCACAATCTCCCAATTTATACCAATAAAAAACTGGAAATTTTTTATATTTTCATACATGAGATTCTTCCGCAGATTCCACCTTTTTTGTCATAATCTGGATCATTTTCGCGATTGATGCAGAATTGAAGAGAAATGGGGGGGGGGGGGGGGGGTTGTTTTCCGTCTGGGGATGGTATTTTGTCTTTCAAAACTTTTTAAAATTGAAGTTAAACGGAGTGACTATTTTTCTGTAATCGTAATTTCTTTTTTCTCATGATGTTGCCTGTGTCCAGTATTGTTAAATATCATTTTATTGCATAAATGTTCATATATCAGCATGAAGCTGTGGGCAACGATTTCTAAAAACGGAAGTTAAGATGGCTCGAAGATTTTCCTGTAGTCTTCAAGCATGAGATTCTTCCATGGATTAAAAAAAAAAACGCCATTTCCGTTATCATTTTGGGCATTCTCGAGATCAATGCACAACTGAACAGATGGGGATTATGGTGGGGGGAACAGGGATTCGTTTGAAGACGGGATTCCGTCTTTCGAAAACGAAAGTTAGATGCAGCGAAGATTTCTTCCCTAATTTTATTTTTCTCGTGATGTTCCTTCTGCCAAGTATTGCTCTTAAATATCCTTTTATTCCACAAGTACTGCATTTCAACCTAAAAATGGAGGAAAAAGTTTCCGAAAATGGAAGTCGGCCGGAGCGAAGATTTTCCCGAAATTGCATTTGGTTTTTCTTCCCGCAATGTTCTCACTATCCTGTGTTGTTGTTAAGTGTTACTTTCCCCCAGAATTGTCTGCACTTAAGCTTGATGAGGGAGGGGAAATTTTCCCAAAACGGAAGTGACTGAGTTTGAAAATTTGTCAGAATTGATGCATGGTGTTCAAAAGTATTCATATTCTGAAAGTCACACCATTTATCTAAATTAGCAAAAGCTTTGATATCATGTGTTCGTGGTCCTCAGGCTGAAAGTTCTTTCAGCATGATGGATAAATTATTGTCATCTGAGGGAATGAAAGGGGAGGAGGAAAGACAAGTGGTGAAAAAATAGGAAGGGAATGAATATCAACAGAAAGAAAAACTAAGTAAAGATTGCTGTGCTGCTGCTGAGTCAACAAAAGACAAATATGGCGATGGAACTTGCTGAGAAGAAAGCATCACAAGTGAAAAATTGAGCTGATGTTCTAGCAAGTACAAAAAAAAAAAAAAAAAAGAGAGAGAGAGAGAGAGAGGTCTTTGAAGCAGAGTCTTTTAAAATCACTTTATTTTGTTTTGAATTCAGTAATTTTATGTTGTGAATACAGTGAACAATTCCATTTTGCTCGAACTGCTTTATATTCACACTTTCTTGTCGCATGTTCTGATATTTTTCGCCTGATTGAAAAGTTCAGCTGTTTTGTTCCTTGGTCAGTCTCATATGCATTTAAGGCTTTGATAAATAGTTTGGCTAGTTCCACATTTGGTTTGGGGTAGCTAGCACTTTACAAATTTAACTTAGCAGTGGTTTTGATTTTTAAAAAAAAGTAAATTGAGGCAATTGTATTTGATTTGAAAAATAATTTTTGGAAAGTAATATGAGGCAATTTTTTTTTTTTTTACAGAATTTTAGTTTTCATTACTTTTTCTGCTTCTACGATGCACTGGCTGACATAGAGGTGGTTAGATTCTTTTGGATTGAGTAGTGGGCCAGGACTTTCTGATGACTTCTGTGATGAAACTTATCTGAAACTTGTGGCCATGTTCCTAAAGTTACACTTTCTGTTTTAAAATTTATTGGTGCACCCATCTATGATTGTCCACTCCCAAATAATTTTTTGAGGTGCACAGTGATTCTCTGGTTTATGCTTTCTCATTTATGATTTAACGTAACTGTACTACAAATTGGGGGACATTTTTCTCAAGCCTGGCACCGATTCTGTGTAGTAATTAAGAATTTCATTGCCTTCAACTGTCACATTCCGATATGCAGCCACCAGTGGCAGTCATTGGGAATGTTTTTTTAAAAAACAGGCACATGCTCCATTCAAAAAAAATAAATAAATAAATAAATAAAAAAAAAATAGAAAAAAAAAGTGATTGAGTAAGTACACAAGTGCTTTGCTTTGCCTCTTGTTTCTAGTTTTCAGACATCACTCACTTTTTCACTTATGGATTTGTAATTTCACGTTTTGTTTTACATTGGTCTGAACTTTTCAGTGATCCCCACAGCAGTTACTTCAGGACTGCTGGTAGTGATACACTGACAGGCAAGCACCCCATCCTGCTGGGTGTGTGTGTGTGTGGGGGGTGCCCCACCTCCCCTTATATGTCCTCCATCTGTACCACCCTGTGTTTTTTGGAGGATATAAATCTCAGGAATTGTTTTACCAGTCCTCTGTTACATGTGTGCCCTCCCCATTCTTACATTCTCGATCTGCTCTTGCTCTATTTTATAATAATTCCAATTGTTATCAATAAACTGATTACATGGAAGATAAGGTAGTGCAAAATGGTGATGCAGCTAAAATGTCTGATTGAATTAATCATTTTCAGATTGAGGGAAAGGATTTTCTGATAGGCCTTGCTGAAATTTCACCATGATTCATCTCCAATTAAAAACATTAAAAAGAAATGTAATGAGTAAAAAAGCACATTCCTCCATTTACATCTTTCGTCATTTTTATTACTTAAAACTGAAATTACTTTAAAACAATAATTTGACCATGATACTGTAAAGCGTAATCTTCATCCTGGAATTTTTGTGTATATGTCCCGGAAAAGGCCTGGAAAGTCCTTGAATCCCCCCCCCCCCCCCAAAGTGTAGGAACCCTGCTCAGCTCAGCCCCTTTTATAAACTTTTTACATTGATTACGTGTGGCTGAACCCTGCTCAGCTCAGCCCCTTTTGTAAACTTTTTACATTGATTACATGTGGCTTTGTGCTTGTGAAAATTTCAGCGCTAACGTTTTAACCCTTTCCACTCGACTGCCGAATAGCTCGCGAATAGCTGTTCAAAAACACCCTCCATGCCGATGACGCGAGCTATTCGTAACACCCGCCACGCCAATGACTCCTCTAGCTCGCATGTCGGCGCTCGTGAGACATTCCTTTTTTGTCAAATAGTTTGGGTGTCATTCGCCACGCCGATGACACCTTGATAGCTCACATGTCTGGGCTCGCGAGAGATTTCTTTTTCACTGAATAAAAAAATAAAGAAAAAGAAACTCCATCAGCAGGTTGGGTGTCACCCGCCACGCCTATGACGCCTCTGTAGCTCACATGTCAGCACTCGAAAGGAATTTCTTTTTCACCAAATAGCTCGCATGTAAGGTGCAATCCGCCACGCCGATGATGCCTCTATAGCTCGCATGTTGGCGCTCGCCAGACATTTCTTTTTCATTAAATAGGTCGGATGTCACTCGCCATGCCAACGACGCTCCGATAGCTCGCATGTAGGGGCTCGGGAGACATTTCTTTTTCACCGAATAAAGAAACAGAAACATCATCAGTGTCTCGGGTGTCACCCGCCATGCCGATGACGCCTCTATAGCTTCAGAGATGCCAACTACTACGGAATCTCCATAGTTCCTACGGAAAAAGCTCTTGTACTACGGAATACGGAAAACCATGATTTTTCTACGGAGAATTAACAGAAGTTATTAATTTTTATTTTGCTTGTTCCCCTTCCCAACGCAACGGTGGCCACTTGATGATTCGTCATTCGTCTTGCTTGCGATGCTGCCTGCACTTCCAGTTCTGCCTCTCCAAGCTTCTTGGATCTTAGCTCGAGCGACCGGCACTCGATGAGTGTGGCCTTGCGCTGAATCATTCTAAGTGAAAACCCTCCCTCCCCAGCATGCAACATTCTGGGGACGTTGAATGTAGCTCGTTTTGGTGGACGTGGGCAGAGTTTGGCCTGAAGATCTTTCGCAGTGCAGCAACAAGCTGTTGAAAATCGTTTGGTGCAAAATGTGAGTGTCATTGCCTGGCATCGCAATTTTTTTTTTTGTAGTGTGCGTTGACCATTCATGTCAGTAATTAATATTTTGAAGTTTTTATCTTGCGTTGCAGAAAAGTATGCTTGGATTTCATTCTTATGTCAGCAGAGTTAGCCAAAATGCGTAATTATGCATCTAGTAAGCATCTAAATTTTACCAAAGTGTAAAAATATGCATGGGGAATTTTTCGCGACGCGTAGAAGTACATGTCGAGAAGCGCGTAAAGTACGCATCAACACGTAAAAATATGCATCGAGAAACGTGTAAAATACACATCAACGCGTAAAAACACACATCTACGCATCGAAGAATTTTACCAACGCGTAAAAAATATGCATCGGGACAGCATTTCGTCTTTCAAAATGGAAGTGAACGAAATAAAGTTTTCCATAATCGTAACTTTGTTTTCCTGCGATGTTGTATGAATCTTTGTATTTCACTTTGAAAATGGAGGGAAAATCAGGCAAGAGAGCGTCAAGGCTTCGAGAAATTTCTGCTTTTTCGTCGTAATTTGGGTTATCCTCGAGATCGATGTATAACTGAAAAGAAATTTTGGGGCAATTGGTAGTGGTGAAGGATACGTTCCACCTGAAACTTTCAAAAACCGAAATTTCGTCTTTCAAAACTTTCGGTAACAGTGAAGATTTCTCCCGTAATCGTAAATTTATGTTTTCTCTGCCTAGTAATCGTAAATTACTTTACAAAAAATGTTTATTTTAAAAAAATTTTGCTGCTTTTCTCAATATTTAATTGCTCACTTCTATTTTTTTCTAATTTTTTAAGATAGTTAGCAATGTTTTGTTTCTTTTAATAGTACCTGTCCACTTTCTATTGCATTCATGTCTCTTTTTTTTTTATGCCACATTCAATGTTCATCTCAGCATTGTTTAACATTTTCTGAGAGGAATCCAACTGCTGCAAAAGTTCAGCTTCTTCCCGTTTCAAATCACCTTGTGAACATTCAATTTCTTCTCTTTTTCGCTAATTTTGCGGCATTTTTCCAGCACTAATCCGCTCTTGATATTTTTTCCAGGATTCTTTATAAGCTGTCAGAAGTTTTTTGGTTACATTAATTTTTCTCACATCTCCATTTAGTCTCTTGATATGATCTTTGTGCTTCTTGCTCTCAGCATGATGCCTACAGTCATCGCAGCCGCCACGTGCTAGGCTAAAATCACAGCCACATGGCTTACGAAATGTGATACGGCAAAACTTTATATGCTTCATAAAAAGGCCATTCTGTACTATATATATCACGATACATTTGACGATAAGTTTTATCTGACTTTATTCTTTTTGTTGTCATAGCTGTTTCACTACTATGTTTCATTTCGTTTTAATCTAAATTAACCCTTTCCACTCGAATAACTATTCAGCCATACTCACCCAGCACTCGTGTTTTTTTTTTTTTTTTTTTCTGCAGTAGAGGCTACAACTCAGCAGTGAAAGCTCAACTTTGGCTCGCCAGCCCCATCATACAAGCTATAAAGGCATCATCGGCGTGTGGGGGGGGTGATACCCTACCTATTCGGCAAAAAAGAAATGTCTCACGAGCGCCGACATACAAGTTATACCGGTATCATCGGCATGGAGGGTGACACCCGACATATTCGGTGAAAAAGAAATGTCTCGTAAGCCCCGACATACGAGCTATAGAGGAGTCATGGGCGTGGCAGATGACACCCGAACTATTCGGCGAAAAAGAAATGTCTTGCAAGCGTCAACATGCGAGTTATAGAGGTGTCATCGGCATGGAGGGTGACATCCGACATATTCGGCGAAAAAGAAATGCCTTGTAAGCCCTGACATACGAGCTACAGAGGCTTCGTAGGCGTGACAGATGACACCTCACATGTGAGCTATTCGGCGAAAAAGAAATTCCTCGCGAGCGCCGACGTGCAAGCTACAGAGATGCCAACCTGTTTCAAATATTTTCAGTAGTACTCGTACAAATTTTCAGTAGTTTTGGCCATTTTTCAGTAGTCATACCAAAAGGAAAAATTTTAACCGAGGAAAACAACTCATTTAATTTAATTAGCATTTTTTTACTTATTTATTTATCATCATCATCATCATCATTGTCAACCATTATCAATCCACTGCTGGACGAAGGTCTCCCCAAGTTTCCTCCACAACGGTCTGTCTTGTGCCAGTCTCCTCCATGTCACTCCCGCATATTTACGAATTTCATCCACCCATCTCCCATGTGGTCTTTTTCTGGGTCTTTTCCTGTCCCTTGGAATCCAATCTAAAATTTCGGCTGTCCATCTATGGTCTGTCCTTCTGGCAGTATGTCCAGCCCATTGCCATTTCAGGGATTTAACTCTGATCATGATGTCTTCCACTCTCGTCATTTTTCGGATCCACGAGTTCCTCTTCTTATCTCTCCTGGTTATACCAAGCATGCACCTCTCCATGCTGCTTTGAGTTGTCTGCAGCCTTTGTATGTCTCTTTTAGTTAAGGTCCACGTCTCTGCACCATACGTAAGCACTGGAAGGATGCATTGATCAAACACTTTTCTTTTAAGACATAATGGCATATTGCTCTTGAAAATTATGCTGTTTCTTCCAAAAGCTCTCCAGGCAAGTTTTGTACGCCGATTAATTTCTTCATCAATGTGACCCTCACTTGATATCTGCTGTCCAAGATAAACATACGTATCTGTTATCTCCAGTTGTTCTCCATCAATCGATAAATCTTCATTTCTTGTAAAAGCATTGAACATCACTTTTGTCTTCTGAAAGTTCATTTTTAATCCCACTTCTTTACTCTTGTCAGCAAGTTCCTGGATCATACTCTGCAGCTCTGATGGGGTAGTTGCAAAAATGACTACGTCATCAGCAAAACGAAGGTGGGTTAGATAATCTCCATTAATCTTTATCCCTTTGTTTTCCCAGTTCAGTGATTGAAAGACATTTTCCAATGTGGCATTAAAGAGCTTCGGAGATATGGTGTCACCTTGTCTCACTCCCTTTCCAATTTTTATGTGTGTTGTATTTTCAAACAGCCGAATCTTTGCACTTGCATTTTCATAGATGTTATTAATAATATTAATGTATGCATCTTCAATACCGCAGGATTTCAGAGCCGTGGTAACTGCTGATGGTTTCACCGAATCAAAGGCTTTTTCATAATCGATAAAAGCCATGCACAATGGAAGTTCATATTCCCTCGCTCTTTCAATTAGTTCTCTCAGTACGTGGATATGATCTATTGTGCTGTAGCCACTCCTGAATCCAGCTTGTTCTCTCGGTTGAGCCATGTCCAGTGTTACCTTCAAGCGGTGTGAAAGAACTTTAGTGAAGATTTTATAAACCACTGATAGGAGGCTGATAGGTCTGTAGTTCCTGAGATCCTCAATGTCACCTTTTTTATGTAGCAGGATCATTGTAGCATTGTTCCAATCCTCAGGAATCTTCCCTTCATTAAGGCATCGAGTGAAAATTTGGGCGAGTACTGTTTCAATTTCTCGACTTGCT
This sequence comes from Macrothele yani, assembly GCA_039090855.1. NCBI lineage: Eukaryota > Metazoa > Arthropoda > Arachnida > Araneae > Macrothelidae > Macrothele > Macrothele yani. The sequence continues at coordinate 25,084,446 of CM077027.1, read as the reverse complement.
TCTTGTATGATGTCTATAGTAATTCCATCTTCTCCTGGAGCTTTCCCCCGCTTCATGTTCTTGATTGCATGAGCAACTTCTGCTGGGAGGACTGGAAGAACTCTGGTACCTTTCATGATGTCTGGAGTACATGTATCATCCCTTTCATATAATTTGGAGTAGAAATCTTTCACTCTTGTCAAAATTTCGCCTCTATTTTTTGTTATAGAACCATCTTCTTTTCTCAGAGCCATAATCTGTTTTCTACCCTTACTGAGATGTCCCTTTGCTATCTTTAGGCTTTGGTTGTTTTCAATTGCTTTCCTCGCTAGCTCACAGTTGAATTTCCTTACGTCTTCAGTGATACTTTTTCGTGCTGTCTTGCATAGCTCTATATATTCCACTTTGGAAGTCACATCTTCTTTAGTTGTCCTCATCTCTCTTCTTTTTTGCATCAACATTTTGGTTTTTCCTGATAATTTGTTTACATGCAACTTGTTCTTAGACCCAGCTAATTTTGTTGCTGTTTCCATAAGAGCTTTGGTTACTTTTCTGTTAACTTCCGAAATATCCACTTCTTCCGATGTTAGGCCTTCTAAAGCAGAGAATCTGTTCTTCAGTTCCAACTTGAAAGTATTATGGTGTTTTTTAAGGTTGGTTATGTCAATACATTCTGTTTGTCTTATGAGCTTGCCACGTTCCAGTTTAGTGTTGAGGTGCATCTTACATCTCACCAATCTATGGTCACTACCTGTGTTGAACTTGTTCAGCACACTGCAGTCTTCGATGACGAATTTTTTGTTACACATATTAAAATCAATTTCACTTGTCGTCCCAATTGGATGTCTCCATGTCCATTTCCTGTGTGGCTTTTTCTTGAAAAAGGAATTCAAGATGAAAAATCCTTCGGCCTCTGCAAACTCAACGAGAGTATTTCCACGCTGGTTTCTGTTGCCGTGACCGAATTTACCTACTGAAGTTTCATTCTGTTGCCGGTGCCCTATTTTTGCATTGAAATCTCCCATAATTATCTTCAAGTGCTGCTTATCTTTATTATTTAGATGACGAATTTCCTCATAAAATTCTTCAATTTCTTCTTCAGGATGACTTGTGGTGGGTGCATAAGTTTGAATAATCTGAGCCTGGTATCTTCTCGATAGTTGGATAACGAGTCGTGCAGCTCTGTCAGAGGAACTTTCAACTTCTACCACTTTATCCTTCAGTTTCTTGTTTATTATAAATCCAACACCACTAGTTCTGCCAGTATCTGTCCCACGATAATAGAAGAGATGTCCACTTTTCAGTTCAATGAGATCTTCTCCTTTTCTCCTTACCTCACTTAGCCCGACGATGTCCCACTTGATCCTTTGTAGTTCCTCTTCCAATTCAAGAAGCCTTGAATCAGAAGATAGGGAGCGTCCGTTGTAGGTAGCCAAGGTCAGCATCAAATGGCAGCCTAGTCCGGTCCTCCGGGGATTCTTAGCACCCTCTGCCTTCATGTCGCACTGGCCGCTGCCTTGGCCAGGTACATTCCAGCTGCCGGAGACTGAGGGCCAAGATTTAAGTTGTAGAGTCATTTTGGAGGTGTTTGGCCATAACTCACCACGCTGGCCAAGCGGGTTGGTGAGTGTGGGATAGCATTTCCTCTGATCCCGATGGTATAGTTATACCGCTATTTGCGGTCGTCAGAGCCCCTTTAGTGGGAACAGGATGCACCACGAGAAGGCGGGGTTGACATTTGTCAAGGAGAGGCTGTGATGTTATGAAAATCTATATCAAAATATTCCAAATTTTTCACATGGAAAATAATATACACCATGACTGATACATTTTTTTACACAACAAAAAATTGATTAAACAGCTTTCTTTAGTGATTTTGCTGTACATTGTTTTGCAAATTTGAGTTCCTCAGCAGAAAATAATTTTTCATAACATACTTGCCCAGAGGAGAACATATTCATTTTTGCAAGTGTTTCTACAGTTTCTTAACCTAAATTAGGTTGGAAACGGGCTTCATTTTTTGCACTAAACTAAAATCTCTCTCTCTCACAGGATTCAAGTGTGGAACTACAAGTACTGCAAACATTACTTTCGAGAGAATAATACACTTAACAGCTCCATTACAGCCTCTTAATTTTGAGATTTCTGACCAAGTGACATCTATTCTGTCTGTTACTGCTATGGTCTCTAATTTGTCAGCTTCATAACAAGCAATTCCGCTTCCAGTATATCAAGTTCAATTTCAGTTGTTATAAATGGAAAGCGTTTGACTATGTACAATACAGAAGTAAATGACGTTCTGGCTCAAAGTGAAGGATCTACTACTTCTGCATGTTTTAAGAATTCATCATAGATCAGCATCTTTTTGTTGAATATAAGAACATTATTCAATGTGAAATTTTCCGACAGATGTATAGAACTTAGAAAGTTCATTTTCGTTTAAAATGATTTCGCTTAAATACATTCTTTTCTTTACTACAATTACTAGTTGTGTCCTTTCTGATTTTTCTTTTTTGAAAAACTGTTATTTGAAAAATTAAGCTCAACATCACCATCAGCTACGACAGTAGGCTTCACAAATCCTTTGGATGACAATTTTATCCATCATGCTGAAAGAACTTTCAGTTCGAGGACCATGAATGCATGATAGCTTTCACTATTTTAGATAAAAAATAGTGTAACTTGGAGAATATGAATGCTTTTGAATATCATGCATCAATTCATACAAATTTTTCAGCTTCGCCACTTTCGTTTTTGGACTCCCCCCGCCTTTATCAAGCTGAAATGCAAACCTTTCTTGGGGGGAATATATAAGAACACAGGTGACACATTCGGAACATTCGAGCCGCGGATGGCTTAGTGGTTAGTGTTTCAGACTATCGATGCTGGGTCCCCAGGTTCAAGCCTGGGCTGATTTTTCGGAGATGGTGTGATTTACTAACAATCGCTGAATATCCGCCGTGCATCGGACGAGCACGTAAAGTGACGGCCCCCAGGCTGGACCCACTGGTAAAAATGGGTATCCTTTCCTATGTCCCCCCTGAAATTCTCTCACCCATTTATGTGCAATATCGTACTTGTACGGTGGCGCCATCTACTGTACTCTAATCTCACTACAAACTGTTCTGTCAAAGTCGCTAGACTTGCTCTCATTCCTTCCGTTTCTGTGTCCTGCCCAAAAGGCGATCTCGCTGTAGGTGGCTGGGACCTAAACTCTACTCCCTGTGGACGGAAGTCCTACATGAAAATGACAAATTCTGCATCCTCACTGTGTCTGACTGTATATAGCGTCATTCGGAACATTGTTGGGGAAAAAAATTGCAGTTACGGGAGAAACCTTTGCTACGTCCAATTTCCGTTTTCGGACATTTCCCTTCCATTTTCAAGGTGAAATACAAATATTTACGAAATAAAATGAAATTTAACAACAATACTAGGCAGAGGAAACCTATAATTTACGATTACGATTACTAGGCAGAGGACTCGTAATCGTAAATTATACTAGGCAGAGTAAATGATTAATAATAGAATTCTGCTATGGTTACAAATTTTTTGATCTATTTGAAAACTAAAATCTTTCAGTGTGTATTTCAATGCAAGATGTTTTAAATTTGAGTAGGGTGCATCTAGTTCCAAAATATTTTTTGCTTATGAGTTTGTTCTACCTACTAATATTTTACCTGCTCTGAAAAAATGTTTTCTTACCCCAAAAATGTATTTCACCTACTCCAAAAAGCACATTTTGCTGCTCCAAAAATGTATTTTATCTGCTCCAAAAATGCATTTTGTGGCACCAAAAATGTATTTGACCTGCTCCCAAAGCACATTTTGCTGCTCCAAAAATGTATTTTACCTGCTCCAAAAATGTATTTTACCTGCTCCAAAAACGCATTTTTCTGCTCCAAAAATGATTTTGCAACTTTCCATTGCTGTAATCGTTTAAGTCACTATCGCTCTGTTACTTCTAACATTTTCATTGTGCTTTTCGATGTTTAATCGAAATTGATTACTTAAACTGCACTCAATACCGGTTTTACCAAATTGTTTAAGCATTTTGAGACAGGATAGATGATTTATAGATAATTTATAGATAATTTATGCCTATTCTGCACTTCATGAAAATTATTCAAGTTATTAAATTCATTTTTAGACCACACATTTTTTCCTGGTGAAAACAACAAACAAGGCCAGCAAAACATTTTATTAATCTTACTGCATCCACAAAGCCAAGTTGTTTCCTACAACTTTTGGTGAAAGTGATGATTAAATTTCTTTGTTTTAGCTGATGTATTCAGAAATGGTTGAGGCTGACCATTTTCAATTATTTCCAGTTTTTCAGTAAACAGAAGTGACCCGAATGTTTTCGAATTTTGCACAATTTTTTCAATGATGCAATTACAGTCTGAACCAGGCAACTGGTTTTCTTGAGACAAAGCATTTAAAGTACAAGAAATGGTCATTTTATCGGGCATGAAAGTATCAGAAGAATAATTACCATCTGGAAAAGCTTGTAGCTCAGGAGCTTCCACTCTGCAAGCACATGTCAGTTTTTTAAATGTTTAGGGAAAAACGAAAGCAAAATCTTATTTTCCGTGCAATAAATATCCAAATAACTGAATCACAGTTAACACAGGAATGTATTTTAAATGCTCTGAAAAGTTTTCAAAACACCATTATCTCAACAAGGAAAACTCACCGTTGTTACACGTTGTTAAACAAAGCAAAATGGGCACCTCTGCCTCCTCTGACTGCTTCGTCAAAGAGAGCTTACACGATGCATGCACATTTTGCAACACTGTGTTATCTGCCCGCTCCTCTCTCGTGAAGGCTGAAGAGGAAAGTTGCAGTACAAGACTGCTTTATACTCGGGTGCTTCCAACCGAGTTCCGGCCTGCTGTAAATTGCAAGGCAACACTATTTTTTGTCTGCTGTTTCATTGACGTTGCTATTTCAGCTTACGTTAATTTCTCCGTGGTTAAAACCAAGATTTCTATTCTCAACTTCCACTCAATTTTCGATGGTTTACTTTTCATTTTTATGCAGTTTTAAAACCTGAGAAGTTTCCCTTGTAAATTAAGCCTAGTAAATTAAGGGAAGCACCACTTCCATGGGCGCCTCGTTCCTGGTTGTCTCGGATGTATGAAGTTTTCATGAAATTTAAACTGAGTATAAAAAAGGGAAAAACCAAAGTTATGGTTTTTGAGTGAAGAACTGGTAGCACTGAATGTAATGTAATGTAAGTATAAATGACACTGTGATTGACCAGGTGAGTGAGTTTGTGTATTTAGGAAGCATGTTTGACAGAGAGAACAAGTTGGATGGGGAAATCAGTAGGCGAGTGAATTCTTCTTTGAAAGTCATAGCTGCTCTGGGAGGTTTTCACAGGAATGATGGGTTCTCAAGAGAGTCTTGCATGGCTGTGTATGAAAGGGAAATTGTTCCTACTCTGATGTATGGCAGTGAAGCCTGGGTACTGCAGAAGAAACATAGGAGTCATTTGTGTGCTGGAGAAATGCGTTACTTACGGGGGGTTGTGGCAAGACATGTTCTGATTGTGTGAAGAATGAAGATGTGTTGCACATGTGTGATGTGAAACAAAATGTTGTTAGCAAGGTGGAGGCTAATATGCTTCGGTGGTTTGGCCATGTTGTATGAATGAGTGATGAGATTCTTACTAAGAACATTTTTTCAACCCAAGTGGCAGGAAGGAAAGGCAGAGGAAGGCCAAGGAAGTCATGGGAGGATCAGATTCAGGAGTGTCTGCATGAGAAAAAGATTATGAGTATGAAGTATAAAAGATCTTGTGTATGGCCTGTAATGGATATCAGTGACGTCCGAGTTGTTTGTCAAGGTCGCTGTAAATGGAGAAGTTTGATGCAACAACAATAAGTAAAAATATCTGGTAGTTTGTATTTCTTTTTGAAGCTGAATCTCAGAGAACAGCTTAGTGATTTAATATGTATATAGCAAGAAGTGGAAAATTATGCATTTTTAGCAAAATTGAAGTTTAAAATCAATAATGCCGATCCTTACTTTGCCGTGAAAACAACTGTACTGGTCATGGAAGTAGTGAGATTTCCAGCAAGGACAAACTAAATTCTGATTTTTAGTTTAAATTTTGCATTAAGAAGCAAAAGTGCATGTTCCGTTGATTGATGTATAAAGTACTGTAAGGAATAAGAAAAGGTACATTTCACTAGGAAACTTGTCTGAAAAATATGAATTCATTTTTGGGCACTGTAATCATATTTATGAATAATGTTCGTTTTTTTTTTTAATTCTTTTTTGTTGTTTTGGGGTTTGAAGATGTACATGAACAACTTTTAATCTGTATAGTTACTTACTATGTTTACTGGTATCGGAACATACATTGATTTTTGAGATAAACTTGAAAAAAAAAATGTTTGAGCCACATAGTGTTTTCCACAAAATGTCTTCAATTTATGGTCAAATTTTTAAGCAAAAATTTGCTTTTTTTATGAATTTATGTAGTCCTCTTGCTGCCCAGACAATTTATTTTTACATAGTGTGTACTACAATTTTATTCATTACGACTGTAAAATGCTGAAAACTACGGATTTAGTTTTTACTACTGAAAAAAATATCTGAAAAATATGGGCTTTTTTTTAGCGTGTACTACTGAAAATTTGAACTCAGGATTGAAATCTGGAAACATCAGGAGATTTGTGCGATTATGAAATGGATTGCTTCAGCACTCTACTGGCTAATGATGGATCACAGGAACCTCGTAATTGTCTCTAAGGGTGGTACATTAAGAGACTGCTGTCTCCATAGTTACAAAGGCATGTGAATCATCAATGTCAGCAATGGAGTCGTTAGCAATTTGCTTGGTGTTTTGCATGCATTTCAGTGGAAGTGAACAGGAAGCCAGTGAATTGTGTTCTCCTGTTATTAAAAAAGAATTACTAAATAATATATATACACTGAAGTGCCAGAAAAACTGGTACACCAGTTTAATACTTGGTAGGTCCCCCACAGGAGCGCAGGACTGCAGAAATACGACGAGGCATGGACTCCACTGGCTTCTGGAAATATGCTGTAGGCAATGCACACCATACTTCCTGCTTATTGAAACAGGCCCAACCCATCAGCATGAATGCAGGACATGAACGGGTGTACTTCGTCAGAAAGGATGTGCACATAGTGTTGGCCAATCACAGACATTTGTAGACGTACCAGGGGTCCCAGTGAAGTCCAGCTAAACACACCCCATACCATACGGATTCCCATACCAGCCGGCACAGTTCCCTGTTGACAGGCAGGATCCATGGCTTCATGGGGTTTGCGCCACACACAAATCCTTCCATCTGCCCGATACAGTTGGAAACGTGACTCATCAGACCAGGCTACTTGTTTCCAGTCATTAAGTGTCCAGTGGCGGTGTTGCCATGACCAAGCGAGGCGCATAGCTCTGTGTCGTGCACCGATCAAGGGGACTCAAGTTGGGCGTTGGCTCCCAAAGCCCATATCGTGCAGGGTATGGTGCACAGTCCGGACGCTGATGATTGTTGAGGCTCCAGCATTGAATTCTGATGATACCTGCGGGAGTGTTGCACCCCTATTGTGTGAAACGATTCTTGACAGCTGACGATGGTCATGTTCACCCAATATCTTTTTACGGCCACACTGGTATCGTAGGTTGGAGATTTTGCCATAATTCTTGTAGTCACGGTACACCCTTGCAGCGGTCGTTCGTGAAAGTCCGAACTTCGTTTCTACCTCCGAAATACTATGGCCCATCTCACTCACTAGTGCCAGCTATGACACCCCGTTGAAAATCCCTAAATCGTTATTACTTGTCATTCTCATGCCGAAAACAGCTCTGACAGCTGGCAAGGATGTCTATCGCTTTATATATGCACTGGCGGACGCAACCGAGTATGCGCATAGGTGACGTTGCTATGTAATTTGCATAAGCTCGTCTGTACCAGTTTTTCTGGCACTTCAGTGTATATATATATAAATTTAATAAATAATATATATATATACTGAAGAGCAAAACTGAAAACTAAGGAAAAACTTAATAATTTAAAACGAAAGTTGCAAAATAACCTGAAGATCAAAACGCGCAACGCAGCAGTTTTGAAAATTCAGAATTCACATTCTATTAAGAAGAGACCTAAGCAAAAAAATACATATATATTTTTGACTCATACCAAGTACAACATAGAAAAGGTTATGTATCTACCGGTGTGAGTAAAAGGAGAAAAGATAAACAAATAAAATAAAACAACTGAATGTGGAAGGTGTCGAGAATACTGAGCCTTGGCTTTATCAAGGACCAGCAAAAACTCTGCATTTTCTCACTTCCACAAAGACCTAGTTGGAAATGGGTTTCTGCAAGGCCATAGATGCAAGTAACATGCCCACCAAAAATTGTTTTAAAAAATATATATATGTCATGTCCTCCGCATGAGTTGTATGACCTAGCACTAGTTAACAATTTCGCTTGCATCCATAACCCTCCTGGCCCGACCCATGCTCTTCATCTGTTACTATTAAACAGAGAGAAGAAGATTAAAGAGAACTCAAGCTGTGAGAGTGACATAATAATTAGAAATAATTTTCGGCTATAACGAAATGCCAAGTTCGCCTGAGAGAGAATTTAAACCTGAAAAACAATGCAAAAGAAATCCAAATTTTTACATTGCAATTAAAAAAGGAAATATTAATTTTTTAAAAAATCAGATTTTTGAAAGAAAACTTTATTCTAAAACCCCCTACTCTACAACTTCAGACAACACGAAAACGAGAATAAGTTAAAGACAATAATTAACTAAAGAAAACTTTGTGAAAGTTATATGACTTAAACAATTAGTTGCAATATGTACAAAGTATTTCAGCAGTGCTTTAAGTGCATAATTAAGTAGTTATTAAGAACTTAACTACTTTGAAAATACAGCGCAAAGAAAAGGAACTATGCTTAGCCATTTGCTGTGCCTAAGTTCCCCAAAAGACGCGCAAAGTTACCAAGAAAAGAAAGAGTTAAAACCCGCAAAAATGTTAACAGACAAGCCAGTGCCTAAAAGCTGAAAAGCAAAAAATCAACAGAGAAAAAAAGTACATGAAGTACAAACATTGAACTTATAAAACCTAAAACCCAAATACAAGGAAGAGAGCTTATCACTTGTGCAACTAAACTTTCTCCTCACAAGAGTAAAACATGGCTGACTTCTTCCCCATGCGTCCTAACACTTCTGCCACTCCCTAGTCGCTGGGGGGCAGTGTGGGTGGGGCTGATGGCCTCCTCATACTGAAAGAAACCAACTCGCGGAGATTTTAACTAGAGAAAAAAATATATATATATACTTAAGACTGTGGATCTGTATGATCAGAAAGAGCAGAATTAACTCTCCAGAATACATGAGAAATATTATAAAATACACGAGTGGTGTATTTTATTTAGCAGCTCATGCGCAAATTCTAGTTGAAATGTTTTATTATTGTTTTATTATTTTTTTATTTTTTATTAATGTTTTATTATTTTTTTATTTTTTATTACTATTTTTTTATTTGTGGTCTTTTTTTCATTTTCTATTTATTTACAATTCACTCTTATTTTTATTTCTAATTTTTAATTTTAGTATGTTTAGGATGCAGCCTTTTGGAGTGTAGTTTATTCTCGAGTTTGGTATTTTCTTGGACTGCTTATTTCTAAAAAGTTTTTCCTAGTTGGTTTGCTCAGAATTTGTATGTTTTGGCCCAAGTGGAGTTCTAAGGACGATGAAAGGATTGGAGGTCAGCTCAGATATTTTAAGTCCTCCCGCTCGGTTAGGCTAGCACCCTTTCCCATAGTGTATGAACTCGCTGGCAAAGGCAATCTAAAGTTATGAAATGACAAACGTTGTTTGACATGTAAATCTGCAGATCCTAACCTGTATTCTTCTGTTGCGGATAATTGCTCCAACAAGTTTTGCAAAGCCTACAATACCATCTATAAGCTCACCTGTACTGTCTGCAACCTTAGCTATATTGGCCAAAGTAAAAATCCTCTTCATCTTAGGATTAATGGTCACAGGTCTCTAGTTAACAAGTTCTCTAATTCAGGAGTGAACCCCTCCACAAATGCTAACCAGTACTCTACCTTTGAATTAGAGCATTTCCATACTCATGGTTTTGACAAAGTGAAAATAGAGGTACTACATATTATCCCTGACCTCTATGCTCGGCTAGAAACTGAATCCCTTGAAATTTTGCAGCATCAGTCTCTTTATCCCTATGGTCTTAATTCCACTCTATCTGACAATAAGCATAATCAACATAAATTTTCAATACGTGAACTCTTCTTTCTTGTTAATAATAAAAGCTGCACTAGAGGTAATAGAGGACAGAGGTTATTTCGCACATCAAGCAAAGTTGATTTTGCTAACTTGCTAATAACTCTGGATAGCTTTAAAACTGGCACTAATTTTGTTAAAAACACTTACAAAATACTCAAGTCCTTCAAGCACTCTGTCCTTAAAAGTTTTTTCAAATTCTGGAAAGAAACTGCTGACCATGTTGATAAGCATGTTTTCGCTTTGGTTCTAGACATTCTTAAACATATTCTTAAAGATAAAATTTCTCTTAAAGAATTTTCCAGTAATTTTGTAACCATCAGGTTTCTAAATAAAGCCTATGATCATCTCAATGTAAGGAAGCTGTTCTACAATAATGCAATTTTTTTTCCCATCCACAGGCACCAGTCTATTGTAAGTTTTAAATATGTTAAGACCTTAGGGTCAATAGTTAAAAACTACAAACTTAACTCTTCGAGTTACATTCCTGTAATTACTACATGTTCTTGTGATGAACATAAAGAAACAGTACACTATGATAAGAATTACAACCATATTATCACCGGAAACTTGAGTTTTGTTGAAAATGAAAAGCTTAGGAATTTATTAGAGTATGGTTCTAAATTTAGACCTTCCTTCACAATTTCCAAAGAAAGGATTCTTGAGAGCTTCACTCAAGATGTTAATAGGTACATCGTAAAAACCAGTTTAACGTACAATCAGCCTATTGAGGCCTTCGCAGAATGGAAATATAATGTAATCAATAGCTTCACCTGTGAGTTGGCAGGTCTGGACTTTTGTTTCGATAGAAATCTCTTTTTCTCTGGAGAAGCTAAAAGGTCACTCTCCAAACTACAAGACCTGTTTATTTTTACCACTACGGATAAAGCTAGCAATAATTTTGCAATTATCTATAAGAAGTTCTATTTTGAATTGTTAACTATGGAACTCAATAATAGAGTAACGTACGACCCCGTAAGTTATTCTACCAAGCAGTTAGGAAATCGGTTTAAGGCATTCTTCAAGAAACTTAAAATTCCACAAACTAGAAGATATGAGCCTGAATTTCCATTTCTTTTTGCAACGGTTAAGTTTCATAAAGATCCTGTGAGGTTCAGGTTCATAGCTAGTGGAGTAAGGAGTCATAAAAAGAAAATAGATCTTGCTTTTGAAGATGTCTTAAAGAAGGTTTTGAAACACATTAGAAACTGTACTAATTTGATGTACAGAGATTTTTGGATAATTAATAATAATGCAGAAGTAATTTCTACTATACTCAAAGTTTGTCCCTTAGATATTAATAGTTATGATTTTGAGAACCTATACACTAATCTGCCTCTATCAGATATAATCACTACCTTTAAAGAGCTGTATGCAGAATTTAAACTTAACCAATTTGTTAATGTAGGAACTTGGAACTCTTATCTCAATTGCTGCATAAAAAATAACCATATCTTATATAATAATACTCTCTATAAGCAAGTGAACGGTATTCCCATGGGAACATCAACATCCACGAATATCGCTAATCTATTCCTGTTCTTTAAGGAATATAAATTCATTAAAAATCACCCCACCTGCTCAGATAACTACCTTTACACATTTAGATATATTGATGATCTGCTGTGTATCAATAATTCAGAAGTTATAGAGAGTGATTTCGATAATATCTATCCTAGCTCTCTTAACTTATGTAAAACCAACCACAGTAATCAGGAACTTGAGTTCCTAGACTTAAGCATTAAGCTCAACAGAGGTAACCCATCTATTAGCCTCTTTGATAAAAGAGTTAATTTTCCTTTCAAAGTAATTAAATATCTACACTGGAATAATAACATATCAACCAAAGTAATTGAGAATGTACTAATTTCTCAGGTCCTAAGAATTTCAAGAATTTGCAGCAACAATTTGGACTTCAATTACCACATTAATATACTATTAGATAGTTTTCTAGAGAACAGAAATTCCTTCTTCTTTCATCAAAAGAACTTTAAAAAAAATTATTCTAAATAATAGAGTAAGGTTGGCAGATCTGCTTTAATTTTCTACACAGTTAATAATATGATTCTGACCAATCAAAGCCGTAAGGAAGTTGGCCAGAGGATGCCTATTAACTACTAAAAGGAACCTTAGTGCTATGGATATGAAGGTCCTATTAAAATTAAAAATTAAATAATATAGACAAAATCACAAAAAAAGCTTAAAAATCTGTTTATAAAAGAAAATAAAAACAAATAAAAAAGAAAACTAGTTATTCATCACTAGGATAGCTATACTAAAAATAGTAAAACTAACATTAAAATTAATAAGATTCTGATTAATCTATAGAAGCTCACTAAGGTGATTTAATACATGCAAAGATCATTAAATACACCACTCGTGTATTTTATAATATTTCTCATGTATTCTGGAGAGTTAATTCTGCTCTTTCTGATCATACAGATCCACAGTCTTAAGTATATATATATATTTTTTTCTCTGGTTAAAATCTCCGCGAGTTGGTTTCTTTCAGTATGAGGAGGCCATCAGCCCCACCCACACTGCCCCCAGCGACTAGGGAGTGGCAGAAGTGTTAGGACGCATGGGGAAGAAGTCAGCCATGTTTTACTCTTGTGAGGAGAAAGTTTAGTTGCACAAGTGGTAAGCTCTCTTCCTTGTATTTGGGTTTTAGGTTTTATAAGTTCAATGTTTGTACTTCATGTACTTTTTTTCTCTGTTGATTTTTTGCTTTTCAGCTTTTAGGCACTGGCTTGTCTGTTAACATTTTTGCGGGTTTTAACTCTTTCTTTTCTTGGTAACTTTGCGCGTCTTTTGGGGAACTTAGGCACAGCAAATGGCTAAGCATAGTTCCTTTTCTTTGCGCTGTATTTTCAAAGTAGTTAAGTTCTTAATAACTACTTAATTATGCACTTAAAGCACTGCTGAAATACTTTGTACATATTGCAACTAATTGTTTAAGTCATATAACTTTCACAAAGTTTTCTTTAGTTAATTATTGTCTTTAACTTATTCTCGTTTTCGTGTTGTCTGAAGTTGTAGAGTAGGGGGTTTTAGAATAAAGTTTTCTTTCAAAAAATCTGATTTTTAAAAAATTAATATTTCCTTTTTTAATTGCAATGTAAAAATTTGGATTTCTTTTGCATTGTTTTTCAGGTTTAAATTCTCTCTCAGGCGAACTTGGCATTTCGTTATAGCCGAAAATTATTTCTAATTATTATGTCACTCTCACAGCTTGAGTTCTCTTTAATCTTCTTCTCTCTGTTTAATAGTAACAGATGAAGAGCATGGGTCGGGCCAGGAGGGTTATGGATGCAAGCGAAATTGTTAACTAGTGCTAGGTCATACAACTCTGCGGAGGACATGACATATATATATTTTTTAAAACAATTTTTGGTGGGCATGTTACTTGCATCTATGGCCTTGCAGAAACCCATTTCCAACTAGGTCTTTGTGGAAGTGAGAAAATGCAGAGTTTTTGCTGGTCCTTGATAAAGCCAAGGCTCAGTATTCTCGACACCTTCCACATTCAGTTGTTTTATTTTATTTTTTTATCTTTTCTCCTTTTACTCACACCGGTAGATACATAACCTTTTCTATGTTGTACTTGGTATGAGTCAAAAATATATATGTATTTTTTTGCTTAGGTCTCTTCTTAATAGAATATATATATATATCTCAGGGGATGTAAGGTCAGGTGATGCGTAACATCACAGCCTCTCCTTGACAAATGTCAACCCCGCCTTCTCGTGGTGCATCCTGTTCCCACTAAAGGGGCTCTGACGACCGCCAATAGCGGTATAACTATACCATCGGGATTAGAGGAAATGCTATCCCACACTCACCAACCCGCTTGGCCAGCGTGGTGAGTTATGGCCAAACCCCTCCAAAATGACTCCACAACTTAAATCTTGGCCCTCAGTCTCCGGCAGCTGGAATGTACCTGGCCAAGGCAGCGGCCAGTGCGACATGAAGGCAGAGGGTGCTAAGAATCCCCGGAGGACCGGACTAGGCTGCCATCTGATGCTGACCTTGGCAACGTACAATGGACGCTCCCTATCTTCTGATTCAAGGCTTCTTGAATTGGAAGAGGAACTACAAAGGATCAAGTGGGACATCGTGGGGCTAAGTGAGGTAAGGAGAAAAGGAGAAGATCTCATCGAACTGAAAAGTGGACATCTCTTCTACTATCGTGGGACAGATACTGGCAGAACTAGTGGGGTTGGATTTATAATAAACAAGAAACTGAAGGACAAAGTGGTAGAAGTTGAAAGTTCCTCTGACAGAGCTGCACGACTCGTTATCCAACTATCGAGAAGATACCAGGCTCAGATTATTCAAACTTATGCACCCACCACAAGTCATCCTGAAGAAGAAATTGAAGAATTTTATGAGGAAATTCGTCATCTAAATAATAAAGGTAAGCAGCACTTGAAGATAATTATGGGAGATTTCAATGCAAAAATAGGGCAACGGCAACAGAATGAAACTTCAGTAGGTAAATTCGGTCACGGCAACAGAAACCAGCGTGGAAATACTCTCGTTGAGTTTGCAGAGGCAGCAGGGTTTTTCATCTTGAACTCCTTCTTCAAGAAAAAGCCACACAGGAAATGGACATGGAGACATCCAAATGGGACGACAAGTGAAATTGATTTTAATATGTGTAACAAAAAATTCGTCATCGAAGACTGCAGTGTGCTGAACAAGTTCAACACAGGTAGTGACCATAGATTGGTGAGATGTAAGATGCACCTCAACACTAAACTTGAACGTGGCAAGCTCATAAGACAAACAAAATCTATTGACATAACCAACCTTAAAAAACACCATAATACCTTCAAGTTGGAACTGAAGAACAGGTTCTCTGCTTTAGAAGGCCTAACATCGGAAGAAGTGGACATCTCTGAAGTTAACAGAAAAGTAACCAAAGCTCTTATGGAAACAGCAACAAAATTAGCTGGGTCTAAGAACAAGTTGCATGTAAATAAATTATCAGGAAAAACGAAAATGTTGATGCAAAAAGAAGAAGAGATGAGGACAACTAAAGAAGATGTGACTTCCAAAGTGGAATATATAGAGCTATGCAAGACAGTACGAAAAAGTATCACTGAAGACGTAAGAAAATTCAACTGTGAACTAGTGAGGAAAGCAATTGAAAACAACCAAAGCCTAAAGATAACAAAGGGACATCTCAGTAAGGGAAGAAAACAGATTATGGCACTGAGAAAAGAAGATGGTTCTGTAACAAGAAATAGAGGCGAAATTTTGACAAGAGTGAAAGATTTCTACTCCAAATTATATGAAAGGGATGATACATGCACTCCAGACATCATGAAAGATACCAGTACCAGAGTTCCTCCAGTCCTTCCAGCAGAAGTTGCACATGCAATCAAGAACATGAAGCGGGGAAAAGCTCCAGGAGAAGATGGAATTACTGTAGACATCATACAAGAAGCAAGTGGAGAAATCGAAACAGTACTCGCCCAAATTTTCACTCGATGCCTTAATGAAGGAAAGATTCCTGAGGATTGGAACACCGCTACACTGATCCTGCTACATAAGAAAGGTGACATTGAGGATCTCGGAAACTACAGACCTATCAGCCTCCTATCAGTAGTTTATAAAATCTTCACTAAAGTTCTTTCACACCGCTTGAAGGTAACACTGGACATGGCTCAACCGAGAGAACAAGCTGGATTCAGGAGTGGCTACAGCACAATAGATCATATCCACGTGCTGAGAGAACTGATTGAAAGAGCAAGGGAATATGAACTTCCATTGTGCATGGCTTTTATCGATTATGAAAAAGCTTTTGATTCAGTGAAACCATCAGCAGTTACAATGGCTCTGAAAACCTGCGGTATTGAAGATGCATACATTAATATTATTAATAACATCTATGAAAATGCAAGTGCAAAGATTCGGCTGTTTGAAAATACAACACACATAAAAATTGGAAAGGGAGTGAGACAAGGTGACACCATATCTCCGAAGCTCTTTAATGCCACATTGGAGGGTGTTTTTCAGTCACTGAGCTGGGAAAACAAGGGGATAAAGATTAATGGAGATTATCTAACCCACCTTCGTTTTGCTGATGACATAGTCATTTTTGCAACTAGCCCATCAGAGCTGCAGAGTATGATCCAGGAACTTGCCGACAAGAGTAAAGAAGTGGGATTAAAAATGAACTTTCAGAAGACAAAAGTGATGTTCAATGCTTTTACAAGAAATGAAGATTTATCGATTGATGGAGAAAAGCTGGAGATAACAGATACGTACGTTTATCTTGGACAGCAGATATCAAGTGAGGGTCACATTGATGAAGAAATTAATCGGCGTACAAAACTTGCCTGGAGAGCTTTTGGAAGAAACAGCATAATTTTCAAGAGCAATATGCCATTATGTCTTAAAAGAAAAGTGTTTGATCAATGCATCCTTCCAGTGCTTACGTATGGTGCAGAGACGTGGACCTTAACTAAAAGAGACATACAAAGGCTGCAGACAACTCAAAGAAGCATGGAGAGGTGCATACTTGGTGTAACCAGGAGAGATAAGAAGAGGAACTCGTGGATCCGAAAAATGACAAGAGTGGAAGACATCATGATCAGAGTTAAATCCCTGAAATGGCAATGGGCTGGACATACTGCCAGAAGGACAGATCATCGATGGACAGCCGAAATTTTAGATTGGATTCCAAGGGACAGGAAAAGACCCAGAAGAAGACCACATGGGAGATGGGTGGATGAAATTCGAAAGTATGCAGGGGTGACATGGAGAAGACTGGCACAAGACAGACCGTTGTGGAGGAAACTTGGGGAGACCTTCGTCCAGCAGTGGATTGATAATGGTTGACAATGATGATGATGATGATATATCTCAGAAATGTGCTAGAAGTGAAGGCTAGTGAATATTTTACTTGGTATAATGCTAAATCAACTAGTGGACTAACTGCTTCAAAAAGTGATGTTTCTAGGGATGGTTTAGGGGTACTGAATAAAAGTGTGGTGTTTTGTAGGGATGGTAATAGGGGTACAAAATCATATTTGAATTTACTGCCAAGTATTTCAAAGGTGAAGGATACAGACCCTCCCCCCTACATTGAAAACATTAAATGATACAGAACTTAACCTAGATTTTAGAATAAAATTAAAATAGTAATAACAAAAGTCAAAATTTGCAATAGGTTTAATACGGCAAACAAAGTACTCATGTATGTCTTTATTTTAAATTAGTTAATCTAAAATTATGAGTTCTTTTTCTTTTTTTGTTTGTTTTGGTAGGCATTGAAAATTTTGCAATAGTATTTAACATTTTGAAATTTTTTTATTAATTTTTTACATTTATGTTTTTAAGGCCATCCCCTTGAAAACATATAAACCAGGCACTGTACTTAGATGAGATCACAGAAATTAAACATTTTATGTTCTAAAGAAAACAATATGTATCATCAAAATGTTCCAAATTAGATACTGGAACTTTTTTTCCTTTTTTTACTAGCTCGTCTTTCTGAACATTACTCACTCTACACTTCAAATTATGCATGATATTTTTTTAGTAGTTATCAAAATTTTGTAACAGTATTATTGCTAATATACAGGGTGTCCACAAAGTCTCTTTACAACTTTGCAACTTTATTATGGATACACTGTATGAGATAGAAAAACGTGATTGAGCACATAAGTAAGAGCAAAGACAAGTTTTTTCTACCTCATTACAAAAGCTCAATATGCGCACCATTTGTTGCACATAGAACATCTAGCCGAAACTCCAGTTCCAATCATGTGCACTGCATCAGTCCTCAATAATGGTCAAAATGGCATTGTTAATCCTCGATTTCAGGTCATCAATGTCCTGCACCTTTGTCTGATACACGATATCCTTCACATATCCCCATACTAAAAAGTCCAGTGGTGTGACGTCGGAAGAACAAGTTGGCCATGCAAGTGGACCATCCCGCCCAATCCCCCTCTCAGGGAATGTTATGTTTAAAAAGTCCCAAATGTGCCATCCCCAATGTGGTAGCATACTGTCCTGTTGGAATATCATGCTTGGTTGAAGGTCCTCCAACTGTGGCACAACATACTCATGCGAAACATCCAGGTAAACATCTGCCGTCACTGTTTTCTCACAAGAAAAATGGTCCAAGGGCTCTGTTATGCATAACACTGCACCACACGTTCACTTTAGGACTGTCTCTCACAAGTTCCATAAACACATGAGGATTTTTAGACCCCCAAATCCTGACATTATGTCTGTTTAACTGCCCAGAGGCAGGAAAAGTTGCCTCATCTGTAGAACAAACATGTGAGAAACTTAGGATCTTCACTCAGTCTATCCAGCATCGCTTCTGCAAATTCTTTTCATCGTGGTCTATCGTTTGCCTCAAGTGCTTGTAACAGTTGCACTTTGTATGCATATAAGCATAGATATCTGTGCAGAACCCTGTGCACCGTGGACCAGGGCATTTGTAGTTCTCTGGCAGCGGAACGAACGGACTTCTTCGGGCATCGTGAAAATGAACCATGAACGTGTTCTATGTCTTCATTCAATGTTCGTGGGCGGCCACTATGATCTTGGTCCAACATGGACCCAGTCTCCATGAATTTCTGGTGCCATTGGCAGATACTAGGATGAGATATCGGGATTTCCCCATACTTAGTCTGGAAATTTCAATGCATTTGTATATCAGGTTTTATTTCGATGAACCATGCGACGCACTGTGCTCTCTCTTGTGGGGACCACATTTTCATGGAACAGCACCTGCTACATCAGTGCGTGACCTATAACAAAAAATGATGTCAATTAAAACTTTGATATTTACAGTATATTATACAACAAATACCATTAACTTACATAGTACAAATATGTAAAGTTGTAAAAAGACTTTGTAGAAAGAAACCGGGACTAAATTCGCAAAAAATAATTTTCGACACGTGTTGTGTGATGCAGAAATTTCTCATTTTTTACTGTCTTCTCTGCTTTTGGATCCCAAAAAGTACAAATGAAATCTCACGTGAAAATATGTGTGGTGTTTGTTTTCTTATAATTTTGAATAAGACTTTTTTTTTTTTTTTAATTTTTCAGGGAAAAGCCTGGAGAACAGAGACGCATTCTTCAAAGAGGACTTGAAGTGATAAGAGGTATTGGAAATCATGGCCTTGATGTTCAGCTTGTTGTTTATTTAGCTCGAATGTTTGGTGACAAGGCTTCCTCATGTACAATGGTAAGATTAATGAAATCAGAGACTACAGTCTTGTGACAATTATATATATTAAGATAATACATTTGTCACAAATAGTTTATTTTGTCAAGTCGACCAAGATTTCGTTGGGTTCTGACCTAGCATCATCAGGATGAAGCTAGGTCAGAACCCAGCAAAACCTTGGCCGACTTAAAAAAAATAAAATATTTATGACAAACATTATAATACTGTATATACAATGGCAAGATATTGTGTATCATATGAAAATCATTTTGATGTGACTAAACAGAGGAATTTAGGGAAGTAATACTAGGAGTAGAATTAAGTAGGCAGGAATTTAAAGTGCAGTCAATTGCTATTTTGCATGCCAGCTGTAGCTTCGTTGAATTGAACAGTGTTTCCATTTGACAAGAAAAACAGTATCCAGCATTTTCTTTTATGGCATCATATACGCAGTAGGAGCAAGATATCTGGAAACCGCCCCTTCCTCCCCCATCTGATGTTTTGATCATTTTCAGTATGGCGGTGAACACGCGAAAATTGTTTGTGTATGCAACATTATCTGTGATGCATGACATATCAGGCAGAGCTGTAACAGTGGTTGTAATGGATAAGTGTATGAGATTTGACCCTCGTAGAAAAGGGTATTTTCATCAGATACAGAACAGAGTGGCAGTATCTGGGAAATGGCAAACTTGATTGGCTATTTACAGGCTGCCATAGTTGAAGTGTACCAAGATTGGATGAAAAAAGGCACAATGCATATAATTGGCAGGTTGGTGTTGGATGGCCATTGCTGCTTAATGCTCGGGGGGGGAGAAAAAGGCGGCTCAGCCATATTGCATATTGTCCGAAACAATAGGCTTGCTACCCTAACAGTGCAATAATCCCTCCATCATATGGGTCTATGGTGTAAATGCACTATAGCACATTATAGGCAGCTACTGGAGTTAACCAGAAGATGTCAGGAGTGGATCATGGAAGATTGGAAAAAAGTTGCCTTCTCCAACAAATCACATTCCCCACTGCTTCAAGTGGATGGACACTGGCGGATAAGGTGAGCAGCTGTGGAGAAGATGATACAAGATGCAGTGACCCCACAGGTACAGGCAGGTAGTGGGATTGTAATGTTCTGTACAATATTTTCCTGGGTCACTCTCTGTCCACTGATAGCAGTGGCTGACCCCCTGAACATCACCACGTACCTGTACATATATCATTGCAGTTCAGGTTCTTCTGTTCATGCTGAGTGTGTTTCCAGATCAAGATGGAGTTTTCCTGCTGGTTTGTAGCTGAACCTGATTCTGTGCTCTCTGTTTCATTCATTCACCATGGCATTGATTGAAAGTTCAGCCAACAGTTCCAACATGTTATGTCCATACCTACCAAATTTTATGGTTTGCATGTAGAATTTATGGAAATTCTACTTGTTATATGAGTATTTTATGGAATAAAACATTTTAAATAGTTTGTCCCCTCACCCCCAACTAGGTTAGTGCCATCTAGATAGCACTTAAAATATTTGGAAGGGAAAATAAGTAGTCCAAAGGGCCAGCATTCCTGTACTTTCTGGTGTACCTGATCCCAACTTCACCTGATTGTGTGTCCCAATGCTTTTCTTGTAGCATAGCTAGTAAGGCTCTGTAGAAAGGCTATAGGATTAAGATTGGTTGTAACTTCTAAAAAAAGATAGACAAAAAAAAAAAAATCAGCCTCACATGAGACTTAATTTTTTTTTAAAGTATTGTAACATTTTAGCACAAAAATTCAAGGTAAAAACCTTAAGTTAAAGTAAAAAGTTACCAAAATATGGCTATGATTTTGCAATTACAAATGAAATTTTTATCTTTGTGTGTAACCTAATGATAGATCATAATGTGATAATTATGTGTTGATTGCATTTTAATCATTATTAGTTAAAAATTCTGCCTAATATCTCTTAACTATAGCATATGAAATCAATAAAATTGACATATGTTCATAATAAATCAGCTTTTAATTTATATGTTTGATATGAAGACATTTGATACATCAGTTAGTCGAACATATCAATTACACCTTCACAGTAATTTTGTTTACAGATTTCAATTCTTGAAAGTTTGCCTGTCTATTTAGGCCCGTATCATTCAGGAGTGAACTGTGAAACATAAGGATGACTTCCATGGTGGTTCGCATAGCCTGATAAGAATGCTAATGAACAAATTTAGGATCATATGGAGCTGTAGCATATGGAATCTCCACCATGGACACTGGATGAGCTATGGGCAGCATTTATATGGATATAGTAAAGCATACACCAGTGGACACCTGAGGGATTGTGGAGTCCATGCCTCATTGCATGTCTGCAGTGGTGGCAGCTCACGAAAGACTTACACATTATTAACAAATAGGTGGTCGTAATGTTTTGCACGTACAGTGTATGATGATGGTGGTTAGAGACTTCTGCAAATTGTTTCCTGGCAAGTCAAGGAATATGGAGTAGATCGTGTATTATTAGTTTGTCAATTGAAAATTTTAGGTACATGAAAAGGTTTTACGATATAAAGTTACAAGACTGAGTTTTGTCATTTTAGCTTCTTCCAAAAGGAAATTGCAATTTTTAAATTTTTTAGCAAAATTGTACTAAGGAAGACAAGTTCACAGTTTTTTTCATTTTTATGTTTGATGTTCTTTTAAATGATGACTGAATGCTGTATATTACATTGAGTTTGATACATTCCTCATGAAGTTTTGTGTTTTGATGTTGAAGATTTTGGTTTTAAATAGTTAAGATTGTTTTACATATCTAATAACTTTATGAAGAAATAAAATGGTTAAGTAGACATAGAACCAGCCTTGTAGAAAGCATTTTGTATATTTTGCGACTATTTCATACCTGCTAATCATCCTGCTTTAGGTGGGAGTATCCCAATTTTGTCATTTCTTCCACCAATCTTGACTGCCTGTGTGAATCTTCCGCTTTTCGATCATATGGAGAAATTTGTTTGGGCTGTTGTGGAGAGTAGTATGAATTTTTTTAATCATAACTATTAAAACTTTAAAATACGCTTAAGTTACATTGGAAACTTAAAGTAAGGAAAGCTTTCAACTGATAACTTCAGTAGATTTCAACCTGGAAACGGATAGATGATGGTAAGTTGTTGCCAGATCCACAAAGTCATGTTCATTAATTCTTTTTTTTTTAAATTGATTTCCATGTTATTGGAATTAGTTTTTGGAGCTGAGAAAAATTTCCATACTTTCTTGATAATGTATCAAAAAAATGGCTAATGAGAATGCTTACACCATTATGAAAATACTTACTGTTTTTCACCTTTCCTTATCCTCAAATTTTCAATGTATTATTCAAAAATATTTAAATGTAAAAAGTGTTTTATTTATATATTGATAGTTGTGTTGGAAAGCATTTCAAGAGTAATGACAGATTTGTTGTCTAACTATAGATTTTTTTTAGCCATATACTGTATTTTTGGGTTATACATATTTTCTTATTCTGTAATTTCTTCAATAATTAAATTGAAGCCAACATAGGAACAAATCTGTTTCAAAATTATCACAGCATAGTACATAAAGTTTTTGTAGAAATTAAACATGATTACATTTTCACAGTGACAGTTTTTGGTATTTAATTTTTTATTTGTGATTCTAACTAAGTTCCTTATTGGGTGCAGTGAACATAATTTTCAACATTCTGCATTAAGTTTGTTCAAAACTGTAGGGTTTTTTTTTTTTTTTTTTTGTAGCTTGCACATTGAACAGACCTGTGGCTTCACTATGTTTTAAGTAGGAGTATGTGGATCACAACTGAAGAAAAAAATTCAAAAGTCCTGGAACTCTGTGATTGAATAAAACTATGAAACATTTTTTTAGGTATTCCCATAACTAGTGTTGATGCATCCTATATGCCAAATTGCTTTAAGAACTTTGAGTTAATTCTTTTATGCTTTTCTTGAATTCTGAACATTTACATTCTTCTTAATGTGGCTCATTTAAAATGATGTAAAATACTTTGATCGTGGGTGCTTATTTTCCTAAATTTCTGGAAATTCCCGCATTTTTTTTTTTTTAGAAATTTTTTACATTTTTCTCTTAGAAAAAAAATTAAGCCAAAGTAAAAAAAAAAAAAATTCTGTTCTTTGTTTTAGGGTGTCTGTTTGCATTGAATTTTGTGTGTGCTGAACTTTTGTTCAATCTAATTGCAAGTAGCAGCACAACCAATGGCAGGACTGCTGTGTACAAAAAAGGGTGATAGCTGTCACAGGCCTTCCCCTGTTCACTGGGTTTGTGGCCAAGGAAAAACTCAGTTCCACTGGGAGTTGGGAAGTCCGACTGCCAATCTACCCCAGAACTGCCAACTATTATGGATTTTCAATCAACTGTATAGAATTACAGATCATACCCAGAAAATTATGAAAACTCTATTACTAGTCTGTCTGCAGCACAGTTTGTGAATGAACCTCTAACTTTTGATAAACAGTAGGGCTGCGAAATATCGGTATATTGTGAAAAACCTGTATCGATTTCTCATCAGTGTTCTGATTTCTGGACGAGCTACACTACATAGCGGTGTATCGTGAAGGCTGATGTGGACATTGGAGCTTCAAGCACATTGCTAAGTTTAAAATAGTATAACTATGCCAGACATGCAACTCTCCAGATTTAGGCGGGAGACTTCGGATTTTCAGCTCTTTTTCCTGCTCTCTCGATGAATGTCAAATTCTCCTGATTTTCACCAGGAATTAGCCATTAGGATGATCGAAATTCCATCAACCACCGTGATTTTGAACTACCTGTGAAATTTTTTTCTTTCTGCGTCTATGCAAGGTGGCATTGTAGTCATCAATTTCGTGCTTTTCCTCTCCTCCTGCCTGCAAAAAGAAAGCCTGGTGGTTCAATTGTCTAAGCGCTGGCTTCTGACCAATTGTCTGAGATGGGTCGGAAAAAATTTGCTTTAAAAAAAATTCTCCCAGTCCAATTGTCATACAATGCCTTCAGCAAAGATCTCACCCACTCTAGCACTAGAATGCCGAGGAGGGTCAGTAATTGATTGATATATGGAAGGTGCCCTGTCTTCTAGCAGTTCAGTCTTTCGACCCCTAGCCTCAACAGAGCCACGCACATTCTAAGTGATGATAAACAGTTGAATTGCAACGAATTCACTTAACGACAGAAAGGAGTAGTTACAGTTGTCCTCGCCTTGTAACGAAAGGTGATGTTAGTACAATGTTTTTTATCATCTTCTCCTTCGCGCAGAACCTAATTAGAAGAAACTAAAAACAATTGGCTGCCATTTTATGTATAAGATACAACAACATGTGGGCCATCTTGCGTTTTCATTACCTTACTCAATTGGCGTACCAGAAAATGAATTTCAGTGGGGGGAGGTGGTGTTGATTTTTGCCCTGCTTTTTTTCTCCAGAACTTTTAGTGAACCAATAATATTGCTGGAAAATTGTTCCTATGTCTAGAAAATGTCAATAAAAAATAGCACTCTTGTGGTTTTATGAGCTGTAAAAATCTCCCGATTTTCAGATTTTGAAGGTTGGCGTGTCTGCTATGCTAATGATTCAAATTCCTTGGCGTAGAATTGAACTAGAGTTTCCAAGCTTTTGCACATCAACCAGATGACTTTTTCAAGGAAGGTAGACGGCCAGACAGTAATTGGTGTACAGTTCCTATTTATTAATTACATTGCTAAGTTATCGCAGTACCGCTACTCAAAAAGCTGGAACATAGTGCAAGCTACAGAGCCTTGGTCACATCACAAAGCAAACACAATCTTAAAACCGGTTTTGATTGATCCATTTCAGGGCGTCAGCGATGCTACATGTTTGCGGTTATCAGCAAATTTTGAAGCTCCTGCTATAGTTTTCTGTTGTTGAGGAAGTAGGAGGCAGGTTTTTTTTTTTCGTATAGGTATTGATCTATGTTAATTTCAGAAAATTTGAGTTGATTTCAGGAAGTTTGATTTCACAGAATAAGCACCCCTGTTTGATGCTAACATGTGTTTTAAATATTTCAGATATTCCATTTTTAACTAGTGTGGAGATTTACGAGCTTTTGTTATTCTGGCCTTATGTTTAAAACAGCTTTGTATATATTTCTGGTACAGATGTTTGGCCAGTTATGGAGTGTGAATAGATAGTGTTTGCCATGCTGTGTGGAAAAATATTCAGTCATTTATTTGCTGTGATGTTTTTGTGATATAAGTGTATGAAAGGTGAAACTGTTCATGGTCCAACAATTTTCATTGTAAATATTTTTCAGACATTGAAAGAAAATGAAGATAAGACAAAATCTAAGAAACTTCATCTGAATCATCGCTGTGCCCACTACTGGAATGTAGCACTGGGGATGCTGCAAAAGTTAGAACAAAATCAAGTTATGAGGACTCCTAAAGAATGCATGTTTGTCAGCCACAACAAAGATTTATCAAGTGATGAAATTTCAAAACTTATAGAAGAAGGGCATCTTTTCCTTGCTTGTCAAAAAATGAACTCTGGAAAATTGGAAGAGGCTGTTTCAACTTTTTGTAAACTGACTTCGCCTTTTGCTTCCTATTACATGGCTTTAGTAAGTTCCTTTTTTTAAAAAAAAATTCTCTTTATTCTTTTTTCCATTAATTTATATGATATTTGAGTTTAGATATCACTTTTATTTTACTTTACTCAGAGTTAAACATGGAGAACAGTTCTTAGTCACACCAAAAGTCAGAAACACCTGTTGGGAGAGAGTGAAGTAAGCAAATTCTTCAGCGAGCAATGCTTTTATATATGAGTTGTATATTAATTGCTGGATATTGAATTGCTACTGTGCTGTTGATTTGTTTGAAAACAACGCATTATATATTACAGTAAACATTCATTTATCTATCAAGTTTGGGTGATTGCTTCTGCCATTAGAGAGAATAGTGACATGTAGTATACAATATTAAAGTGGGATATGATGAAAAATTAAACCGTTAAACACGGATATATATTACAGATAAAGGATTAGATACAGCAGTCATCAAGTTCATTATTGAAGACAAAAGCAGGATGCAAAAACTGCAGGGGCAGTTATATTCAGTGAAGGAATTTTAATAGGGTCCTGATGTTTCAACGTAAACTAGCCACATAATAATACTTCATTGAACTGCTCAAGTTTAGGCTTTCCAATGTTTCTTCAGTCACCTGTAGCTTTATTGCTACTTGTAGAATGAGGAGCAAAGTTTTAATGATTCAATTGTTTGAGATAAATATTTGACAAATATTACATGCATGCATTAATATATTATTTTTCACACTTCTTTGTTTTCTTAACAGTTCTAACTTTATGTAGAATAGTTGACACATTTGTTTTTACTGCATAGTGTTACAATTTTAGATGTGATGCTTCAGAGATATAGTCTTCTTAATGGTTATAAATAAGTAAT
The DNA here is from genome assembly GCA_039090855.1 of Macrothele yani. Taxonomy (NCBI): domain Eukaryota; kingdom Metazoa; phylum Arthropoda; class Arachnida; order Araneae; family Macrothelidae; genus Macrothele; species Macrothele yani. The sequence continues at coordinate 25,057,556 of CM077027.1, read as the reverse complement.
GCTGCTGAAATAACGCATCACAGTGCTTCTTAATTGAGAATTAAGCATGGTTGTTAAGTCCTCAGGTTCATGCATAAAATGTGCATTGTCACTGAAAGACTGAAACTTCCAGACTGTACTTTGGGGATTCCATGCAATGCTGGATAGTGTCCTGATAGATCCATAAGCTGGTTGTAATAGGATTTATTGAAATAAGCATGCTAGAATGACATCCTTAAGAGATGAGTTGGATAATGAACCTTTACTGTATTTACTTATGTAAGTTTAAATATTCATTATCTTTACATTATTTTGATTTTTTTAAAAGGACCTAGAATATCTCGCCAAGTACCCACGTTTAAAAAATCTCTAGAACCCTAGGATCCAGCTTGATAACAATGCAGCAGCAGCTCTGAAGAGTTGTTGTCTATGGACTTCAGATTTTATGCTTTAAAGTTACTGGAGTTCATTTGTATGCAAATACATGAGATTAAAATGCTTTAGAAATATGTCAAAAATAAACATCTATTTTACAGAAGAACATATTTACATTTCCATCACTACATTATTAGTGTCTGCATCTTTTTTATACCTTTGCTAACTCTGATTTGTCAGAAATTTTGATCAATATTGTTTTTTCACAGCAGATCATTTGTATAATTCTGTGTGATAGAATGAGTCATAAGTGGTATGAATAAAAGATTAGCTTGTAGGATAAATATGATGCCAGAAAAAACAAACTTGTATTTGAAAGCCATGTGACATTCACAAATGCCATATCATTTTTTGTTTCAAAACGTATTATTCATTTCTGCATAACCAGTCTTTTTTTTTTTTTACTTCTGTAGGCTCTGAAAAGGTCAGCACTGAAGGAAGTTGAGGGCAAGTCCATGAGAGACATTGATGTGAAAACATGGAACATTCGCACTGCTCTTTTAAACAAAGCCAAAGAAGCTATGTGTATTTCTATGGATCGGCTTAAAGGAGACAAGAGTCATCCTCTGAATAAGGTTTTCTGTGTTGAGATTGAAGACATTGAAAGAGAACTAAGTAAATATTTGAATTCCTCTTGTAAGTTTCTTTGTTTTTAATATATGTGTTTGAAAGTAGACTAAAGGTTTGTTATCTATATTTTTAATATTGTATAATATATGAGGGTGGTTCAAAATGGACTTGGATTTTTTATTGTAACTCTCCATGCTCCGTACTGATTGTCACAATCAGTACGGTGAATAAGTGTGAGCTTCCCGTTCATGCCAGCAGTGGTTTTGTCCACGCAGCACGTGTGAAGTGCAATTGTGGGAAGCATGGAGTCTGTAGAGGTGACAGTGAGTGCGGAATAGTGTTTTATTATTGAATTTCATCTGAAGGAGGTGAAACCCACTGAAATTTTGCAAAGATCGCTAGCGTAGTACGAGGATAAAACATTGTTGAAGGTAAGTGTTGACAATTGGCACAACAAATTTACCGAGGGCCAAAAAAAGTAGCAAAGTATAGATATGTATCAGCTACTGGCTGTGACTGAAGTGTATGTCAATCTTGTGCAACAGGTTACTTTGGGAAAAACAAACAAAAAAAGCAGGAGGATGAGGTTAAGTGACATAGCTGCAATTGTCAACATCATTACTGGTAGTGTAGACAAAATCATCCATGAGCACCTGGTGCTCAGAAAAGTGTGTGCATGATGAGTAACAAAGGCATTGACATTTGATCAGAAGTTGTTTCATATCACCATCCGACAGAGCTTTTGCATCATTTTAAGTCTGAGGGAGGTGTATTTCTGTAGCAGAACATGACCAGTGATGGGTTAGTTATTTTACTTCAGAAACCAATAAAGCCAGCTGTTAATGGGACTACAAGGATTTTCCATAAACAAAGATATTGAAGGCAGTGCCGTCTGCACAAAAGCTAATGGCTACTGTATTCTGAAATGTAAATGAGGTACTCCTGGTGGATTTTCTTCCATGGGGAGCAACAACGGATGCGCAATGTTGCGCTACCTTATAAAAAGAGAAGCTGTAACTTTCTTTCCACAAGAAAAGGCCAGGGAAACTGTTGAAATTCTTCATTCTGTTCAGTGGCAGAGCTAAGCTATATGCAGTTTGTGCAACAATGACAGCTGTGGCATCAATGGGCTTGGAAAGTGTTCCTCTCATCTCCCCTACTGAGCCATCCCCTCCTACTGTCCTAACTTGGCTCCAAGTGGTTTCCACCTCTTTGGCCTACTTAAGGAGCAAATAGGTGTGAAGAAATTTGCCACAGATGTATGACTACAGAAGTGTGTCTTACAGTGGCTGTAACAGCTACCCAAATTCTCCTACATGGCTGGAATATAGAATCTTTCATGAAGATGGGACAAGTGTCTTAATGCTAAAAGAGAGTACAGGGAGAAGACTCAGAGTCTGGTGTTATTCCTCTTAATTTCTTTCATGCAAAAAAAAAAAAAACAATAACAAAACAGGTCCACTTTAAACCATCTACATATTTTACATGTAGTTTGTTGTTGGTGAAATTATGCATGCATTTTAAATCAGTATCTCATTGATGCATACCATCAGTGTGAAATCTAGAAGAAGGGCATAGAATGAAATGGTCTGCTATCCAATTTCTACATTATGAATCAACACAAGGGTAAGATTGTTCCACAGATTTGTGAAATTCCACTTTTTTTTCTTTTATCATTTGGGTTATTCTCAAGGTAGATGCAATACTGGAGAAAATTTTGAGGGAGTGGACATAATGTTGGTAACTTTCATAAACGAAAGTTACATGGAGTGAAGATTTCTCTTGTAATCATTTGTTTTGTTTTCGTGTTGTTCCTTGTGCACAGTATTGCTGTTAAATATAATTTTATTACATTAAACTTTGTATTTCAGCTGTAAAATGGAGGGAAAACTTCCCCAAACGGAAGTTGATTGCAGCAAGGATTTCTTCTATAAATGTAACTCCTCTCCTCCACAATGTCCCACTATCCTGTGTTGTTAGATGTTATTTACCCCCCATAAATGTTTGCATTTTGGCTTAATAAGAGAAAGAAATGTTCCAAAATTGGAAATGATGAAGTTAGAAAATTTGATAGAATTGATGCATGGTGTTGAAAAGTATTCATCCTGTCAAAGTTACACCATTCATCTAAAATAGTAAAAGCTTTGATATCATGCATGCATCTTCTCAGGCTGAAAGTTCTTTCATAGTGATGGATGGAAATATAGTCAGGAAGAATGGGCAGTGAAACCTATTTGGCTATACAAACCTAAAATCATAGAGAAAGTCAGCAGTTCAGTCCTTCTGCTCTTTTTTTTTTTTTTTTTTTTTTTGTGAAAGCAGTTGGTCCCAACTTTAGCAAAATCTGAGGGCATAAAAGTGACAGTAAAGCAATAGAAATGTGAAGATATCGGCAAAAGGAAAAACTTAGCAATGGGTGCTGTTGTGCTGCTGCAGAACTTGTGGAGAAGAAAGAAAGACTTTATAAGATGAAACTTGAGCTGATCTGCAAGCAAGTACAAGAAAAAAACAAAACACAAAAACTGATGCAGTGTCTTTCAAAACCACTTTATTTTGTTTTGAATTTGGTAATTTTATATTGTGAATACAGTGATGTGCTCCAGTTCAATATTTACATAAATTACACTGAACAATGCAGTTTTGCCCATGCTGTGTTATATTTGCATTTAATAAAAGGCAAATTATTATGATTACTATCTCTCTTGTGTGGGTTATTTTAAGTGTGCGTGATTGTGAGAATTCTTTTGTTGTGAATAATCTAGGGAATTTCCAGAAAGGATCAACAGCCTTATTTGCAGCTATTATATTCACTAATGTCTGCTGTCACAGTTATAATTTTTAGAAAGGCCTTCTAAGCTCCTTCAGTTCATCTTGTAATGTGACCAGAATTTCAATCTCATCACCAAAGATTTATTTTTCACTTTATTTGATGCTTTGCATATTTTCCTTTCCTACTCAACACATTTTTCCATGAAAGCATCCATCATTATGTTGTTCCATAGCTGCCAAGTGTCCCAGTTTACCCGGATTCTGTCCGGTTTTGAAAATATTTTCTGGGAATCCAATTTTTCTACAAAAAATCCGGTTTCATGATTTTCTTATTTTTTTCTTTTATTTATTTATTATGTATGTTGTTTTTTTACCTCATTAATCTTATCAGCCATAATTTTTCTCCAGCATCAACACTGTCTGGGAATGGGTAACAAATGGAAACAAAAAAATGTTCTTTTGTTAATCCCCGGCACTTTGAGCACCAAGGTTGTGTGCCCCGCGATGATAGCAAGACAGTCAAAGGTTTGGAAAGTTAAAGTACTGGTTTACGACGTCACATCCACGGCGCTCACAGCCAACGAGCGCACTGTGCTTGTGCGGAGATTTGTGGGAGTGGAATGGAAAGCTGTTTGTTTGCTAACGCTCAAGTTGAATGCCAATTTCGTTCTTTGTTTGATCTTTCAAATGAAACAAGTTGTGTTGCAAGTTATTATTTCAGTTCACAACCCCAGAATGGAGCCTTTTTTAAGAAATACTCCGAAGAATTTGACTTGTAAAACCATTACGCAAGGGTCAGTTTCGTGCATATTTCACTTTGTGTAATACTGATTTTCCTGTTTCTAAGGCTGATCGTGGAGACATCATCGCACATGTTGGAACTAACAAGCACATAAAAAATCACGATAATGTAAAAAGTGTGTGCAACATGGATCGTTTTATTTCAGTGCTGAATGATTTTCAAATGATTCATGCAGAAGTTCTGTGTACCGGAGTTTTGTTGGAGCATAACATACCACTAGTGGCAGCTGATCATGTTAGTTCCATCTACCAAGACATTATCACCCAGTTTGTGGCACTCCTTGATGTCAGTGAACGACATTGTTGGCTCCAGCAAGACAATGCCACATGCCACACAACAGTTAGTACTGGAAATTTTTTGCAAGATTTTTTCAGTGAACGCCTCATCTTCAATGACCTATGGTCTCCCAGATTCATCGCCGCTCAACTTCTTTCTTTGGGGGTATCTCAAAGATATTGTGTATCACAATAATCCTCACACCCTGGATGAACTTAAAATGAGCATCACAACAGCGATTGAAAACATCAGTGTGGAGGTGCTTCACAAGGTGTCATCAAACTTGGTAAAAAGAGAGCGCATTTGCATTTGCGAACACGAAGCCCCCTTGAAACATATGTTATAATGAGGTTCCCCTTCTTTTGTTGTTATAAAGATAAGATTGTAACCTATATTTGACGATGTTAATTTTTTAACAATTGCAATTAACCTCATAAAAAAAAATTCTGGGTTGCGCGACTTTATGATCACCCTGTATATATTGCCAGTAGTGTCTGATTTTTTTATTTTTGTTTCTTTTGTTTTTCTGTACCAAGTGCCAAGTAATGATGTGTGTTCTTTTTTGCTTTTATTCATTTCTAGCTGTTCTACATTACTCTGGAGGAAGTGAGGAAGTTGATGAATATGATGATATTGTAGGCAAAAAACTATCACCCGTGAGCTCTAGGACTTCAATTCCAAACCACTTTTCTCGTCTTTCACGTCAAACTATTCCAAGACCAGATTCCAACTTATTAACACTGAAGGGGAGGAACATAGTAAATGCAAATGAAAAAAGCAAGGTATATTTTTTCTGTACATAGCTGTAGTCAATTTGGAATGCTAATTTGCATTTGAGAATTACCAGGGTGTCTACTGGTCATAAAAATCATGAAAGTCAAGAAAAACTAATTAATTTTGCTTTAAAGTCAAGAAAAACTAATTAATTTTTGCTTTGCATTTGAGAATTACCAGGGTGTCTACTGGTCATAAAAATCATGAAAGTCAAGAAAAACTAATTAATTTTGCTTTGGGGTCATAAATTTCCTTTTATTTTTAGTAATTGTTCGTTTTCTGGCAAAATTTTTAAGTAATTCTCCATGCAGTGACCACATAAGTGCAATTCATCTAACAATTTAAGTGTCAAAAAAAAAAAAAAAAAAAAGGGAGCATTTGCTCCGTTCACCACCAAGAAAACTTATAGAGCAAAAAATGTCTTAGCATAGATATACATGTACATCATGTTTACAAAATTTTGAGATCAATTTAGCAATTTATGTTATGCTACATATGGAGTGAGGAAATTTTTCAGGTATAAATGTTAATGAAGGCATGTAATGAAATCTTGTAGCAAAATGGTGAGTAATTCAACTTACAGGGTGATCATAATTAAAGTATCCCTAGTCAACACTTTGTGGAGATATATCTAGCAGTTCAAACACAAACAAATTTAGTATGCTGACAATTCAGGACATGCGGAAGAGATTTCCGAAAAAAAAAAAAAAAAATCCAAAAGTCACTGCTAGACGACTTATGGCGCTGCAAGCTGCGATAGTATAGACAATTTTCGGGTCTATGAGGAAAATGACACAAAAATTAAAGCAGAAACCAACACACATGTTGCATTCAAGACATTTTATTGCCTCCGGTATTTAATTGCACAAAGGAGAGATAGTGACCTTAGCTGTGCAACCGGTACTGCTCAATGTGAGCGCCATTGTTAAGTTGCAAAACCTGAAGTCGATGAGCAGTGTGTTCAACTGCCGAATGTAACTGATCTTCCGTGATGCTTCTCACATGCAATGTAATTCTGTCTTTCAAGGCTGCCAGGTTAGGAAAGTCACCTTGATAAATCTTACATTTTAAAGTGTCCCAAAACCAGAAGTCACATAGATTAAAATTCGGAGAACGAGGTGGCCATGGTGTGGAAAAGGAGTGACTAAATCCCTCTGTTCTCGGTGAAATGTTGCAGAAACATCTGTACGCATCGTCCGATATGTGGAGGCACCCCACCATGCATAAAAATTGTCGCTGCTGCAGTTGCTATAGAACAAAACTGTTCAACATCTCCCGGTACCTCTGGGCATTAACGAAGCAAGTCGCATGGCCCATGGGTGTAATTTCTTCAAAGAAGACCAGAACAAGGGTAAATGTGGCTGTGAAGCCACACCACACTGTGACTTTGGGCGAGTGCAGTAAAATCTGTTGAAACAGTCATGCGTGTTGACTGTTCCATTGAGGTGAAAATGTGCCTCGTCACTCCATAAGATCTTCCATGGCCACACATCATCCACTTCCATTCTAGTAAGGAAGGTCAGTAGAGTGTCCTTGTTACCATCAATCAACTATTGGGTGTGGCTGATCTTGTATGGAAAAAAATGCAACACATATCTCAGTACCTTCCACATGGTGTTGTAGGGCACATCTAGCTTCCGTGACACTGCACGTTCATCACTGGAACCTGGTACATTATCCATGGAGCAATCCACAAGCGCCATGGTGATATCTTCAACCACTTCTAGAGCTATAGGTTTGCGCCCTCGCCCTGGTTGAACACGGAGACATCCAGTTTCCTCGAAACGAGCAATCATTATTCTGAAAACACATGGAGCCAATGGACCTTGGCGCAAATTCTTACGATGTTGGAATTCTCAAAGCGCAGCAGTAGCACTGCTCATGTTTTCATAAAACAGCTTCACAAGAAGAGCGCATTCCGGCAAAATGATACCCATTGCAGTTGATTTAATATGAATGGCATTCACCATGCCTAGGACAGTTTTATACCCAGGAGTCGCTCATAGCGTTTATGCATTATGCAAATGATACGATTTCTTGTCGTTCGTAGCACCACAAGGACTCACTTCCCTCGTAGAGCCGAAAATTGCCTATATTATCACAGCTTGCAGCACCAGAAGTCCCCTGGTGGTGACTTTTGTAATTTTTTTTTTTTTTTTTTTTTTGGAAATCTCTTCTGCATGTCCTGAATTGTCAGCATACCTAATTTGGTTGCATTTGGACTGCTAAATATCTTTCCAGAAAGCGTTAAATAGGGATACTTTAGTTATGACCACCCAGTACTTTTAAGTGCACTCAAAGCATGACAAGTAAATTTTTGTTACTAACAGAACAGCAGGGGGCACTTTTTCCATAGAAAAAAAGAGGGGGGAGGGTGTTTCCCCTATGTCTGTGTGTATATACATGTGTATATACCATAGCCTGGGAATGTAAGGTCAGGTTATGCGTAATATCACAGCCTCTCCTTGACAAATCTCAACGCCGCCTTCTCGTGGTGCATCCTGTTCCCACTAAGGGGCTCTGACGACCGCCAATAGCGGTATAACTATACCATCGGGATTAGAAGAAATGCTATCCCACACTCACCAACCCGCTTGGCCAGTGTGGTGAGTTATGGCCAAACCCCTTCAAAATGACTCCACAACTTAAATCTTGGCTCTCAGTCTCCGGCAGCTGGAATGTACCTGGCCAAGGCAGCGGCCAGTGCGACATGAAGGCAAAGGGTGCTAAGAATCCCCAGAGGACCGGACTAGGCTGCCATCTGATGCTGACCTTAGCTACGTATAATGGACGCTCCCTACCTTCTGATTCAAGGCTTCTTGAATTGGAAGAGGAACTACAAAGGATCAAGTGGGACATCGTCGGGCTAAGTGAGGTAAGGAGAAAAGGAGAAGATCTCATTGAACTGAAAAGTGGACATCTCTTCTACTATTGTGGGACATGTACTGGCAGAACTAGTGGTGTTGGATTTATAATAAACAAGAAACTGAAGGATAAAGTTGTAGAAGTTGAAAGTTCCTCTGACAGAGCTGCACGACTCGTTATCCAACACTCGAGAAGATACTAGGCTCAGATTATTCAAACTTATGCACCCACCACAAGTCATCCTGAAGAAGAAATTTAAGAATTTTATGAGGAAATTCGTCATCTAAATAATAAAGGTAAGCAGCACTTGAAGATAATTATGGGAGATTTCAATGCAAAAGTAAAGCAACAGAATGAAACTTCAGTAGGTAAGTTCGATCACGGCAATAGAAACCAGCGTGGAAATACTCTCGTTGAGTTTGCAGAGGCAGAAGGGTTTTTCATCTTGAACTCCTTTTTCAAGAAAAAGCCACACAGGAAATGGACATGGAGACATCCAAATGGGACGACAAGTGAAATTGATTTTATTATGTGTAACAAAAAATTCGTCATAGAAGACTGCAGTGTGCTAAACAAGTTCAACACAGGTAGTGACCATAGATTGGTGAGATGTAATATGCACCTCAACACTAAACTCAAACGTGGCAAGCTCATAAGACAAACAAAATGTATTGACATAACCAACCTTAAAAAACACCATAGTACCTTCAAGCTGGAACTGAAGAACAGATTCTCTGCTTTAGAAGGCCTAACATCGGAAGAAGTGGATATTTCTGAAGTTAACAGAAAAGTAACCAAAGCTCTTATGGAAACATCAACAAAAATAAATGGTACTAAGAACAAGTTACATATGAAGAAAATTTCAAGAAAAACAAAAACGTTGATGCAAAAGAGAAGGGAGATGAGGACACATAAAGACGTAACTTGCAACGTGGAATATACAGAGCTATGCAAGACAGTACGAAAAAGTATCACTGAAGACGTAAGGAAATTCAACTGTGAACTAGTGAGGAAGGCAATTGAAAACAACCAAAGCCTAAAGATAGTAAAAGGGACATCTCAGTAATTGAAGAAAACAGATTATGGCACTAAGAAAAGAAGATGGTTCTGTAACAAGAAATAGAGGCGAAATTTCGACAAGAGTGAAAGATTTCTACTCCAAATTATATGAAAGGGATGATACATGTACTCCAGACATCATGAAAGGTACCAGTACCAGAGTTCTTCCAGTACTCCCAGCAGAAGTTGCACATGCAATCAAGAACATGAAGCGAAGGAAAGCTCCAGGAGAAGATGGAATTACTGTAGACATCATACAAGAAGCAAGTGGAAAATTCGAAACAGTACTCGCCCAAATTTTCACTCGATGACTTAATGAGGGGAAGATTCCTGAGGATTGGAACAACGCTACAATGATCTTGCTACATAAAAAAGGTGACATTGAGGATCTCAGGAACTACAAACCTATCAGCCTCCTATCAGTGGTTTATAAAATCTTCACTCAAGTTCTTTCATACCGTTTGAAGGTAACACTGGGCATGGCTCAACCGAGAGAACAAGCTGGATTCAGGAGTGGCTACAGCACAATAGATCATATCTACTTACTGAGAGATCTAATTGAAAGAGCGAGGGCATATGAACTTCCATTGTGCATGGCTTTTATCGATTATGAAAAAGCTTTTGATTCAGTGAAACCATCAGCAGTTACAATGGCCCTGAAATCCTGTGGTATTGAAGATGCATACATTAATATTATTAATAACATCTATGAAAATGCAAGTGCAAAGATTCGGCTGTTTGAAAATACAACACACATAAAAATTGGAAAGGGAGTGAGACAAGGTGACACCATATCTCCGAAGCTCTTTAATGCCACATTGGAAAATGTCTTTCAATCACTGAACTAGGAAAACAAAGGGACAAAGATTAATGGAGATTATGTAGCCCACCTTCGTTTTGCTGATGAAGTAGTCATTTTTGCAACTACCCCATCAGAGCTGCAGAGTATGATCCAGGAACTTGCTGACAAGAGTAAAGAAGTGGGATTAAAAATGAAATTTCAGAAGACAAAAGTGCTATTCAATGCTTTTACAAGAAATGAAGATTTATCGATTGATGGAGAAATGCTGGAGATAACAGACACGCACATTTATCTTGGACAGCAAATATCAAGTGAGGGTCACATTGATGAAGAAATTAATCGGCGTACAAAACTTGCCTGGAGAGTTTTTGGAAGAAACAGTATAATTTTCAAGAGCAATATGCCATTATGTCTTAAAAGAAAAGTGTTTGATCAATGCATCCTTCCAGTGCTTACGTATGGTGCAGAGGCGTGGACTTTAACTAAAAGAGACATACAAAGGCTGCAGACAACTCAAAGAAACATGGAGAGGTGCATGCTTGGCGTAACCAGGAGAGATAAGAAGAGGAACTCGTGGATCCGAAAAATGACAAGAGTGGAAGACATCATGATCAGAGTTAAATCCCTGAAATGGCAATGGGCTTTACATACTGCGGAGGAAAAGGAAAAGACCCAGAAGAAGACCACATGGGAGATGCTTGGATGAAATTCGAAAGTATGCGGGAGTGACATGGAAGAGACTGGCACAAGACAGACCATTGTGGAGGAAACTTGGGGAGACATTCGTCCAACAGTGGATTGATAATGGTTGACAATATGATGATGATACCATAACCTGGACATACACTGAAGTGCCAGAAAAACTGGTACACCAGTCTAATACTTGGAATGCATGTACCTCATCAGAAAGGATGCGCACATAGCGTTGGCCGGTCACAGATGTTTGTAGACGTACCAGGGGTCCCAGTGAAGTCCAGCTAATCACATCCCATGCCATTACAGCTGGTACAGTTCCCTATTGACATCTGAGATCCATGGCTTCATGGGGTTTGCGTCACACACAAATCCTTCCATCTGCACGATACAGTTGGAAACATGACTCCTCAGACCAGGCTACTTGTTTCCAGTCTTCAAGTGTCCAGTGGCGGTGTTGCCGTACCTAAGCGAGGCGCATAGCTCTGTGTCATGCACCCATCAAGGGGACTTGAGGTACGCTGATGCTTGTTGAGGCTCCAGCATTGAATTCCGATGATACCTGCGAGAGTGTTGTATGCCTATAGCGTGAAACGATGACAGCCGACGATGGTCACGTTTACTCAATGTGTTTTTACGGCCACACTGGTATTGTAGGTTGGAGGTTTCGCTGGAATTCTTTTAGTCATGGTACACCCTTGCAATGGTTGTCCATGAAATTCCAAACTTCATTTCTACCTTTGAAATACTATGGCCCATCTCACAAGCCCCAACTATGACACCATGTTGAAAATCGCTTAAATTGTTATTACTTGTCATTCTCATACCGAAAACAGCTCTGACAGCTGGCAAGGATGTCTATCGCTTTATATATACCTATGCGCAACCAAGTACGCGCGTAGGTGACGTTGCTATGCATTTTGCATAAGCTTGCCTGTACCAGTTTTTCTGGCACTTCAGTGTATTTATATATATATACACTGCTGGCCACCCAAAATGCAACACCGAGAAAGAAGCATCCGATTGGCCTAAATTTCACAGCATGTGTTGCCTGCGAGAGGACATGCAAACGATAGCATTGCAGGGAATATGCAAATCATATGCGTCTGGCACGCCACCGAGAAGCACTATAAGAAGGGTGCACAGAAGTAGGGGTTTAAGTAGTGGAAGTGTGTTGTGCTGCCGGACCTGTGCGTGGGAAGCTTCCTGGTGCCTCATCGCAGAATACGGCACTCATTCCAGCTCGTTTCGGAGTTAAATAGAGGACGAATAGTGGCTTATCGCAACAGCGGTTTATCATACTGAGATATCGCTGCCCGTGTGGGACGCCATCCAGCCACAGTGAGGCGAGTATGGATTCGGTGGGCACAGGAGGGACGGACGACGGACGGACCGACATGAGCGATTGCCGCAGCCGCGGCTCACCATTGAAAGAGAGGACCGGCATGTTGTGCGGTGGGCATTCACGGCTCGCACCGCCACATCACGAACGTTAGCGCAGGAATTAGGGTGTGTTGCGCAACAACCTTTTTCAGCACGTACTGTTCGACGTCATCTGCAGGAGTGGGGACTTGTCGCACGACGCCCATTGCTCTGATTACCATTTGACGTTACACCACCGGCGAGTGTGGCGGCAGTGGGCGTTGAACGCCGCACCTGGACTACAGAATGGCACGACATTGTCTTCTCCGACAAATCCCGCTTTTGCCTGCAACACCATGATGGTCGGATCCGCGTGTGGCGGCACCACGGTGAGAGACTGTATGACGCCTGCATTATGCATCGCCATACCAGTGTGTCGCCTGGCGTTATGGTTTGGGGCGCAATTTGATATGACACCCGCATCCCTCTGGTACGCATCGCCAGTACACTCAACAGCCACTGCCACATCTCCGACGTTTTGGAGCCTGTAGTCCTCCCTTACCTGCAGGACCTGCCAGTGGCCACGTTTCAACAGGACAATATGCGCCTGCACGTGGCACACATCGCGCTTAAATTCTTCATGGCCCACCAGGTGTCACTGCTGCCGTGGCCTGCCTGTTCTTCCGATATGTCGCCCATTGAACACGTCTGGTCGCTGATCGGCAACCGAGTGGCCCGGCAAGCACCACCCGCGGCTACGCCTGATGAACTGTGGCAACGTGTGGAAACAGCCTGGACCGACATATCCCAAGCCCACACCCCAAGCCTCTTTCGTTTGATGCCGCGGCGTGTAGCGGCCGTTATTGCCAGCCATGGGGGCCACACGAACTATTGATACCTGCATGTTCCGCAAGTCGCACGGGCCTCTAAGCTCAATCGTTTCATCTTTGTATCTGTTGTTATGTGTCCAGTAAATCTGGCGTTGCTATCTCGTGTCCTTCTTGGTGTTGCATTTTGGATGGCCAGCAGTGTATATACACAGGGTGCACAGGAAAGTCCCTTTAGTCTGAAATAACTTGCTAATGGAGAGAGGTACAGTTATGCAAGTGAGATAACGATATAGTAAAGTGACTACGCCCGATCGAATGCAACCGATAGCAACGCCCCTAGTGGCAAAATGCGGAAGTTAGCCATTGCAAATCGAAAATGAAAAGAGATAAAGCAAAATTTTCAATTACAAAGGTGTAGGGCATCAATTAATTAGTACAAAACGACATTTGTTTCACACAGATAAGATAAATTGTCGCCTGAATACCATAAAATGTCCGAAATCAATGTGCAACCTTTTGTGTGAATGTTTGGAGGGAACAGGCATAGGTATGAGCAAATACACACAATTTATTGCATAAATGCTTACTTATGTCAGTGCAATTTGATGACCTCAGACAAAACAAAAACAAAAAAAGGCAAACTGGCACACAGTGATAAAAAGTTAATGTCGAGTATGTTCGAAGAGTTCGCCATTGCCCATGATACACATTTGTATTCGTGAAAGTAACTCTGCATGCACATTCCTCAGCATTGAAAGTGTCACACTATTGCAAGCATCTGTAGCACGACGACGTAGATCCAGCAGACTTGTAGGCACTGTTGCATACACCTGATTTTTTACGTAACCCCAGAGGAAGAAATCCAATGGAGTGAGGTCCGGCGATCATGGAGACCATTCAACAGCACCACCATACCTGATGATTCGTTGCCCAAAACAATCTGTGAGAAAGTGTCGCACTGCTGCTGGCTGGTGTGCAGGGACACCGTCATGTTGGAACCACAAGGAACGTAATGCGGACAGGGAAATGTCATCTAAAATGTCAGGTATGATATACTGTAATAGTTGGAGGTATCTCTGTCCATTGGCATTCGCCATAAATAAGTACCATCTCGCAATATTGGGAGGGAGTGAAGCTCGCCATTCTCACACAACCTACGTAGACCTAAACTTCTGATCAGGGTACATCCTTCTACTGGTTTTTATATCGAAGGTACGGTACAACGTCACAATCTGCATTTGCATACGGCTACATTTGCAAAATGTGAATAGGCAGATTCAAATAGTCGCACATCGATTTTGGACATTTTAGGGTATTCAGGCGACAATTTATCTTATCTGTGTGAAACAAATGTCGTTTCGTACTAATTAATTGATGCTCTACAACTTTGTAATTAGAAATTTTACTCTATCTCTTTTCGTTTTTGATTTGCAATGACTAACTTCCGTATTTCGCCACTAGGGGCGTTGCTATCAGTTGCATTCGATCGGGCGTAGTCGCTTTACTGTACCGTTATTTCAGTTGCATAACTGTAGCTCTCTTCATTTGCAAGTTATTTCAGGCTAAAGGGACTTTTTTATGCACCCTGTATCATCATCATCATTGTGAACCATTATCAATCCACTGCTGGACGAAGGTCTCCCCAAGTTTCCTCCACAACGGTCTGTCTTGTGCCAGTCTCCTCCATGTCACTCCTGCATACTTTCGAATTTCATCCACCCATCTCCCATGTGGTCTTCTGGGTCTTTTCTTGTCTCTTGGAATCCAATCTAAAATTTCGGCTGTCCATCGATGATCTGTCCTTCTGGCAGTATGTCCAGCCCATTGCCATTTCAGGTATTTAACTCTGATCATGATGTCTTCCACTCTTGTCATTTTTCGGATCCACGAGTTCCTCTTCTTATCTCTCCTGGTTACACCACGCATGCACCTCTCATGTTACTTTGAGTTGTCTGCAGCCTTTGTATGTCTCTTTTAGTTAAGGTCCACATCTCTGCACCATACGTAAGCACTGGAAGGATGCATTGATCAAACACTTTTCTTTTAAGATATAATGGCATATTGCTCTTGAAAATTATGCTGTTTCTTCCAAACGCTCTCCAGGCAAGTTTCGTATGCCGATTAATTTCTTCATCAATGTGACCCTCACTTGATATCTGCTGTCCAAGATAAACGTACGTGCCTGTTATCTCCAGCTTTTCTCCATCAATCGATAAATCTTCATTTCTTGTAAAAGCATTGAACATCACTTTTGTCTTCTGAAATTTCATTTTTAATCCCACTTCTTTACTCTTGTCAGCAAGTTCCTGGATCATACTCTGCAGCTCTGATGGGGTAGTTGCAAAAATGACTACGTCATCAACAAAACGAAGGTGGGTTAGGTAATCTCCATTAATCTTTATCCCCTTGTTTTCCCAGCTCAGCGACTGAAAGACACCCTCCAATGTGGCATTGAAGAGCTTTGGAGATATGGTGTCACCTTGTCTCACTCCCTTTCCAATTTTTATGTGTGTTGTATTTTCAAACAGCCGAATCTTTGCACTTGCATCTTCATAGATGTTATTAATAATATTAATGTATGCGTCTTCAATATCGCAGGATTTCAGAGCCATTGTAACTGCTGATGGTTTAACCGAATCAAAGGCTTTTTCATAATCGATAAAAGCCATGCACAATGGAAGTTCATATTCCCTTGCTCTTTCAATTAGTTCTCTCAGTACGTGGATATGATCTATTGTGCTGTAGCCACTCCTGAATCCAGCTTGTTCTCTCGGTTGAGCCATGTCCAGTGTTACCTTCAAGCGGTGTGAAAGAACTTGAGTGAAGATTTTATAAACCACTGATAGGAGGCTGATAGGTCTGTAGTTCCTGAGATCCTCAATGTCACCTTTTTATGTAGCAGGATCATTGTAGTGGTGTTCCAATCCTCAGGAATCTTCCCCTCATTAAGGCATCGAGTGAAAATTTGGGCGAGTACTGTTTCAATTTCTCCACTTGCTTCTTGTATGATGTCTACAGTAATTCCATCTTCTCCTGGAGCTTTCCCCCACTTCATGTTCTTGATTGCATGTGCAACTTCTGCTGGGAGGACTGGAGGAACTCTGGTACTGGTACCTTTCATGATGTCTGGAGTACATGTATCATCCCTTTCATATAATTTGGAGTAGAAATCTTTCACTCTTGTCAAAATTTCGCCTCTATTTCTTGTTACAGAACCATCTTCTTTTCTTAGTGCCATAATCTGTTTTCTTCCCTTACTGAGATGTCCCTTTGCTATCTTTAGGCTTTGGTTGTTTTCAATTGCTTTCCTCACTAGTTCACAGTTGAATTTCCTTACGTCTTCAGTGATACTTTTTCGTACTGTCTTGCATAGCTCTATATATTCCACTTTGGAAATCACATCTTTAGTTGTCCTCATCTCTCTTCTTTTTTGCATCAACATTTTGGTTTTTCCTGATAATTTGTTCACATGCAACTTGTTCTTAGACCCAGCTAATTTTGTTGCTGTTTCCATAAGAGCTTTGGTTAGTTTTCAGTTAACTTCAGAAATATCCACTTCTTCCAATGTTAGGCCTTCTAAAGCAGAGAATCTGTTCTTCAGTTCCAACTTGAAGGTATTATGGTGTTTTTTTTAAGGTTGGTTATGTCAATACATTTTGTTTGTCTTATGAGCTTGCCACGTTCAAGTTTAGTGTTGAGGTGCATCTTACATCTCACCAATCTATGGTCACTACCTGTGTTGAACTTGTTTAGCACACTGCAGTCTTCTATGACGAATTTTTTGTTACACATAATAAAATCAATTTCACTTGTCATCCCATTTGGATGTCTCCATGTCCATTTCCTGTGTGGCTTTTTCTTGAAAAAGGAGTTCAAGATGAAAAACCCTTCTGCCTCTGCAAACTCAACGAGAGTATTTCCACGCTGGTTTCTGTTGCCGTGACTGAATTTACCTACTGAAGTTTCATGCTGTTGCCGTTGCCCTATTTTTGCATTGAAATCTCCCATAATTATCTTCAAGTGCTGCTTACCTTTATTATTTAGATGACGAATTTCCTCATAAAATTCTTCAATTTCTTCTTCAGGATGACTTGTGGTGGGTGCATAAGTTTGAATAATCTGAGCCTGGTATCTTTTTGAGAGTTGGATAACGAGTCATGCAGCTCTGTCAGAGGAACTTTCAACTTCTACAACTTTATCCTTCAGTTTCTTGTTTATTATAAATCCAACACCACTAGTTCTGCCAGTATCTGTCCCACGATAGTAGAAGAGATGTCCACTTTTCAGTTCAATGAGATCTCCTTTTCTTCTTACCTCACTTAGCCCGACGATGTCCCACTTGATCCTTTGTAGTTCCTCTTCCAATTCAAGAAGCCTTGAATCAGAAGATAGGGAGCGTCCATTATACGTAGCCAAGGTCAGCATCAGATGGCAGCCTAGTCCGGTCGTCCGGGGATTCTTAGCACCCTTTGCCTTCATGTTGCACTGGCCGCTGCCTTGGCCAGGTACATTCCAGCTGCCGGAGACTGAGGGCCAAGATTTAAGTTGTGGAATCATTTTGGAGGGGTTTGGCCATAATTCACCATGCTGGCCAAACGGGTTGGTGAGTGTGGGATAGCATTTCCTCTAATCCCGATGGTATAGTTATACCGCTATTGGCGGTCGTTAGAGCCCCTTTAGTGGGAACGGATGCACCACGAGAAGGCGGGGTTGACATTTGTCAAGGAGAGGCTGTGATGTTACGCATCACCTGACCTTGTATATGTATAATATATAGCACCCTGTATATGTATAATTATATAGCAGAAGCATGGAGAGATTCATGCTTGGTGTGACCAGAAGAAGTAAGAAGAGGAACTCGTGAATTAGGAAAATGAGAAGAGTGGAAGGTATTATGATCAGAGTAAAATCCCTGAAATGGCAATGGGGTGGACTTGTTGCCAGAATCACAGACCACCAACGTACAACTGAAATTCTAGACTCGATTCCAAGGGACAGGAAAAGACCCGGAAGACCACCACATGGGAGATGGGTTGATGAAATTCAAAATCATACAGGAAGGAGTGACGTGAGGTAGACTAGCGCAAGACAGACCATTGTGGAAGAAACTTCAGGAGACCTTCATTCAGCAGTTGATTGATTGATTATTGATGATGATGATATTATATATACTGAATTCTTTTAAAAGTGGTCATGAAAATTCCTTATTGGTCATGAAATTGCATTTCCCAAATTTGGTAGACGCCCTGATTACGCGTACGGAATCATACTTAATGGAGGGAGGGGGAGTAAAAAGCTTATGTAGTAATAAATTCTGTGTCAGTCACTAAATATCATGGCATTCAATTGTAAATAATTTTCTTTGTTTTGTTGTTTGTGTGCATTATTAGTGTGATTCGGAAGTCATTGTCGTTTTGGTCCTGTGTCACGCAATTACTCGGTGCACATGCATTATGCAAAATAGATCAGCACATGACTGAAAAACCGGTATTTTCCAGTTGATGTGACTAGGAGCACAGGTTGCTGTGATTAATTGAAAAAAATTATGCTGTCAAAAGCTATGGTAGAGAAATACACAATCCGAGTGCTGTTACAATTTTTCTTTTAAAAGAAGTTGACAGCTGTAGCGAGAGAAAGTTGTACTGTGGAAGGTCGAGGAGCAGTGTCTGAAAGAACTGCAAACTTTTGGTTTCAGTGATTAAAAAATGGGAACTGCAATCTTGAAAACAAAGCACATGCTGGAAGATATTTGGCAGTGAATTCTGAAGCTGTACACCAACCCGTGCAGTCAAATGCGTGCACAAGCATTATACAACTGACAAATGAGCTGGGAATACCTCAGCTCACAATTGTTAACAAACTGCATAAGCTCGGCTAGACGCACAGGTGTCAACAAGTACCCCATGAACTGACTGCTGCTTATGCTCGGCGACGTGTGCACGTGTGTCACCAATTACTGGAAAATCCCCAGGACAACTGTTTCTTTAGGCAAATTGTGACATGATGGAAAGTAGATATTTTTCTGGAATCCTGACATAAGAAAACAGTGATTAGATTCCAAAAATACACCACAACCAGTTCCAAAAAGACCATTGAGCACAAAATTATACTATGTGTTTGGTCAAAATTATACTTTGAATGAAGGTTCATTCATTGGGAATTGGTTCCAGTTGGTAAAGGCATTAATGCACATCATCTATACTGTGGCCTGTTGGAATGAATGTATATCGTTTTAAGCCAAAAGTGACCTGCTCTGGTTAACTGGAAATGAGTTATCCTCCAACCAGTCTCCCATTCATCAAGCCCAGTCAACTAAGAAAAAAATACAGGAACTGAAGGATTTGAGCCAATGCGCCATCCTGCTTATAGTCCAAATATTGTACCTTCGGATTACCGCTTTTTCTAGCCTATGGCACATTTTCTACATGGGAAACACTTCCAAAACATCCACAAATGTTGAACTTTTGGATCCAAGACGTTTTCACCTCAAAACCAAAGGAATTTTTTCACAGGGATTCAACACATGTCCTCATGAGGGTGTAGAACCGTCAAACACAGTGGCATGCCTGCCATTTTTACACATTACGTGTAAAATTTCCGCATTTTAACTGTTCTTTACGATTTTATGCATAGATCGCCATTTTTTACGCATTTCCGTATATCTAAAAAAAAAAAAATTAATTAAATCTTCCTTGAGAAATATTTGTTAATGTTTCAGTTAAATCATACCTGCCAACTATTCCGGAATTTGCATAAGTTTTTCGTTTTTTTTATATACGGTTTTCCAGTTTTCCAGCCAAAGGAACTTTTCTTCCAGATTTTTAAAATTTTCTTTTTTTTTTTTGTTAAAAATTTCCCTATAAATAAAATATATAACAGAGATGGGGATTTTGCTCCATTGTGCACCAGAACACCCATGCCCTGTCATCATCATCGGGACTTCAGCACAGGAAATTCTACATGCACACTGTTATGCTTGACGCTGAATAAAGATTATGCGGTGGGAAGAAAGATTCAGACTCCAACTATTGTGGATTTTACGTAGTTACTATGGAAATAGTCAATCCTGTACGGACGATGGAAAACATCGAGTATGCTATGATAATCGTGGGTTCACTAGGGACAACGGAAAACATCAAGTATGCTATGGAAATCGTCCGCCCAACTGCGAATGAGGAAAACGTCTAGTATGCTATGGAAATCGTCGGTCCACTGCGAACGAGGGAAAACGTCAAGTATGCTATGGAAATCGTCGGTCTGCTACGGACGACGGAAAATGTTGAGTGTGGTATGAAAATGGGATATAATTTGTTTATATTATAAACATATAAAAATTATAAAATGCACAAATATTTGTATTTATTTTTACGTTTACATAGCTAAATTCATTATAAATGTTGTTTATGCGCATAGTTTAAAAAAATCATTAGAAATGTCATTCGCGCGCAATTTTACACATTTGAATTTTCTCAGGTTGGCAAGTATGCAATGGACTCTATTTCGAATATTAAACTTTTACATTGATGCATTTATATACATTTTTATTAACTGTGAGATAGAGGCCATGACTGTTGAATCATCCTGGTATGTGAAGTGCCAAAAGTCATGGAATAGCAGTATGTAAATTTTTAACTGGCGCTGCCATCATATAAAGGCTTTGACGCATGCCATGATTTTTATTAGTTGCGAGGTGTAATCTCATGCATCAGGTTGAATAACCGCCAGTAGGATTATGGCAGCCGACGTGAATTATCGGAGTTTGAACAAGGCATGGTAGTGGGAGCCAGATGGATGGGGCATTTAATTTTCTGAAGTTGTGCGAACATTGAACATTCTCAATCCACAGTGTCATGTGTGTACTGATAATACTTCATGGAAGGCATTACCACCCACTGTGGACAGCTCGGTGGCAGACCAATGGTGCTGAATGACCGTGACCAGTGGCGTCTGACCAGGATTGTCCATGCTAACAGACAAGCAGCACTGGCTCAAATAACATCCACATTCAGTGCAGGAAGTACCAGAGACATATCCATCAGGTCAGTTCAGCATATTTCAGCATCCATGGGGTATGGGAGCAGAAGATCCACCTGAGTGTCTTTGTTAACACCACAACATCAAACACAGTGCCAGCTACCAGTTGTTACAAGTTGATGGTAGGGTTTGGGTGTGGTGCAGATTCCATGAGGCTATGTACCCAAGCTGTCAACAAGGCACTGTGTAAGCTGGTGGTGGTTCCATACATGTGTGAGGTGCCTTTATGTGGCACGGTTCGAGTTCTCTGGTCCGCGTAAACACATCATTAACCACTAATCGCGTTGTTGCTCTGCTAGGTGACCATTTGCAGCCTTTCATGGACTTCATGTACCTTAACTACGATGGGATTTTCCAGGCTGGGCCCAGTTTGTCCAAAATTGGTTCTAAGAGTATTCTGGACAGTTTCGATGGATGGTGTGGCCACCACGTTCGCTCGATATGAACCCAATAGAGCACTTATGGAATGTGGTGGGAAGGTTAATTTGCATCCAAGATTCTGCACCTACAAATACCAGGGAACTGTGGGTGGCTGTTCAGATGGCATGGCTCAACATCTCTTCAACAGTCTTCCTGCCACTTGTGGAACGATGCCATGTCGAGTTGCTGAACTTTGCCAGGCTAGAGGAAATCCTACATGATACTGGGTATGTATCCTATGACTTTTGGCACTTCAGTGTACATAAGACATGCTAATGGTAAAGATATCATTAAGAAGTTTTATTTATTTTGCTGGAGATTTTGTGATTAATTGATACCATGTTTAAACATGTCAGAATTTTTTCTTCATGTCAATTTTTTTCTGTGGTATTGTAAGTTCATGTTTTTATTTAACTCTGCTATTACAAGTCAGAGAGAAAAAATATTTTCTCATCAAGATATCCAGAAACATGAATAACGTTATCCACATGGTGTATGGAAAATATTCAGTTCTTTGAAAACTGTTGATATTCGTAGCTTAAAATATTTTGATACTAATTTTCAGACATTTTATCATTTAATAAATTTAATGAGCATTTCTTTTAGAAGAAATACTCATATGCAGCCAAGAACTACATGGCATCCTACTTGTTGAACTTATGTGCTTGGAGATTGGTCATTCAGAGTATAGGTTCAATTTTAAGTATTTTTCATACACCAATTAATTTCCATCCTATGGAGATGTACGTAACTATTTCATTTGGAAAATAAATAACTTGAGGCTATTTTTAATTCTTTAAACAATGTGCAAAATTCACTGGTAGCAAATTAATTCTGCCCCACCCTCCAATAGAAAAAAAAAAAAAAAGCCTTATTTTGGATCTTCAGTGACATCTTTTCTCCAGATATTTGTGGCACAAAAAGTTAATGACAGGGGGGGGATACTGCCTGTGATTTAAATACTTATCTGTTTCTATTATGAGAAAGAATGAGAAGTCTGTAGTCAAGTTTCTCTTAATAAAGGTGAGCAATTTCTCACTCTGGAAGACGATATCTTAAATACATACTGTGAACATACTAAAGAATTGTTTGGTGAAGTCCAAACAGGAGATGGTAACTAATGAAAGAGATTTTAATAACCAGGAAACTTTGAATGTTTGTGAGGCATGTCAGACTGTTCCTGAAAAGTGATAAAGCTGCATAATGCATTTCAATTGAGCATAGCAGAATGACAAGTAATTTGGTTATATGATGTTAAAATGGAATGGGAAATTTACTTGGTTCCTGAGTACTTGCAGAAGTCAGTCAGTCATATCAATTTACTAGAATGGAAACAAGAAAGATTGCAGTAGCTTCCATGGCATATAACTGAATAACTTTGCTCTTAAAGTTTTCTCATGTGTGTTGAGTAAGAAGCCCAAAAAGATGGTGGGAAATCATTTTTTTAAGGTCAGTGTGTGAGAAATTGTTCAGGAGAAGTATGGAATTCTAGTGTAATGTGAAAGACAATAAAAATAAAAAGTGAATTCCGTTTATTAGGCGTAGAAAATAAGGGAAACAAAAGATGCTAGCTTTCACTACCTCCGGGTAGCTTCATCAGGCATTTAGTAGTTAAATATCGCAGAAGCAACTGGAACAAATGTATTTCTGAGAATATAATTAAATTCAAAATAAGTAAAACACTTGCACGATGTCACGGGTTGTTTGATCCCAGGGCCGGGTGGTCACGTGTAACTTCTAGGAGCCGGTGCCATATGAAAGGAAGGCTCGTGGTTACATCTTTGTTACACACATTCCGTCGCGTGATGATCTCGATGGTTTCGCGAAGCGCAGTAGCTCTTGCGCTGACGTACGGTGCTAGTTTCTTAAAATCTCCCCATCTGGGAACTGCCCTTTCAGATGCAACATCACGGGCTAGTGCCGTCGTAAGCTTTCCGACCTTAACGTCCCTTTGGTGTTCAGAAAAACGGATCTGGAAGGATCTTTTTGTCATCCTGATGTAGGACTTAACGGATGCGTCAGGATAATCCAAAGGAATAGCATAGACTCCGGCTTCAGTGAGCGTAGAAGGTGATGCGCGTTGGTCTGCTGAGAGGATATCTGACAAAGGTCTAGGAGCTGTCACGCCGATATCATAACCTAGCCTTCGGAGAGCATTCTTCAGGAAGTACGTTAGCCTAGGAACGTAGGGAACCGAACCCACGAACCGGGCTGGCTGTGCCGTGGAGTTGGCACGAGGCTGTGGGAGAGCAGTTTTTGCAGCCTTTCTGACTATTTGGTCGATTGCGATCATGTCGTATCCCGCTGCAGCCGCTAGGTTTCTAATGCTACGGATCTCCTCCTCGCATTTGGCTTTGTTAGATGAGAGTTCGAAAGCTCGCTTTGCTATGTACTTAAAAAGGGCATATTTGCGTGCGGCCGGGCCTGCTGAGTCAGGGAGTATGGGGTTGTCCACGTGGGTAGGTTTGTAGTAGACCTCTGTGCTAAGAGCACCAGAGGGTAATCTTCTTACTAGTACATCCAGAAAAGGTAATGCACCTTCGGACTCATAATCTGCTGTGAATTTAATATCTGGGTGCGCATCATTCATTCTGGCGAGAAAATCACTTAGGCTAGCTTGTCCATGCTGCCAAACAAAGAAAATGTCGTCAGCGTACCTTAACCATATTTTAGAAACTGTGTCCGACGATTGCAAGAGTTTATTTTCGAGAGGTCGGAGGACCGCTTCAGCAAGAACCGCAGACATCGAGGACCCCATAGGCACCCCTTTGTTTTGTTTGTAAATTCTGGATCGGAATCTGAAAAAATTTGAGTCCGTGACTGCATCCAGTAGTTTGGAAATAGCTTCCACAGTTTCCGAAGGATACAAGTTCGAGTCAGCGATAGAGCGCTTCAGGTTTGTGGTGGCTTCATGCACCGGCACTGAGGGGTATAAAGATTCGATGTCAAAGCTTCCAATTATGTCGTCTGGAGACACTGTCGTGGATCTCACTCTGGAAACGAAGTCAGCTGAGGAGAGTAGGACACATTCGGCTATCGGTAGGAACGGCCGCAAGAAGGACGAGAATGCTTTTTCCAAATTAGCTGAAGGGGCGCATTTCCTGCTAACAATAGGTCTGATTGGATTGCTGCGCTTGTGATGTTTAAGTCGAGCAAAAAGGAGAGGAACCTTAGGTCCCGGAGGGATCTTGGCAGCCCTTCTAAGTACTTCAGGAAGCGTCTTCATTCTTGCTATTCGCAATCTTCGCCACCCACTTGTTAAGCGGATTTACAGCTTGCAGAATGGAATCAGACTGGGTGATGAACTCCTCCAGCTTCCTGCAGTAGTCGGATTCGTCCATTACTGCAATTTGCCCGGACTTGTCTGTGAGGGTGAAGATCAGGGAGTGGTCTTTCTTGAGGTTGGAGACATATTTGGGTATTCCCGGTGCTTTTTCGATTCGGTGTTGTTTAACAGCACGAGTTAATCTGTCAACACATCCGAGTCTAATCTGGTCCCTTTCTTGGAGCGGAACACTCTGTAGGACGCTTTCAATGGCGGGAATAACGGCCTTAAGTCCGACTGGTTGGTAAAATGCAAATTTTGGTCCTTTTTGTAGAACTTTCATCTCTTCCAGTGAGAAAGACCGGGAAGAGACATTGACTATGGGAATGGCTGGCGGGTGCCGGGGAGGTCCAAGTTCATCTCTCAGGTTGGCTAGTTTGCACTGGTGCTTCGCCGATAGGGAGCTGTATTGGCGCCTTGAAAGCATATTAACCCTGCGGAGAAGCGCGTCAAACTCCAGCGGGGTAACCTCCTCTGCAAGGCTCGTATAAAGGCGGAATACACGGTTCTCCAGAGTCATAACAGCGATCCTTTTCATGCGTATAAGATGATTGAGTGTCTGCATTTGAAGTAAGGACTTTTTCTTCGGAACCAATTATCATCCACTGACGATCTGAAGCGGAGGAACTTCGGGATGAAACCCAGTGATTTGCAATTGCTTAAGAAAAGTAAGTGGCACTTCTCCTCTTCCAACTTGATTCTGCATCTTCGATACTCTGCAAAAGAACCCATTGTATTTGCCCGGAAACAGCAGAGATAACAAATATATATACGATCGATGAAGAAACGGGTTTCTGTACGCCCAATTAATGTGAAAGACAATAAAAATAAAAAGTGAATTCCGTTTATTAGGCGTAGAAAATAAGGGAAACAAAAGATGCTAGCTTTCACTACCTCCGGGTAGCTTCATCAGGCATTTAGTAGTTAAAGATCGCAGAAGCAACTGGAACAAATGTATTTCTGAGAATATAATTAAATTCAAAATAAGTAAAACACTTGCACGATGTCACGGGTTGTTTGATCCCAGGGCCGGGTGGTCACGTGTAACTTCTAGGAGCCGGTGCCATATGAAAGGAAGGCTCGTGGTTACATCTTTGTTACACACATTCCGTCGCGTGATGATCTCAATGGTTTCGCGAAGCGCAGTAGCTCTTGCGCTGACGTACGGTGCTAGTTTCTTAAAATCTCCCCATCTGGGAACTGCCCTTTCAGATGCAACATCACGGGCTAGTGCCGTCGTAAGCTTTCCGGCCTTAACGTCCGTTGGTGTTCAGAAAAACGGATCTGGAAGGATCTTTTTGTCATCCCGATCTTTTTGTCATCCCGCATCACCTTCTACGCTCACTGAAGCCGGAGTCTATGCTATTCCTTTGGATTATCCTGACGCATCCGTTAAGTCCTACATCGGGATGACAAAAAGATCCTTCCAGATCCGTTTTTCTGAACACCAAAGGGACGTTAAGGCTGGAAAGCTTATGACGGCACTAGCCCGTGATGTTGCATCTGAAAGGGCAGTTCCCAGATGGGGAGATTTTAAGAAACTAGCACTGTACGTCAGCGCAAGAGCTACTGCGCTTCGCGAAACCATCGAGATCATCACGCGACGGAATGTGTGTAACAAAGATGTAACCACGAGCCTTCCTTTCATATGGCACCGGCTCCTAGAAGTTACACGTGACCACCCGGCCCTGGGATCAAACAACCCGTGACATCGTGCAAGTGTTTTACTTATTTTGAATTTAATTATATTCTCAGAAATACATTTGTTCCAGTTGCTTCTGCGATCTTTAACTACTAAATGCCTGATGAAGCTACCCGGAGGTAGTGAAAGCTAGCATCTTTTGTTTCCTTATTTTCTACGCCTAATAAACGGAATTCACTTTTTATTTTTATTGTCTTTCACATTAATTGGGCGTACAGAAACCCGTTTCTTCATCGATCTTATATATATTTGTTATCTAGTGTAATGCCTTTGTTCATGCAGCATCCTAAACAAGGCTTTATTGTCAAGAAAGGCTTTTGACAGGGTACCTGGGAATAAGAGGGTCAAAGTTTGGGAAAGCTGTGTAGTAAAGGACAAATGCTGCAGTCAGTTGCCTTTGCTTCAAAATTTGTGTATTAGTAACTCTGGAGGGAAGCAGTATGGTAAATGGTCTGAGGTAAAGACAGGGATGTAGGTTGTGTGTACTTCTTGTTTTTGAGTTAGGTTGAAGACAGAATCTTCATAACACAGGATTCTTACATCTTACTTTTCAATACATTATTCCATAATCCCCCCCTCCCCAATTAATGAACAAAACTGAATTTTAGAAATTGCCTGCTATCAAATTTTTATTTTTTTCTGAAAACAGTTTGCTTCATTTATTGGAGCAATTGATATATTGGGTTGGTGCGAACGAAATGTCCGGCGCAAATGAGCAGTGGAGACAGGCCCCCACCACAGTGGAATGGAACCACCCACAGGTGTTACATTACAGAGTTACTATAAATAGCTAGCACATGTGTAAAGAACAAGGTTCAGGTGCACTTTGTCGTTGTAATATTTATTAGAGCAGCGATTGTCAGAAGATTTGCAGTACTCAAATACTTGGTGCGAAGGTGTTAGAATATTTGTTTACATTCCAGTTAGGCATTGAATTTTCAAATAGCATGGTTTCTGACCTGAAGCTCAAATACTTTTATTGAATTTCATGATTTATTTCTTGAAGGCAACCTGTTGTAGTTAGGTCTGACAGCTAGGGTTAAAAATAGTATTTTGTGTGTTTATTGAGGATCGATTTGTGAAATATTTTAGAGAGCAAATAGGTATATTCATTATCTTACAGTAGCAACAAGCAATTCAAGAATCATTCAACATGAAGGTTTTTAATTTGTGTATGACTCTTTTTGTAAATATTTCCAAGTGTTCCTTTTAGCCATTGTGGTGTATGTGGAAACTAACTGAATTTTGCCCTGTTCACATTTTCAAAAGCTTCGTTTTAATACATAACAACCACGGAGACATTGTAAAAGTTGGAATGTTACCCTTTTTTTTTTTAACTTTTATTATTGTGTGTTGTAGTGAATTTGCACAGTTATATGGTGTTTATGCACTGTGTTGATGTGAATATTAATTCATTGACCCCAATGGTAGTGGTATCCTATTGACCATTAAGATTGAAACCAGTAATGATTGGTTTGCTGTTAATCGTAAAATGCAGAAGTAAATTAAAAAGTCAGGGCATTATTTATGCCTTTGTGGTCTTTTGCCCTAGGCTTAATTTGTAAAGTTTTCCTAATGAAATACCTTTTGTTAACCAGTTGTCAAGCATTTTCATAAGATTAAGGGACTAAATGACAGCATATATTGACTTTGGCCAATATATATTACTCGTGTAATAATAAAAAGACTGGTTTATGATTTTGATGATGTTCAGTTGTATATGTTACGTGCACATGTACATCAAAATGTGTTAACTCTGAAATGTTTTTAAAACAGTACCAGTTAAGCTGAAATTTTCAGTTTATGGGTGAATGTCTGAAGTTGAGGATTTTGCAAGCTATTTTTTTGTTTACTTGGAGTTCTGTTTTCACAATGTATACAGACAACCAATCATTTGCAGTTATGTCATTCATATTTATGTTGAGCTTTCAATCTTTAGAACACATTGGGTAATTGGCATGTCTTTTCTTGTAAGCTGTTGATTTAGGCATATTGTGATTTTTGTTAATTTAGGCTAACTATTGTCTTGGGGTAAAGCATGAGATTTCCTTTTATGTATAGTTCAGTTTTTCAAAGCAAGTTTCTCTAATTACAGATTCCGATGTCATATACTTGGCAGAGCCTGAGAGATCGCTTCAGTGATATTGGTAAGTCGACTGCATTTTTCTTCTTTTGGCCATCACTTTTGTCCATTAGGTTTGTTCAGGAGTTTCTTTCTGTGAAAATTCCTTAATTCTAAGATAAAAAAAAGCTTGTAAATGTTCATAATTTTAGGTACCTTATTTCTTCCTGCTATTATTCTCCCCTCTTGAACTTCTGTTTTGATTTGTGTTCACACTTTAGGTAATTCCTGTAACCAGATTTTCATTCTCCAGTACTTACAAGATATCTTCAAACCACTCGTGTTGAAATGTGTACAGCAGATTGTACAAGTATTGGGGGTGGGGGTGGCACAGAATCAGAGGCTCTTGTTTCTTACATTTCTGTACAATTACTACTGGCATGTTGCTTATAACCTCATGTTCTCCTCTCCCCACACATTTTGATTACAACCAATGGACATGGTAATGGATCATTTTTGCAATTCAGAATTCCATTACATCTGTGTCAACATATATGTACATGGCTGATATAACTTACATCTATGACATCAGCTTGTAGTCGTGTGTGCAAATAGTGAGAGGCAATTCAGCAATAATAAAAGCCATGCTTTTTTCTTTGTACAAGAATAAGAACAGGGTGCAAATTTTATTGAAGAGGTATGCTTTTAAAGTTGTTTCCAGTTACACATTTCTGTAATGTATTTGTTTGGCTTTGTACTAGTGCATAGCAGTTGGTACATTGTTGAGCATTATTTAATATATAGAAACAAATGTTAAATTTTAAGAAATGCTTCACATATGCACACAAATAAGAAGATAGTTGTGGTTTAGTGTTTACAACTACAACTATTTTCTTCCACAGCAGGAAGTAGTAACTGTATTTTTAATAGTTCATTGATTTTAGATTTTTATGGTGATTGGAAGAAATTCAGCAATCCTTGGGATTTTGTAGTGGTCTGAATAACTAGTGTGAAATGTTTGCTTTGTGTTGATTTATTAGACATCTCCTTTTACAGCTATCTGGCATGGAACTTGAACTTCATATGCATCCATCGCACATGATATTTTGTATTTTATTTCCTGACCTCTTTTTGCAGAATCTGGGCCTCCCATGATTTCTTCAGTGTTCTCTTACTTATCACTTGGTGTAGTAAAATTCTTTTAGTTAGCACCTCATCATTCTTTCAGCATGGCAAAGCACCTCAAAATATTTCCAGCTGGCAAACTAACATCATATTTAACATCTCACATGTTCCTGATCAGAATGAATATTGCCACAGCAACTCCTAAGTAACGCTCCTCTTTTTCAGACAGATAACTCCTTCATATTTCTATTGGTATCTGGGCTTCAGTGACATGCATCAGAGTAAGAACAGTTACATTTTCAAACCCAGTGATTGTTGGCATATTGGAAAACTGCTCAGCAAAAAACACTGATTGCCTTAGTTTTATACATACTTCCTTTACTCCAGATAACATACACAGTCATATCAGAATAATATGACCACCCCCGGGATCATAGTGTACCCGCCCAGACACTTCAGAGTGCATGTGACAAAGCTAACCACACAGAGATATAAGCAGCCAGCCAGGACAGATGAGCGAGCCAAAGTGCATTACATGAGCACAATGGGTAAAGGTGGCAGGGATGAAAGAGTTCCACCTTTCTGGAAGTCATCATGGGGAGTTTCCTAAGATCAATGCAGAATTGCAATGATTGCAATAAAACTAATTATATCAGTATAAATATGGGATTGACATTATTGGTTTGATGTAAGCACATTGACTAAAATAAAATTCTTAATCCTTCCTAAAGAAATGTTTGACAATTTTATGGCTTTTATATATGCATATATGGTGCTTAGGGGAGTTAATAAATGCTGAAAGGTTAATTATTTTTGCATATTCCTATGTGGGAAATGCTCAGCCTTTTTCTGCCATGATCACTTTCATGCCTGTGTAGTGATTTGACAGACGTTCCAAAAGGAATGACCAACAGCTACTGCACCAAGGGAGGAAGCATATCAGAAACAGTAGACTTTGTGGGCTGTATGCGAGGTGCTGTAGTAAGGGTGTACCAAGAATTGACCACTAGCACAGCGGGTACCTCCCGATGTCATAACTGTGGAGGCCATCGAACCCACAGGAGAATGTCGACTGGTAAAGGGCAATCTACGCGCAACAGTGCATCAATTGACCATGCAAATGAACGCTGGGCTACCCAGGTACATGTCTCTGATAACAGTAGAGAGAACCCTGTTATGCATGGGTCTCTGGAGTCAACGCTGCATCAAGGCGCCCGTGTTAACCCAGGTCCATCTGCAACGCCGCCTGCGTTAATTGGACAGTGGAAGAGTGGGAAGAGGTTGCCTTCTCCAACGAATCGAGGCTTCTACTCTTCAGAAGTGAAGGGCGGTGGCAGATACAGCAGCAGACACATGAGAATTATCACCCGGACACTCTTGTCAGTCAAGTACAAGCTGGTGGTTGCAGTGTGCATGTCTGGGGGAATGTTTTCCTGGTGTGACCTGGGATTACTGGTACCACTGGATGGGTCCCTGAATGCCAATGGCTACCTTGATGATCACATGCTTCCTTTAGTGTTGGACATTTACCCTGGTGGTAATGGTGTCTACCAACAGGACAATGCACCTTGCCATGTAGCCAGGGCTGTAGCCAAACTCCATACTTAGGGCAGGCTCAATAAAATTTAGGGCATGCTCAAAAAAGCTATATACTTTTTACCTTTTTGAGCATTACTGAAATTTTACAAATTTCAACCCAGACTAAGTACCTTATCTAGGTACATCAGGTACAAAAGTACAATTTTTGATTAACATAAATAAAAATACAAGAAACATTTTGTAAAATAAAAATACATTTATAATCGTTGCTTACCAATAGAAAATCAAAATAGATGTAGTCGTCGGTTCTTTTGACCATTAAATTTTCTCAAAAGTAAGTTCATGTCAAGAGTTTATGTGTGGTTATGTTCGAATGCAAGAAGAGTCAAATTCGACATTCGTTGGTGGCACATTAAAACAGAAAAGGTGGATTCACAAGTAGCTGTACTACAGCCAAAAGTCCTGGCTGTGGACAATAAATTATAAGTATCTCTGAAGACTACTTGCTGCTTAAAAATTTAATCAAAAATGGCTGAATTTGGGTTTTCTTTCTTCTGGGTTTGCATGAATCTGTTAACCACTGCAATTTCTTATGGAGATGGAAGTTTGATACCTAAAGTTTGCAAATATTTGACTTTGTCTAAATCAATATTTTCGTCTTCAGCACTGGAAACTGCAATTAGGAGTTTTTCATTTTCTGCGAATCATTGGCAGGACAGGAGCAAGATTTTCCAGGGCAGCCCCCCTACCCCGGCTACGGACCTGCATGTAGCTAAGGGATGTGCGACTGGTTCCAGAAACACAACACCAGTGTCTCCGTTCACCCTTGGCCAGTGAAATCGTCTGACTTCAGTCCTATGAGAACATTTGTGGGACTATTTGGATCGAAAAAGTCGACATGCTGACTTACAATCCCATATTCTCCAGGTCCTCCATGCTCTGCAGCAGTCCGAATGGGCTCGTATGCCTTGGTCAAGCTTTCAGGGCCTCATGGCGCCCACGCCACGCCGTCTGGCCGCTATCGTCCAGGCCAAGGAGAGTTATTCCCATTATTAGGTAGGTGGTCATATTATTCTGATATGACTGTGTATTTTGCAGAACACTGGCACTTATACAGTGGGGTCATATTGTTGGCTTACAATGTGTGTGAACAAGAATCTCCAAGATTGTAAAATGTGTGTTTTATTCTAGCATAATACATAAATGGGAGACATCACACAACTGTATCCAAATGATGTACCAATGGGAAACCAAATGTGACTAATGCATCTGCTGTTGTAGTCACATGTTCTGTTGCCAACACATGCCACAATGAGACCCAAAGAAGCACCCTAGTTACTTTATCATGAATGAGGGCTTCTCCATATGAATAAATGCCCATGAGCTTTCTTGGCAATGTGCTGATATTTTTCAGTCAGTGTGAAAGGTGAGGGTTTGTACAGTTCTTGCTTTCCAGGAATAAAATGATTGTGTACATCACAAACCTTGTGTGATGTCATTCATGAAATCAGGCTCCGGGTGTATTCAGGAGTTCCATTGCACAAAAATTTCTTATGCATTCAGTCTTATCACCTTTTCCATTATGCAGAAGAACAATGACATCCCCCCAATCCTAAGGCACAACTATCTACTAATTTTATAATTTTCAACTCTTGAGCTGCAGTTGATAGAACTAGTTTTAAAATAAACATGCCTGACACAGAAAATTGAGAGCCATCATACTGTCATGTGCCTCCTGTTAGGCTTACCATTCAGGAGATATATCATTTTCAGAGATTTTATAGCTTTTAAAGTATCTTGAGTTCCCTGCTTTGTGTTTACTTCTTTTTCATTGATGTTACCTACTATATCACATTTATTTTTGTCTCTTAACTTATAATAAGCATTCACTTCATTTTCCACTTCATTCACTATGTTCCCAGATCCTCTTGTTTTCATTCCTCACACAGTTAATTTCTCTTGGTTTTGTAAAAATATCTTGCATACTTCTCAAACAGTTTCTTCCTAAAATACCATTTCCATCCTCTTTACCTTTCACACAAACTTAGCCTTACTCTGATAAACAAAGTTTGCTATTTTGCTGTTTGGAGCAATATTCAGCCTCAAACTTGAGTTACAAAAATGCACCCAGATACTCTTTCTTCTTCTGCTGTACAGCATTTTTAATCTCAATCGTTCACCAAGTATCTTATGTTACTCACCTTCTTGGTACCACATATCTTTTACCGGCATTGGCAACAGTGCATAGAGCTTCATTTCTTATGTAACACAATTTTACATATTCATACCATTTCCTATTGGACCCCTCAGATTGGTGGTAATTATTTAATTGATCAGGAAGCCTTTTATCTTTTACCAGGCCTGTTTTGAGTTACACATATGTTGGGCATTCATTCCTGTGTGAAACCTTCCCATAGGAATAGTCAGTTCATTTCAGTTTCCATATATTCATGTGGTATTTCATACATCAGCTGTGTGTTTTCCCGGTTAGCAATTTGTTATATTCAGGTCATTTCTTTGAATGACCAGCTATCTCAATTGTATTTTGCCTATCATATCCCACTGTTGAGTTCTTTATAATTGGAAGATGAAAGTGTTGGTAGTCTGTGTTGTATTATCTGATTTTTTGAAGTATGGTGGTAGGTTTGTAATGAAAATGTGTTACATGTCACAGTTTGAAATAAAGAGATGTCTATTCTGATAGGCTTTTGGTAATATTAAGAATTCAGTCAAATTTAGCAGGCTGTAAAACAAAGATCATCGCTCTTTCCACGTTTATAAGTGAGTCACGGAAAAGTTCTCATTGGCCGCCACCGGGAATTGAACCCAGGGTCTTCCAGTTACGCGCCGGACATGCTTCTGCTACACTACAGCAGCCTCGAATTCCTCCAGACTCGCACACACTAACTGCCAAGCCAATTTGGCAGGTTGCTTCTTGGAGCCCCGCACAATGCTGGGGATTCACCAAAAATGGTAAGCAGCAACTGAAGAAATAATTAGAAGGCAAATGAATAATTAATACAGATATTTAACGTGGACCAGGAACATCAAACAAAGATCTTCGCTCTTTCCACGTTTATAAGTGAGTCACGGAAAAATTCTCATTCGTTGCCACCAGGAGTCGAACACAGGGTCTTCCAGTTACGCGCCGGATATGCTTCTGCTACTCCACAGTGGCCTTGAATTCCTCCAGACTCACACACGCTAACTGCCAAGCCAATTTGGCAGGTTGCTTCGTGGTGTAGCGGAAGCATATCCGGCGTGTAACTGGAAGACCCAGGGTTCGACTCCCGGTGGCGGCCAATGAGAATTTTTCCATGACTCACTTATAAACGTGGAAAGAGCAAAGATCTTTGTTTGATGTTCCTGGTCCACGTTAAATATCTGTATTAATTAACAGGCTGTGTTCTAGCAATTTTAGCTGTACTATATTGTGAAAGTCGCACATAATATTTACCTGACATGGCTGTTTTTCTAATAGGCATTGAAACATTAGAATGGCCTTGGCCACAATTTTGTACCCTGCTGGTGGCATTAGATTTTGCCTTTATTGGTGTGGATTTAAAAATTCTTCATGAACTTGTATTAACATGCTGATTAACAAATTTGGAAATTATGCATGTATCATACTTACTAATTGACATTTGTCTTAATTTTTTGATCATGCTGTGTGTGTAAGAGCAGTGTATATTCTGGTGCAAATTTGAAGACATCAGAAGTATTTGAAAAAATGAAAAAATCTGTATATTGATGTTTTAAGAAAGTCTGAATGGGCAGTTTAATAGGATCACCTACCACCTCATGTGTTTGACCATTTGTCTTTAGAACAGCATTGACCTTGTCTTGGCATTGATTCAATTAAGTTTGATGTTTGGATGAAATCTGGAGACATGTGGATAATGTAACCTGATGTGAGCTAAGGATGTCCAGATTTGTAAGAGCCATGAGACACACAAGTCAGCCAAATCAGAAGATTTCAAACAGGGACAATGCTTTTTGAAATCATTCTGATACAATGTGGGTATTGTGGCATGGTGCATCAGGATCCATTGTTACAGGGCTAGGGATTAAACTCAGGTTGATGAACATGATCAACAACAATTTTTAAATATGCTTGGGCATTCAGATGTAGGCCACTTGAACCAAGGAT
Source organism: Macrothele yani (assembly GCA_039090855.1). NCBI lineage: Eukaryota > Metazoa > Arthropoda > Arachnida > Araneae > Macrothelidae > Macrothele > Macrothele yani. The sequence goes on along the minus strand of CM077027.1, from coordinate 25,021,983 downwards.
TTGTGGGTGGGTTAAGTCCATAAGAAAAACATTGCCTACATTATTTAACTGTCTTCGCCAGCCTTGAAGGTTTGTGATGTTGCAAGATCTAGCCAAGCGCTGACACTCTTCGGCTCTTTGATATTCGCACTACATAGTGGAATGCTATTGGCATTATCCTTCATTCAAATCTTCTTTATTTGACTGGCTTATCTGCTGGCTCTTATAAAAGCTGGCATCCTCTACTCACATCAGGCATCAGTTGATCAAGGTCATTGCTTACTGCAGGTTTTTTTTTTTTTTTTTTTTTTGTGACATCAGTCACTGTTTAATCTTCTACATCCCACAAGTGCAGCAGGTGGTTTACTGTTATTAGCACAACTTCTCCAAGCATCCTATTCAGACACTTGCCAATGTCCATTGGGTCAGATCAATTTTTTATTAGACCTTAAGTAATGTATTCTGATTCTACAGCAAATTGTGAAGTTAATTTTACATAATATACTAAAATGGTCAAATAAATTTTTATTCTGTTAATTAAATTTTATCTGAATTGATTTGCGTAGTATTCTCTGGTAGAAAGAAATCACAATTTGTTAGTCCTTCCACCTGAAGGAAACAGTTTTTTAACAGTCATCTTCATGAAATTGGTAAAGACTTTAGGAATCTGTGAAGTTGCATTAATATTTTTTTATCCATGCCCCTTTTTCATCACACCAGCTGAATGGCATTAGGTCATAGAGCTAAAAAAAATAGAAATCATTTTTACACTACATTAGTTTTTTAAAAAAATTATGAGTTCTCTTATTAGATGATATTTATGGAAGAGTTAGGTGATCAATCTCATGTTGCAGCTATAAAGTTAGATAGTCAGTAAATAAAAAAATACTTGCCTAAGGAACATGGAGACCATGATTCATAGGTATCAGAATTTTTTATATAGGTTTACAGTGTTTCACTGTAAACCCATGATTTCTGTTAGCTACTATTATTTATTGTGTTGCCCTCAACTCCTTCATTTGTGATGGGCTTGGATACCAAGTACAAATCATAGTAGCACCTCCATCTACATTATATGGTCAAAAGTATCTGGCACCCCTTTTAAGCAGTGAATTTCTCCATATACATCACATCCATGACCCACTGAGGTATAAAAAGATGCATGTAGTCTAGCAAACATAAACAACCATGAAGAGTAGAATAGGCTATAACTACAGGTCTGGTACGATTCTTCCAACAACAATTGGTCCAATGCTGATTCGTCCAATGGACAATTGGTCCAAAGGTACGATTCGTCCAATGGTACGATTGGTCCAAAGGTACGATTCGTCCAATGGTACGATTGGTCCAGTGCCGATTCGTCCAATGGACAATTGGTCCAATGCCGATTGGTCCAATTCCGTCCTATCTGTCCGAAGTGCTACTCGTGCTATAAAAGTCTCATCTGTTCTGATTCTATCTCCGATGTTATACGAAAGTACCGGTAGTCCAAAGAATGTAAAATAATGTTACATTTCATGCGTGATATTGTGGTTACAGATTTTTTTTATTTTATTTATTTATTTATTTTTGAATCGCGTTTTCTTGTTATACTGTCCTTGCTGCCGTATGAAGTTACTGATGTACGAGCCGTTCTATCAACTTCAATGTTTCTCTTTTGCATGAAATAATATAAAATACTAGTGTTCCGTTTCTGTTTGTAGAATGCAGTGGGGTTTTCCGCCAACTGCCCAATGGAAACAACTGGTCGGGGTTTGGACAGAGGCCTTTTCAACAGTTTTTATTCCAGCGATGTCATATTCATAATGTTTACATATTAAATCAAGTTAATAATATTGCGCTTTTACTTAAATACGAAATATTAATTCATAGGCCTTTTACGGTTTATATTCTACCAATGTCATATTCATAACATTTACACATTAAATCAAGTTAATAATAATGCGCTTTTACTTAAGCACGAAATATTAATTCATAGGCCTGCGGCCTAGATGCCTTGCAAAGACCTCAGAAATGATACGATGAATGCCTTTTATAAAGTTTTATAAGATGTTTACAAATACGAAATATCTGGGTTGTGACTTAAAATCTTTTAAAAAGGCCAACGGCCTAGGTGCCCTGTAAAGACCCGAGAAATGATACGGTGAGTGCCTTTTATTAGGTTTTATGAAATGTTTACAAATATCTAGGTTGTAACTTAAAATCTTCTAAAAAGGCCCGGGGCCTAGGTGCTTCGTCAAGACCTGAGAAATGATAGGATGAGCTCCTTTTATTAGGTTTTATAACATATTTACAAATACCAAATATCTAGGTTGTAAATTAAAATCTTCAAAAATATGTGTATGATCAAGGAAGAATGCACCTAGTTCATGTGCTAGAAATATGCTTTAGTGGTAAACCCTGCTTATTAATGGAAAATATTTTCAACCAGAAAAATCTCTGCCATGCTTACCCTTATTAGATACAAATTGAATTTGTGTATCATCCATCTAAACCAAATAAGGATAATGCAAATAAATGTAATCCATAAAGAAATTGTGCCAAAAAACGTCAGAAAATGTAATGCACAAACTATTACATGCTTACTGTGTAAAGGCTTAACTTTTACAATGCCTCCCAAAAATGAATACAAAGATACAGGTACATAAAATTTTTAGTGCATTTAAACGGATGGTAAAAGTAATGAAAGCATGCTGCCGGGACAAACCTATCGCATTTACTGGATTTACTCAAATGTTCAGGTAGTAGAAATTGAAGGATTGTTTTGTGCTGTGTATTGATATTTTTGATTGGTTTCATACCTCTAGATGTCTTGCAGCGTCATTTGTCAGCAATCAATTTATGTGACTGCATTGGCTGAATGATATGCAACACACATGCTAGAGATAGTGCTGCTTGCAATTGCCTAGAAGCTACTTCTAGTGATGCGAGCTTCCTTTTCTTTTCTTTTTTTTTTCTTCTTTCCTTTCAGTAGCATGCCTCTTGTTTCGTAATGTAATTCTTAGGCATGTTGAATGTTCACAAGTAATGACAAAGATTTTTGTAGTAGTTAGTTTGTACCGACTGTTAAGTTCATCGATCTGGTTTGTAAACAATACTCAGGATAATAACCAAAATCTTAAGCTATTATCTTTTTGTTCTATAGCTGTTTAATTTGTAAAATTATCTATCCCTCCCACCTCTTTAAGGTACCATAGCCGCCCTGCAGGAGTCTGCAAAACTTGTGCCCTGCAAGTTTGAATTTTTCAGAACTGCAATATTTTCTAGCTTCAAAATTTTGTACTAATAAAGTTTGCTTCTTTGCTGCTGGAATATCAGTTACAGCGGAATAACAATTACCAATAAATCTCATTTTTTTTATCATGTTTATGTGAGTGACTGTTCACAGCTCATATCAGTGTGGTCATTCATGGCCACGAATTTTCCTTGTGAAACGAAAAATGCTTTGAATGAATGTGTAAATAGGTTTGTTCCACATAATTTCATTTGCAGGTTTCACAAATTAATTTTTATCTCAGGGCTCTAGATGCCGTCTTTCTAACGTGCAGATTACAGACACTATTCGAAGTATCTGCTATATGTAAAAACAGTTTACTAAATTTTAACACTTAAGTTTGTCACTTCATTACAATTGTAAGTGCCTTAGGATTGAGAACCAATCAATGAATAGTAATCTTTCCTATTAATTAGGTTTTTAGCACATTGTTGGTAAGTTAAAAAGTGCTTCAGTGTGTGTGTGGAAGGGGAGGTTGGGGCACACTGTTTCCTGTAATCTAACAGGTTTCTCTTGGTGAACATCTGATTTCCCTCAGACAAGTCAAAAGATTTCTGATTTTGTGACCAATCCTCATATTTTCTACACTCCAACCTGAAATGTTTGTGGAAATCATGACACAAGGAGATTTCAGGAAATACCTTATACAGTAATAGGTTAGCAAATCAGTGAGAAAGTTAAATTAACTCATCATAGAGTAGAGTAGAGTAATAACGATTTACTTACCTTATGCCTTCACTCAAATGATAAGGAACTGCTGTGTATGAGCATTCTTTAAGTGTGGGAAAACGAACATCCTAAAATATTAGTTTGTGTAGGATATGTTAATTTTTGGTCCCAAGAGTGTTTTCTGTTGTGTTTATGGATTCAAGAAACCTTGACTTGTATGAAACACACGTTTGTTGTCCATTTACACATATTCCAAAATATCAATGCTGTGTTTAGCAGAAGTCGATAACTTTTAATTTGTTATGAGTGCACATTGGCTTTACTTTTAATGAACTGTGTTCGTGTGCATTTTCTAAAATCATTCTCTTCATTACAGGGGACATGCGGTGCACAGAGATGAAGGGACGAGAGACAGCAGCCACCACGTTCACCACTGAACAAGATGCACAACATGCAGTTGGTATCCTTTATTAATTTATGTTATGTGCTTTCATTACTGTGTGTGTGTGTGTGTGTGCGTGCGCGTGTGAGTGTGTGAGAGAGAGAAAGGGGGGGGGAGAATTGGTTATCCTATAAAAATGTTATCTTTTTCTTTGAATAAAGCTCATATTGAGAAATGGCTTCCTAGTTTAATTGAATTAATAATCTAAAGCAACTTATGGGAATTGTGTTTATGGATTCAAGAAACCTTGACTTGTTATGAAGTAAATTGTAGTTGTGGACTATCTTACATAGGTGAAACAGGTCGCAGACTAGAAACTCGTATAGCTGAGCATAAAGCAGCTATAAAAAATTGCTCCAACAAGACTGGATTAGATAGGCATGTTAGAGAAACTGGGCACAGCATGGATTGGAATTCCCTTAAAGTAATCAGTTTCCAAAGCAATTTCCAAAAAGAAAACTGAAAGAAGGAATAGAGATTGAGAAAAATCAAAATTCCATCATCAATGACTGCAAAGGATTTTCCCTGCCTAACATCTGGCAGGATTTGTTGAAAAATAACCTAAACCGTCAAGGTTAACCGTAACCGTCAAGGTAAACCGTAACCATGATAGTGACAAGCAAAAAGTGACAACAACAAGAGAGCCTGAAGAAGGAGAAGAGTTTTCTCCGAAAATTTGCTATAAATGAAAAAATTTCCTGGTAAATTCCCATAAGTTGCTTTAGATTATTAATGTTATCTTGTTTGCTCAGAGTTGTGTTGCACACCTCAACAACAACAAAGAAAGGCTGTATTGTCTTTTGTATCATTGGAATTAGGGTACCACAATTATTGGTGCAGTAGATTTAACTTATACTTGGCATTCAGTTAGGAATTTACATAAATCTCTCTTTCTCAGTTCTTTTATTTTGGTGTCGGGGTGTTGGATTTCTGGCTTAATGCAACTGTCAGTTAAAGAACTTTGGTGAACACCTGATATGCTGTAGATGGTGATGCAGTCCTCCTTGTGGAATCTGTGCCAAAGTGCATACGTGCGATAATTAAAGCTAAAGCAGGTTCGACCCGGTATTGAATAAAAGTTTCTAATTCAGTGGCCGGTATGTGTAAAATTGTGTTTTTATAGTATTGTTCAAACTGTGTTATATAATTTTAAACTTATGTAGAGTGATTATAGATTTATATAGAGAATTTTAGGGAATGTCTGACCCCAGGTCTTAAACAACCCTTAGACGTAAGTAGCTAGGAGATTTGGGATAGAGTGCCTGACAGGAAAGTCACACAAAAGTGAGGTAGAAAGGGGGAGGAAGACATTCTTATTTATAACCGGGCTCCAGAGATTAAGCTGGCTCAAAAAATTGCTGTAGAAAAAATGCTAAAGAAAGTTAGCCACTTTTGTCAAATCTGAAGATCAAGTGAATCAGTCGTTCTCACCAACAACGCTTTGGACATCAGAGAAATACTAATGTTTATGGCCTTGGATGAATGCCATAGATGTCACACCTGTCTCTGGTTTAAACTTGCAATATTGGATAAAGCAGTTTCTTTGGAATTAGATGAGCCACAGCTTCCTCGACAACAACGAATCCCGCAAAGAATAGAATGATGAGCCAATGGATTTCGGTTTAATTCTACGAAAGAATACTACAAAAATATTTGATGAAATGCTGGACTTTGAATAGGGGAAGGGTCTAATTCCTCTAGCATCTATAATTTTACCCTGCCCCCACCCTTTATGCAGTGATTGCAGCTCTTGAGCTTATGGAAGGGGGGGGTTGAGACAACAGGTGCTGTAGGAACATACTTTAAGGATTAAGAAACTAACGAAAGACCTTTCAGATGCAAAGTTCTTTGAAAATAACAGCTGACTATGAATCACGCCCAGTGTAGCTGGTTCTGCAGTTTTTGGCTACACCACTTTTGTCTTCTGTTTCTTGCGTTGGTTTTATTTTACTTTATTTCACTGCTGGGTTTCATGTCTTGTGCATATGTATTAAGCAATTATTTTAACATGCACACAGAAATCACTGGGAAAGAGAAATTGTGTATTACTGAAAAGAAGTGTTATGATGGCAATAGTTTTTCTTAACATTTACATTCACTATGTGCAGCCATACCTTCGCTTGATCATAATGACAGCATACCAACTTTACATAAATTGATTTCTTTGCCCTTCCTCTGCCTTTCTTCATGCCATTTGGGCTGAAAAATTCTCTTAATAAGCATCTCATCACTCATTTTTTCAGCATGGCCAAACCACCTAAGAATGAAATTAAAATACCAAAGTTTACCACAATCAAAGCTGTATTATACATCGACTATAGTTTTGCAGCATGTTTGGTTCTGCATCATCAGGACGAATGGAGCATAAACATTCAAATCACTGTGACATCATCAGAGTTCTGACGGTCATGGTTTTTGGTGAGTTGTTTCCACGTGCTTGAAAGAAATGGAGTTGATGTCACGTCGTTGACAAGCCGTGAAGAGTTCTGGTATGTGTAGAAAGCTTCTAATACATTAAGTTTGATAGTCGAATCAAGTTTATCAATGAGCGTTGCATTTCCAAACAAAAATGTATGGTTATTTTCTGGACAATGTTAGGCTATAGACGACCTCTTCAGTTCATAGTTCCATACATAGTTCATGTGTTCCTTCACATGGAAACTTAAAGCCCTGCTGGTCTGTCCTATATATGAAAGTCCACATTCACAAAGTATCTGATAAATTCCCGGGAATTTATGTCTTCAACGTAGACTTTTAATCCGTAAAAATTTATCTTGTTTATGAGTTTAAAAATAACTCTGAATTAAAATTCTTGAGAATTTTTGAAATTACAAAGCAAATATGAGGAGCAAAGGGATAACCACCCAATTCTGTCGTATTTGGGTTATATATGGAAAGCTTCTAATACATTAATCTTGATTGTTTATCAATGTGAGCGAGCAGACAGGCTCGCTCACATTGATAAACAATCAAGAAGAAATTGAAGAATTTTATGAGGAAATTTGTCATCTAAATAATAAAGGTAAGCAGCACTTGAAAATAATTATGGGAGATTTCAATGCAAAAATAGGGCAACGGCAACAGAATGAAACTTCAGTAGGTAAATTCGGTCACGGCAACAGAAACCAGCGTGGAAATACTCTTGTAGAGTTTGCAGAGGTAGAAGGGTTTTTCATCTTGAACTCCTTCTTCAAGAAAAAACCACACAGGAAATGGACATGGAGACATCCAAATGGTACGACAAGTGAAATTGATTTTATTATGTGTAACAAAAAATTCGTCATAGAAGACTGCAGTGTGCTAAACAAGTTCAACACAGGTAGTGACCATAGATTGGTGAGATGTAAGATGCACCTCAACACTAAACTTGAACGTGGCAAGCTCATAAGACAAACAAAATCTATTGGCATAACCAACCTTAAAAAACACCATAATACCTTCAAGTTGGAACTGAAGAACAGGTTCTCTGCTTTAGAAGGCCTAACATCGGAAGAAGTGGACATCTCTGAAGTTAACAGAAAAGTAACCAAAGCTCTTATGGAAACAGCAACAAAATTAGCTGGGTCTAAGAACAAGTTGCATGTAAACAAATTATCAGGAAAAACGAAAATGTTGATGCAAAAAAGAAGAGAGATGAGGACAACTAAAGAAGATGTGACTTCCAAAGTGGAATATATAGAGCTATGCAAGACAGTAAGAAAAAGTATCACTGAAGACGTAAGTAAATTCAACTGTGAACTAGTGAGGAAAGCAATTGAAAACAACCAAAGCCTAAAGATAGCAAAGGGACATCTCAGTAAGGGAAGAAAACAGATTATGGCACTGAGAAAAGAAGATGGTTCTGTATATATGTGAAGCTGCTAAGCTGGTTCGCCACAGTAAGGCAAAAGATAGGAAAGAGAAAGTGGAAAGGCATGAACTGTCTTTTTGGAAAGATAGAAAGTCCTTCTGGAAGTACATGAGACTCAGGAAAAATAGGGGAAACAAAGTTGTAAGTTGTGTGCAGAATGAGATTGGGGAAATGATATGGGAGCCCAATGAGAACAGATAGGGCAAATACTTCTGTGAGTTATTAGATCAGGAGAGCAAAAATGATTCTGAGACAGATGCAGATGATGTCACAATGAGAGCTGAAAGTACAGAAGGGATCTCAAGAGAAGAAGTGTGTAAAGCTCTAAAATCTCTTCAGAATGGTAAGGCTCCAGGAGTTGATGGCATAAATGCAGAGATGTTGAAGTATGGTGGTGACTCTATAATTGACTGGTTAACTGAAATTTGCCAGTTGTGCTGGGGGCTAGGAATGGTCCCTCGGGATTGGAAGGATGCTATCATTGTTCCCTTGTATAAGGGAAAAGGTGATCAGACTGAATGCAAGAACTATCGTGGTATTAGCCTACTGAGTGTGCCAGGGAAAGTGTTTGGTAAGGTTGTTATTGAAAAAGTATGGGGTCTTACATCAGAGAAAGTGTGGGATGTTCAGAGTGGTTTTATGCCTGGTAAAGGCTGCACTAACCAGACTTTTGCATTACGCATGATGTTTGAAAAGTATCTGGCTGTAGGGAAGAAAGTTTTTACTGCCTTCATAGATTTAGAGAAAGCTTATGACCGAGTGAATAGGACACTTTTGTGGAAGGTATTGAATGAATATGGTGTTACCGGGAATCTACTTAATAGTGTAAAAGCCATGTATGCTGGTAGTAGAGCTTATGTACGAGTGAATGGTGTTTTATCAAAATGGTTTTCCATTGGTGCAGGAGTTAGACAAGGTTGTGTAATGTCACCATGGCTGTTTAATATATTTATGGACACATGCATGTGTGAGGCCAAAATAAATAATAGTGGTTTATGTCTTGGTGATATCCGTGTGTGCAGATTGCTGTATGCTGATGACACTGTCCTGTTGGCAGAGAGCAAAAGTGAGTTGCAGAGTATGTTGTCTCGGATGTATGAAGTTTGCATGAAATTCAAAGTAAGTATAAATAAGGGAAAAACCGAAATTATGGTGTTTGAGAGAGGAACTGGTAGCACTGAATGTAATGTAAGTATAAATGGCACTGTGATTGACCAGGTGAGTGAGTTTGTGTATTTAGGAAGCATGTTTGACAGAGAGAAGAAGTTGGATGGTGAAATCAGTAGGCGAGTGAATTCTTCTTTGAAAGTCATAGCTGCTCTGGGAGGTTTTCACAGGAATGATGGGTTCTCTAGAGAGTCCTGCATGGCTGTGTATGAAACAGTAATTGTTCCTACTCTGATGTATGGCAGTGAAACCTGGGTACTGCAGAAGAAACATAGGAGTCGTTTATGTGCTGGAGAAATGTGTTACTTATGTGGGGTTTGTGGCAAGACACGATCTGATTGTGTGAGGAATGAAGATGTATTGCAGTTGTGTGATGTAAAGCAAAATGTTGTTAGCAAGGTGGAGACCAATATGCTTCGGTGGTTTGGCCATGTTGATGAAAGAATGAGTGATGAAATGCTTACTAAGAAAATCTTTTCAGCCCAAGTGGCAGGAAGGAAAGGCAGAGGAAAGCCAAGGAAGACATGGGTGGATCAGATTCAGGAGTGTCTGCATGAGAAAAAGATTATGAGTATGAAGTATAAAAGACCTTGTGTACGGCGTGTAATGGATATCAGTGAAGCACGAGTTGTATGTCAAGATCGCTGTAAATGGCGAAGTTTGATACGACAACAATAAGTAAAAATATCTGGAAGTTTGTATTTCTTTTTGGAGCTAACCTCTGAATCTCAGAGAACAGCTTAGTGATATGTATGTATGTCTATCAATGTGAGCAAGCAGACAGGCTTCAGTTTCCTAAATTTTTTGACAGCTTTGTCTATAACGTAATGGCTATATCCTCTGTGTACTGCAATTTGTTTAAGAAAACCAAGCTCTCTCTCTGCAAGGAATCTTTAGTTGAACATATATGTATTGCAGTACACAGAGGATATGGCCATTCCATTATAGACAGAGCTGTCAAAAAATTTAGGAAACCGAAGCCTTTCTGCTCCCTCACGCCGATAGACCACTCAATATGACAAAATTAGGCAGTTTTCCTATTTGCTCTTCAGATTTGCTTCAGAATTTCAAAAATTCTCAAGAGTTTTAATTTCAAAATTATTTTCAAACCCATTAATAAGATGAATTTTTACGGATCAAAGACTACGTTGAAGACATAAATTCCCAAGGAATTTATCAGATACCTTGTGAATGTGGACTTTCATATATAGGACAGACCCGCAGGGCTTTAAGTTTCTGCATGAAGGAACACATTAACTGTGTATGGAACTAGGAACTGAAGAGGTCATCTATAGCCCAACATTGTCTCGAAAATAACCATAAATTTTTGTTTGGAAATGCTACGCTCATTGATAAACCTGATTAGACTATCAAGCTTGATGTATTAGAAGCTATCCACTTATTCCAGAACTCTTCATGGCTTGTCAAGGACATGACATCAACTCCTTTTCTTTCAAGCATGTGGAAACAGCTCACCAAAAACTGATCATCAGAACTGTGATGATGTCACAATGATTTGAATGTTTATGCTCCATTTGTCCTGATGATGCCGAGCTAAACGCTCTGCGAAACTATAATCGATGTATAATAAACCTTTGATTGTGGCAAACGTTGGTATTTTTATTTTATCTCAACACCACAAGTTCTGTAGTCATAAATTATATACACCTAAGAATACTTGTCTCCGCCTTACTAACAACATTTTGCTTCACATTACACATCTTCATTCTCACACGATCAGAACATGTCTGGCCACAAACCCCCATAAGTAAAACATCTCTCCAGTATGAAAACAACTCCTATGTTTCTTCTGCAGTACCCAGGCTTCACTGTCATACATCTGAGTAGGAACAATTACACTTTCATACACATCCATTCAGGGCTTCCTTGAGAACTCATCATTCATGTGAAATCCTCCTAAAGCAACTATGACTTTCAAAGAATTCACTTGCCTGTTAATTTCCCCATCTGATTTGTTCTTTATGTTAAACATACTTCCTAAATATAGAAACTCATTTGCCTGGTCAATCTGTGTACCATTTAGACTTATCTTGCATTCAGTACTAACTGTTCCTCACTCAAAAACCGTAACCTTGGTTTTTCCTTTTTTGTACTCAGTTTGAATTTCATACAAACTTCATACACTCAGGGCAACATACTCTGCAACTCATTTTTGCTCTCTGCCAGCAGGACTGTGTCATCAGCATGTAGCAATCTGCTCACATGTATATCATCATTATCCATTTTGGCATCACATATGCATGCATCCATAAATATATTAAAGAACCATGGTGACATTACACAACCTTGTCTGACTCCTGCACCAATAGAACACCAATTAAGATAAAACACCATTTACTTGTACACAAACTCTACTGGCAGCATACATGGCTTTCACATTATTAAGTAGATCCCAAGTAATACCATATTTTTTCAGTATCTTCCACAGGAGTACCCTATTCACTTGGTCATAAGCTTTCTCTAAATCTGTGAAGGCAGCAAAAACTTTCTTACCAACAGGCAGATATTTTTTGATCATCAAACATAATGCAAAAGTTTGGTTAGTACTGCCCTTACCAGGCATAAAACCACTCTGTACATCCTGCACTTTCTCTGATGTAAGACCTCTCATCTTATCAATGACAACCTTTCCAAACACTTTCTCTGGCACACTCAGCAAACTGATACCACGATAGTTCTTGCATTAAGTCTGATTACCTTTTCCTTTATACAAGGAAACAATAACAGGATTCCTCCAATCGTGAGGGACCATTCCTAACTCTCAGGACAACTGGCAAATTTCAGTTAACCAGTCAATTACGGGTCACCACCATATTTTAACATCTCAGCAGTTATGCCATGAACTCCCAGGGCCTTGCCATTCTGAAGAGATTTTAGAGCTTTACACACCTCTTCTCTTGAGATCCCTTCTGTGCTTCCATCCTTCACTGTGATATCATCTGCTTCTGCCTCAGAATCACTATTGCTTTCATGCTCTAATAACTCACAGGAGTATTTGCCCCATCTTTCACTTAACTCATTAGGTTCCCATATCATTTTTCCAACCTTATTCTTCACACAACTTAGAATTTTATTTCCTCTATTTTTCCTGCATTATGTATTTCCAGAAAGATTTTCTCTTTCCAAAAGGCCAATTCATGCCTTTTTCTCTTTTCCTTCCCAATTTTTTTTTTTTTTTGGGGGGGGGGGCTTGCTCTGGCAAACCAGCTTCTCTGCCTCATACTTCTTACAGCAGTATTTATCCTCAGAAACTCTACCTTGCAAATCCCCAAATATGCATCCTTCTTTCTCTTTACTGCTTCTTTAAGCTCACTGTTCCAGCAAGCACCCATTTCTGTGGTGGACCTTCCTTCTCAAGTGTGGTAGGTACCCCATATCCCACACTAGAGCCCTTTAAAAACTTTCTTTGTGTCTTTTTAATCAGTAAAGTACACCAATGCGGGTGATTGGCCAACAGCAGACGGTGCAACAACACAGTTCTTAAAACAAGTCCACTTCTTTTCTACATCCCTTTCATACAGCTTCAACTCATTCAGTTGTTTGCTGAATAAATCAGAGTAATGCTGATGTTCTTCACAGAGCCTTTCAAAATTTATTCTTTTCATCACAGGCATCTTCCTGTTCCTCCTCCAATCAACACTCAGTTTTACTTGTGACACTCACAGGTGATGATCAGAGCCGACATCAACAACTGTTTCAGACATTGATTGTAAACAAAATCTGGCATTATTTTAAGTCTCGGAGTAAAGTAAGCATGGACATATGCATAAAAAAAATGAGCCTATTATACTTGTATATTTTGAATTATTCTCTCCATGTCGTTGTTATATTCATCTGATGATAGGTCCAGAGTGGACCAGAAAGATCTCATACTTTTTTAACCTTCATCTTATTAGCTTGTATATATGAACTGCTTCTGAGAACCTGCACAGTTGCTGATTTATGTATATATATAAGCATAATAATCAATAGAACACAGATTGAAAGTGTGTTTCTTACCAGCTATAATCCAATACATTGTGCTATGGGTCTTGGCCACCCTAATATCTACTAATACAACTCTGCACAATAAGTGATACTAAGTAAGATGTACTTGTGATTGAAAAATGTATTAGATACTCACAATCTGCTGACTGTAGAGTTCAGTTAATCTGTTGCTATTATCACTCACAAAAGGATCATTAAATTTACACAGAACATTATCAGAACCCATTCTGAACACCTACTCTAGTGTAAAAAATCCCCTACTATAATAACTGGCTCAAAACACCTTTTAGCTCATTCCAGGAATCTTCCTTCCTCTCGGAAGGTTCCGAGTCACAAGGAGCATACACAACAACAATTACTATTCTCAGAAGTTTCACTTTCAAACAAATCTAAAGAGATCTCTCATTTATGCAGCTGTAATGAATAAAGTTGTTCTTCATTTTTCCACTTAAAATCACACCTGCACCAGCCTGTCCTCTCACATTATCCAACACTCCAGACCACACATTCACTGTTTCATTCCCTTCTTCCATCCCAATTTCTTTTTAGTTCCACTTACACACATCACATCCTGTCTATACTCATTCATGTTTTCAATAACCTCATTTATCTTTCCATTTATTCTTCTAGTATTCCATACACCAATCTTACACTCACTTTGCCAAAATCTCTTTCTCGTACACCATGTATCAATTCCAGGTAATTTCTGTGGTGGACCATCTTTCTCAAGTGTAATAGGTCCACCGTATCCCACACTCGAGTCCTTTATTTATTTTTTTTCGTAGAATCTTGAAAATCAGGAAAATACATCAATGTGGGTGATCAGCTCACAGCTGATGGTTCCAGTTGGCATTCCACCTTAGGGTTCTGGAAGAAAAACCCAGTGAGTTGGATTGAAACAAAACCAATTGTAGCAAGTCGGTTTTTAGAAAAAATTAATAAAATAGTTTCTACTGCAGATAAAAAAGAAGCCCAAAAAGAAGAGCTTAAAGCCATACTTGCAGAGAATAACTATCCTAAAGAAGAAATTGAGAGGCTTCTGAATTTTAATGGTACGAAGAACCCACAAAAGCAACAAGTAAAATTCACTAGAAAAATTTCTTATCACAAAGGTTTATTTGAGGCTTTAAAGAGAATTAGTAAAAAATACAATATTAGGCTAGCTCCAAGTTTAGAGAACAAAGTTAAAAAAATTTTTCCCTAAAATAGTTCAAAGAGAAGAAGATATTTTAAAAATGCAAGGAGTAGTTTATGAAGTAAATTGTAGTTGTGGACTATCTTACATAGGTGAAACAGGTCGCAGACTAGAAACTCGTATAGCTGAGCATAAAGCAGCTATAAAAAATTGCTCCAACAAGACTGGATTAGATAGGCATGTTAGAGAAACTGGGCACAGCATGGATTGGAATTCCCTTAAAGTAATCAGTTTTCAAAGCAATTTCCAAAAAGAAAACTGAAAGAAGGAATAGAGATTGAGAAAAATCAAAATTCCATCATCAATGACTGCAAAGGATTTTCCCTGCCTAACATCTGGCAGGATTTGTTGAAAAATAACCTAAACCGTCAAGGTTAACCGTAACCGTCAAAGTAAACTGTAACCGTGATAGTGACAAGGAAAAAGTGACAACAACAAGACAGCCTGAAGAAGGAGAAGAGTTTTCTCCGAAAATTTGCTATTAAAGAAAAAATTTCCTAGTAAAATCCCATAAGTTGCTTTAGATTATTAATTCAATTAAACTAGGAAGCCATTTCTCAACATGAGCTTTATTCAAAGAAAAGAAAACCAATTGTTTACCTCATAACACTCACTATAAACAATACTACTCACGTGTATTTGAAACAGTATGCAGTTTTTCTGCTAGGAGGTTTAACTGCTTGTTTTGTTTCTGTAATTATCTCCTCTTCTAAAAATTAAAAAAATGATTATGAGAAATTATTTTTGTGTGTGAAAGTGTTTTGTATCATGAAATTTTCTCCATACACTCTGCTTTTTATAATGCACAGTTCTTCTGATAAGGAGTAGAAATTCATATTTGCAGCTGCAGCTATTCCAAGTGCTACAGATTCTTTATCTACACTGTGGTAATAGTTGGTCTTCTACGGAACATGGGAAGCGTTGAATTTGCTACAGAAATTGAAAATCTCAGTGAAATTATGTTATTCAACATCTGTCTGTGTAAAGTTAATTTTCAGGTTTTCAAGATTTTAAAATTTATTGAACATTTTTGGGATTAAAATTCAAGTTTTTCACTATGTATGGTGGAGGTTAAGACACACTGTCTAATCAAAAATCATTTATGGGTTTGAAACATATCCAAAATGACTGTTTCAATCAATTTCAAACTTTATGTGTGTTATCCCTTGGAGACTATGTGATCAGGCCAGAATGAGGTGTTACAAAAAATAATTCTGAAAAATGCAAAAGTAAGGAAACCCAGAGTCTGAAAGATGTGTCACTTACTTTTAACCAAAAAAAGTCCGTAGGTGACCCAGCCTCTTTACTAACTAAACGAAGCAAAGCGTATGCTACAAAAATACATAATTCTTTTGTAAACCAATGCTATTGTAATAAGAACTACAAATACTAGTAAATACTTTATTTAGAGTGTCAAGAAATAAAAAATTCAAAATACAGTGTAGAAAGATTGTTACAAGTTCTCAGGGTCTGAAAACCTCATGAAAATCAAAAATGTAAAAATCAAGTAAAAACCATGAAATAATACATTTTGATTAACAGTGTAAAAACATTGTTACAAGAGCTCAGGGTTTAAAATTTTTTTGAAAGGTAAAAATGTAGCAAATAGATTAAAATTCAGGAAATTGAAGCCTCTAAAAACAAGGTGGAATACCTTGAATGGGAATGTAAAACATTAAAAACAATGAAAAACCTCAAGAAGACCTGATAAGCACGACCTCCAGTAAACAAAGTTTGCGTCCAATGCATTTTGACACCATGAATCCGTTATGTCATATTTAGGGTCAGAAAGCTGTATTCCTTGTAGTCCACAGTGCCTAACTCTTCTTCTGCCTTTGTCTTGTCAAACACCTTGATCTTGGGATTCAAGGTCATAGGTACTAGTTGTTGACGTTTCTTTTTGATGTGCCTGTAAAGGTATTCTTAATGGAATGTTATTTTTGTCATTGTGTTGCAATGTTTTTCCTGGTCTTCCCTTTCTTTTCCGGACATTTTCTTGGTCTTCCCTTTCCTTTCCGGACATTTTCTTGGTCTTCCCTTTCTGTTCCGGACCTTTTATTGGTCTTCCCTTTTTTTCTGGACATTTTCTTGGTATTCCCTTTCTTTTCCGGACATTTTCCTGGTCTTCCCTTTCTTTTCCAGACATTTTCTTGGTCTTCCCTTTCTTTTCCGGACACTTTCCTGGTCTTCCCTTTCTTTTCCGGACATTTTCCTGGTCTTCCCTTTCTTTTCCAGACATTTTATTCAGCAATTAGCCATATATCCATGGCAAAAGAAGTTCAACACCGCAACTGATGTTACAACCCATTTCTTTATAATTTTCAATTAAAATCAAATTGTCTTTTCAGTAGGATGTTTGCAAAGTGTAATATCTTCAAAAATATGAGTGCCATTATTTTTTCTGCAGTACTGTGTGAACAGTTGTTTTCTCTTCACCTTTATTCTAGTTGCTAATGTGTTGCTTGAGTCAATGTTGTAGCCTATTTTTAGTGCTTCCTATAATCACTTTTTTTAGTTGTTATAGGAATACTGCATTCTCCTGCATTGTCAAGGATATTCATTTTCCTTTTATTTTTTTACAAGGTGTTTCTTTATGATCATTAACTGAGACCCCCGATGTCTTTGTCATGTTTACAACATTCTTTTTTAATTATTCTAGTCAAATCTTTAACAAATAGAAATTTACCCCAATATGATTTAGTTGTTTTATTTTTTCCATGGATGTTTAAGATCACAAATCATTTGTTTGATAACTGAAGGGTTGTAACCATACTTAGCAGTGTTAATGATCCAAGTGATCACAGTTTCTCTAAATGAGTTACAACTTGAATATATGAATGCACACTGAATAAAGGACCAGAATGCTAATATTTTATGCACCCATGGAAGAAAAGAATCACATGGAATAAACATTTTGATGAGCTGGTAAGTAGGAAGGTTTTTGTACACTTGGTAACTAAGTTAAGATTGGTTTTTAATAAAGTTGACATCCAAGAAGGGAAGTTCTTCGTTGTTTACAAGTTTCATTGTAACTTGAATGGTTGGAAATAAATTTGATAATTCATCTCTTAGAACCTTTGTTTTTGGAGGTTTTAATTTCCTGGATTTTTGTTTGTTCACTACGTTTTTACCTTTCATAGGGTTTTTTAGACTCTGAGCTCTTGTAACAACATTTTTACGCTGTTCATCAAAATGTTTTATGCCGCCCCGGTGGCGCAGTGGTCTAAGGCGCTGGCCTCTGATCATTCGTCCGTAAGGGGTCCGGGTTCGAATCCCGGTCAGGCATGGATGTTGTGTTTGTCTTACGGCACTGGCTCTCTCCCTTCCCTGGAACCAGTGACCCTAAATTAGGGACGGGCGACTGCTTATAGCCCATTGAGTTGCTCACGGTGGTCGTTAAACCTCCAATCAAAAAAAAAAAAAAAAAAAAAATGTTTTATTTCCTGTTTTATCACTTGATTTTTACGTTTTTAATTTTCACGAGTTTTTCAGACCCTGAGAACCTGTAACAATGTTTCTTTAATGTACATATTTTGAAACTTTTATTTCGTGACATTCTAATATGAAGTTTTTACTAGTATTTGCAGGGCTGCCAGACCTGCGGCAATTGTGACAGCCCGCGCCAAGACGTTGTTCTTGCTCCATTCTGCTAAAAAAATCGCGATTTTTGCAAAATCTGCGCCAAAAGTTAAAATTTACCGGTCATCGATATTTTAGCGTAATCTTACAACATTCAAAATTGATTCAGCAGTTAAATCATACGTGAGATTCTTCAGTGGAGTTCCCTCCCTTTTTTTCTTTTTCTTTCTTTTTTTTTTTTTTTTTTTTTGTCATTTTCGAGATCGATGCAAAGGTAAAATTCATGATATTGTAAAATCTGCACCTGGTGCAGATTTTACAATATTATGAATTTTATTTTATCTGCACCTGGTGCAGATTTTACAATATCATGAATTTTATTTTTTAAACTTCACCAATTGGAAAAAGTTCACATTCTTTGAATGAGTCAGATAGTTACGGCAACAGCTCGTGAATAAACACATTACAAGCGTTCATAAGAAGCCCCGACAGCCACTACGAATATAGTAAGTACATATATAGTTCATTGCTTCTTGATATTAATTGCCGATACTATGCCCCATACGTATCTAACATGATTTAATAATCTCCCAATTGCCGAACTTGCATAACGTGTGAAACAGTAATGACGGACATTTAATGTCAATTCAAGTTATAGCCCAGTATGAGTCATGGCACTGGCAAGAAGAAGCGTAGTGGACTCTACGGTAGCTCGGCAGTCTTCAGAAACAGAAAACGTGCAGGGCTCATGTCGCTACACCCGTTCCACGAAGGCCAATACCCAAGTATTCTGGATTCAATTGTCTACAGGATATTCATGTCAGCGAAGGCGAACAGTGGAAGTTGAGATACCCAACCAATTCAAATTCATTCTAGTGTCAGTCTATATTCATCCACAGACATCACTCTACTACATCGAGATGTTTCTCTTTCAACTAATGCTTTACTACACAGAGCATGTCAGAACAATAGTTAGCGACTGGCCCTGCGATCCCAACATACCGTTTCTGCTCACTGGGGACTTTAACATTGAGCCCTTGCATGTAATACAGCAGGCCGCAACGTTAGCATATGTGACCACTGAAGATGATAATGGAGGATATGCTATTGAAACTAGTCTGGTAACGTTTGAAGGCTGAATGCGATGTTTTCTTGTTATAACATTTTTAGAGGTTTTTAAGATTTTATTGACTTTTAAAGGTTCCTTTACTTTATGCTTCCGTTCCATGATTTTACGAGGTTGACTTCGTTTTGTAAATTCAAACCATTGATTTTAGTAAATTGTCTAATTTTCGCTTTGAACTAACATCGAATCATTTGAGCCTTTAGTTGTGAAAAATTAAAATCAAATTCAACAAGTTTCAAAAATAGCTCATCAAAGAATACGGTATGCACACCGGATTGAAAGGTACCAATAGTCAGTCATTTTGAGAAAACGACGAGAATGAATTCCGAATAAATGGACCAAGGGCGCGAATGTGAGTACTGTTCAGTGAATAAAAAATAGCATCCTAAGACAACATAGTGGTGAGTTTACTCAATTTTTAATGCTTTATATTTGGATACTGTAATTGATTAAAGTATTACATTTGACATTTATGGCAAGGCATCCAGCACCAAATGATATTATCGCATACAATGTGTGAAACAGGAATTTTTATGACAATAGCTATTATTGTTCTAATGAAAATGTAGTAATCACGTAATGTTTACAGTTGTTGTCTAACAATAACCATAATGAGATTAAAATAAAATAATTTAATGACCTATTTCTCTTTGCACCACTTAGCGTGGGGATGTTGGAACTCTAGTCTTTGAGTTTGCACAGTACAAAAAACTTACATGCAGGCAGATGTGAAGTGATTAGGCTCAGTTGCCATCGAGTACGTCATGGAATTGCATGTGTGAAACGTGTACAGAGTGATAGGAGATTGATCCTGTGTCCAGCGTAACTTTCGTTTGGTTAAGGTTGCAATGGTGTTTGAAGTTCGTGCTGCCGTTGTTGCATGACCTCGAACATGTCTCTATTCTGGTTTTAAATCTTCATGTTCCAGCTTTTACAGTTTGCATGTTCCTGTGTTTTATCAATTCCATTACTTTGTAAAACTTTTAATTTTTTGTAATTTATTCTGATGGTTATTGTTTGTTGTGACTGATTTCAAAAACTGTTTCTTTGAACGTCATTGAAAGTTCCTTCAATTCGGGTTTTTTATTGGTGCAGTTCATTGAATTGATATTATTACTTGTCAGAAACCCAGAGACATATGTGAATATTATGACATCTTATGAAGGTGAATGGCAAGTTTCAGAGGGTGAAATGAACGAAATATAGCTTCACTGAACAATACAGAACAATAATGGTCAACATCTCGAAACAAGGTAAGCAATTGTCCATTGAATAAGATTGATAAATAACATAGTTTTTGGTTATCAGTTGCGATCCCGTGGCCAATCTGGAAGTTTCCTTGCAACTTGGGGACAATAACGTGTCGAACAGAACTTTATGTAGTAACAGGATTGTTGCTATAGTAATTATCGTAATGATCACGTAAATCTTGCAAACTTCAATCAACGTGGTTGGAATATTTGCTAATGTATCTAGTGAGATGGTGAGGTTATGAACCACATTGATCAGAGATAGCAGATTGATTGAATACCTTAAATGCAGTATATGTAATGTAGTTCCACAAAAGTAAATGTAACAGTGTAATTCATAATGAATGAGAATAAGAAAGGAACAGCTCTTGTACTGTGAGAAAGTTTCATTTTCATTATAATATTTTGTTACTCCTATTCTTATATCTCAGCGCAAATTGGAAATAATTTTTTGTATAAGTACAAGGCAAAAAATGTCTGTGAGGGAATATCTGATAATGAAAATTGCTAGGTTCAGAGATGAAATGTAGATGGACATCAGTGTTTTAATTTCCCAGTGGTCTGCTGGCCATTGGCCAGCAAAACTTTCGTCAGGCCGCTGAACTGTTGTTTTTACTAGCCCGGATGGCTAGTAATCTTTTTTGTTTTTTCTAATTTGTCACAAGGTAAAAAATGAATTTATCTTTCTTTTACGTTGCTGTACATATGGTTTTCTTTGTAGGCTGCAAACTAATGATAGGTTTAAAAACAAATATTGAGGATAATTCCATTGAAATGATACTTTATTTTCTACATATATTGTAAATGTCTTTTAAGTTGTTTTTTTTGTTTGTTTGTTTGTTTTTATGGACCAGTGGTTTATGAATTCTAGTGGTTCGCTGGGCCAGTAGATTTATTTCCTAATTCTAACACCGGACAATATGTAACCACTGCTGTTTTGATATATAGGTGCATACAGGAGGCACAGATGCAAAAAAGTGAAAAAATATGCATAGGAATGCATTGAAAATTTTAAACTTCTGTTCCATTTTTCATTTTTAATTAATCCACTGATTCTGACTTTGTTAGAAATTCTTGACACTAGGACCATATCTGCCTAGAGAGCACCCTAACACTGACATTGGAAAATCTCTATATGACTGTTGCTCACTGCTTTTCTACAGAATAGAATGAACAGTACATACAAATTTTATAAAATGTATATTTTTAATTGCTATATAAAATTTGTCTAGAATTCAAGACATTATAAGAAACACATTCATATGTTGTTATAGTGGTTACTGTTCCTCAGAATTTTGAAAACTTGCAGAACTTCAACAAGTGTAATAATATCATTCACTGTCACAAAATGTCAGGTTTGGAGTTCTGAAGCATTACGTCCAGCTCCATGTCAAGTTTCTGACCAGTTTCAAGCTAAGATTTGGGTAATTTCTCCTTCTCCCACTACAAAAGAAATTTTTTTGTGCATACATTTTTGTCAGGTATTTAAAACATAGTTGATAAGTTTGAATTTTTTGAATTATATAAAAATTAATTATTTTTAATTTTTTTTATTAGGATATGTAGGAGTTATGATCTTAACTGTTCTTGTCCTGTTCTTATACTATTTATTTCATGTGTACCATCATTGTGCTCAAAATATATGTCTAATATTTTTTATCTCTTTTTTTTTGTAGCCTAATAAGTCTCGTGAAGAAAACTTACCTGGAAATGTTAAAAGGTTATTATTAATTTTCATTTTTAGAATAAGATCATTTATTTTGTTATTTTTGACTGTTTAAGACATGAAAGATAAGTTTGTTATTAGACCTTGAAAGGCTGGAATTTTCAATACCAGCTCCATTAAATGGGTCTTCAGATGTACAAGCTGCCATTTCTAGCACAGTCCATTATATTTTCCATATCCATTATATTTTCAATTGCATTTGTACTGACTGATCAGTTTGTCAACCTTAGTGCAAAATTGTGACTCTATAATTAGAGAACTCACCAACGTAGTTCCACCTTGTGATGCCCAGGAGCAGAATTAAGTTCAGTGTTCTGCAACATGACTTCCAAAATTTGTAAATGTTCTTCGGGCAAAGCACGAAACACTTTGACCAAATTTCATTAAAAAAAAAAAAAAAAAAATTAAGTGAATAAATCATAGTAAAACAAACATTAAAAAATTTACTTACCATCAGTTGAAACCCCTCGTTAAATGTAACAATACATAAAAACACGTTATTTAAATCAAATAAATTTATTTAGAACCAGGGTATTTAGAATTTGATATTTTGCAATAACTTTTAAAGTTAAATAGTGTGCCATTGATGCAGATGAATTATTTACAAAATGTCTGTGGTAATTTGGTCCATACATTGAAATTAGGGCAACTTTCAGTATTTTTTGGACTGATTTATGTCCAAACTGTGTTCTGTTTGACATTATAAACATTAATTTATCATTTTTTCCAACTATAACATCATCTCTGTCATTAAATTAGTATTGGGTCTTTTCCTTATACAATATGTCAGTTGTTGAACCCTAGGATTCACAAATTGCCTCTGAGACAGGCAGAGAAAAATAAAAACAGCAAACAATAAATTTTGGAATCTCAGCTTTCATTTCATTTAGAGCTTGTTTTAAGAAAGCTTTAATCTGGAAAAAATTTTCCACTTGTCCTACTTTCTTGCATATTTCTATAGGTCCAAGTGACAAAAACAGTATACTCAAAGAATAAATCTTTTTTTTTATTCAGAATGTGGAACACATAAAAAACCTTTAAACATTCAATGAAATTGAAAAGATCTTCCAATTCTTTCTACTGCTTAGAACTGACACGAGTTCTTGGAAATATTCAAATACAATTTGTATTAATTATTCAAAATTCAATAAAATACCTGCTCTTATAATTATGTCAACAATTTCCTCATATTCGAAATATATATACTGTATTATTTTAATAGATCAGCTATGTAGCCTGTTATCTTCTGAATATCACAACATAAGGGAGCTATGTCAGAGTTATTCTGAGAGGAGTGCAGTTTTTTTAAACTCCTCACTCAATCCAATTTCCATTTTCAAAAATTTTTCCTCCATTTTAAAGATAAAACAATCATTTATTGAACAAAATCATATTTTTCATTAATACTGAACAGTGAGAATAGCGAGAAAAGAAATTACGATTACAGGAGAAATCATCATTCCATCTAGCTTCGAATGTTTTGAAAGACAGAATTCCGTTTACAGCTGGAAAACGTCGTGCCTCACCCCACTTTGCAATTCTCAATTCTCTTCACTTTCAAGAATGGCATAAATGATGACAACAAAGACAAAATTTCACGAATCCGCGGGAGAAACTTGCCTAAAGATTACAGGGAAATTTTCGCTTCGTCGAATTTACGTTTTCAGAAAATTGTTGCCTACAGTTTCAAGCTGAAATACAAACATTTATGCAATAGACTGATAAAAAGCAACAATACTGGGCAGAGGCAGCTTCGCAAGAAGAAGAAATTATGATTATGGGAAAAATTTTAAGTTTTGAAGAACTGAATATTGTTCCCCGATGGGAAATGACCTCCACAAACACACACACACACACACTGGTTGGCAAGACGTGGAAAACGAGGACTATGTGTTTATGCCATCAAACCGAGGACCCGAAAAACTCGTTGAAATAATCACTTTTCTTTGAAACAATGAATGAATTAGGCATCTTATTGGGTTCCATAATCTAGTGGGACAATTTATATTTGCGCAATATTAATATTTTAAGTATGTATTTTCTCAATGTAACCGAGGACCTGTGTAACCCACCCCTTAGTACACACATTTTCAAAACGAGGACTTCGTTACACACCATCGAAACGACGACCTAGATTGCACTCGGTCAAAACGAGGACTTAAATTCAAACATTTAATCAAAGGGAATCGGTATTAAGAAATAACAGACTTCTGATTTCTATGCTGAAACTGAACAGATACATTTCATACATCAAAATCCTTTCCCTAAAAAATGACTTAACATATTTTAATTTATGAATCAAAGATTCTGTGACAGCCAATATTACTACGTCACATAGTCCCGCCATAAGACACACACGAATTGTACATACATCGCACGAGAGGAAAATACACTGTTGATGGACTGGACAGCGCTGTTTCTACTAATAAAGTTTCATCAGTAGCCCTAGCCACAGTATTTAATCCTGTCATACGTCTTTTATACATCTGACATTCACCTTTCAAACCTTAGTGGTGACTAATTTTCAATTAAGGCAGAAAAAAAAAGATAAATTTGTTATAAAATGAACAAAACGGAAAACGGGAAATGCGACAGGATGTCAAAAAACACGGGCAATACTATCAGATGCGTGTTAAATATCTCAAGTTTTGCTACTTATTTTCAGATTAGTATTTTTTGCAATATTTATTAGAAATGGATAATTTTAACATAAAAAAATGGATGGTTAACTTACTTTCCTTATTTCTCCGTAAATACTACAATCTAGAGAAAAAGCATAGCGAAGGTAGGTAACAGTGGAAATTTGGGTGTATTTTCCATCCAATTTCCTACTCTCTCTA
This sequence comes from Macrothele yani, assembly GCA_039090855.1. Taxonomy (NCBI): domain Eukaryota; kingdom Metazoa; phylum Arthropoda; class Arachnida; order Araneae; family Macrothelidae; genus Macrothele; species Macrothele yani. The sequence continues at coordinate 24,996,878 of CM077027.1, read as the reverse complement.
TATATATTTTAAAATATATAGAGTAGCAACAAATTTTTTAGTCTATACTTTACATATTTTCAGTTTGTAATATAATCTAATTTTCTACATATTTAAACATATCTCATAAACCATTAAAACGATGACCTTTACCCTGCACTATCAAAATGAGGACACATTCACACTCCATCAAATCGAGGACCTATATCATATACCATCAAAACGAGGGCATATTCACACTCCATCAAATCGAGGACCTATATCCCATACCATCAAACCGAGGACATATTCACATTCCATCAAAGCAAGGACCTATATCACACACCATCAAAGCGAGGACCTGTATCACACACCATCAAAACGAGGACATATTCACACTCCATCAAATCGAGGACATATTCACACTCCATCAAATCGAGGACATATTCACACTCCATCAAATCGAGGACATATTCACACTCCATCAAAGCGAGGACATATTCACACTCCATCAAAGCGAGGACATATTCACACTCCATCAAAGCGAGGACCTATGCCACACACTATCAAAATGAGGACCTATATCACATCATATCAAAACGAGGACCTTTATCACGCACCATAAAAACGACGACATAATGTATTCACACTACATCCCAACGACGATCTGTGTCACGCATTATCAAAATGAGAGTTTCATAATAAAAGTTTCTTATTGTAATTGCGGTTCCCGGAATTTGAAGATTAGTTCAATACTGCTTATTCCCTAACCTAAGTAAAAAGTAGAACAACAAATGGAAGAATGATTAAAAAATAGAAGAATTCTGTCATGTCTACAATTTCGAAATGTTAATTTTGCTATTCGTTTGTACTTTCGTTTGCTCCGGATTGTACATGCCTCCATGCCTACCTCTCAATTTAAAAATTTTTGACTATCCTATTAATTTGTATTACAAAAACATTATTTTGTTTCTACAGGTACCAGTAAGGAGCTATTCGACTTGTAAAATAGGGCCTGATGAAATGACAGACCCTCATTTTTAAATTTCAAAACTGTTCACGAATCAAACCTTTTTTAAGAATTAACACACATTATGAATTATTGCTCTGTAAAATTCATTTTGTTTGTTTGTTTTTAACAGGATTATTGCAACATTTTAAACTGGATTATTGCCCATTTTTTTCATCCAAAACTATTTTTTTTTATTACAAGCAAGAATTTTCAATCTATGTTGCAAGATTTTTTCTTTTCGTGTGTCATTCATTTCTTTCAGTTAGGGTTAAGAATCCCCAAATGTCGTATTTTAACATTTTTGCTGAGTTTGTTTTAATAAAAAAGGCAAAGTGCTTTTTCTTTTCCAGGAAATTTTATCCTTTTGCATGTGTTTGTAAACAGGGTCGTACCGAAGTGGGGGTTAGGGGATGACTCCCACCCTAAATGACATACAAGTTCACACTGTTTAACTAAGGGAAATATGCAGCCAAGAAGGGGGGGGAAATTGAAGAACACAGAAACAAAACAAAACACAACAAAACAAAAACCAAAAAAAGAAAGGGGATTTGTGCTTATGTGGCGATGTGCACACACAGAAGTGAATGATGTAATTTTTAGATCCTTGTTAAGGTTTCGAGTGGATTCGGGAGATATTGTTCTCCAGAACCATTTTGAAACAGCTGGGGAAAATTCTACGCACACCAGCCCAAATATACAGAATGAAATAATTGAAATATGCAGCCAAGTCATACAGCGATACATTGAAGACAAAATTCAGGCAGAAAAGCATTTTGCCATTCTTACGGACGAAACAACGGACATTTCTTGTACGGAACAAATGCCATTATGCGTTCGTTAGGTAGACAGCGCGAGCAAATCTGTGAGAGCAGATTTCTTATGATTTGTTCTGAAGATTTCTTAGATTTGTTGGAATAGCAGATTCAATTCTATCAATCATAAAATAATTTGGCCTTGATCCTGTAAATATTATTTGTCAAGGCTACGATAGCCCTGCAACAATGAGTGGCCGGTTGAACGGTGTGCGCACATATCCACGCGCATTGTACATGTACTGCAGTGCACACTCCACTTTTAAGATTTTTCTATGTTGCTGATAAATTATTATACTTATCAACACAAAAATTCATATTTAGGAGTTTCTGATGAAATTTTAGTAGAAATCAGGGAACTATAATTTTTCAAGGACATCGCCTTCATTATTCTCATTAATTTTGTGATTAGATTTAAAATATAACGTTTGCAATTTTGCGTTAATTCAAATAACTAACTTCTGAAATTTGTTCTATTTTTCCCATTTACCCAAGCTATGTAAGGTTTATTTTAAAAATTTTATATTTAGCTTTTATAAATCATAAAATGAAAATGTTTATATGAGTATTAGTACGATAAGTACATTTACAAAAACAAGTGTTCCCACACTACGCCTCCTGTTCCAAAATTCAGAACCAGTGATCTATATATTTGTATAGTAGCCATCTTATTGACAATCACTTTCGGGGTGATGGGGGGCGACGTAACGTATTAGATTATCGTTGTTGCCCGAGACAGAAATCTGCTATTTTGTCCTGAGAAATTTTATTATAAATTTTAGCTGCTTTTTACTTCCTCATTGAAATTGTAAGCACTAGAAAAGGGTAGTATAAAAGTGTGACAATTAAAATACATATCGACTTCGAGTTTTCATGATATCCACGGGCTTTAAAATTTTGTAAAGTTTGGCATTTTCGTTAAACAAAAGGTCTACTGTTTTTTTCTTTCTTTATTTTTTTTGTAGTCACCGAGAAAAAAATGAACAACGATTGATGAAAAATAATGATGAGGTCCCATTCGACTGCATCGCTGTTCACTTGGAATCCTTCAGTTTTGCGAAATTGTTGATTACATAAGCAGGTATATCCAAAGACAGGTGTGCAGATTAGAAATTCCTTTTCGGAGAAGTTGACTCCAAAAGGGAAGGATGGCTTAGCCCTTTAGCCTTTGTTTTCTAAATAGTCCTTCGTCATCCCCCTGCTAGAACACTTTACCAACTTATTATCTGATTCAACACAAGTGGATTTCCCTTTGTGGGACTACGGCTACCTCACCCATGGCAGTTTTGCATGATTGCCTTGTCTGGGGTCGAAAAGCTATGGAAAATTTTGGGCTCCAGCGCGCTGAGCTGACATACTTCGGGCTCCTCGGGATGGGGCTTTTAACCCTTACGCTACCACAACCTACAATACGCCCGGACATTCAGTACATTCAGACGACCACAAGCGCCCAGATCTCCCGACGCGTCTTCCCATACTCCTTTTTCTCAATCAGCTTTATTCCCATACGGTTTTATACTGCGCCAATAAGGGAGGGGGGGGGCTTTGCCTGCTGGAAAACAGAAGTTACTTACCTTTTAAGGAGAATTCACCTGTTTCATAGCGGTTAGCAGCGTGAAAATCTGTAGAAGAATTGATCTAGTTCATGTGCATTGCGTATTAATCAGATTTCAGCCATGTTCAACACATCCCTTCGATATGCACCATTTTTTCTCCATGGAGTTTTTAAGTAAAATTTCGCATCGTAGGTGTCCCTTCAAACAAACTAAAATTTCGATGGAATTGAAGGCTTCTGTACGTAAGTTTTGAAGAACATAACTGAAACCAGATGAAAATTTCCGGAAAAAGCGTGTAACCAAAAAATATATTTTTACGGGTGACGGATCACTTTGTACATGTTAATTTCGCCCAACGTTCACTTAGTCCAATATTCACTTCGTCCAGTGTTCATTTCTTCAACCGTTCACTATGTCCACATTCATTTCGTCCTCAGAATGAATGGAATAAGGTCGAAATTTTGTGTTTTCATGGAATTTTTGTTCTAGGCAGAAGAAAAGGTCAGTGGACATTGCTTGCATGCGATTTTTTTTTCCTGTCTGAGTTTCTCGATTAAAATATAACGATTTTAAATGTTATTTAAAGTAAAACAAAGAACTTAACTTTGAAGAGCTTTTTAACTCTTTTGTGTGGTACAATGTCAATCACTACAGCATGACTCACGCTATGTTCGGAAAAGGACTATGAGGTGGGATTTTTTAATAACACTGCACTTTTACTTAGGCACTAAATATTTACATAAGATACCAAGTTATTAATATTTCTCTTTTACTTACTTAGGCACTGAATACTAATTACTATGCCTCATGTGTAGGCCCTTTTGACAGTTTTTACTCTGCCGATGTCATATTCAAAACGTTTACGTATTCACTCAAGGTAATAATATTGTGCTTTTACTGTTGCACGAAATATTAATTCATAATCCCTAGGCTTAAGCCATTTCAGCAGTTTCTTTTCTACGGATGTCATATTAATAACGTTTACCTATCAACTCAATAACATTGCATTTTTACTTAGGCACTAAATATTATTTCATATGCCCTTGGCCTAGGCGTTTTTCACAGTTTCTATTCTAATCACGTCATATTCATAACATTTACACATCAAATCAAGGTAATAAAACTGCGCATTTGCTCAGTCACTAAATATTGTTTCATAGGTCCTATGCCTTGGCCTTTTTTACAGTACTTAATGGAATAAGTACTACTTATTCTACGGATGTCACATTCATAATGTTTACGTATAAACTCAAGGTAGGCACTAAATATTATTTCATGAACCCTAAGCCTAGGCCATTTTCACAGTTTTTATTTTAACCATGTCATATTCATAACGTTTACATATGAAATTTTTTTTCAAGTTTTCAGATATTATCTGACTTACCATCCTTGTCACATTTATGCCAAAAATTGGATTGTCATCTTCAAAATTTGTATTATATGGCGTAATCCCGTATTTCTTTCATGACAAGTTAATAACATTGCGCTTTTGCTCAGGCACTAAATAATATTTCATAGGCCCTAGTCCTAGGCCTTTTTTACAGTATTTATTCTATGGATGTCATATTCATATTGCTTACATGTCAAGTCAGGCTAATAATATTGCGCTCCGTTCAGGCAGTAAATATAAATTAATAGGCTTTAGGCCTAGCATTTTTCACAGGTTTTATTTTAACCATGTGATATTCGTAACGTTTACATATCAATTCAAGTTAATTATACTACGCTTTTACTTTGACACCAAATTTTACTTCATAAGCCCTAGTGCTAGGACTTTTTTACAGTATTTTTCTACGGCTGTCGTATTCAAAACATTTACATATAAAATTAGGGTAATAATATTGCGCTTTTGCTCAGTTATTAAATATTATTTCATAGGCCTGAGCGCTAAGCCTTTTTTACATTGTTTATTCTGCGGATGTCATATTCATAATGTTTACGTATCAAGTCACGGTAATAATATTGCGCTTAGGCATTAAATGTTATTTCCTAGGCCCTATGCCTAGGCCTTGTTTACAGTATTTTTTCTACAGATGTCATATTTATAACCTTTACCTATCAACTCAATGTTGTGCTTTTACTTAGGCACTAAATATTTCATATGCCCTAGGCCCCTTTTCACAGTTTATTCCAACCACGTCATATTCGTAACGTTTGCGTATCAAGTCGAGGTAATAATATAATGCTTTGGCTCAGGCACTAATTATTATTTCATAAGCCCTAAGCCTTGGCCTTTTTCACAGTTTTTATTCTAACCATGTGTGATATTCGTATAACGTTTACATATCTACTCTAGTTAACAATACTACGCTTTTACTTAGGCATTAAATATTATTTTGTAGGCCCTAGGCCTTTGCCTTTTTTTGCAATTATTATTCTGCGGATCTAATATTCATAACGTTTAGATATCAAGTCTGGGTATCAATGTTGCGCTTTTGCTTAGGCACTAAATAATAATTATTAAGCGACTATGTCTTTTCCCATATCTTTGAGGGAAAAAAGTACGTAAATGAAAAACATCTCGGTTTGTTTTGTTTTTAGTCGTCTTTGCACGTCTTTTGTAAAAACAGATCGTGCTTATGCTATCACTTTGTCACATTTACCTTGTGGAACACTATGGGTTTGTATTTGAGAAATTTTGTGGTTCACAGCTCTGTCACTAGGTAGTGCTAATGTAGTTCTGTTTGGAGTTGTATCTTCGCTTCAAAAGTCCTACTGAGAATTTTGTATTTTTTACTGTATGCCATTCGCTACAATAGAGATGTGGAGCATCACCCTCTCTAAAGAAATTCACCGGGTACGGAGAACAGGCCACCGGAGAACTGACCGCATTGAAATTTCAGTACCATAAAATTGTAATGAATAAACAAATGTCGTGTGGCAATATTTCCCACTGCTTGAGCAAATATTGTTTACGAAACATTCTTTTAATATTTCATTTTCAATATGAAATTTAGACATTTACATGATTTTCAGCCCAAAGACAAAGCGGAGAACTGGCCCCCGGAGAAGTGGCCACAAAAATTTTAAGGAGCCGTATAAAAATTTAGTTTTCGCCTGCTTCGTGGCCACGTCCCCAGAGGTTGGTTATCTGAATCACAAAAGGTTTCCATAATTTCGTATTTTCTTAACTGCGATATTTAATGTAATTCTTTATTAAAAAGAATGTTTATAATCTACAACCCAACAAAAAGAACTTCAGGGTATAAAAACTACACTCAACCAATTCTTGGAGAGCATGTGCTAACTCAGGAAACCTGGTAGGGTGGGAGGGCTTAATACCAAAAATGTAAAATATAAAGAATTTCTGATCCAATCTCGAGATTTTCAGCATTAACAAACACTACAACTCAACACATTATCTACGAGCATCTTCTAACGCAGGAAAACTGTCGGAGGGGGGGGGGGGGGTAATGACGAAAATATGAAATATAAAGAATTTCTGGTCCGATCCGAAGATTTTTAGCGTTTACAAATTACAACTCTACAAATTTCTGGGGGCTTCTGCTACCGCAGTAAATCTGTCTGACGGAGAATGGGCGGGGGGGGCGGAGTATATAATTCCGAAAATATAAAGAATTTCTGTTTTTATCGGGAGGTAATCAGTGTTTACAAACGCTGAACATTTCCCGATCAACAAATTATCTGAGGCAACGTGCAAAGTCAGGTAACCTGTCGGGGGGCTCAGCCCTGACAGGTTTCCTGCGTTACCACATGCCCGGAGATAATTTGTTGAACTGTAGTTTCTAAACCCCGAAAATATCTCCTCTCAATTGGACTACAAATTTTTTACATTTCATTTTTTCTGTTTTAAGCCCCTGACAGATTTCTGCGTTTGTACTCGCCCTCATATAATTTGTTGGGTTGTTGTTTGTGAACGCTGAAAACCTACCAATTGGACCAGAAATTCGAGAAATTGATTGTTTGTTTTGTATTTTCGGCATTGTCACCCACCCCTTCCCTCCTTCTCCCCGCCAGGTTTCCTAGGTTAGCATGTGCCCACAGAAAATTCGTTATGCTATAATTTGCAAACGCCGATAATCTACCAATTGTGCTACAAATTCCTTATTTTTTATTCTTACTCCCCCCCCCTACCCCCCAAGTTTCTTGCCTTACGATATGCCCGCAGAGAGTTTGTTGAGTTCCAGCATTTGTAAACGCTGAAAATCTCCCGATTAGGATACAAATTCTTTATGCTATATACCGGGTGCACCATATGAAAGATGCCCCGTGGCCAGACGTTGTTAGGCGGGTTAAAGTTGTTTGGCGGGTTTCCTGTTAAAACTGCTTTGTTCCACTGCTAACCGGTTTCTGTGTGTACAGCTGCAAAAGAATTCTCCGGAGTGGTTAGTCACAGCCAGAGCAGTGTAGGTACGTGGTCATAAGTGGAAGTGAAGAGAGAACAAAGGCAACGGAAATGGTTTTAAGTATGGAACAGCTGATTTTTATTATGGAACAGTATTTCAGAAATAACTCATACAAGGTTTTAAATGAGTTCTTTACAGAAAAATGTCCACATTGTGCAGCACCGGAGAAATCAGTGGTACAGAAGTTAGTGCGGAAATACCGTGAAACCGGCACGGTGTGCAACAGGAAAAGAAACAAACCCAAGACAATTCGTACTGAAGACAATATCAAGGATCTGTGCACAATGATGTTACAAAGCCCTCGGAAGTCGATTCGCCAATTATCGTCTGCAACGGGAATATCTGCCACGTCATACCGACGGATACTTAAGGTGGCTTTGCATTTTCAGCCGGGCCACTTTTGTGTGGCACACACTCTATTTTCGGTCTTAATTCCCTCCCCCCCCCTTCCTTCCCGGACACGTTTTCTGTGCACATGCCCTCAAATAAATTGTAGAGTTGTAGTGTTAACAAACACTGAAGATCTCCGGATCGGACGAGAAATTCTTTATATTTTATATTTTTGGTACTAAGCAATGGACGTGTTTCCTCCGTTTGAAGAGAATTTGCTGAACTGTAGTTTTTAAAACTTGAATGCCGCCCCGGTGACGCAGTGGTCTAAGCAATGGCTTTTGACCATTCCTCCGAGATGGGTCTTGGTTCGAATCCTGGTGAGGCATGGATGTTGTGTTTGTCTTACGGCTTTGACCCTTCCCTGTAACCCAGTGGCCCTAAATTAGGGACGGGTGACTGCTTATAGCCCATTGAGTTGCTCACGGTGGTCGTTAAACCCCCATTAAAAAAAAAAAAAAACACCTGAAATTCTTTTGTTGAGTTGTAGATTATAAACTTTTTTTTAATAAAGAATTACATTAAATATCGCAGTTAAGAAAATACGAAATTGCGGAAAGTTTATGCTACTCAGATAACCAACCTATGCCCACACAGCACAGAATATTTCGTATATGTTACAGGTACGTAACACTGAAACATTGAGACTTTTCAGATACATTGCGCAATGTTATGGTAATATTTCAGATACGTTGCGCAATGTAATAGTAATATTTCAGAAACCTTACGATTACGTCAAAATATCCGCAAACGTTACGTTACAGTGTCCACAACTGATACGTTGCAGTGAAAGGTCTTTGTAACTTCAACATACCAACTTCGTGTTACTGTTATGTGTTTGAAAGATATTTGTAACTTTGTTACATTACTGTTACGTAATAATAAGGAGTTTCTGTAAAAAGGAACCCGTCCACTTGCTGCCTCAAGGACTCACGTGGTCGATTTCTGGTCAATCAGGACGTCAGTCGCAACCATTGTTTTTCCACGTGAACTTTCAGAACATCTTTCATCCGTCATTTTCTCTTTGTGTTCAACCATAACATTTTGTGTGGCACGTGGTCCTACCGAACATGTTTTGTTCGGCAATTTTTTTTACCTCCTCATATGATCTCAGCGATATCCTTTGTACGCCCTTTTGTTTTTCCCGATCAGGAAATTTCAGGGTGTGCCGTCACGACGCTAGGGAAATGTTCTTTCCAAGGAAATACAAATCCTCGAAGTCACGCCAGGTTCGAACCCCTGTTCAGCGGGTTTCTATGCAGATGCATTATCCCACACACCATGGTACGCCTCGCGATTACAGAGTTCTGTAGGAACTAACGAGAAGGCCAGTGCTTTGCGAATACGTTGTTTCATAGAAATGCATTATTTTTTCCATCGATCATTTTATTTTTCTGTAGGATGACTTAAATTTCTTCATGGTTAATTAACGAAATGTACCTTTTAATGCATATTTTACTCTATTTTTTTCAAAACTTGTGTAGTCGTTAAACTTCTCAATATATCAATATTTTTTTCTTTACCTTTACAAACTGACAACTACTTTTATTGAGACTTTTATTTCTGATTCAAAACCAACAAACGTACTAAGATATTATACACTGGCATGCAAAACTTAAGGACGGACACTAGTGTACACTAACTAGCTAACTCCGGGTACGGAGAAGTGGCCACCGGAGAACTGGACACATTGGAATTTCAGTGCCATTAAATTGTTCTGCATAAACACATTTCGTGTGGCTATATTCCCCGATACTTGAGCAACTATTGTTCATAAATTTTTTTTTTAATATTTTATTTTCAGTAAGAAATTTAGACATTTCCATGATTTGCGGGCCAAAGACAAAGCGGAGAACTGACCACCGGAGAGCTGGCCACCAGAGATATGACCACACAATTTTTAAGGGGTCGTATAAAAATTGCGTTCTGGGTTGCTCCGTGGATACGATTCCCGAGATTGCTTATCTAATACACATAACATTTCCGTAATTTCGTATTTTCTTATTTACGATATTTTTCAAGGTTTATAAACTATAGCTAAACAAATTCTCGGCAGGTATGTGCGAAACCAGGAAACTTATCGGGGGAGGGTGGGTGGGTAAAACCTAAAATATGAAATATAAAGAATTTCTGATCTGATCGGAATATTTTCAGCGTTTACAAGCTACAAGTCAACAAACTATCTGAATAATACACGTGCGTACCTAGGACACCCGTCGGGGGGGGGGTATGGAACGTGTAGAACATAACCAATTTCTTGTCTGATCGGGAGATTTTCAGTATTTACAACCAGAAATACGTTGTTTTATATTTTAGGTATTACCCCCCCTCCCCCTGGAGCCCTGACAGGTTTCCAGAGTCAGCACATGCCCTGAGAGAGTTTGTTGAGGTGTACGTTGAAATGCTGAAAATCTCCCAATCGGACCAGAAATTCGTTATATTTTAAGCTTGTCGCTAAACAAAAAAGTGAACACGGAGTTGGTGAATCTAGTTTGGCCTTGGGCAATATCATTCAGCCTTCTGTCATCGCTCAGTAGAGAACTCTTGCTTTGTTGACACGTTTTTCATTTGTCTCCAATATTTTGCATTAATTTTTACTCAGTATGTCTAGAGCGAGAAGAGGACTAAGTGCCAAGCGGTTTCATCAGAGGAAACAAAAATGTATTTTCTCATTTTATGCTGTAATTGGAATCATGCAAAGAGATTAAAGCAATAAAAAAATATTGAAATTGTAAGCAAGGAAAGTCAGACCTGTGGCGAAAATACTGTAAAGCCAGTAGAAAAAACATTGAAAGAGTATGTACAGACAAAATTATGTGTATTATTTTTCTGAACACTAGTGTTCGTGGAACAAATAAATTTACAAATAACGTTTTCCTGGACATATTTAAGGGTTCGTGGAACAAATAAATTTACAAAGTGCATTTTTCTAGACACCCACGTTTGTGGACACGGAAATACGCTCCTGGTAGCCGAGCCCTTCAATCTAACGTGGGCCCAACACTGAGCCATCGTCTTTTAGAAATAGACCCGTTGGCTCAGTGTTGGGCCCACATTAAATTGCTCGTACAGCCTGATTCTAACCGATTACACACATAATATGTGCACATACGTTTTGTAAATATTGCAGTAAAAAAATTTGGACGTAATAAAATATTTTTTGTACAACTAGAAATAAAGTTCATTTAGCAGAAAAATAGTAATTTTCAGCCCCAAAGACAGCATAAAAAGCTAATATTTAATTTCAAATAAACTGCGGTATCTTTCCTTGTCCTAAAAGGGAAGTTTATTTGAGAAAATTTGTCATAAAGGCTTTCATGTTTGCTCAATCAAAATAAACAGGTTGAGAGCATATTTTTTAGAATAAAGAACAAGTAAAGGGGAAATTAAAGAAGATTATCCAGGTGTTACCACTCCCATCTGTCTTATGCTCTTAGTAGATCAGGGCTGATCGTGGTCCAGATCAGAGAAGGAAACGGGTCAACGCGTCGACAATTTTTTGCGGGTCCAACGGGTCGGGTCAAGGTATTCCTGACCCGATTTTGACCCGGTTTTATTTTGAAAAGAGAAAAATATAGTCCAAAGAAAAATGCACGTTGTGGAGTTCTGCAGTTGATAGTGGTTCCCACGGAGTGAATAATGATTTGCCATGCAAAAATATTGTAGTCTCTTTCTTAAAGCAACGAAGATTTCTACTGACTGACGTCAGACAGACACACCGACACCATATCGTAAAAAGATACTTCCTATGCCTTCTTTTACAGTGCGATTGTCCAGGGCAAGGTACAGGGAAACGCCATTCCCCTGCTTCTCAGCTGATTCACTCTCTCCGTGTGAAGTTCACTCTATGACTAAGAGTTACTTTTCACATCGCATCTTTTACATTGAGCATTCAGAGGTTTCGGATTGATGTGCTAACATCCCGTTCCTATGACATGTCATGTAGAAATTAACTCCTTATTTGTTAATATGGATGGATTTAATACTAAGGAGGTTGAGAAAGGCGTCGAGGCCAACAAATACATGCTTGTTCAAAACCACAATGAAGGAGAAGAGTGAATGCTGGAAATTGTTTCGTCTCATTAAGGAACCGGTGGATAATTCTGCGTTGTTTCGTCTTGCTTGTTGTTCAAAATGTGGATAGTATATAATTACAAAGAAAGATGTCGAAGGTGTAATAAGAGATAATGGAACCAAAAATCTTACTGACCATATGAAAGTATGTGAACCATCATCAAAGCGTGGAAAGAGTGAACAATCTAAATACATTTGTGTAATCGTAAATAATGATTACCATTTGTAATATACTCACGATCACGGTCACAGTTAGCCATCACTTCTGGATTACGCAAAATAGTGGCACTAAAATTTAGCAAATAACGAAATTTTACTATTAAAAAAGGATTTCAGTTTCTAAATATCAAGCAGTTATTGGGATGAATATATATATTACGTTTAAGTGTATATATATATGTGAATTGAGTTTCGAATTTATAGTTCAAAGCAGATTTGTCCGGGTCAGTTACGGTCCTGGATTGGGTCCAGGTCGGAACCAGTTATGGGATGTCCGGGCTCAGGTTGGGTCCGGGTCCAAAATTTTTGACCCGTTTCCAACTCTGGTCCCGATTTTTTCCGGATTTCCGGATTTTTTGCCGATTGAACCCGGAAATTCTAGAGAACGTGAGAAGTCCGTATATTTTGTATCTGTTAAAATTATTCTGAAACTTTTAATCTAAATAAAGGAATTAATTGTTTTTTCACGATAAACCAGTTTGTAAAAGTAAAAAAAATCCTAAATTTTAATCTCGTAATCTAGAAATATTGCGCTTATCGACAAATATTCGTCGATCACGCACGCGGGGACAATAATACAGAGCGAGTACAACTGGTTCAAAATATCGTAAATATTTGGGACAATCACAAGAGGATATGCAGAGTAGTATTAAAAAAAACTAATAGCACTGTTGAAAACTGTGGGATTACAAAAATCCACCCGGGGGGGGGACCAAAGAACATTGTAACATTAAAAAGTAGAAATGAAAGATGTAAAAGAAAGTCTGATTGTGCTAATGTTGGAGGGGAAAAGAGACAACCTTGATGTATTTTCTCAAAAAAGGATGGACATTTTTAAAATTCATCAATCTACGTTTACAAAAGAGGTTAGTTGTTTTCAGATTTTATTCTGTGTAAAAGGAAAATGCAAAGAAAAATTGTTTTTAAGCTGTTCGATTTTAAATTCGTGATTGTTTTACTTATTTCAGAGCAATTTATTTCTCCACAGAATATGTAAGTTAGAATATTTATGGAAAATTGTTTATAATACATGTAGTCCAAAAAATAATGAGTTTGTTCCATAGGTGAACCCAGCGTACACGTTTTCTTTGTCTTGCTGTTTTCAGGAATTTTTATTTGACCTCACAATCGCCCATGGTAGAAAAATGCACTGATTGCCCCAGGCCTAGTAATCTGAAGTTTCCAGTGGGGACCCAACCCTAATCCTTCTTTTGTTAACATAACAAAGGGACGGGGAAAGAAATTCGGAAACGAGCAAAGGCAGGGCTGTTAGATTCTAACAGCCCTGAGCAAACGTCATTTTCGACGGCTGTAGTAATCTAAGTGACAAAACGTTTTAGTATCGTGGTCGCGAAAGGGTTAAAATCAAGCTGCGCACTAATGAACGTATTGCATGGTGAATATTTCATTTTGTACAATTTTTGGAGGAACTCAGAACAAGTACAGTTGAAATTTGGCTACTCCAGTGCTCTTAATGCCGGCCACTGGCCCACCCATGGGGGGGGGAGTGCTTGAGCTGACAGAGCGGAAAATTATTGCTTCGAAGTTTTAAAAAAAAATCACCGAGACTGTCAATAAACGCGGAAAAAAAGTACAGGAAAAAAGGTCCAAGGAAATAAAATCCAGGAAAAAAAAGTCCGAGGTGTGCGTTTTAATTTCATGATGGGCATGCAAATAAGTCGATTGGGTGCAGGAGAACTGGCCACAAAAAATTTAAGGGGCCGTATAAAAATTACGTTTTTGACCGCTCCGTGCCCACGACCCCAGAAGTTGGTAATCTGAGTCATATAAAGTTTCCGTAATTTCGTCTTTTCTTAATTGCGATAATTAATGTAATTCTTCATAACAAATGTTTATGATCTAAATCTCAACAAAAGATTTCAGGGTTTCCCAACTACAAGTCTGCAAATTATCTGAGCGCATTTGCTGACTCAGGAAACCTGTCGGGGGGGGGGTGTATTACCAAAAGTGTAATATATGAAGAATGTCTGGTCCAACAGCAAACCTTTCGGAGGGGGGGTTAATACCAAAACAGTGTACAGTGTGAAAATTTTTTCACGTCCGATCGAGAGATTTTTAGCATTTATAAGATACAACTCGGCAAATTTTCTGAGGGCATGTGGCTACTTAGCAGCAAAGCCGTCGTGGGGGAGGGGGGCTTGGTTAATACCAAAAATATAAAAAAAAAAGGAATTTCTGGTCCGATCGGAAGGTTTTCGGCGTTTGCGAATGCAACTCAACAAATTCTCTACTAGAATGTGCTAAAGTAAGAAACATGTTGGGGGAGGCGGTGGATTAATACCAAAAATTAAAATATGAAAACTTCTGGTCTGATCGGGAGATTTTTGGCGTTTACAAACTGAAAAAAAACAAAATTTTCTGCGCGCATGTGCTATTGCAGAAAACCCATTGGAGGGGGGGGGGCATAACAAAAAAATATGAAACGTGAGGAATTTCTGGTCTAATCGGGAGATTTCAGCGTTTACAAATACAACTTGACAAATTATCTCATATCTCAGCGCATTAGCCAGCACAGGAAGCCTCTAAGGGGGGGGGGGATGCCAAAAATATAAAATGTAGAAAATTTCTGGTCCGATTGGAAGATTACCGCGTTTACAAATTACAGCTGTACACATTCTTTATATTCTATATTTTTGGCGTTAAGCCCTTATCCCCTGCCCCCTCCCAGTGACAGATTTCCTAAGCTAGCAGATGCCGGCAGAAGTTTTGCTCAGTTGCAGTTCGTAAACACTAAAATTTTCACGAGTGGAAATTCTTTATTTTTTTTTCCGCAGTAATCCCCCTCCTGAAGAGCTTTCTTACGTTTGCACGCCCGCAGTGAATTTGTTGAGTGTGTTTGTAAACGCTGAAAATCTCACGAACGGTCCAGGAACTCTTTATATTTTTGGTAATAAGCCCCCCTCCCCCAACAGGTTCCCTGCGTTAGCACACGGCTGTAGAGAATATTTTGAGTTGTATTTAATATATATCAAATACGTGGATATAATGTAAATGGACAATGTCATCGCTCTGTCCACGTTATTTCATAAACAACGCATACGTGTTGTTTATAAAATAACGTGGACAGAGCGATGACATTGTCCATTTGAGTTGTATTTGTAAACGCTAAAAATATACTTTACATTTTATATTTTTGGTGATAAGCCAAAAATATAAAATGTAATAAGGAAAACTTTCTAGTTTTCCTGTGCAGCTGACGTAGAAATAACGTATTTCCCTTATTTCGCTATCCAATCGGAAGTGCATGCAAATCGGTAGAAGGAGAAGTATGTGCTAACCAGTAGTTAGCTGTGCTGGTAACTGTGGTCTGCGCCTGGTCACCGCGATCTGCCCCTGGTAGCCATGATCTGTGCCCATCAGATCTAACTTTCTCACCCACTGCCTCTCTTTTTCTCACCCACTGCCTCTTTTGCACCCTCTCTCTCTTTCTCACTCACTCTCTTTATCCACACAAATCTCTCTCACTCTTCCTTTTTTTCTTTGCATATGTCTCTGTCTCCTTCTATTTATCTTCTCTCTCACTTTCACTCTTTTTATCTCTTTTCTTCCTTTTTTTCACCGCACATAAATGTCTGTCTCCCTCTTTCAAATTCGCCAAAATCTCTCATTCTGTCTCTTCTACTTCTTTTATAAAAAAACTAGGATTTTTATAAATAAATAAGCTGAATTTACAATTATTCGGAGAATGAAATTGTAGCCCCTATATGGACACGAGATAACGGAGTGAATTTTATATGACGGATTATTTACGATACAGGACATGAACAATCAGATGCACAGTGCTATAGGTGCAGAGGTAGACAAAATATTATTCTGTATTCAATTTACACGCAAAGAGTGGCAATAACAGCATGTACGAAGCGTGGCGTTGATCTGAAGAGTTATTGAATGTCTGTTTCTGGAATTTCCTGCCATGCTGCCTGTATTCGGACCTAAAATGTCATCCTTGGCAGGTGGTAAAGTAACCGGACGGGCCAGTCACCAAGCACACATATCTGAGAGAGACATGTTCAAATGGCGAGAAATCCGGCGATCGTAATGGCCAAAGAAGACATGGCACAATGACTCATAATGAACTAAAAAAAAAAAAGAATAATTCAGTGGATATTAAAAGTGCATCAGAGGAGTTGCGAGGTTAGTAATTCAACTTACGCAGAGGTATCAGTTGCAGATAATCCAAGTGTATGCTCCAACGGCAATTCACGTTGATGAGGAGATGGAAGACTTCTATGAGGCTGTAAAGAAAATAAATGGCAAAAGAAAAAGAAAAATTCAAGATAATTATGGGTGACTTTAATGCAAGTATAGGACATCAGCAACAAGATGAAACATCAGTCGGCAAGTATGGACATGGAGAAATGAACGAGGAAATCAACTGGTTGGATTTGCAGTAACTGAGAATCTCCGTAACGTGAACTAATTTTTTATGAAGAAAAAACAGAGAAAGTGGACATGGAAACATCCTGTTGAAGGAAGTAGTGAATTGGATTATATACTACGAAATAAAAGATACGTTATTACGGATTGCAGTGCACTTAATAGATTCAGTATGGAAAGTGATCATGGAATGGTAAGGTGCAAACTTCATCTCAATGTAAAGCTAAAACGGCAAAAGCTCGTCAAGCCAACTAGAAAATGTCTTGACATAACAAAGGTAAGCGAACAATCTAATGTGTTTAAGACAGAATTCAAAAATCGCTTTGCTGAACTACATAGGAACTAGTAAAAGAATATGCAGATGCCACAGAAGTTAACACGAAGAATGACAAAACTCTCATCGAAACAGCAACAAAAATTGGTAGGGATCTAACTAAGAGATTTGACAAAAAGATATCAGGAAAAACAAAAGAAATGATGCAAAGAACTAAGACAAGAGAACTGATGCAAAGAAGGAATGGAATATGGAATATGTAGGACTATGCAAGACAGTGCGTAAATGTATAACTGAAGACGTAAATAACTTTAATTGTGAAATAGTGAAAGAAGCCATAGAAAACAATACAAGCTTGAAAAGGGTGAAAAGCAGATTATTCAATTAGAAGAAGCATGTAATTGCCATCAGAAAGGAAGTTGGTACTGTAACAAGAAATCGTGAAGAAATAGCAAAGAGAGTGGAATAATACTACTGAAAACTGTATGAAGCACGGGAATCTCCAAATGAGGAAGTTACTTGACAATCTGCAAATAAAGTACCCCAGTCCTCACAGAAGAGGTTGCTTTTGCAATCAATAATATAAGTTAAGAAAAGCACCAGGAGAAGATGGTATTGCCTTAGACATCTTAAAAGAAGCAGGAGAAGAAATAGAAGCAGTCCTTTCCCAATTACTTACACACAAAAAAGGTGACAAAGAGCATTTAAAGAAATATAGACCTATCAGCCTTCTTCTGCTCGTTATTTATAAGGAATTCACTAAAGTACTGACGCATCCCTTACAGGAAAAACTGGATGTGGCTCAGCCGAGAGAGCAAGCTGGTTTTCGTAGTGGATATATCCCAATAGACCACATTCAAGTTGTGAGAGAACTCATTGAAAGAACTAATGAATATGATCTTCCGCTATGTATTGCGTTTATAGACTAGGTAAAAGCGTTCGAATCTGTGCTTACATCAGCACTGATCAGTTGCTTGAAATCAAGCAACATTGGAGAAACGTACATTAATGGTACGAAAAATATCTACAGAAAAGCCAGTTCAAAGGTTAGGCTACACAAGGGTACAAATAACATAAGAATCGGGAAGGCTGTGAGACAAGGTGACACCATCTATCCCAAACTTTTCACTGCAGCATTTCAAACTGTATTTAAATCTTCAAATTGGAATAACATAAGAAAAAAGATAAACGGAGACTATTTAACACACTTGCATTTTCCCGATGGCATTGATATATTTGCAACCAACCGATCAGATCTTTAAGACATGATACAAGAACTCTAAGCTAAAAGCAGTTAAGTGTGACTTAAGATGAGCCTTCACAAGCCCAGAATTATGTTCAACAGTTTTAGAAAGAAAGAAAAGCTGCAGGTTAGTGGAATGGAATTAGAAGCAACAAACTCTTACCTTTATCGTGGTTAACTTATAACGATGGACAACAGCATTATGGAAGAAATAAATAGGCATATTAAACTTTGCTGGAGTGCATTTTGTAGAAATAGAACAATATTAAAGGGAAAAAACTTCCTTAGTGCCTGAAGAGGAAAGTTTTTAATCAATGCATTCTGCCTGTTCTCACATATAGCGCTGAGATGCAGGGATATCGCTAGACTTCGAAATCAGGATGGGCGACGGGTGGGCGAGTATTATTATTATTTTTTTTTTTTTTTTTATTGGAGGTTTAACGACCACCGTGAGCAACTCAATGGGCTATAAGCAGTCGCCCGTCCCTAATTTAGGGTCACTGGTTCCAGGGAAGGGAGAGAGCCAGTGCCATAAGACAAACACAACATCCATGCCTCACCGGGATTCGAACCCAGACCCCTTTCGGACGAATGATCAGAGGCCATCGCTTAGACCACTGCGCCACCGGGGCGACCGTATTATTTTTGATGGGGTAAGCTTGATAGCAAATTGTTTATTGGTTTTTTTAATACGAAACACTGAAAGAACGAGTTTTTAATGTTTTTTTTTTCTAATTGAAATTTTAACGATCACCGTGAGCAACTCAATGGGCTATAAGCAGTCGCTTGTCCCTGATTTAAAATCATTGGTTCCAGAGAAGGGAGACAGCCCGTGCAGTACAACAAACAGAACATTCATTCCTCACTGTGATCCCAACCCGGACCCTTCTCGGACGAATGGTTATTAGCCAGCGCTTAGACCACTGCGCCACTGGGCTGGCTTTAATGCTTTTTACTACCGGCTACAAAGGAATTTGTGCAATCCCCGCCCCTTCCACCGACATACACAAGCTGTACATACACGTATCTGATTAGCTACACCACTGGTGTAAGATAGAAGTGTTGGTAGAATGTCGGCTTCAACTTTTTGCTTTCTCTGAACACATTGTCTTAAACTGCTTTTCAAAATTTTTCATTTTTGCTTACGAAAAGAGTCCTGTACTTAAACAATATATTTAAAAGAAAATGTCGGGTTTTTTTATTGAAATCAAATTTTAACGTCGTGCCACTTGGACACAATCTCTCCCCCCACCCCTCTCTTAACTTCCTTGCTTCCAGCCAGCGACTTTGCCTTGCACTCCTCCCCTACAAAGCAGTCGTCAATCAGCCACTTCTGCACTTTCACTGTCTCGGGGCAGTCTTAAGAGCGCTAGTGTAGCTCTAGACACCACTTTTCGTCTTGGAATCCCATATTTGGTAACTAAAACAAACATCAGAGCAATTAGTAGTGACTCCCTCAGTGAATTCCTATCCACTATCCTCATTCGCCCCCTGGCAATACAAACATGAAAAAGAGGCTGAAACTAAGGAATTGCAAGAGTGGAGAACAATTGAATTTTCTTGGCCCTTCGGATGCTATTTTGATAACCTTTATACAAAGACGTAAACAACGCACTTCCTACGGGAAAATACGTAGGGCTACATGAAATAAAACACAAGACTTATTACTTTACAAAGTGCAGATTGTTTTTTAAAGTTAAATAAGCTGAAAATGGCATATTTTGAACTGGGTGGGCGGCAGGGTGAGCAGGACAAATATCAGGGTTCATTGCGCGGAGAAATGATCACCATTGGACAACAGAAATTATAAACTGGATATCAAGATAGCACAAAAGACCAGAAAACGACCCCATGTGAGATAGATGGGTGAAATAAAGAAAGAAACTGGAGCAACGTGAAAAGAACAGCTCAGGATAGGAATATGTGGAGGAGGCTTGGAGTAACCTTCATCGTATATATATATATATACAGTAATAATTAACAGAAAAGCTCCAGGAGAAGATGGAATTACTGTAGACATCATACAAGAAGCAAGTGGAGAAATTGAAACAGTACTCGCCCAAATTTTAACTCGATGCCTTAATGAAGGGAAAATTCCTGAGGATTGGAACAACGCTACAATGATCTTGCTTCATAAAAAGGTGACATTGAGGATCTCAGGAACTACAGACCTATCAGCCTCCTATCAGTGGTTTATAAAATCTTCACTAAAGTTCTTTCACACCGCTTGAAGGTGACACTGGACATGGCTCAACCGAGAGAACAAGCTGGATTCAGGAGTGGCTACAGCACAATAGATCATATCCACGTACTGAGAGAACTAATTGAAAGAGTGAGGGAATATGAACTTCCATTGTGCATGGCTTTTATCGATTTTAAAAAAGCCTTTGATTCGGTGAAACCATCAGCAGTTGCAATGGCTCTGAAATCCTGCGGTATTGAAGATGCATACATTAATATTATTAATAACATCTATGAAAATGCAAGTGCAAAGATTCGGCTGTTTGAAAATACAACACACATAAAAATTGGAAAAGGAGTGAGACAAGGTGACACCATATCTCCGAAGCTCTTTAATGCCACATTGGAAAATGTCTTTCAATCACTGAACTGGGGAAACAAAGGGATAAAGATTAATGGAGATTATCTAATCCACCTTCGTTTTGCTGATGACATAGTCATTTTTGCAACTACCCCATCAGAGCTACAGAGTATGATCCAGGAACTTGCTGACAAGAGTAAAGAAGTGGGATTAAAAATGAACTTTCAGAAGACAAAAGTGATGTACAATGCTTTTACAAGAAATGAAGATTTATCGATTGATGGAGAAAAGCTGGAGATAACAGACACGTACGTTTATCTTGGACAGCAGATATCAAGTGAGGGTCACATTGGTGAAGAAATTAATCGGCGTACAAAACTTGCCTGGAGAGTTTTTGGAAGAAACAGCATAATTTTCAAGAGCAATATGCCATTATGTCTTAAAAGAAAAGTGTTTGATCAATGCATCCTTCCAGTGCTTACGTATGGTGCAGAGACGTGGACCTTAGCTAAAAGAGACATACAAAGGCTGCAGACAACCGAAAGAAGCATGGAGAGGTGCATGCTTGGTGTAACCAGGAGAGATAAGAAGAGGAACACGTGGATAAGAAAAATGACAAGAGTGGAAGACATCATGATCAGAGTTAAATCCCTGAAATGGCAATGGGCTGGACATACTGCCAGAAGAACAGACCATCGATGGACAGCCAAAATTTTAGATTGGATTCCAAGGGACAGGAAAAGACCCAGAAGAAGACCACATGGAAGATGGGTTAATGAAATTCGAAAGTATGCGGGAGTGACATGGAAGAGACTGGCACAAGACAGACCGTTGTGGAGGAAACTTGGGGAGACCTTCGTCCAGCAGTGGATTGATAATGGTTGACAATGATGATGATGATGATATACAGTATAAACATATATACGTATCACCGATGGACAACCGTGATTTTAGCCTGGATTCCGAGGGACAGGAAAAGACCTGAAAGAAGACCCCATGGGAGATGGATGGATGAAATTCGAAAGTATGCTGAAGTGACATGGAGGAAACAGGCTTCAAGACAGACAATTGTGGAAGAAACTTTGGGAGACTTTCATTCAGCAATGGATTGCTAATGGTTGTTGATGATAATGCTGATGATGATGATGCCCCCCCCCCACACACACACAGAATCACTTTTCACTGAAACATTTACTAGCAGCTAAACTAAATGGAAAAGTATTTGTGTACCGTAAAACGAGGACTGTAGATACACACAGTAAAGCGAGGATCCCCGTTACACACCGCAAAACGAGGACCCTGGTTACACACCGTAAAACGAGGACCCTGGTTACCCACCGTAAAACGAGGACCCCGGTTACACACCGTAAAACGAGAACCCTGGTTACACACCGTAAAACGAGAACTCCAGATACATACCGTAATGCGAGGACCCGGTTACACACCCCGCAAAGCCAGGACTATAGAAACACACCCTACAAACAAAATGCATCATTCTCATACCGTAATGCGAGGACCCGGTTACACACCCCGCAAAGCCAGGACTGTAGAAACACACCCTACAAACAAAATGCATCATTCTATTATATATCATAAAACAAGGGTACCGTTCAAATTATTTTTCTGTTAAAATTGGAGTCACGTTGGAATCAAGAAATAGATAACCACCATTTTCTGCATTAATTAGATATATTTTTTTTAAATATTAATTTGATATATTTTTTTAATTACGTGATTAGATATTTAGAAATAAATAAAGAGATAATTAAAGAAATAATTTCATTTATCTAATTCTGTACTAGAAAATGCATTATATTCAATGTCAGTGTTGGTTTTAAATTGGACAAAGTAATTAATAGTTTTCATTTTAAATAATCAAATAACTTAATCACACTTACAATGAACAACAACGTAATTCACATAAGTTCTTGCTACCGTGCGAAAACCAATATTTATTATTTCTTGAGTTTATACCTTAAGTCATGTTAATAAAAGAAAAGGTTTATTGAAAATGAGAAAATTGTTTATTTTAGTCAGATACAATACTTAAACCCTGCATGGATGACAAAATTATCAACCGTATTCTTATAGGCATTCGCCCATTTACCCAGATATTCGCATCTGCTAATATACACACCAATTAATTTATAATAAACGATTTAAGTGTAAATGTAATGCCAAAATTAATAATCGTACAATATGATTCGATTATCGTGCATGTGAGAAGCAGTTAAAAAATAATATTGTTAGATGACCATAAGTAGTTTATTTACTGTATTTTGCAAAACAGTCACTCTGTTTGATCTGGTTTGATGTCCAATATTTATGTCCTGTATAGAAAGAAATGCACTTTCGAGCAGATGAATGGCGCGCCTTGCATAAATAAAATAATAAAAAAAATGCTCAAATTTCCGAACTTGTGGCATAATCATACGCAAGAAAAATCTTAAACAGAATAGAAAAGTTGTTAGAGAAGAAAACATTGCGGGTTATTTCAATCGGTTGCATTTTTTAAAATGACAGGGAAAGGTTACACAACGAGTAACCGAGGACTTGCGGTCGACCTGTTTTAATGCCATGAAACCGAGGACTCGTTAATTTGACTCTACACACAATCGACTGCAGCGCCATACAGCGGCATACACACAAAATGTAAAAACACAGTCAAACGAGGACATTTGTCAAATTCAATAAAAAGGACATCTATAACAAAAATTTAGGTCATAGAATTAGTTTTTTGTAGTTTTGCAAACCGAGGATGTCCTTGGTGTGAACGACGTCCTCGGTTTGTGGGTGTGTAAACGTGTCTAAGTCCTCGGTTTCCGTTTCTTGCCCACGCACACACACACACACACACACACACACACACACACGCTAATCCCTGCCCCCAAATTCTCTTCAGTTTTGTATCGATCCTAAATAATGAAAAACGTGGAATTCTGTGAAAGAATCTTGTGCCTGATTTGTAACAGTTGGCGACATGCAAAATGAATTGTCCAGGCCACTACGTATGGAAGCCGATTAACGTGTCCATAAAATTCATTATTCCCGATGTATCCGACCGGAATACAAATTATTTGCGATGTATCCGACCGCATTATTCGTAACTCAGAGAAGGATTCATTTTTAATGCACGTAATTTTGTGAAGGGTACGTTCTTAAAGCTCAAATTTTGTGAGTGGTTAAAATACAGACCCAGATTTTATTTATATATGTATATATTAATATTTTTTTTTTGGTTAAAATTTTTTAAGGAGGAAGACTTCTTCCTAGCAACTTTACTTCAGCGGGAATTTAAAACTTTGGGCGGGAATCCCACAATCCCGCGTGTTCTGCTGTTGTTGACTTGAGGCGATTTTTTCCAAGATGGACACCTAACACTCTCCCCAGCAATATGTGGTTTAACATGGCTTGGTGCCTCCCACTTTCCCAACATTCTAGCGGGAAGGGGAAAAAGGGTCCTTTAAAAAGCGAAGGGAGAAACACTCAGCTACCATCCCAAATGGTAGGGGTGGGTGGGTGTATGTGTGGGGAAGTGCAGAGGATTGTTTGGTGCTCTGTGGAGAAGGGTGGGGAGTGTAGACAAGAGGAGTTAGCCGCAGATCGGACACGCGAGCGCTGCGCTCGCAAATTTAAGATAAAAAATGTTCTGCAAGGAATTGAAATTTAAGATTTAACAAAATATGTTCTACAAATAAAAACATCCTTCAAGAAAACTGAAATCTAAGATACAAATATATATATATATATATATTCCGCAAGACATTGAAATCTAAGATTAAAAAGAAAATGTTCTGCAACGGGGGACTTTGTTCGGCGGCGTACGTTGCTGTTATAAGTACTTTCTACTCCTGGGCCTTGATGATAGTGTGTTTGTTTGTAGGGAACTTTTCTAATATAAATTCTGAATTGTATGTACTGTAAACAGAGATGGAAAGGTTAGGGACTAGAGTCGTACATATGTGTTTGGATTCCATTGTAGAATTGCAAAAAGTGCATGACATGGACTGAAAATAAATAAAAGATTTGTGATTTTGTAATGCAGGCAGGCAGGGTAAAACTTTTTGACCTGTGGATAGGAGTCCAAGCCACCCACAAACTATGCTTATAATGAAATTGGATGTTTATTAATGTGATATTGGGCTCCCATTTACTCATAATGCACGTTTTATTGTATTCTGTGTATAATTGATGCAGATGAATCCTCAGCAGTTGCCAGGGGAAATTACACCGCTCTTAATAAAAGAAAGCATCAAACTCTTAGTGAAGATTGAGAAAATCTGCTTCTTACCTTATTCCAAAAATACTAACCACAATAGCATGGTGCTATAAAACAACTATGATTGTATGCAGCCCATGGGAGTAGTAGTTAGATTTTCATTTTATATTACTCCAGCAATGGCAGTCAGTGGCGTATCTTGGGTCCGAGACCTGGGCTATCTAACCCCCCCCCCATACAGTACTGTTTTTTTTTTAATTGTGAAGTTTAATATTTAAATTTAAGTAATAGAAGTAATTTTTTTCTAAATTTTAGGTACATGCTATTCCTTACATGATACCTAATAATTATGAGGATTAAGATTTGAACACTTATTTGTACATAAACTCCATTCTTCTTCTGAATACTTTATTTGTACGTGAACTCCATTCCTCTTTACTTTTGTTTGAACTTTAGTGTTATGTTTTCATAAAAAGTTTCTTCCGAGTACTTTTTCATATTTAAAAAAAAATGGCTTTCTCTCTTGACAAAACAACCAAGTTACTCGAATGTACAAGTCCTTGTTTGGCTCTAAGATATAACTTGATTCTTTTTAATGCAGAAAGACTTCTTTTGGCAGTGCATTTGTTGATGGAAACTTTAATATTAGGTCTGCTAATTTGTACACCTCGCTAAACACTATATCCAATTTATTCAACTTTATGTAACAAGTAATGTCTCTTACTGATTTCTTTTTGTATTAATCAAGGGAATAAAACACTTTCAGTTCATTTTTTAGTCGACTTGCATCAAAATTTGAAGCATAGAGTTCTTTAAGTTTTGACAGTAGATGTTCAGGGAAGTTTTCACAAAATTTATCAAAACAGTTTAAATCCAAACTATTTTGATAAATTTTGCTGAGAAAAGAGAAGACTTACACTACCTCAATCCCTCTCATGCTCCCGCCCGTAGCAGCACCTGTTTCATGAGAGTTGTTTCAGTTTGTATAAAGTATCAATGAATTAAAAACAGTGATATTGTATCTTAAATTCGTGGCTTTGTTGGATTTCAACTGTTTTGATAAACTTTGTGAAAACTTCTCTGAACATCTACTGTCAGAACATAAAGAACTCTATGCTCCTATCCTTCAAAATGTGAAGCATAAAGTTCTTTATGTTCTGACAGTAGATGTTCAGAGAAGTTTTCACAAAGTTTATCAAAACAGTTTAAATCCAACAAAGCCACGAATTTAAGATACAATATCACTGTTTTTAATTCATTGATACTTTATACAAACTGAAACAACTGTCATGAAACAGGTGCTGCTACAGGCGGGAGCATGCAAGTGATTGAGGTAGTCTAAGTCTTCTCTTTTCTGAGCAAACCATTGTCCATAGCAATGGCCCATTCCCCTCCACCCACTCATTCATGTTGTCATGGAAACGCTAGTAGGCAATTGTATGGAAGGTCTTCAAATCAGAACAGCGAAGACTGTGAAAGAGCTGGTTGTGTTATGCCATTGGTCTTCACTCGCCAGACTGAGTCAAAGAAGCAAATCCACACATATTTTTTTTTTCAGCAAGAGCATCGACATATCTTAAAACCGTTGGTAATTGATTTTTATCTGTGCATTCTCTGGACTTTCCGGCTAGCCGAGCTAACCTCGAATATATGCCACTGGACTGAACACATGCTGGTGTGTATCAGAGCATTATTATCTTAAAAGATGGCAATCATGGTTTGCAGTGGAATGCCAGAACAATGAAGCACACCTGGTTGCCTAAAAACTTCAGTAACCACTGGTGGTGATTCTGTCATGCAATGTAATAAGGGCTTATGAGGAATATTCTATCACTGCCTGAAAAAAATGCTGAACCTCCTTGATATTTGAGTTTATAAAAGACAGTCAGAATTTTATTGTTTTGTTATCCTCCAAATGCCCTTACCCCACTGCAAAGGACAATTCACTAGATGTAATATGCTACCAGTCATGCCTAATTGTAATGTTGATTACAGCACTTCTCGAGTTTCAGATCTTTTGCTTAAGTGGTTTACCTGTTTCAACGTTGCCATAAATTGTGGCTTCGTTCCAACAAACTGTTTTGCTGAAACTGGGTTGTTGAGATATGTTGAGTTCTGTCTGTAGTCCCCCCCCCCTCAAAATACATGCCACTGTAGTTTGCCCAGTTTCTGTCCTCTGAGGTTTTCAGTCACTTTTGTTCTCACCAATGGTATCTGTTGCCTCTTTGATGCTGGAACTAATTCCTCTAGTGAAACTGAACAAAATGTTAGATTCATTCATGGATATCCATGTTAAATGGGAACTAACAGTTTATCCTTTGTAGAACACAGACAAATTCCTCATTCTCCTTCTTTGTGTAATTTGTTATAATGCATGCACACCAAAGTTACAAATGAACAACACACAATAGCAATCAGATGCATGCCATCTTCATTTACATATCCACCTATGACATTCAGATGGCTTCATAAAAGCTAAAGCTCACTACAAAGTATTCAGACATGTACAAAGTGCAGACAGTGGCGATGTGGCAAAGACTCATGACTTGAGCAACTTTGTAAGAGGCATGATAGTGAGCATAAGATGAGTAGTAGAACCAGTAGAAATGCCATTTCATGTAATACGAAGAAACCAATAATGAAGAAAATATCACGCACGATTTATCACGTACTAAACTTTAGGAATAGTCAGATTTATAAGATCTTTCAGCTGCAGTATCAGCCTTGTTCACACCAAAAACAAGCACTATGCGGTTGACAACATTTCTTTTTAGCTGTTGCCAGCAGAGGTTTCAAAATTATCAGAATATTGAAGGGTGCATCTGAATTGCAAGAGTTTTTATTGAAGAGAATTTCAATGTTTTCTCTGTAGTATAATGGAAATTTGTTTGAGGAAGGTTCAATCCTTTTGGTACAATTCCAGTTTGGAGAGGCAGAGGTATCTTCAATAATCAGAAGAGTAAGTGAGAAGTCGGAAAACTTTTTCTGACATCTCTTTTATGTTCCAAAATTCTGCAGTTTATTGTACAAAAGGTACTACTAATATAAAAATTTTTGGCTGAGGAAGTAGACACAAGGATTAATGAGGTACCCCAGGATAGTCAAAGAGTCAAGAGAATCTCTGTCTTTAGATATTGATTGGATGGTAGTGGGAGGACGATTGATTGCAAGCCTGTAACCAAAACTTTTGAAAATTTTGACAAGTTTGTAAGTACAAGAATGATGGTAGGGGATTGAACCAATAATGGAAAGGGACAGTTTCTGCAGAGGAGAAAGGTGACAGACAAATTGATTGGCATCAAACTTTTTGAAAAGTATTTTGACAATTCCAAGGGAAAACTGATGGTTTGTGGCAATTTATTAGATGATTGCATATTTTTGTAATGAGTGGGGTTCATTGCAAATGACATTGGCACTGTGAATGAGTGATTTTAGAGCAGCAAGCTTATAGGAAAGAGCATTATTAGAGTAAAATAGGATGATGTTTGTGGAAGAGGTTGGTTTTCTATAGACAAGTGTATGAAGTTTGCTATTGATTCTAGTTATTTGTGCATCCAAAAAATTTATACAGTTATTGTTTTCATGATTGAAAGTGAAATTAATGGTGGGGAATTTTCTAGAGATAGAAGAGGTGAGATTGTGCAAGTCTTTAGGTCATGAGGCCAGATTATAAAGATATCGTCCACATAATGAATCCAAAGTTTGGGTGGAAGGGAGAGGGTTTTACAATGCTATTGGAAAACATTGAAGTTTTGCATATATGCAAAACATTGAAGTTTTGCATGAATATTTCTGCAAGAAAAGGGGAAAAGGTGACCCCGTAGGTACTCCTTGGAATTGGCGGTAAAACTTTGTTGTAAGTGAAACAATTATTTTCTTATAAGGTGTGATGGCAGACATAGAGCATAGAGGTCTTGAATGAGTACTCTGGGATCATAAATGCTTCAAAGAAGGGGGCAGAAGGGAAAAGGGAAACAACATCAAGGGTTAGTAAAATGCCTTGGTTTTCAATAGAGGTGGGAAGTTTTTGTTGAATCTCTTTGGTGGAATTTATGGACATAGAATGATTAAATGTAAGTAATTTGCATTTTTGAACTAATTTCTTTTCAAGATTGATTGCTGGATAGGGTGTATTCAACCAGGGGTCTAATAGGGAAACCTTCTTTGTTTTAAGGGGTTGTTTTGTAGAGAGTTTATCAACAGAGGATTTTAGAGTTTTTGTTGAGTTTTTAGGAAGGAGCTTGCAATGCGCTTCTGATAAAAAAAGAATGACTTTTTCATCAAGGACAGATTTTTTGAGAAAAACTGGGCAACCAACTTTATCTGCTTTACATATTGCAAGGTTATGGGTGTCAATGAAATCACAAATGCTTTGAGCTGAGAAAAAGAATATTTGTAAAACTGGTTGTTTTTTCAAATTGTTTAAAATAATAGCAGATTTTGCCCTAATAGTGAGGCAGATTCCATCTTGCAGACATATTTTCAAATGTATTGTTCAGATGTGGTTACAAGTACCAAAGTTGGCACACATAGTCACTGAAAATCACACTTTTCATATAAAATGTTAGCCACTCTAAAATTCAAGATGGCCGACACATGATAACGGAATATTTCAATGAAATCGTTCTAATATTTATGCATAATAAACTTTATCATTGAAAATAACACTTTTCAGATAGGCCATTAGCCTATCAAAAATAAATTCAAGATGGCGACGTTTTTCAATATGGCCAACACCCTTACGAGGATGATACTCCATGTTTAATGTTTGAACATTACAATAAATGTTTTTATTATTTTCCTGTTTATAATGTTAGAAACTAATTATGATCTTCTGTTCCATGTAGTGACACTAATAATAAATTCTCTACAGTGAAAGATATACAATTCAAGAATATGGCGAATACTTCACCATTACTTCCAACATGGCGAACTGACTGGACCAAATGCTGTTTGTGTGTGCCAAAAAGATAAGAACAAACAACTGAAATCACCACCAACACATTATAACAGTGAAAATGACGGATACAGCATGATTCCTCTCCTGCCTCAAATGTTCCTCTCTTTTCATACCATATATAATTGGCCATTGTTCTGGATCCTGGAAGACTGGATGAAGGTGGTGGTAGAGAAGAAACACTGAAAAGGCACAAAGCCCAGTACCATCAGAGCTGCAGTCTTCTGTTCAACAACACCAAACTTGATCGAGCAAGAAAGAGGAAAATACATGCAGAGAGCAGTACTAAGGATGAAGGAGGGGGCAGCAAGCTCCCAAGACATGGCCAGGAATGACAAGAATCTCAGTGCTTCCTATGTGAAAAAGAAGCTTCAATATCCGAACTGAGATAAGTCATGACAATGCATCTTAATCAAAGACTGAAAGAATGTGCCCACCGTCTTAATGATGGAAAGTTTCTCCCAAAAGTGATTGGTGTAGATGCCATTGCACATGAGCTGAAGTACCAAATTGCATGTTTAGCTGACTTGTACAGCAGAAAGAAAATACACCTCAGAAACATCAAAAGACAGGAAAAGGACTTGACATCAGAACATAAAGCTTACCCATTTGCATTTCCTGAACTAATGATCTACATAGTGGTGGCAAAATCCAGCAATGGGGGTCCTGCAGTCTTCCGTCTTGCAGACATGGTTTATCTTTACCAGCAGCGGCTAGAGCAGCTTGTTATCAAGGCACCTCATGTAAACTCCACTAGACTGAAGTAGTAGTTACTGGAAGCAATGCCTGAGCTGGCAGATCATAAGCAGGGAAGAGATGTCCTTCTGGCTTTTACAGAAGACGCTGGTTTTGCCTTTTCACGAATCTCAGACAACAGTGAAGCCATGATCCTTGGTAAGGCTGCTAAAATTTTGCGAAGGCACATACTATACTACAAGTCTACATTTGATGGGACATTCCATGATGGTTGTGTTGATGAGGTAATTCCTCTGACTCTTCTTCAGTTTGCTGGCATGTTTCAACATGGGGATGACATCAAATCTCAGCTTACATTTGATTCCACAAAAAACGACCTAGCATTAGCCCAGCTGTTGCAGCATAACTGCTACACAAGGATGAAGGAAGGGGACATCTACTCATAGACACTTGATAAACCATGAAACACCATTCCCTGTTTACATGGGGATGCTTGTCCATGCAAAGGCAAGGAAGAGATCATTGGTGCATCTGTTTCATGGACATGGTCTCAGCATTTCCTATGACAGAGTTTTTGAAATAACTAGGAGCTAGGTAATTCAGCAGTTAGCAAATATATGAAGATGGG
Organism: Macrothele yani; assembly: GCA_039090855.1. Taxonomy (NCBI): domain Eukaryota; kingdom Metazoa; phylum Arthropoda; class Arachnida; order Araneae; family Macrothelidae; genus Macrothele; species Macrothele yani. The sequence continues at coordinate 24,965,533 of CM077027.1, read as the reverse complement.
CGGTTATGTTTGTGGTGAACAACTGCGAAGACAGTGGTTCACCACAGCAGCCATGGACAACATCAACCATAACCCTACTGCAATAACAGCAACCACCTCTTTCCTTGGTACCAGTATCTCTGTTTTTCAGCACAATACCGAACACAGCAAAAGTGAACATAGTGGGAAGCTCAAGTTCGGCGAGAAGAAAGTGAGGAAAGTTTCTAAACTCCTTGATTCTTTCACAAATATCCGCCCTGCCTTCTTCACCAAGAAGGATATTTCACCTCCAATGACAAGTGTCGCAGATACTACAGAGATAGGCAAGACCATGACAGATACTGGAACATGTCTGTTGAGATCACAACTGGCACTGGAATATGAGTGGCTGGAGAAGGTAAGCAGTGTGACTGATTGCCCAGTGGATATCACTTGGTCAGCCCACTACGCATCAAAAAAGAGAAGCTCTGCATTTGAGGTCAACATTACCTCACTTTTACATCTGCTTCGAGATCAGGCCCACTCAGTTGCTACAGTCAAACATGTCGTGGGCTAGATCAAGGACATAGATTCATTCTTGAATCCAGGCCAGGTACCTGTTATTACAGCTGACCAACCCATCTATGCAGTAGCCAAACAAATTCAGTGGCACTGGCCTGAAAACTATGAGGAAGACAAATTTGTCATAATGTTTGGAGGCCTACGTATAGAGATGGCTGCATTGAAGTCACTCGGTACTATACTGAAGTCCAGCGGTTGGACTAATGCTCTTTTTGAAGCAGGCATAGTATCTCCCGGTACTGCAGAATAATTTCTAACAGTCTCCAGTGTAACTAGAACACAGCAGATGCACCAAGTAACAGCATAACAAATTCAGTGGTACTGGATTTGTTATTTGTTATGCTGTTACTTGGTGCAAGGCTTTGAAGGAATCCTACTCTGGCTACTATAATGAAACAGTTGGCAACACTGAGGGAAAACTAAGCTTCAAAGATTGGTGTGATAGTTGTGAACTACAAAGCCCACAGTTTCATTTCTGGACTTTGGTGCTGTCAGTGGAACTGATGATCTTACTACTTATTCTGTCACTCAAGAAAGCCAATTTCAGCCTGTACTGTCACTCACTGTCTGAGCTGTTAACATACTTTTTTTTTTTGCCAAAAACAACATGAACTATGCAAGATGGCTACACATTCACCTGAGAGACATGTTAACACTGAAACAGAAACACCCTGAAGTGGCCCAGGAGCTCCAAAAGGGAAGATTCGTTGTGCACAAATCAATGCGGGAGTTCTCAGCCATGGTCATAGACCAAGCTCATGAGCAATCAAATGCTGTTGTCAAGGCAAATGGGGGTGCTACCAGTATGACTGAGGATCCATCATCACTGAGAATGTGGATGGTAGCTGGTACAGAAGTTAGTCAATTGGTTGCACATAATAAGACCGCATCTGAAGCGAATGAGGGTCAACACAAAACACACCATGAGCAGACACAAGCCCAGACGGTGTTCCTGGAAAATGTTGAGAAGCTCTTCAAGGCTATTACAGGCATGTGCAATCTTTAACAGGAAGAGAGTCAGGATCTACTTTCACTGGACACAAAGAATATTGCTGACTCCAGCATAGCTGCATTAATCAGCACACAGTAGCAGAGGTTTCCCGCTGCCAGGAGTTCATGAAACAATTAGAAAAAGAGGAATCTACATTCTACAAACCGATAAAGAAAAACGATGGACTTTTCCTAGATACAATCTTCCTCTATCACCTTCTTAAAGCATGAGGTACTGAAGGAAGACTACCAATTATTCTCCAAACTATTCATGTCATGCCAGAGCAGAGAATATGATTTAAAGGAATTCTTTTGTCATGAGAATCACCCTTTTCCTGTTTTCCTAAGTGATGGAGGGAAGCTCCACAGCTGTCAAAAATCCCATCTCACTGCTGTCTTTGAATCGCTTGTTACAATCCATGACACTGAATGACAAGCAGATGACATCATCATTGATGGTTCTGCACTGGTGAACAGTCTTCCACCTCAGACATCAAAGACGTTTAATGACTATGTAGGCCGCCCCGGTGGCGCAGTGGTCTAAGGCGCTGGCCTCTGATCATTCGTCCGTAAGGGGTCCGGGTTCGAATCCTGGTGAGGCATGGATGTTGTGTTTGTCTTACGGCACTGGCTCTCTCCCTTCCCTGGAACCAGTGACCCTAAATTAGGGACGGGCGACTGCTTATAGCCCATTGAGTTGCTCACGGTGGTCGTTAAACCTCCAATCAAAAAAAAAAAAAAAAATGACTATGTAGTAAATGAAGTCCCACAATAGAATCATATTCTACTAGGTACAAGAGAACAGACATCATATTTGATATATACCATTCAGTCCAAGCGAAGACATGAAGTCAGGCACAGGGTCACAAGTAAGGGCAATGTTCCCTCAAACTGGCAGAACTTCCTTAGAAACAATGACAATAAAACTGAACTGTTCAGTGACATTGTTGATAAAATCGCTCACCTGTCAACACCAAACATGGTCATCGTGACAAAAGAAGAAAATGCTCTCAGCACCCACTCCTTCAGTCTAGATGTCTTGTCTCCTTGTATTCATGAAAAGGCCAACACAAGGATATTTGTGCATGCCAGGCATACAGCAAAACAAGGCAGCAAAGTCCTCATCATCAAAGCCGGTGACACAGATGTACTCATTATAGCAGTCAGCACGCTTCCAGCCCTTCAGGAGTTTGGTCTACAGCAGCTGTGGATTGCTTTTGGCCAAGAATGGAACCTGAGGTGGATCGCAGTACACAACCTTTATCTTACTATTGGACTGGAGAAGAGCAGAGTGATTCTCTTCTTCCATGCTCTTCACCGGCTGCGATGTTGTTTCAGCATTTCATGGTAAAGGGAAGAAAACAACTTGGCAGACATGGAACATATATGATGTGGCATCTGATGCCTTCATAAGACTTAGCTGTACCCCAAAAACAGTAGATGATGATATGAAAATCTTGGAGACCTTTGTGGTCCTGATGTATGATAGGTCAAGTGCATTTCAAGGGAGTTAATGATGCAAGATTTTATATGTTTACAAAGAAACAGAGACCATACCAAGCCATTCCTCCTACTAGACCTTCTCTACTGCAGCTCATGAAGAATGCAGTCTACCAGGCTGGCTAGAAGATATGGAGTCAGTCAACATTATGCCATCCAGAAATACAGAGTCCTGCTGAGTGGGGATGGACTAAAAATGGTGATTTCTGGCAGATCATGTGGAGTGAGCATTCACCGATTGCAGAACGTTGTCAGCAGCTTACTAAGTGCAGGTGCAAGTTTGAATGCTGTGGAAGATGCAAATGCTTTCGCTTTGGTCTTCCTTGCAGTTCACTGTGCAGCAGCAGCTGCCACTGCGAGGACTAGGCGCTGCATACAGCATAACTTTAAATGTCACTAGACTTGCATTTGACTTATCCAAACGTATTTCGTTTCATTATGCTTGGTCAATGGTGTAATTATATTAGTTTGTGCATTGCTAAAATTAGTGTATTGCTAAAAATTTAACTAAGAAGCTTAAGATGCTTTATACATAGTTGTACATTTAATTTCCCCATTTATGTAACAAACAAAGATAGTCAGTAAAAGTTGTTGAAATAAGTCCAGTGTGTTTAATTCGGTGGCAGAAATACTGGGAATGGCAGCCATGTTGGAATATGGTGGCCATTTTGGAAATTCAAGTGGCTAATGTGATTTCTCAAATTATTGGACCAGAACAGATAGCCACACCAATATCAATGCTTGTATCCATATGTGAATGATTTTGTCACTTATCTGCCCCACTATAAGGAGAGGTTGGTCAACAGGAGAAGTGCGAGAGATGGCTGCTTCCAGAGAAGAAATCATATGCGGTAAATCCATATTGGGGCAGGCGAAAATTTGGGACCTTTGTTCAAGAAATTTTGAATATTCGGAGGAATTGGAACATTGGAGATGTTGACATACCTTGGTTTAGAGTTTAAAGTATCCGACTGTAGACTTAGAGGTGAAGAACATTGACTAGGGTATTGTTTATTTTTTAGATGTATTTGTCCAATCTGGCGGTTTCATGATCTGAAAAAGTCTTGACTGACTGATGAATTTTTATCATTAAACTGTTGAAAATAAAAGGATGGATGTTGAATGCAAGTGATTGGTAGAAAGTGTAGCACAGCAATTCTTTGGATTCAATAGTGGCACGAATATTGCACATTGCAACATTAATCAACGAAATACTTGCCCACAGGGAGCACCTTTGCATTTGTCAAATATCATCCTGTTTCATTTTCACAAACATCATCCTGTTTTACTCTTAATACTGCTCTTTCCTATAAGCTTGCTGATCTGAAATCACTCATTCACCTCATCAATGCCATTTGCAATGAACCCCACTCATTACAAAAAGAATATGCAATCTTCCAAGAAATTGCCACAAACCATCAGTTTCCCCTTGGAATTGTCAAAAAACTTTTCAAAAAGTTTGATGCCAATCAATTTGTCTGTCACCTTTCTCCTCTGCAGAAACTGTCCCTTTCCTTTATTGGTTCAATCCCCTACCATCATTCTTGTACTTACAAACTTGTCAAAATTTTCAAAAGTTTTGGTTACAGGCTTGCAATCAATCGTCCTCCCACTACCATCCAATCAATATCTAAAGACAGAGATTCTCTTGACTCTTTGACTATCCTGGGGTACCTCATTCATCCTTGTGTCTACTTCCTCAGCCGAAAATTTTTATATTAGTAGTACTTTTGTACAATAAACTGCAGAATTTTGGATCATAAAAGAGATGTCAGAAAAAGCCTTCTGACTTCTGCACTTTCTCTTCTGATTATTGAAGATACCTCTGCCTCTCCAAACTGGAATTGTACCAAAAGGATTGAACTCTTAAACAAATTTTCATTATACTACAGAGAAAGCATTGAAATTCTCTTCAATAAAAACTTTTGCAATTCGGACGCACCCTTCAATATTCCGATAATTTTGAAATCTCTACTGGCAACAACTAAAGAAATGATGTCAGCCGCGTGGCTCTTGTTTTTAGTGTGAACATGGCTGATGCTGCAGCTGAAAGATCTTACAAATCTGAGTATTCTTAAAGTTTAGTACATAATAAACCGTGCGTGAAATTTCCTTCATTATTGGAGTAAGAGCAAGCCTTATAAAAACAGGAAATCTGTGCTATGAAAGAACAACTGTTTTAGTGGTACACAAACAACAAAACAGACAGTAAGCTGACTTCCTGTAGCTGGAACCTATTTGTCAATGTTCGTGGACAACCGCCTACAGAGAGGATTATTCGAGGTAACACAGAAGCTCCATTGTGATAGGTAATCACACAGTAAACTGCAATTTCGAGAAAATCATTTCAGCATATGCAGCCTGCCACACACTGGAGTAAGTGGACTATAACAGCAGACATCCCCTGTGTGTACCACTCGTCCCTGATGAGAATCAGCATTTTCATCTTCCACAGGCATGAGTGCACCAAGCCTCAAAGGCTGGGAAAAGGTCACTTGGTTTAACAAATCATGTTCTCAGTGAATGCAATGCTGATGGATGTGCCAGAATATAGAATCAACATGTAGAATATTTGGTCTCTGCTGCCTAGCATTAACTATTCAAGCTGGTGAAGGTGGTGTAATGGTGTGGAGTCTGTTTTTGTGGCTGGCCTTAGGTTCCTTAATACCTCTTGAAGAACATTCAGGTGCCATGGGGTATCTGAACATCATTGTAGACCAAGCACACATGCATATGTTCATGGTGTTTCCTGATGGAGAAGTTTACATCCAGCAGGATAATGCCCATGCCACAATGCTAGAATCACCACTCAGTGGTTCCAGAAGCATGAGGGGGGACTTGGAAGTGGTAAAATGGCCAGCATAATCTCCAGAGCTTAACCCAATTGACAGGCATGAAAGACTTCCGCGAAAACGCGGAAATACGCTTTTTTCTGTTCCGTTTTTGGTGTTACCGATATTATTCCAAAAATGCAATAAAATGTCAATGGGGGTGGGTATGCCTCCCTCTTGTAGAAAGCAAAAACGTATTGACTTCAAAAAACGGGATGGTTACGGCTGGGAATGACGTCACCTCTTCCAGGGATGGAAATTCTGCGGCAAAGTGTACCAAAACAAAAGTCTTGCGCCGTCTTGCTACAAAAGGCAATTTTTGCGCCATTGGGTGCCAGAACCTCTGTTTCCCTGTCGTCATCGTCGGGACTTCGGTATAGTAAATTCTCTGTGCTCACTCTTACGCTTGACGCTGAGTAAGTCCATGCGGTGGGAAGAACGATTCAGCGATTCCAACTACTAGGAATTTTATGTAGTTACTATGGAAATCATCGACGGAAATCGTCGGTCCGCTACGGACGACGGAAAGCATCGAGTGTGCTATGGAAATCGTAGGTCCGCTAAGGACGACGGAAAACGCCGAGCATGCAACGGAAATCGAAAATCTCAGTGAAATAACCTTATTAAACATCTGTCAGGGTTCCCACACCACCTGGAAAACCGGGAATTGTCAGGGAATTTGAAAATTGTTCCAAAAATCAGGGAAAACTCAGGGAAAATCGTGTTTTTCCGTAAAAATCAGGGAATTTCTTATCAGGGAACTGAAAAGTCAGGGAATTTTTTATTTTGCCAAAAAATATTTTCTTTCAGACTTTTGTAGAATATATTTCTGTATTGCTAAGTTTTAAAATAATTCCGAGTTGTTTTATCCTTCGAGGCACCCACCCACCGATTAAAGTGCAGCTATGCTGGGGAGTGCGGCTCTTCGCGGTTTCCCCCATCTCCAGATGCTCTAAACTACAACCGAACAAACGGACACGTCAAAGCAAGAGAGAAAGCCATCACACACCCATTTCGCAGGCTCTTATCTGCTGCGTTCGCGCAGAGGCAGTCACTTGTTCCTAAGTAGGTGCCCTGGTTCTCTGTGTAGACTGGGAAAAAAATTATGAAAAAGCTATTTCCTCAATTTTTTAAATAACCGACTGAAATTTTTACAGTGGGCAAGATATGTGAAAATAATCGTTCCATTTTAAATTTCGCCGAAATTCATCAGAAACTTTAGAAGTTGCGCTCCCCCCCCCCTTTCCTTTTGCATGTTCCACTTGTCTTTTATCAAACTGTACAAAAACATTTTATTTTGCCGGATGTTGGTCATCCAAATAAATCCCCCCCCCTTCAAGAGCAGCGTGGATGAATGTTGCAAATTGAGGGCACCTAATTTATTTTGAAAGAAGTTCGTATCACTTACGAACTAAAGCTTCACTTTCGTAATTCTGTAGCAGAGTTGGTATAGTTGGAAAAGTGTGTACCTTCAAATGTTTGAACAGGGAAGATATGAAATAGGAAGATTCTTCAAAGAGGAGGAAAGATTAATTTTTTTCATAGTACTTACGAGTATTTTGTATGAAAAATACCATGCAATGAAGCCAGTACTATTGCATACCTACCAAATTTTCCAGATTTCAAGGCCGTTTTCTAGATTCGTTGTTTTACGGCCGGAAAGAGATTTTTCTTGATTCTGTCTTATTTCTATTTCATAATGCATGAAGAAATTATATTTTGGCGATATTCCGATTACTGTAAGAGCTGGCTGGTTGCGAAAAATAGGGTAGTCCGACGCCCGGAACCATAGATTTTCACATCTGGGTCATTCCACGCAAAATCGTCAGATATTGAAATAATTTTCCACCAACACATCTCCGATTCTTACGGGTAGCTGCCTCCAAGTTATAAAAAAAAACCCCTAAAAGTTTCAACTTTTTTTGTTTCTGATAGATTAAAAGATATTATTTTATGAATTTTTGTGCATAGTGGAACCGTTTTCCGTAAAAACGCAAATATCTCCGTTATTTAGAATAAGAAATAAAAATTCATCATTCTCTCGTAATTTTTCCTAAGGTTTCAGCTTATACATAGGGAAAAAAATTTGCAAGAACAAAAGTTAGACGGGGTAGAAATTTTCTTGTAATCGTAAATTCTTTTTCTTGCGTTGCTGCACCTCACAAGAGTTGCATAAATTATTCATTTCACATCTTTACCCTCACATTGCCGAAAAAAATACAAAAATCTACCTAGTTACTACTGATTTAAATCTTTGCCGTGCGTGCTCTATTGGTTTCAGGTTTGTCAGTGCAGGCGCTAAAGCTTCTGTCTCCTGACGTTATTTGTGGGGAGTTACTGCAAATGACCTGAGTGGGCTCCTGACCTTTCTCGCACTTTGCCTGATCAACATCGCACAAATGTGTTGCCCTTCGTAAAGATATTGTTAAGTATAAACATGCCGAGACGTGGACCTTAACTAAAAGAGACATACAAAGGCTGCAGACAACTCAAAGAAGCATGGAGAGGTGCATGCTTGGTATAACCAGGAGAGATAAGAAGAGGAACTCGTGGATCCGAAAAATGACGAGAGTGGAAGACATCATGATCAGAGTTAAATCCCTGAAATGGCAATGGGCTGGACATACTGCCAGAAGGACAGACCATAGATGGACAGCCGAAATTTTAGATTGGATTCCAAGGGACAGGAAAAGACCCAGAAAAAGACCACATGGGAGATGGGTGGATGAAATTCGTAAATATGCGGGAGTGACATGGAGGAGACTGGCACAAGACAGACCGTTGTGGAGGAAACTTGGGGAGACCTTCGTCCAGCAGTGGATTGATAATGGTTGACAATGATGATGATGATGATGATAAACATGCCACTCGCCACAGGATGAAAAATTATGTTGAAAAAAGTGTTGGGAGGATTTTATGAGCACCCATGCACACAAAACTTGCTCTAATTGTTTCCCGTACAAGTAATTTGATGTTGCATGGAAATGAACTGTGACCTGCGAGAAAAGTTCAGTACTAATGTTTGTGTCACAAACGTAGCCAATCATTTTGTATGAATTGTAGCCTCTCGGGCAAAATGGTATTCCGTATTAACTGTTAGTTTTCTCCACTTGTTGCTTCCATTATTTTTTTCTTTATCCCTGGGTTTTTTTTTTTTTTTGCTGTTATGGCATTAGGATCTTTGTGTGCCAGCTTATTGGTTATGAAATTTAACAGCACAATGTCTAAATATCCTATGCTGCGTTATTTAGAAGCAAATAGCAGAGATGCCAACTATTACGAATTGTCCGTAATTATTACGGTTTCGACTGTCAGATTACGGAATTACGGACAGGTTGGAGGAATTACGGATTTCAGTGTGTTTTGGAGAATCTCAATTTTGTATCCTTTTTCGTTAAACCCTTTTAGTGCGACGCTGCCGATTTGTCGGCCTTCGATTTTGATCCACATATTTTCCGAATCAGACTGCAGATTTCGGTGTCTCAATGATCATATCATTTATCAATCATATCGTTTTGAAATGGAATGTCCCGCAGTGGTCTAAGCGATGGCCTCTGATCATTCGTCTGTAAGGGGTCCGGGTTCGAATTCTGTTGAGGCATGGATGTTGTGTTTGTCTTACGGCACTGGCTCTCTCCCTTCCCAGGAACCAGTGACCCTAAATTAGGGACGGGCGACTGCTTATAGCCCATTGAGTTGCTCACGGTGGTAGTTAAACCTCCAATCAAAAAAAAAAAAAAATGTAATGTCCATGAATCATGTCGTCAAACAGCGATATTATCGGAAGAATGGTACCGTAATTTTCTTCGTATAATCCGCGGATTATCTGTTAAAAAAGTTAAAATTATAGGTTTTGCGGATTATACACCAATGCGGTTAATACGCCGATTTAAAAAAAAAAAAAATTAATTACAACCTACGGATTTTTAAAAAATCTGCAGCGTGATTGTGCACGGAAGGGTGTAATAATTGGAAAAGGAACTCCCTTGGAAGAATTTTCCTCAGTTCAGGAGTTTGTACGGAGGAGGGGGAGGAATGTCGTAACGAAAGATCGGGAAAGTGTTGTGGGGAGGGATGACAGGGGTCATTTTGATATCGTTGAGGAGAACTCTGACTGTGGCTCTGTTTTTGGCAAAAAGCCAAAGAAGTACGCACAGCACTTGCTGCACGAACCTATGCGTTTCTCCTTTCGGATTCCATGTGCGCGACCTTGTGTCTAGTTTGCTTTCATTGTTTTGGCGAACGTCCTTGCTGCTGTTTTCCTTCATTGCTAATCATGATGTCTCTGAAAAGGAAACGTTTCAGTTACACTGCCGAATTTAAACTTGAAGTGGTGGACAAAATTGAGGATGTGTCACTGCGCGATAGTTTTGAGGTCAGAACACAATCCTGCAGGAACATACGGAAAGCCTCTGTGTCGCGATCTAAAACGTAAACAAATCCGTCGGTTTATTCCGCGGGAGAATTCCCGGGTTTTTTTATTGGCCCACGTATAAGACAATCTCTCAACTCTGAAAGCAGGAATTCCTCCAAAAACTTTGGACTTATACGCGAGTACATACGGTATTTCTACGACTTGTTCTGTATCAGCCTTTCGTCATTGGCAAGGTGTAATGCAATACTCTGGAGCTGCATTGGCGTGATCTATGGATGCCACACCCTTTATCTGTCCGGAGATAAAAAATATAAAACAGTTACCTTTAAAAATGAATTTCTTCATTTAATAAAATCGTTTTTTTTTTTCTCTCTTACTTCTTCGGACTCATTGTGTGTTTCTTGAACATGGAAAGAGCGATGTATTTATTTATTTTCTGACGCCACGTATTTGGAGGATTTTCACTTTGGATCTCGCCCTTTAGATTTAACTGCTATAATATATATAGTCAGTGCTGTTAATACCCACCAGATGGAGATGTCTCAGTAGCTGAGCCCATCTTACGGATTTATGATGTCAGAAGCTGACTTAAAAATACACATAGCACCGTGGATTGTTGGCCACCATGGTGTAAAGCTAACGCGCTAGGCTATATATGGAGAGATCCATGGATTCAATTCCCTGGCGGCGGCTGAAAACAATTTTTCGGTTGCTATGTGTTTCTGGAACGTGGAAAGAGCGATGTATTTATTTATTTATATGACCGACTTTTCTGTCGGAAATTCCACTTCTGGTTCAACATCTATGATGTGCGGATTATACAGCGATTTTTATTTCCTGAATGTCACAGTCTGCGGATTATACGAAGGATTTTTTTTTTTTTTAAATATGAATTTCGTGGTCTGCGGATAATACGACTAAAATTACAGGTAATATGCCGTAAGTGTCATCGTAAAAGAGTTTGTGCTTGCTATCGGTTCCCCACGCACTTTTCCGTGTGACAGGAGAAAGGTTACTTTAGCCAAAACTTTTCCTGCTGCAGTTGAGGCAGTGCTGTTCACTTTGCATTGTTGTTGAATTATAAGACGTTGTACTGTCGGAAATAACTTTTTCGAGCCCCGTCCGAAGCGCAATAACGATCAACTCGTTGCAGCGCGTGGTCCCGTGATGACGGATGTTTATATTTCTTGCGGACTTTCGCGCCGTGGGAGAACGAAGTGCGTTGTTTTATTACTAGAAGCTTTTCACATTATTCATTTCTTTTTCCCAAACAAACAGACACAATCGCAAAACTCCGTGAATTACGAATCCCCATCTTTTTCCAAACTCGTGTTAGCAGAGGATGACTTTTTGACAGCTTGTTCCTCAGACTAGGAGACGTGCTTTTTCCTACTGCGTGAAATTGTTTTCTAAGGTTATTTGAAGTGGCTTGTAGTGAGAGTGAAAGTTTGCCAAGTGATGGTGATGATTTTGAATCATCTGAGAGTGATATTGGCCTAGCAACATCAAGCCAAAAACTAGCCACCGTGCCACGCACACCATATCTTCTTCAGAAGGTGAAGATCTTCATAGTGAATCTTCAGATCATGAAAGTTCTGAAAGTGAATGGGAGGATGTTAATAGAGAGAAGTGATGGACAACCTCAGCATCTGTTTTTATTAACATGAAATGCAGGGGCCCAAACATGCTCCGGCAACTGATGTGGCACCTATTGCATATTTTTTACTTGTTTTTTACCAATTTCATTCTTGGAATGATCGTTTCTGAAACAAATAAATATGCAAAGAAGTTTCTCCAGGAACATCCAAATCTTTCTCCCAAATCTTGAGCAAGGAAATGGAAAATGTTACAAATGCTGAAATAAAGGTTTCCTTGCGTGCCTTCTAATATGAGAGTAATCAGTAGCCCATGTAGGACGAGATGATTGCCGAAGGCATATCCAGTCAAAACAAACACTAAGATTGTGTAAAATTAAAGACTCGATCAAAGCCTTTGGATAATTTTTTTGCAAAAAGAATGAAAATAGCGTGATAAACGCTGAATTGCTGTTTACTACAATCGTTGTGGAGCATAACCTACCTATAGCAATCTGTGATCATGCTGGTCGCTTCTTTCATGCTATGTTCCCAGACTGATATTGATGAAGTTGGATATCCTTGAGCAGATGTGGCATGGAATGAAATATCTAAGACAAAGGATTCATCTGGCCTTCCCAAGTATTCCACATTGCCTAAACTAATGTTGGTAATATTGACTATCCCTCACAGCAATTGCTCTACGTAGAGAATATTTAGTATAGTAAGGAAATACCTCACGTACTTTTGCCCAACAATGAGCACCAAAACATTAAGTGCCCTTCTTGTACAGAAAAGTAAAGCATTTTCCTCAGGTGAGCTGTGTTATAAAAAGTTTTCTGAAAAAGAATGTACCACTGCAAAACAAGCAACAAGGGAATTTTTATGTCAGCAATGACATGAGGTAAGTACATTATTGATAATTTAATTTCATATTTTTTGTGAGGATAGTGTAAACATACAAAGTTATTACACATTTAATGCATTAATTTCTCATGAAATACCCATTCCACGTGTTAACGATGAGGCTCCGTATGGTGATTACCGATAGGCACCTCATACAAGTATTACAGGTTACACAGTAATACTATAATATTGTCCTTAACTTTAAAAAAATGGCATTTTACATTACTGAAAGTTTGAGTTACATTACTGAAACATTACTGAAAAATCCCCTATTGATTACTGATATGTTCTGCTAGAGGTTGGCACCTCTGAAATAGCATAGATTCGATGTTCTCATTGCCAAGTGCAAGAACTAACTTTAGCTAAAATAATTACAATTTTTATTTTTAAATGTCAGCAGTATTTTCCCTGATTGCTAGAAATTGTTGGGATGGTACTGGCACATGTTTTTCCTCAGAGGCAGAAATGCTGTCATGATTTCCGTTCTCTCTCTCTTCTTTTTTTAATTTTTTAATAGCTGTTTTAGTTTGCTTTGTCTTTAAAGATTCTAAGTGAATTCCAATAGAAAATACAAATTGTTAGATCGATTTGATAGAACCGCTCTAACAAAATGTTAAGAGTAACTTGTACAAAAAACTAGCAGATAATGCTTACCTTGGCATTCCTTTCTAGCGACGGGAACATTTCACGCACGTGTTTTCCGGTCCTTTGTTGATGTTATTATCCTAAAGTCCGTTGTATGCGATGACTGGCTTTACTTCTCACACTTTTCGCTGGGTATACTCATTGGATCTTTGCCTTAGGATTCAAACATCAATTTTTACCGTTCTTTATACTCGAAATTTTCGCCCATACTCTGGGCATCTTCAGGAGCGTGGCGACTTTACCACCGATGTTCGTGGTTAACTTTGCGCTAATGGAGTCCGATACTCCTTGTTGCCATTCGTCGGAAAAACTTTCCTGGATATATTTCGTTAGCAAGCCCGGCTGGCGCCATCTATGTTTCGTTAAGAACACTTTTTTTTTCCCGTATTTTTTTTTTTATTTTTTTTTTTAATTTTCGTCTCCTATCCTGGTTTTCTTGTCTTTTTTGCCTGTTTTTCTTTTGTTGTTTTTCTTGTCCTATTAGTTCTTTCCACAGGCCCGATAATGTGCTAGGGTCGTTCTGGTTACATACCCTTGCTTTATTTTTGTAGATTAATATTGCTTCTTCCCTCCTCATTTGCCTTTCCGATTTTTTATTCTTTTTTAGCATTTTAATTTCATCGAACTTTGGGAATGTCCGGTTTTCCAAGCAGAATTGCACTAAAGCAGTTTTGGCTTCTTTTTTTTGCCAGTTAGATATGTGTTGTTTAAGTCTTTTTTTTAATCTGTTTTTCATACTTCCAATGTACGATATTGGGGGTATGTGTGCTATTGGAATTTCGTAGGTTCCTGATTCTTCTAGCATTTTTTCCTCTGTTTTTTTGTTGTCAGTCATACTTTTCACGGTGTGCACTGAGCTTCCTAGTTGTAAGTCATATTTAGCACAGTGCCTATTGATTTCTTTACTCACTCCTTCCAGGTATGGGAAAGCTCCAATGTATTTCAATTTTTTATTTCTCATCTTCCTTTGGTTGTGCACTTCTTGGCCTTCTTTACTCTGAGTCATATGCTTTTTACTCTCATGTATCCATTTATTAATTAGCTTGCTCGGGTACCCATACTCTTGTGATATTTTCGAGATAAACTCTAGCTCTTGATTTTTTAGCCTGTTGTTGGATGTGTGTGTGTACGCTCGCCGTATCAAGTTTACTATGCTGTTTTTTTTATGTATCACTGGATGGTGCGACGAGTATGGAATCAGTACAGGTATGTAAGTTGCTTTTCTGAACACAGAGTATTCAAAACTATTTTTGTTTTTCTTTAGTTGAATGTCCAGGAAGGATAGGCAATTATCCTCTTCAAACTCTATAGTTAGCTCTATGGTGTTACAGATTTTGCTAAACTGCTGTGCTAGATCTTGTAGCTCGGCTTTGTTAAGTTTAGACATTATAATAATGTCGTCTACATATCGAGCATAAAGTATTGGTTTTTCAGGTAAATTTTGAATAATTTCTTTTTCGACAACAGGCTAAAAAATCAAGAGCTAGAGTTTATCTCGAAAATATCACAAGAGTATGGGTACCCGAGCAAGCTAATTAATAAATGGATACATGAGAGTAAAAAGCATATGACTCAGAGTAAAGAAGGCCAAGAAGTGCACAACCAAAGGAAGATGAGAAATAAAAAATTGAAATACTTTGGAGCTTTCCCATACCTGGAAGGAGTGAGTAAAGAAATCAATAGGCACTGTGCTAAATATGACTTACAACTAGGAAGCTCAGTGCACACCGTGAAAAGTATGACTGTCAACAAAAAAACAGAGGAAAAAATGCTAGAAGAATCAGGAACCTACGAAATTCCAATAGCACACATACCCCCAATATTGTACATTGGAAGTACGAAAAACAGATTAAAAAAAAGACTTAAACAACACATATCTAACTGGCAAAAAAAAGAAGCCAAAACTGCTTTAGTGCAATTCTGCTTGGAAAACCGGACATTCCCAAAGTTCGATGAAATTAAAATGCTAAAAAAGAATAAAAAATCGGAAAGGCAAATGAGGAGGGAAGAAGCAATATTAATCTACAAAAATAAAGCAAGGGTATGTAACCAGAACGACCCTAGCACATTATCGGGCCTGTGGAAAGAACTAATAAGACAAGAAAAACAACAACAAAAGAAAAACAGGCAAAAAAAAGACAAGAAAACCAGGATAGGAGACGAAAATTAAAAAAAAAAAATTAAAAAAAAAATATGGGGGGGGGGAGTGTTCTTAACGAAACATAGATGGCGCCAGCCGGGCTTGCTAACGAAATATATCCAGGAAAGTTTTTCCGACGAATGGCAACAAGGAGTATCGGACTCCATTAGCGCGAAGTTAGCCACGAACATCGGTGGTAAAGTCGCCACGCTCCTGAAGATGCCCAGAGTATGGGCGAAAATTTCGAGTATAAAGAACGGTAAAAATTGATGTTTGAATCCTAAGGCAAAGATCCAATGAGTATACCCAGCGAAAAGTGTGAGAAGTAAAGCCAGTCATCGCATACAACGGACTTTAGGACAATAACATCAACAAAGGACCGGAAAACACGTGCGTGAAATGTTCCCGTCGCTAGAAAGGAATGCCAAGGTAAGTATTATCTGCTAGTTTTTTGTACAAGTTACTTTGAAATATCGCACGTAAAAGAGAATAGTACAATAATTAGAGCTATATAATAGTCAGAATTAGAACTACTAAATGAAAATGTTAAGAGACTGTCAGACACTCTCTATTTTATCATTCCCATTAGACTTCAATTTCAGCAAAAGTTTCTGTGTTCTTTAATATTTATGTAAAATAAGCACTTAAAGGATTTAAAGCTTCAGCATTGTATCATTTAACAGCAATTTATTCTCTTCAGTCACATTCTCCCAGCTTGCATTTTTACGCCTAACTGGAACTCTAAATGTTGGGAGTTGTTTAAAATGTTTTTTATATACTTGTGTGCACTTAAAATACAGATAAATCAGTTATATAATTTCACCTCATCGATTGAAATATTTCATTATATGTAGAATTTAAATTAAGTCTTTATTCAAATATTCTTTAAAACATGTAAATACATGGTTTGCCACCTCGGTGGTGCAGTGGTCTAAGCTCTGGCTTCTGACTATTCATCCAAGTGAGCCTGGATTCAAGTCCCAGATGAGGTATGGGTGGTGTGTTTATCTTACGGCACTGGCTCTCCTTCTTCGTGAAGCCAATGGTCCTAAATTAGGGATGGACGGATATAGCCCAACAAGTTGCTTATGGTGGTCGTTAAACCTGAAACAAAAAAATAAGACATAATTTTGTTAAATATTATGTAAAATTTATGTTAAATACACTAATTTTTGTAACTATAAAGTAATTAGGGAAAATGAAAGTTATTTATCCTTTATATTCCATATTTTCTGTTTATCTTTATGGACTATAATCAGGACGTTCATTATGTGGTGTCTTTTTAATTCCCCTCATATGTGAGATGAACATAACATTATCAGTATTAATTTCAGGTAAGCAATTATTTGCAATTACAGCCTGTCTAGAATTTGATAAATCTTGCTTTCAATACATTACATTATTCCTTAGTTCTCTAAAAATTATCAAAACTGAATTTAAAAAATTGCCTGTAGACATTACGGTTTTATTCGATTTCTGCAGATAGTTTGCTTCATATTTTGTAACATGGAACAATTAGGCACAGTGGCCTTATACCCTCTTGCTTGGAGAAACACATCACAAGAGAACCACTTAAACAATGGATCAAAGCCCTTTGTTGGTTGATTCTCTTTCGACATTTCTCTGAGCAGGAGCCCATTCGGTCATTAAGCTTATCTACACTGTGCTATAGAAGAAAGGAAAACAAACTATTCAACATACAGATTTTTTCTTACATATGAACTGTTTCTACGGGAATGTATTAACAAATTGTACATGGGCAGTATACCACTTAGGTTCAGAAAAGATCATGGAATTATAATACCAAAAATAATATGCCTCATGCATTTAATTGTAATTCATAAAAAGCAGGTAATTGTGTAAAGAACAGTTATTTAAAGAATTAACAAATGTATGCTTTCGTAAGGAACGCAAGAATGTAAGGAAATGCAACAATTTGTCGCAATGTTATTTGATTTGCCGCTCTGGAAAAACTCTCAGAACCACCTGGAAAACCTGGAAAAGTCAGGGAATTTTTTTTCTACTTTTGAGTGGGAACCCTGTCTGTGTAAAGTTTATTTTCGTGTTTTCAAGATTCTAACACTTGCTAAATATTTTCGGAATGTTTCTTGGGTATTGAGAATGTCACGTCGTTTTCCGTTTCCTCATATTACATTTTTTCGACCAAGCTCCCCCCTCCCCCTTCTCTCTCTGCCAGATTATATTTTTATTTTTGATGATTTCTTGTCATATTCCTCATTTTTAGTATCTTAGGTAATAGTAAAAAGGAAAAAAGGAGCGACTTCATTTTTTTTTTTTTTAAGAAATTTTTCTAATGAAATGCATGTTACCCTATTTCTAATACATACTTCTTCAAAACTAATCAATAGAGAGCAATTGTTTTCGCCCCTTTCCCTTTTATTAAACGAAATTAAATTTGTAGATCGGTATTTAATCCGTCCGTGATGGAATCAGCGCCGTTTCTGTGTCCTGTAAAATTGTTTCACGGCGGAGTGAGCAACGCAGTATCGATTTTTCACTTTCATTTTCCATAAAATTTGTGTTTTTCCATTTCTTAGTTACTTCTTACTCATCATCATCATCATCATCATTGTCAACCATTATCAATCCACTGCTGGACGAAGGTCTCCCCAAGTTTCCTCCACAACGGTCTGTCTTGTGCCAGTCTCCTCCATGTCACCCCTGCATACTTTCGAATTTCATCCACCTATCTCCCATGTGGTCTTCTTCTGGGTTTTTTCCTGTCCCTTGGAATCCAATCTAAAATTTCGGCTGTCCATCGATGATCTGTCCTTCTGGCAGTATGTCCAGCCCATTGCCATTTCAGGGATTTAACTCTGATCATGATGTCTTCCACTCTTGTCATTTTTCGGATCCACGAGTTCCTCTTCTTATCTCTCCTGGTTACACCAAGTATGCACCTCTCCATGCTGCTTTGAGTTGTCTGCAGCCTTTGTATGTCTCTTTTAGTTAAGGTCCACGTCTCTGCACCATACGTAAGCACTGGAAGGATGCATTGATCAAACACTTTTCTTTTAAGACATAATGGCATATTGCTCTTGAAAATTATGCTGTTTCTTCCAAAAGCTCTCCAGGCAAGTTTTGTACACCGATTAATTTCTTCATCAATGTGACCCTCACTTGATATCTGCTGTCCAAGATAAACGTACGTATCTGTTATCTCCAGCTTTTCTCCATCAATCGATAAATCTTCATTCCTTGTAAAAGCATTGAACATCACTTTTGTCTTCTGAAAGTTCATTTTTAATCCCACTTCTTTACTCTTGTCAGCAAGTTCCTGGATCATACTCTGCAGCTCTGATGGGCTAGTTGCAAAAATGACTACGTCATCAGCAAAACGAAGGTGGGTTAGATAATCTCCATTAATCTTTATCCCCTTGTTTTCCCAGCTCAGTGACTGAAAAACACCCTCCAATGTGGCATTAAAGAGCTTCGGAGATATGGTGTCACCTTGTCTCACTCCCTTTCCAATTTTTATGTGTGTTGTATTTTCAAACAGCCTAATCTTTGCACTTGCATTTTCATAGATGTTATTAATAATATTAATGTATGCATCTTCAATACCGCAGGTTTTCAGAGCCATTGTAACTGCTGATGGTTTCACCGAATCAAAGGCTTTTTCATAATCGATAAAAGCCATGCACAATGGAAGTTCATATTCCCTCGCTCTTTCAATTAGTTCTCTCAGCACATGGATATGATCTATTGTGCTGTAGCCACTCCTGAATCCAGCTTGTTCTCTCGGTTGAGCCATGTCCAGTGTCACCTTCAAGCGGTGTGAAAGAACTTTAGTGAAGATTTTATAAACTACTGATAGGAGGCTGATAGGCCTGTAGTTTCCGAGATCCTCAATGTCACCTTTCTTATGTAGCAGGATCATTGTAGCGGTGTTCCAATCCTCAGGAATCTTTCCTTCATTAAGGCATCGAGTGAAAATTTGGGCGAGTACTGTTTTGATTTCTCCACTTGCTTCTTGTATGATGTCTACAGTAATTCCATCTTCTCCTGGAGCTTTTCCCCGCTTCATGTTCTTGATTGCATGTGCAACTTCTGCTGGAAGGACTGGAGGAACTCTGGTACTGGTATCTTTCATGATGTCTGGAGTGCATGTATCATCCCTTTCATATAATTTGGAGTAGAAATCTTTCACTCTTGTCAAAATTTCGCCTCTATTTCTTGTTACAGAACCATCTTCTTTTCTCAGTGCCATAATCTGTTTTCTTCCCTTACTGAGATGTCCCTTTGCTATCTTTAGGCTTTGGTTGTTTTCAATTGCTTTCCTCACTAGTTCACAGTTGAATTTTCTTACGTCTTCAGTGATACTTTTTCGTACTGTCTTGCATAGCTCTATATATTCCACTTTGGAAGTCACATCTTCTTTAGTTGTCCTCATCTCTCTTCTTTTTTGCATCAACATTTTCGTTTTTCCTGATAATTTATTTACATGCAAATTGTTCTTAGACCCAGCTAATTTTGTTGCTGTTTCCATAAGAGCTTTGGTTACTTTTCTGTTAACTTCAGAGATGTCTACTTCTTCCGATGTTTGGCCTTCTAAAGCAGAGAACCTGTTCTTCAGTTCCAACTTGAAGGTATTATGGTGTTTTTTAAGGTTGGTTATGTCAATAGATTTTGTTTGTCTTATGAGCTTGCCACGTTCAAGTTTAGTGTTGAGGTGCATCTTACATCTCACCAATCTATGGTCACTACCTGTGTTGAACTTGTTTAGCACACTGCAGTCTTCTATGACGAATTTTTTGTTACACATAATAAAATCAATTTCACTTGTCGTCCCATTTGGATGTCTCCATGTCCATTTCCTGTGTGGCTTTTTCTTGAAGAAGGAGTTCAAGATGAAAAACCCTTCTGCCTCTGCAAACTCAACGAGAGTATTTCCACGCTGGTTTCTGTTGCCGTGACCGAATTTACCTACTGAAGTTTCATTCTGTTGCCGTTGCCCTATTCTTGCATTGAAATCTCCCATAATTATCTTCAAGTGCTGCTTACCTTTATTATTTAGATGACAAATTTCCTCATAAAATTCTTCAATTTCTTCTTCAGGATGACTTGTGGTGGGTGCATAAGTTTGAATAATCTGAGCCTGGTATCTTCTCGATAGTTGGATAACGAGTCGTGCAGCTCTGTCAGAGGAACTTTCAACTTCTACCACTTTATCCTTCAGTTTCTTGTTTATTATAAATCCAACACCACTAGTTCTGCCAGTATCTGTCCCACGATAGTAGAAGAGATGTCCACTTTTCAGTTCGATGAGATCTTCTCCTTTTCTCCTTACCTCACTTAGCCCCACGATGTCCCACTTGATCCTTTGTAGTTCCTCTTCCAATTCAAGAAGCCTTGAATCAGAAGATAGGGAGCGTCCATTGTACGTTGCCAAGGTCAGCATCAGATGGCAGCCTAGTCCGGTCCTCCGGGGATTCTTAGCACCCTCTGCCTTCATGTCGCACTGGCCGCTGCCTTGGCCAGGTACATTCCAGCTGCCGGAGACTGAGGGCCAAGATTTAAGTTGTGGAGTCATTTTGGAGGGGTTTGGCCATAACTCACCACGCTGGCCAAGCGGGTTGGTGAGTGTGGGATAGAATTTCCTCTAATCCCGATGGTATAGTTATACCGCTATTGGCGGTCGTCAGAGCCCCTTTAGTGGGAACAGGATGCACCACGAGAAGGCGGGGTTGACATTTGTCAAGGAGAGGCTGTGATGTTACGCATCACCTGACCTTACATCCCTCTTACTCATACATGATATTATTTCGTGGATTCGTGGAATTCCGCTTGCTTTTTGTGTCATGATTTGGGCCATTCTCGAGATCGATGTAAAACTGAAAAGAAGCTGTTTTTTGGTGGGAAAGGGGGGGGGGGTCTTTTCCATCTGGGGATGGTATTTCATCTTTCAAAACTTTCGAAAACGGAAGTTAAATGGAGTGAAGACCCCCCTCCCCTCCCCCATAATCCTAATTTATTTTTCTTGCGATGTTTCTTCTGCCCAGTAATGTTATTAAATTTCATTTTAATGCATAAATATTTGTATTTTAGCTTGAAAAACGGAGGGAAAATGTCCGAAAACGGAAGTCGGACGAAGCAAAGATTTCGCCGGCAATCGTAATCCCCCCCCTGGCGCGACCTTCCCTCTACCCTGCGTTGTTGTTAAATGTCAGTAATTTTATAATTTGGATGCAGTGATGTGCTCCAGTTTAATATTTACATAAATAAATTTCAGTGAATCTCAAAACATGCACTTTAAAAGTTAAACAAATTCAGTGCCCTCTCAAAAATAATGAAGGCATTATTGAGTTGTTTTCCTGGCTCTCAAGTGGAAAATTCCTTTAGTATGATGGGGGGATGTACTTGATAAAGAATCCATCAACATGAAAATTGAAACATTTTCATCTGTTCAAACCATGAAATATAAGCTACTGAATCAGGATAAGGAATTTTTTTGGAATTTTGTTAATTTTTGATAAAGAATGATTTGGGCACCAGTAGGCTTGAGTCTTTATTTCTGCTGCTGATGTATTTGCTACAAAGTCTGAGCTTCTGAAAACTTGATTGAAAACATTATTTCTTAGACCAAGATTGCTCACCTTGGAAAACCTTTTGAGATTACCTCATGCTTAAAATAGTGCATAGTTTTTTCTCCATGGGGCATATATATATACATATAAATAACCAGAAGCAACATCTCTCAAACATGTACATGACAGTAAATGAACTCCAGGCCACAGCAAAAGAAAAAGAAGAATGATAAACGATACCTAAGAATTACACAGCAAAAACTATAAAGATATTAAAAATGAAAAGAAAAACCCAAATAAAATGTCATATTAAATGGCTCTGAACCCCCGAACCACTCTCAGGAAAAGACATCTGGGATCCTGGAGCTAGCCATGTTCAGGTTTCATGAGATAGCCTGATAACTAATTTAAAACAAATTTTGGTTCTTTTGCTCATGTTCCCTCTTGGTATTTGTTATTCAGTAAATGTGGAGATAAGAGGTGTCAGACCTGTGGGGTTATGGATCTAGAACAGTGGCCCAGCTGGTGTATCAACTAGCTTTTGTAAAGTTTTTCACTTTACAGATTCTTCCTGTATCGGATACAGCTCTTGAAGGGAAATGTTTTGCATGTAAATTCTCATTTTTGGTAAATAATGGTTTGGCCACCAGGGAGCATAAGTGTTTACTTTTGCTTCTGATGTACTTGCAACAGCCACAAAATCTGAGTTGGAAACTCGATTGAAAAAAGCCTTCTGTGAACCTATACTGCTCACCTCAGAAAACTTTTTGAGGACAAGCACCTGCATAAAATAGTGCATAATTTTTCCACCAGGGGGCGTACATGTATGTCTTATTTTTGTCTATATCTCTGTTTCTAGGAGTGCAATTCAAAAATTCTTCCTTTGTTGGAGAACATTTGTGGTGCAAAATGTTTCTCATATAATTTAAAATATTTCTTAATGCACAAGTATGCCACTAGAGGGCGTAAGTTCATGTTTCCATATATCTGTGAGACTAAATAAAAACATGATTTAAAAATATTCTCTTTCGATCAGATACTACTAACTGTGAAAACTCTTTATGTATATTTTCTTCCGAAAATAATGCACAATTTCGCCACTAGGGGTTGCAAATATTTAATCTATTTCTCCCAATATCTGTACTTCTAAATGTCCGATTTAAAAAATTATTTTAACACCAGTTACCATTTACCTTATTGAACACTTTAGGTTTGTATTTGAGGAGGTTTGTTGTTCACAATTCTGCAACTAGGTGGTGTTTGTGTACTTCCGTTTGCAGCCTATCTCTGCCTCTAAAAACTCTATTGAGGAATTTCTTTTTTTACTGTATGCCATTTGGTATAATAAAGATGGAGAGCAAATAAGATTTTTGCTACAATAAGAAGATCCTCTTCAAATAATGTACAACTTTCCTTCTAGGGGTTGTACAGGTCGAAACGTTTTTCTTGTTGTCTCTGATTCTGGGAGACGTATTTGAAAAGTTCTTTTTCCTTAGCTAGCTTTTGCTATGAAGAATGCTTTTTGCCCATTTTCAATTTTTCCATTATGCAAAATTCTTCTGCTAAAAGGCATAGAGTTATACACTGCTGGACAATTGCTAAGGACGGATCATAAACGACTGTATAGCGCATAAAAAAGTAAGTGTGGTTGGATGCCAAGTGAAATAAAATAATATCAGAATGCCAGGACATTACAAGAAAGACAATTTATTGTGCTCTGAAATCCAGAAGGCTTTGAAACGTGTTCAAGGGACAAACAGGCCATTTTGTGCAGAATACGTAAACGTGAAAAAAATTTAATTACTGTCCGCAGGCGTTCCGGCGTAAGATGTCAATACGGGATATGGCCACCATGGAGGGCAATGCAAGATTCCACACGTCGTGTCATGCTTTGTACAACATTATCAAGCAGCTGTTGGGGTAATTTATCCCATTCCTCTCTGTCAGTGCACGGATGAGGGTGTCCTTGTTTATTGGAGGGCATTGGCGACCAACAAGACTCCTCCCCAAAGCATCCCACACATTTTCAATGGGATTCAGATCTGGAGAACGTGCTGGCCATACGAGGCGTTGAATATCCCCGCTCTCAAGACACTCCTGGACAGCGACTGTTCGATGACATGTTGCGTTGTCGTCCATGAAAATGAATCTATCACTGACAGCACCACAAAACATGCGAACATGAGGTGGCAGAACATCATTAATGTATCGTTGGCCTGTCATAGTCCCAGTTGGAAGCACATAGAGGGACGTACGGGCATTGATCATGATGCCAGCCCATACCATGACACTACATGTCGTATATCGGTCCCTTTTCTGTATGTTTGCTGGACAATATGCAGTACCACTATCACGCCAGATCAGTTGTCGTCGACAATCAGACAATAGACTGTATCTACTCTCATCTGAGAAGAGTCATTATCAGTTCAATTGCGATGTTGATGGCACCATTGCGAACGAGCGGTACGGTGACGTCTGGACAATGGGATGCACACAACAGGACGGCGGGCGTATAGTCCTCCTTCATGCAAACGTCTGGCGACAGTTTTTCGGGAGATCCGCTTGCCAGTAGCAGCCATAAACTGATTTGCTACCTCACTAGCTGTGCTGCGCCGCGCCGGTGTCTTTTTGTTGATAGCACTCTGTACCAATCTTCTGCAGGTGTCGTACTGCGAACACGACCTCCCCGTGACGTTTGCTACACTCTCCATTTGTTTGAAATGATTTCCAAAGCCTTGAAACAACACTGTGGCTGACGTCGAACTCCCTGGCAACATGTGTTATTTTTCGCCCTTCTTCAATCTTGCCAATAATACGGCCACACGTACAATCATCTAGGTGATGTCGGGAAGACATACTGAAAATTGCAAGTTCGTCAATTGATTCTTTCCCTTTCAACTTTGCGTTTGAACAACAACGGTCAATACGCATCAAATCCTTTATATCTCTTATCAGCGCTATGACGTCACGAACAAGTTCGGCAATCCAAAATTTGCATACGCACAACACATTTTACTGTATCTCGCACTTATGCTAATTTACACATTTTCCTGCCTTCTATTTTATGATTGCTATCGTTGCTATTGTCATCCGTCCTTAGCAATTGTTCGGCAGTGTATCACGTTTCCTTCTATATCTATTTTTTTAACTGTTCAATTTGAAAATCTCTAATACCTTCCTTCTGCTATGGGAAACGTTTCTTGCACCATTTGTAAATTTTTGTAACATACTTTTTAGCCACTGGTAGAAATAAAGCTGATTTTTTTTTTTTTTACCTTCAATGAAATTTTCTAATGAATACTTTATATCAAAATTTACCATAAAATCAGATTTCTTTCTAATATTAGAAACTTAAATCTAGTTGTTTCTTAGTATTTTCTAAGCTAAGTAATCACTTTGCATCTTTTATAATTAGTTTTCTAATCATGCCCAGTTAAATTCCCTTAATCACTAATGAATGGATTTTGTACCACAGCCTTTGGACGTAAGGTTTTCCCGTTTTTCTCTTTCATTGCATGCTGGAAATTTTTGTGCATACTTTGTTTGCTGGTGAGTACAAATTTAAAACATAGCTACAGCATCGATATTATGTTGAAAATTCTTTCCCTAAATAAAATGTAGCACAAATACTTGCTTACCTGATTATGTGTTTAAGAAATAACAATCCCTTTGGTCCTTTGAAAAAGTTCAAAATATTTCACCTTTCCTTACCCTTAAATTTCCAATGTAAGTATTATTTCAAAATAATTAAATATAAATAGTATTTTATGTATTCATTGTGTGGTATATGTAATCATTTCAAGAGTAATGCCACATACCTATGTATTTTTGAGTTTTATGGGGGTTTTTTTTATTCTGTAATTTGCTTCAATAATAAACTAAAGCCAAATTAGAAAAATAAATTTTTCTCAAAATCAGTGTAGTAAAAGTTTAGTAGATATTAAAACCTGGTCACATTTTCAGTGACAGTTTTGGTATTTCAGTATGTATCTGTGATTCTAAGTTTCTGGTTAGCTGTAGTTGACATCATTTAACATTCTGCATTAAGTTTGCCCAAGCATGTAGGAAGTTGTTTGTTGTAGGTTACATGTTGAACAGACCATTGGTTTCACTAATGACTATATTTTACTTAAAAGCGTTTAGATCATATGTCCTGGAAAAAATCCAAAGGACCTGGAATTTTGTGATTAAAAAAGTGTATGAGCCATGTACAATGATCCTGCTACATAAAAAAGGTCACATTGAGGATCTCCTGAACTACAGACCTATCAGTGGTTTATAAAATCTTCACTAAAGTTCTTTCACACCGCTTGAAGGTAACACTGGACATTGCTCAACCAAGAGAACAAGCTGGATTCAGGAGTGAGAGAACTAATCCACATACTGAGAGAACTAATTGAAAGAGCAAGGGAATATGAACTTCCATTGTGCATGGCTTTTATCGATTATAAAAAAGCCTTTGATTCAGTGAAACCATCAGCAGTTACAATGGCTCTGAAATCCTGCAGTATTGAAGATGCATACATTAATAATATTATTAACATCTATGAAAATGCAAAGGTTCGAATATTTGAGGATACAGCACAAATAAGAATTGAAAAGGTAGTGAGACAAGATGACACCATATCTCCCAAGCTCTTTAATGCCACATTGCAGAATGTATTTCAATCATTGAACTGGGAAAACAAAGGCATAAAGATTAATGGAGATTATCTAACCCACCTTCGTTTTGCTGATGACATAGTCATGTTTGTAGCTACCCCTTCAGAGCTGCAGAGTATGATCCAAGAACTTGCTGACAAGAGTAAAGAAGTGGAATTAAAAATGAACCTTCAGAAGACAAAGGTGATGTATAATAACTTTTACAAGAAATGAAGAGTTATTGATTGATGGGTAAGAGCTGGAGATAACCAATACCTACATTTACCTTGGACAGCAGATATCAAGTGAGAGTCACATTGATGAGGAAATTAATTGGCATATAAAACTTGCCTGGAGAGCTTTTGGAAGAAATAGTATAATTTTCAACAGCAATATACCATATGTCATAAAAGAAAAGTGTTTGGTCAATGCATCCTTCCAGTGCTTGCGTATGTTGCAGAGATATAGACATTAACTAAAAAAAGCATACAAAGACTGCAGACAACTTAAAGAAGCATGGAAAGGTGCATGTTTGGTGTAACCAGGAGAGATAAGAAGAGGAACTTATTGAGGGAGATGGGTGGGTGAAATTCGGAAGTATGCGGGAGTAACATGCAGGAGACTGGCACAACACAGACCATGTGGAAGAAACTTGGGGAGACCCTAATCTAGCAGTGCATTGATAATGGTTGACAATTATGATGATGCTATATATATAATTTTTGTTGATATATCTGCTTCTGTGAGTCTATTTAAATTCTAGTTCCAGTTGAAGAATTTTTATTTAATCTTCCTTTCGTCTGAGTTCCTTCGGTTTTTTTACAAATGTTTCTGACTTCTAGATTTTAGTCAAGGCCTGTTTTCTATGTATGGAAAGAATATCAAAAGTTTGTTTACTCCTGAAGAATTTAAATTTTGTTGCCAGGTTCCTTTATTTCAAATTTTGGTTACTTTATTATTCTACGAGTCTGATTTGAAAAATTCTTTCTTTGTTGGACAGCGTTTCCGATGCAAAATGTTTCTCATATAATTTCAAATTTTTCTTAACCCACAATGGTGCTACTAGAGGGTGCGAGTTCACATTTCTGTTTACAGCAATATCTGGTGGGAATGAAAACCTGATTGAAAAATTATTTTTTTGATCAGATACTACTAACTATGGAAACTCTTTTGGTCATTTTCTTCCCAAAATAATGCATAGTCTCACTGTTAGGGGTGCAACTTTTTAATCTTTTCTCTATGTCTCTGCTTTTAAATGTGTAATTTAAAAAAAAAATTCTTATAACATAGGATACTATTTACGTTGTGGAACACTTTTATTTTGTATTTGGGGTGTTTTGTTTTTCACAGTTCTGTTGTTAGGTGGTGGTTATGTATTTCTACTTGTAGCTGTATCCAGTGGCGGCTCGTGCCTAGTTGATAAGGGGAGGCTGCATCCAAATTTTATGGATATCTTTCTCAAAGATAAATTTTTTTGCGTCTGTTCGTGCTTTGGTAAGGGTTATTTATTGCTGTGTTGTGTACACATACAGCCAAATTTTTTGTGTGATTCATTTGAAATGAATAAAAAATATTATATGCTTAGAGCTTAATTTCACAGATACACTTCAGCTTTTTTCCCTCCCGATACTTACATTAACAAAGATGATTAATTAAAAGTTTAACAAGCAAAAGATATCCAGTTTGCACTTATACACTTATTTTCCAAATGCAAGTAAATCACTTTGATGTTTTCTTTCACCGGTTGCCTGCTGGTTTATTTTCCATTATATATATAAAACATTATTAGCTGACCCCCACCGGTGATTATTTATGCTACACGGAGGACTAAACGGCCCGGGCCAAGCATCGGAGGATGGGAGTTAGGTTTATTTATAACGAGGAGTCATTACCCCGGTACCGCCGGCTTAACATCACTTCCGAACCACGACAGGTCTTCAACGGCAACAAGACTCGAACCCTTCAAGTTGGGAGGCGAGCTTGCTGCCACTGAGCTACCTCGGCCCAGCGCACTCCTTATTGGAATACTGGCAGTTATGTAACTTTCCACTGCTCAAGGAATATCAAGAATACATTTTGTAACAAAAACACATGGTTTGCGTAATTTACTGATATTTAGCGGAAGCCGTGGAAAATTTGCAGTGCAAGCGGGAAATGTCAATAATGTCAAATTTAACAGTTTCTGACTTCCTTCAAGTGCTTTAAGAATTTTTAAACGGTTCTTAATTTTAATTAAAGTAATAAAAAATTTACTTCCTAGCGTTAAAATTGAGAAATGACTTGCAGTGATAGGGAGATCAAAATATTTTTTTTAAATTGATTAATAAATATGATACAAAGGAATTTCACCGTAATTAAAACTTCAGTACTGCTTAAATTAGTAAATTTATGTTTTACGAAGTGCATGTTAGATGTTAACGAACTTTTAAAGCAGGGAAGACTGTTTAGAAACGTAAGTTTAAAGATACGAGCATGCAGGACTTTCATCACTCCTAGGGGGGGGGGCTTAAGAACTACTTGAAATGTTACCGTATCAAACAAACTGTTATTGTGCTTCAGGATCAATCATACCGATAATTTTGGCTTCACCTAAAATACCTGTTCCAATGTGACTTAAAAATTTTCTAATTTCCTTTATGAAATACGTTGCAAATTTAATTGTACCTAAACATTACGATTTTTAAATGTTATCGGTCACAAAAGAATGTTTCTAAATTTTGGAAAAAAAAAAAGTTATTCTGTTTGAGATATAAGATATTAAAAATATTTTATAGTGATCAACACCAAACAGAGCACCACATAGGATCAAAAAATACACACAAAATAAAAATGTTAGCAGTTTTTAGCAAAGCGTGCAATTTTTTTTTAGCAGTGATAACATACATACCTGTCGCTTGTAAATAAATTCCATGCGCCGATCTCGACGAGTAGCAAACATATCAATAACTTGTTCGTTGAATTTTCTTGGTGCTAGCAATAATGTTTTTTTCTATTGACAACATTGCAAGTGCTGTCAGTCGATCTTGTCTCATACTGTTCCTTAAAAAATTCTTGATTCTCTTGAGGGACGAGAAACAACGTTCTGGCTCTGATGTGGTCATTGGGATAGTAACTAAGATTCGAAGAAGTTTCCGAAAAGGATGCTTCCAAATTATTTTTCAGCATGAACTGTAACAGCTGAGTCGCACTTGTAATATTGTGGAAATCGCTTCGGTTGTACAACACGCTGAGCTCCGAATACAGCTTTTCCTCTTCTAGCACTCCAAAACGTTTTACTGCAATGTCCATCTCATGGTTTGGAAACTGCTTAGCGTAACTGGTAACATTTTCAGGTAAAAAAAAATTTGGCAGCTTCAAGATGGTCTGTGAAATGAAACCATTCAGTGGCTTGAGTGGTAATTAGATCACATACTTCTTTTGCGGCAACTATTCTAATACTGTTGTTCTGCTCGACGGCAACTATTCTAATACTGTTGCGGCAACTATTCTAATACTTTTGCGGCAACTATTCTAATACTGTTGTTCTGCTGGAGGCTGATCCGGAGTTTCGTCCTCAGAACAGTCTGTATTGTCAGTCGGCATATGAGCCCTTATGTTCTGCACAGCGTTAATGAAAGCTGAAACACAATGTTTTGTCTTCACTGCATCCGTTTGACGATTCTGCAATTGGTGGTGTAATATGTCTACGTGAGGCATAAGATTATGAAAAAATGTCAACCAGAATTTAAATTCCGGATCTTTCAATAGCTGTTCAAGCCCACTTGCAGCATTTATTGTAACTGCTGGAGATGTACTACTTTCCTTGAGTGATCGAAAACATTCCAATAGATTGTCTTGTTCGAAAACAGAATTCACAGTACGAATATTAAAATTCCAACGGGTCGTCACCGAGTGTGGAATTTTCTTTCCAACTACGGTGTTAAGAGCTGCTAATCTTTGTGGTGAACGTGAAAAAAATGTAGGTATTCCAGATAAGTTTGAAAAAAAAAATCCTGGCTTTAGTGTTTTGTGATGCAGCTTTCACCATCACTAAATTTAGCTGATGAGCATAGCAATGAATATAAAAAGCATTGGGATATATCTGTTTCACCCTGGCCTGGACACCTGAAGTTGCACCGCTCATCACAGCTGCACCATCCTAGCTCTGTGCTATTAATTTCTGAGATTCATTGGGAATTATTTCTTCCAACACTTTTAGAAGACATCCTGAAATGGAAGCAGCATCCTGCCCAGAAGGATTATAAAAGCCCCAGAAACGCTCGACAGCGCAACCTTCTAACTCATGTCGGAATACAATTGCTATTTGTGTTATTTCCGATACATCTGTGGTTTCATCTGCCATAATGGACAAAAAATGTGTAGAATCAATTTCCTGTTTTATTTGTTGGCGTGAAATTTCTAACATACAATCCAAGAGCTCATTTTGGATTGTTTTTGATGTGCCCTTGAAGACTGTTGAATTCTCCAAATGTTCCCTGACTGTTGGGTCTAACTGACTAGCAAAATCGAGTAAACCTCGAAATATTCCGGAATTAGGGGATTCTGATGTTTCATTATGCCCCCTTAGTGCAAGCTCGTGATTTCCACAAAATTTGATGCAATCAATAATTTTTGAAAACACTGACCTGTTTTTCTCGACTTCCTTGTTGTGGCGTTCAGTGCTCAATTTGTACGCACTATCCATTTGCGTAGCAATATTGACACTACCTAACATCGCGAAATCCACTGAACTTTCTATGTGCTTCGTAGAATTTTCATGCTTTTTCATTTTTTCACGGAGTTTTTTTAAGTCGTTCACACCT
The DNA here is from genome assembly GCA_039090855.1 of Macrothele yani. NCBI lineage: Eukaryota > Metazoa > Arthropoda > Arachnida > Araneae > Macrothelidae > Macrothele > Macrothele yani. The sequence continues at coordinate 24,934,041 of CM077027.1, read as the reverse complement.
GTTTTGGTCCACACAGAGTCCCCACCATACAACAGACATGGAAAGCAAAACAGGGAGTTTGAGACTTCGCATCCACAAATCTAGTCATTTTCCATGTACATCTTAGTGTTAAAATTACGCTGATAACTTTTATTTCGGCTATGTGCTATCTGCGTTATTTTCAAATCAGGCATCGGTCTACCAAAGTTTTTCAAGTCTAATTTTTCTTGAAATGTCAAATTGCTGAACTGAATCCGCTTCAGATATTCCACAGTTTGCGCCATACTAACTACAGAATTTGATGACACGCAAGGGAGTATAATGTTTCGAACTGAACTCTCGAACAGCAAAAGCAAACTGACCGCAAATGCGAATGTCAAATAATCAACATTTCTTCTCCGGAGAAACACGGAAAGGAATATATTGGAGTGACCCCCTTTCCTTCTCTTTCATGTTCCCAAAGCATAAGACGAATCGCAGAACGGGTTCTGAGCGGGAAATTTCTCTATTCACCACCCTCGCTCTATGCACCCTACCCGTCCAGCTTACCCCTAAGCGATCGTCACCACGAGGACTGTTTTTACGGCAGCAAGTGAAAACGGATTTAGTACTAAGGGCTGCAGGAACTGCAGTCTCCGATGAAAAACAAGAAATGCATTCAAGTGACCTACCGCTTCCCCCCCCACCCACCCACCCACACACACACCGTTCAGTCTTGAACGGGAATTGCAGTGGGGGTTCAGAGAGGGACGCTTCCCTTCATTAGATTTTCTGATCCCTGCACAAGTTATCCCCACCCCTAGGCGATCGACATCACGAGCCATGCAGTTTGTTTTAACGGCAGCCAGTGAAAAGATATTTCGACGAGGGCTGCAGAGGTACCACTCCCGGTGAAGTTGTATCCCCACCTTGTAAGTTTAAACACACAGATGTTACATACGGGGATTTCAGCCCTCTCCCCATGCTCTTTAGATAAAGAGCTGTGAATTTTGCAGTCTCGTGCATTGCGTTTGCGTATATTGCAGTTGTACAATGTACACGGAAACTAAATAAGGTTAGGCCGTCACGGAACTACGAACGGCAGGAAGGAGAGAAAAAAATTATAACATGTGCTTCGTAATATCTGGGGGGGGGAGCAGCCCCACAGCCCCCAGCAGGAGCAGCCCCTGGCTGTATCTCCGCATCTAAAAACCTTATTTAAACTTTTTTTTTTTCATTGTATGCCATTTGCGACAATAAAGATAGAGAGCATTATCCTCTTGAAATAATGCGCAGCTTTCCTGCTAGGGAGCGTAAAGACCAAAACCTTTTTCTCCCTATCTTTACTTCCGGGAGACACTTTTGAAAAGTACCTTTTCCTTAGCATAGCTTTTGCCTTGAAAAACACTTTTTCCTTTTCTAATAAAACAAATGATTTCTGAGCATAACTCTCCTTCTTGATCTATTCATTTTCCCACATGTATAGCTAGCTCCGGCTATCCGTTCGTTTTTATGTTATCTCGGAGTGATAGGCTTTTATACATTAATTAGTAAATATATACTTGAACAATTTGGATCATGATATTTTTTATGTTTTCATTAATTTTATAATCGATTTTTAGCAAAAGACTAATTGTTAGTCTTTTAAAATTGTAAAAATATATCAAGAAGAAAGTGAGTTATGCTCATATTCTTATGAAATCATTTGTTCAATTAGTTTTGATTTGACATGTTTTTACTTAAAACCTATTAAGAGTGTTTTTGAAATGTCCTTGTACATACATATTACTAAGCTGTTCTCTGAGATTCAGATGTTAGCTCCAAAAAGAAATACAAACTTCCAGATATTTTTACGATTGTTGTTGTATCAAACTTCTCCATTTACAGCGATCTTGACATACAACTCGTGCTTCACTGATATCCATTACACGCCGTACACAAGATCTTTTATACTTCATACTCATAATCTTTTTCTCATGCAGAACACTCCTGAATCTGATCCACCCATGTCTTCCTTGGCCTTCCTCTGCCTTTCCTTCCTGCCACTTGGGCTGAAAAGATTTTCTTAGTAAGCATTTCATCACCCATTCTTTCAACATGGCCAAACCACCAAAGCATATTGGTCTCCACCTTGCTAACAACATTTTGCTTCACATCACACAACTGCAATACATCTTCATTCCTCACACAATCAAATCGTGTCTTGCCACAAACCCCACGTAAGTAACGCATTTCTCCAGCACACAAACAACTCCTATGTTTCTTCTGCAGTACCAAGGTTTCACTGCCATACATCAGAGTAGGAACAATTACTGTTTCATACACAGCCATGCGGGACTTTCTAGAGAACCCATCATTCCTGTGAAATCCTCCCAGAGCAGCTATGACTTTCAAAGAAGAATTCACTCGCCTACTGATTTCACCATCCAACTTGTTCTCTCTGTCAAACATGCTTCCTAAATACACAAACTCACTCAACTGGTCAATCACAGTGCCATTTACACTTACATTACATTCAGTGCTACCAGTTCCTCTCTCAAAAACCATAACTTTGGTTTTTCCCTTATTTATACTCAGTTTGAATTTCATGCAAACTTCGTGCATCCGAGTCAACATACTCTGCAACTCACTTTTGCTCTCTGCCAACAGGACAGTCATCAGCATACAGCAATCTGCACACACGGATATCACCAAGACATAAACCACTATTATCTATTTTGGCATCACGCATGCATGCGTCCATAAATATATTAAACAGCCATGGTGACATTACACAACCTTGTCTAACTCCTGCACCAATGGAAAACCATTTTGATAAAACACCATTCACTCATACACAAGCTCTACTACCAGCATACATGGCTTTTACACTATTAAGTAGATTCCCAGTAACACCATATTCATCCAATACCTTCCACAAAAGTGTCCTATTCACTCGGTCGTAAGCTTTCTCTAAATCTATGAAGGCAGTAAAAACTTTCTTCCCAACAGCCGGATACTTTTCATTCATCATGCTTAATGTAAAAATCTGGTTAGTGCAGCCTTTACCAGGCATGAAACCACTCTAAACATCCCACACTTTCAATGATGTAAGACCCCATACTTTTTCAATAACAACCTTACCAAACACTTTCCCATGGCACACTCAGTAAGCTAATACCACGATAGTTCTCAAATGTCCTTGTAAGTACTGTATATACTCTCGAATAAGCTGAAAGTTTTTGGAAGAAATCCTGCTTTCAAAGTTGGGGATCAGTTTATATGCAGGTCAGTAAAAAAATAGACCTGGACTTCATTGATTCTCCTGTGGCGGAATTTACTGATGGATTTGTTTACAATTTAGATTGCAGCTTTCCGCGTGTCAAGAACATAAACAAATCCGTTTGTGACCGCACCTTTTGCTTAGTTCTTCGAAAGTACTTCAGAAAATAATAAAGTAGGATTCCTACGGGAACAGGTGCCGCTAATATTATAAGGGAAAAACCTTAATCCTATTTCAAATTGTGACTGTGAAATTTTTTGCTTCCAAATATGAAATCCCTCATTACTTCTCGTAAGCAGCTATGTTACACCATCTTTCAACCTGGACATGCAGTTAGTCAGACACTGTGTAAATCAATCTGCTTAGGTGGGCCTTAGCCAATTAGGCATCTCTCTCCTCTACCGACTTTTCCCTTCAAGTGTGGACGTGCGTGCTCTCCGCCCCTCCATGCTGGAGAAAGCCTTATGCTCTATCAAATAGCAGAGAAATAGTACTTTATGAAAGGTGGTAAATCTTGATAAAAAGGCTAACATGGCCTTGGTACTTCTTCAGTGAAAGAACTGTGGTATGCAATTTTATGAGAAATGGTTATAAAGTCTCCCAAAAAGTGCTGCATAAGTAATGCAATGTATGTTGCTGAAGTTATTTGGAAACTCTGATAGTAAATTGTACTTCAAAGATTTTTATAGAAGAGAATCTCAGAAATTTTCATAATTCCTTCCAATAAATATAATTTTCAAGCTCTTGAAATTTAACTTCGCTTATATGCGGGTCAAAATTTTTCCTAAATTTTTAGCTCTTGACGTAGGGGTTGTGTTAAACGACAGTTGGTAGGCGGTGAGAGTACATCTGTAAGATGACATCTATGCAAATTTCGCGCTCGACGCATATGTGTGGCGCTAGTAGCGCCTCGGAACATGCAAAGCAGGTTTGCTGTAAATACGCGCTGTAACGTCCGTGAGCGTTAGTTATCGTTGAGATTCGACGTAGTGTGTTGATGTTAGTCAAGAATGCCTGTAAGAAGACGAAGAAGCCATTATCAACAGCTCGTGGAGTTTGAGCGAGGTCGTGTAATAGGGCTATGAGAAGGTGGATTTTCTTTCCGCAATATTGCAGAACGACTTGGCAGAAATGTAGCCACTGTGCATGATTGTTGGCAGCGGTGGTCAAGGGAAGGTACTGCCTCAAGAAGACCGGGTTCCGGCTGGCCACATGGCACTACTGAGAGGGAAGACAGCCGTGTACGGCGTATGGCCGTGGCGCATCGTACCGCGTCTGCGGCAGCAATTCAAGCTGCAGTTAACACCACAGTGACACAACGAACTGTTACAAATCAGTTACTTGAAGGACAGCTCCAAGCCAGACGTCCTGTAGCGTGCATTCCACTTACTCCAAACCACTGCCGTTTACGACGTCAGTGGTGTCAAGCTAGAGCTCATTGGAGGACGGAGTGGAGATCTGTTGTGTTTTCTGATAAAAGCCGGTTCTGCCTGGGTGCCAGTGATGGCCGTGTGTTGGTTAGTAGGAGGCCAGGTGAGCCCCTGCAAGCAACCTGTCTGCGGCCGAGACACACTGGACCTATACCTGGAGTCATGGTCTGGGGAGCAATTTCCTATGACAGCAGGAGCACTCTCGTGGTTATCCCACACACCCTGACGGCACAGTTGTACGTTGGTCTGGTGATTCAACCTGTTGTGCTGCCATTCATGAACAGCATTCCAGGGGGTGTTTTCCAACAGGATAACGCTCGCCCGCATACCGCTGTTGTAACCTAACATGCTCTACAGAGTGTTGACATGTTGCCGTGGCCTGCTAGATCACCAGATCTTTCACCAATCGAGCACGTATGGGACATCATTGGACGACAACTCCAGCGTCACCCCCAACCAGCATTAACCGTCCCTGTAGTGACCGACCAAGTGCAACAGGCATGGAACTCCATCCCACAAACTGACATCCAGCACCTGTACGACACACTGCATGAACGTTTGCGTGCTTGCATTCAACATTCTGGCGGTTACACCGGTTATTAATGTACCAGCATTTCACATTTAAAATGGCTCTTCTCGCGCTTACAATAAGCTGTGATCTTGAAACCTTAATCGATTAAATATGTTACCTATACAAATGTATTGCCACCATTTCATTCCTCTACAACTATTTTTTCGTGGTGTTGGGATTTTTTTTTTCTGTCAATGTATATGGTAATTGTGATTTGTGACTTTCTTCCTATTTTCAACTTTTTGATTATGCAAAATTCTTCCACTAGAAAGCATATAATTCTATCATGTTTCCTTCTATATTTCTTCTTTTAACAGTTTGATTTGAAAATCTCTTTGTCTCTGATATTTCCCTTCTGCAATGAGAAACTTTTTATACCCCATTTGTTAATTTTCTTAACATACTTTTTAGCTGCTGGTAGAAGTCGGTAGCTGTTCCTATTTCTGGGTGTTTTATCGATTTTAGAAGTCCTGTTGATTTTCTTTTTCTAAGTGGTTCCATTGACTCTGAATAACTTTGATAAATTTTATTCATGTAGGAAAGGATTCAAAAGATATGCCTCTTGAATTTCCTGGAAAACTCCTGGAATTAAATTTTTATTTTCCAGGGCTCTGGAAAATTGGAAAAAATTGCAATGTTTAATGACTCCTGGAATTATTGTATTTCCTTTTGTATTGAACTAGTTTGGTTAAAAGATTTGAAAGCCAGTGTTACATCAGAAACATTAGCTGTTGCCCAGCTGTGAACTAGAGTGAGACTGGGGGGAAGGGGGTTGTAGAAACTTCCTTGCCTAAACGAGCACACGGGGCCATCACGGCCATTGACTGATAAGCATCTTCTGCACGCTACTGGGATAAAAAATATGATTTTCTATCTTCGTGGAATTTCGACAAAACTGGCTGAAAATTTCATGCCCTTAATAAATTACTAAAAGAAACGAACCCACCAAATTTTGTGTGAATCGGATAAAAATTGTGAAAACTAGCCACTAAAATTTTTAATCACTTTTGCAATGGTAGTATGTCACAATTTTTTTATGCACAATTCAAAAAGTTATCATTTGATTGCAGTGAAATTTGCAGGGTAACCTTATGTGACCCAGTTATGACATCTGTGAAAAATTCAGATCTTTTAATTAAAAATTCAGAAAACCGATTTTTCCACACTTTTTAAAAACCACGTCTTTTGTGAAACAGATTGTGCTTATGTTATCCGTCCATCTATGAACACCATATCTCTACAACTAATGGTCCCATTTAAAAAATTCTTTTGCATTGAAAAGCTTAAAATGTGCATATGAGATGATCCTTTATTTTGATTTGTTTTTTCACGATGTACAATTTTGCCACCAGAGGGCATAAATGCATATGATATTGAGCACAAAATACATTTGATTCCATATATTTGCTTCTAAACATAAGATTGAAAACATTCTTTTACCTTTCTTTGAATAAAGCTCATGTTGAGAAATGGCTTCCTAGTTTAATTGAATTAATAATCTAAAGCAACTTATGGGATTTTACAGCAACTTATGGGATTAAAGGATTTTCCCTGCCTAACATCTGACAGGATTTGTTGAAAAATAACCTAAACCATCAAGGTTAACCATAACCGTCAAGGTTAACTGTAACCGTCAAGGTAAACCGTAACCGTGATAGTGACAAGTAAAAAGTGACAACAAGACAGCCTGAAGAAGGAGAAGAGTTTTCTCCGAAAATTTGCTATTAATGAAAAAAATTTCCTAGTAAAATCCCATAAGTTGCTTTAGATTATTAATTCTTTTACCTTTCGATCCCATTTTTATCGAAGACTATTTTAGGTATAGTCACTTTTTCAAGTTACTCATAGATTTTCCACGAGGGGGCGTAAAAATAAACTGTGTTTTCCCCAATATCTCTGCTTCTAAAACTCTGATTTGAAAAATTCTTTCTCCAGTGGATACAGCTCCTGATTGGAAATCTTTTGCATATAATTTCTAATTTTTGGTAAAAAAATGGTTTGGCCACCAGGGAGCTAAAGTGTTCTGCTTCTGTTGCATTTACAGCAAAACCTAAGCATCTAAAATCTCGATTGAAAAAATTTGTTCATTGACAAATACCACTCACATTGGTAAACCTTTTCCAAATATTTTCTTCTTAAAATAATGCATGGTTTCTCTGCCAGGGGGTATAGTTTCCACTGGGAAAAGTTTTTCACATAATTTCAAAATTTTCAAGTAATTTATAGACTTTCCACTAGGGGTAAATACGGGTAAATTGCGTTTTCTCTGATACCTCTGCTTCTAAAACTCTGATTTGAAAAATTCTTTCTGCACCGGATACAGCTTCTGATAGAAAATGCTTTGCATATAATTTTTGATATTTGGTAAAGAATGGTTTGGCCACCAGGGGACATAAGTGTTTATTTCTGCTTCTGATGTATTTGCAGCAAAATCTGAGCTCCTGAAAACTCGATTGAAAAAATTCTTCTGTGGACCAATACCGCTCACATCCAAAAACCTTTTGAGATTACTTTCTTCTTAAAATAATGAATGACTTTTCCAGCAGGGGGCATATAATGCGTATCTTATTTTTGTGAATATCTCTGCTTCTAAGAGTTCGATTTAAAAAGTTCTTTTTGTTGGAGAGTGTTTCCGCTGCGAAATGTTTCTCATATAATTTCAGATTTTTCTTAGTGCACAAGTTTGTGACCAGAGAGTGTAAGTTCACATTTCCATTTACAACAATGTCTGCAGGACTAAAAACACAATTGAAAAACTTCTTCGTTCAGTCAGGACTACTAATTATGCAAACTGTGTGTGCATATTTTCTTCCCAAAATAATACCAGATTTTGCCGCTATGGGGCACAAATGCTTAATCTGTTTTCCTCAATATCTCTGCTTAACATATGTGATTTAAAAAATTATTTCAACACCGGATACCATTTATCTTGTATAACACTTTAGAGAGTAGAGGGGAAAAGAATTCTGTGTGTCATCAAAGGAATTTGCTGTGTGATTCTTCTAGGGGCTGCTTGGCATGTTTAACGATAAATATAAAATATTCTGATATTTAAGAATATTTCAAGTTCCTTCAATTTTTGATCAAAATTTTATTATTTAACATGAGATACTTTTCGAATTACCATGGTAATTTTAACCTAGCAAAGTATTCTGTCAAAAGGTTTGGCATTTAGTTGAATGCTAAAGAAAACTAACTACAAATTATTACAGTCGTTTGTTTCCAAGCGGTGGGGAGGATTAACAAGCATCCCCTCCCCTTCTGGTTTGTTTCAATTGTATTAAAAGCATACTACTGCCTCAAATTGCTTTTACTGAATCACTGAGGGAATTCTTTTGTCCACCCTACCGTATGATTGACTGTAGTAATCCCAGGGCTGCCAGTGGCGACTAAATAGGTGATTATTGCTACTATTTTTGATGACGGGCGACTATGGCTACTATTTCTTACAAAAAATAGCCAAAAGCAACTATTTTCAGAAAAACTAACTATTTTAATTGTAAGGCTACTATTTAAAAAAACAACACAATTTGTGTTGCATATATTAATGTGCTTGTATAACATCAGTTTTAATATTGATACATGTGAATAACAACTTTGATATGGATATGTATATGTTGAATCCATGGTTTATGCACATCCTGGAATTCCGTTTCGTCCTGGAAATTTCCTAAAATTCTGCTACATGCCCTGGAATTTTATCCGTTCCTGCCTTTTTGTCCCTGCACGATGTTTTGTAGTTGAGGATTATTCTACTGACATTACTTATATCTGACAAATTTCCTCCCCACCCCCTGCAAAATGTGTGTGTTGGGGGGGGGTTTTCTGGGGTATCGGTTTTCTTGACGATTATGGGCAAAACACGTAACAATATTAACAAAGAAAGGTGACTTGATCACGCTTAGTTACGTTAACTAAAACTTTTACAAAAAGTTCGTAGAGTTGGAAGCTTTCGACCTTATCTTAGGTCTTCATCACGCCAATGGAGGACTAAGATTGTTGCCAGATTCTACATTTGAATTTTTCCTATTTTTGTTGCCAAAACTTAGAATTGATCTCCAGATCAACGGAATGTAGAGAGAGATTCGGAGTTGCAAGTCATTGAGTTGAAAATAATTTCTATGCTTTCACGGTAACGGAGGGCAAAACGATTGTCAAACGAAGCAATTCGTTTTGCTTCGTTCCAGTGGGGAACTGCAGATGTGTCTTCCATTGTCAAAATAGACAAGGCAGTGTTGGGATTGCCTTTCGAAACATCTTTTCTATGTTCTAAAATTCTATGGCTAATGCTCCTGTATGTGCTTCCAATGTATAAGTTATCCCCAGTAGAAGAAGAGATAGGAATGCAGTAAACTCCTGGGAGGTTCAGGCTTTCAACTTTGTCCCTATCCCTTTGTAGAAGTTTCAAGATGTTTGGGGTAGATTTAATGGCAAGATGGTAACCAAAACTTCTAAAAGAATCTGTAACTTATAAGCATAGGAAGGATGGTAAGGAACAGAACCACAGAATTTCAGGTCTTCTTTCTTGTGAGGAAGGAGGCATTCGATTTTCGAATGGTTTTCAAAATCGAATGCCTCCTTCCTCACAAGAAAGAAGACCTGAAATTCTGTGGTTCTGTTCCTTACCATCCTTCCTATGCTTATAAGTTACAGATTCTTTTTAGAAGTTTTGGTTACCATCTTGCCATTAAATCTACCCCAAACATCTTGAAACTTCTACAAAGGGATAGGGACAAAGTTGAAAGCCTGAACCTCCCAGGAGTTTACTGCATTCCTATCTCTTCTTCTACTGGGGATAACTTATACATTGGAAGCACATACAGGAGCATTAGCCATAGAATTTTAGAACATAGAAAAGATGTTTCGAAAGGCAATCCCAACACTGCCTTGTCTATTTTGACAATGGAAGACACATCTGCAGTTCCCCACTGGAACGGGCTAAAACGAATTGCTTCGTTTGACAATCGTTTTGCCCTCCGTTACCGTGAAAGCATAGAAATTATTTTCAACTCAATGACTTGCAACTCCGAATCTCCTCTCTACATTCCGTTGATCTGGAGATCAATTCTAAGTTTTGGCAACAAAAATAGGAAAAATTCAAATGTAGAATCTGGCAACAATCTTAGTCCTCCATTGGCGTGATGAAGACCTAAGATAAGGTCGAAAGCTTCCAACTTACGAACTTTTTGTAAAAGTTTTAGTTAACGTAACTAGCGTGATCAAGTCACCTTTCTTTGTTATCGGTTTTCTTGTTTAGGAGGACTGAAGCTGTGTTATTAGCATCTTTTGTGTCATGCTTATGTTGTCTCTTTGTCTGTCCAGCCTGAGAAACAACATCTCCGCAATTATTAGTTCAATTTGTAAAATTCTTTTTGCATTGGGGAGCTTAAAATGTAAGAATGGTGATCCGTTTGCTCTGTTGTTTTTTCGATGCACAACTTCACCGCTAGAGGGCACAAATGGAGATCGTTTTGAATTTAAAATGCATTTCATTTCATATATTTGCTTCTAAATATCCAATTGAAAAAATCATTTTTCCTTTTGATAACATTTACAGCAAAGACTATTTTAGTTAGTCCCTTTTTCAAATAATGCATAAATTTTCTGCCAGGGGGCGTAAAGATAAATTGCAATTTTCTCAATATCTCCGCTTCTAAAAGTCCGATTTGAAAAATTCTTCTTGAGTTGGATACAGCTCTTAGGTTGAAATGTTTTGCATACAAATTCTCATTTCTGGTAAAGAATGGTTCAGCCACCAGGTGGAATAATGTTTATTTTGGCTTCTGATGTATTTGCAACAAAATCTGAGCTGGAAACTCGATTGAAAAAATTCTTCCATGAACCGATACCGCTCAACTCAGAAAGTTTTTTGAGAATACTTCCTGCTTAAAATAGTGCACAATTTTTCCACTAGGGGGCATACACATATATCTTATTTTTGCCCATATCTCTGTTTCTAGGAGTCCGATTTGAAAAATTATATCTTTGTTGGAAAAAATTTTCAGTGCGAAATGTTTCTCATAAAATTTCAAATGTTTCTTAACACACAAGTGCACCACTAGAGGGCGTAAGCTCACATTTCCGTTTACAGTAATATCTGTGGACTAAAATCCCGACTGAAAAATATTCTTTTTCGATCCGATACCTAACTATGAAAACTTCTTATTTGTATTTTCTTCACAAAATAATGCACAATTTCATTGCTAGGGGTGTAAATATTTAATCTATTTTTCTTAATATCTGTACTTCTAAATGTGCAATTTAAAACATTCTTCTAACACCAGATACCATTTACCTTATGGAACACTTTAGGTTTGTGGTTCACAATTCTACCGCTAGGTGTTGTTTGTGTACTTCTGTTTGCAGGCTATCTCTGCCTGTAAAAACCCTATTGAGAAATTTCTTTTTTTACTGTATGCCATTTGCTATAATAAAGATGCAGAGTGAATAAGATTTTTGCTACAATAAGAAGATCCTCTTTAAATAATGTACAACTTTCCCCTAGGGGTTGTAAAGGTCAAAACGTTTTTCTTGCTATCTCTGCTTCTGGCAGACATATTTGAAAAGATATTTTTCTTTTGCATAGCTTTTGCTATGAAGAATGATTTTCTCCTGTTTCCATTATACAAAATTCTTCCACTGAAATGCATAGTTATATCATGTTTCCTTCTATATCTCTCCTTTTAACTGATCGATTTAAAAATCTTTTTGTCTCTAATACCTTCCTTCTGCTATGGGAAACGTTTTTTGCGTCATTTGTTAATTTTCGTAACATATTTTTTAGACACTGGTGGAAGTAGATAGCTGATTTTTTTTTTGTGTGTGTGTGGGGGGGGGGGTTACCTTTACTGAAATTTTGTAATGAATACTTTATATAAAAATTCGCCATAAAATCAGATTGCTTTCTAATATCAGAAACTTAAATCTAGTTGTTTCTTAGTATTTTCTGAGCTTCTATAAGTAGTTTTTTAATCATGCCCAGGTAAATTGCCATGATCACTAATGAATATAATTGCACACAGCCTAAGGTTTTCCCATTATTATCTTTCATTTCATGTTGGAAATTTTTGTGCATACTTTGTTTGCTGGCGAGTAAAAATTTACCACATAGCTAGAGCATCGATATTATGTTGAAAATTCCTTCCATAAATAAAATGTAACACAAATACTTGCTACCATGATTATGTGTTTAAGAAATAAAAATCCCTTTGGTCCTTTGAAAAAGTTCTAGATATTTCACCTTTCCTTACACTTAAATTTCCAATGTAAGCATTATTTCAAAATAATTAAATACAAATAGTATTTTATGTATTGATTGTGTGGTATATGAAAACATTTCAAAAGAAATGCCTCATGCCTATGTATTTTTGAGTTTTATGGGGGTTTTTTTATTCTGTAATTTGCTTCAATAATTGAACTAAAGCCAAAGTAGAAAAATAAAGTTTTCTCAAAATCAGTGTAGTATACTGTATATAAAAGTTAGTTTAGTAGATATTAAATCTGGTCACGTTTTCAGTGACAGTTTTGGTATTTCAGTATTTATCTGTGATTCTAAGTTTCTGATTAGCTGCAGCAGACATCATTTTTAACATTCTGCATTAAGTTTGCCCAAGCATGTAGGAAGTTGTTTGTTGTAGCCTGTTACAAATTGAACAGACATATGGTTTCACTATATTTTAAGTAAGAGCATTTGGATCGTATGTCCTTGAAAAGTCCTGGAATTTTGTGATTGAAAAAGCGTATGAACCATGCGAATCGTTATCAATATGTCTTCTTCAATTTATTGCTTTCTGCTTTATTGCAAATATGATGGAGGAAAACCAATGGCAAGTATAGACTAGACCCATATGTGTTTAAAGGAACGACCTACTCAAATCAAGATATTCCGCTGAAAAAGTGTCCCGTTTTTCTGTTTGGAATACGGCATTGCGAGGAGCGAGCACATATCTTGCCTTTGCCATATTAAAGACTGTTTTTTGTGTGTTTACTGAAATTTATTTGCAGTTAAATGTATCAAGTCAAAAATTTTGTACCTAGAATTTCATGAATGATACGCGATTGTTTGTTCAGCTTTATTTTCCGAATGACACGGAAAATGCATGTTTTTGCCAACAGTCATTTGAACTCACTTTACATTATCTACAAACTGTTTAATATAAATTAGGAATTGTTCATAACGAAAAAATTAAGTGGTAATCGAAAAAACACCTGGTGAGACATTTCTGCATATCTGTTAAAAATAACGAGACTGTACTTTTTGTCATTTGAGTAGGTTGTTCTTCTAGTCACGTGGGTCTAGGTATAGATGTACTTGTATGCATAAGAATTTATTCCAAACAGCAAAATTAGGATTGATCATTTTTGGAGAGACATATTGTATCAAAAGACATTTGGAGACTGGAAATATCCATCTTTGGCTAAAGTTGTGAAAGCATGCCTTACTTTATCACATGGCAACTTTGATGTAGAGAGAGGCTTTTCTGTATCACGAAGAGTTCTTTCAGATGAGAAGGCATCTATGTCTGAGAAGATGTTGAATGAGAGACTAACAATTCAAGATTTATAGTTCTGAGTGTCTTGAGTAGCATTATATTGAAACTTAAAATGCCCTTTTTGTAGTGTATGGATGTGTGTGTATATATATAATTTTTTTCCCCACCAAAATGTGAACATGTGCTAATTTTGTCACTGTGGTTTAAAATAAATAAAAACAATTAACAAACATTTTTTTTTTTTTTTTGGAGCACTTACATTCTAAAACTCATACTTTTTGGGGCAACTATTTTAGTCATTAACATAAGTTGTTAAGGCTACTATTTAGGATACTATATTTTTACCATTAGTGGATACTAAAGCAACTATTTTCTTGGGTGTGATAGGCTGGCAACCCTGTAATCCGAAAAGAGCAGACCCTTTAGGCAATTTAAAATCTTGTATCCAGATGTCACTCTAGGGAGTTTCACCAAAGAACTGCACCTTCATACCTGCTATCACCCCTAATTGTGGGAGAGTTCAGTTCCGCCGAGCCAAGTTCGTATGAACTGAGAATAAATGTAGAAGGAAAAGGAACACTAACCATTTGAAAACACAACTGGTATTGAAAGTGAAAAACATTGTAATTACCAAGTCAAACATTTTTATGTATTAAATTACCTAAAAGTTTTAACCAGTAGCCATTTTTCAAAAGTGAAATATCAAAAAGAAACAAATCCAGGTAGAGAAGGTCAAGTACATGTTGCAAAAATATGCATTTAAATGTTTTCCCTCATACTAAGTAGGCATACAGAAACATAAATATTTCACTGTCTGCCATCCAATGTTTCCCCAAAGTGTTGGCATTCCAGCTTTTTGGGTTCTTGTTTCTATCTAGTTTTTTGAATTCCAGAGTATGGAATATCCTGCCTTTTAGGTTTGTATCAGAGTGGATAAAAAAAAAAAATGAAAATAAAATAAATCCTGCAAAATTTGGTGATGCATGGTGTCATTATTGAGGTTTACATGATTTATGCTCTGTGAATGCTTTGGGGTCTTTCACTTTAGCTCAGTTCATGCACTCTGATATGTAGGCACTGTTAAAAAATGTTGTGTTACAGGGAAGAAAATTGCCAGTATCATGTATGTATTTTATTTTGTTTGTTTCAGAAATGCAAGGAAGCATGTTTAAGGTTTTAATGAATCAGGATGTCCCATCTCTACTAATGTGTATATATCTTTTCTGTTTTCAGTCTATGTATTCTCTAAATGTGTAACGCTGCCCCAGCGGCCAAATGGTCTGATGCACTTCCTCTGACCATTCGCCCAAGGTGGGCCTGATTTTGGGTTCCATATGCGGTATTTGTCTGATGGCACTGGCTCTGTCCCTTCTCAGCAATAAGTGGCTCTAAATTGGAGATGTGCAACTGCTTATAGCACCCAGAGTTGCACATTATAGTCAATAAACCCTGAAAAACGAAAAAACAAACAAGAAAAAAGCAAAAAGTATTAAACTTCACCGCAATTCACAATATAGGCAACAAAGCACTGTGATTCTAACAAAAGTTTGGGCTCCTGGAATTTATTTTCTGTAAAAGTGTACGAACCCTGTCATTATAACCGAAAGTTTAGTATCATCTTTCTTGTTATTATTTGTAGCTAAAATGCAAGCACTCTGAATTTTTATTAGAAAATATGTTTATTTTTGCAGAAGGTCCTTCCTTTGTCTTGATACCTGCCCTAAAAACTTCCGTTTATCATCTACACCAGTGGTTTCCAAACTTTTTCCACTTGTTGTACCCCTTTTAAACCCATTTCTATAAGTTGTACCCCTGTTTTTAAAATAGATGGTTTTAAATACTGACACAAAAGTCCTAATAACTAATGGCTTCATGGCTTCCTCTTATTACTTTCAGTATTATAAATATTTAACGGGAATTATCGAGGATAAATTTATTAAGGTACATTACCTCTCAAATTTTCGATCTATACACTAGATCATTGTCAGGAGTTCTTGCGTCTTACTACTTCCACAGGTCTGGTGACCAAGCCTGATGGATTTTTCATCCAGCATGGTCATTGATGTTGCCACCTTGTGTCTTGTAAATTTCCAGGGATTCCTCCAATTTCTGGATAATTGCGTGGGATTGATGTTTGATCACTTTTAAGGAGTCCCAGTCCATTTTGTGGCAAGTTTGTTGTATGTGCCTGTCTAATCCTGTTTTATTTGAGATGTTATTTGAGATGAGCTGGTTTTGAAGTGTGAAAATTTGAGAGGTAATGTACCTTAATAAATTTATCCTCGATAATTCCCATTAAATATTTATAATACTGACATTTTTATTCAGTGCCTATCTTAATGTAAAATAGTGGAAATGAGGTAATGAGTTGGGAAAGGAAAATTACTACGCTACAAGTACAAACCACAGATTTAATTTTAAATCTCAAAAGTGACGCATTAACTGTGCGAAATGATTGGTAGAAAAGGGGCTTGGGGGAGGGGTTCATAGCCACGCCCTCACCAATGATCATTCACTAATGTGAGCTGGTTTTGAAGTGTCTCCATTAGCTGTGATTTAAACTTAACGTCATCTATTGTTCCATATCTAACGTTTTGCATTTTTTTTACTTTACTTGTTTTTCCGCCATTACTGATTATATTTCGTGTACCCCTGAACAGTCCAGCACATACCCTCAGGGGTACACGTACCACCGGTTGGGAACCAATGATCTACACTTAACCTGAATTGTAAGGTTACATGCAAAAGAAGCATTGGAATTGTGTAGTTTGTTTAGGACTGATCCATAATTTTTGAAGGTTATCAAAACTACAAATAAGCCTAAGAACTATGGTGTTTGAATTAAATCAAAAGAAAAATTTGCAGGCATTTTTCTTTTGATGAGGTTATTTTTAATGTTCAGTCTTTAAATTGTATCGCATTGTATAGCAATCTTCTTTTATTAGATTCTTATTAGATGTGATTTGGTAGTCATTGTGTAAAGGACTAACAAAGGTAATGTGATTATTCCTGGCATGTAAGAGAATGGAATTTATGATATCATTAGCATTCTTACTTTGATTGAATTTCAATCCAAGGAAGAGGGGATGAATTTAATCAATCATTGAATCCTTTCTGTCATGTGTATATGGAATATAATAGAGCCTTTAATTTGGGACCAACTCACTGAAGCATTATGCCTGTGAAATTAGTTTTTGTTTGCCCATGTAGCAGAAGCCTTGCTTAAAGGATGCATAGTGTGTTTGACTATTACTCTATTTTTATTGTTCCTTTGAGCCAGTAAATTTAGAATAAATTGTTTGCGTTAATCTTGAAGTTCACAAGGAATGATAAAGCAACCTAAACACACATGCTTCTCTTCCTAAAAATTTGCCATTGTTAAGTTCCACATCACCTATACATACCTTTTAATCAAATGTGGAAATAGGAAGTGCTGTTCTTTCAGTTTACATTTTGGTTGAAGTAACTTGGGTTGGAATATTGCTCCCCCACAAATTATAATATGTGTAACTTTAAAAAGTGGTTCTATTACTATATAATGCAATTTTTAAAATAGTAATATTTGATGCTCTTGAAGTTGTGTGTTATAAACTTCATGTAATCAGTTTTATTTTATCATACTATGATTTATTCTGTTTGTAGTCCATTTTCAACATTTTGCCATTTTCCAAGCAGGGGTTCGGTGCATGTAAGTATTATATTAAAATTTTGTAATGTTTGAATTTCATCAAATTGTTATTTCTTGTTTTTTAAAGTAATGTTAAACACCTAAATGTTCCAGAACTCTAGATTCAGGATTTTCTTTTTGCTGTATCTTCTGTGGGCTTCTTAGAATATGGTTTTATCTCTTAAAAAATGCTGGAATTGTTCCCTACCTTGCTCAAGGCATACATTGATACATGTTCAGAAATACGCAGCTTAGCACTAGTGAGGTTTTCATTATGCAGCAACTAATACATAATTCAAAGTCTTGTGATGCAGTGGATTATCTACATGTATTCTTTCTTTCATGTACTCTGACTGAAAGGTAATAATAAATCCAGGGAACTTGGAGACCAGACTTCTCCTGAGATGGTGAGGATTTTCTAAGAAACTTTGGTAACCCCATCACCTCAGAGGGTTGCTTCATTTTGCTGAAACCGTGAGAAATGTTGCTGTTATTCCAGAAAATCCACAAACTGAAAGAGCAAGTCCCCTGGTAAACATCAGAGGTGACAGTGATGTGAAAAAAGAGCAGCTTTACTATTTTCCTTCAACATATGTATGACACACCAGTCTTCCAAGAATGTAATGAAATTTCATGACAGATGTGGGGTTTTGTGAATTCACATATCCTGTCAAATGCAACCAGGCTTCATCTGTTAAAGAGAAAAGCACTGAAGAATGCTCTGTCTGCATGTAAAATCTTGATCAGTTACTGTAATACACCTTCTTATACTTAAAAGTGTTTTCAGTTCATGAACTGTTTTGGCTCGGTACTCATGTAGACCAAGAATTTTCATAGCTGTGCGAATGCACTCATAAGAAAGTGACAGCCGTCAAAGGAATTTGATGGTGACTGTTGAAGACACTTCTTAAGGTCATAATGTAGTTTTAGCTAATGGCATTAACCATGTACTGTATTACATGGTATTATGGTGTATATTAAGTAAGTTAAAATAAATGAAAACTTTACCATGTTCTGATTAAGTAGAAGTTGCACTTTTTGCTTTCAAAATTCATAGCTCAACAGTATGGTGCCAAATCTCCAATGTATGATAGATTATTCCATAGTATCAATACAACATAGGAATGAGGAGATTGAAAATAATGACATAATTGAATCATTAAGGGAATAAATGGAGAAATACTAATGCATTATAAATATCTCCAAATCATTGGGGTTTTTTTTCCTAAGGAATAAAATGGATATGTCAAATTTTCGGGTAGCACCCCTACCTTTCCTCAGGACTACAGTTATAGTAGGTTTTGAGATTCATGAGATAAATTCCAACCTTTCAAATCATTTAATGTTTTACCTCTTCTTTCTATTTCCAGTCCTTTTGACAATTTTCTTTTGAAAAAGTGCTGTTGATGTGTCAGAACTTCTACACTGTCCCAAATCACTTAATGTTCTGCATTTTGAACATGTCTGTCCAAACCAGTTTTGTTTGTCATATTTTTAATTGCGGCTTTATGTTCTGCCAATCTGGTTTTAAGATGTCTGCCTGTTTCTCTCACATAGCTGAGACCACATTAACATTTTATGTTGTAGACCGCACCTTCTTGTAAGAGGATGTTTCCTTCTTTTTACTTTAATTTTGGAAGGTAGTTACTCATTTTATTTTGTAATCCTGGAGCCAGTCTGACTAGAAACTTCTCACTAATCATCTGAAGTTTTTCAAATAGTCCTTTATTATAAGTAATTTTTCTAGTTAACTGAAACTTAGTTTTTAATTTCTGATTCTTTTCTTTTTTACGAAGAATTTTGTTGACTAGTAGAGAAGGGTAATTATTATCTTCCAAAACTTTTTTCAGTCCTCCTTTTGAGCAATTTTTAACAATTCTGAAGAATTTAGAACATTATTTTTTCCAAAAAATTGAGTGGCCACATTTATTTTTATGTAATTTGAATGATTTGACTGATAGTGTTACATTTTATTATTGTTGGTAGGTTTCTTGTATAAAACTGTATTTTGATTTTGCTTTCTTTTACTGCTAATGATAAGTCCAAAAACTGAACTGATTATCTTTTTGCAGTTCAATGGTGAATTGCAAATTTTCATCCAATATATGAATTATAAACCAGATCACCTTACTGCTCTTGAAGAATCAAATAATACTGAAATTATTGTTGTAAAAGCAGACAAGAGCAAATTCCTAATACTTTTTGAAAAAGAAAAATGTATTTAAAAAATGAAAGAACTTAGCAAACCTATTTATGAAGACATTGAAGGCAATCCACTGGAACTGGCAATAAAAACTATAATAAGCTGATAAAGTCATCTTTAAAAAGAAACAACCAGCTAAGTTCAGATTTCAACAATTTTTCAGAATTACATTACAAAATGTCTCAAATGTATGGGACAGTCAAGCTTCATAAAGCAGATAAACCATTATCACCTATTGGAAAGACATGGCAGACAATGTGTTTTTGTCGAAGATTTGATAACAAGATCGAAGAGTGAAGGTTCGTGAAATTGCAGAACAGACAGGCATTCCTAAGAGTACTTGTTCATAGGATCATCACAGAATTAGAGTTTTGTAAAGCTTCTTGTTGGTGGGTTCCAAAAATGCTGACTGGCAGATACAAAACCAACAGAATGGTTACTTCACTCAAAATCCTTGCCCGTTAGTTACTATGGTGAAGGAATTTTTTTTATTGAAAGCATTGTGATGGGAGATGAAACATTGGTGCACTATTGCACCCCCAAGTCCAAATGAAACTCAAATGATGTGGAAGCTTCCACAATCTCCTACCTCAAAGAAATTCAAGGTTCAGCCATCTGTAAAGGAAACAATGGCATTGGTGTTCTGAGATTCAGAAGGTCTCCTCAGGGGCATAGGGAAGGAGGGTCTGGACCCCCCCCGAACCTAGATGATGATTATGAATACACTCCAAATGATGACCAAAAGCGTCTCGCAAAGAGACGGCTGCTTTTTCACAAAACATGCCTGCTAGTGTAATCCTGTTCGGCCACTTCCTTTATCCTCCCTCCCAAACCCACATTATCTCTCCGTTCGAGGCTTGCCAAGGCGATCAGCTGCGGAAGCTGTGCTGCTTTTTCACTAGAAGAGATCAATTCTGGAACGAACTTCACCTGATGCATGCGCTGAGGTGTAGGACGTATAAGTAACCTGAATTGATTCTGGAAGAAACTGAAATGTTAAAACGACACCGGCTTGTGAGTTAAGATGAATTTATTGTTTTAGAGACAGGGAGGAGAGGAAAAACCGGTTTCATGATCAAATCGCTGATGCTCTTACAGTGCGGACCCACAGTTGCCTTCGGTTCTACAAATCTTCAGGTTGTTTCTTTTGACTTCATCATTTGCAAAATCTAAATGTTTGTGTACCTTACATGATTATTTTTTGAAGAAAATTAGGAGTGAGGAAATTCCCTCAGAATCGGTTGCAAATGAAGCAGCCGCTGTGCAAGAGGCCTCAGACCTAGAATCATCTGAAGTTAGAGAAGTCCTAAAAACTGAAATAAAATAAAGTCCAAATGACATTGCATTACTGCTAAGTAAAAATTCAAACAAGTATGAGAGATTTAGCGCATTACAAGACATTTGGGTGCCAGAAAGTAGCTTAAATTTTCCTGCGACTGCTGTCGGGGGAAAAAATCTCAGATTCCAGATTAAGTGACTGGAAAGATGAAAATGGTTATCCTACTACCAATTGGAAGACGTAGCTTATTGCAAATAGTGTGTCCTTTTTTTCCTTGAGTGGAGCAAAAACTGAATCCCAGCCACTAGGACAGCTATGCCAGAAACCGTTTAAAAATTGGAAACATGCTGTGGAGCAATATAACTATCATCAAACCATGAATTACCATAAGCAATGTTTGAAGGCTGCCCAAGATCTGGAAGATGTTGTTTTGAAAAGAAGTGAACCCATTGATCATAGGCAAAATACTGCTGAAAAAGCCGAAATGAACAAAAATCGTAAGCTCATTATTATGATGATCTGTTTGCATTTTTCTTACTGTGCTCATAGTTTGCATGGTTTGGTTGGTCTTTCATGTTCTAAGCTTACACTATCTTAGTGTATTCTATATTTTTGTCTATATTGAGATATGTTCTGGTGTGCTGCGATTGTGCAGCTGGGCATTGGTCTCCTGTTTCATGGTCTCATTGTGTCAGTCATTCTCTCTCTATATATATATATCCAATCCTCCCTGCAGAAGTTACATATGCAATTAAGAACATGAAATGGGGAAGAGCTCCAGGAGAAGATGGAATTACTGTGGACATAATACAAGAAACAAGTGGAGAAATTGAAACTACACTCGTCCAAGTTTTCACCAGATGTCTTAATGAAAGGACGATTCCTGAGGATTAGAACAATGCTACAATGATCTTGCTCCATAAAAAGGGGGACATTGAGGATCTCAGGAACTACAGGCCCATCAGCCTCCTTTCAGTGGTTTATAAAATCTTCACTAAGGTTCTTTCACATCGCTTGAAGGTAACACTAGACATGGCCCAACCAACAGAACAAGCTGGATTCAAGAGTGGCTACAGCACTATAGATTATATCCATGTACTGAGAGAACTTATTGAAAGAACAAGAGAATATGAACTCCCATTTTGCATGGCTTTTATTGACTATGAAAAGGCCTTCGATTCCGTGAAACCATCAGCAGTAACAATGGCTTTGAAATCCTGCGGTATTGAAGATGCATACATTAGCATTATTAATAACACCTATGAAATAGCAAGTGCAAAGGTTCAGATATTTGAGGGTACAGCGCGAATAAGAATTGGAAAGGGAGTGAGACAAGGTGACACCATATCTCCTAAGCTCTTTAATGCCACATTGCAAAATGTCTTTCAATCATTGAACTGGGGAAAACAAAGGGATAAAGATTAATGGAGATTACTGAACTCACCTTCGTTTTGCTGATGACGTAGTCATCTTTGCAACTACCCCTTCAGAGCTGCAAAGTATGATCCAAAAACTTGCTGACAAGAGTAAAGAAGTGGGATTGAAAATTTAAAAATGAACTTTCAGAAGACAAAAGTGATGTACAATGAATGCTTTTACAAGAAACGAAGATTTATCGATTGATGTGGAAAAGCTTGAGACAACCGATTCCTACATTTATCTTTGGCAGCAGATATCGAGTGAGAATCACATTGATGAATAAATTAATTGACGTATAAAACTTGGATGGAGAGCTTTTGGAAGAAACAGTACAATTTTAAAAAGCAGTATGCCATTTATGTCTCAAAAGAAAAGTGTTTAATCAATGCATCCTGCCAGTGCTTACATCTGGAGCAGAGACATGGACCTTAATTAAAAAAGACATACAAAGATTTCAGGCAACTTAAAAAAGCATGGAGAGATGCATGCTTGGTGTAACCAGGAAAGATAAGAAGAGGAACTTGTGGTTAAGGAAAATGACAGGAGGGGACGACATCATGACCAGAGTGAAATCACAATAGGCTAGGCATGTTGCCAGAAGAACGGACCACCGATGGACAACCAAAATTTCAGACTGGATTCCGAGGGACAGAAAAAACCCAGAAGAAGACCCCATGGGAGATGGAAGGATGAAATTCGAAAGTGTGCTGGAGTGACATGGAGGAGGCAGGCCCAAGGCAGACAATTGTGGAAGAAATTTGGGGAGACCTTCATCCAGCAGGGGATTGATAATGGTTGATGATATATAAATATATATATGTCATCATCATCATCATCATCATCATTGTCAACCATTATCAATCCACTGCTGGACGAAAGTCTCCCAACGTTTCCTCCACACCGGTCTGTCTTGTGCCAGTCTCCTCCATGTCACTCCCTCATACTTTCGAATTTCATCCACCCATATCCCATGTGGTCTTCTTCTGGGTCTTTTCCTGTACCTTGGAATCCAATCTAAAATTTCGGCTGTCCATCGATGGTCTATCCTTCTGTATAATCCACGCACACCGGCAAAAACAACGACGAGACAAGAGAAAAAAATTATGCTGCACTGCGATTGGTCGTAGCTGTCGAGCGCATGCAACACCTGCACCCGTCACCCGAGTCACCACCGCTGAAGGGGTGTTGCTATGAGAACCTGACAGCACTAGTCTGCTAACCAATGAGAAATACTCCCTAGAAACGACCGTCTTACCGTGTAACCACTGTATCTGCTCTTAGCCAAGCAGTCAGTTAACTGCTTGGGTTATGGGAGCTGAACTGTGGATGCATTGTTCAAAGTTCTTTTTACATCGTGTGCTGTGAATTACTGAATATATCATGCATGTGTATTAAAAGAGATTCTAAACAGCGATGTCTGATTCCATAAACGAAGACATAATAGCCGATTTGTTGCAAACTCCGTTTTCTCGCCGAACTTTTGAAGAAAAGAAAAATGTGATTCAAAAGGAAGACCGATGCTTGCATTGCCAAGTTTAACGCAGCAACAAAAGAATATTACTCAACATTTTCAAAACGCCAATTATGAAAGATGCGAGTGGCTTGCCTGATGTGTTAAGATCAAAAAACTGTTTTGTTGGAACTATTTGCTGTTTAGCTGTGACAGAAGCTGCACTTGGATAACAGGATACAGCAAGCTAAGCAATTTAACAAAGCAAAGCGGGATCATGATGTTGCCGTTAAGCATATTCGTGCGTCCATTGCACTCGCAACTTTTGTAACTGTTCGTATTGAAACTGAGGTCAGTGACCAGATACGACAAAACATAAGTCAACACAATGAAAGGATAAAACACAATAGAGACAGAATAATAATAACAATGTTTCGCACAATAAAATGTTTATTATACATCGACTATAGTTTCGCAGAGCATTTGGCTTGGCTTCCTCAGGACGAATTTTCCCATTCGTCCTGAGGAAGCCAAGCCAAATGCTCTGCGAAACTATAGTCGATGTATAATAAACATTTTATTGTGCGAAATGTTGTTATTATTATTCTATCTTAACACCGCAAGCTTAGTAGTCACAAATTATGTGCAATAGAGATATTTTGAAACGGCTTATAAATGCCGTTTGCTTCCTTGCAAAGCTAGAAATTTCATTTTGAGGAGATGAGTCAAAAACTTCCAACAACCGCAGAAATTATTTGGAACTTTTGGACTACACTGCTCAGTATGATCCTGTACTAAAAAAACATTTGGAGTCTTCGACAGTATTCAAAGGAGTGTCAAATCGTATTCAAAATGATTTAAGTGATTCTGTCGCCAATGCACTGTGTAATGAAATTAAACGCCAGTTAAAGCAGTCCGATTTTGTTGCCATATTAGCAGATGAAACTACCGACGTCTCGAATAGGTCTCAATTTTCTCTTGCTTATCGGTATGCAAATAAAGGGAGGGTGGTAGAAAGATTTGTGTACTTCCAAGAAGTTAGTGAGGACAAAACAGCAGCAGCACTTTCTGGTCTTAGTTTGTCCCATGTTAGGGATTTTTCAGACTGTGGTGGAAAATTCATCGTGCAGAGCTACGACGGAACTGCAGTAAAGGCCTCTTCCTTGCATGGTGTGCAGTCATCCTTTCCACAATCCTTCTTTGCTCACTGCTATGCGCACTGTTTGAATTTAGTACTTTCCCAAAGCGCATAAAGTATTCCTGAATGTCGTATCTTTTTTGCTACTCTTAGTGGGCTTGCAGCATTTTTCTCGAGATCACTAAAGCGCTCAAAATTTCTTGATGCCTTTTTGGAATGCCATGTACCCAATGTTTGCCCAACAAGATGGCATTACTCATCACGACTCGTCAATATTGTCCACGAAAAAAAGAAGAACTTCGCCAGACTTTTGCTGCCATGTTGGAACATCAATCACAAGTAGAAAGGGATGATATTCTTGCTGGTGTTCAGGGGCATTTGTCTAATTTAGAAAACTTTGAATTTTGCTTTCTTCTTGCAACCTTTCATAATATTTTTTTCTTTTACTGATGTTTTGTTCAGCGTGCTTCAGAATGCTTCATTAGACATTGTTTACTACAGAAGTAAGATATCGGAAACACAAAATGCTCTGAGAAGTCGTTTTCAGGAAGTGTACGAAGAAACCATATCTGATGCTGGACTCCCAAGAAAACGAAACTGAAACCTTTCTGAAGACATTACGATTATCACTAAATACAGAAGATTATATTTTGAAATTTTTGATAATGTCGAACAACACATTAATACCAGGTTTCAGGATTATCAAAAGCTTACATTTTTGTGCTTACTGGATTCCTCGAAGTACAGCTCTTGTGTTCACACTTTCCCAACTGATGGTTTGAAAAGCTTACTTGAAAATTATGGTCGCTACTTCGATGAACTACGTTTGAAAAACGACTTAATCGTAGCATACCGTTCACACAAATTTTCTCACAAGTCACCTATACAGCTAATGTAGATGTTAGCGACTTTAGCACTTGGAAAATCCATGCCATAACTTCACCTATTGGCTTCACTTATAAATGTAACACCTGTGTCTACTTCAACAGTTGAAAGATCGTTTTCTGCATTAAAGCGAATTAAGACATACGCACGAAACAGAACAGGACAGAAACGACTCTCACATCTTGGACTGATATCAACTGAAAGTGATCTGTTAAATACTCTGAAAGAAAGAAATACTTTTTCGATTCTGTAATAGAACATTTTGCTGCAAGTGATTGTATAATGGAGTTTACTTTTCAATAGAAAGGTATGTTAAGTGACTTCAGTCTATTCGGAAAACAGAAGTCTTTTGTTTTAGATTTTGATGTGTTGTGTAAAAGAATAGATATAAAAAAGTAGCTATGGTATCTCTATCGTACGCCATGTTTTTCCACTTTTATTATTTTAAAAATCTGAACCTAATGTCAATTGTAAAAAAGTGAAATGTAATTGTCTTTGCGACTGCTTAGGTAGTCTGTTGGGTCACCGCACGTCACTGAAAACAAAGCTATAGCAAACCTGAATGTAGAAAGTGTCTAGAATGCCGAGCCTTGGCTTTATGAAGGACCAGCAAAACTCTGCATTTTCTCACTTCCACAAAGACCTAGTTGGAAATGGGTTTCTGTAAAGTCATAGATGCAAGTTTAATGCCCACCAAAAAAAATTTTAATTAGCAAAACCTCCTCAGAGTTGCAAGAAGAATAATTTAGTCAAAGGTTTTGCATGCATCTATAACTTTCCTGGCCCAACCCACACTCGTCATCTGTCACAAAAAAAAACAACAAAAAACGATTACAAAAATCACAAGTTGTGAGAGGGTCTGAACAAATCAACAGAATTATTCAGTTAAAACACGTTGCTGAGCAACCTTGTTGTCTGAAAAAGAATTTAAACTTCACGAACAGTGCAAAAAGTACTACTAAGTCTAAAATTTAGTCTTTGACTCTGCTCTTGGGTATATATATATATAAAATTTCCAGTTCTCCTTTTGAACTATCGGGTTGTCGGAAAAGTCATGACATATTTTAGCCATGTTTTGCAAAGGTCATTTATTGATAGAAAGAACAAAGATCAATCAATGATATAATGCCCATTTTATTCGATAACCTTTTGTCATCTTTCAGTAAGCTGCAGAATGCCTCGTTCATAGAAGGACCTGTCTTTCGTGGCGAAACAGTGTACAAGGTGCTGATTTACAGCCTCATCTGAATTGAACATTATACCACGCAAGGACTGTTGAAGAGAGCGAAACAAGTGGAAGTCTGACGGTGCAAGGTCAGGCGAGTATGCTGGGTGTGGCAACACATCCCACCCAAGCTCCAATAATTTTTGGCAGGTGATCAAGCTTGTGTGTGGTCTCGCGTTGTCGTGATGGAACACACCTTTACGATGAACAAGCTCTGGACATTTCTGGATAATGGATTTGTTCAAACTGTCCAATTGCCGACAGTACACATTCGAATTGATTGTTTGGTTCCGTAGTAGGAGCTCAAAAATATGACACCTTTAAAATCCCAGCACACTGAGACCACAGCCTTCCGCTAATGAAAGTCTGCTTTGGATGTCGTTTGAGGTGAAGCAGCACGTCGGGACCAAGACCGTTTGCACAGCACATTGTTGTACACAACCCACTTTTCATCACCAGCTATCAGTCGCTTCAAAAAAGGATCATTTTCCTCACGTTTAATGAGCATATCGCATATGTTTATATGCGCCGTCAATTGAGCTTCTTTGAGTTCATGAGGAACCCACACATCGAGCTTACTTACGTATCCCAGCTTCTTCAGGTGGTCGTGAATGCTTGAATGATGGATGCGCAATGTGGCTGCAATCTCTCATGTCCTGTAACGTGGGTTTGACTCGATCAATGCCTTAATTTGGTTGTCATCAACCTTGGTGTGCCTTCCGGACCGAGGAGCATCCTTGAGGTCAAAATCACCAGCACAGAATTTTGTGAACCACCGCTGGCACTGACGTTCTTGTAGAGTATTATCACCGTACACTTTACGCAACTTTTCACAAGCTTGAGGCACATTCTTCCTTTTACAGAAATAAAACCATGAAATATGGCGAAAATGCACAGTTTGGTCTTCCATCTTCAACTTGATGTCAAATCTCCACAAATCAACCAAATCGCTCACTATTCCCTTTAGACTGCAGCTAGAACTGGCATCTGTTGAATGCCATAGTGATACCAGAGCTGCGCATACCTCTAGTACTTCACCGCCCAACCGCCATCAGGTGCCAAAATACATCATGACTTTTCCGATAACCCAATAGTAGTTGTTGGACCCCCCTCCCCCCGAAAAATCCTGCCTATGCCCTTGGGTCTCCTTCTGTGAGAATTTCTCCACTGTAAAACAACAATTAACAGTGATAGGTACTGTAACACTGACAAAATTGCCAGAAGCCATTAAACCAAAGAGGCCAGGGCATTTAAGCAATGGAGTTCATGATAGTGCTGTACGTGATGCATGAAACCAGAAAAAAGCATGGATCACACAGCAGAAGTGAAAAGTTCTGTTGTATGCACTGTACAGTCCCGACCTAACACCTTCAGATTATCACCTCTTTAGTCGATGGTGAAGGAAAATAGAACTCCTTATCGGGTAAATGATACAAGAATGAGGTGGCACTGCAGACCGCAGTTCTGCAGTAGGTCAATAATCTTGGACAGGTAACCTACCGTAAAGGAATGCTTAAAATTGTTTATCTCTAGGATAAATGTCTTAATGTGTACAGTGATTATGTGAAAAAATAACCATGTGAATGTAACTGTTGGCATGTATTGCTGATGTGGTGACATAAACAATTTCCATATAATTGTAACCTGTACCTTTTTATCAGACAACATACGTACCATGGAAAAATATTTATTTTTCTAGTTTACCATGCCGTGTCATCCAGGAGTTGCTCTTCTCACATTTTGATTCTTCCTGCTTATCTCCTTAACCCTCCGGGTGGCAAGCATCCATATACACGTTCGGAGGTTTCTGGGGTGAAAGCAGCGACAACGCAATATGTTCACAAGAAATGTGTTCAAATGCCGCAAGAACGCAATATTGCTTCTAAAAAAATTCAGCCTAATAGGAGCTAGAATTCATATTCGCGCATTTTATCGACGAAAAATATTGCAGAAAAGGGAGACTTCTGTTACACATATGAAAATACACTGGCGGAAAGTGAAAAAGAACACCAAGAAGGAATTGGCGGACGATCATGAAATTTAAATATGTTAATAGGGTCGAGTTTGTTTACGTAGGTGTAATGTTAAATTCGGAACCAACCGGTGAGCGCTTACACCACAGCACGGCGTAATATGCAAATTATCGTCAGTGGTATTTAAGGATTACAGCGAAGTGAATGTAATCAGTCGTCGGCATACGAACATGTGTGGAGACCCTGAAGAAGCTGCAATGCCTGGACATGGAAGACTGTACGTTTTCAGCAGTTATCGGACTTTGAGCGAGGTCGTCTGGTTGGACTCTGTGAGGCCGGGTGGTCGTATCATCGTATTGCGGAGCAAATTGGACGGGAAGTATCGGTGGTGGTACGATGGTGGCGTAGATGGTCTGAGAAACATTCCCACATGAGAAGACGTGGAACTGGGAGTCACAGACAGACTGATGAGCGGACCGATCGACGCATAAGAAGAGCGGCGTTGTCAAGCAGAACATCCACTGCGACGCAAATCCCAGCTGCCGTTGCACCTGAGGTGACTGTGCGAACAATCTGCAACCGTCTACTAAATGCAGCACTATGTGCATGTGTGCTTCTGGCATGTGTACCTCTGACTCCAGCCCACCGTCAGGAATGGCTGCAGTGGTGGCGCAAACATCTGCACTGGCGAACGCAATGGTGATCTGTCGTGTTCAGCGATGAAAGCAGATTCTGCTTGGGAGCCTCTGATGGCCGTATGCGTGTTCGCAGGCGCACAGGGAGAGCGTCTCCACACTTCTTGCATCCGCCAGCGACACACAGGGCCTACACCTGGTCTCCTGGTGTGGGGAGCGATCAGCTATCACTCCCGTACACAACTAGTGTTTGTACTGGGTACATTAAACAGCACCTTCTACATCAACAACATCATTCAGCCCGTTGTTGGGCCATTTGTAAGGTCGGTCCATCGTGGTGTTTTCCAGCAAGATAACGCACACCCACACACGGCACGTGCAACGCAACATGCATTTCAGGGTGTGAGACAACTTTCATGGCCAGCACATTCACCGGATTTGTCCCCCATTGAGTACGTGTGGGATTTTATGGGACAACGACTTATCTGGTCTCCACAGCCAGCCACGACCATCCCCAATTTATGCGTCCAGGTTGAGGATGCTTGGAACTCAATACCCCAAACTTACATCCAACATCTGTACGACAGACTCCATGCCAGAATTGCACAGTGTGACGCAGTTCATGGCGGTTCAACCTCGTACTAACCATGTTACATGGAAATGTTATTTTTCAGTTTACCAGCAAATACAGCTGTATTTTGCCATAATGTTTTGATCACATTATCCTCTGTATTCCGTTATTATGCTGTATAAATTTCGTTGGAACACACCCCTACTGACCATAAAGCAATGAATATGAAATATTGTAGTTGAATGCCCTCTCTGTCTCTTCCTCCTTCACAAAATCATCACTCCAACACTTTTTTTCAACATGTATGTGAAGATTTTTGACTGAAACCTCCGTAATAACAATACTTCTTTGTAGGCAATTAAGCATTTATAATTTTTTTTAATAGCAGGGAATCTCATGGTCACTTACCAAGTGAGGAAATGTTTTCTCATCTGCAGAGGTACTATGCCTTTCCCTACACTTTCTTTCATGTTCTTCAAAATTTCACATTATTCTTGAAAGTAATATACATTTCTCTTTCCCCTGACCCTTAGTACCAACAACCCCTGTAGCCATATTTCAGAAACTACTGGCAAAGCTATTGATTCACATCTAGAATTTGATTCATTTTGAATTATGAACCATTCATGCTACATTTTTTAGTTTTGCATAAAGAACAAAAGTAATAACCACGGTAAATTAGGTAAAATATTTGTGCTGCTGTTGAAGTATC
This sequence comes from Macrothele yani, assembly GCA_039090855.1. Classification (NCBI taxonomy): domain Eukaryota; kingdom Metazoa; phylum Arthropoda; class Arachnida; order Araneae; family Macrothelidae; genus Macrothele; species Macrothele yani. Next base: position 24,903,171 of record CM077027.1, on the reverse strand, counting down.
TAAGTAATTTACATTAACCACCCCAAAAATAAAAGTTCACGTTGTTTACATCAACATTTCATGGAGGGGCTGAGCCCCCACCAACACTAGCTATGGCCTTGTTGTATGAAATATTTACATATTTAATGTGCTGATTTTTCCAAGTATTCCCTTCATAATGATCCCAGAAGACATCAATAAGGTTAACAAATGTTGGCCAAGGTGTAAAGAAGCAGCAGGGTTAAAATAGGACCTATTCTCAAGATAAAGCTGCTGAAAGTTTTGGATAATAGCGAATGTAGGAAATGAAACAAAGACAGCTGTTCAGTAATAAATTTATCTAAGTGTACAATTCATACAATATTTTGACAGTAGTTAGGATATAAAGCAAGTGCTGCAGATTTACAAGATTTAAAGTTGACAAAAGGGTGAATAGAGATTTGTGAAACTCCAGAGTGACTAATGGTTCAGTTGAATGCTCTCCCACTGATGAGGATGCACTTGCCCTGCTTTGTCATTCAGAAGGTATTGTTACTGTTCAAATAATGATTGGAGCACTGTGGGCATGGAAGTCAATTTAAGGAAAGGTTGATTTGGCAGTTTGATGAGGAGGGCATATCTTTATAAATTGAAAGTAAGCTAAGAGGTGACTTTTGCCAACACTCAGGCTGTGACAACTTTTTCCAGTCATCTCCAGAAAAAGGTAAATTACATTCACTGTGGAACTTTAACATGGGAGAATTGGGCCTGTTTTGTTAGCAGATGCGATCGTGGCCATTTATTTCAGTGGGGAAGTTGAATGCCTGAGGGCATAAGACTTTCAAGGATTGACCGCTGCTGCTGCTGCTTGGGAGTAATATGGAGAGAAGGGAGAGGGTGATGTGAAGTTAAAACCCCAGCTTGCGTACCATTCCAAGAAATGTGAGCAATTGAAAGTGATCTCAAAATTAACTTTTCTGTCATACGGTGTTCAAACAGAAAGGCCTAGATTACTCATCACTCATGGGGTTAGCAGTGATTATATCAAGAGCTACTTTGCTCTTTTTGTAACGTAATATTAAAAAATATAGTCAGTAATAGAGGCTCTTATGATTTGGGATAATACTCCTGGCCATGTTGCATCTTATAAACCAAGGGATCAGTATATTCATGGTGTACTATCTTCAGCTTCTTGTGAAACATCTTACACATTCACAAGGGTGACAAAAACAGCAGCAAAATCCTCATGGATATATGGAAAAAAATTAACATGTAAATAAAAGGTTGAATTTATTTCTGCCACTTGGTCTGTGATTTTTAAAGGAACTACGGATTCTGTGTGGAAGAGTTTATGCACCCAAATTTGTTCATGATTTCACAGGGTTTGCAGGAGAGTTACCTTCTATTTGTAAGGCTATAGTGCCCTTGTCAGCACTTTGAGACTGTGGTTGGCATCACACACAGAACTCTATGTGAAAATCTTATTCAGCCAGATGAGTAGTGCATCATTGAGGAGAGAGAAGCAGTGAAAGTAAGAAAGTGGAACAGAAGATTTTTGACATGAAAATGCTATGATTAAGGAATAGGACAACTTTGAGGATGCACTAAAGGCACAAATAATGCTCAACTCACTAATGAAGTTCTGTAAGTTTTTCTATTAGAAAAAGTGAAGGGAAGCAAAACAGTCTATAATCTATGGGGGTTTTTTTCTTTGAGAAAATGAAAAGATAACACACAGACTTCAAAAAATGTATTGATTGATTTGTTTTTCATTGCTTGTTTGTTTATTGAATGATGCTTATGATTTTATTATTTTGAGGTAATGCAGTGAAGGTTTCTTGACACGGATGGAAACTCTGCCATGTATACACATATGCAATGTTTTACAAAACACTTAGCATGATTTTTTACATCATTTTTATTTTTTGTGTATTTATTCTACTTAAAGAATGTTTTCTGTAATGATAAATACATTGCAAAGTAGCTTTATAATAATGTTGTTCAAGGTTTTATTCTTCATTTAACCAGTTCTGAGTTGGGGACTCCTTAGAATTTCTCTTTTGAGAAACAGGCCTTACAAACGTTTTCTGAAATGAATTAGGTTCATTTTTGTAATAATGAATGCATTTCAAAGTAGCATTAGAATAATGTTATTCAAAATTGTATTCATCATTTTGGGGTAAACCTGTTCTGGGTTGGGAACCCATTGGAGTTTCTTCTGTGAGAAACAGGCCTTGCAAGCTGTTTTTAAGGAACAAATCAGGTTCATATAGGGGAACTTGGATGTATATTGTATAGGAGCTCAAATAAAAGATTTCAGAAATGCATTTTGTACAATGTAAAGTAAGTAAGCAAGAAAAAATTTTAAGTGAAAGAGTTGTGAGAACAGAAGCATACACATGTTGCTTGCATAATTGTGGATCTTAATCATTGAGAGATCAATATTTTTTTGTTACACTTAAAGAAAGTATGAAGAAAATTCATAAAAATTTTATGGATTTTGCTGTGAGTATTAACACCATAAAGGTTCTTGTTCTACCACCATTTAAACACATATATGTACAAAGGCCGTTCCATAAAAACAGAATACTTTTTTTTAGTTGGCAACGGTGCAAAGGGGAAATATAATCAAGCAGATGACTAACTGAATTAAGGAAGTATCCATGGCAATAGTTATTAGCCATAGACGATTCTGTTTTTTTTTTTTTTTTTTTTTATCGAGCAGTTGTTTAAGGCACGTCTGCATTTTGCCATACAGCGATGGAGATGAGTAATTCCGAGTTTAGAAGTGAAATTTGTTGTGTGATAAAATTTTGCTATGGTTGGAGTAAAACGGCTCCAGAAACAATTGATTTAATGAAAAAATCTTACAAAGATAAATGTTTAGGTGAGTCAACGATTTCTAGATGGCACCGTGATTTCTAAAAAGGTGTTTATCGGCTAAACTTGCTCTTAGGCCTGGTCAACCTGAAAGTGTTGTTACAGAGCATATTGTTAATTCTGTTTGGGCAATCCTGCAAGAAGATCGACAAATGACATGTGAAGACATAGTGCAGTCAACTAATTTTTCACGTGGGCATTTCACATTCTGTGTGAGAAATTACTGCTGCACTGCATGTGTTCCAGATGAATATCTTATCATCTAACAAGAGAGCAATTGCTAGCCAGAGTTCAGGTGTGTTATGAGTGGATACAAATGATTGCAAAGGATCGAAACTTTCTAAACACAGTAATAACTGACGATGAAACATGGGTCCACTATTTTGACCCCCTCATGAAGCATGCAACAGGTGTCTGGAAACGCACGGGCCACCTCCTCCGAAAAAAGTCCGCCAAACCAAATCAGCGGGGAAGGTAATGATGATAATTTTCTTTGATCATAAAGGTGTCGTCAACCAGTATGTTGTTCCTCCACAAATTACTGTCAATGCTGAGTATTACATTTCAGTCTTGAAGTGTCTGCTACGACACATAGCGATTAAGTGACCGGAACTGGTAGGCAAGTGGACCATGATAACGCCAGCTCACATGTGGCTGCTTGTGTTCAACAGTTTCTTACGAAATGCAGTATTGAAATCATGCCACAGCCTGCCTACAGTCTTGATCTCGTTCTGTGTGATTTCTGCTTGTTTCCGACAATGAAGGAGAAGTTCTGTGGCTCAACATTCAACACAGATGCTGATGTTATTCCAGCTGTACAGGGGTCGCTAAAGCAGCTTCCACAAATGCCTTCACCACATGCTTTGAAAAGTGGACTGAACGATGGGACCGTTGCATATCATCCGAGGGAAGATACTTTGAGAAAGAATAACGTATATTTTGCTATACCTATATATTTCTTCACTTTGTGTGATTTTACTCTTCAGTTTTTATGGAATGGTCATAGTATATCTGTATAAAATTTTTGTTGCAAAATATCACTGTACAAATAAATGTACCTTTTACACTGTAAAGTTAGTACTTGATATTTTATAACCTTTCAGTTTTTGTTAGTTCAATCTGAACAGGTAATCAACTCAGGTTTTATATATTAAAATTTTTATGTCATTCCTTCTCACAGGCAGTTTGCTGTACTGTGTGCCACAACTGCAGCCACATTAACAAACAGTCTGAGTGCCCATTTTTCACTCATGAAGAGAGCCCTATCAGTGAGTAACCATTACTGTTAATGATTGGATTATGTTCATTATGGTTAAGCACTCATAAATTGAATTTTGGTGTTCTTAGTTTTTTTTTTTTTTTTAGTGTTCTGAATTTCTTTAATAATTCCTAAATCAGTTTTCTGTTAATGTTATTTTTCTTTTTCATTATTTGAAGACTTTACTTACTTAATTTTATCTGTGACTCAAAGAAAAATAAACAGGAGAAATTGGCTCTTTCATAAGCAACATAAACTTCTGCTAGAAATTATCAATGACTGCAGTAAAGTAAAACATGCTTTCACTCTATAGGTTTTGAGAACTTTTGTGCACCTCATTGTGATAGAAAATAATTGATATTTTGAAATACACTCGGTAGACAAAACGTTAGATATAGAGTTGAAGGGCAGTTGACATGGGCATTCCCCACGCACAGTGGGACAGACCCAAACCAAGCACAGACAATAAATAGATGGCCAGCAGGGATTCTCAACAGTGCATAGCAGTTGACAAACATGGGTAAACATGGTGGTCTGAGAGACTTTGATTGTGTATGCAGTGTCGGTGCAAGACAAATGGGTTCATTCTATCTACCAAGTGGTGTGAACCCTAGGGTGGCCAAGGGTGTACCAGGAATATATCATTGACAAACCTGCCAGGGAGCAAGTGATGACCAACCACACAGCATTGACAACCAGGTTTGATGTAGACTATCCAGGCTTGTACAGACTGACTGCTTAACAACGGCGGCTCTAATCACATGCATGTTAAATGTCAGAAGCCCAAGCAGCATCAATGAGTGAACAGTATGTTGCATGCTACTAACCCTGGCCTATGGGAACCAACACCCTACTTGTGTGCCAATGGTGACTGCTTGTCATGGGACATTATGCCTTACCCTGTGATGGGAACATCAAAACTGGACTTTTATAAAGTGGTGCCATGTCGTGTGGTCAGATGAATCCCATTTTCATCTGTGCTGAGCTGACAGGAGAGTGTGGCATTGACAACATGAGTCCATAGCTTCATGGTGTCTGGTTGGCTCTGTTCAAGGCGGTGGTGGCTCTGCGATGGTTTGGGGAGCCTTTTCATGGGACACATTAGGTCTGTTAGTGTACCTGGAGAGGTCCTTAACTGCTGTGCTCTACCAGCATGTGCTGACAGATCACGTACACACTTCTGTGGCCTTCACGCATTCAGCAGTCGATGGTCTGTTTCAGCAGGACAATGCTCCACCCCATCAGGTTACAACTACCCAGGCATGGCTTGAGGAACACTCATCTGACTTGGTAACCATCGAGTGGCCTCGAGGGCTCTCAGATTTAAACTTTGTGAAAGCTCTCTGGGATGCCATGGTGTGAAACATCAGATCCCTGGATCCTGCACCGACATCTCGAGTGGAGTTATGGAAAATGCTGCAACAAGCATGGCTGGCCTTACCTCCGGAAACCCTCCGACATCCCGTGGAGTCATTACCTTGGTGTTTAAGGCTGTTATTCACGCTAGAGAAGAACTAACACACAATTAGGTAGGTATCTCTGATGTTTTGTCCATTGAGTATATTATGGCCATTATGTGATGTTGTGGGTAGTTCTGTGTGATCTGCAGTGTTCTGTAAACTACACTGAAAATTAAGAAATTTGGCATCATCCACAAGTTGCTCCACATAAATACTGCATACCTGTTTAACAAATACTAATCAGTTGTACAAACAACCCAAAGTTCTGGCAGGAAACTGTGAAGAATTAAATAATTTGTCTTGAAGGTACCAAATTCTTAAAACAGAAGTTTTATTTATGTATACTAATCATAGTGGTGCAGGTGTACGGTCTGAGTGAGAAATGGGTTGCCTGCTCCGGGTACCAGGCTACAATGGCACAGCAACAAGGGCCTCTGTGAATTTTGGAGAGCTACCAGCTAGTTCTGTGTGACATTGACAGAAAGACTCCAACACACTGAGTTTTGTTCCAGAATCCTTAGGTGGAATTACCAACTGGAATCGTTCGCTGCAGAGTGATCATCTACTCTGATGTACTTTTATAATTTTTGTGACCCAAAGAAAGTACTTTCACGACTCAAGTGTGGGATATGATGGACCTACCACATTTGAGAAGGATGATCCACCATGAAAATGACATGGAAACGACAAATGGCATGTGAGAAAGAGATCGCGGCTGAATGAGTGTAAGATTGGTGTATGGAACACTAGAGGTATAAATGAAAAGATAAATGAGGTAATTGAAGAAATTAATAAGTATAGATTGAATGTGCTGTGTGTAAGTGAAATCAAAAGGAAAGAAATTGGGATAGAAGAAATGAATGGAACTGTTGAGTACAATTTACGTTCTGATATTTCGTTAAACAAGCTTATCGAACCCTAACTACGTGGCTTATGTTACTTTACATAGCTGTCAACAATATAATTGTGACGTTCGTAATACTGTTTCACACGTTATTCATGAACATGTTGACTACCTGCGGGAGCATGTTGTATGCAACATAATACAAGAAACAGTATGCATTTGATTATGGAATTATTCAATATTATCAAGGAGTACTCACCAGGCTTCAGTTTGGTTGTATATTCCAATAGGGTTATTACTGCAGTACTTGAGTAGTTCTGCCAAAGGTTGTACATTTTGAAAATATGAAGATTCATACAATGAGTAGTGTGAAGTAAAACCTTGAACTGGTTGCTGCTGTGGGCAGTATGGGACAAACATATATTATCATGAAATGAGAAGGCATTCATGAAAACAAGGTTATATAAGAAATGACTGTAAGATCAGTGAAAAATGAATTCTCATCACTGACAGCCGACAGTAAAAGCAAACCCTTTGTTAAAATTAGATGCGTTTATGAAAACAGTCGATGATTTACAGAAAGTACGACTTAACATCAAAAAGACAAAAAAACAGAATGAAGAAATTAATATATTCAATAAAAACCATTCATACTCCCGCCGGTAATGCACCCATACCAGTTTCAGCTATTTCTCCTCATAGCCATCATCTGTGGGTATATGCGTGTTGAACTCCTGTTGTTGGGAAGCCCGACTCATGTTGCATTCGCTTCTTGACCATGTTACAGCCATGGCACGTTGATGCCTTGTTGCATCTTGTCGACTTTTTTTCTGCACAACTTTCACTACGCCTCTGGTTGAGTGTATTTGTATTCATTCACCCTATCCTGTTGGTTGTCAGGTAATCTGTGGGTATATTCAGTTGCCATCTGTTATCAAGGATATCCTTAATTGTTGCTAATTAAATCTATTTTTGAATTTCAGTTTGTATTTCCGTTTTAACTTCTGTTTTCTTTCCTGCTCCATCAAGTATTTCCAGGAGTTTGGTAATTCTATTGGGGTGTTATTATTACAATTGTACTCCTTTGTTTTTTCAATAACAAGTGCTTCAAAGGTTAAGATCTGACTATCGGTTCTTCATCCAGTCTGGTTCGGTATTATTTGTTATACAATACTGCATCATAGAGGTTTTTTCTTCTTTATTGTTTCAATTTTTATATGTTCATTCAGTCTAGACTTAAATCTTCGTTTTGTGTTACCGATATAAATTTGTTATTTATTTGGTTGTCATCATCGCAGCATGTTGGAATAGCGTATACTCCAGCTTGATAAAGAATTGATTTCTTGTTATTTCCATTGGTTAATGGTACAGAATTGTCAACTACAGTTTCAGCAAGTTGCAGGTGATGTCTCTTACATTCATCTTTCAGAATGCTGGTGATGGGATATATATATCCCATCACCAGCATATATATGGTGAGATCTGCAGTATTGTTGATTTTCTGTTGGTTTAGATGTCATGATAGTAAAAGTTTTTTATTTTTTTTATATTTTTGTACATTGAGTTGATCAAGTTTTCTCTATATTCAAAAGATCTTGCAGTGTTTTTAATCCAACATATTTCTTTTATTTCTTCATCTTTATCTGAGGAATGTGTGATAGCCCTTCTAATGTAATATTAGAAGGCAGACATTTTATATTTCCAAGAGTGGCACGAATTAGCTGGCACAACTGCGGGAATGTAGGTGGGTTTATGGTATACTGAAACCTCAAGTTGATTATTATTTTTTATTAATGTTATGTCTAGAAAATTTAATGCTTGATTACTTTCTTTTTCAGCTGTTATTTGAATGGACGGATAGTACTTGTTAAATTTATCAATAAAATTGTTTAGTTTTTCATCAGAATGTGGCCAAGGCATCAGGATATCATCTACATATCTCAGTTATAAACATGGAAGATCATGGTTTGTATGTTTCAGGAGGTCATTTTCTATTTCTTGTAGCACTACTTCCCCAAGTAGGCCAGATATTGGTGAGCCCATCGGTGCGTCTTTTTGTTGTTTATAGATCAGTTTGTCATACTCAAAGTAATTATTGTTATGTATGAAGTTTAGAGCTGTAATGATACTGGTTTTATCACCTTCTGGAATATTTTCTTCGTTAAGTTTTCCATGAATGATTTCTATGGATTTTTCATACACATACATACATATCACTAAGCTGTTCTCTGAGATTCAGAGGTTAGCTCCAAAAAAAAACAAAAAAAACTACCAGATATTTTTACTTACTGTTTTCGTATCAAACTTCTCCATTTACAGCGATCTTGACATACAACTCGGGCTTCACTGATATCTATTACACGCCATACACAAGATCTTTTATACTTCATACTCATAATCTTTTTCTCATGCAGACACTCCTGAATCTGATCTACCCATGTCTTTGTTGGCCTTTCTCTGCCTTTCCTTCCTGCCACTTGGGCTAAAAAGATTTTCGTAATAAGCATCTCATCACTCATTCTTTCAACATGGCCAAACCACCGAAACATATTGGTCTCCACCTTGCTAACATCTATGGATTTTTCAACCAGCATAATTGGGTAGAGGGAAATGGTGTTCAGACTGAGCATGATTAAATTAGTTGTATCAGTAGACTTCATCTTCTCAATTACTTCGATTGAATTATTTACTGTAAATTCATGTTTGTTGTAAAATTACTTCAGGTATTGGAATAATGCTCTTTCCAGATGGATTGTTGGAGCTTTGTTCTTGTTTAATATCGGTCTTATAGGTGAGTTTACTTTATATGTTTTTATTTTTCCAAATATGTGGGGTAGTGATGCTCCCACTGGGAGGTAGGCTTTATGTTTAATATTTAATGGCAACTAACTATGGTTATTTAATGTCGCTAATTGCCGAATAATATTATCTGTAGGATCCTTGTCGACGTTCTTCGCATTTAAGTCTTCAATTGCTTTCTTTATTTTCTGATGGTAGTCAGCTTGATTCATGATGACTAGTTGTTTTGATTTATCTGCTGTGATACATATTAGGTTGGGGTTATCTCTAAGTTCTAGTAGTTCGTGCTATTCGTATCTTATTGGTTGTTTTCATGTTAATCATTGTTCTGACAATTTTAAAACTTGCAGGGTTTTACCTGGATTTTGGAAGTTTTTGATGATATCTTCCACCTGTGAGATGATAATTTCTGTTTTTGATGATTTAACTTCATAGGCAAATTTAATGCCTCTATTAAAGGCCTTTATTTGCAAACTAGATGACTCTTGATCAGAACAGTTGATGAATTGTTGTTGTGTTCCATGGTACATTTCTTTTTTGTCAGTTAAATTCTTATCTTGTATTAAATTTTCTGTTTTATAGAAATGCCTTCTTTTGCAGTTTTGTTGTTGTCTATCAACTATGGCAAATGTTTTAATGAATTCTGATTTTATTTCCCTGCAGTTGTACTGCTCCGTACATTGGTTATAAAGTTCATAAGTTTTCTTGTTTAGTCTGTCGATATGTGTTCTTTTATTTCTGATACTTGCCCTTAGTCTTTTGATCTCACGTCTTCAAGATATTTCTATCTTTATAATTTATCGGAGAGTTTTTAATCTGTAAAAATTTAGATATGACCTCATTGCTCTTACAGGTGGTCAAAAGAGTTAGGTGTTCAATTTCTTTACATAGTGTAATTTTAGTTTTTTTAATTGCTTAACGCATTTTGTTATATTTCCTTGCAACAACCTGACGTCATCTGGACGTGTGCCCATTGTCCGTCGGCTCATGCAACGTCTGGCTTAATCTTAATCTCCAGTTTCACTTAATACAATTTATGTTCTGATAGTTCATATAACAAGTTTATTGAACCCTAACTATGTGGCTTATGTTACTTTACGATAGCTGTCAACAATATAATTGTGACGTTCGTAATACTGTTTCACACATTATTCATGAACAGGTTGACTACCCACGGGAGCATGTTGTATGCAATGTAATACATGAAACAATACGCATTTGATTATGGAATTATTCAATATTATCAAGGAGTACTCACCAGGCTTCATTTCGGTTGTAGATTCCAATAGGGTTATTACTGCAGTGTTTGATATAATTTATAATTCGTCTTCTTTTCTTGAAATATTTAACATAAAGCTTACCCCTCCCCCCAGTGAGAGTGTCACTTTCTTTTAAATATTAAACATAAAGCCTACCCTCCAGTGGGAGTGTCACTTGCCCACATATTTGGAAAAATAAAAAGACATAAAGTAAACTCACTTACATATAAGAGCGATATTAAACAAGAACAGAGCTCCAGCAATCCATCTGGAAGGAGCATTATTCCAATACCTGAAGGAATTTTACAACAAACATGAATTTACAGTAAATAATTCAATCGGAGTAATTGAGAAGATAAAGTCTAGTCATACAACTAATTTCATCATGCTCAGTCTGAACACCATTTCCCTCTACCCAAATATGCTGGTTGAAAAATCCATAGAAATCATTCATGGAAAACTTAATGAAGAAAATATTCCAGAAGGTGAAAAAACCAGTATCATTACAGCTCTAAACTTCATACATAACAATAACTACTTTGAGTATGACAAACTGATCTATAAACAACAAAAAGGCGCACCGATGAGTTCACCAATATCTGGCCTACTTGCTGAAGTTGTGCTACAAGAAATAGAATATGACCTCCTGAAAGATACAAACCATGATCTCCCATGTTTATATCTGAGATATGTATGATATCCTGCTGTTTTGGCCACATTCTGATGAAAAACTAAACAATTTTATTGATAAATTTAACAATTGCCATCCGTCCACTCAAATAATAGCTGAAAAAGAAAGTAATCAAGCATTAAATTCGATTATTATTATTTTATACTGTATAACAGTAATAAAAATAATAATCGAATTGAGTTTTCAGTATACCATAAACCTACCTTCCTGCAGTTGTGTCAGCTAATTTGTGTCACCCCTGGCAGGGCATGATTTCTGCACGAGCACGCGGTGCACATGCACAGGGCCTCAGAATTTGGGGGGCCTACAAACTACTTTGAAAATAATAATATAAATTTTCCGAACCAAAATGTATTTTCCCTTAGAACGAAATTATTATACAGTTTGGTTTCAAAATTTAGGATGAAATTTTGGAAACCAGATTATTATTTCGTATAATAAATCTCAAGCACTGTGATCGTTCAGTGTAACATCTTAATCTCACCCTTATTTGTAACAATCAAAACGCAATGAGGAACAGTCAACCCGGAGTGCTACCTGGCCTACAAGCCCCACCCATTAGCCTTTGCTCCCTCCCAAGTAGGGCTCTTCCTATCTGTGAATTTGGGTGAGTGTGGGATATATTTGTTACCAGGGGGTGGCACCGCTAATCTAATTTCCAACTAACCGTGCCCGTGCGCAGTGCCACTAAAACGTTTTCCACATTTTTTTTGCCTGAGTGGTTTGTGTTTCTGTTGTTTAAGGTTTTATTCTGATTTTCTTTGTGTTTCCGGTGTATTAGCGATTTACGTTATGTCATCTTGTAAATTTGAGTCTGGTTCAATGAAGAGGAAGAAGAAATCTAAAGAGGCAGCACAGGTGAAAAAACTGAAATGTGCAATGGATACATATTTATTATGTGAATCACATTCAAGTACTCATAATACAAATGTTCTGGAGTGCAGCCATGGAATTTCAACATGGAATAGTTGCAAAAATGACTACGTCATCAGCAAAACGAAGGTGGGTTAGATAATCTCCATTAATCTTTATTCCTTTGTTTTCCCAGTTCAGTGATTGAAAGACATTTTCCAATGTGGCATTAAAGAGCTTCAGAGATATGGTGTCACCTTGTCTCACTCCCTTTCCAATTTTTATGTGTGTTGTATTTTCAAACAGCCGAATCTTTGCACTTGCATTTTCATAGATGTTATTAATATTATTAATGTATGCATCCTCAATACCGCAGGATTTCAGAGCCATTATAACTGCTGATGGTTTCACCGAATCAAAAGCTTTTTCATAATCGATAAAAGCCATGCACAATGGAAGTTCATATTCCCTCGCTCTTTCAATTAGTTCTCTCAGTACGTGGATATGATCTATTGTGCTGTAGCCACTCCTGAATCCAGCTTGTTCTCTCGGTTGAGCCATGTCCAGTGTTACCTTCAAGCGGTGTGAAAGAACTTCAGTGAAGATTTTATAAACCACTGATAGGAGGCTGATAGGTCTGTAGTTCCTGAGATCCTCAATGTCACCTTTTTTATGTAGCATGATCATTGTAGCGTTGTTCCAATCCTCAGGAATGTTCCCTTCATTAAGGCATCGAGTGAAAATTCGGGCGAGTACTGTTTCGATTTCTCCACTTGCTTCTTGTATGATGTCTACAGTAATTCCATCTTCTCCTGGAGCTTTTCCCGCTTCATGTTCTTGATTGCATGTGCAACTTCTGCTGGGAGGACTGGAAGAACTCTGGTACTGGTACCTTTCATGATGTCTGGAGTACATGTATCATCCCTTTCATATAATTTGGAGTAGAAATCTTTCACTCTTGTCAAAATTTCGCCTCTATTTCTTGTTACAGAACCATCTTCTTTTCTCGGTGCCATAATATGTTTTCTTCCCTTACTGAGATGTCCCTTTGCTATCTTTAGGCTTCGGTTGTTTTCAATTGCTTTCCTCACTAGTTCACAGTTAAATTTCCTTACAAGTGATACTTTTTTGTACTGTCTTGCATAGCTCTATATATTCCACTTTGGAAGTCACATCTTGTTTAGTTGTCCTCATCTCTCTTCTTTTTTGCATCAACATTTTGGTTTTTCCTGATAAGAACAAGTTGCGTCTAAGAACACACAACTTGTTCTTAGACCCAGCCAATTTGGTTGGTGTTTCCATAAGAGCTTTGGTTACTTTTCTGTTAACTTCAGAAATATCCACTTCTTCCGATGTTAGGCCTTCTAAAGCAGAGAATCTGTTCTTCAGTTCCAACTTGAAGGTATTATGGTGTTTTTTAAGGTTGGTTATGTCAATACATTTTGTTTGTCTTATGAGCTTGCCACGTTCGAGTTTAGTGTTGAGGTGCATCTTACATCTCCCCAATCTATGGTCACTACCTGTGTTGAACTTGTTTAGCACACTGCAGTCTTCTATGACGAATTTTTTGTTACACATAATAAAATCAATTTCACTTGTCGTCCCATTTGGATGTCACCATGTCCATTTCCTGTGTGGCTTTTTCTTGAGAAAGGAGTTCAAGATGAAAAACCCGTCTGCCTCTGCAAACTCAACGAGAGTATTTCCACGCTGGTTTCTGTTGCCGTGACCGAATTTACCTACTGAAGTTTCATTCTGTTGCTGTTGCCCTATTTTTGCATTGAAATCTCCCATAATTATCTTCAAGTGTTGCTTACCTTTATTATTTAGATGACGAATTTCCTCATAAAATTCTTCAATTTCTTCTTCAGGATGACTTGTGGTTGGTGCATAAGTTTGAATAATCTGAGCCTGGTATCTTCTGGAGAGTTGGATAACGAGTCGTGCAGCTCTGTCAGAGGAACTGTCAACTTCTACAACTTTATCCTTCAGTTTCTTGTTTATTATGAATACAACACCACTAGTTCTGCCAGTATCTGTCCCACGATAGTAGAAGAGATGTCCACTTTTCAGTTCAATGAGATCTTTTCCTTTTCTCCTTACCTCACTTAGCCCGACGATGTCCCACTTGATCCTTTGTAGTTCCTTTTCCAATTCAAGAAGCCTTGAATCAGAAGATTGGGAGCGTCCATTATACGTAGCCAAGGTCAGCATCAGATGACAGCCTAGTCCGGTCCTCGGGTGATTCTTAGCACCCTCTGCCTTCATGTCGCACTGGCCGCTGCCTTGGCCAGGTACATTCCAGCTGCCGGAGACTGAGGGCCAAGATTTAAGTTGTGGAGTCATTTTGGAGGGGTTTGGCCATAACTCACCACGCTGGCCAAGTGGGTTGGTGAGTGTGCTATAGCATTTCCTCTAATCCCGATGGTATAGTTATACCGCTATTGGCGGTCGTCAGAGCCCCTTTGGTGGGAACAGGATGCACCACGAGAAGGCGGGGTTGACATTTGTCATTTGTCCCTCTCTCTCTCTCTATATATATATACACACTATCTACCAACAAGTAATTGGACACCCCTGCAATTGACGATATCTGCGGTCCTGATACACGTCACGGCCGGCTCCGTTAAATATTGTGTGGGAAACAACAATGCAACCAGTCCCATGCAAGATGCCACGCAGTTTGGAGCTCTCTGATTTTGAGGAAGGTGTAATCGTCGAGTATCACAGAAATGGCCGATCCATATGTGACATATTCAGCGAGTTGAAGTACCCAAAATCGACAGTGGCCTACGTGATTGGCAAGTGGAAGATGAGAGGTGTCTGTCGGAATGTGCCCCGACCCGGCAGACCCACAAAACTGGGAGTTAGAGACCAACGAGTGCTGGCCAGAGAAATTCGGAAGAACTGCACCAAATTGATGGGCCACATCCGCAAGGAGTTTCAACAGGCATCCGGGAGTGTTCTTTCGATGAATACCATCCGTAAGAAAGCCATCTGCTTGGTTATCATGGACGTGCTGCCGCCCACAAGCCTTTGATCACCAAGTCCAATAGTGCTGCTCGGCTAACGTGGTGCAAAGAACGTCGACAGTGGACCGTTGAACAGTGGAAACAGGTTCTCTGGAGCAACGAATCAAGGTTCACCCTCTACCGTTCAGATGGCAATGTCTGGGTTTGTCGTCTGCCTAGAAAATGCCTCCTGCCAGAATGTATTGTGCCAACTGTGAAGTTCGGCGGCGGTGGAATTATGCTATGGGGGTATTTCTCCTGGTATGGCATGGGACCCTTGGTCGCAATTCCTGTTAGATTCAACGCTGAGACCTACTGCACCATTTTGGATGACCATGCGCTTCCTACATTGTGGCAGTTTTACGGGGTGGACCCATGTTACTTTTAGGATGACAATGCCACCTGTCATGTTGCGAGGTCCACCATAGCTTGGTATGGTGACAATGGGGTTCATCGAATGGACTGGCCTGCACAGAGCCCGGACCTTAACCCTATGAAGCACCTCTGGGACAAGTTGGAGCGTTGACTTAAGGGGTTCCCCCACCGTCCGAAATCGGTGAAGGAACTGACCTGTCTTCTCCAAGCTGAGTGGAAGAAAATACCGCTAGCCGTCATACAACGCCTGGTTGAGAGTATGCCCCACAGGTCGCAGCTGTAATCGCCGCTCGTGGAGGCTCCACCAACTATTGAAGGTGAATAAACTTCGTTTTTTTCTCCTCCATGTCACTCCAGCATACTTTTGAATTTCATCCTTTCATTTCCATGTCACTCCAGCACACTCCTCCATGTCACTCCAGCATACTTTTGAATTTCATCCTTCCATCTCCCATGGGGTCTTCTTCTGGGTCTTTTCCTGTCCCTCAGAATCCAGTCTAAATTTTCAGTTGTCCATCGGTGGTCCGTTCTTCTGGCAGCATGTCCAGCCCATTGCCATTTCAGTGATTTCACTCTGGTCATGATGTCGTCCACTTCTGTCATTTTCCTTATCCACAAGTTCCTCTTTCTTATCTTTCCTGGTTACACCAAACATGCATCCCTCCATGCTTTTTTGAGTTGTCTGCAGTCTTTATGTCTTTTTTAGTTAAGGTCCATGTTTCTGCTCCATACGTAAGCACTGGCAGGATGCATTGATTAAACACTTTTCTTTTGAGACATAATTGCATACTGCTCTTCAAAATTGTACTGTTTCTTCCAAAATCTCTCCATCCAAGTTTTATACGCCGATTAATTTCTTCATCAATGTGACCCTCACTTGATATCTGCTGTCCAAAACAAATGTAGGAATCGGTTGTCTCAAGCTATTCTCCATCAATCGATAAATCTTCGTTTCTTGTAAAAGCATTGTACATCCCTTTTGTCTTCTGAAAGTTCATTTTTAATCCCACTTCTTTACTTTTGTCAGCAAGTTCTTGGAGCTCTGAAAAGGTAGTTGCAAAGATGACTACGTCATCAGCAAAACAAAGGTGAGTTAAGCCATCTCCATTAATCTTTATCCCTTTGTTTTCCCAGTTCAATGATTGAAAGACATTTTGCAATGTGGTGTTTCCCCTTGTCTCACTCCCTTTCCAATTCTTATTTGTGCTGTATCCTCAAATATCCGAACCTTTGCACTTGCATTTTCATAGATGTTATTAATAATGCTAATGTATGCATCTTCAATACCGCAGGATTTGAAAGCCATTGTTACTGCTGATGGTTTCGCTAAATCGAATGCCTCTTCATAGTCAATAAAAGCCATAATGGGAGTTCATATTCTCTTGTTCTTTCAATTAGTTCTCTCAGTACATGGATATGATCTATAGTGCTGTAGCCACTCCTGAATCCAGCTTGTTCTCTTGGTTGAGCCATGTCCGTTGTCACCTTCAACCAGTGTGAAAGAACCTTAGTGAAGATTTTATAAACCACTGAAAGGAGGCTGATGGGCCTGTAGTTCTTGAGATCCTTAATGTCACCTTTTTTATGGAGCAGGATCATTGTAACATTGTTCCAATCCTCAGGAATCTTCCCTTAATTAGGACATCTGGTGAAAACTTAGGCGAGTGTAGTTTCAATTTATCACTTGCTTCTTGTATAATGTCCACAGTAATTCCATCTTCTCCTGGAGCTCTTCCCCGTTTCATGTTCTTAATTGCATATGTAACTTCTTCAGGGAGGATTGGAGGGACTTTGGCATTGGTACCTGCCGTAATGTCTGGAATAGATCCCTTTCATATAGTTTTGAATAGAAATCTTTCACTCTAAATTTCACTTCTATTTCTTGTTACAGCACCATCTTCTTTTCTCAGAGCCATAATCTGTTTTCTTCCCTTACTGAGATGTCCTTTTGCTCTCTTCAGGCTCTGGTTGTTTTCAGTTGCTTTCCTCACTAGTTCACAATTGAATTTCCTTATGCCTTCAGTAATACCTTTTTGCACTGTCTTGCATAGCTCTATATATTCCACGTTGCAAGTTACGTCTTTATGTGTCCTCATCTACCTTCTCTTTTGCATCAACGTTTTTGTTTTTCCTGAAATTTTCTTCATATGTAACTTGTTCTTAGTACCATTTATTTTTGTTGTTGTTTCCATAAGAGCCATGGTTAGTTCTCTGTTAACTTCAGAAATATCCACTTCTTCCGATGTTAGGCATTCTAAAGCAGAGAATCTGTTCCTCAGTTCCAACTTGAAGGTATTATGGTGTTTTTTAAGGTTGGTTATGTCAATACATTTGTTTGTCTTATGAGCTTGCCACATTCGAGTTTAGTGTTGAGGTGCATGTTACATCTCACCAATCTATGTTCACTACCTGTGCTGAACTTGTTTAGCACACTGCAGTCTTCTATGACGAATTTTTTGTTACACATAATAAAATCAATTTCACTTGTCGTCCCATTCGGATGTTTCCATGTCCATTTCCTGTGTGGTTTTTTCTTGAAAAAGGAGTTCATGATGAAAAACCTTTCTTCTTCTGAAAATTCTACAAGAGTATTTCCACGTTGATTTCTGTTCCCGTAACCAAATTTACCAACCGAAGTTTCACGCTGTTGCCCTACTTTTGCATTGAAATCACCCATAATGATCTTCAAGTGCTGTTTGCCTTTGTTATCTAGATTCTGAATTTCCTCATAAAATTCTTCAATTTCTTCTTCAGGGTGACATGTGGTGGGTGCATAAGCTTGAATAATCTGGGCCTGGTATCTTCTCGAGAGTTGGATAACAAGTCGTGCAGCTCTATCAGAGGAACTTTCAACTTCTACAACCTTATCCTTCAGTTTCTTGTTTATTATAAATCCAACACCACTAGTTCTTCCAGTATCTGTCCAACAATAGTAAGAGAGATGTCCACTTTTCAGTTCAATGAGATCTTCTCCTTTTCTCCTTACCTTACTTAGCCCAACGATGTCCCACTTGATCATTTGTAGTTCCTCTTCCAGTTCAAGAAGCCTTGAATCAGAAGATAGGGAGTGTCCATTGTAAGTAGCCAAGATCAGCATCAAATGGCAGCCTAGTCCGGTCCTTGGGTGATTCTTAGCACCCTCTGCCTTCATGTCGCACTGGCCGCTGCCTTGGCCAGGTACATTCCAGCTGCCGGAGACTGAGGGCCAAGATTTTAGTTGTGGAGTCATTTTGCAGGAGTTTGGCCATAACTCTCCATGCTGGCCAAGCAGTTTGGTGAGCGTGGGATAGCATTTCCTCTAATCCCGATGGTATAGTTGTACCGCTACTGGCGGTCGTCATGGCCCCTTTAGTGGGAACAGGATGCACCACGAGAAGGTGGGGTTGACATTTGTCAAGGAGAGGCGATATGTTGTACATCACCTGACCTATATATATATATCATCATCATCATCATCATCAATCATTATCTATCCACTGCTGGACAAAGGTTTCTCCAAGCCTCTTCCGCAAAGGTCTGTCTTTTGCCAGTCTCCTCCATGTTACTCCCACATACTTTCGAATTTCATCCACCCATCTCCCATGTAGTCTTCTTTTGAGCCTTTTCCTTTCCCTTGGAATCCAATCTAAAATTTCGACTGTCCATCAATTTGTCTGTTCTTCTGGCAGTATGTCCAGCCCATTGCCGTTTCAGGGATTTTACTCTGATCATGATGTTTTCCACTCCTGTCATTTTTCTGATCCACGAGTTCCTCTTCTTATTTCTCCTGGTTACGCCAAGCATGTACCTCTCCATGCTTCTTTGAGTTTTCTGCAGCCTTTGTATGACTCTTTTAGTTAAGGTCCACGTCTCTGCACCATACGTAAGCACTGGAAGGATGCATTGATCAACACTTTTCTTTTAAAACATTGCTCTTGAAAATTATGCTGTTTCTTCCAAAAGCTCTCCAGGCAAGTTTTATACGCCGATTAATTTCTTCATCAATGTGACCCTCACTTGGTATCTGCTGTCTAAGATAAACGTACGCATCTGTTATCTCCAGCTTTTCTCCATCAATCAATAAATTTTCATTTCTGGTAAAAGCATTGTACATCACTTTTGTCTTCTGAAAGTTCATTTTTAATCCCACTTTTTTACTCTTGTCAGCAAGTTCCTGGATCATACTCTGCAGCTCTGATGGGGTAATTGCAAAAATGACGTCATCAGCAAAACGAAGGTGAGTTAGATAAGCTGCATTAATCTTTATCCCTTTGTTTTCCCAGTTCAGTGATTGAAAGACATTTTCCAATGTGGCATTAAAGAGCTTCGGAGATATGGTGTCACCTTGTCTCACTCCCTTTCCAACTTTATGTGTGCTGTATTCTCAAACAGCCGAATCTTTGCACTTGCATTTTCGTAAATGTTATTAAAAATATTAATGTATGCATCTTCAATACCTCAGGATTTCAAAGCCATTGTAACTGATGATGGTTTCACTGAATCAAAGGCCTTTTCATAATCAATAAAAGCCATGCACAAAGGAAGTTCATATTCCTTCGCTCTTTCAATTAGTGCTGTAGCCACTCCTGAATCCAGCTTGTTCTCTCAGTTGAGCTATGTCCAGTGTTACCTTCAAGCGGTGTGAAAGAACTTTAGTGAAGGTTTTATAAACCACTGATAGGAGGCTGGTAGATCTGTAGTTCCAGAAATCCTCAATGTCACCTTTTTTGTGTAGCAGTATCACTGTAGCATTTTTCCAATCCTCAGGAATCTTCCCTTCATTAAGGCACCGAGTGAAAACTTGGGCGAGTACTGTTCCAATTTTTCCCCTTGCTTCTTGTATGATGTCTACAGTAATTCCATCTTCTCTTATAGCTTTTCCCTGCTTCATGTTCTTGATTGCATGTGCATCTTTGGCTGGGAGGACTGGAAGAACTCTGGTACTGGTACCTTTCATGATGTCTGGAGTACATGTATCATCCCTTTCATATAATTTGAAGTAGAAATCTTTCACTCTTGTCAAAATTTCTGCCTCTATTTCTTGTTACAGAACCATCTTCTTTTCTCAGTGCCATAATATGTTTTCTTCCCTTACTGAGATGTCCCTTTGCTATCTTTAGGCTTCGGTTGTTTTCAATTGCTTTCCTCACTAGTTCACAGTTGAATTTCCTTACGTCTTCAGGGATACTTTTTCGTACTGTCTTGCATAGCTCTATATATTCCACTTTGGAAGTCACGCCTTCTATAGTTGTCCTCATCTCTTTTCTTTTTTGTATCAACATTTTGGTTTTTCCTGATAATTTGTTCACATGCAACTTGTTCTTAGACCCAGCTAATTTTGTTGCTGTTTCCATAAGAGCTTTGGTTACCTTTTTGTTAACTTCAGAGATGTCCACTTTTTCTGATGTTAGACCTTCTAAAATAGAGAATCTATTCCTCAGTTCTAATTTGAAGGTATTATGATGCTTTTTAAGGTTGGTCACATCAATACACTTTGTTTTATGAGCTTGCCACGCTCAAGTTTATTATTGAGGTGCATTTTTCATCTTACCATTCTATGGTCACCAGCTGTGTTAAACTTGTTCAGCACACTGCAGTCTTCCGTGACAAATTTCTTGTTACACACACACACACACACATATATATATATATATATATCAATGTCCCTGGTGTGTACATTTCCACATCAACTGGTACCACAGTTTACATCTCCAGCACGTATCACATCATTACTAAATGTTTGAGTGAGCCCAAAGCAAACCTAATTTTCCCTTGGCTTTACTTACTCGCCCTGATGCTTCAGCAGTTCCTTTCTGAAAGAATACTGAGAAAATTGCTCCTTTTTGTTAGAAATTATTATAAGAAATATGACTGTCAGAGTTCTTCGAACCAGACGCCTCAGCGAACATTTAACAGAATTGCAGGTGGCGCTGCTCAAAACGTTTTTATTTGTTTACTCTAGCGAGCGTTGCCTAAAATCCCCTTCTGCTGCTCACGTCGGTTAGTAATCTAAGTGGTTGATCTTTGACTGAACAAAACAATGTCGCTGATATGTAGAGGGTGTGCGTGTTGGAATAGTGAGTTATTACCTTTTTGTGGAGATGTACAATAAATATTAGTGTGTTGTCTTTGAAGCATTTATATGTGTGGAATCCCTTTTTTCTCTGTGTGATTACTAAGGATAGATCTTCCTGCAGCTGGTAAGTGGCTTACTGCGTTACTTAAAGGAATTATAGATTTTAATTGTTTAGAAATATTTAACAATCTTGATTATGAGACTGAAATCTCACTGCTGTCAGGAAGATTAAAAGCAAAGTTCGTGAAATTCATCAAGCATTTGAGTCGAGTGGATTGAAGGCGTATTTGTTACTGCGTAGTTCCTCATTCGAAAATCGAAAGCGGAACAAAATGGCGTCATTCATAGGAAGCGGCATGTACAGCATAACAAAGTTAGATAATTTTAATTATCGAATTTGGAAA
Source organism: Macrothele yani (assembly GCA_039090855.1). Classification (NCBI taxonomy): domain Eukaryota; kingdom Metazoa; phylum Arthropoda; class Arachnida; order Araneae; family Macrothelidae; genus Macrothele; species Macrothele yani. The sequence continues at coordinate 24,881,325 of CM077027.1, read as the reverse complement.
GTAAGAATGGAAATGATTCTTATTAAAGATAATTTATGGAAGGTTGTTTCAGAGCCAATTCCAGAAGAAAAGAGTGATGCATGGTTGAGAAATGACGAACTGGCTAAAGCTACAATAACACTTTGCGTGTCTGATGATCAAATTATTCAGATACGCGATAAAAGAACAAGTTCCGAAATGTGGAATGCTTTGAAAATGGTTTACGAAAGAGAAAGTTTGAGTAGTAAATTGTATTTGCTTAGAAAACTGTATAGTTTACGTTTTCAAGAAAATGGATCAACTATGCAAGAGCATGTAAATAGAATGCTGGAAATAATTCACAAGCTTAAAGCACAGGGAGAGGAATTCAAAGACACACATTTGGGGGCTATCTTGCTAAATAGTTTACCAAGTACCTATGAAAATTTAGTTACTGCATTAGAAGCAAGACAGGAAGAAGATTTAACACTTGAGTTTATCAAATGTAAAGTGATAGATGAATCTAATAGAAGGAAAGAAAACTCACAGGCACACACCGATCACACAACTCTTTTGAAAACAAGTTATAAAAAGAAAAGTTGCAGCTCTAAACAAGAAAGATTTTGCACTTTTTGTAAAAGGAAGAATCATGTCAAAGATGATTGTTGGCATTACAAAAGGAATCAAAGTAAAGGTAACACTGGCAAGTTTCACAAAATAAACCCACATACAGAGTCTCACAGTAATATTGCCGTGAAGACAAGAAAAACAAAATTGGATTGTGAACAAAATGACATAAAAAGAGAAAATGAAAATTTCTCATTAGAAACGAAACCCAACAAAATATCCAAAGGTTGGTCAATTGATTCCAGTGCAACGTGTCACATGACAAATGATGCAACACTGTTTAAAGAACTTTCAAAAAGTGAATCAGAGCTGATCACTACTGCCGACGGTTCTCAGATTAAGTCAGTAGGCAAGGGAAATATAACCTTAAACAGCAAAATCGAAAAAGGAAAAGTTTGAAAAGTGGAAGTAAAAGATGTGTTATATGTTCCAGATTTAGACACTAATTTGTTTTCTGTTAGAAAAGCCACAGAAAAAGGATTTGAAGTTTTATTCAAGAATAAAAAATGCACAATTAAGTATGGGGATACTATTGTAGCTATGGAATTAATAGATGCCTCAGATAATTTGTACAAACTACAAATATTAGATGAAAAGGCAAATTTGGCCACTACATGTGAAAATAAAAATTGTTTGAATTTATGGCACAGAAGGCTAGGTCATAGGGATATTGAAATGATAAAACAAATAGAGGAAAAGGAGTTAGCAAGAGGAATAACTCTTTCCAATTGTAAAAAGGAAGAAAATTGTGAGTTTTGCATAAAAGGCAAACTTACACAGAAGCCATTCTCCAAACAAAGTAGTTTTAAGGCCAAAGCTGTATTAGAGTTAGTACACACAGATATTTGTGGTCTAATGGTTGAGGCCAGTCCTAGTGGTTACAAGTATTTTATCACATTTATAGATGACTATAGCCGATACTGTTACATCTATTTGCTTAAAAGTAAAGATGAAGCATTAGTAAAATTTAAGCAATATGTAGTAGCTTCTGTGAAAACCAAATTTGGAAAAATGCCAAAATCAATAAAAACAGATAATGGAGGAGAGTATTGTGGAAGAGATTTTGAAAATTATTTAGTGGAACAAGGAATAGAACATAAAACAACTGTTCCATACTGTCCTCAGATGAATGGAATTACTGAAAGAAAAACAGATTTTTGACAGAAATGACAAAAACTATGATGTTAGATGCTAATATGGAAGGTAAATACTGAGCAGAAGTTGTAATAACAGCAGCTTACATACAAAATAGAGTTCCAACACAAGCAACAGGAAATACTCTTTTTGAATTATGGAACGGATTTAAACCATGTCTTGGTCATACACTGCTGGACAATTGCTAAGGACGGATCATAAACGGCTATATAGCGCATAAAAAAGTAAGTGTGGTTGGATGCCAAGTGAAATAAAATAATGTCAGAGTGCCAGGACATTACAAGAAAGACAATTTATTGTGCTCTGAAATCCAGAAGGCTTTGGAACGTGTTCAAGGGACAAACAGGCCATTTTGTGCAGAATACGTTAACGTGAAAAAAATGCAATTACCGTCCGCAGGCGTTCCAGTGTAAGATGTCAATACGGGATATGGCCACCATGGAGGGCGATGCAAGATTCCACACGTCGTGTCATGCTTTGCACAACATTATCAAGCAGCTGCTGGGGTAATATATCCCATTCCTCTGTCAGTGCACGGATGAGGGTGTCCTTGTTTATTGGAGGGCATTGGCGACCAACAAGACTCCTCCCCAAAGCATCCCACACATTGTCAATGGGATTCAGATCTGGAGAACGTGCTGGCCATACGAGGCGTTGAATATCCTTGCTCTCAAGACACTCCTGGACATCGACTGTTCGATGACATGTTGCGTTGTCGTCCATGAAAATGAATATATCACCGACAGCACCACGGAACATGCAAACATGAGGTAGCAGAACATCATTAATGTATCGTTGGCCAGTCATAGTCCCAGTTGGAAGCACATAGAGGGACGTACGGCCATTGATCATGATGCTAGCCCATACCATGACACTACATGTCGGATATCGGTCCCTTTCCTGTATGTTTGCTGGACAATATGCAGTACCACTATCACGCCAGATCAGTTGTCGCCGACAATCAGACCATAGACTGTATCTACTCTCATCTGAGAAGAGGACAGCAGACCAGTCGTTATCAGTCCAATTGCGATGTTGATGGCACCATTGCAAACGGGCGGTACGGTGACGTCTGGACAATGGGATGCACACAACAGGACGGCGGGCGTATAGTCCTCCTTCTTGCAAACGTGTGGCGACAGTTTTTCGGGAGATCCGCTTGCCAGTAGCAGCCATAAACTGATTTGCTACCTCACTAGCTGTGCTGCGCCGGTGTCTCTTTGTTGATAGCACTATGTACCGATCTTCTGCAGGTGTCGTACTGCAAACACGACCTCCCCCGTGATGTTTGCTACTCTCTCCATTTGTTTGAAATGATTTCCAAAGTCTTGAAACAACAGTGTGGTGGACGTCGAACTCCCTGGCAACATCTGTTATTTTTCGCCCTTCTTCAATCTTGCCAATAATACGGCCACGCGTAAAATAATCTAGGTGATGTCGGGAAGACATACTGAAAATTGCAAGTTCGTCAATTGATTCTTTGCCCTTTCAACTTTGCGTTTGAACAACAACGGTCAATACGCGTCAAATCCTTTATATCTCTTATCAGCGCTTGTGGCGTCACGAACAAGTTCGGCAATCCAAAATTTGCATACACACAACACGCCTTACTGTATCCCGCACTTATGCTAATTTCCACATTTTCCTGCCTTCCACTTTATGGTTGCTATCGTTGCTATTGTCATCCGTCCTTAGCAATTGTCCGGCAGTGTATTAAAGTATTTGGATCAAAAGCTTATGTATATGTACCAAAGCAACAAAGAAGAAAATTTGGCAATAGAGCACAAGAGGGAATCTTATTAGGATATGATCAAAGATCTAATGGATACAGAGTATTAAATAAAGAAACAAACAAAATAATCATTACCAGATCAGTAAAATTTGATGAAAGTCAGCAAGCTATAATAAAAAGTAAACCTGCTGAAAGGAAAGAAGATGAACAAGAAATTTTCGTTCAAAATGAAGTAATGTCATCAGAAACTGTGGAAGGAAATAATGATAGAGAAGAACCTGAAAATGTTCAAAGAAAGTCTTCAAGAATAAACAAAGGAAACCCACCAGAAAGATTAGCATATGTTGCAAAAGTTCAATATAAAAAGGATCCTCAAAATTAAAAAGAAATCCAGGACATGAACGAAGCAGAAAAAGGAAACTGGTTGAATTCCATAAAGGAAGAACTAGATGCATTGAAGGAAAATGAAACATGGACTTTGGTAGATTTTCCAGAAGGAAAGAAAGCCATTAAAAATAAATGGATTTTCAAAACAAAATACAATGCAAGTGGAAAAGTCGAAAGCTATAAAGCAAGGCTTGTTGCAAAGGGGTATACACAACAACCGGGATTAGACTTTGAATAAACTTTTTCACCCGTAGTAAAACATACCACTTTAAGAACTCTTTTAACAGTTGCAGCAAATAGAAAATGGAATGTTCATCATCTTGTTATAAAATCTGCTTTCTTGTATGGAAAATTAGAAGATGTATTTATCAAACAACCAGAAGGTTTCAGAGAATCAGGAAAAGAAGAAAAAGTTTGTAAATTGCATAAGAGCATATATGGTCTCAAACAAAGTGCCAGAAATTGGAATAAAACAATAACAGAATATTTGTTCAACAAGGGCTTCAAACAAAGTACAACAGATCCTTGCTTACTATCACTAAAGGATGGAAAACAAACAACTTATTTAGCTATTTATGTACATGATATATTAATTGCATCGAATAACACAGAAAATATAAAGAAAACTGCAAATTTGTTGAAAAATCAATTTGAAGTCAAACATTTAGTCCACATAACATATTATCTTGGAATTCAAATAGAAAGAGAAGAAAATAGAAGTTTTCTTCTGAGTCAAAGTAATAAAATAAAGGAAATTATACAAAGTTATACTACAGATCAAAATAAGGAAAGTAAAACACCAATCAGTACAGACTACAGAAAGAACATTCAAGAAGAAGAAGAACTTCTAAAAGATAATGGACTTTATAGAGAAATAGTGGGAGCTGTCATGTATTTATCTACAGTAACAAGACCAGACATTTCAACTGCCATATGCATCTTAAGCAGAAAAGTAGAAAAATCAAGTAAACAAGATTGGTTAGCCATTATGAAGTTAATTTATTATTTGAAATCAACAGTAAACCTTAAATTAAGACTATCTTCACAAGACCCACTAATTTTAAAAGGCTATGCAGACGCTGACTGGGCAGGAGAACGGACTGACTGGAAATCAACATCTGGATTTGTTTTCATGCTTGGAAAGAGTGCCATATCTTGGACCAGCTGAAAACAGTCAACAACAGCCTTATCGACAACCGAAGCAGAGTTCATCGCCACTGCAGAAGCAAGCAAAGAACTATTGTGGTTGCGAGAGTTACTCAAGGATTTTGATTGTGAACAGACTGGAACCACTACAATATTTCAGGATAACAAATCAACTATACATCTTATAGAAAATCAAAAGATCAATTCCAGATATAAACACATTATGGTGTGGTATCAGTTTGTGAAAGAATTGAGTGGAACTATTCTTCAGTTAAACTACTGTAATACTTCTCAAATGGTTGCGGACATTTTCACCAAGCCATTGGCTGGACCCCAGTTTGAAAAACTTAGACTGGCACTAGGCATGATAAAATGAACTCCTCCAGCCAAGTGGGAGACTGTTAGAAATTATTATAAGAAATATGACTGTCAGAGTTCTTCGAACCAGACGCCTCAGCGAACATTTAACAGAATTGCAGGTGGCGCTGCTCGAAACGTTTTTATTTGTTTACTCTAGCAAGCGTTGCCTAAAATCCCCTTCTGCTGCTCACGTCGGTTAGTAATCTAGGTGGTTGATCTTTGACTGAACAAAACAATGTCGCTGATATGTAGAGGGTGTGCGTGTTGGAATAGTGAGTTATTACCTTTTTGTGGAGATGTACAATAAATATTAGTGTGACGATTATGGGCAAAACACGTAACAATATTAACAAATAAAGGTATCTTGATCACGCTAGTTACGTTAACTGAAACTTTTACAAAAAGTTCGTAAGTTGGAAGCTTTCGACCTTATCTTAGGTCTTCATCACGCCAAGACCTAAGATAAGGTCGAAAGCTTCCAACTTACGAACTTTTTGTAAAAGTTTCAGTTAACGTAACTAGCGTGATCAAGTTACCTTTATTTGTAAATATTAGTGTGTTGTCTTTGAAGCATTTATATGTGTGGAATCCCCTTTTTCTCTGTGTGATTACTAAGGATAGATCTTCCTGCAGCTGGTAAGTGGCTTACTGCGTTACTTAAAGGAATTATAGATTTTAATTGTTTAGAAATATTTAACAATCTTGACAATAAAAGGGCTTTACATTATTGGGAGAACATTGAAATATATCCACCTCTTTAAATTGTAATATTGATGGCCCTTATTTTGTACCCAGCATTTGGAATCCCTCCTATCATTTGGCAACTACCTTAATCAAGAACTTGAAAACCAAATCTGGCAATCAGTCTACTTTAATTCTTTACAGGTGATCAAAACCCAAGCTGGACTGAAAGCTTCTGTGTATCTTTCACTTTTTTCAGAACATAACATGTGTGTATATTTATCTGTTGTATATTTATCTCTTATGTGTGTATTGCATCTTATCTATTTCTGTTTGAAATTGTGGTCCGGGATCAACATGTCAGGTGCATATTATGTGATCAAGCTTTTTCCCTGAATTTTGCAGTCTACGGGTACATCATCGCAGATTATATGAAGCCCCCTTCCCCCCAATTCATGATTTGCATATATTATATGCTAGTGATGATCGTACATAAGCATTTTTTTTTAGTCATTTGTTTCTGAATTTCACGACCTGTGGATTATACAACACCACAAATAATGCAAATGGAATTTTTTTTTTTGAATTTCAGTCTCTGGAATATAGGAAGGAAAATATGGTACTCTTCAGTTTTATATGTGCAAAATTTAAGTTCAGCAAATTGTATTTTCATGAAATTGAAATCTAAAATTTCATTATTTGAATAAAGCTCATGTTGAGAATTGGCTTCCTAGTTTCTTAATCCAATTACTAATCAAAAACTACTATTATGGGAATTCTTACTAGGAATTTCTTTTATTTTAATTGCAAATTTTTGGAGAAAACTCTTCTTCTTCTTCAGGCTGTCTTTTGTTGTTACTTATTCCCATCAATATAAAAAAAAATCATTTTTTTGATAGATGTCACTAAAATTAACAGGAAAAAAATTGTAGATCAAATTAAAATTTTATTTAGCAGTTAGTGGTTTGGGTAAAAAGAAAAATGGGGGCAGCAAATACACTGTATTGCCTTTCATTCTGGCATCATCACTGCACACAATGTTTATATGTTATTCTTTGAAGTTTGAATTTATTTTGCCTGGTTTCTAAATTTTGGTGATGGCTCCTAGATCTAGAACATATTTTTCCAGCCCTGGATTAGCATCTGTCCCTTTCATAGTTTCTCTTCCTCTATGAGTAGGGCCATATATATAATTTCTTTTTTAAATGGGGAGGGGGTGACGAAAAATGGAAGTTTTTGAAATCCACCAAAACAAAATAAAGGTTAATAAAAAAATAGAAGAAAAATGAAAGCATTTTTTCCTAATGTAAGTCTTATTTTAACCCAAAACATTAAAAAATGAAACACTTTCAGGAAGGCAAGGTCCCCTTGCCCCCCCCTAAATGTGGCCTTGTGTAAAGGATCCAGGGTAAAACTAGTAGTTTCAACTTTCTGAGGCTTTACAACATACACAATAGAAGGGCTTGTATTTTATATTAATCTCTTTATTCTAGTAAGGCATCCATTAGAGGAATTGTATCATAATTCTTTGCCCATTTATTATGAACATTTTTAGTATTAGTAGTCATAGGTTCAGTGATTGGCAGTACAGTTAGATCATTTTTCCTGAAACCAAGAACATAATATACTTTGTCAAGTATACTCTCAAGTTTAGGTTTAACTTCTGTCCATTTCAAGCTCCTTATCCTGTACCAGGATCCAAGGTCAAACCAATAATTTCTCCTTTCTGATACTTTACAACATTCATATAGAAGAACTTGTATTCTGCTTTCTCATAAAACGTTTTATCTTGCTCTGCTTTATTTTTTATGGTTTTAGTGGCCTTAGATTATTGCTTATCCCTTACCCTTGTTTCTTTTATCACTTAGTGTTTAATATGTTGCATCAGCAATTAGAAAATAAATTAAGGGCACAAATCATGTATAGCACATGATAATACTAGTGAATTGCTGTGCCTGTGTTGAGGTAATAGAGTAAGCCAATTACCCTTGGCTATCATATGAATTGGTTTCATTACTTGGGTTCTTTACAATGGATGCCACAAAAACAGGTACTCGTACTAGTGAATTGCTGTGCCTGTGTTGAGGTAATAGAGTCAGCCAATTATCCTTCATATGAGTTGGTTTCATTACTTGGGTACTTTACAATGGATGCACAAGAACAGATATGAGACTGTGGAAAATCAAGTGGAGAGATAATCTAACCATGGCCTTTTTGTAATAAAGAATACTGGATTTTTAAGCTTTTATTTTAGTTACATCATTTTACAGTGCTTGTTTGCTAATGTGTGGTTCAATTTTTGTTATTCTTACTTTCTTTCAGTAATTACAATTTCTATCAGAAAACTTCAGAATTTACATTTTTCTGGAGTAGGATATGAAGCTGTTTCTCTTGATTTTCGTCCATTTGAGCTTACCATTGCACAATCATGACCGTGCATTTTAAATAACTCAAGTATTAATAGCTTACACCCAACTTGTCACATGGTCGGAAAGTCATGAAACCACTTATAGTTGAAAAGTATTGTTGCTCTTTATTATTTAATACCCTAAGTAATTTCATAAAAGTAATTGAAGCACTATTCTGGACATATGCCTCCAATTAGAGCAGTTCACATTGTCATCTTTACCTGTAGTTTGCTCATACACTGACTTGCATCAGCTGAAATTTTTTGTTTCATTAGAATCCATGGTGGTTTAGCAGTCATCATACTTAGAAAAAAACGAAAAAAAACAAAACAAGGGGGATTTGCTTTGAGGTCTGTTCAAAAAGAATTCTAGAATATTTTGATTTTTAACTGTGATTTCATACTTTTGGATATTTCATTATTATTATTATTTTGCAATGAAGTAATGGTTTGTGTTCAATCTTTTTTTGTTTAGACTCACCAATACATGTAGTTGAGAGGACAGGAAGAGTTTCTGTCAGAAACAGTTATGGCTTTTCCGTATGTAATATTTTCATAATTCTGAATAGCTTATTTTAACTTTTTATATTTTAATCTTTGTTTATGTATGTGTATGATTAATGTGCATAACTCTATCTTACTCCTTTGCTTTTATGTGTAAAACTACATCATTCATTTTGTCTGTAAAATGTTGCAAAATGTGTCCAGCAATTCTTTAGCATTAGAGCCCTTTTTGCTTCACAACTAATATGAAATTTGGTAATGCATATCTTTGCTGAATTCATAAGCCACCTTTTTTTTCACATCAGGTCTTTTCTTGCATATTTTCAGGAGCTAATTATACTGTGTTCTTATCTCTTCTTGAATGTAATTTGTCTTGACCTAAACAGTTTCCCAACCTTTTGTAGGATTTTTAAAAAATCCAAAAATAAAGCCTTTCTCCTTCCAATATATCATTTCTCCTTCCAATATATCATGTTTATTTATATTACAACTTTCTTCTGTCCATATATGTAATTCCTACCATGGAATTACAGTGGACTGTATTAGAGTTTCCAGCACTGTCTCAGTAATATTTCAAATCTCCATTAATTAATTGTTTTTTTCTTAAATTCACTCTTGTATTGCTCTTCATAATCTTCATCGGAATCCATGTGTAACCACAGCTTCTTTTGCTGTTCCAAAATCTGAAGTTCAACTTATATTATTCTGAAACCACTGTAGCAAAAGAAGTTAGTCATGAGTTTGTTTGTGTGTGTATGTGTGTGTGTGTGTGTGTGTGTTTTTTTAAGGGGGTAAAACAATTTTTTTCTACAACAATAGTTGAAGTGAAAACTGGAAATGGAAAAAAATTGTTTTATTCATTCCTCCAATCGAGGAGGATGCCCTCCTCCTCTTGAAAAAACCAGTTTGCTTGTTATATTTTGTAGCTGCAATGGAAGTACACTCTTCACACGTCATACTCTGGTTCTCTCAAATGGTTGCAAGCATTTTGTGGTAGCTGTTACTGTGCCCATTGCCGTGTCGTGAACATATCCCTTAGTAGAGGAGGGATATGTTCACGATTCAAAAATACATGCTCACTTCATTTTACAAATCACAGCTGTTGTTTTGTGCAGTCCGCCGCCCCGGTGGAACAAAGCTGGTAGTAGTTGGTTGGAGGTAAAGTCCGACTGGACTGAATGCAGGATGGGGTAGAACTGTAATGCCCTTCAGTTCCTGTAGTTTTTGGCACACCACTCTGGAAATGTGAGTTGGGGTATAATCTATTTGCACCTACATGAGATTCTTCCACGGATTCATGGAATTCCACATTTTTGTCATCATTTGGATCGTTCTCGTGATTGATACAAAATTTCAGAAAAAAATTTGGGGGGAGTTGGTGGGGGTGGGGGTTTTGTTTTCTGCCTGGGGACGGGATTTCGTCTTTCGAAAACAAAGTTAAACTAATCAAAGATTTCCCCCGTAATTGTATTGTTTTTCTCGCAATGTTGCCTCTGGCCAGTATTGTTGTTAAATGTCAATTTAATGCATAAATGTTTGTATTTCAGCTTGAAACTGCAGGCAACAATTTTCTAAAATGGAAGTTATACAGCACAAAAAATTCCTTGTGGTCTTTCAGGCATGAGGTTCTTTGTGGATTCAAGGAATTTCTCCTTTTCTGTTATTATTTTGGCCATCACGAGATCAATGCACTACTGAATGGAAATGTTGGGGAGATTGGGGTCAGTAGGGATGGGAGGTCACTTTACACCAAAGAACAGAATTCTGTCCTTCGAAACTTTCAAAAACAGAAGGTAGACAGAGTAGAAATTTATCCCATAGTCTTTTTTTTTTTTTTTTCTTCTTGAGATGTTTCTTCTGCCCAGTATTGTTGTTATATGTCATTTTATTCCATAAATATTTGTATTTCGGCTTTAAAATGTTGAGAAAATTTCTGAAAACGGAAGTCGGATGGAGTCTCCCATCCGACTTGCATTTTCTCCTGTAGTCGTGATTTTTTTCCAGCGATGTTCCAACCGTCCTATGTTGTCAAATGTTATTTCCTGCGATAAATGTGTGGATTTAAGCTTGATAAGGGAGTGAAAATTTCCAAAAATGGAAGTGATCAAGTTTAATAATTTGTAAGAATTGATGCTTGGTGTTCAAAAGTATTCATATTCTCAAAGTTTCACCATTTATTTAAAACAGTGAAAGCTTTGATATCAACATACATTGTCCTCAGGCTGAAAGTTCTTACAGCATGATCGATGAAATTATTGTCATCTGAGGAGATAAAAAATTTAAAAAAACGACAAAGAAATGGGAAAGGAAAGATATTGGCAGAACGAAAATGTAAGCAATTGTTTCTGTGCAGTTGCTGAGTCGATGTAAGACAAATATAGCTGTGAAATTTGCTGAGAAGAAAACAGAGCTTGCTCGCAAGAGGAAATTTAAGCTGATGTTTTTCTTTTAAGTATAACAAAACAAGAAAACAAAACTATTTTTGAAGCCATATTTTTAAAACCATTTTATTTTGTTTTGAGTTGTAATTTTATAATGTGAATGCAATGATATGCTCCAGTTTAATATTTTCATAAATAAATTACTTAATACACACAGAGTGATGACCCCTGTTTGATAAATAAATTACGGTGAACACTTCAGTCTTGCTCATGCTGCATTATATTCACACTTTCTCGCTGCCCATTCTGATTTTTTACCTGGTTAAGAATTTCAGTTTTTCTTTTTCTTCAGCAATCCCATGTATGACTTGCAGCAATGCCTGCTTCTTATTGATGAGTATTGGGTAGTGTTGGCACAGAGCATTGTGGACTTTTGCAGTTGTTCATCATAGAGGTTCCCATCCATAGTTTGACCATCTGGCACAAGTTCCCAGTGCACAGGACCCTCACACTTCCACCAAATGCACACCATAACTTTTCCTCCGTCCTCTTTGCACTACTTGCTGTACTTCCTATCATGGCCTCAGCCACTTTTTCCCGGTTGTAGGATAACAGAAATATATATTTTTCATCACCTGTGAGATATGGTGCCAAAACATATTGTCCTCTGCATTTGACAGTTATCTGCAATGCAGAGCTACACTTTGTTCCACCTGTTAGGGTGGCAATTTATGAGGAACCATTTGATGATGATGCCTGGAGAAGAAACCAAGCTGGTACAGGTGATGGTGGATTTGTAAGCTCACCTCTGCTGCCAATCGTTATGTACTGGTACTGGGGACTGCTGTCACAGCTACTATGAGGGTATCAGCATTGGTGGTGATTGGACATCCTGACCTCAGCTTGTCTTTGAGATTAGTGTCCCCAGCATTGCAACGCTGGAAATATTCTCATGCTTTGCTGAAGGAGAAACGGAGCTGCTGCAGGTGATGGTGAATTGGTAAGACCCCACCTCAGCTGCCAGTTGTCATGTACTGGTCCTGGAGATTCTTGGCACAGCTTTGACCAGGGCATCAGTGCTAGTAGTCATTGGGCATCCTGACCTCTACTTGTCTTTGAGATTGGTGTCCCCAGCATTGCAATACTGGAACTATTTTCATGCTTTGCTGAAGGAGAATCTGAGCTGCTGCTGGTGACAGGCGATGGTGAATTTTTTTTTTTTTCAACAAATAAAATTAGGCAGATCACTCTAGTTATGCTCAGAGACAAGAATTTTTCAAAGAAGTTCGTAACTTGGGAGCTTTCAACTTCATATTAGGTCTTCATCATGCCAATGGGGTACTAAGATTGTTTCCAGATTCTACTTTTGAATTTTTATTGCCAGACTTTAGAATCAATCTCCAGATCATCAGGACATCAAGTGGAGATTTTCAATTGCAAGTCTTTGAGCCGAAAAGAATTTCCAGGCTTTCACGGTAAGGTAGGGCAAATTGATTGTCCAAAGAAGCAATATGTTTTGTTTCGTTCCAGCTGGAAATTGCAGAAGTGTCTTCCATTGTCAAAATAGACAAATCAGTATTTTGGTTACCTTTCAAAACATCTTTTCTATGTTCCAAAATTCTATGGTTAATGCTGTACATACTTCTAATGTAAAAGCTATCACCTGTGGAAGAAGAGATAGGAATGCAGTAAACTCCTGGGAGATCGAAATTTACAACTTTGTCCTTATCACTTTATAATAGCTTCATGATGATTGAGTGGGGGAGATTTAAAGGCAAGATGGTAACCAAGACTTCTGAACAGATTGTAACTTATATAAGCAGAGGAAAGATGGTAAGAAACATATCCAAGGAATTTTAGGTTTTCCCTCTTCTGAGGATGGAGGCATTCAATTTTCAACTTGTTTTTGTATTTCTTTATGAGAGTGTTGACTGTAAGAGCAAGGAAACCATGAGAAAGTGCTGTTGTAGAAATTATGGAGAATTCTTCATGAAGAAAAAGTTGGTTGTTGTGTATGAGATGAGCACTGTAGATGTAAGACTTTAATGCTGCGAACTTGTAGAAATGCATAGTAAATTATTCGAAGGGAATGATGTTGGTGGCAGCAGAAGGTTTACAATAAACAGAACATGATAGGGAGAGATCAGAGTTTCTACAGATGGAAACGTCCAGGAAATCTGCTTTGTTGTTTTCTTCACTAGATTTAGTGAGTAGATAGATGGATATTTTTCTGTAACAGAGTTAATAAGGTTCTCTAGTTCAGATTCAGGATGGGGCCAGCTTATGAAAAAGTCATCAACATATCTTAGCCGCAGGGAAAGGTTAAAATCGGGGTATGGAATGAAAGAATCTTCAATTTGTTGCATGGTGAATTTGTAAGACCCAACAGACCCAACCTCAACTACCCATTGTTATGTTCTGTTACTGCAGATTGCTGTCTCAGATACAACCAGGGCTCAGTGTTGATGGTCACTGGGCATCCTGACCTCGGCTTGTCAGTGACGCTGGTATCCCCAGCATTGAAACACCGGAACTATTTTCATGCAGTACTGCTTTCCACTGTTTCCTTGCATTCAGCTGCATAAATTTCTCTTCTTTAACCTGTATTCCAAAAAAATGGTGTAGGAGCACCCAAACAGCACCTTTATTGATCTCCATCCTTTGCTCACTTGATAACACACTGTAGCAAATGTACTGTGTGTTACCCTGATGGTACTGCCACATGTTTTGCACATGAATAGAGGTCCAACATTGTATGTTTCATGAACTTTTTACTCACCCTGGTATGTATTATTTTCTCTCTTTCTTTTTTCTTTCCTTTTCTTTGTTTTGACTTATAGTTCTAAAATGCATATAACATAACTCACTGCAGGGTGGTTGAATGCTGACATTTTTTAGTGGTTTGCTTCTTCCCAAATGAAAAACATGATTAACGTATTCCATATCACTAGTCATTATAAAACCTAAAAAAGTGTTCCTTTCATTTCATACTAATGAAGGTCTTTCTTTAATCCCATTCTTACTGATGATATTAAAGAAAGACATGTGCTGACATGTCTTTCTTTAATGCCATCAGTAAGTTGCCATGGCTGTGGCTCCATGGTACCCAAGACGTTATAAACAATAAAATGCACAGGCTAACCTGATATTCAGTTCTTTACAAAGTTCTGTCAGTTTGGAAACACTGTTGTAAATGAGTCAATCAACTATAGCAGTGTTCTCAGTTGTGGTATAAAATAAGTGTGGCCTTTCCAAGAAGCTTCTGTTTGCTATTTTCAAACTTTTCTGTTCACTAGATACTTCATTTATATCTTCCATATATGGAAGTCACAAGTTATACGTGGTTAAAATACATAATATATAAAGATTCAGTACCTCTTTTAGAATTGCTATTACACACGTTAAAAAACGGACATGTGATTTTCTGTTCACTTATAAATTCCATGTACCAGGGGAGTAATTTTATATTTTTTTTATTTTGGTGGGGGTGACAAGAAAATGAAAGTTTCTGAAATCTATTAGGACAAAATAAAAGTTAATGAAAAATAGAAGAAAATATTAAAACATTTTCTAATGTAAGTTGATGCATTTTATTAAATTAAAGCATTTTTCTTATTTAAGTCACACTTCAAAATAAAAAAAAAGTAGCACTAATACGCCCCTGCCATGTACACTGCATGGCATTGAAATTGCAGCACCCTAGGGGAGCAGGAACACAAGTAGGATACATAGAGTAATAACAGGCTAAGAGATAAGGAACAAACACATAATAAAATTTTCAAAAGCTAATGAAAACATTTATTATTACAAAACAATAGTACTGTGGGTAGATTAATATGATGCAGAACCACCTTGGTTGTGCATACATAGAGCTAAGCATCTCATCAAGGTGTCATACAGTTGTCAAACAGGCTCCTGAGGTACTTCCCACAAAGCTTTTTGGTCCTGCAGAACAGCTATGGTCTGTGCCTGCTTTAGGGTGGTCTGTAAATTACTTCCAATGACGATGCACATGCTTAACTTATTATCCCGGGCGTTATACACCCACATCGTGAAAACATTCCTAGAAAAATCGTTCACGTGTGTGTGCAGGCATTGTCATGCTAAATAGTGGCATCAGGCACATTAGTAAGAAAGGGAAGAGTGACTGGTTCCAAAATCTTGGTGATGAGCTGTTGGATTGGCATTGACAAACATTAACAATGGACAATGACCGTAACTGATCGCTCCCTGCACTACATCACCAGGAGGGTGTGCACTATACTAGTGTCTCATTGTACAATAGCATGCGATCCAAACATTACCTCATCCCAATCCCTCCAATTGGTGTCATCCTCTAGAATGCAATACAAATCACCAATGTTATTGATCTAATCCTGAGTCGTTTATGCAACATGTGTGCTTCTGGGTAATCATCTGAGGTGGACCCTTTTCTCAGTATTCACAAATATCATTTTTAAGATAAAGCTGTAAGAGCAGTAAGTTCTCAGTATTCACAAATACTTTAATTCTACTTCTTAAGGCACTTTGGAAATTAATGTACTTACAGGGAAAACTGCTCAGTGGCTAAAGAAACAAAGAAGAAACTAAAGCTCTAAGAATGAACGCATCTTAACATATAGGTAGCAAAAAGTCAATACAATGGATTCAATCAGTAACATTAGTGACTCGTATTGTATTCTGAATTACAATACCAATTGAAGGGACTGGGATGTGCTTCCTCCAATGAGGTAGCGTTTAGATGTTACGCTATTGTACAATAAGATGCTAGTATGCTCTATGGGGTTCTGCAATGGCCACAGTTTCATTCCGACCACACCATCTTTGCACATGTATGCGGCAGTCATTGTGCTTCAGGTGTAAGCGGGTTCTTCACTGAAAGTCCCGAGTGCTCATGTGCTGACAACAGGCATCGGTCAGTGGTAATCAATGCAGTGACTTGTCCAGCGTGCATGGAAGCCTTCTGTCTGCCAGTTCAGTGGTTTAATGGGAGATGGGTTCCAATCAGCAGAAGTCAAAGGCTGTTGGATGACCACTATCCTGACTGTATGTATGTTACAAACCTGTAGAGAGATGGATAAGGAGGTCCTCCCATTCTTCATTCATCTGCCATGCCCCACTACTACTTTGAAAAATATTCTGACCTCATGCAGCTATTTTGTCAGTATTAGTGCACTGTGCTTATAGTCACAGCCCACACATTCAACTGCACAACAAAGCAACCATCCCACCTGTTGAAGGTCAATAATCCACCCTTTGTTAAATTTGCTGTGTTAATGATGTCAACAAAAGGTTCATATGCCTCATAGAATTTAAATAAAACTCCTTAAATCGGTCTTTTCTTCTTTTTCTTTTCTCCCTCCCCCTCTCTCTCTCTCTCCTCAAATTTAATTTTGACTCTTGGAAATTATTATACTTTTGGACTCAAAATGATCAGTGTCTTCCACTTTTTTTTTTTTTTTTTTTTTGCTGCTCTCGATTCACAATTTTTCTTTGTTTGCTGAAGTTATTTTGAATTCACATTATATTTCCCAGCTGACTTCAAACATTCCTCTTTTGATGGGGTGAACAACAGGTGTGGCGGAATAAAAATGTACCCATCAGTCTTTGACATCTGTGTAATTTTCTTTTTCATGTTTTCAAGTTTCTAACATTTATCATACATTTTTGGGATTGTTTATTAAATATTTTGAATACCTTGGCATTTCTTAGATGTTTTATCAATATTTTTTAGGCATCTTCGTGTAGTCCTCTGGCCAAAAATGTTTGATTCACCAGAAATTGTTGATCTAGAAGGGTGAGAATGTTATGTGATTTTTGGAATTTTGAACCCTCTCCAACATCGCGGAATCCACTGAACTTTCTATGTGCTTTGTAGAATTTTCATGCTTTTTCATTTTTTCATGGAGTTTTTTTAAGTCATTCACACCTGTTTTGGACCACGCAGAGTCCCCACCATACAACAGACATGGAAAGCAAAACAGGGAGCTTGAGACTTCACATCCACAAATCCATTCATTTTCCATGTACACCTTCGTGTTAAAATTACGCTGATAGCTTTTATTTCGGCTATGTGCTATTAGCGTTATTTTCAAATCGGGCATCGGCCTACCAAAGTTTTTCAAGTCTAATTTTTCTTGAAATGTCAAATTGCTAAACTGAATCTGATTCAGATATTCCTCAGTTTTTGCCATACTAACTACAGAATTTGAAGACACGCAAGGAACAATAATGTTTCAAACTGAACTGTCGAACAGCAAGAGCAATCTGACAGCTAAACCAGTCAACATTTCCTCTCCAGAGAAACACGAAAAGGAATATATTGTAGTGACGACCCCTCCCCCCCCCCATCCCTTCTCTTTCATGCTCCCAAAGCTTAAGACGCATTGCAGAATGGGTCCTGAGCGGGACACTTCTCTGTTCACCACCCTCGCCCTACCTGTCCAGCTTACCCCCTAGGCGATCATCACCACGAGGATTGTTTTTACGACAGCGAGTGAACACGGATTTAGTTCTAAGAGCTGCAGGAACTGCAGTCTCCGATGAAAAACAAGGAATGACCCCCGCTCCTCCACACCCACCCCCCACACCTTTCAGTTTTGCAAAGCTTTTGGAAAGTGAGAATTGCAGAGGGGTTTCAGAGATGGACACTTTCGGATCCCTGCCCAAGTTATCCCTACCCCTAGGCGATCGACATCACGAGCCACGAAGCGTGCTTTTACGGCAGCTAATGAAAAGAGATTTCAAAGTGAGGGCTGCAGAGATGCCATTCCCGGTGAAATTGTATCCCTACTTTGTAAGTTTAATTACACAGACGTTACATACAGGAATTTCAGCCCCTTGCCACGCTCTTTAGATAAAGAGCTTGCAAATTTTGCAGTCCCGCTCATTGAGTATGTTGCAGTTGTACAATGTACAGGGAAACTAAATAAGGTTATGCCATTAGGGAACTATGAACAGCAGAATGGAGAGAAAAAAATTATAACGTGCTTCGTAATAACGGGGGGGGGGGGCTATAGCCGTCCCTGATGACTTCATAACTAGAAAGAAATCCAACTTACCCTTAAGGTTGTGTCTTCCCTCAATGAAACACTTCATGCAAGTTAGCCAAAACAATTCTTATGCGACTGTCCTTGGCATTCGCATTCTTCTTATCCGCATGCGAATTGCTGATGTTATCTCACAGGCAATGATTTTTGTTTTGTTTTTTGGTTCGTTATTATATGTTGACCACTTTCATTAGTTTGACGCTTGTGATAACTCTTTATATTACAAACATACTCACTAGCATTAAAGTATTTGTCGTTTTCTTCTTGTTATTTTTGTTTTTGTATCTCGTTTTATATTACCTTGCTTTCAAACACACAACTGAAAACTAAAGCTCCTATCAATAAATACATACATACTCAATAAATATGCACGTAATTCACACATATATACCATTCAATTAAAAACACCTTACGTACAATTTCCGCATTGCATTCACTCAATACAATATAAAATCTCTTATCTACACAACCTATACTACACTATTTACATCCCGGTGGTTAAACTTCTGTCAACTATAATTCATATAGCATTTTACTTGCGCATATCTCGCCAAACCATGCTGCAAGCATTAACCCTGCTCACACAGTCACACCTTTCCTCAAGCACTTTCAGCAGCTCTCCTGCCATTTTCAAGAGGCTGATGTTGAACCTTCTGCTGCGCTGACTGCAGACCAAGTGAACGAATTCGTAGGGGTTCCAGCTTCAGTCGACAACTCCGCATGTCCTCCTCTCTGGCACCATCTATGTCAGTTCTGTTCTTTTTTCCCTTGCCTGTTGTTCCAATTTAATCAGTGCTTTCCAATTATCATTCAAACTATTTGGGTCATTGATATTACGTATTCTTGATCTATTTTTTTCTATTAAAACTGATTCTGCTATTTTCAAATGCCTTTCATTTTTGCTGCTTTTAATAATTTTAACATCTTCAAATTTCGGATATTGGTGGTTTTTTATACAATACTGAGTTAAGGCTGTTTTAGCTTCTTTTTTATTCCAATTGCTCAAATGTTGTTTCAACCTGTATTTTAACTTATTTTTAGTACCTTATTGACTTGCACGTGAATAAGTGCACTTGAATGGTAGTTAATTGCCATAAAGATGCAAATATAGAGATGATCATATATGTTTACCCTTTAATGCACTTGCATACTTAGCTGCCAGAAAAGTAACTGGTGGGCACTGGTGGTATATGAAAAAACTAGAAAAATACTTATTACCAGATTATGAGATTTAAAAAAAATGTTGGTGAATTATGTGTGGATGACTGATGTATAAGTGAGTAAACCTAATAGTACATCCTATGCAGTTTAATTTGTGAACTTCAGATTATGTGCAGAGCTGATTGATTCCAGAAACTTCAAATCGCTTAGATGGATTAATTTCAGATAACATACAGAATTTCATTGATTGTTTCCTGGATAAACTGTTTTCTCATTCCTTTGTAAAACAGCTGTTAGTAGTAGTTCCTTTGGAAGTGAATTTTAATGTCAGTGTTCTTTATATGAGCTATATTTTTATTGGCATTTCTTATCATCAGCTTTGCTTTTTACTTTGCAAACAAAGTTTATTGGTACAAACTAAAATCCATCCTGTAAGAAAAATTGTTCGATTGTCATATGCCTGTTGTAGCATTGGATTTTTCATCAAAACAAAATTTCTCGTTATTTCACATAGATATTATTTTTACAAATTCATACCCAATGTTTTTTGATCACTTAAAAGCTTCCTGTTTATGCATGAAGCACAAGTATGCAAAATTTATATCTTATAATGGCCATTGCATGTGTAATTGATATATTTCATTCAGGAATTTTACTTTGTTATGGAAAGTCTAATTTTCATCTTATGCAAAGGCTTTCCACCCTCCTCCCCCAGAATAGTCAATAGTACAAAAAAAAAAAAAAAACCCTTAAAAAGTGTTCTATACTTTGTTTTCATTTTTTTATTTTTTCTGTCAGCATCCCTCTCCAGCATATCCTTCCTTTAATAAGAAATAATAATAGTATTCATGTCATTGTGTGTGCAGAATTGTGAATCATTGTGAGAATTGTGAACCATCGTGTGTGTTCGGAATTGACTTTTAGATCACTGTTTGTAATATGTAAATATGTACCTTAGTGGTGCATTGTGCAAAATTCATTCATGTGAAGCAAGGCTTCAGAAAACTTAAAAGTGCTGTTGACCTGAAAAAGGAATGAATGACTCTCTTGTTATCAGTCATGATTTTGTTCAATTTTGCATTATCTGAAATAATGTGTTTTCCAGGGAACTGAAACACATATTGATGGTGCCGTTTAATTTTCTGTTTTGCTTTTGTGTAACAGTGCACAACAGTACAGTGTATCTTTTCTGATAGTAATTCAGTAATTTCTGATGGGAGTTGTACTTATGACTATGAAGTTTTTCTCCTAGTAAAAATCCCCCCTCCCCATTCCATCAAAAACAGAAAGAAGCAAAGGAAAAAGTGCTGCAGAGGAAAGATATTTTAAATATCTTCAGTCAGCCAACTTAAGGTTTTAGCATGCACTATCTAAAACTAAAGTTCTATTAATCATTGAGGTCTTGTATACTACCAAAAAATTATTTAATGAAAACGGCTTACCTGAGAAGCAGTAATTGAAGAAACACATTCATATTTCCACATGTAGACACTGAGGTGCCAAAAAAACTGGGAAGGATGCTACCATTTCCATTACATGCCACCACACCCATGCAGTCAATGGTATCCACAGACAACATATATAGAGAGAGGCAGATATTTCTGCAAGCTCAAGTAGTAGCATTCACAGTTCAGGTAGCAGCTTATCAGGATATAAGCCATTTTGAACGTGGTGCGATATTGGGCTCCCGGGAGATAAGTCACTCCATCTCGGAAATTACCACAAAATTTGGATTTACATGGTCTACAGTTTCAAAGGTGTAATTGGACTACACAAACTCGGGGGGGGGGGAGGTCCAGAATGTGAGACCATTGTGGCCGTAGAAACACCCTGGATGATCATGGACAGTGGCATCTGGCACTCATCATAACACCCGCCCAGCATACAACATTGCCACAAATCACAGCACTATTCAATGCTGGGGCCATTAGTAGCATCAGCGTTTTGACAGTGCAACATTTCCTATGTTTTGTTGGGTTCCAGAGTCGGCGGCTCACCCAGGTGCCATTGCTGACCCAATGACACGAGGCTGTGCGCCTCACCAGGGCTCATGAACACCGCTATTGGACGCAAAATGAGTGGAAAATTGTAGGCTAGGCCAACAAATCACGGTACCAGCAGTTTTGGGCAGATGGCTGGCTCCGGGTGTGACGACAACTCCATGGGGCAATAGATCCCAAATGCCTACAAAAGGAAAATACAGGCCAGTAGTAGTTGTATTATGATGTGGGGTGCTTTCCTCTGGCACACAGTAAAACCCCTCATATGTCTCCAGACCTCTTTGACCTGTGGAAGCTACGTAACCATCCTTGGGGATCATTTGCTCCCATTCATGTCATGAAAACATGCCGATAGGTACGACCCCTTTCAACCCGAAAATGCCCCACAGCACACATTGACAGTCACCTGATTGTCAGTGGAGGAACATTCCACAGAATTTGACATCCTGACTTAGCACCCTCATTCGCCGAATTTAAATGCCATTCAGGCTGCTGTTCTGTGTGTTGTCATTGCCAGGAATCCTCCACCAGTGAATATTACACTTCAGGAAGCATGGTGTGCACTGTCTCCACAATACTACAGAGAACTCGTGGAGTCCATGCCCCATTGTTCAACATGCAACCACTGCCAGGAATCCTCCACCAGCTTTATATTACACAGTTGTGGGACACTCTTCAGGAAGCATGGTGTGCACTGTCTCCACAGTACTACAGAGAGCTCCTGGAGTCCATGCCCCGTTGTTCAACGTGCAGCCAATGCCAGGAATCCTCCTCCAGCGAATATTACGGAATTGTGGGACACTCTTCAGGAAGCATGGTGTGCACTGTCTCCACAGTACTACAGAGAGCTCGTGGAGTCCATGCCCCGTTGTTCAACGTGCAGCCAATGCCAGGAATCCTCCATCAGCGAATATTACGGAATTGTGGGACACTCTTCAGGAAGCATGGTGTGCCCTGTCTCCACAGTACTGCAGACAGCTCGTGGAGTCCATGCCCCGTTGTTCAACGTGCAGCCAATGCCAGGAATCCTCCATCAGCGAATATTACGGAATTGTGGGACACTCTTCAGGAAGCATGGTGTGCCCTGTCTCCACAGTACTGCAGACAGCTCGTGGAGTCCATGCCCCGTTCTTCAACGTGCAGCCAATGCCAGGAATCCTCCACCAGCGAATATTACGGAATTGTGGGACACTCTTCAGGAAGCATGGTGTGCACTGTCTCCACAGTACTACAGAGAGCTCCTGGAGTCCATGCCCCGTTGTTCAACGTGCAGCCAATGCCAGGAATCCTCCTCCAGCGAATATTACGGAATTGTGGGACACTCTTCAGGAAGCATGGTGTGCACTGTCTCCACAGTACTACAGAGAACTTGTGGAGTTCATGCCCCATTGTTCAACATGCAACCACTGCCAGGAATCCTCCACCAGCTTATATTACGCAGTTGTGGGACACTCTTCAGGAAGCATGGTGTGCCCTGTCTCCACAGTACTGCAGACAGCTCGTGGAGTCCATGCCCCGTTCTTCAACGTGCAGCCAATGCCAGGAATCCTCCACCAGCGAATATTACGGAATTGTGGGACACTCTTCAGGAAGCATGGTGTGCACTGTCTCCACAGTACTACAAAGAGCTTGTGAAGTCCATGCCCGTTGTTCAATGTGCAGCCAATGCCAGGAATCCTCCACCAGTGAATATTACAGAATTGCAGGACACTCTTCAGGAAGCATAGTGTGCACTGTCTCCACAGTACTACAGATACAGAAGCTCGTGGAGTCCGTGCCCCGTTGTTCAACGTGCAGCCAATGCCAGGAATCCTCCACTAGTGAATATTACGGAATTGTGGAACACTCTTCAGGAAGCATGGTGTGCACTGTCTCCACAGTGCTGCAGAAAGCTCGTGGAATCCATGCCCCATTGTTCAACGTGCAGCCAATGCCAGGAATCCTCCACCAGTGAATATTACGGAATTGTGGGACACTCTTCAGGAAGCATGGTGTGCACTGTCTCCACAGTACTACAGAGAGCTCGTGGAGTCCATGCCCCATTGTTCAACGTGCAGCCAATGCCAGGAATCCTCCATCAGCGAATATTGCGCGGAATTGTGGGACGCTGTTCAGGAAGCATGGTGTGCACTGTCTCCACAGTACTACAGATACAGAAGCTCGTGGAGTCCGTGCCCCGTTGTTCAACGTGCAGCCAATGCCAGGAATCCTCCACTTGCGAATATTACGGAATTGTGGAACACTCTTCAGGAAGCATGGTGTGCACTGTCTCCACAGTGCTGCAGAGAGCTCGTGGAATCCATGCCCCATTGTTCAACGTGCAGCCAATGCCAGGAATCCTCCACCAGTGAATATTACGGAATTGTGGGACACTCTTCAGGAAGCATGGTGTGCACTGTCTCCACAGTACTACAGAGAGCTCGTGGAGTCCATGCCCCATTGTTCAACGTGCAGCCAATGCCAGGAATCCTCCATCAGCGAATATTACGGAATTGTGGGACACTGTTCAGGAAGCATGGTGTGCACTGTCTCCACAGTGCTGCAGAGAGCTCGTGGAATCCATGCCCCATTGTTCAATGTGCAGCCAATGCCAGGAATCCTCCACCAGCGAATATTACGGAATTGTGGGACACTCTTCAGGAAGCATGGTGTGCACTGTCTCCACAGTACTACAAAGAGCTCGTGAAGTCCATGCCCGTTGTTCAACATGCAGCCAATGCCAGGAATCCTCCACCAGCAAATATTACAGAATTGCAGGACACTTTTCAGGAAGCATGGTGTGCACTGTCTGCACAGTACTACAGGTACAGAAGCTCGTGAAGTCCATGCCCCGTTGTTCAACGTGCAGCCAATGCCAGGAATCCTCCACTAGCGAATAATACGGAATTGTGGGACACTGTTCAGGAAGCATGGTGTGCACTGTCTCCACAGTACTACAGAGAACTCGTGGAGTCCATGCCAAGTTGTTCAACATGCAGCCAATGCCAGGAATCCTCCACCAGTGAATATTACGGAATTGTGGGACACTCTTCAGGAAGCATGGTGTGCACTGTCTCCAGAGTACTACAGAGAACTCGTGGAGTCCATGCCAAGTTGTTCAACATGCAGCCAATGCCAGGAATCCTCCACCAGTGAATATTACGGAATTGTGGAACACTCTTCAGGAAGCATGGTGTGCACTGTCTCCACAGTGCTGCAGAAAGCTCGTGGAATCCATGCCCCATTGTTCAACGTGCAGCCAATGCCAGGAATCCTCCACCAGTGAATATTACGGAATTGTGGGACACTCTTCAGGAAGCATGGTGTGCACTGTCTCCACAGTACTACAGAGAGCTCGTGGAGTCCATGCCCCATTGTTCAACGTGCAGCCAATGCCAGGAATCCTCCATCAGCGAATATTACGGAATTGTGGGACGCTGTTCAGGAAGCATGGTGTGCACTGTCTCCACAGTACTACAGATACAGAAGCTCGTGGAGTCCGTGCCCCGTTGTTCAACGTGCAGCCAATGCCAGGAATCCTCCACTTGCGAATATTACGGAATTGTGGAACACTCTTCAGGAAGCATGGTGTGCACTGTCTCCACAGTGCTGCAGAGAGCTCGTGGAATCCATGCCCCATTGTTCAACGTGCAGCCAATGCCAGGAATCCTCCACCAGTGAATATTACGGAATTGTGGGACACTCTTCAGGAAGCATGGTGTGCACTGTCTCCACAGTACTACAGAGAGCTCGTGGAGTCCATGCCCCATTGTTCAACGTGCAGCCAATGCCAGGAATCCTCCATCAGCGAATATTACGGAATTGTGGGACGCTGTTCAGGAAGCATGGTGTGCACTGTCTCCACAGTACTACAGATACAGAAGCTCGTGGAGTCCGTGCCCCGTTGTTCAACGTGCAGCCAATGCCAGGAATCCTCCACTTGCGAATATTACGGAATTGTGGAACACTCTTCAGGAAGCATGGTGTGCACTGTCTCCACAGTGCTGCAGAGAGCTCGTGGAATCCATGCCCCATTGTTCAACGTGCAGCCAATGCCAGGAATCCTCCACCAGTGAATATTACGGAATTGTGGGACACTCTTCAGGAAGCATGGTGTGCACTGTCTCCACAGTACTACAGAGAGCTCGTGGAGTCCATGCCCCATTGTTCAACGTGCAGCCAATGCCAGGAATCCTCCATCAGCGAATATTACGGAATTGTGGGACACTCTTCAGGAAGCATGGTGTGCACTGCCTCCAGAGTACTACAGAGAACTCGTGGAGTCCATGCCAAGTTGTTCAACATGCAGCCAATGCCAGGAATCCTCCACCAGTGAATATTACGGAATTGTGGAACACTCTTCAGGAAGCATGGTGTGCACTGTCTCCACAGTACTACAGAGAGCTCGTGGAGTCTATGCCCCGTTGTTCAACGTGCAGCCAATGCCAGGAATCCTCCATCAGTGAATATTACGGAATTGTGGGACACTGTTCAGGAAGCATGGTGTGCACTGTCTCCACAGTGCTGCAGAGAGCTCGTGGAATCCATGCCCCATTGTTCAATGTGCAGCCAATGCCAGGAATCCTCCACTAGCGAATATTACGGAATTGTGGGACACTGTTCAGGAAGCATGGTGTGCACTGTCTCCACAGTACTATAGAGAACTCATGGAGTCCATGCCCCGTTGTTCAACATGCAGCCAATGCCAGGAATCCTCCACCAGCGAATATTACGGAATTGTGGGACACTCTTCAGGAAACATGGTGGGCACTGTCTCCACAGTACTACAGAAAGCTTGTAGATTCCATGCCACATTGAGTTGCTGCCATTGTCCAATTGTAAGGAGGATCAACATGGTATTAGAAAGGTATCCGAATTTATTTGGTACTTCAGTGTGTTCTCTTACAGTCACTTTCTTGTTTTTGGTTAACAGTAATGCTTAAGGAACTAAATTCTGTTTTAGTTTCAATATTAATATTTTTTTGTATTTGTACAAGTTAAAAATTATTAAAAGGAACAGCTAAAATAGTTTTAAAACTCACATATGAAGTTTACTCCTCAATGATTCCATGTGGTTTGTTTTGAAGGCTGCGTGTGTGAGTTTTAAAACTATTTCAGATGTTCCTTTTAATAATTTTTAAACATGTAGGAAATAGTATTGAAAATAATGTAAACATAAAAATTAATGAGACATCTTTAGTTTCCTAAGTGTTATTGTTTATTGCATTGAAAACAAGAAAGTGAATGTAGGAGAATATACCTGCTGAAATACAAATGCGCTTCTTCAGTTACCGTTTTGAGGTAAGTATATGAAGGTGGGCTCGAAGTTTTGACTTCATTCCAGTCTTTGAGGTAAGAGATGGAAAATCAATATAAAAATAAAAAGAAGACCAGAACATGAGCCTTTGCTGGGAAGGTCAAGTTGTCTGCTTTTTAGATTCATGAAACACTTGTGCTTGCTGATTTTCTGAGAGAAAGAAGATAATAAATTCTTAATATTACTTTGAAAATCTGAAAAAAAAATGCGAACTCATATCCAGAGGAAAGCTGGGTGGAGCAGTCAAACATTTCTCCTACATGACAACACTAGGCCTCACACCAGTGCAGCCAGTGTCGAGTATCTTGGGCTTACTGTGTGCTGCTGTATCCTCTGAATAGCCCAGATCTCTCTCCTAGCGATTTGTTCCCAAAACTAAAAGAATACTTGAGGGGCTTTCATTTTTCATTTCTTCTGATGAAAAAGTGAAGTCAGCAGTATACTAGTAGCTTTCAGAAACAAATCCTGAATTTTTAAAGAATGGACTTCAAAAACTATTGACACATTAGAAAAAAATGTATTGAAAGTAGGAGATGATTATATATGTGGAGAAGTAATAACACAGCTTTCTAATTAAAGAATCAAGATAGATTTCTGTTTTTGTACCTACATAAACAGAGTTTTTGTTCCTTTTTCTGTTTTTCCCCCAAGTAATTTCCTATTAATTTGATTTACTGTTTCACCCTTTCCTTCTAGTTTTGGACCTTAAAAATTTAATGTTTACAATTTCTTTATGGTTTTTTTATGGCCCATTACATGAAAATGGAAGATCACAGATGTTATCCCTTACCTTTCTCGAAGTCGTTTGGTTTGCCATATCTGAAAAGCCAGTGGCTCTTGGGTAGCTGGTGCGCTTCCAGAGTGCTGTGGTAAGGAAGCAAAAAATTTAGTATGCATGAACTAAAAGCTGAAGAAAAGTAAATCTGATTGGTATGAAAAAAAAATTAAGCTGTGATTTCCTTGAAAATTAAAAAAAAACCTGAGTGCATGAAAATTCCATTTCTGTTTTCCAAATTGAATAATAAGGAAAACATTTTATGGGTTTTGTAGAAGTAATTTGTACATATTTGGTGATGAAATTCTCAAACTCTAACTTAGTTCATCATCAGCTGGCAACTAATAATTTCTCATGGTGATGTTAAAATCAGTAGCAAAGTCAGCAGTAGCTTCTTATTGTGTAACTTAACATTGGTATCAAGGTGATGATACAGTTGTTAAATAACTTACTGTTAATATATGAGAAGAGTGTAGATTGTGTTCATTTTTTTTAACTTCTATCATCACATTTCTCCCCCCCCTCTCAATATATGTTAATGATCAAATCTTTATACTTTGACTACTTAATGATGATACTCTACAAGTCTAGTTAATTGTGTGTATTACATTATTCCTTTACAATGTTTGATCTTGCATGCACTTGAAGAATTGAAAAACTCATAAAAAAAGTTGTTGAGTAGGGCTTGAATTTGTTTTACCAAATTGTAGATGAACCATGTACAGAGCATTATTTAGGCCTACTTTCTTTCATAATGTCTGGGTGCAGAGTTAGTGTGTGTGATAGCTGCAAGCAAGTGTGTTAGTGATAAAAGCCAATATCAGGGTAAAACAGATATCAAATCTGATTTTCAAAAAACATGTTGGGTCTATTTAATTCACATGTACTCTGTGTATTTTCATATGAAATAAGAAACAAAAAACTTGAAGTGTTCCATTGCAGTGGCTTCAGACCAAGGGCAAAAACTAAGAAAATGTTGAACAGAATAAGTTGTGTGAAATTGCCCTATAGGGAGCAATTTATATGTCAGATGTAGAAAATCTTGCAGTATCCTATAAAAAGTGGAGAAACCTAAGAGATCTTTTCTGATTTAATTTTATTCATTTTGGTAGGTCTTTTGTGTTTTATCTGTGCCCCCTTTTTTCAGCCAGGGCAATTATTTTTCTCACTAGCCAGCTATGCAAAATCCAGTAGTTGCAATTTAGTTTCTAGCATTTCTACAGCATGTTAACTTTATTACTGATGTCTAAATCACAGAAAGTCTTTTTATGACATCCCGAAACTTTTAAGTTATTTGAGAAAAAATGCAAGCTTCATCAGCGTATGTTATTGGTATATTACAGCTGTACATAGAAAGTGCCTTTGTTCATGTGTCATTTTGCATAAGTACTTTGAAAGTAAGTAGTGAAAAATACATAAGAAACATGGCACAGTATTTCACAATGCAAGATATAATGTTCCTAGTAATTGAATGCATATTTTACATATGCCTACAAATATTTTTTTTTTTTTTTTAATGAAAAAGAGTAGAACCCTGCTTGTCCAATTTGGCTGCTAATCTAGGGATGTCCTCAAAAAAGTACTTTCCTAGTATTTACTCTCGCTGTAAAGGAAAAGTAAATAAATAAATAGTAATATGACTTGAAAAAAAGTCAGTGGGTAACTTTTTCAGTTTGGAAATTGTTACCCCAAAGTAAATCATATATGCTATTCTCGATATAATGAGATAAAAACATGTTAAAATGTATTACAACGTTTGTTAAGTTCCATTTTGTAACATCATCACTATCACTTGACCAGGAATTTGAAATGAAAGAACTTGGTAAACTTACAACACAATAATTGAAATATATATATATATTTTTTAAATGTACTAGAAAGTAATAGCTGTGAACCAACAACAAAATAATGAACATCAAAACATTAAAATATCACAATATAAGAAGACACAAGTCACCAAAACCTCATCTGGACTTCTTGAATTGTCTGTCAAATATTAAACCTTAATAAAATACAATGAACTTACTTTAAGTTATTACGAACTCCAATCTAGAACATAAACTTTAATTTCATAACAGCGATCCTCGTTTGGCAACCAAGTTTGTATGTTTACCATACAAACTTAGTTGCCACAACAACCCATGTTCCTAGTAATTCTTGATTATGTTACATCTCCTTTCCTTTCTAAACAATCAAGAATACTCACATATACAACTAGTTTAACACATAATGTCTTAGTGTACATTTATTCTGCAGCCTCGCTGCTGGCACATAGATGCTCGCTCAGGCACCTCGCTGCTTGCATGTAGCTGCGATGCTCATCATGGAGCATTTACGCTGCAGCTGTTCATATCGCTTTTATTATTATAGGATTCACGAGTGTATCTCTTATTATTATTGAACAGACTTTACCAGTGTTATGGCAAGTTTTACAACCACTGCATATGAAGCCACTAACTAAAGAAGAATTCAAAGAAATTGCTGATGTGTTTTACAAAAAATGGGAATTCCTTAACTGTCCGGGTTCTATCGATGGAAAGCACATCCGAATACCCCCCTCCCTCAATGGTCAGGCTCCATGTTCTTTAATTATAAAAGCTACTTTTCAATAGTTCTTCTGGCCGTCAGTGATGCACACTGTAAATTTATTTTCATTGAGGTCAAGGCCTATGGAAAACAAAGTGATGGGGGCACTTTAGAAAATCTGCCTTGTATGACAGAATGAAAAAGGGTGTGCTTAACATTCCTGAAGATAACTTCCTACCAAGTACTGACATCCAAGCCCCATTTGTGTTCATAGGTGATGAAGCCTATCCCTTACTGAGACACATGATGAAGCCTTATGCTAGGAAAACTCTTGATCAATCCAAGGAGAAGTTAAAAAAAAAATAAAAGTTCAAATCACAGGAAAACTTTACAAATAAAACGTGTTTCTATAAAAACACAACACGGTTTTTAAAGATACGAGAGAGATGACTGCGTAGTTTTGCAGTCGGTTGGGAAAGTGGGTCAATGGACGGGAAGAGTGGCCTTGAAGGAACCAATCACAGCGTAAGTTTGAGGATGCCTGGCGATGGTTGAGGTTCGAAAAACAAACCAGTTTGATATCATCGCTGTGGCGATGATCACAGCAAGCAGCACAGATAGTATTGCTGCTCCACGATAAGTGAGCCTGTAAAGATGTATGGTTTTGTTTCATTATTGCCAGGCATCTATATGCACAGCTCGTCGATGTGCCAGCAGCAAGGCTGAGCATAAACATCTCCTTAAATAAGTTGGTGGTCTTGTTTATCATTTTGGGCTGTGCACACCAGTCTCCTTTAAGGACAAGGAAGACTTGACCTGTCCACACCAGTCTTTTCTAATGATGACACAGGAAGACTGTCACCCGTTGAACTTTTAAATTGTACAGCTCCCCCCCCCCCAGCATCTCCTCTGCCTGACTCTCCTCTTGTCTCAGGTCTGTAGAACTGACTGTTATTTGTTTCACCACTGGGCTCT
This sequence comes from Macrothele yani, assembly GCA_039090855.1. Classification (NCBI taxonomy): domain Eukaryota; kingdom Metazoa; phylum Arthropoda; class Arachnida; order Araneae; family Macrothelidae; genus Macrothele; species Macrothele yani. The sequence continues at coordinate 24,850,205 of CM077027.1, read as the reverse complement.
TCTGTCTCGAAGTCCCTAGATAGCATATTCCGGGCTGGATTGTAAGACTTTCTTAAGTGGATTCTGTTTCTGTACACAACAGCACCATTGGCCTTCTTAACTGGTTAAGACCTAGGACTAGAATCCACTCCAACAACTGTTGATGGCTGCCATGAAGCACAGTGTTTAAGTTCCTTATAAGCACACTGTCTCCTTCCTTTAATGGAGGAAGCGGTTTAGAGCGCTTATCATAGTAATGCTTCTGTTTTCGTTGTCTTGGTCTTAATCTTTCTTCAATGTCTTCAAATAGTTGTGCATTTAATAGTTTTGCCTTTATCAGCAATTTGGTTCTGAATCAGCGACCAAAGACCAGCTGAGCAGGAGAGAGTGTGATTCCTGCTATTGGTGTATTTCAGTACTCCATCAGACCAATATAATAGTCCCTGTTGTCTGCCGTGGCCTTTTTGTAAATTTGTTTCACAATATGCACTCCCTTCTCTGCCATGCCATTACTCCTAGAATATCTTGGACTTGAATATATGCACTCAATATCCCATGATTTTGCAAACGCCATAAACTCCCAACTGTTAAAAGGCTTATTACCAGAGACTAACATTTCTGGAACTCCAAACCTAGAAAAGACAGCTTTTAATTTGCTTATCACTTCTTGAGTTGTCTTTGTTTTCAGACTGCAGACCTCTGTCTACTTTGAATAGTAATATATTAGGACCAAATAAGGGACATTTTGAAACTCCATAAGGTCAACAGCAACTTTCTGAAATGGTCTTTGAGGAACTAAAGGTTTTTTGGTATTGCTAGATTGGAATCTCTCACACACTTAGATACAGCTTGATCAATCTCGAAATTCATTCTGGGCCAGTACATAATTTCCCTTGCTCTTAGTTTGCACTTTTCCATTCCAAGGTGTGACTCATGTATTAGCAGTAACATATCTTTCCCTAAATCCCTGGGTACCACCAATTTGTCACCAAAGAATATCAGACCATCCTCAAGCTATAAGTCCTTTTGTAATTTGTAATACTGCTTTAAATCCCATTCTCAGCTTTAAAGTACTTAAACCACCCTTTTGTACAATATTCCATGACTACTTTTAGTACTTTATCCTCTTTGGTAACTCGTCTAAATTGTGTCCTTCTTTCATCACTCGTTGACAGGTAGGTACTTGGACGCACTGTGTATCACATTCTGCAACTTTGGATTGCTGTGGGTCTCTTCACCACTTAGAAATGCCCTTGATAGTGTATCGGCTATGTACATCTTACAGCCTGGTACATATTGCACAACAAAGTGTATTTCATCAGTTTTAGCATCATACGTTGCAGTCTTGCTGTGACTTTAAGCAGCGGTTTTCTCACAATGGACTCCAACGGTTTATGATCTTACTGCACTGTTACTTTCCTGCCATAAACAAAATAATGGAATTCTACGAAGGCAAAAATTATGGCTAATAACTCCTTTTCAATTTGTGCAAAGTTTTGCTCGTTTTCAGTCAATGCTCTTGACACAAATGAAACTGGATGTCCCTCTTGCAAGAGACATGCACCCACTCCATCTCTAGAGCTATCACATTGTATTATGATGTTCTTTGAACTATCAAACACTTTTAAAACTGGTGTTAAGCTCAAATGGTGTTTTAATTCTTTTAAGGCCTTCTCATGTTCCCAGTCCCATTTGAATTCCTGGCTTTTCTTAGTCAAAGCTCTCAATGGGAAAGTGATTCTGGACAAATTAGGTATAAACTTAGACACATAATTCATCACTCCTAGTAGTCTTCTGACATCTGTTTTATCCTTTGGAATTGGCATTTCTTCAACGGCCTTTACATGTTGTGGATCTATTTTGATACCATCTTTAGATATGATTTGTCCTACATATTTAACTTCATTTATTGTGTACTGAAATTTTGCACTATTCAACTTACATTTTATTTTCTAGCCCTTTTTAGCACTTAAGTCAAAAGTTTATCATGTTCTTCTTCATCAATGCCTGAGACAATAATATCATCCATATAAATTTCTGCCCCTGGTAAATCCCCAAAGATTTTTAGATTTCTTTTTTGAAAGACCTCTGGTGCTGAATAGATTCCATACGGTATCCTGTTAAAATGGAATCTACCAAAGAGAGAGTTAAAAATACACAAATTTGCACTATATTCATCTAAAGGAACTTGCCAAACCCCTTCCTTCAAATCTAATACTGAAAAAACTATTTTTCCATTTAGCCTGCTTACTATATCTTCTATGGGGGGTATGGCATAATGTTCTCTCTTTATTACCTGATTTAAATCTCTTGGGTCCAGACACAACCTAAGATTTCCATCTGGCTTCTCCACTATAACCAAATTTTGTACCCAGTTAGTGGGTTTGTCTACTTTAGAGATAATGTTCTTTTCTTCCAACTATGAAGTAACTGTCTTAATTTATTATGTAGTACTTGAGGCACTCTTCTTGGAGGATTTATCACTGGCACAGTACCAGAGTTCACTTCTATGTGATAAAAACACCAAACATCTTCCCTGGACCCTTAAAAACATCAGCATAATTATCAATCATAGCTTTTTTACTTAAAGTAGATTTAATGTGATCAACTCTCTTGATCAGATTTAAGCTGTAAGCAAGCTTTTAATCCTAATATTGGCTTAGAATCTTGTTGCAGCACATTAAACATTATTCTCTGTTGTTTAACCTTCTTTAAGAAAGGAGCATTTAAGAACTACAGAAAGGAGCATTTAAGAACTACTAAAGGAGCATTTAAGAACTACTAAAGGAGCATTTAAGAACTACTTTCCCTTTTGGTTTTATCTTAAAATTTCTGTATGTGGTTAATATTGTAAACATATGCTGGAGTTCTGGTCTTTGGAACTTCACCTGAGAACAAATTTCCTCAAACGTTTCTAGAGGCAGAATGTTTTTTTCAACTCTTGTGTCTAATTTAAACTCTACTTCACAGTTTTTAATCCATATGTTTTTATTCCACGACTTCTCACGAATTTTACTGTCAGCTTCAACTTTATCTACACATGGGTTCTGTATAGTATCCACTTATAAAATAGGTTCTTCTTTAATTTCCTTCTGTACTTCATAAACCCTTCTTCCAGATTTTACTTTAACTTTATACCTTACAACAAAATGATTTAACCCTTTGCATTTATTACAAATTTTTCCAAATGCAAAACACTCTCCTACCTTATGCTTTCTACCACACTTTTTGCAAAGATATGGCTCCATTACACTGCTACTTTTAAAAACTACATTTGGCTTAATACTTCTTTTCATGAACGTTTTCCCAGCTGTTTTATTTTTAATTATGTTCACAGCTTCATTTTGTTATTTCATATTTTTAATCTGTTCTTTACTCACCTCAGCAGCCCTTACCTGTTCCACCGCTTTTTGAAGTGTAAGATCCGGTTCACGAAGAAGCCTTTCTTGAAGAAGTGTATCAATCAAACCCAGGACTACATGGTCACTTATTAACCCTTCTTGTTGAGTTCCAAACTCACAAGTTTTAGCTAAGGTTTTGAGTTTCATAAGGTATTGATCGAATGGTTGTCCTTCCTGTTGTATACACTTGAAGAATTTAAATTGTTCGAAAACAACATTTTTCCATGGTTAACAATATGATTCAAACTTATCGATGGCTTTGGTAAAATAATCAGCCGCCTCTGGGTCTAAGTCGAATGTATTAAATATTTCCACTCCAACATCACCGATAAGATTTAATAAAATGGCGACTTTCATTTTATCAGGTTTTTTTATTTTCTCTGCAGCCAAGAGAAAATTTTCTAACTTCTGTCTCCACTTCTTCCATTTCTCGGCAACATTGCCCAAAAATTGTAATTCTTTTGGAGTATGAAACCTATCCATTATGATTCTGACACCATGTCAAATATTAAGCCTTAATAAAATACAATGAACTTACTTTAAGTTATTACGAACTGCAATCTAGAACATAAACTTTAATTTCATAACAAAGATCCCTGTTCACTTCTTATCAACACCGCCATTGCCATACAAACCCGGTTACCACAACAACCCACTTTCCTAGTAATTCTTGATAATGTTACACCGTCCAATACATTTCAGCAAATAATGGTTGCCATTATCAGGGTCACAGAGTGTTCCATTGTTTCCGCAGTCTACGAGGGTTATGCCACATACCTCGAATTTCCGATCTCAGCCGTTATTTGTTTCAATTATGTCATCTTATTGCCATGTTGCCACTCTCTTCTGGGGAACCGAAAAATCTTGATCTGTAAAAATTCTGGTTTAGTTGATAACTAAACCGGAATTTCCGCACATAACAAGATTTTTGGGTTCCCCGGAAGAGAGAGTGGCAGCATCACAATACAGTGATGTAATTGAAACAGATAATGGCTAAGATTGAGAATTCTAGGTATGTGGCATAACCCTCATAGACTGCGGAAACAACGGAACACTCTGTGTTCTTGATGATGGTAACCATTAGTTGCTGAAATGCCTTGAACAGTACAAGCAAGAAGTCCAGATGAGGTTTTGGAAACTTGTGCTTTCTTATATTGTGATATTTTAGCATTTTGATGTTCGTTATTTCGCTGTTGGTTCATGGCTATTACTTTCTAGTACATCTCAGAAAAAAAAAATTCAATTTGCTGTGTTATAAGTTTACCGAGTTCTTTCATTTTAAATTCCTGGTCAAGTGCTAGTTTAACTTCTTGTTCATCTGGAGATGATATCTTTGACTTGGTTGTTGGCTAATACTTTCAACTCTGAATATTCGTTGTTCAACATAGTGAGAAATTATCCTGCCAACCATGGAATGGCCTAGCAGTGATTTCATTGTTGTTGCAGATTGAGTGATTCCTATAATCCTTTTAGCATAATAATTCATAGTGTGTCATTTATAATTCCATTATTGTAGATACTTTTGACTTTGTGAACAAAGTGAAATTGTCCCGTCAGTGGCCAAGTCCGACTTTTGATACAGCCTAAAGGGACTTTGCAATTTCATGTTTAAGTTCTTGTATATATTTTTGATATTTAACAGTTGAAAAGTGTATTGGTTGCCAAAATAATAATAATAATAATAATAATAACATGGAAAAAGTTTTAACTGTTAAGCCATTCTTTATGTTTTTGATTTTGTGTATGTTATATGGCTACCTGACTGATGTATTTATTAGATCAATTACTTTTAACAGGGCTTTGTTTCATCTTGTGGGTGGAAATGAAATTGTGGGTCAGAATTTGCTACTTACAACATGCATGAACCTATCACATATTCTATTTTATATATATGTAAAAATTTGAATTGTTAATATTAAAATGGTTATTTCATGATTTCATGTGTTATTCTTCAAAACTAGATAGTTCTAGTGCTTGATCCTGTGCAGTACTAATTGCTATAAATACACTACTACCGGTTACAATGTGGGTTTGCGAGGTAGGAATCCAACCAGCATTATAAGACAACCACACTATAACCGATAGCTACAATAACATAGTGTCAGGCACAGGAAACAGAAAAGACCACAGTACATGGAATCCATGGCATAAGTTACTTTTATATCCTGGGAGCACTGTACATTTTTGTGCAGAAATATGTTACTTCTAAAGGTGCTGAGCTTTGAATATGTCTTTTTCCAGACTGATATTGCTGTTATGCATAGCTGTTATAAGGTCTGTCCTAAAATGATTCAGTAGTAGTGAAAAATACATAAGTAATATGGCACAGTATTTCACAAAGCATATAATGTTCCCAGTAATTGAATTCATATTTTACATGTAGGTTACAAATACGATTAAAGATGTGTGTGCATATTACAGATTAGCCTGGGCTATAACAAAAAGCCCGGAAATGGGTCCGGGCCTGGGTGGGCTCACATATCAAATCTTTGACACAAAAAAAAGCAACAACCCCAGGGTCAAGTTAATTTTCCCTTTCACTTTTTAATTAATCTAAGTTAACAACACTACGGACAAATTAACTAACTCAATGGGAAACACACAACTGAATGGTTAGGCTATAGTATCTTGTTCTTTGTCTTAAATTCTTAATTATTGCTTATTGCATTCTTGTGTGCATTTTTGTAACTCAGAATTTTGGCTGGGTGTTTTCTTTAAGTAACAGCTATGTATTATTTCCCAGATCTGATGAAAACTGATAGTATAAAGTTTTCTGGCACCAGAAATTTAAAGTTCTGTTAGCTACAATTTGAAAAATGGAAATGTTTGGTCATTTGGTGAAAACGTGAAGGTAAGCCGAGGCCGAGGTAAACAAATTACCTTGATAAACTTGGGGAACAAAAAGAACATTTTGATACCTGAACATGATGCACATAATAATAATTCTTTCTTTCTCTTTTTTTTTTTTTTTTTGGGGGGGGGAGAGGGAGGATTCAACATTAACAGGAGACTCTAACATTCTTACCTGATGATAAAACATAAATTGGGGTAAAACAATATGTTTCATTTTTCTTTATTCACATAGGGAAAATTAGCACAAATGCTGAAACTTGGGACGGGTCCGGACCAACCATAAGTAATATCATAAAGAGCCTGAGCTTTAAATATCCGGGTCCCGGGTCTGGCTCGGTCTTTAATTAAAGGAGCCCATGCTTATCTCTAGTGCATGTGTGTGTGTGTGTGTGTGTGTAGTAATATGCAACTGAAATGATCTAATTAACAGATCTTTTAAACTGTGGGATTAATAGCATGTGATGATGGTGTCAAATAAGTGGCACAGTTTGCTAGCTTCATGAGGTAACTGAACAGCTACTGCTGACTGTGAAGAAGCAAAAAGTGACAAATCATACAGAAATTGGCAGTCAGAACAATTTATCAGAAGACAGTTAAATTGTTCTCATCATGTGCTTTCAGATTGAATGAATCTGGAGGAATGGTATGACCACAAATAAAGATTATAATAAAGTCTTCATTTGCAATTTTAAAGTTTAATAACTTCTGTTTTATAGGAGATAAAAGCAACCTGTAAAATGTTTCAGTAAGGTAATTTATTCAAGTTTTAGTATATTTAATCTTAGGATTGATGTCTCAATGTGTCTGCCATCATACAGATACAAGTAATTTTGAAGTTCCACAAACACATTGCTTCATTTAGGAGGTGAATTTGTGGTTAGGATGTGGTAAGCTTATGCCTCATCCTAACTGATTTTCAACTCTTCTCACGTTATGTATCTCCCACTTTTTGTTCTCACGATTTTTCACACAGACTATTTTGGGTACCTTTTTGTTTTTTCCAAGCAATAAACAGTTTTTCCATGAAGAAAAAAAAAATATTTTTCATAGTTCATGGGAATTCAGCAAAATTTTCATAGCAAATAGATTATAAACTCTGAATTTGCTTGTAGCTTTTACCAGTCATCCATGTAACTTCTCCAAGAAGATTTCATCGCCCTGGTGCGGGAGTCAAACCTGCATCTCCAATTTTAGTTGCTTAAACTTCACTATTCTGGGTGGTGTAATGGATAGCATACTTGAATTGAATTCGAGAAATGTGGGTTCTATTTCCGCTCTAGGGTGATAAAATTTTCAAGTTTTCTGAGAAAAGTTACATGGATAACCAGGAAGAGCTACAGGCTAATTCAGAGTTTGTAATCAATTTGCCATGAATATTCTGAACAGTAAAATTAAATTTTGATTCCTTCCATATCTCTGCTTCTAAAAGTCCGAGTTGAAAAATTCTTTGGCGCAGTGGTCTATGCGATGGCCTCTGATCATTCGTCCAAAAGGGGTCTGGGTTCGAATCCCGGTGAGGCATGGATGTTGTGCTTGTCTTACAGCACTGGCTCTCTCTCTCTTCCCTGGAACCAGTGACCCTAAATTAGGGACGGGCGACTGCTTATAGCCCATTGATTTACTCACGGTGGTCGTTAAAACTCCAATCACATCACATCACACTCACAAAAATTTCTTTAGGCAACAGATAAAGCTCCTGGTGGGAAATGTTCTTCATTTACGCTGATGAGCCATTACATTATGACCACCCCCCAGCCTAGAGAAATGAGCACACCTGAAGACTGAACAATGGTGCAGGTGAAGTTCACAGAGCAGTATATATACAACCCGATGACCAGCTTTCGGTTAGTAGTGTTCAGAATCAGAATGGGAAAAGCTGCCGATTTATCGGAGTTTTATAAAGGACAAATTGTGATGGCATAGCGCCTCAGAACTACGATCTTGGAAACGGCACAGTTTGTGGATATGCAGTTCATTGATGCCGGAAGGGAGCGGAGACTGTTGCACAATTGTTTACAGCAACCACAGCGTAACAAATCACCCACAGCTACAACAGTGGTGATCAGGGCAGTGTGTCGCAGCACACAGTTTATTGCAGCCTTCTGCGCATGGGCCTGAGTAGCTAAAAACCCAGCTGGGTCTCCATGCTCACTGCACATCATCGCCAACAACGCATGAAATGTGCCCAAGGTCATCAAGATTCTGATTGGACCATAGATGATTGGAAGAAAGTGGCCTGGTCTGACGAACCAAGATTCCTGGTGCATCACGTAGCCGGCCAAGCGCGGGTATGCCGATTACCAACTGAGGCTATGGCACCTGAATGCTTTGTTGGGCAGAAAAAGGCTGGTGGCGGCAGTGATATGCTGTGGGTGATGTTTTCTTGGGACACTAGGCCCCAATAGCACAATCCTTGACAGCTGTCAGGTATCTGAACGTCATTTCAGACCAAGTTCACCCATTCATGGCAACTGTGTTCCCTGCTGGTGATGGCCATTACCAGCTGTGTTCCCTGCTGGTGATGGCCATTACCAACACGATAATGTGCTATGCCACACTACCAAAATCGTCAAGAAGTGGTTCAAGGCACATGTTTGTGACTTTCTCGTAATGCCCTGGCCTCTGAATTCACCTGACATGAACCCAATTAAACATTTGTGGTTAGGCTTGGGAAAGCGGGTTCACACTAAATCACCACCACCTCGAAATGTACTGGAACTGGAGGACCTGCTGTTGACGTTATGGTACCAGATACCCAAGGATGCCTTACACCACCTCATCTAATCGATGCCTCGCCAAGTGGCTGCTGTTTTGTAGACTAAGGGGGGTCCTACAGCTTATTAGGTAAGTGGTCATAATGTAATATCTCATTGGTGTAATTTCTAATTTTTGGTTAAGAATGGTTTGCCATTCTTAACCAAAAATTAAGGTGTAAGTGTGTATTTCTAGGTGTAAGTGTGTATTTCTATTCCTGGTGTATTTTCCACAATATCTGCATTTGTGAAAACTCAATAATACATGTATGGGAAACTTACCTTTGTCACAGAGTTTCCAAATCCCATTCTAAATTATACTTTTCATGCACATGTAAACTAGGCTTAGGCTCCCTGCAGTAAGATATGCTTACCTGATATACATATTTGCTATATCCACTCCCATATACACAAAGAACATAAACTATTAACTCTTTAACCCTAACTATTTATAACAAAGCACTTCAGTTATCAAAATTTGCCCTAAAAATATTGTTATAAGTATTAGAGGTCATGATAAAGTAAAGGTCAGGTATATGTGAAATTCCCATTCGAAATAATCCACCTATGTCTTACATAGGTAGTACAAAAATTGGTAATATCCTAACACAGACGACTTTGAAATCCATCAGGAGATGTGGCGGAGACTGAGGTCAGACATGACAGCTATCTTTGCTGACGGCCGTCGACTCTTGGACCTCTTACTGGCGCATCTGCAAATTGCGTTTTTAACAGTAACCTAAGAAACATAGCCAGGATTAAACCTATTTTTCTCTTTTAAACATAGTACAAAGAGCTATAATACAGTAATACTAAAGGCAGCGTGTACCATAAAATACATGCATGCTGATTATGAAAACCTTAAGTTGAAAAGTAGCTTTATTTTCTCTAGTTGCCTCACTGTTTTTCCTGCTGTCAAGGTAATAACATTTAATATTTTTTTTGTTATTAGCCCAGGGTCCAGTCTGACAGTGTGCTTCAGATAGCACTTGTCCTAAGCTTTAAAATAAGTTTTATTACATTTCTGCATCTCCATTAGTTCTGGAGATAGGCCCTTTCTTAGTGTCAGCTCATTTGCATACACTGGCACCTTGGTTTTCTTCATTCGGGCCCTCACTCATTTTCTTGCTGCAGGCGTAATATCCAATTTTCTGAATTGCATAAATAAATGGATATGTGCACTTTAGGCTTAAAAACGCAATTTGTGGATGGGCCCCTTAAAAGTCCCTGAGTCAACGGTCATCAGAGAATGAAGCTGCTGGTACTGCCAGCTATCTACGCTGTGAAGCTTTGCTGCATCTCCCAGTGGATTTTAAAAGTTTTTTGTATTACAACATTACCAAAAAGCAAACTTAAACATCATTTGCATCTACATTCGAGGAATTGGCAAAAAAAAAAAAAAAAAAAAATAAAAACAGGCCAAGACAAGACAGCTTTCATACGTTATTGTATCAAAAATTGTGTTTATCCAAAATTTGACCAAATAAAAATTTTAAAAAGCTACAAATCTGGAAAGCACTTAAGACTGACTAAAGCAATATTAATAAAATAAAAATAGACTCTGTAACTGTAATGATCCTAATATACTCTCGACTCATTGGAAAGATTTAATATAGTTGGAAGAAAAAAGGAGGTAAAACAAATGAACACTAGTAATTAATGACACATACCACAATTTCCAGTAGATGGCGTAGATTAGCAATGGCTTTAGAAGTTCTCTGTGAAACTTACCTTGACAACATGGCTGACACACGGCTGAATGGGGGACCGAAACGTAGTTGTAGGGTTCATCTTCTGCGATAGATGGCACAAATAATCGCTCTGTAGGTGTCTGGTGTCTTTCAAGTTTTGGGTAACTGCCAAAGACGCAATAGCCATACCCATAAGGATCTGGCTCAGCGAATTATCTGCATCCTCGCAATCTTCAGATTGGGAGGAGTGCGGTCTCTTGATTCACGGGCAAATTTAGACTTGGCCCTGCGTTTGTTAACCATCTAATGGCAATGCACAACTTTTTTTTTTGCATTTCCCTGTTGCATGATTGCATGTATTTTCTGAGTTTAGGAAGTGTCCGCAGAAAATTGGCCATATTCACTTTTGGAGGAAATTGTGCTTTCAGTTGCGGTACAAATTGTCTTGCCTATCCCAATAAGTACAATTAGATTTTGCACAATTATACGACTTTGAAAAACAATTTAACAGACCCTAGCCTCAGAATTATCTTTTTGCTGTCCCGGTGGCGCAGTGGTCTAAGTGATGGCTTCTGATCATTCGTCCAAAAGGGGTCCGAATTCAAATTCCGGTGAGGCATGGATGTTGTGTTTGTCTTACGGCACTGGCTCTCTCCCTTCCTTGGAACTAGTGACCCTAAATTAGGAACGGGCGACTGCTTATAGCCCATTGAGTTGCTCACGGTGGTCATTAAACCTCCAATCGAAAAAAATTTATATATTTTTAGGAATATTTATCTCACTATTTTCATGTTGGAAACGCTTTTCGTAACTACTGAAGATTATATAATGAGTCCTGTTTTGAAGTTTGGAAATCAGTAATAAATCGTTAGACTCTAGGGCCATTTGGGATTTATTAGATAATTGTATCCCATTCATCTTATATTCATTGGTGCACATAGCTAACAAAGAAAAATTAAATTTAATGTGTAAAATTTTAAATCTAAGTCCTTAGGCTTAGCTCTTTTTAGAAATTTTTAATGCCACTCTTTTCACATTCGACAAGGTTTACATAGCCAGCAATTCAAATTATGTCTCACTTTTGCAAAGGCACAAAAACATAATTGTAAAGTCCAAGCCAAGGTCCTGATAATTAATGACTTGTGCCTGAGTAGAAGGGCAGCTTTATAAAAGTTACTAGCTCCGTAAACCTTACTAAATAATTGCTGACCGTAAACAAAAAAAGAAGATAAGGCTGAAAAAGAACTGATTCTTCCAAATTTCACTCAAATGAGCCCAATAGTTTAGGCTGACCAACGGACGAAATAACACAAGTACTCCACAAAATAATATTTGCTATTACTACATAAAGAACCTTCCCCAAAATAATACATTTTTAAATTAGTGATTTATTTAAGTGACCAACACTGCTTTATCAACTTCCATGTGCACAAGTTTTATAGGTTATTATTAAAGTTCTTCAAAAATAGAATTTCACATCAGAATTTTCTTATTTAATTATTAACAGCGTTTATTCTTCCCTAGTTAGGTTTGATATTATGCCTAGTTGCAACTCTTAGGGAAGAAAAATACATATTGCAAAGAAATCAGTAAATGTACTTGCGGTATTAAATTTGCACTTCATTAATCATTTTCTAATGCGGATTGCCGATTTGTCTTATTTATCTTAGTTATTTAGTTCATCATCAGCAACCATGGGACAAACGCCTATAGGAGCCGGCCACCAGATGGCAGCAGATTGCAATCGTCTGGTATTTTTACTACCAGTGGATTGACACTCATCTGGTAAACCCTGTCAGGGAACGGGGACCAGAGACTAAGTGTGTCCAGGGCCGACTTCAGAGGGAACCACCCACGCATTTGCGTCCCCACACCTGTGGTGTCTGCGTAAAACCCAGGAAAAATTGCAAACTAGATGGCCGGCAGGACTGGGTTTGAACACCCATCAGAAACGCCAGCCTCCCACACTAGGCACAGTGCGTTAGCCAACTGCACTGTGCCGGTGGTAGTTATTTAGTTACTGTCTTTCTAATCTAGCAGTTCTGTTTCCTAGTTATCGCTCTTTGTATAGCAGCCCTATATCTGTGCAGAACAACTTTATGGGTCTCAAACTGCAATATTTTCAGTCCCCTGTGGTCGGTTCTTCAGTGGAAACTTTTCCGATCCCAGGATTTTCAAGATGTAAATCACACTGAATGAAGGTGTTCTTAGACTCTACATATATACTTTAATAATTAATCATAGGCCAAAAACTATAAATGCCCATTCAGTCAGTCAGTGTGGGTATACAAATAACATTAGACAGCAGGGTGAATATTGTACATAAGACTGTGTATAAGACACAATAACATAATATACTTTGTTTGTGTACTGCAGCCAAACGTGACTTTTTCGTTTCCGAAGAGAAGATAATAATATTGATATCCATACCTGTTAGTACAAACAAGAAAAATAGTTTTCTGTTAAGCACATGAAAATGAAGATGTGGATATGTCATCTGTTTTAAAATCAAAAACAATTTGTTGTTAAATCATAAAATTCCCAGTAAACTTCCACTATTATGAGTTAAGGAGTTGTTCTCGTGTTTTATTTCTCTTTTTGTTATTAATTTCTGGAACAGTGCACAAATTCATATCACACCACCAGGATTTTTTTTTTCTTTTTTCGAAATGTACATTTCCCTCGCCATTGTGAAGTGCTGAATCCAGAAAAAGTCTTGAATTCAGGGTGTCGAATGAGAACAATGAACAGTAAATGGTACTATGGGTGGGGAAACAAATATTTGCGTTGTAACTCAATATCTTCCGAAACAAAACAACAACTACTACAAAAATAATAAAAAAAAGCTGCCTAAGTTCCTTAGAAACACCATAATTGTCAATGTTTGCATCTACATTCGACCAATTTATACATTTGTTAAGGATTTATCTTATTGTTGTTGGCATCATTTCTATTGTCGTTTACTATGGGAGATGCTAAGTTCACAAGGCTTAAATACCATGCTGATGTCAAAGATTTAGTCATTTGTGCCCATGGAGGTAGGAATAAGAGGAGATGCTGTCTCCAACTCTTCTCATGCTAGCAAAGTGGAGACTTGGTAAACATGTGCTTCTTTTTTCCCATACAAATAAAGTGCACATGGTGTCAATTATAAGTACAAATAATAAAATAATAGATACATCTCAAAATGATATATTTTTTTTTATTGGGGGTTTAACGACCACCGTGAGCAACTCAATGGGCTATAAGCAGTCGCCCGTCCCTAATTTAGGGTCACTGGTTCCAGGGAAGGGAGAGAGCCAGTGCCGTAAGACAAACACAACATCCATGCCACATTTTTAAAAAATTTAGCTGCCACTAGGTAAAGTATGCATTTTACAACACATTAATTACTCTGATGCAACACTTGGTACACATGTGCTTCTTTTTTCCCATACAAATAAAGCGTACATGGAATCAATTATAACTGCAGATAATAGATACATCTCAAAATGATATTTTTAAAAAATTAGCTGCCGCTAGGTAAAGTATGCGTTTCGCAACACATTACTCTGATGCAACACTTGGTACACATGTGCTTCTTTTTTCCTGTACAAATAAAGCGTACATGGCATCAATTATAAGTACAGACAATAGATACATCTCAAAATGATATTTTAAAAAAATTAGGTGCCGCTAGGTAAAGTATGCATTTTACAACACATTAATTACTCTGATGCAACACTTGGTAAACATGTGCTTCTTTTTTCCCATACAAATAAAACATACATGGAATCAATTATACGTACAGATAATAGATACAGCTCAAAATGATATTTTTTTAAAAATTAGCTGCCGCTAGGTAAAGTATGCATTTTACAACAGATTGCTCTGATGCAACACTTGGTAAACATGTGTTTCTTTTTTCCCATACAAAAAAAGCGTACATGGCGTCAATTATAAGTACAGGTAATAGATACATCTCAAAATATTTTTAGGAAAATTAGCTGCCGTTAGGTAAAGTATGTATTTTACAGCACATTAATCTGATGCAACACTTGGTACACATGTACTTCTTTTTCTCGTACAAATAAAGCGTTCATGGCGTCAATTATAAGTGCAGATAATAGATACACTTGAAAATTAAATTTTTAAAAAATCAGCTGCTGGTAGGTAAATTATGCATTTTCCCAACACATTACTCTGACTCAGCACTTGCGACACATGCGCTGCTTCTTCCCGTACCAATAAAGTATACATGTGTTCAATAAATAAGTACACAAAATACATACACCGCAAAATGAAATTTTTAAAATATCAGCTGCTGGTAGCTAAATTATGTGTTTTATAACACGATCAGGAATGCAAAACAATTAAATAATTTTATCATTACTCTGACTAAACACTTGTAACACATGCGCTTCTTTTTACCCATACTAATAAAATATACATACGTTCAATAAGTACAGGTTGCACAGAGTGATTAATGTGTTGTAAAATGCATACTTTACCTAGCAGCAGCTAATTTTTTAAAATATCATTTTGAGATGTATCTATTATCTGTACTTATGACACCATGTATGCTTTATTTGTATGGGAAAAAAGAAGCACATGTTTACCAAGTGTTGAATCAGAGTAATGTGTTGCGAAAATGCATACTTTACCTAGCGGCAGCTATTTTTTTAAAATATCATTTTGAGATGTATCTATTATCTGTACTTATAATTGATTCCATGTGCACTTTATTTGTATGGGAAAAAAGAAGCACATGTGTACCAAGTGTTGCATCAGAGTAATTAATGTGTTGTAAAACGCATATGTTACCTAGTGGCACCTAATTTTTTTAAAATATCATTTTGAGATGTATCTATTGTCTGTACTTATAATTGACACCTTGTACGCTTCATTTGTATGGGAAAAAAGAAGCACATGTGTCACAAGTGTTTAGGCAGAGTAATTATAAAATTATTTCATGGTTTTGCACTACTACTTGTGTTGAAAAATGTATAATTTAACACCAGCTGACTCTCGAAAAATGTAATTTTGCAGTGTACCTTTTAGCAACACTTATTGTTGATGTCCTGTATTCTTTATTGGTGTGGAAAATTGCAGTGCATGTAACATCTATGATCAATGTAGTAATAAAATTGTTTAATAATCAATATGTATCTGTTTTATTATAGAAATAATTTTAAGAGCATTGTCTTTTTTTTCAATCTTTTTTTACTTAATATATATATATTTTTTTACCGATGACTTAGATATTCACAACATAATCGGAAATCAATGTAAGTTATTGCTTCATTTTACTTTGGGATCTAAAGCCTAATGGTGTATGTGCAGAATAAATAGAAACTGGATAGGGGATATAATAGAAACCACCTGACAGCATTGGAGCCTCTAGCTGTATTTTTGAAGTCTGTTTTAAATCATTTTTGATAAGTAAAAATTTGTTTGCAGCTTAAAAAAAACCCCAAAAATAACTTGCAAACAAAAAATAGATTTTTTTATCTAAAAACGTTCGGGCAAGATCATTTTATGCGTCACTTTATTACAATTTTTTTTGTTAAAATGTTAAGCTGCAGCTACATTTCGTTTAGCATGTTTACGTGAAGTTCGTGTCATTTTATTTTTTTAGAGGTAGTATATTTTTTGATTTCCGCAAAAATATAAGGTGTTTCTTTGTTTAAAACGACTTCCAGTTCAGAATTTAAAAGTTGTAAGCAGTTTTATTTTCCCATGGCATTAATTTTGAAGCATTTTGGTACCTATGTATTCAATATCAAGACTGAAAAAGTTGGTGCTTAAAGTGAGAATAAAACTGCTAAAATTTCGTTAAAATAATATTAATTGCTAATGTATATATTTGTTTCACCAAAAGAAAGGACAGGAGGGATACTCAGAAAAGAACAACAAAAACAAATGCTTTAGTAATCAGACCCAGCTGCCCCGGTGGCGCAGTGGTCTAAGGCGTTGGCCTCTGATCATTCGTCCGAAAGCCGCCCCGGTGGCGCAGTGGTCTAAGGCGTTGGCCTCTGATCATTCGTCCGTAAGGGGTCCGGGTTCGAATCCCGGTCAGGCGTGGATGTTGTGTTTGTCTTGCGGCACTGGCTCTCTCCCTTCCCTGGAACCAGTGACCCTAAATTAGGGACGGGCGACTGCTTATAGCCCATTGAGTTGCTCACAGTGGTCGTTAAACCTCCAATCAAAAAATCAGACCCAATGAGACCGAAGGAAACAATCGCAGATCAAAGCTTCGCTTCCTTTCCGTGAGATAGGCTTCCCGTCCCGACTCCCGTGTCCCCTACGCTTTTTGCGCCTGAATGTTAACTTTCCCGCAGAGCATCTACGGCCGCATTACATGGTGGCGCTGCTGTCGGCTGTTTTACGTTATCTCTACAAGAGTTGAACTTCTTCACGCGAAGCGTTTATATTATTTGAGTGACAATTTCTCAAACTGAAGCTGGGGCGCCTGAAACAGCTGACCCCCCCATTGGCTAAAACTTCCCCTAGTAACCAACGGCTTCGCTGGCCATTGGCTAACAGGTTCGCGCCAAAACTGACACTAGAACATATGGCCCTTGGCTTTCCCGAGGAAGCAACCTTTGACCTCGAAGGAAAGGGGGAAATGCCGTAGCCTTCAGCATGCTGCTGAGCTCAAAAGCGTGCCTCTTGCCCAGAGAACCCTCTGCGACACACTCTGAGCGACAACTAAAGTTTACCTAAAATGGCAGATTCTAAAACGCCGCCCCGGTGGCGCAGTGGTCTAAGGCAATGGCCTCTGATCATTCGTCCGAAAGGGGTCCGGGTTCGAATCCCGGTGAGGCATGGGTGTTGTGTTTGTCTTACGGCACTGGCTCTGTCCCTTCCCTGGAACCAGTGACCCTAAATTAGGGATGGGCGACTGCTTATAGCCCATTGAGTTGCTCACGGTGGTCGTTAAACCTCCAATCTAAAAAAAGATTCTAAAAGACAGATTTTTGCTTTTGCACAAATTTACAGAAACGTTTTTTCCTCATTCCATGATTAACAGCGAATAATTTTGTTTTCTGAAAAGGTTGATGGTGACTTCTTTTCCTCGCCTTTTTTTTTTCATTATTTAACTTATTAAAATAAATATAAATCAAGCCAAAAGAAGTTTAATGCCTATTATTCTTTTTTTATTTTCTTTTTTTTTAATTTGTTTGTTTGGTCAGGGCTGAGGAATAAGCGAACATGACCACTATTCCCTCACCTCTCCTCCAAACAAAATTTTGAAACGTGGACTGTCGAGTATTTTCATTCTATGTATTTTATTTATTTATTACTGTTATTTTTATTTTTCGTAAATCCCAGCGAAGTGATCAGTTTACCCAAGATTTACGAACATGAAAATTCTCGTCAGGACACCTTCTCACGAAATTTTTATTAAGTTTTGTCTCGGCTATTCGTGTGAGAATTACGACGTATGCGCTCACGTGGGTTTTTCGCCGCCCCGGTGGCGCAGTGGTCTAAGCGATGGCCTCTGATCATTCGTCCGAACGGGGTCCGGGTTCGAATCCCGGTGAGGCATGGATGTTGTGTTTGTCTTACGGCACTGGCTTTCTCCCTTCCCTGGAACCAGTGACCCTAAATTAGGGACGGGCGACTGCTTTATAGCCCATTGAGTTGCTCACGGTGGTCTTTAAACCTCCAACCCAAAAAAAAAAAAAAAACGTGCGTTTTCGAAAAAAAATCACTTTCAGATTAAGCATACTATATTACGTTTAGTTTTAATCGTTATTAAAAAAAACATGCAAATTAGCAGTTTAATAAATTATATGTAATTGCTAAGCTCCACGTAGAGCAAAAAAAAAGGCAATCGTTTCAACGGAGCATTTTCTTTCTACTCTTGGCCAACTTGCCCATTTTTTGGCAAGTTAGCCTTCCCTGGATTCTTCGTGGAGGAAATAAAACACATGCGTTTAAGTGCACGGAAAGGAAATTAGAAATTTTACAAATCATATATGTAATAGTTGAGCTCCATAATTGGCAAAAGAAGGAAATCGCCTGAATTAAGTATTTTTTTTTCTTTACCTTCTTACGAAATTTTTATTTAGTTTGTCTTCGACTTTTCGTGTGAAAATTAAGACCCATACGCACACTTGCATTCTTTTAAAAAAAATTATTTCTCAGACTAAGGATTTGAAATTTGTTTCCTTTTAATCGTTATTAAAAAACATGCAAAATAGCAGTTTAACAAAGTATATGTAATTGCTATAAACCACATATGGCAAAAAAGGCAATCGTTTCAACGGAGCATTTCCTTCTACTCTTGACCAACTTACAAATTATTTGGTAAGTACGCCATCCCGGGATTCTTCGTGGAGGAATTAAAACACAAGCGTTTAAGTGCACGGAAAGAAAATTGGCAATTTTGCAAAACATATATGCCATAGTTGACAAAATGCTCCGTTTGGACTATTTAATTCTTTGGCAAAAGAAGGAAATCGTCGAAATGAACTACTTTATTTTCTTCGCCTTCTTACGAAATTTTTATTTAGTTTTGCTTCCACTTTTCGTGTGGAAATTAAGACACGCGCACACGTGCATTTTTTAAAAAAAATTATTTCTCAGATTAAGGATTTAAAATTATGTTTCCTTTTAATCATTATTAAAAAACAGGCAAAATAGCAGTTTTACAAGGTATATGTAATTGCTAAGCTCCACGTATGACAAATAAAGCAATCGTTTCAACGCAGCATTTTCTTCTACACTTGACCCACTCACTCATTTTTTGGTAAGTTGGCTTTCCCTGGATTCTTCGTGGAGGAATTAAAACACATGCGTTTAAGTGCACGGAAAGAAAATTAGCAATTTTGCAAAACATATATGTAATAATTGAGCTCCACCTTTGGCAAAAGAATGAAATCGTCTAAACGGAGCATTTTCTTTTATTGAGCATTTTCCTTCTTACAAATTTTTATTAAGTTTTGTCTCGGCTATTCGTGTGGGAATTAAGACGTATACGCTCCCGTGCGTTTAAAAAAATCATTTTCTGATTAATGATTCAAAATTATGTTCGTTTTAAACGTTATTGAAAAACATGCAAATTAGCAGTTTACCAATTAATTAACATGTAATTGCTAACCTCCACGTATGGCAAGAAAAGGCAATCGTTTCAACGGAGCATTTTCTTCTACTCTTGACCAACTTGCCCATATTTTGGTAAGTTAGCTTTCCCTAGATTCTTCGTGGAGGAAATAAAACACATGCGTTTAAGTGCAGGGAAAGAAAATTAGCAATTTTACAATACAAGTATATAATAGTTGAGCTCCACAATTGGCAAAAGAAGGAAATCGTCGAAATGAAGTATTTTCTTTTCTTGGCATTCTTACGAAATTTTATTAAGTTTTGCTTCGACTTTTCGTGTGAAAATTAAGACCAATGCGCACACTGCATTCTTTAAAAAAATATTTCTCAGATTAAGGATTTGAAATTATGGTTGCTTTTAAACGTTATTAAAAAACATGCAAAATAGCAGTTTAACAAATTATTTGTAATTGCTAAGCTCCACGTATGGTAAAAAAGGCAATCGTTTCAACGGAGCATCTTCTTCTACTTTTGACCAACTTGCCCATTTTTCGGTAAGTAGGCCTTCCCTGGATTCTTCGTGGAGGAATTAAAACACATGCGTTTAAGTGCACGGAAAGAAAATTAGCAATTTTACAAAACAAGTATATAATAGTTGAGCTCCACAATTGGCAAAAGAAGGAAATCGTCGAAATGAAGTATTTTCTTTTCTTGGCATTCTTACGAAATTTTATTAAGTTTTGCTTCGACTTTTCGTGTGAAAATTAAGACCAATGCGCACACTGCATTCTTTAAAAAAATATTTCTCAGATTAAGGATTTGAAATTATGGTTGCTTTTAAACGTTATTAAAAAACATGCAAAATAGCAGTTTAACAAATTATTTGTAATTGCTAAGCTCCACGTATGGTAAAAAAGGCAATCGTTTCAACGGAGCATCTTCTTCTACTTTTGACCAACTTGCCCATTTTTCGGTAAGTAGGCCTTCCCTGGATTCTTCGTGGAGGAAATAAAACACATGCGTTTAAGTGCAGGGAAAGAAAATTAGCAATTTTACAATACAAGTATATAATAGTTGAGCTCCACAATTGGCAAAAGAAGGAAATCGTCGAAATGAAGTATTTTCTTTTCTTGGCATTCTTACGAAATTTTATTAAGTTTTGCTTCGACTTTTCGTGTGAAAATTAAGACCAATGCGCACACTGCATTCTTTAAAAAAATATTTCTCAGATTAAGGATTTGAAATTATGGTTGCTTTTAAACGTTATTAAAAAACATGCAAAATAGCAGTTTAACAAATTATTTGTAATTGCTAAGCTCCACGTATGGTAAAAAAGGCAATCGTTTCAACGGAGCATCTTCTTCTACTCTTGACCCACTCACCCATTTTTTGGTAAGTAGGCCTTCCGTGGATTCTTCGTGGAGGATTTAAAACACATGCGTTAAAGTGCACGGAAATAAAATTAGCAATTTTACAAAACAATTATATAATAGTTGAGCTCTACAATTAGCAAAAGAAGGAAATCGTCTGAATGAAGTATTTTCTTTTCTTCAGCTTCTTACGAAATTATTATTTAGTTTTGCTTCGACTTTTCGTGTGGAATTTAAGACCCATGCACTTAAGTGCATTCTTTAAAAAAAATTATTTCTCAGATTAAGGATTTGAAAGTATGTATCCTTTTAATCATTATTAAAAAACATGCAAAATAGCAGTTTAACAAAGTAACACGTGCGTTTAAGGGCACGGAAGAAAATTAGCAATTTTACAAAACAAGTATATAATAGTTGGATTCCACAATTGGCAAAAGAAGGAAATCATCTCAATGAAGTATTTTCTTTTCATGACTTTCTTACAAATTTTTATTAAGTTTTGCTTCGACTTCTCGTTTGGAAATTAAGATCCATGCATACACGTGCATTCTTTTAAAAAAATTATTTCTCAGATTAAGGATTCTAAATTATTTCTTGTTTCAATCGTTTTAAAAAAACATGCAAATTAGCAGTTTAACAAAGTATATAAAATTGTTAAGCTCCACGTATGGCAAAAAAGACAATCGTTTCAACGGAGCATTTTCTCCTACTTTTGACCCACTCAACCATTTTTTGGTAAGAAGGCCTTCCCTGGATTCTTCGTGGAGGAATTAAAACACATGCGTGTAAGTGCACTGAAAGAAAATTGGCAATTTTACAAAACAAGTATATAATAGTTGAGCTCTACAATTGGCAAAAGAAGGAAATCGTATGAATGAAGTGTTTTTTTTTCTTCAGCTTCTTACAAATTTTTATTAAGTTTTGCTTAAACTTCTCGTGTGGAAATTAAGTCCCATGCAGACACGTGCATTCTTTTAAAAACATTATTTCTCAGATTAAGGATTTCAAAGTATGTTTCCTTTTAATCGTTATTAAAAACATGCAAAATAGCAGTTTAACAAAGTAATACATGCGTTTAAGGGCACGGAAGAAAATTAGCAGTTTTACAAAACAAGTATATAATATGCATTTTTGAACTTCACTTTTAGTTGGTAAAGTTCGATGAACACTTACCGCAAGTGGGGCTTGGCTTTCAATTCATATTTCCGTTATGTGGATGCGGCACGGGGGTTTTCATTTGGCCACGGGTCCACTTCTTTTTTTTTTTTCCGTTGGAATTTATTTTGCCTCATCACCAAATGAGTTTTTTTCCTTTGCTGCATCCTCATTTACTTCAATATTTATTCATAACCCTAGTACTTTCGGTAATACTCCTTTACCGTCTTCGAGGGGACATTTTGCTCCGACTAGCACGGACCGTGTCAGCTGGGCATTTCGGTGGTTCTCGCGGGCTGCTTCTGTCATCGGCTATCGCTTTTTCTTGGGCGTTGTGGCGCCATCTCTTGTTGGTCAGTGATCTCATTTTTCGAACTTTTTCATTTTTTTGCTCAATTTTAATTAAATTTCTCCAGCTGTTTCTCAAATTATTAGGGTCATTATGGTTGCAAACTTTTGTCCATTTTTTTCAATCATTACCGACTCTGCTATTCTGAGGTGTTTTTCGGATTTACAGCTTTTAATGATTTTTATATTTTCGAATTTAGGATATTTTTGGTTATCCAGACAGTATTGAATAAGTGCTGTTTTTTCTTCTTTTTTCTGCCAGTTTTTTACGTGTTGTTTTAATCTGTGTTTAAGCTTATTTTTGGTACATCCTATATAAGCCATTGGAGGATTTTCAGTAATAGGAATTGAGTAAATACCTGCTTTTTCTAACATTTTTATTTTTTCATTATTTTTTATTACTATATTTTTGATGGTATTTACTTTTCCTCCAATTTGAATGTTATGCTTTTTACAAATATTATTAATTACATTGGTAGTACCTTTAATGTAAGGACAACCATTTAAATATTTGACTTCTTTTTTATTTACTACAGCATTATTTTTTAAATGAATATAATGTGTATGCAAATCGGTCTGATAAGAACTTAAGCTTTACACAAAAAGCAATTTTACAAAAAGGGAAAAAATTTGCCTTTCCACAAGGCCTCCCTAAAACTGAAGAAATCATCCCTTGCCTCGAAGATATTCTCAAAAATATACCAGGCGCAGAGAATAAAACTGAAGTTGAGAACAAATTATATTGAGTTATTCTAAAAGAATATAATGCCAAAAACAACAAAAACTTCTATATAGAGAAAAAAGTAAAATATGAAAAAAAACAACTATTGGAATTGAAAAATGACCCATATATCAAATTCTGTGAAGCAGATAAATCCGGCCAAATCATTATTCTCAACACTGATGAATTTGAACAAAAAATGACAGCAGCAATCGATGGATTAAATTGTACCGAAATTAAGAAAGACCCAACTGATAATCAAATTAAATTTTTAGCGGATATAAGAAATCATAGCACATTACCTGATGAAATCAAGCGCTCTTTTCCACCAATGGGAGCAGGCATACCACGTATCGTTGCAAAGATAAAAACGCACAAAGATGGCGCTCCAATGAGACTGATAGTTTAAAAAAAACTCACCATTGATAACATTAGAGAAAAACATTTACAAATTCCTAGCACCCTTTTTCATGAACAACAAGTTCACCATCAAGAACACGTATGAATTTATAGAGAAAATTAAAAATGTAAAAACTGGCCTAAAGGACTTAAATATGGCAAGCATGGACGTTAAAGCATTATATCCAAGCACTCCTGTTCCAGAAGCTATTGAAATTATCATTAAGAAGTTGCAAAATCTTAAAATTTTAAATAACACACAAATTCATGAATTCAAAAAAGTTTTAGTCTATTTATATGAAAATAATATTTTTACATACAAGAACAAAATATTCAAGCAAAATTCAGGAGGCCCAATGGGCTCACCATTATCAACTCTATATGCTGAGGTTGTGATGAACGAAATTGAAGAAAATGTCCTGCATCGTATGGAAGAAACACCAGAAGTGTACTGTCGATACGTGGATGATATTTTCATTCTATCAAAACTGAACGAAGAAGAATTAAAAAAATAAAAAAATTAACAAAATGTTACAGCGCTTTATATCCAACTATAGAAATCACTGTTGAAATAGAAAAAAATAATGCAATAGCCATTTTGGATGTACATGTTATCAAATCCACAGATAAGTTACTATACAGGGTTTATCGGAAAAGTTCATTTGTTCCGGTCCTAATCCCGTACAATTCAGCACATCCTTATCCTCAAAAATGCAATAGTATAAAAACCTTAATTAAAAGAGCATATACGCATTCTGAAAATAGTCAGTTCATCAATGAAGAAATCAAATTCATAAAAAAAATTGCAGGCAGCTTTAGGTTATCCTAACCATTTAATAAAAAAATGGGACACAGAAGTAATAAACAAAATAAAAAAAAATGCTGTAGTAAATAAAAAAGAAGTCAAATATTTAAATGGTTTTCCTTACATTAAAGGTACTACCAATGAAATTAATAATATTTGTAAAAAGCATAACATTCAAATTGGAGGAAAAGTAAATACCATCAAAAATATAGTAATAAAAAATAATGAAAAAATAAAAATGTTAGAAAAAGCAGGTATTTACTCAATTCCTATTACTGAAAATCCTCCAATGGCTTATATAGGAAGTACCAAAAATAAGCTTAAACACAGATTAAAACAACACGTAAAAAACTGGCAGAAAAAGAAGAAAAAACAGCACTTATTCAATACTGTCTGGGTAACCAAAAATATCCTAAATTCGAAAAATATAAAAATCATTAAAAGCTGTAAATCCGAAAAACACCTCAGAATAGCGGAGTCGGTAATGATTGAAAGAAATGGACAAAAGTTTGCAACCATAATGACCCTAATAATTTGAGAAACAGCTGGAGAAATTTAATTAAAATTGAGCAAAAAAATGAAAAAGTTCGAAAAATGAGATCACTGACCAACAAGAGATGGCGCCAGAACGCCCAAGAAGAGAAAAAAAAATTTACAATTTTTTTCTCAGATGCAGCAAAGGAAAAAAAAACTAGCCGATGACAGAAGCAGCCCGCGAGAACCACCGAAATGCCCAGCTGACACGGTCCGTGCTAGTCGGAGCAAAATGTCCCCTCGAAGACGGTAAAGGAGTATTACCGAAAGTACTAGGGTTATGAATAAATATTGAAGGAAATGAGGATGCAGCAAAGAAAAAAAACTCATTTGGTGATGAGGCAAAATAAATTCCAAAGGGGAAAAAAAAAAGAAGTGGACCCGTGGCCAAATGAACCACCCCCCCCCGCATCCACATAACGGAAATATGAATTGAAAGCCAAGCCCCACGTGCGGTAAGTGTTCATCGAACTTTACCAACTAAAAGTGAAGTTCAAAAATGCAAATGCACTCATGCCCGTTAAAAAAAATATAACCTCCAATATCGGAAGTAAATTGAAAAAAGTATATAATAGTTGAGCTCTACAATTGCCAAAAGAGAGAAATCGTCTGAATGAAGTATTTTCTTTTCTTCAGCTTCTTACGAAATTATTATATAGTTTTGCTTCGACTTTTCGTGTGGAATTTAAGACCCATGCGCTTAAGTGCATTCTTAAAAAAAATATTTCACAGATTAGGGTTTTGAAAGTATGTTTCCTTTTAATCGTTATTAAAAAACATGCAAAATAGCAGTTTAACAAAGTATATAAAATTGCTAAGCACCACGTATATCAAAAAAATGCAATCGTTTCAAAGGACACATTTTCTTCTACTCTTGACCCAGTCACCCATTTTTTGGTAAGTAGGCCTTCCCTGGATTCTTCGTGGAGGAATTAAAACACATGCGTTTAAGTGCACGGAAAGAAAATTAACAATTTTACCAAACAAGTGTATAATAAATGAGCTCTACGATTGGAAAAAAAAGGAAATCGTCTGAATGAAGTATTTCCTTATTTTCAGCTTCTTACGAAATTATTATATAGTTTTGCTTCGAATTTTCGTGTGGAATTTAAGAACAATGCGCACACGTGCATTGTTTAAAAAAATTATTTCTCAGATTAAGGATTTGAAAGTATGTTTCCTTTTAATCGTTATTAAAAAACATGCAAAATAGCAGTTTAACGAAGTAACACATGCGTTTAACGGCACGGAAGAAAATTAGCAATTTTACAAAACAAGTATACAATTGTTGGATTCCACAATTCGCAAAAGAAGGAAATTATCTCAATGAAGTATTTTCTTTTCTTGACCTTCTTATAATTTTTATTAAGTTTTGCTTCGACTTCTCGTGTGGAAATTAACACCCATACACGCACGTGCATTATTTTAAAAAAATATTTCTCAGATTAAGCATTTGAAATTATGTTTCCTTTTAATCGTTATTAAAAAAATATGCAAAATAGCAGCTTAACAAAGTAAATAAAATTGCTGAGCTCCACGTATGGCAAAAAAGGCAATCGTTTCTACTTAGCGTTTTTTTCTCTTCTTGACCAACTCACCCATTTTTTGGTAAGTAGGCCTTCCCTGGATTCTTCGTGGAGGAATTAAAACGCATGCGTTTAAGTGCACGGAAAGAAAATTAGCAATTTTACAAAACAAGTATACAACAGTTGAGCTCTACAATTGGCAAAAGAAGGAAATCGTACGAATGAAGTCTTTTCTTTTCTTCAGCTTCTTATGAAATTATTATTCAGTTTTGCTTCGACTTTTCGTGTGGAACTTAAGACCCATGCGCACACGGCCATTCTTTAAAAAAATTATTTCTCAGGTTAAGGATTTGAAAGTATGTTTCTTTTTAATCGTTATTAAAAAACATGCAAAATAGCAGTTTAACAAAGTAACACATGCGTTTAAGTGCACGGAAATAAAATTAGCAATTTTACAAAACAATTATATAATAATTGAGCTCTACAATTGCCAAAAAAAAGAAATCGTCTGAATGAAGTATTTTCTTTTCTTCAGCTTCTTACGAAATTAATATTTAGTTTTGCCTCGACTTTTCGTGTGGAATTTAAGACCCATGCGCACACGTGCATTCTTTAAAAAAATTATTTCTCAGATTAAATATTTGAAAGTATGATTCCTTTTAATCATTATTAAAAAACATGCAAAATAGCACTTTAACAAAGTAACACATGAGTTTAAGGGCACGGAAGAAAATTAACAATTTCACAAAACAAGTATATAATAGTTGGACTCCACAATTGGCAAAACAAGGAAATCATCTCAATGAAGTATTTTCTTTTCTTGACTTTCTTACAAATTTTTATTAAGTTTTGTTTCGACTTCTCGTTTGGAAATTAAGATCCATGCATACACGTGCATTCTTTTAAAAAAATATTTCTCAGATTAAGGATTCTAAATTATTTCTTGTTTTAATCGTTTTACAAAAACATGCAAAATAGCAGCTTAACAAAGTATATAAAATTGCTAAGCTATGACAAAAAAGGCAATCGTTTCAACGGAGGCATTTTCTTCTACTCTTGATCCACTCACCCATTTTTTGGTAAGTAGGCCTTCCCTGGATTCTTCGTGGAGGATTTAAAACACATGCGTTATAGTGCACGGAAATAAAATTAGCAATTTTACAAAACAATTATATAATAGTTGAGCTCTACAATTGGCAAAAGAAGGAAATCGTCTGAATGAAGTATCTACTTTTCTTCAGCTTCTTACGAAATTATTATTTAGTTTTGCTTCAACTTTTTGTGTGGAATTTAAGACCCATGCGCTTAAGTGCATTCTTTAAAAAAAATTATTTCTCAGATTAGAGATTTGAAAGTATGTATCCTTTTAATCATTATTAAAAAACATGCAAAATAGCAGTTTAACAAAGTAACACATGCGTTTAAGGGCACGGAAGAAAATTAGAAATTTTACAAAACAAGTATATAATAGTTGGATTCCACAATTGGCAAAAGAAGGAAATCAATGAAGTATTTTCTTTTCTTGACTTTCTTACAAATTTTTATTAAGTTTTGCTTCGACTTCTCGTTTGGAAATTAAGATCCATGCATACACGTGCATTCTTTAAAAAAAAATATTTCTCAGATTAAGGGTTCTAAATTATTTCTTGTTTTAATCGTTTTAAAAAACATGCAAAATAGCAGATTAACAAAGTATATAAAATTGCTAAGCTATGACAAAAAAGGCAATCGTTTCAACGGAGGCATTTTCTTCTACTCTTGATCCACTCACCCATTTTTTGGTAAATAGGCCTTCCCTGGATTCTTCGTGGAGGATTTAAAACACATGCGTTATCGTGCACGGAAATAAAATTAGCAATTTTACAAAACAATTATATAATAGTTGAGTTCTACAATTGGCAAAAGAAGGAAATCGTCTGAATGAAGTATTTTCTTTTCTTCAGCTTCTTACGAAATTATTATATAGTTTTGCTTCGACTTTTCGTGTGGAATTTAAGACCCAATGCGCACACGTGCATTCTTTAAAAAAAATCATTTCTCAGATTAAGGATTTGAAAGTATGATTCCTTTTAATCATTATTAAAAAACATGCAAAATAGCAGTTTAACAAAGTAACACATGAGTTTAAGGGCACGGAATAAAATTAACAATTTCACAAAACAAGTATATAATAGTTGGACTCCACAAGTGGCAAAAGAAGGAAATCATCTCAATGAAGTATTTTCTTTTCTTGACCTTCTTAGAGATTTTTATTAAGTTTTGCTTCGACTTCTCGTTTGGAAATTAAGATCCATGCATACACGTGCATTCTTTAAAAAAAAATTATTTCTCAGATTAAGGATTCTAAATTTTATTTTTGTTTTAACCGTTTTAAAAAAACATGCAAATTAGCAGTTTAACAAAGTAACACATGCGTTTAAGGGCACTAAAGAAAATCAGCAATTTCACAAAACAAGTATATAATAGTTTGGCTCTACAAATGGCAAAAGAGGGAAATCGCCTGAATGAAGTATTTTCTTTTCTTCAGCTTCTTACGAAATTATTATTCAGTTTTGCTTCGACTTTTCGTGTGGAACTTAAGAACCATGCGCACACGTGCATTCTTTAAAAAAAATATTTCTCAGATTAAGGATTTGAAAGTATGTTTCCTTTTAATCATTATTACAAATCATGCAAAATAGCAGTTCAACAAAGTAACACATGCGTTTAAGGGCAC
Source organism: Macrothele yani (assembly GCA_039090855.1). Lineage (NCBI taxonomy): Eukaryota > Metazoa > Arthropoda > Arachnida > Araneae > Macrothelidae > Macrothele > Macrothele yani. The sequence continues at coordinate 24,820,924 of CM077027.1, read as the reverse complement.
GGAAGAAAATTAGCAATTTTCCAAAACAAGTATATAATAGTTGAGCTCCGCAATTGGCTAAAGAAGGAATTCGTCTAAATGAAGTATTTTCTTTTCTTGACATTCTTGCGAAATTCTTTGTTTGGAAATGAAAACCCACGCGAACACGAGCATTCTTTGAAAAAAATTAATTCTCAGATCATGCATTTGAAATTATGTTTCCTTTTAATCGTTATTAAAAAACATGCAAAATAGCAGTTTATCAAAGTATATGAAATTGCTAAGCTCCACGTATGGCAAAAAAGGCAATCGTTTCAACGGAGACGTTTTCTTCTACTCTTGACCCACTCACCCATTTTTTGGTAAGTAGGCCTTCACTGGATTCTTCGTGGCGGAATTAAGACACATGCGTTTAAGTGCACGGAAAAAAATCAGCAATTTTACAAAACAAGTATATAATAGTTGAGCTCTACAATTGGCAAAAGAAGGAAATCGTCTGTATGAAGTATTTTCTTTTCTTCAGCTTCTTACAAAATTTTATTAAGTTTTGCTTAGACTTCTCGTGTGGAAATTAAGTCCCATGCGTACACGTGCATTCTTTTAAAAACATTATTTCTCAGATTAAGGATTCTAAATTCTTTTTTGTTTTAATCGTTATTAAAAAACATGCAAATTAGCAGTTTAACAAAGTTTATAAAATTGCTAAGCTCCACGTATTGCAAAAAAGGCAATCATTTCAACGGACACATTTTCTTCTACTCTTGACGCAGTCACCCATTTTTTGGTAAGTAGGCCTTCCCTGGTTTCTTCGTGGAGGAATTAAAACACATGCGTTTAAGTGCACGAAAAGAAAATTAGCAATTTTACAAAACAAGTATATAATAGTTGAGCTCTACGATTGGAAAAAAAGGAAATCGTCTGAATGAAGTATTTTCTTTTCTTCAGCTTCTTACGAAATTATTACATAGTTTTGCTTCGACTTTTCGTGTGGAATTTAAGACCCATGCGCACACGTGCATTCTTTAAAAAAAATATTTCTCAGATTAAGGTTTTGAAAGTATGTTTCCTTTTAATCGTTATTAAAAAACATGCAAAATAGCAGTTTAACAAAGTAACACATGCGTTTAAGGGCACGGAAGAAAATTGGGAATTTTACAAAACAAGTATGTAATAGTTGGATTCCACAATTGACAAAAGAAGGAAATCATCTCAATGAAGTATTTTCTTTTCTTGACCTTCTTAGAAATTTTTATTAAGTTTTGCTTCGACTTCTCGTTTGGAAATTAAGATCCATGCATACACGTGCATTCTTTTAAAAAAAATTATTTCTCAGATTAAGGATTCTAAATTTTATTTTTGTTTTAACCGTTTTAAAAAAACATGCAAATTAGCAGTTTAACAAAGTATATAAAACTGCTAAGCTCCACGTTTGGCAAAAAAGGCAATCGTTTTAACGGAGCATTTTCTTCTACTTTTGACCCACTCACCCATTTTTTGGTAAGTAGGCCTTCCCTGGATTCTTCGTGGAGGAATTAAAACACATGCGTGTAACTGCGCGGAAAGAAAATTAGCAATTTTACAAAACAAGTTAATAATAGTTGAGCTCTACAATTGGCAACAGAAGGAAATCGTATGAATGAAGTATTCTCTTTTCTTCAGCTTCTTACAAATTTTTATTAAGTTTTGCTTAAATTTCTCGTGTGGAAATTAAGTCCCATGCATACACGTGCATTCTTTTAAAAACTTTATTTCTCAGATTAAGGATTCAAAATTCTTTTTTGTTTTAATCGTTATTAAAAATCATTTAAATTAGCAGTTTAACAAAGTGTATAAAATTGCTAAGCTCCACGTATGGCAAAAAAGGAAATCGTTTCAACGAAGCATTTTCTTCTGCTCTTGACACACTCACCCATTTTTTGGTAAGTAGGCCTTCCCTGGATTCTTCGTGGGGGAATTAAAACACATGCGTTTAAGTGCACGGAAAGAAAATTAGCAATTTTACAAAACAAGTATATAATAGTTGAGCTCTACAATTGGCAAAAGAAGGAAATCGTCTGAATGAAGTATTTTCTTTTCTTCAGCTTCTTACAAAATTATTATATAGTTTTGCTTCGACTTTTCGTGTGGAATTTAAGAACCATGCGCACACGTGCATTCTTCAAAAAAAATTATTTCTCAGATTAAGGATACGAAAGTATGTTTCCTTTTAATCGTTATTAAAAAACATGCAAAATAGCATTTTAACAAAGTAACACATGCGCTTAAGGGCACGGAAGAAAATTAGCAATTTTACAAAACAAGTGTATAATAGTTGAGCTCTACAATTGGCAAAAGAAGGAAATCGTCTGAATGAAGTATTTTATTTTCTTCAGCTTCTTACGAAATTATTATATAGTTTGGCTTCGACTTTTCGTGGGGAATTTAATACCCTTGCGCACACGTGCATTCTTTAAAAAAGTATTTCTCAGAATAAGGATTTGAAAGTATGTTTCCTTTTAATCGTTATTAAAAAAACATGCAAAATAGCAGTTTAAAAAAGTATATAAAATTGCTAAGCTCCACGTATGTCAAAAAGGCAATCATTTCAACGTAGCATTTCTTTCTTTTCTTGACCAACTTACCCATTTTTTGGTAAGTAGGACTTCCCTGGATTCTTCGTGGAGGAATTAAAACACATGCGTTTAAGTGCACGGAAAGAAAATTAGCAATTTTACAAAACAAGTATATAATAGTTGAGCTCTGCAATTGGCAAAAGAAGGAAATCGTCTGAATTAAGTATTTTCTTATTTTCAGCTTCTTACGAAATTATTATATAGTTTTGCTTCGACTTTTCGTGTGGAATTTAAGACCCATGCGCACACGTGCATTCTTTAAAAAAATGATTTCTCAGATTAAGGATATGAAAGTATGTTTCCTTTTAATCGTTATTAAAAAACATGCAAAATAGCATTTTAACAAAGTAACACATGCGCTTAAGGGCACGGAAGAAAATTAGCAATTTTACAAAACATGTATATAATAGTTGAGCTCTACAATTGGCAAAAGAAGGAAATCGTCTGAATGAAGTATTTCCTTTTCTTCAGCTCCTTACGAAATTATTATATGGTTTTGCTTCGACTTTTCGTCTGGAATTTAAGACCCATGCGCACACGTGCATTCTTTAAAAAATTATTTCTCAGATTAAGGATTTGAAAGTATGTTTCCTTTTAATCGTTATTATAAAAACATGCAAAATAGCAGCTTAACAAAGTATATAAAACTGCTAAGCTCCACGTATGTCAAAAAGGCAATCATTTCAACGTAGCATTTTTTTTTTTTTCTTGACCAACTCACCCATTTTTTGGTAAGTAGGACTTCCCTGGATTCTTCGTGGAGGAATTAAAACACATGCGTTTAAGTGCACGGAAAGAAAATTAGCAATTTTACAAAACAAGTATATAATAGTTGAGCTCTACAATTGGAAAAAAAAGAAGGAAATCGTCTGAATGAAGTATTTTCTTTTCTTGACCTTCTTATAAATTTTTTTAAAGTTTTGCTTCGACTTCTCGTGTGGAAATAAAGACCCATGCATACACGTGCATTCTTAAAAATATATATATTTCTGCGATTAAGCATTGGAAATTATGTTTCCTTTTAATCGTTATTAAAAAATGCAAAATAGCAGTTTAACAAAGTATATAAAATTGCTAAGCTCCACGTATGTCAAAAAGGCAATCGTTTCAACGTAGCGTTTTTTTCTCTTCTTGACCAACTCACCCATTTTTTGATATGTAGGCCTTCCCTGGATTCTTCGTGGAGGAATTAAAACACATGCGTTTAAGTGCACGGAAAGAAAATTAGCAATTTTACAAAACAAGTATATAATAGTTGAGCTCTACTATTGGCAAAAGAAGGAAATCGTCTGAATGAAGTATTTTCTTTTCTTCAGCTTCTTACGAAATTATTATATAGTTTTGCTTCGACTTTTCGTGTTTAATTTAAGACCCTTGCGCACACGTGCATTCTTTAAAAAAAATATTTCTCAGATTAAGGATATGAAAGTATGTTTCCTTTTAATCGTTATTAAAAAACATGCAAAATAGCATTTTAAGAAAGTAACACATGCGTTTAAGTGCACGGAAGAAAATTAGCAATTTTACAAAACAAGTATATAATAGTTGAGCTCTACAATTGGCAAAAGAAGGAAATCGTCTGAATGAAGTATTTTCTTTTCTTCAGCTTCTTACGAAATTATTATATACTTTTGCTTCGACTTTTCGTGTGGAATTTAATACCCTTGCGCACACGTGCATTCTTTAAAAAGTATTTCTCAGATTAAGGATTTGAAAGTATGTTTCCTTTTAATCGTTATTAAAAAACATGCAAAATAGCATTTTAACAAAGTAACACATGCGTTTAAGTGCACGGAAGAAAATTAGCAATTTTACAATACAAGTATATAATAGTTGAGCTCTATTATATAATTGGCAAAAGAAGGAAATCGTCTGAATGAAGTATTTTCTTTTCTTCAGCTTCTTACGAAATTATTATATACTTTTGCTTCGACTTTTCGTGTGGAATTTAATACCCTTGCGCACACGTGCATTCTTTAAAAAAGTATTTCTCAGATTAAGGATTTGAAAGTATGTTTCCTTTTAATCGTTATTAAAAAAAATGCAAAATAGCAGTTTAACAAAGTATATAAAATTGCTAAGCTCCACGTATGTCAAAAAGGCAATCATTTCAACGTAGCATTTTTTTCTTTTCTTGACCAACTCATCCATTTTTTGGTAAGTAGGACTTCCCTGGATTCTTCGTGGAGGAATTGAAACACATGCGTTTAAGTGCACGGAAAGAAAATTAGCAATTTTACAAAACAAGTATATAATAGTTGGACTCCACAATTGGCAAAAGAAGGAAATTATCTCAATAAAGTATTTTCTTTTTCTTGACCTTCTTATAAATTTTTATTAAGTTTTGCTTCGACTTCTCGTGTTTAAATTAAGACCCATGCATACACGTGCATTCTTAAAAAATATATATTTCTCAGATTAAGCATTTAAAATTATGTTTCCTTTTAATCGTTATTAAAAAAACATGCAAAATAGCAGCTTAACAAAGTATATAAAACTGCTAAGCTCCACGTATGGCAAAAAAAGCAATCGTTTCAACATAGCATTTTTTTCTCTTCTTGACCAACTCACCCATTTTTCGGTAAGTAGGCCTTCCCTGGATTCTTCGCGGAGGAATTAAAACACATGCGTTTAAGTGCACGGAAAGAAAATTAGCAATTTTACAAAACAAGTATATAATAGTTGAGCTCTACAATTGGCAAAAAAAGGAAATCGTCTGAATGAAGTATTTTCTTTTCTTCAGCTCCTTACGAAAGTATTATATGGTTTTGCTTCGACTTTTCGTCTGGAATTTAAGACCCATGCGCACACGTGCATTCTTTAAAAAATTATTTCTCAGATTAAGGATTTGAAAGTATGTTTCCTTTTAATCGTTATTAAAAAACATGCAAAATAGCAGTTTAACAAAGTAACACATGCGCTTAAGGGCACGGAAGAAAATTAGCAATTTTACAAAACAAGTGTATAATAGTTGAGCTCTACAATTGGCAAAAGAAGGAAATCGTCTGAATGAAGTATTTTCTTTTCTTCAGCTTCTTACGAAATTATTATATAGTTTTGCTTCGACTTTTCGTGGGGAATTTAATACCCTTGCGCACACGTGCATTCTTTAAAAGTATTTCTCAGATTAAGGATTTGAAAGTATGTTTCCTTTTAATCGTTATTAAAAAAAATGCAAAATAGCAGTTTAACAAAGTATATAAAATTGCTAAGCTCCACGTATGTCAAAAAGGCAATCATTTCAACGTAGCATTTCTTTCTTTTCTTGACCAACTTACCCATTTTTTGGTAAGTAGGACTTCCCTGGATTCTTCGTGGAGGAATTAAAACACATGCGTTTAAGTGCACGGAAAGAAAATTAGCAATTTTACAAAACAAGTATATAATAGTTGAGCTCTGCAATTGGCAAAAGAAGGAAATCGTCTGAATTAAGTATTTTCTTATTTTCAGCTTCTTACGAAATTATTATATAGTTTTGCTTCGACTTTTCGTGTGGAATTTAGGACCCATGCGCACACGTGCATTCTTTAAAAAAATAATTTCTCAGATTAAGGATATGAAAGTATGTTTCCTTTTAATCGTTATTAAAAAAACATGCAAAATAGCATTTTAACAAAGTAACACATGCGCTTAAGGGCACGGAAGAAAATTAGCAATTTTACAAAACATGTATATAATAGTTGAGCTCTACAATTGGCAAAAGAAGGAAATCGTCTGAATGAAGTATTTCCTTTTCTTCAGCTCCTTACGAAATTATTATATGGTTTTGCTTCGACTTTTCGTCTGGAATTTAAGACCCATGCGCACACGTGCATTCTTTAAAAAATTATTTCTCAGATTAAGGATTTGAAAGTATGTTTCCTTTTAATCGTTATTAAAAAACATGCAAAATAGCAGCTTAACAAAGTATATAAAACTGCTAAGCTCCACGTATGTCAAAAAGGCAATCATTTCAACGTAGCATTTTTTTTTCTTGACCAACTCACCCATTTTTTTGGTAAGTAGGACTTCCCTGGATTCTTCGTGGAGGAATTAAAACACATGCGTTTAAGTGCACGGAAAGAAAATTAGCAATTTTACAAAACAAGTATATAATAGTTGAGCTCTACAATTGGAAAAAAAGAAGGAAATCGTCTGAATGAAGTATTTTCTTTTCTTGACCTTCTTATAAATTTTTTTAAAGTTTTGCTTCGACTTCTCGTGTGGAAATAAAGACCCATGCATACACGTGCATTCTTAAAAATATATATATTTCTGAGATTAAGCATTGGAAATTATGTTTCCTTTTAATCGTTATTAAAAAATGCAAAATAGCAGTTTAACAAAGTATATAAAATTGCTAAGCTCCACGTATGTCAAAAAGGCAATCATTTCAACGTAGCATTTCTTTCTTTTCTTGACCAACTTACCCATTTTTTGGTAAGTAGGACTTCCCTGGATTCTTCGTGGAGGAATTAAAACACATGCGTTTAAGTGCACGGAAAGAAAATTAGCAATTTTACAAAACAAGTATATAATAGTTGAGCTCTACTATTGGCAAAAGAAGGAAATCGTCTGAATGAAGTATTTTCTTTTCTTCAGCTTCTTACGAAATTATTATATAGTTTTGCTTCGACTTTTCGTGTTTAATTTAAGACCCTTGCGCACACGTGCATTCTTTAAAAAAAATATTTCTCAGATTAAGGATATGAAAGTATGTTTCCTTTTAATCGTTATTAAAAAACATGCAAAATAGCATTTTAAGAAAGTAACACATGCGTTTAAGTGCACGGAAGAAAATTAGCAATTTTACAAAACAAGTATATAATAGTTGAGCTCTACAATTGGCAAAAGAAGGAAATCGTCTGAATGAAGTATTTTCTTTTCTTCAGCTTCTTACGAAATTATTATATACTTTTGCTTCGACTTTTCGTGTGGAATTTAATACCCTTGCGCACACGTGCATTCTTTAAAAAGTATTTCTCAGATTAAGGATTTGAAAGTATGTTTCCTTTTAATCGTTATTAAAAAACATGCAAAATAGCATTTTAACAAAGTAACACATGCGTTTAAGTGCACGGAAGAAAATTAGCAATTTTACAATACAAGTATATAATAGTTGAGCTCTATTATATAATTGGCAAAAGAAGGAAATCGTCTGAATGAAGTATTTTCTTTTCTTCAGCTTCTTACGAAATTATTATATACTTTTGCTTCGACTTTTCGTGTGGAATTTAATACCCTTGCGCACACGTGCATTCTTTAAAAAAGTATTTCTCAGATTAAGGATTTGAAAGTATGTTTCCTTTTAATCGTTATTAAAAAAAATGCAAAATAGCAGTTTAACAAAGTATATAAAATTGCTAAGCTCCACGTATGTCAAAAAGGCAATCATTTCAACGTAGCATTTTTTTCTTTTCTTGACCAACTCATCCATTTTTTGGTAAGTAGGACTTCCCTGGATTCTTCGTGGAGGAATTGAAACACATGCGTTTAAGTGCACGGAAAGAAAATTAGCAATTTTACAAAACAAGTATATAATAGTTGGACTCCACAATTGGCAAAAGAAGGAAATTATCTCAATAAAGTATTTTCTTTTCTTGACCTTCTTATAAATTTTTATTAAGTTTTGCTTCGACTTCTCGTGTTTAAATTAAGACCCATGCATACACGTGCATTCTTAAAAAAATATATATTTCTCAGATTAAGCATTTAAAATTATGTTTCCTTTTAATCGTTATTAAAAAAACATGCAAAATAGCAGCTTAACAAAGTATATAAAACTGCTAAGCTCCACGTATGGCAAAAAAGCAATCGTTTCAACATAGCATTTTTTTCTTCTTGACCAACTCACCCATTTTTCGGTAAGTAGGCCTTCCCTGGATTCTTCGCGGAGGAATTAAAACACATGCGTTTAAGTGCACGGAAAGAAAATTAGCAATTTTACAAAACAAGTATATAATAGTTGAGCTCTACAATTGGCAAAAAAAGGAAATCGTCTGAATGAAGTATTTTCTTTTCTTCAGCTCCTTACGAAAGTATTATATGGTTTTGCTTCGACTTTTCGTCTGGAATTTAAGACCCATGCGCACACGTGCATTCTTTAAAAATTATTTCTCAGATTAAGGATTTGAAAGTATGTTTCCTTTTAATCGTTATTAAAAAACATGCAAAATAGCAGTTTAACAAAGTAACACATGCGCTTAAGGGCACGGAAGAAAATTAGCAATTTTACAAAACAAGTGTATAATAGTTGAGCTCTACAATTGGCAAAAGAAGGAAATCGTCTGAATGAAGTATTTTCTTTTCTTCAGCTTCTTACGAAATTATTATATAGTTTTGCTTCGACTTTTCGTGGGGAATTTAATACCCTTGCGCACACGTGCATTCTTTAAAAAAGTATTTCTCAGATTAAGGATTTGAAAGTATGTTTCCTTTTAATCGTTATTAAAAAAAATGCAAAATAGCAGTTTAACAAAGTATATAAAATTGCTAAGCTCCACGTATGTCAAAAAGGCAATCATTTCAACGTAGCATTTCTTTCTTTTCTTGACCAACTTACCCATTTTTTGGTAAGTAGGACTTCCCTGGATTCTTCGTGGAGGAATTAAAACACATGCGTTTAAGTGCACGGAAAGAAAATTAGTAATTTTACAAAACAAGTATATAATAGTTGAGCTCTACAATTGGCAAAAGAAGGAAATCGTCTGAATGAAGTATTTTCTTATTTTCAGCTTCTTACGAAATTATTATATAGTTTTGCTTCGACTTTTCGTGTGGAATTTAAGACCCATGCGCACACGTGCATTCTTTAAAAAAATGATTTCTCAGATTAAGGATATGAAAGTATGTTTCCTTTTAATCGTTATTAAAAAACATGCAAAATAGCATTTTAACAAAGTAACACATGCGCTTAAGGGCACGGAAGAAAATTAGCAATTTTACAAAACATGTATATAATAGTTGAGCTCTACAATTGGCAAAAGAAGGAAATCGTCTGAATGAAGTATTTCCTTTTCTTCAGCTCCTTACGAAATTATTATATGGTTTTGCTTCGACTTTTCGTCTGGAATTTAAGACCCATGCGCACACGTGCATTCTTTAAAAAATTATTTCTCAGATTAAGGATTTGAAAGTATGTTTCCTTTTAATCGTTATTAAAAAACATGCAAAATAGCAGCTTAACAAAGTATATAAAACTGCTAAGCTCCACGTATGTCAAAAAGGCAATCATTTCAACGTAGCATTTTTTTTTTTCTTGACCAACTCACTCCATTTTTTGGTAAGTAGGACTTCCCTGGATTCTTCGTGGAGGAATTAAAACACATGCGTTTAAGTGCACGGAAAGAAAATTAGCAATTTTACAAAACAAGTATATAATAGTTGAGCTCTACAATTGGAAAAAAAGAAGGAAATCGTCTGAATGAAGTATTTTCTTTTCTTGACCTTCTTATAAATTTTTTTAAAGTTTTGCTTCGACTTCTCGTGTGGAAATAAAGACCCATGCATACACGTGCATTCTTAAAAATATATATATTTCTGAGATTAAGCATTGGAAATTATGTTTCCTTTTAATCGTTATTAAAAAATGCAAAATAGCAGTTTAACAAAGTATATAAAATTGCTAAGCTCCACGTATGTCAAAAAGGCAATCATTTCAACGTAGCATTTCTTTCTTTTCTTGACCAACTTACCCATTTTTTGGTAAGTAGGACTTCCCTGGATTCTTCGTGGAGGAATTAAAACACATGCGTTTAAGTGCACGGAAAGAAAATTAGCAATTTTACAAAACAAGTATATAATAGTTGAGCTCTACTATTGGCAAAAGAAGGAAATCGTCTGAATGAAGTATTTTCTTTTCTTCAGCTTCTTACGAAATTATTATATAGTTTTGCTTCGACTTTTCGTGTTTAATTTAAGACCCTTGCGCACACGTGCATTCTTTAAAAAAAATATTTCTCAGATTAAGGATATGAAAGTATGTTTCCTTTTAATCGTTATTAAAAAACATGCAAAATAGCATTTTAAGAAAGTAACACATGCGTTTAAGTGCACGGAAGAAAATTAGCAATTTTACAAAACAAGTATATAATAGTTGAGCTCTACAATTGGCAAAAGAAGGAAATCGTCTGAATGAAGTATTTTCTTTTCTTCAGCTTCTTACGAAATTATTATATACTTTTGCTTCGACTTTTCGTGTGGAATTTAATACCCTTGCGCACACGTGCATTCTTTAAAAAGTATTTCTCAGATTAAGGATTTGAAAGTATGTTTCCTTTTAATCTTTATTAAAAAACATGCAAAATAGCATTTTAACAAAGTAACACATGCGTTTAAGTGCACGGAAGAAAATTAGCAATTTTACAATACAAGTATATAATAGTTGAGCTCTATTATATAATTGGCAAAAGAAGGAAATCGTCTGAATGAAGTATTTTCTTTTCTTCAGCTTCTTACGAAATTATTATATACTTTTGCTTCGACTTTTCGTGTGGAATTTAATACCCTTGCGCACACGTGCATTCTTTAAAAAAGTATTTCTCAGATTAAGGATTTGAAAGTATGTTTCCTTTTAATCGTTATTAAAAAAAATGCAAAATAGCAGTTTAACAAAGTATATAAAATTGCTAAGCTCCACGTATGTCAAAAAGGCAATCATTTCAACGTAGCACTTTTTTCTTTTCTTGACCAACTCATCCATTTTTTGGTAAGTAGGACTTCCCTGGATTCTTCGTGGAGGAATTGAAACACATGCGTTTAAGTGCACGGAAAGAAAATTAGCAATTTTACAAAACAAGTATATAATAGTTGGACTCCACAATTGGCAAAAGAAGGAAATTATCTCAATAAAGTATTTTCTTTTCTTGACCTTCTTATAAATTTTTATTAAGTTTTGCTTCGACTTCTCGTGTTTAAATTAAGACCCATGCATACACGTGCATTCTTAAAAAAATATATATTTCTCAGATTAAGCATTTAAAATTATGTTTCCTTTTAATCGTTATTAAAAAACATGCAAAATAGCAGCTTAACAAAGTATATAAAACTGCTAAGCTCCACGTATGGCAAAAAAAGCAATCGTTTCAACATAGCATTTTTTTCTCTTCTTGACCAACTCACCCATTTTTCGGTAAGTAGGCCTTCCCTGGATTCTTCGCGGAGGAATTAAAACACATGCGTTTAAGTGCACGGAAAGAAAATTAGCAATTTTACAAAACAAGTATATAATAGTTGAGCTCTACAATTGGCAAAAAAAGGAAATCGTCTGAATGAAGTATTTTCTTTTCTTCAGCTCCTTACGAAAGTATTATATGGTTTTGCTTCGACTTTTCGTCTGGAATTTAAGACCCATGCGCACACGTGCATTCTTTAAAAAATTATTTCTCAGATTAAGGATTTGAAAGTATGTTTCCTTTTAATCGTTATTAAAAAACATGCAAAATAGCAGTTTAACAAAGTAACACATGCGCTTAAGGGCACGGAAGAAAATTAGCAATTTTACAAAACAAGTGTATAATAGTTGAGCTCTACAATTGGCAAAAGAAGGAAATCGTCTGAATGAAGTATTTTCTTTTCTTCAGCTTCTTACGAAATTATTATATAGTTTTGCTTCGACTTTTCGTGGGGAATTTAATACCCTTGCGCACACGTGCATTCTTTAAAAAAGTATTTCTCAGATTAAGGATTTGAAAGTATGTTTCCTTTTAATCGTTATTAAAAAAAATGCAAAATAGCAGTTTAACAAAGTATATAAAATTGCTAAGCTCCACGTATGTCAAAAAGGCAATCATTTCAACGTAGCATTTCTTTCTTTTCTTGACCAACTTACTCCATTTTTTGGTAAGTAGGACTTCCCTGGATTCTTCGTGGAGGAATTAAAACACATGCGTTTAAGTGCACGGAAAGAAAATTAGTAATTTTACAAAACAAGTATATAATAGTTGAGCTCTACAATTGGCAAAAGAAGGAAATCGTCTGAATGAAGTATTTTCTTATTTTCAGCTTCTTACGAAATTATTATATAGTTTTGCTTCGACTTTTCGTGTGGAATTTAAGACCCATGCGCACACGTGCATTCTTTAAAAAAATGATTTCTCAGATTAAGGATATGAAAGTATGTTTCCTTTTAATCGTTATTAAAAAACATGCAAAATAGCATTTTAACAAAGTAACACATGCGCTTAAGGGCACGGAAGAAAATTAGCAATTTTACAAAACATGTATATAATAGTTGAGCTCTACAATTGGCAAAAGAAGGAAATCGTCTGAATGAAGTATTTTCTTTTCTTCAGCTTCTTACGAAATTATTATATACTTTTGCTTCGACTTTTCGTGTGGAATTTAATACCCTTGCGCACACGTGCATTCTTTAAAAAGTATTTCTCAGATTAAGGATTTGAAAGTATGTTTCCTTTTAATCGTTATTAAAAAAAATGCAAAATTACAGTTTAACAAAGTATATAAAATTGCTAAGCTCCACGTATGTCAAAAAGGCAATCATTTCAACGTAGCATTTCTTTCTTTTCTTGACCAACTTACCCATTTTTTGGTAAGTAGGACTTCCCTGGATTCTTCGTGGAGGAATTAAAACACATGCGTTTAAGTGCACGGAAAGAAAATTAGCAATTTTACAAAACAAGTATATAATAGTTGAGCTCTGCAATTGGCAAAAGAAGGAAATCGTCTGAATTAAGTATTTTCTTATTTTCAGCTTCTTACGAAATTATTATATAGTTTTGCTTCGACTTTTCGTGTGGAATTTAGGACCCATGCGCACACGTGCATTCTTTAAAAAATAATTTCTCAGATTAAGGATATGAAAGTATGTTTCCTTTTAATCGTTATTAAAAAAACATGCAAAATAGCATTTTAACAAAGTAACACATGCGCTTAAGGGCACGGAAGAAAATTAGCAATTTTACAAAACATGTATATAATAGTTGAGCTCTACAATTGGCAAAAGAAGGAAATCGTCTGAATGAAGTATTTCCTTTTCTTCAGCTCCTTACGAAATTATTATATGGTTTTGCTTCGACTTTTCGTCTGGAATTTAAGACCCATGCGCACACGTGCATTCTTTAAAAAATTATTTCTCAGATTAAGGATTTGAAAGTATGTTTCCTTTTAATCGTTATTAAAAAACATGCAAAATAGCAGCTTAACAAAGTATATAAAACTGCTAAGCTCCACGTATGTCAAAAAGGCAATCATTTCAACGTAGCATTTTTTTTTCTTGACCAACTCACCCATTTTTTGGTAAGTAGGACTTCCCTGGATTCTTCGTGGAGGAATTAAAACACATGCGTTTAAGTGCACGGAAAGAAAATTAGCAATTTTACAAAACAAGTATATAATAGTTGAGCTCTACAATTGGAAAAAAAGAAGGAAATCGTCTGAATGAAGTATTTTCTTTTCTTGACCTTCTTATAAATTTTTTTAAAGTTTTGCTTCGACTTCTCGTGTGGAAATAAAGACCCATGCATACACGTGCATTCTTAAAAATATATATATTTCTGAGATTAAGCATTGGAAATTATGTTTCCTTTTAATCGTTATTAAAAAATGCAAAATAGCAGTTTAACAAAGTATATAAAATTGCTAAGCTCCACGTATGTCAAAAAGGCAATCATTTCAACGTAGCATTTCTTTCTTTTCTTGACCAACTTACCCATTTTTTGGTAAGTAGGACTTCCCTGGATTCTTCGTGGAGGAATTAAAACACATGCGTTTAAGTGCACGGAAAGAAAATTAGCAATTTTACAAAACAAGTATATAATAGTTGAGCTCTACTATTGGCAAAAGAAGGAAATCGTCTGAATGAAGTATTTTCTTTTCTTCAGCTTCTTACGAAATTATTATATAGTTTTGCTTCGACTTTTCGTGTTTAATTTAAGACCCTTGCGCACACGTGCATTCTTTAAAAAAAATATTTCTCAGATTAAGGATATGAAAGTATGTTTCCTTTTAATCGTTATTAAAAAACATGCAAAATAGCATTTTAAGAAAGTAACACATGCGTTTAAGTGCACGGAAGAAAATTAGCAATTTTACAAAACAAGTATATAATAGTTGAGCTCTACAATTGGCAAAAGAAGGAAATCGTCTGAATGAAGTATTTTCTTTTCTTCAGCTTCTTACGAAATTATTATATACTTTTGCTTCGACTTTTCGTGTGGAATTTAATACCCTTGCGCACACGTGCATTCTTTAAAAAGTATTTCTCAGATTAAGGATTTGAAAGTATGTTTCCTTTTAATCGTTATTAAAAAACATGCAAAATAGCATTTTAACAAAGTAACACATGCGTTTAAGTGCACGGAAGAAAATTAGCAATTTTACAATACAAGTATATAATAGTTGAGCTCTATTATATAATTGGCAAAAGAAGGAAATCGTCTGAATGAAGTATTTTCTTTTCTTCAGCTTCTTACGAAATTATTATATACTTTTGCTTCCACTTTTCGTGTGGAATTTAATACCCTTGCGCACACGTGCATTCTTTAAAAAAGTATTTCTCAGATTAAGGATTTGAAAGTATGTTTCCTTTTAATCGTTATTAAAAAAAATGCAAAATAACAGTTTAACAAAGTATATAAAATTGCTAAGCTCCACGTATGTCAAAAAGGCAATCATTTCAACGTAGCATTTTTTTCTTTTCTTGACCAACTCATCCATTTTTTGGTAAGTAGGACTTCCCTGGATTCTTCGTGGAGGAATTGAAACACATGCGTTTAAGTGCACGGAAAGAAAATTAGCAATTTTACAAAACAAGTATATAATAGTTGGACTCCACAATTGGCAAAAGAAGGAAATTATCTCAATAAAGTATTTTCTTTTCTTGACCTTCTTATAAATTTTTATTAAGTTTTGCTTCGACTTCTCGTGTTTAAATTAAGACCCATGCATACACGTGCATTCTTAAAAAAATATATATTTCTCAGATTAAGCATTTAAAATTATGTTTCCTTTTAATCGTTATTAAAAACATGCAAAATAGCAGCTTAACAAAGTATATAAAACTGCTAAGCTCCACGTATGGCAAAAAAAGCAATCGTTTCAACATAGCATTTTTTTTCTTCTTGACCAACTCACCCATTTTTCGGTAAGTAGGCCTTCCCTGGATTCTTCGCGGAGGAATTAAAACACATGCGTTTAAGTGCACGGAAAGAAAATTAGCAATTTTACAAAACAAGTATATAATAGTTGAGCTCTACAATTGGCAAAAAAAGGAAATCGTCTGAATGAAGTATTTTCTTTTCTTCAGCTCCTTACGAAAGTATTATATGGTTTTGCTTCGACTTTTCGTCTGGAATTTAAGACCCATGCGCACACGTGCATTCTTTAAAAAATTATTTCTCAGATTAAGGATTTGAAAGTATGTTTCCTTTTAATCGTTATTAAAAAACATGCAAAATAGCAGTTTAACAAAGTAACACATGCGTTTAAGGGCACGGAAGAAAATTAGCAATTTTACAAAACAAGTATATAATAGTTGAGCTCTACTATTGGCAAAAGAAGGAAATCGTCTGAATGAAGTATTTTCTTTTCTTCAGCTTCTTACGAAATTATTATATAGTTTTGCTTCGACTTTTCGTGTGGAATTTAAGACCCTTGCGCACACGTGCATTCTTTAAAAAATATTTCTCAGATTAAGGATATGAAAGTATGTTTTCTTTTAATCGTTATTAAAAAAACATGCAAAATAGCATTTTAACAAAGTAACACATGCGCTTAAGGGCACGGAAGAAAATTAGCAATTTTACAAAACAAGTGTATAATAGTTGAGCTCTACAATTGGCAAAAGAAGGAAATCGTCTGAATGAAGTATTTTCTTTTCTTCAGCTTCTTACGAAATTATTATATAGTTTTGCTTCGACTTTTCGTGGGGAATTTAATACCCTTGCGCACACGTGCATTCTTTAAAAAAGTATTTCTCAGATTAAGGATTTGAAAGTATGTTTCCTTTTAATCGTTATTAAAAAAAATGCAAAATAGCAGTTTAACAAAGTATATAAAATTGCTAAGCTCCACGTATGTCAAAAAGGCAATCATTTCAACGTAGCATTTCTTTCTTTTCTTGACCAACTTACCCATTTTTTGGTAAGTAGGACTTCCCTGGATTCTTCGTGGAGGAATTAAAACACATGCGTTTAAGTGCACGGAAAGAAAATTAGCAATTTTACAAAACAAGTATATAATAGTTGAGCTCTACAATTGGCAAAAGAAGGAAATCGTCTGAATGAAGTATTTTCTTATTTTCAGCTTCTTACGAAATTATTATATAGTTTTGCTTCGACTTTTCGTGTGGAATTTAAGACCCATGCGCACACGTGCATTCTTTAAAAAAATGATTTCTCAGATTAAGGATATGAAAGTATGTTTCCTTTTAATCGTTATTAAAAAACATGCAAAATAGCATTTTAACAAAGTAACACATGCGCTTAAGGGCACGGAAGAAAATTAGCAATTTTACAAAACAAGTATATAATAGTTGAGCTCTACAATTGGCAAAAAAAGGAAATCGTCTGAATGAAGTATTTTCTTTTCTTCAGCTCCTTACGAAAGTATTATATGGTTTTGCTTCGACTTTTCGTCTGGAATTTAAGACCCATGCGCACACGTGCATTCTTTAAAAAATTATTTCTCAGATTAAGGATTTGAAAGTATGTTTCCTTTTAATCGTTATTAAAAAACATGCAAAATAGCAGTTTAACAAAGTAACACATGCGTTTAAGGGCACGGAAGAAAATTAGCAATTTTACAAAACAAGTATATAATAGTTGAGCTCTACAATTGGCAAAAGAAGGAAATCGTCTGAATGAAGTATTTTCTTATTTTCAGCTTCTTACGAAATTATTATATAGTTTTGCTTCGACTTTTCGTGTGGAATTTAAGACCCATGCGCACACGTGCATTCTTTAAAAAAATGATTTCTCAGATTAAGGATATGAAAGTATGTTTCCTTTTAATCGTTATTAAAAAACATGCAAAATAGCATTTTAACAAAGTAACACATGCGCTTAAGGGCACGGAAGAAAATTAGCAATTTTGCAAAACATGTATATAATAGTTGAGCTCTACAATTGGCAAAAGAAGGAAATCGTCTGAATGAAGTATTTTCTTTTCTTCAGCTTCTTACGAAATTATTATATACTTTTGCTTCGACTTTTCGTGTGCAATTTAATACCCTTGCGCACACGTGCATTCTTTAAAAAAGTATTTCTCAGATTAAGGATATGAAAGTATGTTTCCTTGTAATCGTTATTAAAAAAATGCAAAATAGCAGTTTAACAAAGTATATAAAATTGCTAAGCTCCACGTATGTCAAAAAGGCAATCATTTCAACTTAGCATTTTTGTCTTTTCTTGACGAACTCACCCATTTTTTGGTAAGTAGGACTTCCCTGGATTCTTCGTGGAGGAATTAAAACACATGCGTTTAAGTGCACGGAAAGAAAATTAGCAATTTAAAAAAATATATATATAATAGTTGAGCTCTACAATTGGCAAAAGAAGGAAATCGTCTGAATGAAGTATTTTCTTATTTTCAGCTTCTTACGAAATTATTATATAGTTTTGCTTCGACTTTTCGTGTGGAATTTAAAACCCATGCGCACACGTGCATTCTTTAAAAAAATGATTTCTCAGATTAAGGATATGAAAGTATGTTTCCTTTTAATCGTTATTAAAAATACTTGCAAAATAGCATTTTAACAAAGTAACACATGCGCTTAAGGGCACGGAAGAAAATTAGCAATTTTACAAAACATGTATATAATAGTTGAGCTCTACAATTGGCAAAAGAAGGAAATCGTCTGAATGAAGTATTTTCTTTTCTTCAGCTTCTTACGAAATTATTATATACTTTTGCTTCGACTTTTCGTGTGGAATTTAATACCCTTGCGCACACGTGCATTCTTTAAAAAAGTATTTCTCAGATTAAGGATTTGAAAGTATGTTTCCTTTTAATCGTTATTAAAAAATGCAAAATAGCAGTTTAACAAAGTATATAAAATTGCTAAGCTCCACGTATGTCAAAAAGGCAATCATTTCAACGCAGCATTTTTGTCTTTTCTTGACGAACTCACCCATTTTTTGGTAAGTAGGACTTCCCTGGATTCTTCGTGGAGGAATTAAAACACATGCGTTTAAGTGCACGGAAAGAATATTAGCAATTTTACAAAACAAGTATATAATAGTTGCGCTCTACAATTGGCAAAAGAAGGAAATCTTCTGAATGAAGTATTTTCTTATCTTCAGCTTCTTACGAAATTATTATATAGTTTTTGCTTCGACTTTTCGTGTGGAATTTAAAACCCATGCGCACACGTGCATTCTTTAAAAAAATTATTTCTCAGAATAAGAATATGAAAATATGTTTCCTTTTAATCGTTATTAAAAAACATGCAAAATAGCATTTTAACAAAGTAACACATGTGCTTAAGGGCACGGAAGAAAATTAGCAATTTTACAAAACAAGTATATAATAGTTCAGCTCTACAATTGGCAAAAAAAAGGAAATCGTCTGAATGAAGTATTTTCTTTTCTTGACCTTCTTATAAATTTTTATTAAGTTTTGCTTCGACTTCTCGTGTGGAAATTAAGACCCATGCATACACGTGCATTCTTAAAAAAATATATATTTCTAAGATTAAGCATTGGAAATTATGTTTCCTTTTAATCGTTATTAAAAAACATGCAAAATAGCAGCTTAACAAAGTATATAAAACTGCTAAGCTCCACGTATGTCAAAAAGGCAATCATTTCAACGTAGCATTTTTTTCTTTTCTTGACCAACTCACCCATTTTTTGGTAAGTAGGACTTCCCTGGATTCTTCGTGGAGGAATTAAAACACATGCGTTTAAGTGCAAGGAAAGAAAATTAGCAATTTTACAAAACAAGTATATAATAGTTGAGCTCTACAATTGGCAAAAGAAGGAAATCGTCTGAATGAAGTATTTTCTTTTCTTGACCTTCTTATAAATTTTTTTAAAGTTTTGCTTCGACTTCTCGTGTGGAAATTAAGACCCATGCATACACGTGCATTCTTAAAAAAATATATATTTCTGAGATTAAGCATTGGAAATTATGTTTCCTTTTAATCGTTATTAAAAAATGCAAAATAGCAGTTTAACAAAGTACATAAAATTGCAAAGCTCCACGTATGTCAAAAAGGCAATCGTTTCAACGTAGCGTTTTTTTCTCTTCTTGACCAACTCACCCATTTTTTGATATGTAGGTCTTCCCTGGATTCTTCGTGGAGGAATTAAAACACATGCGTTTAAGTGCACGGAAAGAAAATTAGCAATTTTACAAAACAAGTATATAATAGTTGAGCTCTACAATTAAAAAAAAAGGAAGGAAATAGTCTGAATGAAGTATTTTCTTTTCTTCAGCTTCTTACGAAATTATTATATAGTTTTGCTTTGAATTTTCGTGTGGAACTTAAGACCATGCATACACGTGCATTCTTAAAAAATATATATTTCTCAGATTAAGGATTTGAAATTATGTTTCCTTTTAATCGTTATTAAAAAACATGCAAAATACCAGTTTAACAAAGTAACACATGCGTTTAAGGGCACGGAAGAAAATTAGCAATTTTACAAAACAAGTATATAATAGTTGAGCTCTACAATTGGCAAAAGAAGGAAATCGTCTGAATGAAGTATTTTCTTTTCTTCAGCTTCTTACGAAATTATTATACAGTTTTGCTTTGACTTTTCGTGTGGGATTTAAGACCATTGCGCACACGTGCATTCTTTAAAAAAATGTTTCTCAGATTAAGGATTTGAAAGTATGTTTCCTTTTAATCGTTATTAAAAAACGTCCAAAATAGCAGTTTAACAAAGTATATAAAATTGCTAAGCTCCACGTATGGCAAAAAAAGCAATCGTTTCAACATAACATTTTTTTCTCTTCTTGACCAACTTACCCATTTTTCGGTAAGTAGGACTTCCCTGGATTCTTCGCGGAGGAATTAAAACACATGCGTTTAAGTGCACGGAAATAAAATTAGCAATTTTACAAAACAAGTATATAATAGTTGAGCTCTACAATTGGCAAAAGAAGGAAATCGTCTGAATGAAATATTTTCTTTTCTTCAGCTTCTTACAAAATTATTATATAGTTTTGCTTCGAATTTTCGTGTGGAATTTAAGACCCATGCGCACACGTGCATTCTTTAAAAAAATGATTTCTCAGATTAAGGATATGAAAGTATGTTTCCTTTTAATCGTTATTAAAAAACATGCAAAATAGCATTTTAATAAAGTAACACATGCGCTTAAGGGCACGGAAGAAAATTAGCAATTTTACAAAACAAGTATATAATAGTTCAGCTCTACAATTGGCAAAAGAAGGAAATCGTCTGAATGAAGTATTTTCTTTTCTTCAGCTTCTTACGAAATTATTATATACTTTTGCTTCGACTTTTCGTGTGGAATTTAATACCCTTGCGCACACGTGCATTCTTTAAAAAAGTATTTCTCAGATTAAATATTTGAAGGTATGTTTCCTTTTAATCGTTATTAAAAAATGCAAAATAGCAGTTTAACAAAGTATATAAAATTGCTAAGCTCCACGTATGTCAAAAAGGCAATCATTTCAACGTAGCATTTTTTTCTTTTCTTGACCAACTCACCCATTTTTTGGTAAGTAGGACTTCCCTGGATTCTTCGTGGAGGAATTAAAACACATGCGTTTAAGTGCACGGAAAGAAAATTAGCAATTTTACAAAACAATTATATAATAGTTGAGCTCTACAATTGGCAAAAAAAGGAAATCGTCTGAATGAAGTATTTTCTTATCTTCAGCTTCTTACGAAATTATTATATAGTTTTGCTTCGACTTTTCGTGTGGAATTTAAGACCCATGCGCACACGTGCATTCTTTAAAAAAAATATTTCTCAGATTAAGAATATGAAAATATGTTTCCTTTTAATCGTTATTAAAAAACATGAAAAATAGCATTTTAACAAAGTAACACATGCGCTTAAGGGCACGGAAGAAAATTAGCAATTTTACAAAACAAGTGTATAATAGTTGAGCTCTACAATTGGCAAAAGAAGGAAATCGTCTGAATGAAGTATTTTCTTTTCTTCAGCTTCTTACGAAATTATTATATAGTTTTGCTTCGACTTTTCGTGTGGAATTTAATACCCTTGCTCACACGTGCATTCTTTAAAAAAGTATTTCTCAGATTAAGGATTTGAAAGTATGTTTCCTTTTAATCCTTATTAAAAAAATGCAAAATAGCAGTTTAACAAAGTATATAAAATTGCTAAGCTCCACGTATGTCAAAAAGGCAATCATTTCAACGTAGCATTTTTTTCTTTTCTTGACCAACTCACCCATTTTTTGGTAAATATCACTTCCCTGGATTCTTCGTGGAGGAATTAAAACACATGCGTTTAAGTACACGGAAAGAAAATTAGCAATTTTACAAAACAAGTATATAATACTTGAGCTTTACAATTGGCAAAAGAAGGAAATCGTCTGAATGAAGTGTTTTCTTTTCTTCAGCTTCTTACGAAATTATTATATAGTTTTGCTTCGCCTTTTCGTGTGGAATTTAATACCCTTGCGCACACGTGCATTCTTTAAAAAGTATTTCTCAGATTTAGAATTTGAAAGTATGTTTCCTTTTAATCGTTATTAAAAAAAATGCAAAATAGGAGTTTAACAAAGTATATAAAATTGCTAAGCTCCACGTATGTCAAAAAGGCAATCATTTCAACGTAGCATTTTTTTCTTTTCTTGACCAACTCACCCATTTTTTGGTAATTAGGACTTCCCTGGATTCTTCGTGGAGGAATTAAAACACATGCGTTTAAGTGCACGGAAAGAAAATTAGCAATTTTACAAAACAAGTATATAATAGTTGAGCTCTACAATTGGCCAAAGAAGGAAATCGTCTGAATGAAGTATTTTCTTATCTTCAGCTTCTTATGAAATTATTATATAGTTTTGCTTCGACTTTTCGTGTGGAATTTAAGACCCATGCGCACACGTGCATTCTTTAAAAAAATGATTTCTCAGATTAAGGATATGAAAGTATGTTTCCTTTTAATCGTTATTAAAAAACATGCAAAATAGCATTTTAACAAAGTAACACATGCGCTTAAGGGCACGGAAGAAAATTAGCAATTTTACAAAACATGTATATAATAGTTGAGCTCTACAATTGGCAAAAGAAGGAAATCGTCTGAATGAAGTGTTTTCTTTTCTTCAGCTTCTTACGAAATTATTATATAGTTTTGCTTCGCCTTTTCGTGTGGAATTTAATACCCTTGCGCACACGTGCATTCTTTAAAAAAGTATTTCTCAGATTTAGAATTTGAAAGTATGTTTCCTTTTAATCGTTATTAAAAAAATGCAAAATAGCAGTTTAACAAAGTATATAAATTTGCTAAGCTCCACGTATGTCAAAAGGGCAATCATTTCAACATAGCATTTTTGTCTTTTCTTGACCAACTCACCCATTTTTTGGTAAGTAGGACTTCCCTGGATTCTTCGTGGAGGAATTAAAACACATGCGTTTCAGTGCACGGAAAGAAAATTAGCAATTTTACAAAACAAGTATATAATAGTTGAGCTCTACAATTGGCAAAAGAAGGAAATCTTCTGAATGAAGTATTTTCTTATCTTCAGCTTCTTACAAAATTATTATATAGTTTTGCTTCGACTTTTCGTGTGGAATTTAATACCTTTGCGCACACGTGCATTCTTTAAAAAAGTATTTCTCAGATTAAGGATTTGAAAGTATGTGTCCTTTTAATCGTTATTAAAAAAATGCAAAATAGCAGTTTAACAAAGTATATAAAATTGCTAAGTTCCACGTATGTCAAAACGGCAATCATTTCAACGTAGCATTTTTTTCTTTTCTTGACCAACTCACCCATTTTTTGGTAAGTAGGACTTAACTGGATTCTTCGTGGAGGAATTAAAACACATGCGTTTAAGTGCACGGAAAGAAAATTAGCAATTTTACAAAACAAGTATATAATAGTTGGACTCCACAATTGGCAAAAAAGGAAATTATCTCAATGAAGTAATATCTTTTCTTGACCTCATTATAAATTTTTATTAAGTTTTGCTTCGACTTCTCGTGTGGAAATTAAGAGCCATGCATACACGTGCATTCTAAAAAAAATATATTTCTCAGATTAAGCATTTGAAACGGTTTCCTTTTAATCGTTATTAAAAAAACATGCAAAATAGCAGCTTAACAAAGTATATAAAACTGCTAAGCTTCACGTATGGCAAAAAAAGCAATCGTTTCAACATAGCATTTTTTTCTCTTCTTGACCAACTCACTCATTTTTCGGTAAGTAGGCCTTCCCTGGATTCTTCGCGGAGGAATTAAAACACATGCGTTTAAGTGCACGGAAAGAAAATTAGCAATTTTACAATACAAGTATATAATAGTTGAGCTCTACAATTGGCAAAAGAAGGAAATCGTCTGAATGAAGTATTTTCTTATCTTCAGCTTCTTAGTAGTATAGGCTTGATCACATCTGGGCTAAACAGACACGTCCCCATAGCAGACAGATATTCCTGTTTCTTGGATTCTAATTATCGCTAACAAAAATATAATAGTGAAAAAGCAGATCTCTAAAGTCAAGTTGATTAAGTTGCTGATTTGATCTGTAAACAAGGAAAAAATAAAAACACATTTCTGATGAAAATGGATCGTTCCAGATTCGAATCAGTTGTATTTGTTTTCTTACGAGGTATAACAAAATCCTCCACCACAGCAAGTTGCTGCAACTAACTTGCTTTGGAGGCGATAGCATTTGTTGTAAGATTATGCAATTTAAGTCTTTTTAGAGTTCTATTTTTCATTATTATAATTGTGAGCGTCAAGCGTCTTGTGATACCATATATTAGACAATGTGTGAAGACCAACTCCATATTTTAAAACATAACGAAACAGATATTTAAACATATATAAAACACAGTGGAACCTGAATATGAAAGTATCATTTCAGCTGAAAATTCAGTTTATGGCATTCTGAGTCTGAGAGTAATGAACTTCTAAGAAAAGACTCAAGTGATATATCAAAGCAGAAAATAAAGAGAAATGTTGTCCGACACTTTGAAACATGTGAGAGACATTTGACCTTCTGATCTTAAGAAAGCTACTCTTAGAATGTTTTGTTTAAGCAGAATTTCAAGGCGTTGAACTCAAGGTTATTGACTGCTTTGAGAGCGTCAGATGTTATATAGTCTTTTCACATATGGTGACACAAATGGAAAGGTTAACAGATTTGTTTAAAATAAAGTATTTTGGTTGAGTATAACGTTCGATTCTGAGATGTTATTTCATTTGCTTGATAAATAGTTTGAGTGTTTTTATTGCTTCCAGGAATATGATCTTGAATGAATTCTTTATTCTCATAACATATATGTTGCACTCCATTTATAGTCATCTTGATGCGAGCAATGCTCAGTAGGATTTTTGTAGCACTTCTTTTATTCACCCTTTAACCTTTTAGTGTCGCTGAACTCTAAGTGATATCGACACTAATGCTTGGGTGGAGAATTCAAAGTTAACTTTGTTTTAAAGAGATATTTTATAATTATTTAAATCTTTAAATACTCATGCGATTTAGGACAATGTGAGCCTCTCAAGATAGGGTCAATATTCTGTCGAGTGTTTGTCATACTTCTTTTATTCACCTTTTAACCTTTCAATGTAACTGAAACTTATATAATATCATCACCGATGTTTAAGGGGGTTAAATTTGTTTTAAAGAGAGATATTATAATTATTCACAGCTGCAAATTCTCATCCTGTTTAGAACAAACTGATCCTTTCAAGATATAAGATATCTAGGCACATGATCACCGTTCTATGACCTTATTAGGCGAAGTACGTTTGCTTTGAGACCCTCTGATGATTAACGAATATGAAAAAATTAATTCCATTGCTAAACCTTTACACTTGTGCACTTCAAAAGACTTAAAATGAATAGAGTTCAACTCAGTAAAAAATGCAGTATGAGCTCCATATAAACCCTCGCTGGAGAACTAAACACGCTGATTCTTCTGAGTGCTTCTCTAGTCGCCTCTTGCTGTCGGCTACGAACCAAAGATGTCGTTTTCGGGTAAGTTTATCTTCTTTTAATTTTGCGTCAAGAACTGATGATTTTTCATCTAGGTATCTGCAGAAAGTTTAACATTTATAACGAATATTTAAAAGTAACATATTTCAGAGTTTTAAATAAAGGGAATCATTAAACATCGTGCACCATTAAGATTCTTTTTTAAAGCTAAATTCCAACTTCTAAATTATGAAGTGGTGAGTTGTCTAGTATATTGATTATTTTTATCATGTTAAATATACTCTGTTCTAATTGCTTTATCACAAATTTTAAACATTAGCAATTAGAATCTATAATTTCTTCATTTTATAGATTTTGAAAAGGAGCTGAAAAAAAAAAAAGTCATTTCTGATGATGAAGAAGAAACTGAAAATCCCACTGTGAAGAAACAAAAGCTTCCAGTTAAAAGGAAAAACAATGCCAAACAAAGTGCTTCCTCACCATATGATTTGGTTTTGGTTGATGACACTGTACCAAATAAGCTCATACCTCCATACTCCATTTATATCGGAAGGGGAATCGTCGCAGAAATTAAAGAATTTCGTAAAAACTATTACCTGTGCTTTGCAAAGATAGTGGACAGTGAGAAAAAGAATCATTTTAACTTGCCAATTGAACAGCTTGGAACTCTGAAAAAGGCCATAGATACATTGTTTCTGTATGTAAAGGACTATCAGTAAATTTTTTTTCTTCGATATACTTTCTTTGAAATAACTAACTAGTAACCTTTATGGTTCAGTGTCAATGTATATTTTGTTCTTAGAAACATTTATGTTTACATACGTGAAATGTTTTTGCAAATTCATAAAGTGACGTAGAACTCTTTCAGTATACGATAACATAAATGTTGGGATTTTGAAAGAGCAAAAACAAGAAAAGAACGCGCATATCGCAAAAGTTTCCCAAAATGCAATTTCATAAACAGTCTTCAGCATTTAAAGGCTATGTGGAATCACATGTGGCCACAGCAAATGAAGATATTTCTGATCCCACTATTCTGTTAAACAGCATGAAAACTCAGATTTTTAATATACTGTGTAATAACAGTTTATCTTTGAGGCTTAGATTTATCGTATGTTTAACGATAACTTTCTTCAAGTTTAAAGACGATTCTCCGATCTTTCAAGATTTTTTCTTTTTGTTCGTTTGCTGAACGTGTTACGTCAGTATATGGCATAAACGAAAAACTTGAGAAAGCTTTTTCAAAAAATTGAAAATTCAATTGAGACATTTATTAGGGACGGAAGCGGGTGGATAATAAAACGTATTAAGTCTGTGCATGTTCATATCGGAAAATATAATTCCATTAATGGCGGTTGTTCTACGATGAGGTTACCGAAGTTTTTGCAAAATAAAAATGCTTGTTAAACATAAAATGTGAAGACAATTTATGTTTCGTCTACAGCGTTTTAGCAGGGTTATTTCGCAAATTTTCGAATAAAAATTCTGTTAGTACTTATAGAAAATATCTGAAATATTTAAACACTAAAAACTTGAAATTTCCTATGGCATTAAATAAAATAAAATGTTTCGAGGAAAAAAATAATTTATCGATTAGTGTATATTCTTATGATAAAGATGTGTTTCCATTATATGTTAGCAAAAACGCAAAGTTCAGGCAAATTGATTTGTTTCTTTACAAAAGTCATTATTTTCTCATCACGAATTTTAATCGTTTAATGAACCAAAAAAACGGATTACATCATTACTGCCGTAATTGTTTAGTTGGATTTCAGAGGGCAAATACTTTAACTGAACACATGAAAGTATGTATGAATAATAAATTTCAGAAGGTTTCTTTACCACAAGTTGGTAATTCTGAACTTATTTTTAATGCATTTCATAAAATGCATGAACACGCATTTTGTGGTTTTGCAGATTTTGAATGTCTTACGAAAAAGTGCATACAAGTATACCATCAATATCTAAAAGTTTCACTCAAGAAAGAGAAATTCACGTTCCTATCAGTTTTGCCTTAATCGTAGTGAACAAAAAACGAGATTGTGTATCACAAATATTACTGCGGTAAAGATACAGTGAAACAGTTTCTGGATGTTTTAAAAAACGTGTGTGCTGTTGTTTTGAAAAAATTGAAAGAAAATGTTCCCTTGATTAAAGAAACAATAAACCGCAGTTACACTAATAAGTGTCACATATGTGGAAACAGATTTAAGAAGGGTGATTTAAAAGTACGTGATCACAGTCACTTCAGTGGTGAATTTAGAGGATTTGCACATCAGTCATGTAATCTGAATTATAAAAATTCATACTTTTTTCCAATTGTTATGCATAATTTGGCTGGCTATGACAGTCATATCATTCTTAAGAATATTTCTGCGCAAGTAGCAAAAGAAATCAAGATCATTCCTGTCAATATGGAAAAATATTCGACTTTTACATTAGATAACATAAAATTTATTGACAGTTTTCGTTTTCTAAATACATCATTATCTAACTTAGTTGAAAATTTAAATAAAAATATGTATGACTTCCCCATTTTTAATTCATTTTTTAAAAACTGCAAAAACAGGTTTTTGCTAAGGCAAAAAGGAATTTTTCCGTATACATATTTCTGCTCAGAAAAGGTTTTAAAAGAAACAAGATTACCAAGCAAAAAGTTCTTTTATAATAATTTGACAGAGTCTCACATTTCAGACGACGATTATGATCATGCGCAACTTGTGTGGAAAGCATTTAAATGCAGATCTTTCTCAGATTATTTGCGTTTGTATCAATACACTGATGCACTGTTGTTAGGAGATATTTTCATGAATTTCAGACGTTTATCACTAAATTATTATCGGTTAGATCCTGTACACTTCATAAGCGCTCCAGACCTCTCATGGAATGCAGGTTTAAGAAAAACGAAAGTTAAACTGGAATTGATTACTGACATTAGCATGTACTTATTTACTGAAGCGGGAATCAGAGGCGGTATAAGTCTTGTCGGTACAAGGTTTTCAAAAGCAAATAATCCCTATATCCCAGAAGATTTTGATGCTACGAAACCCACAACTTACATTTTGTCCTTGGATGCCATAAATTTATACGGATTTGTACAGTGTGCACATTTACCATATGCAGGTTTTAAATGGTTATCTGAAGAACAAATATTAAATTTCGATGTTACTTCTATCCCTGATGATTCAGATACAGGTTACATTCTTGAAGTAAATTTAAAATACCCGCAGAACATTCACGATGAACATGATGATTATCCTTTAGCTCCTGAGCATTTAGTTGTAAGAAAAAGTTTTTTATCAGAGTACCAGAAAGCTACATTAAAGAATTTGGATTTAAAGTTTCAAGGAGTGAAAAAATTGATTCCAAATTTATTTGACAAGCAGAATTATATTGTCCATTATCGTAATTTAAAGTATTACATAAAGAAAGGATTAATTTTGGAAAGAATTAATAGAATTTTGTGTTTTAAACAGAAGCCATGGTTACGAGATTATGTCACATTTAACAATGAAAAGAGAAAACAAGCTAACAATGAATTTGATAAATCGCTTTTTAAGCTTATGAACAATGCGTTTTACGGGAAAACATGTGAAAATGTTAGGAAAAGGATCACAGTGAAAGCTGCAGTTACCCAGAAACAATGTCAAAAGTATATGTCTAGTCCTGCATTAGAGTATTTTGAAACTATTAACGATAATTTTGTACTATTCAAGTTAAAGAAGACTAATCTTTTTCTAAATAAGCCTCTTTACATTGGATTTTGTGTCCTTGAACTCAGCAAACTGCACATGTATAAAACCTACTATGATTTTTTAAATGCAATATAAGAATCGTTGCAGTCTAATTTACACAGACACTGATTCACTAACAATGTATATTGAAACTGAAGATGTCTACCAAGATTTGTGTACTGTTTTTAAAGAAATAGTTGACACAAGTCAGTATCCTACTTTTCATCCTGCATACAACAGAGGAAATGAAAATAAGTTGGGATATTTCAAGGATGAAACAAATTCGAAGCCAATAAAAGAGTTCTGCGCACTAAAACCAAAGATGTATTCATATATATATCAAAATGATGCAAAAAAAAACAGCCAAGGGAATTAAGCGTTATGTTATTAAGAATCTGAATCATGATGATTATAAAACTGTATTGTTTGGTACTCAGTTGCTTAGACATTCTCAGTATCAAATTAGCAGCAAAAAACATAACTTAAAAACTGTAATTCAAAATAAGATTTCACTAAGTCCTTACTATGATAAGAAATTCATTTTTGATGATGGAATTGAGGTGAAGTCTTTTGGACATTATTCTATCGCATGAGTTGTGTTTTATGATATTCATTTGTAAACTGATTTCTGTGTTTCATAAATTCAACTTATAGACTCGTGTAATTTAAGTAAATCTCAAAATATGTTTTATCAAAGTGCAAAAGAAATTATCACTAAGTTTTAAAAAGCATCATACGGAAACCATTGCATATTTATTATCTGTATGCATCGCTGAAGAAAAAAAATCAAACGCATTCGTTCACCTGTGAATGAATACACATTTCATTTCAGATATATCAATGTGTAATAAAATTTAACGTCTGCCGTGTTTTGAGAATTAGTTTTTCAAGCAAAAATGAGATTTATGTAAAAGTAGAGCCTCACTGCCCCTTCTTCATAATTTTTTTCTGTTATAGATCTCGTGCATCAGTGTTCATCAAACTCATGTGTGACATTCAAATATTTCATAAATGAGAAAGAGGATCAGCAGAAGATTTATCAGTTTGATATATCAAATCCCATGCTTGACATTGTCAACCCACTAACTAAGAAACAATTCAAAAAAATTATTGAGGAAAAGAAGCAAGGTCATTGGTACAGAGGCATTATGAACAAAAAACATATTGACTTGTTTACAAAGAATAAAACGGAAATTTTTATTATTACAGAAAAAGATCATGAAAGCTTTAATGTTTTAATGAAAGTAAACAGTAAAGGAGTAGTGCACTTTTTCAGAGTTTCGGGAATAAAAATAAAAAGATTTGGAACTTTTTCAAAAGTTTTCTTTACATATGTAAGTCAACAACGATGTGTATCAGTTCAGATCTAATGATATTAAATGCTATGCACTCTATCATCTGCGAATAGAGAAATCTTTAAAATATGCATTTACAGTAGGTTTGAGCTTTCACGGGTTTTATTAAAAGGAATTCATTTGAATTATATACTTTTTTCTGTATTTTTGGCATGTTTTATGAGATGAATATTACGAATTGCATTTGCATGGTAATCAGAATTGTATAAGATATTATACACTTTAAACTGTGTTGTCTGTTGTAGCTTCAATGGATTATATTGCTGATACCATTGCATTTCACACTATAAAATTGGGTTATCTGTTGTAGACTCCATAGTATGTATTGTAGCCACCATTGCATATATATATATATTATAAAATTATGCTGTCTGTTGTAGATTCCATAGATTTTATTGTAACCGCTATTGTATATATATATATATATACTATAAAATTGTGCTTTCTGTTGTAGCATTAAAAATAAAAGGGTGAAAACCCGCCAGATCATGTGTTTCGATTGCAATTATACTTCAAAAGGTTGCAATGTGCTACATATGGTCTGTCGGCAAAAGTAAAGCAGCACAGCCTAGATGAGCAAATGAATGCGACATTTTATTACACAGCAGTTTGGTGAATGATGATGGAAGTGAAAATAACTGTGAGTATTATTTTTATTAACTTTCTAAAAGAGTAAGTAATTGATAAATACAGAAAGTATACAAACACACAAAATATGAAAAAGAAGAAAACGTTTTTATTTGAAATTTGTGATCCTTAAGAGTTACATTTTCATTGTTACAATATAACATCAAAATATTTAGATAACAATTGACTATCCGTTAATAGATTAAAATAGCTGAACAGATTTAAGTAGAGTGACATCACTCGTCTGTCTATTAAAATTAATCAGCGTGTCCATCATCAAAAGTCTCTACCGAAAGATAATCTTTAAGCGTCTAACATTTCAAGAGTTCAACGTTTCTTGACCTCTGTCAGATGATACATCAAGCTATGCTAGCTTTATAGAAGGTATCTTGTGTTCTTTTCGATGTGAGCCAGATGTTCGCTCTTTTTCGTCGTCATTTTTTATGGGCTGATTCACTGCAGTTTGCGACGAATGCGAAACACATACACACATACATACACACAAATGCAAATATTAGCATTCTGAAAACGATCGTTCTAAAGGATGAGTATTTCTGGTGATTGGTGAATGAATTTCTCTAATAATTTCTCTGTTAGTAAGAACTTAAAGACTCCATCAGCGGTAAAATTTTACAACACATTTCTAAATAGTCCATTCTTTTGGATGTAGGAGCATTATATCATTTTAGTTCTTCAAAGTGCACTGTCAGATAATGAATGTTGTAAACGGCAATTCTGAATTTTTAATGCATGAAGCTCCTTAAGGATCTCCTTGTTCGACAAGATTTTGAAATAGGCGATTTTCGAGTCAAATGCTGGGTGATCCACTTCATCTGAAGGAAATTTTACAGCAGCATCAACTGTTTGAAGCATCGTTTCGTAGAGTTTATTGCCACAACTTTTAACAGTGTAGGGACTGCTGGCGGATGTTCTGTGAACATGCACAAATCCAAATTTCTCCATGGTTTATTATAGAATAAACTCTGCAAATGTAATCTCTAAAGAGGTTTGAAATGAAGATTTGTTCTAACGTTCCTTTACATCCACATGGGTTTTTATACTTGATGTGAGGATCAACACTGCAATTGATGAAGTAACCAATGAAAACAGATCAACTTAAGAAGTAACCAATGAATTTTGATGTTTAAAGTCAGATCAATACGCAATCAGTTAGGTCTATTTGCTTTTTCTTCACATGAGCACTATAGTATGTCTTTTTAACATTTTCTAAACCTTATCCAAATTAGTCAATAACTACCGTATTGGATGTAATATAAGCAATTAAGTGTTTACTAATTAATAACATTCAAGCTTGTTTTGATTCATTTAGTTTTAGAGAACAGTGGATCTAAGTTGTTTTCCTAAATTCCATACAAGTCTGATATTTCTTTAAATTTAACTTGCAGGTATGTAGTTTTAGATGACGACTGACGAATCTTTTCACCACTTGCTCATTATGGCCTTGGTCTATGAGGCTCAGTTCTTTAAGACTTTTTCCTCTAACCATTTTATAAAGAAAATATAAGCAAAACAACCCACAACTTGCTGAATAAGGCGCCTGATATGTTATTTTGTTCCATTTAACGCTATCAGAATTTTCATCGATAAATTTTAATATAGATGTATTATTAGGTTCGATGCCATAAAAGCAAAAATAATAGCATGTAGAATTTTGAAAGAAGAAAGCAATCCAATGTGAACCTTTCTTTTTCATTGGATCTAAATTTACAATAAAGGAAGACCAGCGATCTCTGTGCTGAGGCAAACCATCAGACGGATATACTCCATGAAATGTGGTGCTCATAGCAGGATCACTGCATGCTAATCGCCAAAGACTACTCGTATCCATTAAAAATCGGTAAACACGCTTCGTGACTTGTCAATTTCAATCGTATTTTGGAATTCTGCATAAACTACGACGTTAACTGTTTCGGGCAATGGTTCAGAAAACTTCAAATCTATGGAAAGATTACCATTTGCAGTAATACTAGAATGTAGTTCTCCGGAACTGAAGTCTGGAGTTAAATCAAACGCATAAAGACTCAGACCATTTTTATATTCCTTGTAGCTAATATTGATATTTTGACCGTAGTGAAATCTTGTTAAATCTGTAAATAAACTCAAATAATTCCGCGCATAAAGATCCTGTTGAAAAATTTGGCGTATAAGCTTTTGATGGAATCATCTGATTATCCTTTAATAAGCAAATATAATTTAAGTTGTAATTTTTAAAATTAAATGGATTTTTAGCTATCGCTCCGTTAAATGCAGTGTTACTAACAAGCCCAATTATTAATCGTGTTGGTAACTGACCGATGAAGGCGTTCGCAATTGTGGATGAATGCAATCCAGCTGAAAGGGTAAATATTTTCACGTCAATTTTCCTTATGGGAATTTTCATCACTCCTCTCTCCAATGCTTTTTCATGCGCAATTATAACAGAAGGGGTAACATCGACTTTACGTATAAATAAAGAGGCATTTTGTATAACTATTTTATAATTATCTGCATTAGACATTAATGCAAATGCATCCTTAGATCTTTCAAGTTTTATCTTTACATTCATACCGTTTGGTAATAACTTAGATTGACACGCAAGGTCAATATGTAAAGCTCCGCTTAAATCGATTAATTTACTTTTTACACATTTGATATCGCGAGGTCAGTCCAGCATTAAAATTATTCTCCGGATTAATCTCGTCAAAATGAGATGGTGTGTCAGCATAAAAGCCTGAGCACGATAACATGGTCTCTTGAGCATCTTTTGGAAACATCAACAAACTTTCAATAATGCTTCTATAGGCATAATTATTTTCTGATTGTACAAGCTTGTCATTTAAAAACACTGAACATTGATTAAACATTGTGTTTAAAACGTAATTAATTACTGTAACTTTTTCAGCTTCTGGCACATTATCACCATTCTTCTTTAAAATTTTTATTTGCATGTGCAATATGGAATGCGCTAAATCTAAATATTGTTCTCCGCTTTCAGTTATGTAAAATTCTACTGGACTTTTATCTGTTAATGTTGCAATAGGCTGAAACTCAACGAAGGTTGAATTTTCAATTGCAACTTGAGTAGGTCTTGTAGAAAAGAGTTCCAGTTCGCTTTTTAGACAGGGGCAAGACCTCGAATCCATGATAGCTTTTTTACTTGTAATTAAATATATCTCGATAATGACCCAATTTACGTGAACTTTTCTTCATACGTTTAGCCGCAGAACTGTTACTAGTTTTAGGTTTGCGTTTTCTTTTTATAGGTTTCCCTCTACCACTTTGCTCGAGCTTTTGTAATACATCAGTTTTTATTTTCCCAGCTGTTTCTTTAAATCTTGTTTTAGCCGCTTCACTTAAAGACTTTCCGGATGTTAAATCAGATATAACGTTTCTTCCTGTACTAAGTAATTGTTTACCCACATATTTTCCTGCTTTTGACAAAATTGGCGTGATATGTCGTAGTATATCACCAAACAATCCATATCCACGTTGATGTAATGGTCCACTAAAGTACAAATTTCCCCAATCTGGTCGGTATAGTGATCGGTACAATTCCATTTTTGCGACTTCATAGTTTTCTCTTAAGAAGTTATAATCTTGATAATGGAGACAAGATGTTCAAAGGCATAGATATATCATTCACCAAAGCAAACAAATGTGAAATGACGATGCCATCAAAAACTCTGTTTTTATAGTCTTCTTCTAAAGCATAACACCAGAAAAGTTTTACCACCTGTGAAAATTATATTTCCACCTCCGCTTGTTCTTAAATCGATTTCTATCGTATCTACATAAGTTTTCCTTATAGGAAAATACAAAGGTGATGTATACAGTTTTACTATCTGGTCTTTCGTCTCGCTCATTACAGGAAGTATTCTTAAAAGCGGGGCAACGGTATCGCCTACACGATGTGAATCAACTACATCACTATACACAAAAATTTCGGTGATTCCTGCATCCAGTTCTATAACGTAATCACTTATGTATGTGCCTGCATCAAAAACAGAAATTTTGAAACCCAACAGATCTTTCAATCCATCGCAAAATATAATTGTTTTGTGTTCCGGTATTAACATTTGAACTTTCTTGTTTGGTAAAAGTTTAAATTCTGCAAAACTGACGACATCAAATAAGTCTTTTGGATTCGTATATAATCCTACAGGAATGTGAATTTTTTCTGTGATTTTTACGAGTTTTTTTACTTCTACAGTTTTCTTTTTCAACAACAGTAAAGAACTCAGCCTCGTTGAAAACAGTTACATGATGATATTCAAAAGTAGCAGTTTTCTTCAGTATGTGGTTTACTAAAGGCAAGTTGAGCATATGTAACAAAGACGGAGCATTTGCTGCTGCCACATGCATTTCATAATTCTGTGGTATAGTCACAGTTACTTTATTTTCAGAGACATTTAATGAAAATGTTATGAGATTCTTTTTAAGTACAAGTAAAATATTTTGATTTATACTCTCAAATATGTTTTCACTTTGGCTATGTTTAATTGACAAAAGAGGTATAACATATTCTTTATCTTGAACTAAAGTTTTATCGATGATTTTGAAAAATTGATTTGACAAATTAGCGTTAGTTTCTCGATAGTGAAATTCATGCTTATTGTTTTCAGTTAAAACTATGCTTTCAATTGGTAAATGCAAAACATACAATAATTTTTCAGCCGTTTCATTTGATATGTGAACTTCATAATTTTTCGCGATATCAAGTGTTACCCTCTTGTCTTCGTGTAACACAAACGAGACAGCATCAGTCTTAATTATTGTTCGTATATTCTCGTTAATAGTATCGAAAAATTTTTTCCCTTTGTCGTTATTGTCTGAAATTAAGGGGATATTATATTCGGCGCCACGTACTTCAACTGTTTCCATAACATCTTCATCATGAACAAGCTCGTACTCATTATTACTTTCAGTGATGTTAAACCAGCTTCTAGGAAGTATGATTTCTGTTAAACCTACTTCCCATGCACCAGACAATGTAAGTGGCTGTGACAGCTTCGTTAGGAAATGTCCTTGAGTATTATTAGGAAAATACTTCATACTTGCAGTGCTAGCTAACGTTACATAAAATTCTTCACCCATGATGCGCTTATCCAGCTATTAAATTTTTCAGGAAATCCGCTCCAACAAACGTATAATTCCTTTTTCTTACCACGCCCTTTAACTTTAAGAATTTTATCAATACGCCACAAATCCTGCTCGGTTTTTTTTATTTTTTGTAATTCTTCTGCGTAAAATTTTCCTTTAATGATTTCCCCTTGCATGTCACGTATTATATAGGTTGGTGGATCCGAAGGAACAAGTTCATGAACAAGAAAAATTTCTTCAGTCCATCCTGGTAAGTAACCTTTCTTAAAAACATGTTTTACTTTTGATATACGAACCTGATCGTTAACAGAGAAAACAAATTTTTTTTTCGTTGTTCCTTTCCATACAATTTTTCAAAAATTTGAGAGTGATGTTGTTTCTTTACCTCTGCAGGTGACATTCCTATACTACGATGTATACTATTGTTGTAGCTATGAACAAGACTCTCCAATATATTAAAATATTTGTATGAAGACCGGTGCGTAAATATCCGAAACATTTTTTCTTTCAAAGTTCTGTTGAATCGCTCAATTACACTTGCCTTAGTATTACTATGAGTAGCATAATGTTTAATGTTAGACTTTTTAAAAAACAGTATCACTTTTTTATTAAAAAACTCACTTCCCTTGTCAGTTTGCAATTTTTGTGGCTTTCTTTTCTTGAATACCTTTCTAAAGCCAGATAAAACTGAATCAGGTTTCTTATTTTTCAAAGGAACGACAAAAGCATATTTTGAAAATACATCGATAATTGTTAGAAGATATTTCACACCTTTGTTCTGCTTCGATAAAGCTTTTAGATCTACTAAATCAGCTTGCCATAATTCATCTTGAGCCAGTGCTATGGTTTTTCTACGTGAATACTGAATTTTAACAGGTTTATGCAAGTTATATGTGTCTTGGGACATTAGCCATTCTTTCACTTTGTTATACGGAAGCTTGCTCGTTTGTGCCAATTTATTAATGCCCCCAAAACTTGCAGGATGTTTAAAATCATAGTAAAGGGATTTCAATAACTTAGCCATTTTGCATCTGCTGAATGACTTCTTGATTTTCTTGGTAATGTACTTCGTGTCATGCGTCTGCTTTGTGAAGGTCTGTTTGCTTCCAATGCTAATGATGTTTCCGTAGAACTTCTACGTCCATTTGGAGAAACCGGGTCATAAAACACAGATGAACTATTTAATCTCGAAGTTGGAGAAGCTTCTAAGTTATCCCTCAAACGCTTGTTACCAATCCATTGCAGAGGAAGATTAACTGATTTTATTACTTCAATAAAGGGTTGAAATCCAACTGGTACAGTATCATGTTTACGGTTTCTCATAAGGTATGAAAATAAGTCTACGATATTACTTCCAGCAACCGAATCACCGTTAATAACAAGTTCGCCTTTATTGTTCCATTTGAAATTTTTCTTTTGTACCATGGACAAAATATGTGGAATATACTTCTGATGTAAGCGAGGTACTGTTACTATGATCGATTCTGCTATGGGGTCTTTACTTAAGTCATCATCATTCTTTAAAGGTTTAGCATCTGAATACATCAGTTTCTGTTCTTCGGATGGAGGTACGATGCTTACAGGCATAGGTGGTCTTGGAGAATAAACAGTTTTTTGATATCTAGTGATGAGCTGACTCAGCAGTTTAACTTTCACATCATCAGGAATTGAACTTTGATCTAAGAGCGATCCGATATCGTCTTCTAAACGTACTGACGGTTTTTGAAACTGATAAGCTGCGAGCAGCTCAGGAGGAACTAAAGCCATTTTCTGAGCCATAGTTTATATACGTTTTCCTATTGCTTTTCCTACTAAACCTCCAAGAACTGATAGCACAGTGGGTATTATTAATGGTAGAAATCCACCAGTTTGACTGGATAAAATGTTTATTTTCTTGACTAGAGGAATCTTTTTATTTGCCAGCTGTCGAATACCATGTTTATACTTTTTTATTTTATGCAAATTGATAGGCAAGTTTCCTTCTAAGACGTTGCTACAGATTTCACAAATAGAATGAATCTGATCCTTTGAAGCATTTTTTAATATAGCTTTCCTCTGCAAAGGCGATGATTTGCTTAACAATGCTAGTAAGTGATAATTTTTTTTATATTTTTCATTATTTTATTAGATAAACCCAGTGAACACCGTTTTCATCAGGAAAACAAGACTCTCTCAGTCTTAAATTGACATCAGTTTCAGGTCGAAAATCGAGAAGTAAATAACCAAACTTTTGAGTCGTTGCTTTTTTATAGGCATCCATCAAGTACGCTGACTGATGAACAAAAGCTTGACGAGCTAAACATTGTAACTGGCTTATATCTCTGTTATTTTTGAAAAACAAAAGATAATGTGTGTTTAGACTTATATCCCGCATTACTTTATTTCGTGGAAACAAGTTTTGCATTATTAATATCACACTTACATTAGCATGATGCGAACCCACGGTAAACAGAAACGCCAGCTTCTCTGTTAGCGAACTCATTAAGTCATCGATGACAACGAGGTCTACATCATCAAACGTATCAGGCATTCCGCGTACGAATTCTATGTCTTTCTCTTCTAAGAACCATGGTTGGTATACTGAATAACACCACTTGATTTTTTTAAGCTGGCAATCGTAGATGTTTTGATGAATTATTTTTTCTAACGGTGGTTGTCTTCCCTGATTGCGAGGGACCAACAACAATGCAAGTACTAGGATGCTTAAACTTCATGTTTGACAAATGCGCTTAATCTCATTTTCAAGTAACTGTACACCAACTACATAAGCTTTTAAATTTCGATTCTCATCGCGAAAAAAATAACGGATATCATAGACATTCTTTCCATCTTTCTCACACTGATGAAAATAATAACTGCGTCCAAGATGTATAGATTTAAAGCATGAGGAATTTTTTAAATCAACTTCTAGCTCTGCCACCGTTTCAGTATTAATAACTAAATTAACTAATAATACTATATCCAAAGTAACTGCAAAAGCAGTGAAAAATATAAAGAATAATTTGTCATGATCCATTTAAAAAATCGGTTAGATTTTTATATCAGCCTAGTGAAAACCGTTTCTAGATTTTACAGTTACATTACAAGAATGAAACTTTAGGTGCTCGTTGATACTTATATACTCCATGTGCATCTGTTGACATAATCGTGGAAATGGTGACGTGTCTGTTTAGCCCAGATGTGATCAAGCCTATACTACTCTTCTTACGAAATTATTATATAGTTTTGCTTCGACTTTTCGTGTGGAATTTAAGACCCATGCGCACACGTGCATTCTTCAAAAAAAATTATTTCTCAGATTAAGGATATGAAAGTATGTTTCCTTTTAATCGTTATTAAAAAACATGCAAAATAGCATTTTAACAAAGTAACACATGCGCTTAAGGGCACGGAAGAAAATTAGCAATTTTACAAAACAAGTGTATAATAGTTGAGCTCTACAATTGGCAAAAGAAGGAAATCGTCTGAATGAAGTATTTTCTTTTCTTCACCATCTTACGAAATTATTATATAGTTTTGCTTCGACTTTTCGTGTGGAATTTAATACCCTTGCGCACACGTGCATTCTTTAAAAAAGTATTTCTCAGATTAAGGATTTGAAAGTATGTTTCCTTTTAATCGTTATTAAAAAAAATGCAAAATAGCAGTTTGACAAAGTATATAAAATTGCTAAGCTCCACGTATGTCAAAAAGGCAATCATTTCAACGTAGCATTTCTTTCTTTTCTTGACCAACTTACCCATTTTTTGGTAAGTAGGACTTCCCTGGATTCTTCGTGGATTAATTAAAACACATGCGTTTAAGTGCACTGAAAGAAAATTAGCAATTTTACAAAACAAGTATATAATAGTTGAGCTCTACAATTGGCAAAAGAAGGAAATCGTCTGAATGAAGTATTTTCTTATCTTCAGCTTCTTACGAAATTATTATATAGTTTTGCTTCGACTTTTCGTGTGGAATTTAATACCCTTGCGCACACGTGCATTCTTTAAAAAAGTATTTCTCAGATTAAGGATTTGAAAGTATGTTTCCTTTTAATCATTATTAAAAAAATGCAAAATAGCAGTTTAACAAAGTATATAAAATTCCTAAGTTCCACGTATGTCAAAAAGGCAATCATTTAAAACGTAACATTTTTTTCTTTTCTTGACCAACTCACAGATTTTTTGGTAAGTAGGACTTCCCTGGATTCTTCGTGGAGGAATTAAAACACATGCGTTTAAGTGCACGGAAAGAAAATTACCAATTTTACAAAACAAGTATATAATAGTTGAGCTCTACAATTGGTAAAAAAAGGAAATCGTCTGAATGAAGTATTTTCTTTTCTTGACCTTCTTATAAATTTTTTTAAAGTTTTGCTTCGACTTCTCGTGTGGAAATTAAGACCCATGCATACACGTGCATTCTTAAAAAAATATATATTTCTGAGATTAAGCATTTGAAATTATGTTTCCTTTTAATCGTTATTAAAAAACATGCAAAATAGCAGCTTAACCAAGTATATAAAACTGCTAAGCTCCACGTATGGCAAAAAAAGCAATCGTTTCAACATAGCATTTTTTTCTCTTCTTGACCAACTCACCCATTTTTCGGTAAGTAGGCCTTCCCTGGATTCTTCGCGGAGGAATTAAAACACATGCGTTTAAGTGCACGGAAAGAAAATTAGCAATTTTACAAAACAAGTATATAATAGTTGAGCTCTACAATTGGCAAAAGAAGGAAATCGTCTGAATGAAGTATTTTCTGATCTTCAGCTTCTTACGAAATTATTATATAGTTTTGCTTCGACTTTTCGTGTGGAATTTAATACCCTTGCGCACACGTGCATTCTTTAAAAAGTATTTCTCAGATTAAGGATTTGAAAGTATGTTTGCTTTTAATCCTTATTAAAAAAATGCAAAATAGCAGTTTAACAAAGTATATAAAATTGCTAAGCTCCACGTATGTCAAAAAGGCAATCATTTCAATGTAGCATTTTTTTCTTTTCTTGACCAACTCACCCATTTTTTGGTAAGTAGGACTTCCCTGGATTCTTCGTGGAGGAATTAAAACACATGCGTTTAAGTGCACGGAAAGAAAATTACCAATTTTACAAAACAAGTATATAATAGTTGAGCTCTACAATTGGTAAAAAAAGGAAATCGTCTGAATGAAGTATTTTCTTTTCTTGACCTTCTTATAAATTTTTTTAAAGTTTTGCTTCGACTTCTCGTGTGGAAATTAAGACCCATGCATACACGTGCATTCTTAAAAAAATATATATTTCTGAGATTAAGCATTTGAAATTATGTTTCTTTTAATCGTTAT
The DNA here is from genome assembly GCA_039090855.1 of Macrothele yani. Lineage (NCBI taxonomy): Eukaryota > Metazoa > Arthropoda > Arachnida > Araneae > Macrothelidae > Macrothele > Macrothele yani. The sequence continues at coordinate 24,779,162 of CM077027.1, read as the reverse complement.
TAAAAAAACATGCAAAATAGCAGCTTAACCAAGTATATAAAACTGCTAAGCTCCACGTATGGCAAAAAAAGCAATCGTTTCAACATAGCATTTTTTCTCTTCTTGACCAACTCACCCATTTTTCGGTAAGTAGGCCTTCCCTGGATTCTTCGCGGAGGAATTAAAACACATGCGTTTAAGTGCACGGAAAGAAAATTAGCAATTTTACAAAACAAGTATATAATAGTTGAGCTCTACAATTGGCAAAAGAAGGAAATCGTCTGAATGAAGTATTTTCTTATCTTCAGCTTCTTACGAAATTATTATATAGTTTTGCTTCGACTTTTCGTGTGGAATTTAATACCCTTGCGCACACGTGCATTCTTTAAAAAAGTATTTCTCAGATTAAGGATTTGAAAGTATGTTTGCTTTTAATCCTTATTAAAAAAATGCAAAATAGCAGTTTAACAAAGTATATAAAATTGCTAAGCTCCACGTATGTCAAAAAGGCAATCATTTCAACGTAGCATTTTTTTCTTTTCTTGACCAACTCACCCATTTTTTGGTAAGTAGGACTTCCCTGGATTCTTCGTGGAGGAATTAAAACACATGCGTTTAAGTGCACGGAAAGAAAATTAGCAATTTTACAAAACAAGTATATAATAGTTGAGCTCTACAATTGGTAAAAAAAGGAAATCGTCTGAATGAAGTATTTTCTTTTCTTGACCTTCTTATAAATTTTTTTAAAGTTTTGCTTCGACTTCTCGTGTGGAAATTAAGACCCATGCATACACGTGCATTCTTAAAAAAATATATATTTCTGAGATTAAGCATTTGAAATTATGTTTCTTTTAATCGTTATTAAAAAACATGCAAAATAGCAGCTTAACCAAGTATATAAAACTGCTAAGCTCCACGTATGGCAAAAAAAGCAATCGTTTCAACATAGCATTTTTTTCTCTTCTTGACCAACTCACCCATTTTTCGGTAAGTAGGCCTTCCCTGGATTCTTCGCGGAGGAATTAAAACACATGCGTTTAACTGCACGGAAAGAAAATTAGCAATTTTACAAAACAAGTATATAATAGTTGAGCTCTACAATTGGCAAAAGAAGGAAATCGTCTGAATGAAGTATTTTCTTATCTTCAGCTTCTTACGAAATTATTATATAGTTTTGCTTCGACTTTTCGTGTGGAATTTAAGACCCATGCGCACACGTGCATTCTTCAAAAAAAATTATTTCTCTGATTAAGGATATGAAAGTATGTTTCCTTTTAATCGTTATTAAAAAACATGCAAAATAGCATTTTAACAAAGTAACACATGCGCTTAAGGGCACGGAAGAAAATTTGCAATTTTACAAAACAATTGTATAATAGTTGAGCTCTACAATTGGCAAAAGAAGGAAATCGTCTGAATGAAGTATTTTCTTTTCTTCAGCTTCTTACGAAATTATTATATAGTTTTGCTTCGCCTTTTCGTGTGGAATTTAATACCCTTGCGCACACGTGCATTCTTTAAAAAAGTATTTCTCAGATTAAGGATTTGAAAGTATGTTTGCTTTTAATCCTTATTAAAAAAATGCAAAATAGCAGTTTAACAAAGTATATAAAATTGCTAAGCTCCACGTATGTCAAAAAGGCAATCATTTCAACGTAGCATTTTTTTCTTTTCTTGACCAACTCACCCATTTTTTGGTAAGTAGGACTTCCCTGGATTCTTCGTGGAGGAATTAAAACACATGCGTTTAAGTGCACGGAAAGAAAATTAGCTATTTTACAAAACAAGTATATAATAGTTGAGCTCTACAATTGGCAAAAGAAGGAAATCGTCTGAATGAAGTATTTTCTTTTCTTCAGCTTCTTACGAAATTATTATATAGTTTTGCTTCTACTTTTCGTGTGGAATTTAAGACCCATGCGCACACGTGCATTCTTTAAAAAAATGATTTCTCAGATTAAGGATATGAAAGTATGTTTCCTTTTAATCGTTATTAAAAAACATGCAAAATAGCATTTTAACAAAGTAACACATGCGCTTAAGGGCACGGAAGAAAATTAGCAATTTTACAAAACAAGTATATAATAGTTGAGCTCTACAATTGGCAAAAGAAGGAAATCGTGTGAATGAAGTATTTTCTTTTCTTCAGCTTCTTACGAAATTATTATATACTTTTGCTTTGACTTTTCGTGTGGAATTTAATACCCTTGCGCACACGTGCATTCTTTAAAAAAGTATTTCTCAGATTAAGGATTTGAAAGTATGTTTCCTTTTAATCGTTATTAAAAAAATGCAAAATAGCAGTTTAACAAAGTATATAAATTTGCTAAGCTCCACGTATGTCAAAAAGGCAATCATTTCAACGTAGCATTTTTGTCTTTTCTTGACCAACTCACCCATTTTTTGGTAAGTAGGACTTCCCTGGATTCTTCGTGGAGGAATTAAAACACATGCGTTTAAGTGCACGGAAAGAAAATTAGCAATTTTACAAAACAAGTATATAATAGTTGAGCTCTACAATTGGCAAAAGAAGGAAATCGTATGAATGAAGAATTTTCTTATCTTCAGCTTCTTACGAAATTATTATATAGTTTTGCTTCGACTTTTCGTGTGGAATTTATTACCCTTGCGCACACGTGCATTCTTTAAAAAAGTATTTCTCAGATTAAGGATTTGAAAGTATGTTTCCTTTTAATCGTTATTAAAAAAACATGCAAAATAGCAGCTTAACAAAGTATATAAAACTGCTAAGCTCCACGTATGGCAAAAAAGCAATCGTTTCAACATAGCACTTTTTTCTCTTCTTGACCAACTCACATATTTTTCGGCAAGGAGGCCTTCCCTGGATTCTTCGCGGAGGAATTAAAACACATGCGTTTAAGTGCACGGAAAGAGAATTTGCAATTTTACAAAACAAGTATATAATAGTTGAGCTCTACAATTGGCAAAAGAAGGAAATCGTCTGAATGAAGTATTTTCTTATCTTCAGCTTCTTACGAAATTATTATATAGTTTTGCTTCGTTTTTCGTGTGGAATTTAAGACCCATGCGCACACGTGCATTCTTCAAAAAAAATTATTTCTCAGATTAAGGATATGAAAGTATGTTTCCTTTTAATCGTTATTAAAAAACATGCAAAATAGCATTTTAACAAAGTAACCCATGCGCTTAAGGGCACGGGAGAAAATTAGCAATTTTACAAAACAAGTATATAATAGTTGAGCTCTACAATTGGCAAAAGAAGGAAATCGTCTGAATGAAGTATTTTCTTATCTTCAGCTTCTTACGAAATTATTATATAGTTTTGCTTCGACTTTTCGTGTGGAATTTAAAACACATGCGCACACGTGCATTCTTTAAAAAAATTATTTCTCAGATTAAGAATATGAAAATATGTTTCCTTTTAATCGTTATTAAAAAACATGCAAAATAGCATTTTAACAAAGTAACACATGCGCTTAAAGGCACGGAAGAAAATTAGCAATTTTACAAAACAAGTATATAATAGTTGAGCTCTACAATTGGGAAAAAAAGGAAATCGTCTGAATGAAGTATTTTCTTTTCTTGACCTTCTTATAAATTTTTTTAAAGTTTTGCTTCGACTTCTCGTGTGGAAATTAAGACCCATGCATAGACGTGCATTCAAAAAAATATATATTTCTGAGATTAAGCATTGGAAATTATGTTTCCTTTTAATCGTTATTAAAAAAACATGCAAAATATCAGCTTAACAAAGTATATAAAACTGCTAAGCTCCACGTATGGCAAAAAAGGCAATCGTTTCAACGTAGCGTTTTTTTCTCTTCTTGACCAACTCACCCATTTTTTGATATGTAGGCCTTCCCTGGATTCTTCGTGGAGGAATTAAAACACATGCGTTTAAGTGCACGGAAAGAAAATTAGCAATTTTACAAAACAAGTATATCATAGTTGAGCTCTACAATTAAAAAAAGAAGGAAATAGTCTGAATGAAGTATTTTCTTTTCTTCAGCTTCTTACGAAATTATTATATAGTTTTGCTTCGAATTTTCGTGTGGAACTTAAGACCATGCATACACGTGCATTCTTAAAAAATATATATTTCTCAGATTAAGGATTTGAAATTATTTTTCCTTTTAATCGTTATTAAAAAACATGCAAAATACCAGTTTAACAAAGTAACACATGCGTTTAAGGGCACGGAAGAAAATTAGCAATTTTACAAAACAAGTATATAATAGTTGAGCTCTACAATTGGCAAAAGAAGGAAATCGTCTGAATGAAGTATTTTCTTTTCTTCAGCTTCTTACGAAATTATTATATAGTTTTGCTTCGACTTTTCGTGTGGAATTTAATACCCTTGCGCACTTTTGCATTCTTTAAAAAAATGATTTCTCAGATTAAGGATATGAAAGTATGTTTCCTTTTAATCGTTATTAAAAAACATGCAAAATAGGATTTTAACAAAGTAACACATGCGCTTAAGGGCACGGAAGAAAATTAGCAATTTTACAAAACAAGTGTATAATAGTTGAGCTCTACAATTGGCAAAAGAAGGAAATCGTCTGAATGAAGTATTTTCTTTTCTTCAGCTTCTTACGAAATTATTATATAGTTTTGCTTCGACTTTTCGTGTGGAATTTAATACCCTTGCGCACACGTGCATTCTTTAAAAAAGTATTTCTCAGATAAAGGATTTGAAAGTATGTTTCCTTTTAATCCTTATTAAAAAAAATGCAAAATAGCAGTTTAACAAAGTATATAAAATTGCTAAGCTCCACGTATGTCAAAAAGGCAATCATTTCAACGTAGCATTTTTTTCTTTTCTTGACCAACTCACCCATTTTTTGGTAAGTAGTACTTCCCTGGATTCTTCGTGGAGGAATTAAAACACATGCGTTTAATTGCACGGAAAGAAAATTAGCAATTTTACAAAACAAGTATATAATAGCTGAGCTCTACAATTGGCAAAAGAAGGAAATCGTCTGAATGAAGTATTTTCTTTTCTTCAGCTTCTTACGAAATTATTATATAGTTTTGCTTCGCCTTTTCGTGTGGAATTTAATACCCTTGCGCACACGTGCATTCTTTAAAAAAGTATTTCTCAGATTTAGAATTTGAAAGTATGTTTCCTTTTAATCGTTATTAAAAAAAATGCAAAATAGCAGTTTAACAAAGTATATAAAATTGCTAAGTTCCACGTATGTCAAAAAGGCAATCATTTCAACGTAGCATTTTTTTCTTTTCTTGACCAAATCACCCATTTTTTGGTAAGTAGGCCTTCCCTGGATTCCTCGCGGAGGACTTAAAACACATGCGTTTAAGTGCAGGGAAAGAAAATTAGCAATTTTACAAAACAAGTATATAATAGTTGGACTCTACAATTGGCAAAAAAGGAAATTATCTCAATGAAGTAATATCTTTTCTTGACCTCCTTATAAATTTTTATTAAGTTTTGCTTCGACTTCTCGTGTGGAAATTAAGAGCCATGCATACACGTGCATTCTTAAAAAATATATATTTCTCAGATAAAGCATTTGAAACTATGTTTCCTTTTAATCGTTATTAAAAAACATGCAAAATAGCAGCTTAACAAAGTATATAAAACTGCTAAGCTCCACGTATGGCAAAAAAGCAATCGTTTCAACATAGCATTTTTTTCTCTTCTTGACCAACTCACCCATTTTTCGGTAAGTAGGACTTCCCTGGATTCTTCGCGGAGAAATTAAAACACATGCGTTTAAGTGCACGGAACGAAAATTAGCAATTTTACAAAACAAGTATATAATAGTTGAGCTCTACAATTGGCAAAAGAAGGAAATCGTCTGAATGAAGTATTTTCTTATCTTCAGCTTCTTAGGAAATTATTATATAGTTTTACTTCGACTTTTCGTGTGGAATTTAAGACCCATGCGCACACGTGCATTCTTTAAAAAAATTATTTATCAGATTAAGGATATGAAAGTATGTTTCCTTTTAATCGTTATTAAAAAACATGCAAAATAGCATTTTAACAAAGTAACACATGCGCTTAAGGGCACGGAAGAAAATTAGAAATCTTACAAAACAAGTGTATAATAGTTGAGCTCTACAATTGGCAAAAGAAGGAAATCGTCTGAATGAAGTATTTTCTTTTCTTCAGCTTCTTACGAAATTATTATATAGTTTTGCTTCGACTTTTCGTGGGGAATTTAATACCCTTGCGCACACGTGCATTCTTTAAAAAAGTATTTCTCAGATTAAGTATTTGAAAGTATGTTTCCTTTTAATCGTTATTAAAAAAAATGCAAAATAGCAGTTTCACAAAGTATATATAATTGCTAAGCTCCACGTATGTCAAAAAGGCAATCATTTCAACATAGCATTTCTTTCTTTTCTTGACCAACTTACCCATTTTTTGGTAAGTAGGACTTCCCTGGATTCTTCGTGGAGGAATTAAAACACATGCGTTTAAGTGCACGGAAAGAAAATTAGCAATTTTACAAAACAAGTATATAATAGTTAAGCTCTACAATTGGCAAAAGAAGGAAATCGTCTGAATGAAGTATTTTCTTATTTTCAGCTTCTTACGAAATTATTATATAGTTTTGCTTCGACTTTTCGTGTGGAATTTAAGACCCATGCACACACGTGCATTCTTTAAAAAAATGATTTCTCAGATTAAGGATATGAAAGTATGTTTCCTTTTAATCGTTATTAAAAAACATGCAAAATAGCATTTTAACAAAGTAACACATGCGCTTAAGGGCACGGAAGAAAATTAGCAATTTTACAAAAGAAGTATATAATAGTTGAGCTCTACAATTGGCAAAAAAAGGAAATCGTCTGAATGAAGTATTTTCTTTTCTTGACCTTCTTATAAATTTTTTTAAAGTTTTGCTTCGACTTCTCGTGTGGAAATTAAGACCCATGCATAGACGTGCATTCTTAAAAAATATATATTTCTGAGATTAAGCATTGGAAATTATGTTTCCTTTTAATCGTTATTAAAAAAACATGCAAAATAGCAGCTTAACAAAGTAAAAAAAACTGCTAAGCTCCACGTATTTCAAAAAAGGCAATCGTTTCAACGTAGCGTTTTTTTCTCTTCTTGACCAACTCACTCATTTTTCGGTAAGTAGGCCTTCCCTGGATTCTTCGTGGAGGAATTAAAACACATGCGTTTAAGTGCACGGAAAGAAAATTAGCAATTTTACAAAACAAGTATATCATAGTTGAGCTCTACAATTAAAAAAAAAGGAAGGAAATAGTCTGAATGAAGTATTTTCTTTTCTTCAGCTTCTTACGAAATTATTATATACTTTTGCTTCGACTTTTCGTGTGGAATTTAATACCCTTGCGCACACGTGCATTCTTTAAAAAAGTATTTCTCAGATTAAGGATTTGAAAGTATGTTTCCTTTTAATCGTTATTAAAAAAAATGCAAAATAGCAGTTTAACAAAGTATATTAAATTGCTAAGCTCCACGTATGTCAAAAAGGCAATCATTTCAACGTAGCATTTTTTTCTTTTCTTGACCAACTCACCCATTTTTTGGTAAGTAGGACTTCCCTGGATTCTTCGTGGAGGAATTAAAACACATGCGTTTAAGTGCACGGAAAGAAAATTAGCAATTTTACAAAACAAGTATATAATACTTGAGCTCTACAATTGGCAAAAGAAGGAAATCGTCTGAATGAAGTATTTTCTTTTCTTCAGCTTCTTACGAAATTATTATATAGTTTTGCTTCGCCTTTTCGTGTGGAATTTAATACCCTTGCGCACACGTGCGTTCTTTAAAAAAGTATTTCTCAGATTTAGAATTTGAAAGTATGTTTCCTTTTAATCGTTATTAAAAAAAATGCAAAATAGCAGTTTAACAAAGTATATAAAATTGCTAAGCTCCACGTATGTCAAAAAGGCAATCATTTCAACGTAGCATTTTTGTCTTTTCTTGACCAACGGACCCATTTTTTGGTAATTAGGACTTCCCTGGATTCTTCGTGGAGGAATTAAAACACATGCGTTTAAGTGCACGGAAAGAAAATTAGCAATTTTACAAAACAAGTATATAATAGTTGAGCTCTACAATTGGCAAAAGAAGGAAATCGTCTGAATGAAGTATTTTCTTATCTTCAGCTTCTTACGAAATTATTATATAGTTTTGCTTCGACTTTTCGTGTGGAATTTAAGACCCATGCGCAAACGTGCATTCTTTAAAAAAATGATTTCTCAGATTAAGGATATGAAAGTATGTTTCCTTTTAATCGTTATTAAAAAACATGCAAAATAGCATTTTAACGAAGTAACACATGCGCTTAAGGGCACGGAAGAAAATTAGCAATTTTACAAAACATGTATATAATAGTTGAGCTCTACAATTGGCAAAAGAAGGAAATCGTCTGAATGAAGTATTTTCTTTTCTTCAGCTTCTTACGAAATTATTATATAGTTTTGCTTCGCCTTTTCGTGTGGAATTTAATACCCTTGCGCACACGTGCGTTCTTTAAAAAAGTATTTCTCAGATTTAGAATTTGAAAGTATGTTTCCTTTTAATCGTTATTAAAAAAAATGCAAAATAGCAGTTTAACAAAGTATATAAAATTGCTAAGTTCCACGTATGGCAAAAAAGGCAATCGTTTCAACGTAGCATTTTTTTCTCTTCTTGACCAACTCACCCATTTTTTGGTAAGTAGGACTTCCCTGGATTCTTCGTGGAGGAATTAAAACACATGCGTTTAAGTGCACGGAAAGAAAATTAGCAATTTTACAAAACAAGTATATAATACTTGAGCTCTACAATTGGCAAAAGAAGGAAATCGTCTGAATGAAGTATTTTCTTTTCTTCAGCTTCTTACGAAATTATTATATAGTTTTGCTTCGCCTTTTCGTGTGGAATTTAATACCCTTGCGCACACGTGCGTTCTTTAAAAAAGTATTTCTCAGATTTAGAATTTGAAAGTATGTTTCCTTTTAATCGTTATTAAAAAAAATGCAAAATAGCAGTTTAACAAAGTATATAAAATTGCTAAGTTCCACGTATGGCAAAAAAGGCAATCGTTTCAACGTAGCATTTTTTTCTCTTCTTGACCAACTCACCCATTTTTTGGTAAGTAGGACTTCCCTGGATTCTTCGTGGAGGAATTAAAACACATGCGTTTAAGTGCACGGAAAGAAAATTAGCAATTTTACAAAACAAGTATATAATAGTTGGACTCCACAATTGGCAAAAAGGAAATTATCTCAATGAAGTAATATCATTTCTTGACCTCCTTATAAATTTTTATCAAGTTTTGCTTCGACTTCTCGTGTGGAAATTAAGAGCCATGCATACACGTGCATTCTTAAAAAAATATATATTTCTCAGATTAAGCATTTGAAACTATGTTTCCTTTTAATCGTTATTAAAAAACATGCAAAATAGCAGCTTAACAAAGTATATAAAACTGCTAAGCTCCACGTATGGCAAAAAAAGCAATCGTTTCAACATAGCATTTTTTTCTCTTCTTGACCAACTCACTCATTTTTCGGTAAGTAGGCCTTCCCTGGATTCTTCGCGGAGGAAATAAAACACATGCGTTTAAGTGCACGGAAAGAAAATTAGCAATTTTACAAAACAAGTATATAATAGTTGAGCTCTACAATTGGCAAAAGAAGGAAATCGTCTGAATGAAGTATTTTCTTATCTTCAGCTTCTTACGAAATTATTATATAGTTTTGTTTCGACTTTTCGTGTGGAATTTAAGACCCATGCGCACACGTGCATTCTTCAAAAAAAATTATTTCTCAGATTAAGGATATGAAAGTATGTTTCCTTTTAATCGTTATTAAAAAACATGCAAAATAGCATTTTAACAAAGTAACACATGCGCTTAAGGGCACGGAAGAAAATTAGAAATCTTACAAAACAAGTGTATAATAGTTGAGCTCTACAATTGGCAAAAGAAGGAAATCGTCTGAATGAAGTATTTTCTTTTCTTCAGCTTCTTACGAAATTATTATATAGTTTTGCTTCGACTTTTCGTGGGGAATTTAATACCCTTGCGCACACGTGCATTCTTTAAAAAAGTATTTCTCAGATTAAGTATTTGAAAGTATGTTTCCTTTTAATCGTTATTAAAAAAAATGCAAAATAGCAGTTTCACAAAGTATATATAATTGCTAAGCTCCACGTATGTCAAAAAGGCAATCATTTCAACGTAGCATTTCTTTCTTTTCTTGACCAACTCACCCATTTTTTGGTAAGTAGGACTTCCCTGGATTCTTCGTGGAGGAATTAAAACACATGCGTTTAAGTGCACGGAAAGAAAATTAGCAATTTTACAAAACAAGTATATAATAGTTAAGCTCTACAATTGGCAAAAGAAGGAAATCGTCTGAATGAAGTATTTTCTTATTTTCAGCTTCTTACGAAATTATTATATAGTTTTGCTTCGACTTTTCGTGTGGAATTTAAGACCCATGCACACACGTGCATTCTTTAAAAAAATGATTTCTCAGATTAAGGATATGAAAGTATGTTTCCTTTTAATCGTTATTAAAAAACATGCAAAATAGCATTTTAACAAAGTAACACATGCGCTTAAGGGCACGGAAGAAAATTAGCAATTTTACAAAACAAGTATATAATAGTTGAGCTCTACAATTGGCAAAAAAAGGAAATCGTCTGAATGAAGTATTTTCTTTTCTTGACCTTCTTATAAATTTTTTTAAAGTTTTGCTTCGACTTCTCGTGTGGAAATTAAGACCCATGCATAGACGTGCATTCTTAAAAAAATATATATTTCTGAGATTAAGCATTGGAAATTATGTTTCCTTTTAATCGTTATTAAAAAAACATGCAAAATAGTAGCTTAACAAAGTAAAAAAAACTGCTAAGCTCCACGTATTTCAAAAAAGGCAATCGTTTCAACGTAGCGTTTTTTCTCTTCTTGACCAACTCACTCATTTTTCGGTAAGTAGGCCTTCCCTGGATTCTTCGTGGAGGAATTAAAACACATGCGTTTAAGTGCACGGAAAGAAAATTAGCAATTTTACAAAACAAGTATATCATAGTTGAGCTCTACAATTAAAAAAAGGAAGGAATAAGTCTGAATGAAGTATTTTCTTTTCTTCAGCTTCTTACGAAATTATTATATACTTTTGCTTCGACTTTTCGTGTGGAATTTAATACCCTTGCGCACACGTGCATTCTTTAAAAAATATATATTTCTCAGATTAAGGATTTGAAAGTATGTTTCCTTTTAATCGTTATTAAAAAAAACATGCAAAATAGCAGTTTAACAAAGTATATAAAATTGCTAAGCTCCACGTATGTCAAAAAGGCAATCATTTCAACGTAGCATTTTTGCCTTTTCTTGACCAACTCACCCATTTTTTGGTAAGTAGGACTTAACTGGATTCTTCGTGGAGGAATTAAAACACATGCGTTTAAGTGCACGGAAAGAAAATTAGCAATTTTACAAAACAAGTATATAATAGTTGAGCTCTACAATTGGTAAAAAAAGGAAATCGTCTGAATGAAGTATTTTCTTTTCTTGACCTTCTTATAAATTTTTATAAAGTTTTGCTTCGACTTCTCGTGTGGAAATTAAGACCCATGCATACACGTGCATTCTTAAAAAAAATATATTTCTCAGATTAAGCATTTGAAACTATGTTTCCTTTTAATCGTTATTAAAAAACATGCAAAATAGCAGTTTAACAAAGTATATAAAACTGCTAAGCTCCACGTATGGCAAAAAAAGCAATCGTTTCAACATAGGATTTTTTTTTCTCTTCTTGACCAACTCACTCATTTTTCGGTAAGTAGGCCTTCCCTGGATTCTTCGCGGAGGAATTAAAACACATGCGTTTAAGTGCACGGAAAGAAAATTAGCAATTTTACAAAACTAGTATATAATAGTTGAGCTCTACAATTGGCAAAAGAAGGAAATCGTCTGAATGAAGTATTTTCTTATCTTCAGCTTCTTACGAAATTATTATATAGTTTTGCTTCGACTTTTCGTGTGGAATTTAAGACCCATGCGCACACGTGCATTCTTCAAAAAAAATTATTTCTCAGATTAAGGATATGAACGTATGTTTCCTTTTAATCGTTATTAAAAAACATGCAAAATAGCATTTTAACAAAGTAACACATGCGCTTAAGGGTACGGAAGAAAATTAGCAATTTTACAAAACAAGTGTATAATAGTTGAGCTCTACAATTGGCAAAAGAAGGAAATCGTCTGAATGAAGTATTTTCTTTTCTTCAGCTTCTTACGAAATTATTATATAGTTTTGCTTCGACTTTTCGTGGGGAATTTAATACCCTTGCGCACACGTGCATTCTTTAAAAAAGTATTTCTCAGATTAAGGATTTGAAAGTATGTTTCCTTTTAATCGTTATTAAAAAAAATGCAAAATAGCAGTTTAACAATGTATATAAAATTGCTAAGCTCCACGTATGTCAAAAAGGCAATCATTTCAACGTAGCATTTATTTCTTTTCTTGACCAACGGACCCATTTTTTGGTAATTAGGACTTCCCTGGATTCTTCGTGGAGGAATTAAAACACATGCGTTTAAGTGAACGGAAAGAAAATTAGCAATTTTACAAAACAAGTATATAATAGTTGGAGCTCTACAATGGGCAAAAAAGGAAATTATCTGAATGAAGTAATATCTTTTCTTGACCTTCCTTATAAATTATTATTATAGTTTTGCTTCGACTTCTCGTGTGGAAATTTAAGAGCCATGCATACACGTGCATTCTTTAAAAAATATATTTCTCAGATTAAGCATTTGAAACTGTTTCCTTTTAATCGTTATTAAAAAAACATGCAAAATAGCAGCTTAACAAAGTATATAAAACTGCTAAGCTCCACATATGGCAAAAAAAGCAATCGTTTCAACATAGCATTTTTTTCTCTTCTTGACCAACTCACCCATTTTTCGGTAAGTAGGCCTTCCCTGGATTCTTCGCGGAGGAATTAAAACACATGCGTTTAAGTGCACGGAAAGAAAATTTGCAATTTTACAAAACAAGTATATAATAGTTGAGCTCTACAATTGGCAAAAGAAGGAAATCGTCTGAATGAAGTATTTTCTTATCTTCAGCTTCTTACGAAATTATTATATAGTTTTGCTTCGACTTTTCGTGTGGAATTTAAGACCCTTGCGCACACGTGCATTCTTTAAAAAAAGTATTTCTCAGATTAAGAATTTGAAAGTATGTTTCCTTTTAATCGTTATTAAAAAACATGCAAAATAGCAGTTTAACAAAGTATATAAAATTGCTAAGCTCCACGTATGTCAAAAAGGCAATCATTTCAACGTAGCATTTTTGTCTTTTCTTGACCAACTCACCCATTTTTTGGTAAGTAGGACTTCCCTGGATTCTTCGTGGAGGAATTAAAACACATGCGTTTAAGTGCACGGAAAGAAAATTAGCAATTTTACAAAACAAGTATATAATAGTTGAGCTCTACAATTGGCAAAAGAAGGAAATCGTCTGAATGAAGTATTTTCTTTTCTTCAGCTTCTTACGAAATTATTATATAGTTTTGCTTCGACTTTTCGTGTGGAATTTAAGACCCTTGCGCACACGTGCATTCTTTAAAAAAGTATTTCTCAGATTAAGGATTTGAAAGTATGTTTCCTTTTAATCGTTATTAAAAAAATGCAAAATAGCAGTTTAACAAAGTATATAAAATTGCTAAGTTCCACGTATGTCAAAAAGGCAATCATTTAAAACGTAACATTTTTTTCTTTTCTTGACCAACTCACCCATTTTTTGGTAAGTAGGACTTCCCTGGATTCTTCGTGGAGGAATTAAAACACATGCGTTTAAGTGCACGGAAAGAAAATTAGCAATTTTACAAAACAAGTATATAATAGTTGAGCTCTACAATTGGTAAAAAAGGAAATCGTCTGAATGAAGTATTTTCTTTTCTTCAGCTTCTTACGAAATTATTATATAGTTTTGCTTCGACTTTTCGTGTGGAATTTAAGACCCTTGCGCACACGTGCATTCTTTAAAAAATATATTTCTCAGATTAAGGATTTGAAAGTATGTTTCCTTTTAATCGTTATTAAAAAACATGCAAAATAGCATTTTAACAAAGTATATAAAATTGCTAAGCTCCACGTATGTCAAAAAGGCAATCATTTCAACATAGCATTTTTTTCTTTTCTTGACCAACTCACCCATTTTTTGGTAAGTAGGTCTTCCTTAATTCTTCGCGGAGGAATTAAAACACATGCGTTTAAGTGCACGGAAAGAAAATTAGCAATTTTACAAAACAAGTATATAACAGTTGAGCTCTACAATTGGAAAAAGAAGGAAATCGTCTGAATGAAGTATTTTCTTTTCTTCAGCTTCTTACGAAATTATTATATAGTTTTGCTTCGACTTTTCGTGTGGAACTTAAGACCCATGCGCACACGTGCGCATTCTTTTACAAAAAAATGATTTCTCAGATTAAGAATTTGAAAGCATGTTTCCTGTTAATCGTTATTAAAAAACATGCAAAATAGCAGTTTAACAAAGTAACACATGCGTTTAAGGGCACGGGAGAAAATTAGCAATTTTACAAAACAAGTATATAATAGTTGAGCTCTACAATTGGCAAAAAAAGGAAATCGTCTGAATGAAGTATTTTCTTTTCTTCAGCTTCTTACGAAATTATTATATAGTTTTGCTTCGACTTTTCGTGTGGAATTTAAGACCCTTGCGCACACGTGCATTCTTTAAAAAAGTATTTCTCAGATTAAGGATTTGAAAGTATGTTTCCTTTTAATCGTTATTACAAAAAATGCAAAATAGCAGTTTAACAAAGTATATAAAATTGCTAAGCTCCACGTATGTCAAAAAGGCAATCATTTCAACGTAGCATTTCTTTCTCTTCTTGACCAACTCACCCATTTTTTGGTAAGTAGGACTTCCCTGGATTCTTCGTGGAGGAATTAAAACACATGCGTTTAAGTGCACGGAAAGAAAATTAGCAATTTTACAAAACAAGTATATAATAGTTGAGCTCTACAATTGGCAAACGAAGGAAATCGTCTGAATGAAGTATTTTCTTTTCTTCAGCTTCTTACGAAATTATTATATAGTTTTGCTTCGACTTTTCGTGTGGAATTTAAGACCCTTGCGCACACGTGCATTCTTTAAAAAAATATTTCTCAGATTAAGGATTTGAAAGTATGTTTCCTTTTAATCGTTATTAAAAAACATGCAAAATAGCAGTTTAACAAAGTAACACATGCGTTTAAGGGCACGGAAGAAAATTAGCAATTTTACAAAACAAGTATATAATAGTTGAGCTCTACATTCGGGAAAAGAAGGAAATCGTCTGAATGAAGTATTTTTATTTATTCAGCTTCTTACGAAATTATTATTTAGTTTTGCTTCGACTTTTCGTGTGGAACTTAAGACCTATGCGCACACGTGCATTCTTTAAAAAAATTATTTCTCAGATTAAGAATTTGAAAGTATGTTTCCTTTTAATCGTTATTAAAAAAACATGCAAAATAGCAGTTTAACAAAGTATATAAAATTGCTAAGCTCCACGTATGGCAAAAAAGGCAATCGTTTCAACGTAGCATTTTTTCTCTTCTTGACCAACTCACCCATTTTTTGGTAAGTAGGCCTTCCCTGGATTCTTCGTGGAGGAATTAAAACACATGCGTTTAAGAGCACGGAAAGAAAATTAGCAATTTTACAAAACAAGTATATAACAGTTGAGTTCTACAATTGGCAAAAGAAGGAAATCGTATGAATGAAGTATTTTCTTTTCTTCAGCTTCTTAGGAAATTATTATATAGTTTTGCTTCGACTTTTCGTGTGGAACTTAAGACCCATGCGCACACGTGCATTCTTTTACAAAAAATATATTTCTGAGATTAAGAATTTGAAAGCATGTTTCCTTTTAATCGTTATTAAAAGACATGCAAAATAGCAGTTTAACAAAGTATATAAAACTGCTAAGCTCCACGTATGGCAAAAAAAGCAATCGTTTCAACATAGCATTTTTTCTCTTCTTGACCAACTCACTCATTTTTTCGGTAAGTAGGCCTTCCCTGGATTCTTCGCGGAGGAATTAAAACACATGCGTTTAAGGGCACGGAAAGAAAATTAGCAATTTTACAAAACAAGTATATAATAGTTGAGCTCTACAATTGGCAAAAGAAGGAAATCGTCTGAATGAAGTATTTTCTTTTCTTCAGCTTCTTACGAAATTATTATATAGTTTTGCTTCGACTTTTCGTGTGGAATTTAAGACCCATGCGCACACGTGCATTCTTTAAAAAAAATATTTCTCAGATTAAGGATTTGAAAGTATGTTTCCTTTTAATCGTTATTAAAAAACATGCAAAATAGCAGTTTAACAAAGTAACACATGCGTTTAAGGGCACGGAAGAAAATTAGCAATTTTACAAAACAAGTATATAATAGTTGAGCTCTACAATTGGCAAAAAAAGGAAATCGTCTGAATGAAGTATTTTCTTTTCTTCAGCTTCTTACGAAATTATTATATACTTTTGCTTCGACTTTTCGTGTGGAATTTAAGACCATTGCGCACACGTGCATTCTTTAAAAAAGTATTTCTCAGATTAAGGATTTGAAAGTATGTTTCCTTATTAAAAAAAATAAGGATTTGAAAGTATGTTGTCGTTATTAAAAAAATGCAAAATAGCAGTTTAACAAAGTATATAAAATTGCTAAGCTCCACGTATGTCAAAAAGGCAATCATTTCAACGTAGCATTTTTTCTCTTCTTGACCAACTCACCCATTTTTTGGTAAGTAGGACTTCCCTGGATTCTTCGTGGAGGAATTAAAACACATGCGTTTAAGTGCACGGAAAGAAAATTAGCAATTTTACAAAACAAGTATATAATAGTTGAGCTCTACAATTGGCAAAAGAAGGAAATCGTCTGAATGAAGTATTTTCTTTTCTTCAGCTTCTTACGAAATTATTATATAGTTTTGCTTCGACTTTTCGTGTGGAATTTAAGACCCATACGCACACGTGCATTCTTTAAAAAATATTTCTCAGATTAAGGATTTGAAAGTATGTTTCCTTTTAATCGTTATTAAAAAACATGCAAAATAGCATTTTAACAAAGTATATAAAATTGCTAAGCTCCACGTATGTCAAAAAGGCAATCATTTCAACGCAGCATTTTTTTCTTTTCTTGACCAACTCACCCATTTTTTGGTAAGTAGGTCTTCCCTGGATTCTTCGTGGAGGAATTAAAACACATGCGTTTAAGTGCACGGAAAGAAAATTAGCAATTTTACAAAATAAGTATATAACAGTTGAGCTCTACAATTAGAAAAAGAAGGAAATAGTCTGAATGAAGTATTTTCTTTTCTTCAGCTTCTTACAAAATTATTATATAGTTTTGCTTCGACTTTTCGTGTGGAACTTAAGACCCATGCGAACACATGCACTCTTTTACAAAAAATTATTTATCAGATTAAGAATTTGAAAGTATGTTTCCTTTTAATCGTTATTAAAAAACATGCAAAATAGCAGTTTAACAAAGTAACACATGCGTTTAAGGGCACGGAAGAAAATTAGCAATTTTACAAAACAAGTATATAATAGTTGAGCTCTACAATTGGCAAAAAAAGGAAATCGTCTGAATGAAGTATTTTCTTTTCTTCAGCTTCTTACGAAATTATTATATAGCTTTTGCTTCGACTTTTCGTGTGGAATTTAAGACCCTTGCGCACACGTGCATTCTTTAAAAAAATATTTCTCAGAATAAGGATTTGAAAGTATGTTTCCTTTTAATCGTTATTAAAAAAAATGCAAAATAGCAGTTTAACAAAGTATATAAAATTGCTAAGCTCCACGTATGTCAAAAAGGCAATCATTTCAACGTAGCATTTTTTTCTCTTCTTGACCAACTCATCCATTTTTTGGTAAGTAGGATTTCCCTGGATTCTTCGTGGAGGAATTAAAACACATGCGTTTAAGTGCACGGAAAGAAAATTAGCAATTTTACAAAACAAGTATATAATAGTTGAGCTCTACAATTGGCAAAAGAAGGAAATCGTCTGAATGAAGTATTTTCTTTTCTTCAGCTTCTTACGAAATTATTATATAGTTTTGCTTCGACTTTTCGTGTGGAATTTAAGACCCTTGCGCACACGTGCATTCTTTAAAAAAATATTTCTCAGATTAAGGATTTGAAAGTATGTTTCCTTTTAATCGTTATTAAAAAACATGCAAAATAGCAGTTTAACAAAGTAACACATGCGTTTAAGGGCACGGAAGAAAATTAGCAATTTTACAAAACAAGTATATAATAGTTGAGCTCTGCAATTGGCAAAAGAAGGAAATCGTCTGAATGAAGTATTTTCTTTTCTTCAGCTTCTTACGAAATTATTATATAGTTTTGCTTCGACTTTTCGTGTGGAATTTAAGACCCATACGCACACGTGCATTCTTTAAAAAAATATATTTCTCAGATTAAGGATTTGAAAGTATGTTTCCTTTTAATCGTTATTAAAAAACATGCAAAATAGCATTTTAACAAATTATATAAAATTGCTAAGCTCCACGTATGTCAAAAAGGCAATCATTTCAACGCAGCATTTTTTTCTTTTCTTGACCAACTCACATATTTTTTGGTAAGTACGTCTTCCCTGGATTCTTCGTGGAGGAATTAAAACACATGCGTTTAAGTGCACGGAAAGAAAATTAGCAATTTTACAAAATAAGTATATAATAGCTGAGCTCTACAATTGGAAAAAGAAGGAAATAGTCTGAATGAAGTATTTTCTTTTCTTCAGCTTCTTACAAAATTATTATATAGTTTTGCTTCGACTTTTCGTGTGGAACTTAAGACCCACGCGCACGTGCGTTCTTTTACAAAAAATTATTTCTCAGATTAAGAATTTGAAAGCATGTTTCCTGTTAATCGTTATTAAAAAACATGCAAAATAGCAGTTTAACAAAGTAACACATGCGTTTAAGGGCACGGGAGAAAATTAGCAATTTTACAAAACAAGTATATAATAGTTGAGCTCTACAATTGGCAAAAAAAGGAAATCGTCTGAATGAAGTATTTTCTTTTCTTCAGCTTCTTACGAAATTATTATATAGTTTTGCTTCGACTTTTCGTGTGGAATTTAAGACCCTTGCGCACACGTGCATTCTTTAAAAAATATTTCTCAGATTAAGGATTTGAAAGTATGTTTCCTTTTAATCGTTATTACAAAAAATGCAAAATAGCAGTTTAACAAAGTATATAAAATTGCTAAGCTCCACGTATGCCAAAAAGGCAATCATTTCAACGTAGCATTTTTTCTCTTCTTGACCAACTCACCCATTTTTTGGTAAGTAGGACTTCCCTGGATTCTTCGTGGAGGAATTAAAACACATGCGTTTAAGTGCACGGAAAGAAAATTAGCAATTTTACAAAACAAGTATATAATAGTTGAGCTCTACAATTGGCAAAAGAAGGAAATCGTCTGAATGAAGTATTTTCTTTTCTTCAGCTTCTTACGAAATTATTATATAGTTTTGCTTCGACTTTTCGTGTGGAATTTAAGACCCATACGCACACGTGCATTCTTTAAAAAAATATTTCTCAGATTAAGGATTTGAAAGTATGTTTCCCTTTAATCGTTATTAAAAAACATGCAAAATAGCATTTTAACAAAGTAACACATGCGTTTAAGGGCACGGAAGAAAATTAGCAATTTTACAAAACAAGTATATAATAGTTGAGCTCTACAATTTGCAAAAGAAGGAAATCGTCTGAATGAAAAATTTTCTTTTCTTCAGCTTCTTACGAAATTATTATTTAGTTTTGCTTCGACTTTTCGTGTGGAACTTAAGACCCATGCGCACACGTGCATTCTTTCAAAAAACATTATTTCTCAGATTAAGAATTTGAAAGTATGTTTCCTTTTAATCGTTATTAAAAAAACATGCAAAATAGCAGCTTAACAAAGTATATAAAATTGCTAAGCTCCACGTATGGCAAAAAAGGCAATCGTTTCAACGTAGCATTTTTTCTCTTCTTGACCAACTCACCCATTTTTTTGGTTAGTAGGACTTCCCTGGATTCTTCGTGGAGGAATTAAAACACATGCGTTTAAGTGCACGGAAAGAAAATTAGCAATTTTACAAAACAAGTATATAATAGTTGAGCTCTACAATTGGCAAAAGAAGGAAATCGTATGAATGAAGTATTTTCTTTTCTTCAGCTTCTTACGAAATTATTATATAGTTTTGCTTCGACTTTTCGTGTGGAATTTAAGACCCTTGCGCACACGTGAATTCTTTAAAAAATATTTCTCAGATTAAGGATTTGAAAGTATGTTTCCTTTTAATCGTTATTAAAAAAAATGCAAAATAGCAGTTTAACAAAGTATATAAAATTGCTAAGCTCCACGTATGGCAAAAAAGGCAATCGTTTCAACGTAGCATTTTTTTCTCTTCTTGACCAACTCACCCATTTTTTGGTAAGTAGGACTTTCCTGGATTCTTCGTGGAGGAATTAAAACACATGCGTTTAAGTGCACGGAAAGAAAATTAGCAATTTTACAAAACAAGTATATAATAGTTGAGCTCTACAATTGGCAAAAGAAGGAAATCGTCTGAATGAAGTATTTTCTTTTCTTCAGCTTCCTACGAAATTTTTATGTAGTTTTGCTTCGACTTTTCGTGTGGAATTTAAGACCCATGCGCACACGTGCATTCTTTAAAAAAATATTTCTCAGATTAAGAATTTGAAAGTATGTTTCCTTTTAATCGTTATTAAAAAACATGCAAAATAGCAGTTTAACAAAAAGTAACACATGCGTTTAAGGGCACGGAAGAAAATTAGCATTTTCACAAAACAAGTACATAATAGTTGAGCTCCACAATTGGCCAAAAGAAGGAATTCGTCTAAATGAAGTGTTTTCTTTTCTTGACATTCTTACGAAATTATTATATAGTTTTGCTTCGACTTTTCGTGTGGAATTTAATACCCTTGCGCACACGTGCATTCTTTTAAAAAATATTTCTCAGATTAAGCATTTGAAATTATGTTTCCTTTTAATCGTTATTAAAAAAACATGCAAAATAGCAGTTTAACAAAGTATATAAAATTGCTAAGCTCCACGTATGGCAAAAAAGGCAATCTTTTCAACGGAGACATTTTCTTCTACTCTTGACCCACTCACCCATTTTTTGGTAAGTAGGCCTTCTCTCGATTCTTCGTGGAGGAATTAAAACACATGCGTTTAAGTTTACGGAAAGAAAATTAGAAATTTTACAAAACAAGTACATAATAGTTGAGCTCCACAATTAGCCAAAGAAGGAATTCGTCTAAATGAAGTAATTTCTTTTCTTCAGCTTCTTACGAAATTATTATATAGTTTTGCTTCGACTTTTCGTGTGGAATTTAAACCCTTGCGCACACGTGCATTCTTTTAAAAAAAATATTTCTCAGATTAAGCATTTGAAATTATGTTTCCTTCTAAACGTTATTAGAATAACATGCAAAATAGCAGTTTAACAAAGTATATAAAATTGCTAAGCTCCACGTATGGCAAAAAACGCCATCGTTTCAACGTAGCATTTTTTCTCTTCTTGACCAACTCACCCATTTTTCGGTAAGTAGGCCTTCCCTGGATTCTTCGTGGAGGAATTAAAACACATGCGTTTAAGTGCACGGAAAGAAAATTAGCAATTTTACAAAACAAGTATATAATAGTTGAGCTCTACATTTGGCAAAAGAAGGAAATCGTCTTAATGAAGTATTTTCTTTTCTCCAACTTCTTACGAAATTATTATTTAGTTTTGCTTCGACTTTTCGTGTGGAACTTAAGACTCATGCGCACACGTGCATTCTTTAAAAAAAATTATTTCTCAGATTAAGGATTCTAAATTATTTTTTTGTTCTAATCGTTATTAAAATACATGCATATTAGCAGTTTAACAAAGTATATGTAATTGCTAAGCTCCACGTATGGCAAAAAAGGCAATCGTTTCAACGTAGCATTTTTTTCTCTTCTTGACCAACTCACCCATTTTTTGGTAAGTAGGACTTCCCTGGATTCTTCGTGGAGGAATTAAAACACATGCGTTTAAGTGCACGGAAAGAAAATTAGCAATTTTACAAAACAAGTATATAATAGTTGAGCTCTACAATTGGCAAAAGAAGGAAATCGTATGAATGAAGTATTTTCTTTTCTTCAGCTTCTTACGAAATTATTATATAGTTTTGCTTCGACTTTTCGTGTGGAACTTAAGACCCATGCGCACACGTGCATTCTTTTACAAAAAATTATTTCTGAGATTAAGAATTTGAAAGCATGTTTCCTTTTAATCGTTATTAAAAGACATGCAAAATAGCAGTTTAACAAAGTAACACATGCGTTTAAGGGCACGGGAGAAAATTAGCAATTTTACAAAACAAGTATATAATAGTTGAGCTCTACAATTGGCAAAAAAAGGAAATCGTCTGAATGAAGTATTTTCTTTACTTCAGCTTCTTACGAAATTATTATATAGTTTTGCTTCGACTTTTCGTGTGGAATTTAAGACCCATACGCACACGTGCATTCTTTAAAAAAAATATTTCTCAGATTAAGGATTTGAAAGTATGTTTCCTTTTAATCGTTATTAAAAAACATGCAAAATAGCATTTTAACTAAGTAACACATGCGTTTAAGGGCACGGAAGAAAATTAGCAATTTTACAAAACAAGTATATAATAGTTGAGCTCTACAATTATCAAAAGGAAGGAAATCGTCTGAATGAAGTATTTTCTTTTCTTCAGCTTCTTACGAAATTATTATATAGTTTTGCTTCGACTTTTCGTGTGGAATTTAAGACCCTTGCGCACACGTGCATTCTTTAAAAGAGTATTTCTCAGATTAAGGATTTGAAAGTATGTTTCCTTTTAATCGTTATTAAAAAACATATAAAATAGCATTTTAACAAAGTATATAAAATTGCTAAGCTCCACGTATGTCAAAAAGGCAATCATTTCAACGCAGCATTTTTTTCTTTTCTTGACCAACTCACCCATTTTTTGGTAAGTAGGTCTTCCCTTAATTCTTCGTGGAGGAATTAAAACACATGCGTTTATGTGCACGGAAAGAAAATTAGCAATTTTACAAAATAAGTATATAACAGTTGAGCTCTACAATTGGAAAAAGAAGGAAATAGTCTGAATGAAGTATTTTCTTTTCTTCAGCTTCTTACAGAATTATTATATAGTTTTGCTTCGACTTTTCGTGTGGAACTTAAGACCCATGCGCGCACGTGCGTTCTTTTACAAAAAAATATTTCTCAGATTAAGAATTTGAAAGCATGTTTCCTGTTAATCGTTATTAAAAAACATGCAAAATAGCAGTTTAACAAAGTAACACATGCGTTTAAGGGCACGGGAAAAAATTAGCAATTTTACAAAACAAGTATATAATAGTTGAGCTCTACAATTGGCAAAAAAAGGAAATCGTCTGAATGAAGTATTTTCTTTTCTTCAGCTTCTTACGAAATTATTATATAGTTTTGCTTCGACTTTTCGTGTGGAATTTAAGACCCTTGCGCACACGTGCATTCTTTAAAAAATATTTCTCAGATTAAGGATTTAAAAGTATGTTTCCTTTTAATCGTTATTAAAAAACATGCAAAATAGCAGTTTAACAAAGTAACACATGCGTTTAAGGGCACGGAAGAAAATTAGCAATTTTACAAAATAAGTATATAATAGTTGAGCTCTACATTCGGGAAAAGAAGGAAATCGTCTGAATGAAGTATTTTTATTTCTTCAGCTTCTTACGAAATTATTATTTAGTTTTGCTTCGACTTTTCGTGTGGAACTTAAGACCTATGCGCACACGTGCATTCTTTTAAAAAAAATTATTTCTCAGATTAAGAATTTGTAAGTATGTTTCCTTTTAATCGTTATTAAAAAAACATGCAAAATAGCAGTTTAACAAAGTATATAAAATTGCTAAGCTCCACGTATGGCAAAAAAGGCAATCGTTTCAACGTAGCATTTTTTTCTCTTCTTGACCAACTCACCCATTTTTTGGTAAGTAGGCCTTCCCTGGATTCTTCGTGGAGGAATTAAAACGCATGCGTTTAAGAGCACGGAAAGAAAATTAGCAATTTTACAAAACAAGTATATAACAGTTGAGTTCTACAATTGGCAAAAGAAGGAAATCGTATGAATGAAGTATTTTCTTTTCTTCAGCTTCTTACGAAATTATTATATAGTTGTGCTTCGACTTTTCGTGTGGAACTTAAGACCCATGCGCACACGTGCATTCTTTTACAAAAAATTATTTCTGAGATTAAGAATTTGAAAGCATGTTTCCTTTTAATCGTTATTAAAAGACATGCAAAATAGCAGTTTAACAAAGTAACACATGCGTTTAAGGGCACGGGAGAAAATTAGCAATTTTACAAAACAAGTATATAATAGTTGAGCTCTACAATTGGCAAAAAAAGGAAATCGTCTGAATGAAGTATTTTCTTTTCTTCAGCTTCTTACGAAATTATTATATAGTTTTGCTTCGACTTTTCGTGTGGAATTTAAGACCCATACGCACACGTGCATTCTTTAAAAAAAATATTTCTCAGATTAAGGATTTGAAAGTATGTTTCCTTTTAATCGTTATTAAAAAAACATGCAAAATAGCATTTTAACAAAGTAACACATGCGTTTAAGGGCACGGAAGAAAATTAGCAATTTTACAAAACAAGTATATAATAGTTGAGCTCTACAATTATCAAAAGGAAGGAAATCGTCTGAATGAAGTATTTTCTTTTCTTCAGCTTCTTACGAAATTATTATATAGTTTTGCTTCGACTTTTCGTGTGGAATTTAAGACCCTTGCGCACACGTGCATTCTTTAAAAGAGTATTTCTCAGATTAAGGATTTGAAAGTATGTTTCACTTTAATCGTTATTAAAAAACATATAAAATAGCATTTTAACAAAGTATATAAAATTGCTAAGCTCCACGTATGTCAAAAAGGCAATCATTTCAACGCAGCATTTTTTTCTTTTCTTGACTAACTCACCCATTTTTTGGTAAGTAGGTCTTCCCTTAATTCTTCGTGGAGGAATTAAAACACATGCGTTTAAGTGCACGGAAAGAAAATTAGCAATTTTACAAAATAAGTATATAACAGTTGAGCTCTACAATTGGAAAAAGAAGGAAATAGTCTGAATGAAGTATTTTCTTTTCTTCAGCTTCTTACAGAATTATTATATAGTTTTGCTTCGACTTTTCGTGTGGAACTTAAGACCCATGCGCGCACGTGCGTTCTTTTACAATAAAATATTTCTCAGATTAAGAATTTGAAAGCATGTTTCCTGTTAATCGTTATTAAAAAACATGCAAAATAGCAGTTTAACAAAGTATATAAAATTGCTAAGTTCCACGTATGTCAAAAAGGCAATCATTTCAACGTAGCATTTTTTTCTTTTCTTGACCAACTCACCCATTTTTTGATAAGTAGGACTTCCCTGGATTCTTCGTGGAGGAATTAAAACACATGCGTTTAAGTGCACGGAAAGAAAATTAGCAATTTTACAAAACAAGTATATAATAGTTGAGCTCTACAATTGGCAAAAGAAAGGAAATCGTCTGAATGAAGTATTTTCTTTTCTTCAGCTTCTTACGAAATTATTATATAGTTTTGCTTCGACTTTTCGTGTGGAATTTAAGACCCTTGCGCACACGTGCATTCTTTAAAAAATATTTCTCAGATTAAGGATTTGAAAGTATGTTTCCTTTTAATCGTTATTACAAAAAATGCAAAATAGCAGTTTAACAAAGTATATAAAATTGCTAAGCTCCACGTATGTCAAAAAGGCAATCATTTCAACGTAGCATTTTTTTCTCTTCTTGACCAACTCACCCATTTTTTGGTAAGTAGGACTTCCCTGGATTCTTCGTGGAGGAATTAAAACACATGCGTTTAAGTGCACGGAAAGAAAATTAGCAATTTTACAAAACAAGTATATAACATTTGAGCTCTACAATTGGCAAACGAAGGAAATCGTCTGAATGAAGTATTTTCTTTTCTTCAGCTTCTTACGAAATTATTATATAGTTTTGCTTCGACTTTTCGTGTGGAATTTAAGACCCTTGCGCACACGTGCATTCTTTAAAAAAATATTTCTCAGATTAAGGATTTAAAAGTATGTTTCCTTTTAATCGTTATTAAAAAACATGCAAAATAGCAGTTTAACAAAGTAACACATGCGTTTAAGGGCACGGAAGAAAATTAGCAATTTTACAAAATAAGTATATAATAGTTGAGCTCTACGTTCGGGAAAAGAAGGAAATCGTCTGAATGAAGTATTTTTATTCCTTCAGCTTCTTACGAAATTATTATTTAGTTTTGCTTCGACTTTTCGTGTGGAACTTAAGACCTATGCGCACACGTGCATTCTTTTAAAAAAAATTATTTCTCAGATTAAGAATTTGTAAGTATGTTTCCTTTTAATCGTTATTAAAAAAACATGCAAAATAGCAGTTTAACAAAGTATATAAAATTGCTAAGCTCCACGTATGGCAAAAAAGGCAATCGTTTCAACGTAGCATTTTTTCTCTTCTTGACCAACTCACCCATTTTTTGGTAAGTAGGCCTTCCCTGGATTCTTCATGGAGGAATTAAAACGCATGCGTTTAAGAGCACGGAAAGAAAATTAGCAATTTTACAAAACAAGTATATAACAGTTGAGTTCTACAATTGGCAAAAGAAGGAAATCGTATGAATGAAGTATTTTCTTTTCTTCAGCTTCTTACGAAATTATTATATAGTTGTGCTTCGACTTTTCGTGTGGAACTTAAGACCCATGCGCACACGTGCATTCTTTTACAAAAAATTATTTCTGAGATTAAGAATTTGAAAGCATGTTTCCTTTTAATCGTTATTAAAAGACATGCAAAATAGCAGTTTAACAAAGTAACACATGCGTTTAAGGGCACGGGAGAAAATTAGCAATTTTACAAAACAAGTATATAATAGTTGAGCTCTACAATTGGCAAAAAAAGGAAATCGTCTGAATGAAGTATTTTCTTTTCTTCAGCTTCTTACGAAATTATTATATAGTTTTGCTTCGACTTTTCGTGTGGAATTTAAGACCCATACGCACACGTGCATTCTTTAAAAAAAATATTTCTCAGATTAAGGATTTGAAAGTATGTTTCCTTTTAATCGTTATTAAAAAAACATGCAAAATAGCATTTTAACAAAGTAACACATGCGTTTAAGGGCACGGAAGAAAATTAGCAATTTTACAAAACAAGTATATAATAGTTGAGCTCTACAATTGGCAAAAAAAAGGAAATCGTCTGAATGAAGTATTTTCTTTTCTTCAGCTTCTTACGAAATTATTATATAGTTTTGCTTCGACTTTTCGTGTGGAATTTAAGACCCTTGCGCACACGTGCATTCTTTAAAAAATATTTCTCAGATTAAGGATTTGAAAGTATGTTTCCTTTTAATCGTTATTACAAAAAATGCAAAATAGCAGTTTAACAAAGTATATAAAATTGCTAAGCTCCACGTATGCCAAAAAGGCAATCATTTCAACGTAGAATTTTTTTCTCTTCTTGACCAACTCACCCATTTTTTGGTAAGTATAGGACTTTTCTGGATTCTTCGTGGAGGAATTAAAACACATGCGTTTAAGTGCACGGAAAGAAAATTAGCAATTTTACAAAACAAGTATATAATAGTTGAGCTCTACAATTGGCAAAAGAAGGAAATCGTCTGAATGAAGTATTTTCTTTTCTTCAGCTTCTTACGAAATTATTATATAGTTTTGCTTCGACTTTTCGTGTGGAATTTAAGACCCATGCGCACACGTGCATTCTTTAAAAAATATTTCTCAGATTAAGGATTTGAAAGTATGTTTCCCTTTAATCGTTATTAAAAAACATGCAAAATAGCATTTTAACAAAGTAACACATGCGTTTAAGGGCACAGGAGAAAAAAAGCAATTTTACAAAACAAGTATATAATAGTTGAGCTCTACAATTGGCAAAAAAAGGAAATCGTCTGAATGAAGAATTTTCTTTTCTTCAGCTTCTTACGAAATTATTATATAGTTTTGCTTCGACTTTTCGTGTGGAATTTAAGATCCATACGCACACGTGCATTCTTTAAAAAAATATATATTTCTCAGATTAAGGATTTGAAAGTATGTTTCCTTATTAAAAAAAATAAGGATTTAAAAGTATGTTGTCGTTATTAAAAAAAATAAGGATTTGAAAGTATGTTGTCGATATTAAAAAAAATGCAAAACAGCAGTTTAACAAAGTATATAAAATTGCTAAGCTCCACGTATGTCAAAAAGGCAATCATTTCAACGTAGCATTTTTTCTCTTCTTGACCAACTCACAAATTTTTTGGTAAGTAGGACTTCCCTGGATTCTTCGTGGAGGAATTAAAACACATGCGTTTAAGTGCACGGAAAGAAAATTAGCAATTTTACAAAACAAGTATATAATAGTTGAGCTCTACAATTGGCAAAAGAAGGAAATCGTCTGAATGAAGTATTTTCTTTTCTTCAGCTTCTTACGAAATTATTATATAGTTTTGCTTCGACTTTTCGTGTGGAATTTAAGACCCATACGCACACGTGCATTCTTTAAAAAAATATTTCTCAGATTAAGGATTTGAAAGTATGTTTCCTTTGAATCGTTATTAAAAAACATGCAAAATAGCATTCTCACAAAGTAACACATGCGTTTAAGGGCACGGAAGAAAATTAGCAATTTTACAAAACAAGTATATAATTGTTGAGCTCTGCAATTGGCAAAAGAAGGAAATCGTCTGTATGAAGTATTTTCTTTTCTTCAGCTTCTTACGAAATTATTATATAGTTTTGCTTCGACTTTTCGTGTGGAATTTAAGACCCATACGCACACGTGCATTCTTTAAAAAAAAAATTTCTCAGATTAAGGATTTGAAAGTATGTTTCCTTTTAATCGTTATTAAAAAACATGCAAAATAGCATTTTAACAAAGTATATAAAATTGCTAAGCTCCACGTATGTCAAAAAGGCAATCATTTCAACGCAGCATTGTTTTCTTTTCTTGACCAACTCACCCATTTTTTGGTAAGTAGGTCTTCCCTGGATTCTTCGTGGAGGAATTAAAACACATGCGTTTAAGTGCACGGAAAGAAAATTAGCAATTTTACAAAATAAGTATATAACAGTTGAGCTCTACAATTGGAAAAAGAAGGAAATAGTCTGAATGAAGTATTTTCTTTTCTTCAGCTTCTTACAAAATTATTATATAATTTTGCTTCGACTTTTCGTGTGGAACTTAAGACCCACGCGCACGTGCGTTC
Source organism: Macrothele yani (assembly GCA_039090855.1). NCBI lineage: Eukaryota > Metazoa > Arthropoda > Arachnida > Araneae > Macrothelidae > Macrothele > Macrothele yani. Next base: position 24,749,899 of record CM077027.1, on the reverse strand, counting down.
TTTTACAAAAAATTATTTCTCAGATTAAGAATTTGAAAGCATGTTTCCTTTTAATCGTTATTAAAAAACATGCAAAATAGCAGTTTAACAAAGTAACACATGCGTTTAAGGGCACGGGAGAAAATTAGCAATTTTACAAAACAAGTATATAATAGTTGAGCTCTACAATTGGCAAAAGAAGGAGATCGTCTGAATGAAGTATTTTCTTTTCTTCAGCTTCTTACGAAATTATTATATAGTTTTGCTTCGACTTTTCGTGTGGAATTTAAGATCCATACGCACACGTGCATTCTTTAAAAAAAATATTTCTCAGATTAAGGATTTGAAAGTATGTTTCCCTTTAATCGTTATTAAAAAACATGCAAAATAGCATTTTAACAAAGTAACACATGCGTTTAAGGGCACAGGAGAAAAATAGCAATTTTACAAAACAAGTATATAATAGTTGAGCTCTACAATTGGCAAAAAAAGGAAATCGTCTGAATGAAGAATTTTCTTTTCTTCAGCTTCTTACGAAATTATTATATAGTTTTGCTTCGACTTTTCGTGTGGAATTTAACACCCTTGCGCACACGTGCATTCTTTAAAAAATATTTCTCAGATTAAGGATTTGAAAGTATGTTTCCTTTTAATCGTTATTAAAAAAACATGCAAAATAGCAGCTTAACAAAGTATATAAAATTGCTAAGCTCCACGTATGGCAAAAAAAGGCAATCGTTTCAACGTAGCATTTTTTTCTCTTCTTGACCAACTCACCCATTTTTTGGTAAGTAGGACTTTTCTGGATTCTTCGTGGAGGAATTAAAACACATGCGTTTAAGTGCACGGAAAGAAAATTAGCAATTTTACAAAACAAGTATATAATAGTTGAGCTCTACAATTGGCAAAAGAAGGAAATCGTCTGAATGAAGTATTTTCTTTTCCTCAGCTTCTTACGAAATTATTATATATTTTTGCTTCGACTTCTTGTGTGGAAATTAAGACCCTTGCATACACGTGCATTCTTAAAAAATATATATTTCTCAGATTAAGCATTTGAAATTATGTTTCCTTTTAATCCTTATTAAAAAAACATGCAAATTAGCAGCTTAACAAAGGATATAAAATTGCTAAGCTGCACGTATGGCAAAAAAAACAATCGTTTCAACTTAGCGTTTTTTCTCTTCTTGACCAACTCACCCATTTTTTGGTAAGTAGGCCTTCCCTCGATTCTTCGTGGAGGAATTAAAACACATGCGTTTAAGTGCACGGAAAGAAAATTAGCAATTTTACAAAATAAGTATATAACAGTTGAGCTCTACAATTGGAAAAAGAAGGAAATAGTCTGAATGAAGTATTTTCTTTTCTTCAGCTTCTTACGAAATTATTATATAGTTTTTCTTCGACTTCTCGTGTGGAACTTAAGACCCATGCGCACACATGCACTCTTTTACAAAAAATTATTTATCAGATTAAGAATTTGAAAGTATGTTTCCTTTTAATCGTTATTAAAAAACATGCAAAATAGCAGTTTAACAAAGTAACACATGCGTTTAAGGGCACGGGAGAAAATTAGCAATTTTACAAAACAAGTATATAATAGTTGAGCTCTACAATTGTGCAAAAAAAGGAAATCGTCTGAATGAAGTATTTTCTTTTCTTCAGCTTCTTACGAAATTATTATATAGCTTTGCTTCGACTTTTCGTGTGGAATTTAAGACATTTGCGCACACGTGCATTCTTTAAAAAAATATTTCTCAGATTAAGGATTTGAAAGTATGTTTCCTTTTAATCGTTATTAAAAAACATGCAAAATAGCATTTTAACAAAGTAACACATGCGTTTAAGGGCACGGAAGAAAATTAGCAATTTTACAAAACAAGTATATAATAGTTGAGCTCTACAATTGGCAAAAGAAGGAAATCGTCTGAATGAAGTATTTTCTTTTCTTCAGCTTCTTACAAAATTATTATATAGTTTTGCTTCGACTTTTCGTGTGGAACTTAAGACCCATGAGCGCACGTGCGTTCTTTTACAAAAAATTATTTCTCAGATTAAGAATTTGAAAGCATGTTTCCTGTTAATCGTTATTAAAAAACATGCAAAATAGCAGTTTAACAAAGTAACACATGCGTTTAAGGGCACGGGAGAAAATTAGCAATTTCACAAAACAAGTATATAATAGTTGAGCTCTACAATTGGCAAAAAAAGGAAATCGTCTGAATGAAGTATTTTCTTTTCTTCAGCTTCTTACGAAATTATTATATAGTTTTGCTTCGACTTTTCGTGTGGAATTTAAGACCCTTGCGCACACGTGCATTCTTTAAAAAATATTTCTCAGATTAAGGATTTGAAAGTATGTTTCCTTTTAATCGTTATTACAAAAAATGCAAAATAGCAGTTTAACAAAGTATATAAAATTGCTAAGCTCCACGTATGTCAAAAAGGCAATCATTTCAACGTAGCATTTTTTTCTCTTCTTGACCAACTAATTCATTTTTTGGTAAGTAGGACTTCCCTGGATTCTTCGTGGAGGAATTAAAACACATGCGTTTAAGTGCACGGAAAGAAAATTAGCAATTTTATAAAACAAGTATATAATAGTTGAGCTCTACAATTGGCAAAAGAAGGAAATCGTCTGAATGAAGTATTTTCTTTTCTTCAGCTTCTTACGAAATTATTATATAGTTTCGCTCCGACTTTTCGTGTGGAATTTAAGACCCTTGCGCACACGTGCATTCTTTAAAAAATATTTCTCAGATTAAGCATTTGAAATTATGTTTCCTTTTAATCCTTATTAAAAAAATATGCAAAATAGCAGCACAAAGTATATAAAATTGCCAAGCTCCACGTATGGCAAAAAAGGCAATCGTTTCAACGTAGCGTTTTTTTCTCTTCTTGACCAACTCACCCATTTTTTGGTAAGTAGGCCTTCCCTGGATACTTCGCGGAGGAATTAAAACACATGCGTTTAAGTGCACGGAAAGAAAATTAGCAATTTCAAAAAACAAGTATATAATAGTTGAGCTCTACATTTGGGAAAAGAAGGAAATCGTCTGAATGAAGTATTTTTATTTCTTTAGCTTCTTACGAAATTATTATTTAGTTTTGCTTCGACTTTTCGTGTGGAACTTAAGACCTATGCGCACACGTGCATTCTTTTAAAAATATTATTTCTCAGATTAAGAATTTGAAAGTATGTTTCCTTTTAATCGTTATTAAAAAAACATGCAAAATAGCAGTTTAACAAAGTATATAAAATTGCTAAGCTCCACGTATGGCAAAAAAGGCAATCGTTTCAACGTAGCATTTTTTCTCTTCTTGACCAACTCACCCATTTTTTGGTAAGTAGGCCTTCCCTGGATTCTTCGTGGAGGAATTAAAACACATGCGTTTAAGTGCACGGAAAGAAAATTAGCAATTTTACAAAACAAGTATATAACAGTTGAGCTCTACAATTGGCAAAAGAAGGAAATCGTATGAATGAAGTATTTTCTTTTCTTCAGCTTCTTACGAAATTATTATATAGTTTTGCTTCGACTTTTCGTGTGGAACTTAAGACCCATGCGCACACGTGCATTCTTTTACAAAAAATTATTTCTGAGATTAAGAATTTGAAAGCATGTTTCCTTTTAATCGTTATTAAAAGACATGCAAAATAGCAGTTTAACAAAGTAACACATGCGTTTAAGGGCACGGAAGAAAATTAGCAATTTTACAAAACAAGTATATAATAGTTGAGCTCTACAATTGGCAAAAGGAAGGAAATCGTCTGAATGAAGTATTTTCTTTTCTTCAGCTTCTTACGAAATTATTATATAGTTTTGCTTCGACTTTTCGTGTGGAATTTAAGACCCTTGCGCACACGTGCATTCTTTAAAAAAGTATTTCTCAGATTAAGGATTTGAAAGTATGTTTCCTTTTAATCGTTATTAAAAAACATATAAAATAGCATTTTAACAAAGTATATAAAATTGCTAAGCTCCACGTATGTCAAAAAGGCAATCATTTCAACGCAGCATTTTTTTCTTTTCTTGACCAACTCACCCATTTTTTGGTAAGTAGGTCTTCCCTTAATTCTTCGTTAAGGAATTAAAACACATGCGTTTAAGTGCACGGAAAGAAAATTAGCAATTTTACAAAATAAGTATATAACAGTTGAGCTCTACAATTGGAAAAAGAAGGAAATAGTCTGAATGAAGTATTTTCTTTTCTTCAGCTTCTTACAGAATTATTATATAGTTTTGCTTCGACTTTTCGTGTGGAACTTAAGACCCATGCGCGCACGTGCGTTCTTTTACAAAAAAATATTTCTCAGATTAAGAATTTGAAAGCATGTTTCCTGTTAATCGTTATTAAAAAACATGCAAAATAGCAGTTTAACAAAGTAACACATGCGTTTAAGGGCACGGGAAAAAATTAGCAATTTTACAAAACAAGTATATAATAGTTGAGCTCTACAATTGGCAAAAGAAAGGAAATCGTCTGAATGAAGTATTTTCTTTTCTTCAGCTTCTTACGAAATTATTATATAGTTTTGCTTCGACTTTTCGTGTGGAATTTAAGACCCTTGCGCACACGTGCATTCTTTAAAAAATATTTCTCAGATTAAGGATTTGAAAGTATGTTTCCCTTTTAATCGTTATTACAAAAAATGCAAAATAGCAGTTTAACAAAGTATATAAAATTGCTAAGCTCCACGTATGTCAAAAAGGCAATCATTTCAACGTAGCATTTTTTCTCTTCTTGACCAACTCACCCATTTTTTGGTAAGTAGGACTTCCCTGGATTCTTCGTGGAGGAATTAAAACACATGCGTTTAAGTGCACGGAAAGAAAATTAGCAATTTTACAAAACAAGTATATAATAGTTGAGCTCTACAATTGGCAAACGAAGGAAATCGTCTGAATGAAGTATTTTCTTTTCTTCAGCTTCTTACGAAATTATTATATAGTTTTGCTTCGACTTTTCGTGTTAAATTTAAGACCCTTGCGCACACGTGCATTCTTTAAAAAAATATTTCTCAGATTAAGGATTTAAAAGTATGTTTCCTTTTAATCGTTATTAAAAAACATGCAAAATAGCAGTTTAACAAAGTAACACATGCGTTTAAGGGCACGGAAGAAAATTAGCAATTTTACAAAACAAGTATATAATAGTTGAGCTCTACATTCGGGAAAAGAAGGAAATCGTCTGAATGAAGTATTTTTATTTCTTCAGCTTCTTACGAAATTATTATTTAGTTTTGCTTCGACTTTTCGTGTGGAACTTAAGACCTATGCGCACACGTGCATTCTTTTAAAAAAAATTATTTCTCAGATTAAGAATTTGTAAGTATGTTTCCTTTTAATCGTTATTAAAAAAACATGCAAAATAGCAGTTTAACAAAGTATATAACATTGCTAAGCTCCACGTATGGCAAAAAAGGCAATCGTTTCAACGTAGCATTTTTTCTCTTCTTGACCAACTCACCCATTTTTTGGTAAGTAGGCCTTCCCTGGATTCTTCGTGGAGGAATTAAAACACATGCGTTTAAGAGCACGGAAAGAAAATTAGCAATTTTACAAAACAAGTATATAACAGTTGAGTTCTACAATTGGCAAAAGAAGGAAATCGTATGAATGAAGTATTTTCTTTTCTTCAGCTTCTTACGAAATTATTATATAGTTGTGCTTCGACTTTTCGTGTGGAACTTAAGACCCATGCGCACACGTGCATTCTTTTACAAAAAATTATTTCTGAGATTAAGAATTTGAAAGCATGTTTCCTTTTAATCGTTATTAAAAGACATGCAAAATAGCAGTTTAACAAAGTAACACATGCGTTTAAGGGCACGGGAGAAAATTAGCAATTTTACAAAACAAGTATATAATAGTTGAGCTCTACAATTGGCAAAAAAAGGAAATCGTCTGAATGAAGTATTTTCTTTTCTTCAGCTTCTTACGAAATTATTATATAGTTTTGCTTCGACTTTTCGTGTGGAATTTAAGACCCATGCGCACACGTGCATTCTTTAAAAAAAATATTTCTCAGATTAAGAATTTGAAAGTAGGTTTCCTTTTAATCGTTATTAAAAAACATGCAAAATAGCAGTTTAACAAAGTAACACATGCGTTTAAGGGCACGGGAGAAAATTAGCAATTTTACAAAACAAGTATATAATAGTTGAGCTCTACAATTGGCAAAAAAAGGAAATCGTCTAAATGAAGTATTTTCTTTTCTTCAGCTTCTTCCGAAATTATTATATAGCTTTGCTTCGACTTTTCGTGTGGAATTTAAGACCATTGCGCACACGTGCATTCTTTAAAAAAATATTTCTCAGATTAAGGATTTGAAAGTATGTTTCCTTATTAAAAAAAATAAGGATTTGAAAGTATGTTGTCGTTATTAAAAAAAATGCAAAACAGCAGTTTAACAAAGTATATAAAATTGCTAAGCTCCACGTATGTCAAAAAGGCAATCATTTCAACGTAGCATTTTTTTCTCTTCTTGACCAACTCACCCATTTTTTGGTAAGTAGGACTTCCCTGGATTCTTCGTGGAGGAATTAAAACACATGCGTTTAAGTGCACGGAAAGAAAATTAGCAATTTTACAAAACAAGTATATAATAGTTGAGCTCTACAATTGGCAAAAGAAGGAAATCGTCTGAATGAAGTATTTTCTTTTCTTCAGCTTCTTACGAAATTATTATATAGTTTTGCTTCGACTTTTCGTGTTAAATTTAAGACCCTTGCGCACACGTGCATTCTTTAAAAAAATATTTCTCAGATTAAGGATTTAAAAGTATGTTTCCTTTTAATCGTTATTAAAAAACATGCAAAATAGCAGTTTAACAAAGTAACACATGCGTTTAAGGGCACGGAAGAAAATTAGCAATTTTACAAAACAAGTATATAATAGTTGAGCTCTACATTCGGGAAAAGAAGGAAATCGTCTGAATGAAGTATTTTTATTTCTTCAGCTTCTTACGAAATTATTATATAGTTTTGCTTCGACTTTTCGTGTGGAATTTAAGACCCTTGCGCACACGTGCATTCTTTAAAAAATATTTCTCAGATTAAGGATTTGAAAGTATGTTTCCCTTTAATCGTTATTACAAAAAATGCAAAATAGCAGTTTAACAAAGTATATAAAATTGCTAAGCTCCACGTATGTCAAAAAGGCAATCATTTCAACGTAGCATTTTTTTCTCTTCTTGACCAACTCACCCATTTTTTGGTAAGTAGGACTTCCCTGGATTCTTCGTGGAGGAATTAAAACACATGCGTTTAAGTGCACGGAAAGAAAATTAGCAATTTTACAAAACAAGTATATAATAGTTGAGCTCTACAATTGGCAAACGAAGGAAATCGTCTGAATGAAGTATTTTCTTTTCTTCAGCTTCTTACGAAATTATTATATAGTTTTGCTTCGACTTTTCGTGTTAAATTTAAGACCCTTGCGCACACGTGCATTCTTTAAAAAAATATTTCTCAGATTAAGGATTTAAAAGTATGTTTCCTTTTAATCGTTATTAAAAAACATGCAAAATAGCAGTTTAACAAAGTAACACATGCGTTTAAGGGCACGGAAGAAAATTAGCAATTTTACAAAACAAGTATATAATAGTTGAGCTCTACATTCGGGAAAAGAAGGAAATCGTCTGAATGAAGTATTTTTATTTCTTCAGCTTCTTACGAAATTATTATTTAGTTTTGCTTCGACTTTTCGTGTGGAACTTAAGACCTATGCGCACACGTGCATTCTTTTAAAAAAAATTATTTCTCAGATTAAGAATTTGTAAGTATGTTTCCTTTTAATCGTTATTAAAAAAACATGCAAAATAGCAGTTTAACAAAGTATATAACATTGCTAAGCTCCACGTATGGCAAAAAAGGCAATCGTTTCAACGTAGCATTTTTTCTCTTCTTGACCAACTCACCCATTTTTTGGTAAGTAGGCCTTCCCTGGATTCTTCGTGGAGGAATTAAAACACATGCGTTTAAGAGCACGGAAAGAAAATTAGCAATTTTACAAAACAAGTATATAACAGTTGAGTTCTACAATTGGCAAAAGAAGGAAATCGTATGAATGAAGTATTTTCTTTTCTTCAGCTTCTTACGAAATTATTATATAGTTGTGCTTCGACTTTTCGTGTGGAACTTAAGACCCATGCGCACACGTGCATTCTTTTACAAAAAATTATTTCTGAGATTAAGAATTTGAAAGCATGTTTCCTTTTAATCGTTATTAAAAGACATGCAAAATAGCAGTTTAACAAAGTAACACATGCGTTTAAGGGCACGGGAGAAAATTAGCAATTTTACAAAACAAGTATATAATAGTTGAGCTCTACAATTGGCAAAAAAAGGAAATCGTCTGAATGAAGTATTTTCTTTTCTTCAGCTTCTTACGAAATTATTATATAGTTTTGCTTCGACTTTTCGTGTGGAATTTAAGACCCATGCGCACACGTGCATTCTTTAAAAAAAATATTTCTCAGATTAAGAATTTGAAAGTAGGTTTCCTTTTAATCGTTATTAAAAAACATGCAAAATAGCAGTTTAACAAAGTAACACATGCGTTTAAGGGCACGGGAGAAAATTAGCAATTTTACAAAACAAGTATATAATAGTTGAGCTCTACAATTGGCAAAAAAAGGAAATCGTCTAAATGAAGTATTTTCTTTTCTTCAGCTTCTTCCGAAATTATTATATAGCTTTGCTTCGACTTTTCGTGTGGAATTTAAGACCATTGCGCACACGTGCATTCTTTAAAAAAATATTTCTCAGATTAAGGATTTGAAAGTATGTTTCCTTATTAAAAAAAATAAGGATTTGAAAGTATGTTGTCGTTATTAAAAAAAATGCAAAACAGCAGTTTAACAAAGTATATAAAATTGCTAAGCTCCACGTATGTCAAAAAGGCAATCATTTCAACGTAGCATTTTTTTCTCTTCTTGACCAACTCACCCATTTTTTGGTAAGTAGGACTTCCCTGGATTCTTCGTGGAGGAATTAAAACACATGCGTTTAAGTGCACGGAAAGAAAATTAGCAATTTTACAAAACAAGTATATAATAGTTGAGCTCTACAATTGGCAAAAGAAGGAAATCGTCTGAATGAAGTATTTTCTTTTCTTCAGCTTCTTACGAAATTATTATATAGTTTTGCTTCGACTTTTCGTGTGGAATTTAAGACCCATACGCACACGTGCATTCTTTAAAAAAATATTTCTCAGATTAAGGATTTGAAAGTATGTTTCCTTTTAATCGTTATTAAAAAACATGCAAAATAGCATTTTCACAAAGTAACACATGCGTTTAAGGGCACGGAAGAAAATTAGCAATTTTACAAAACAAGTATATAATAGTTGAGCTCTGCAATTGGCAAAAGAAGGAAATCGTCTGAATGAAGTATTTTCTTTTCTTCAGCTTCTTACGAAATTATTATATAGTTTTGCTTCGACTTTTCGTGTGGAATTTAAGACCCATACGCACACGTGCATTCTTTAAAAAAAATATTTCTCAGATTAAGGATTTGAAAGTATGTTTCCTTTTAATCGTTATTAAAAAGCATGCAAAATAGCATTTTCACAAAGTAACACATGCGTTTAAGGGCACGGAAGAAAATTAGCAATTTTACAAAACAAGTATATAATTGTTGAGCTCTGCAATTGGCAAAAGAAGGAAATCGTCTGTATGAAGTATTTTCTTTTCTTCAGCTTCTTACGAAATTATTATATAGTTTTGCTTCGACTTTTCGTGTGGAATTTAAGACCCATACGCACACGTGCATTCTTTAAAAAAATATTTCTCAGATTAAGGATTTGAAAGTATGTTTCCTTTTAATCGTTATTAAAAAACATGCAAAATAGCATTTTAACAAAGTATATAAAATTGCTAAGCTCCACGTATGTCAAAAAGGCAATCATTTCAACGCAGCATTGTTTTCTTTTCTTGACCAACTCACCCATTTTTTGGTAAGTAGGTCTTCCCTGGATTCTTCGTGGAGGAATTAAAACACATGCGTTTAAGTGCACGGAAAGAAAATTAGCAATTTTACAAAATAAGTATATAACAGTTCAGCTCTACAATTGGAAAAAGAAGGAAATAGTCTGAATGAAGTATTTTCTTTTCTTCAGCTTCTTACAAAATTATTATATAATTTTGCTTCGACTTTTCGTGTGGAACTTAAGACCCACGCGCACGTGCGTTCTTTTACAAAAAATTATTTCTCAGATTAAGAATTTGAAAGCATGTTTCCTTTTAATCGTTACTAAAAAACATGCAAAATAGCAGTTTAACAAAGTAACACATGCGTTTAAGGGCACGGGAGAAAATTAGCAATTTTACAAAACAAGTATATAATAGTTGAGCTCTACAATTGGCAAAAAAAGGAAATCGTCTGAATGAAGTATTTTCTTTTCTTCAGCTTCTTACGAAATAATTATATAGTTTTGCTTCGACTTTTCGTGTGGAATTTAAGACCCTTGCGCACACGTGCATTCTTTAAAAAATATTTCTCAGATTAAGGATTTGAAAGTATGTTTCCTTTTAATCGTTATTACAAAAAATGCAAAATAGCACTTTAACAAAGTATATAAAATTGCTAAGCTCCACGTATGCCAAAAAGGCAATCATTTCAACGTAGAATTTTTTCTCTTCTTGACCAACTCACCCATTTTTTGGTAAGTAGGACTTTTCTGGATTCTTCGTGGAGGAATTAAAACACATGCGTTTAAGTGCACGGAAAGAAAATTAGCAATTTTACAAAACAAGTATATAATAGTTGAGCTCTACAATTGGCAAAAGAAGGAAATCGTCTGAATGAAGTATTTTCTTTTCTTCAGCTTCTTACGAAATTATTATGTAGTTTTGCTTCGACTTTTCGTGTGGAATTTAAGACCCATACGCACACGTGCATTCTTTAAAAAAAATATTTCTCAGATTAAGGATTTGAAAGTATGTTTCCCTTTAATCGTTATTAAAAAACATGCAAAATAGCATTTTAACAAAGTAACACATGCGTTTAAGGGCACAGGAGAAAAATAGCAATTTTACAAAACAAGTATATAATAGTTGAGCTCTACAATTGGCAAAAAAAGGAAATCCTCTGAATGAAGAATTTTCTTTTCTTCAGCTTCTTACGAAATTATTATATAGTTTTGCTTCGACTTTTCGTGTGGAATTTAAGACCCTTGCGCACACGTGCATTCTTTAAAAAATATTTCTCAGATTAAGGATTTGAAAGTATGTTTCCTTTTAATCGTTATTAAAAAAACATGCAAAATAGCAGCTTAACAAAGTATATAAAATTGCTAAGCTCCACGTATGGCAAAAAAAGGCAATCGTTTCAACGTAGCATTTTTTTCTCTTCTTGACCAACTCACCCATTTTTTGGTAAGTAGGACTTTTCTGGATTCTTCGTGGAGGAATTAAAACACATGCGTTTAAGTGCACGGAAAGAAAATTAGCAATTTTACAAAACAAGTATATAATAGTTGAGCTCTACAATTGGCAAAAGAAGGAAATCGTCTGAATGAAGTATTTTCTTTTCTTCAGCTTCTTACGGAATTATTATATAGTTTTGCTTCGACTTTTCGTGAGGAATTTAAGACCCTTGCGCACACGTGCATTCTTTAAAAAATATTTCTCAGATTAAGGATTTGAAAGTATGTTTCCTTTTAATCGTTATTAAAAAACATGCAAAATAGCAGTTTAACAAAGTAACACATGCGTTTAAGGGCACGGAAGAAAATTAGCAATTTTACAAAACAAGTATATAATAGTTGAGCTCTGCAATTGGCAAAAGAAGGAAATCGTCTGTATGAAGTATTTTCTTTTCTTCAGCTTCTTACGAAATTATTATATAGTTTTGCTTCGACTTTTCGTGTGGAATTTAAGACCCTTGCGCACACGTGCATTCTTTAAAAAATATTTCTCAGATTAAGGATTTGAAAGTATGTTTCCTTTTAATCGTTATTACAAAAAATGCAAAATAGCAGTTTAACAAAGTATATAAAATTGCTAAGCTCCACGTATGCCAAAAAGGCAATCATTTCAACGTAGCATTTTTTCTCTTCTTGACCAACTCACCCATTTTTTGGTAAGTAGGACTTCCCTGGATTCTTCGTGGAGGAATTAAAACACATGCGTTTAAGTGCACGGAAAGAAAATTAGCAATTTTACAAAACAAGTATATAATAGTTGAGCTCTACAATTGGCAAAAGAAGGAAATCGTCTGAATGAAGTATTTTCTTTTCTTCAGCTTCTTACGAAATTATTATATAGTTTTTCTTCGACTTCCCGTGTGGAACTTAAGACCCATGCGAACACATGCACTCTTTTACAAAAAATTATTTATCAGATTAAGAATTTGAAAGTATGTTTCCTTTTAATCGTTATTAAAAAACATGCAAAATAGCAGTTTAACAAAGTAACACATGCGTTTAAGGGCACGGGAGAAAATTAGCAATTTTACAAAACAAGTATATAATAGTTGAGCTCTACAATTGTGCAAAAAAAGGAAATCGTCTGAATGAAGTATTTTCTTTTCTTCAGCTTCTTACGAAATTATTATATAGCTTTGCTTCGACTTTTCGTGTGGAATTTAAGACCCTTGCGCACACGTGCATTCTTTAAAAAATATTTCTCAGAATAAGGATTTGAAAGTATGTTTCCTTTTATTCGTTATTAAAAAAAATGCAAAACAGCAGTTTAACAAAGTATATAAAATTGCTAAGCTCCACGTATGTCAAAAAGGCAATCATTTCAACGTAGCATTTTTTTCTCTTCTTGACCAACTCATCCATTTTTTGGTAAGTAGGATTTCCCTGGATTCTTCGTGGAGGAATTAAAACACATGCGTTTAAGTGCACGGAAAGAAAATTAGCAATTTTACAAAACAAGTATATAATAGTTGAGCTCTACAATTGGCAAAAGAAGGAAATCGTCTGAATGAAGTATTTTCTTTTCTTCAGCTTCTTACGGAATTATTATATAGTTTTGCTTCGACTTTTCGTGAGGAATTTAAGACCCTTGCGCACACGTGCATTCTTTAAAAAAATATTTCTCAGATTAAGGATTTAAAAGTATGTTTCCTTTTAATCGTTATTAAAAAACATGCAAAATAGCAGTTTAACAAAGTAACACATGCGTTTAAGGGCACGGAAGAAAATTAGCAATTTTACAAAACAAGTATATAATAGTTGAGCTCTGCAATTGGCAAAAGAAGGAAATCGTCTGTATGAAGTATTTTCTTTTCTTCAGCTTCTTACGAAATTATTATATAGTTTTGCTTCGACTTTTCGTGTGGAATTTAAGACCCATACGCACACGTGCATTCTTTAAAAAAAATATTTCTCAGATTAAGGATTTGAAAGTATGTTTCCTTTTAATCGTTATTAAAAAACATGCAAAATAGCATTTTAACAAAGTATATAAAATTGCTAAGCTCCACGTATGTCAAAAAGGCAATCATTTCAACGCAGCATTTTTTTCTTTTCTTGACCAACTCACCCATTTTTTGGTAAGTAGGTCTTCCCTGGATTCTTCGTGGAGGAATTAAAACACATGCGTTTAAGTGCACGGAAAGAAAATTAGCAATTTTACAAAATAAGTATATAACAGCTGAGCTCTACAATTAGAAAAAGAAGGAAATAGTCTGAATGAAGTATTTTCTTTTCTTCAGCTTCTTACAAAATTATTATATAGTTTTGCTTCGACTTTTCGTGTGGAACTTAAGACCCACGCGCACGTGCGTTCTTTTACAAAAAATTATTTCTCAGATTAAGAATTTGAAAGCATGTTTCCTGTTAATCGTTATTAAAAAACATGCAAAATAGCAGTTTAACAAAGTAACACATGCGTTTAAGGGCACGGGAGAAAATTAGCAATTTTACAAAACAAGTATATAATAGTTGAGCTCTACAATTGGCAAAAAAAAGGAAATCGTCTGAATGAAGTATTTTCTTTTCTTCAGCTTCTTACGAAATTATTATATAGTTTTGCTTCGACTTTTCGTGTGGAATTTAAGACCCTTGCGCACACGTGCATTCTTTAAAAAATATTTCTCAGATTAAGGATTTGAAAGTATGTTTCCTTTTAATCGTTATTACAAAAAATGCAAAATAGCAGTTTAACAAAGTATATAAAATTGCTAAGCTCCACGTATGCCAAAAAGGCAATCATTTCAACGTAGCATTTTTTCTCTTCTTGACCAACTCACCCATTTTTTGGTAAGTAGGACTTCCCTGGATTCTTCGTGGAGGAATTAAAACACATGCGTTTAAGTGCACGGAAAGAAAATTAGCAATTTTACAAAACAAGTATATAATAGTTGAGCTCTACAATTGGCAAAAGAAGGAAATCGTCTGAATGAAGTATTTTCTTTTCTTCAGCTTCTTACGAAATTATTATATAGTTTTTCTTCGACTTCTCGTGTGGAACTTAAGACCCATGCGAACACATGCACTCTTTTACAAAAAATTATTTATCAGATTAAGAATTTGAAAGTATGTTTCCTTTTAATCGTTATTAAAAAACATGCAAAATAGCAGTTTAACAAAGTAACACATGCGTTTAAGGGCACGGGAGAAAATTAGCAATTTTACAAAACAAGTATATAATAGTTGAGCTCTACAATTGTGCAAAAAAAGGAAATCGTCTGAATGAAGTATTTTCTTTTTTTCAGCTTCTTACGAAATTATTATATAGCTTTGCTTCGACTTTTCGTGTGGAATTTAAGACCCTTGCGCACACGTGCATTCTTTAAAAAAATATTTCTCAGAATAAGGATTTGAAAGTATGTTTCCTTTTAATCGTTATTAAAAAAAATGCAAAACAGCAGTTTAACAAAGTATATAAAATTGCTAAGCTCCACGTATGTCAAAAAGGCAATCATTTCAACGTAGCATTTTTTTCTCTTCTTGACCAACTCATCCATTTTTTGGTAAGTAGGATTTCCCTGGATTCTTCGTGGAGGAATTAAAACACATGCGTTTAAGTGCACGGAAAGAAAATTAGCAATTTTACAAAACAAGTATATAATAGTTGAGCTCTACAATTGGCAAAAGAAGGAAATCGTCTGAATGAAGTATTTTCTTTTCTTCAGCTTCTTACGGAATTATTATATAGTTTTGCTTCGACTTTTCGTGAGGAATTTAAGACCCTTGCGCACACGTGCATTCTTTAAAAAAATATTTCTCAGATTAAGGATTTAAAAGTATGTTTCCTTTTAATCGTTATTAAAAAACATGCAAAATAGCAGTTTAACAAAGTAACACATGCGTTTAAGGGCACGGAAGAAAATTAGCAATTTTACAAAACAAGTATATAATAGTTGAGCTCTGCAATTGGCAAAAGAAGGAAATCGTCTGTATGAAGTATTTTCTTTTCTTCAGCTTCTTACGAAATTATTATATAGTTTTGCTTCGACTTTTCGTGTGGAATTTAAGACCCATACGCACACGTGCATTCTTTAAAAAATATTTCTCAGATTAAGGATTTGAAAGTATGTTTCCTTTTAATCGTTATTAAAAAACATGCAAAATAGCATTTTAACAAAGTATATAAAATTGCTAAGCTCCACGTATGTCAAAAAGGCAATCATTTCAACGCAGCATTTTTTCTTTTCTTGACCAACTCACCCATTTTTTGGTAAGTAGGTCTTCCCTGGATTCTTCGTGGAGGAATTAAAACACATGCGTTTAAGTGCACGGAAAGAAAATTAGCAATTTTACAAAATAAGTATATAACAGCTGAGCTCTACAATTAGAAAAAGAAGGAAATAGTCTGAATGAAGTATTTTCTTTTCTTCAGCTTCTTACAAAATTATTATATAGTTTTGCTTCGACTTTTCGTGTGGAACTTAAGACCCACGCGCACGTGCGTTCTTTTACAAAAAATTATTTCTCAGATTAAGAATTTGAAAGCATGTTTCCTGTTAATCGTTATTAAAAAACATGCAAAATAGCAGTTTAACAAAGTAACACATGCGTTTAAGGGCACGGGAGGAAATTAGCAATTTTACAAAACAAGTATATAATAGTTGAGCTCTACAATTGGCAAAAAAAGGAAATCGTCTGAATGAAGTATTTTCTTTTCTTCAGCTTCTTACGAAATTATTATATAGTTTTGCTTCGACTTTTCGTGTGGAATTTAAGACCCTTGCGCACACGTGCATTCTTTAAAAAATATTTCTCAGATTAAGGATTTGAAAGTATGTTTCCTTTTAATCGTTATTACAAAAAATGCAAAATAGCAGTTTAACAAAGTATATAAAATTGCTAAGCTCCACGTATGCCAAAAAGGCAATCATTTCAACGTAGCATTTTTTCTCTCTTCTTGACCAACTCACCCATTTTTTGGTAAGTAGGACTTCCCTGGATTCTTCGTGGAGGAATTAAAACACATGCGTTTAAGTGCACGGAAAGAAAATTAGCAATTTTACAAAACAAGTATATAATAGTTGAGCTCTACAATTGGCAAAAGAAGGAAATCGTCTGAATGAAGTATTTTCTTTTCTTCAGCTTCTTACGAAATTATTATATAGTTTTTCTTCGACTTCTCGTGTGGAACTTAAGACCCATGCGAACACATGCACTCTTTTACAAAAAATTATTTATCAGATTAAGAATTTGAAAGTATGTTTCCTTTTAATCGTTATTAAAAAACATGCAAAATAGCAGTTTAACAAAGTAACACATGCGTTTAAGGGCACGGGAGAAAATTAGCAATTTTACAAAACAAGTATATAATAGTTGAGCTCTACAATTGTGCAAAAAAAGGAAATCGTCTGAATGAAGTATTTTCTTTTTTTCAGCTTCTTACGAAATTATTATATAGCTTTGCTTCGACTTTTCGTGTGGAATTTAAGACCCTTGCGCACACGTGCATTCTTTAAAAAAATATTTCTCAGAATAAGGATTTGAAAGTATGTTTCCTTTTAATCGTTATTAAAAAAAATGCAAAACAGCAGTTTAACAAAGTATATAAAATTGCTAAGCTCCACGTATGTCAAAAAGGCAATCATTTCAACGTAGCATTTTTTCTCTTCTTGACCAACTCATCCATTTTTTGGTAAGTAGGATTTCCCTGGATTCTTCGTGGAGGAATTAAAACACATGCGTTTAAGTGCACGGAAAGAAAATTAGCAATTTTACAAAACAAGTATATAATAGTTGAGCTCTACAATTGGCAAAAGAAGGAAATCGTCTGAATGAAGTATTTTCTTTTCTTCAGCTTCTTACGGAATTATTATATAGTTTTGCTTCGACTTTTCGTGAGGAATTTAAGACCCTTGCGCACACGTGCATTCTTTAAAAAAATATTTCTCAGATTAAGGATTTAAAAGTATGTTTCCTTTTAATCGTTATTAAAAAACATGCAAAATAGCAGTTTAACAAAGTAACACATGCGTTTAAGGGCACGGAAGAAAATTAGCAATTTTACAAAACAAGTATATAATAGTTGAGCTCTGCAATTGGCAAAAGAAGGAAATCGTCTGTATGAAGTATTTTCTTTTCTTCAGCTTCTTACGAAATTATTATATAGTTTTGCTTCGACTTTTCGTGTGGAATTTAAGACCCATACGCACACGTGCATTCTTTAAAAAAAATATTTCTCAGATTAAGGATTTGAAAGTATGTTTCCTTTTAATCGTTATTAAAAAACATGCAAAATAGCATTTTAACAAATTATATAAAATTGCTAAGCTCCACGTATGTCAAAAAGGCAATCATTTCAACGCAGCATTTTTTTCTTTTCTTGACCAACTCACATATTTTTTGGTAAGTACGTCTTCCCTGGATTCTTCGTGGAGGAATTAAAACACATGCGTTTAAGTGCACGGAAAGAAAATTAGCAATTTTACAAAATAAGTATATAACAGCTGAGCTCTACAATTGGAAAAAGAAGGAAATAGTCTGAATGAAGTATTTTCTTTTCTTCAGCTTCTTACAAAATTATTATATAGTTTTGCTTCGACTTTTCGTGTGGAACTTAAGACCCACGCGCACGTGCGTTCTTTTACAAAAAATTATTTCTCAGATTAAGAATTTGAAAGCATGTTTCCTGTTAATCGTTATTAAAAAACATGCAAAATAGCAGTTTAACAAAGTAACACATGCGTTTAAGGGCACGGGAGAAAATTAGCAATTTTACAAAACAAGTATATAATAGTTGAGCTCTACAATTGGCAAAAAAAAGGAAATCGTCTGAATGAAGTATTTTCTTTTCTTCAGCTTCTTACGAAATTATTATATAGTTTTGCTTCGACTTTTCGTGTGGAATTTAAGACCCTTGCGCACACGTGCATTCTTTAAAAAATATTTCTCAGATTAAGGATTTGAAAGTATGTTTCCTTTTAATCGTTATTACAAAAAATGCAAAATAGCAGTTTAACAAAGTATATAAAATTGCTAAGCTCCACGTATGCCAAAAAGGCAATCATTTCAACGTAGCATTTTTTTCTCTTCTTGACCAACTCACCCATTTTTTGGTAAGTAGGACTTCCCTGGATTCTTCGTGGAGGAATTAAAACACATGCGTTTAAGTGCACGGAAAGAAAATTAGCAATTTTACAAAACAAGTATATAATAGTTGAGCTCTACAATTGGCAAAAGAAGGAAATCGTCTGAATGAAGTATTTTCTTTTCTTCAGCTTCTTACGAAATTATTATATAGTTTTGCTTCGACTTTTCGTGTGGAATTTAAGACCCATACGCACACGTGCATTCTTTAAAAAAAATATTTCTCAGATTAAGGATTTGAAAGTATGTTTCCCTTTAATCGTTATTAAAAAACATGCAAAATAGCATTTTAACAAAGTAACACATGCGTTTAAGGGCACGGAAGAAAATTAGCAATTTTACAAAACAAGTATATAATAGTTGAGCTCTACAATTTGCAAAAGAAGGAAATCGTCTGAATGAAAAATTTTCTTTTCTTCAGCTTCTTACGAAATTATTATTTAGTTTTGCTTCGACTTTTCGTGTGGAACTTAAGACCCATGCGCACACGTGCATTCTTTCAAAAAACATTATTTCTCAGATTAAGAATTTGAAAGTATGTTTCCTTTTAATCGTTATTAAAAAAACATGCAAAATAGCAGCTTAACAAAGTATATAAAATTGCTAAGCTCCACGTATGGCAAAAAAGGCAATCGTTTCAACGTAGCATTTTTTTCTCTTCTTGACCAACTCACCCATTTTTTGGTTAGTAGGACTTCCCTGGATTCTTCGTGGAGGAATTAAAACACATGCGTTTAAGTGCACGGAAAGAAAATTAGCAATTTTACAAAACAAGTATATAATAGTTGAGCTCTACAATTGGCAAAAGAAGGAAATCGTATGAATGAAGTATTTTCTTTTCTTCAGCTTCTTACGAAATTATTATATAGTTTTGCTTCGACTTTTCGTGTGGAATTTAAGACCCTTGCGCACACGTGAATTCTTTAAAAAATATTTCTCAGATTAAGGATTTGAAAGTATGTTTCCTTTTAATCGTTATTAAAAAAAATGCAAAATAGCAGTTTAACAAAGTATATAAAATTGCTAAGCTCCACGTATGGCAAAAAAGGCAATCGTTTCAACGTAGCATTTTTTTCTCTTCTTGACCAACTCACCCATTTTTTGGTAAGTAGGACTTCCCTGGATTCTTCGTGGAGGAATTAAAACACATGCGTTTAAGTGCACGGAAAGAAAATTAGCAATTTTACAAAACAAGTATATAATAGTTGAGCTCTACAATTGGCAAAAGAAGGAAATCGTATGAATGAAGTATTTTCTTTTTTCAGCTTCTTACGAAATTTTTATGTAGTTTTGCTTCGACTTTTCGTGTGGAATTTAAGACCCATGCGCACTCGTGCATTCTTTAAAAAAATATTTCTCAGATTAAGAATTTGAAAGTATGTTTCCTTTTAATCGTTATTAAAAACATGCAAAATAGCAGTTTAACAAAAAGTAACACATGCGTTTAAGGGCACGGAAGAAAATTAGCATTTTCACAAAACAAGTACATAATAGTTGAGCTCCACAATTGGCCAAAGAAGGAATTCGTCTAAATGAAGTGTTTTCTTTTCTTGACATTCTTACGAAATTCTTTGTTTGGGAATTGAAACCCACGCGAACACGTGCATTCTTTTAAAAAAATATTTCTCAGATTAAGCATTTGAAATTATGTTTCCTTTTAATCGTTATTAAAAAAACATGCAAAATAGCAGTTTAACAAAGTATATAAAATTGCTAAGCTCCACGTATGGCAAAAAAGGCAATCGTTTCAACGGAGACATTTTCTTCTACTCTTGACCCACTCACCCATTTTTTGGTAAGTAGGCCTTCTCTCGATTCTTCGTGGAGGAATTAAAACACATGCGTTTAAGTTTACGGAAAGAAAATTAGAAATTTTACAAAACAAGTACATAATAGTTGAGCTCCACAATTAGCCAAAGAAGGAATTCGTCTAAATGAAGTAATTTCTTTTCTTGACATTCTTACGAAATTCTTCGTTTGGAAATTGAAACCCACGCGAACACGTGCATTCTTTTAAAAAAAATATTTCTCAGATTAAGCATTTGAAATTATGTTTCCTTCTAAACGTTATTAGAATAACATGCAAAATAGCAGTTTAACAAAGTATATAAAATTGCTAAGCTCCACGTATGGCAAAAAACGCCATCGTTTCAACGTAGCATTTTTTTCTCTTCTTGACCAACTCACCCATTTTTCGGTAAGTAGGCCTTCCCTGGATTCTTCGTGGAGGAATTAAAACACATGCGTTTAAGTGCAGGGAAAGAAAATTAGCAATTTTACAAAACAAGTATATAATAGTTGAGCTCTACATTTGGCAAAAGAAGGAAATCGTCTTAATGAAGTATTTTCTTTTCTCCAACTTCTTACGAATTATTATTTAGTTTTGCTTCGACTTTTCGTGTGGAACTTAAGACTCATGCGCACACGTGCATTCTTTAAAAAAATTATTTCTCAGATTAAGGATTCTAAATTATTTTTTTGTTCTAATCGTTATTAAAATACATGCATATTAGCAGTTTAACAAAGTATATGTAATTGCTAAGCTCCACGTATGGCAAAAAAGGCAATCGTTTCAACGTAGCATTTTTTTCTCTTCTTGACCAACTCACCCATTTTTTGGTAAGTAGGACTTCCCTGGATTCTTCGTGGAGGAATTAAAACACATGCGTTTAAGTGCACGGAAAGAAAATTAGCAATTTTACAAAACAAGTATATAATAGTTGAGCTCTACAATTGGCAAAAGAAGGAAATCGTCTGAATGAAGTATTTTCTTTTCTTCAGCTTCTTACGGAATTATTATATAGTTTTGCTTCGACTTTCCGTGAGGAATTTAAGACCCTTGCGCACACGTGCATTCTTTAAAAAAATATTTCTCAGATTAAGGATTTAAAAGTATGTTTCCTTTTAATCGTTATTAAAAAACATGCAAAATAGCAGTTTAACAAAGTAACACATGCGTTTAAGGGCACGGAAGAAAATTAGCAATTTTACAAAACAAGTATATAATAGTTGAGCTCTGCAATTGGCAAAAGAAGGAAATCGTCTGTATGAAGTATTTTCTTTTCTTCAGCTTCTTACGAAATTATTATATAGTTTTGCTTCGACTTTTCGTGTGGAATTTAAGACCCATACGCACACGTGCATTCTTTAAAAAAAAATATTTCTCAGATTAAGGATTTGAAAGTATGTTTCCTTTTAATCGTTATTAAAAAACATGCAAAATAGCATTTTAACAAAGTATATAAAATTGCTAAGCTCCACGTATGTCAAAAAGGCAATCATTTCAACGCAGCATTTTTTTCTTTTCTTGACCAACTCACCCATTTTTTGGTAAGTAGGTCTTCCCTGGATTCTTCGTGGAGGAATTAAAACACATGCGTTTAAGTGCACGGAAAGAAAATTAGCAATTTTACAAAATAAGTATATAATAGCTGAGCTCTACAATTGGAAAAAGAAGGAAATAGTCTGAATGAAGTATTTTCTTTTCTTAAGCTTCTTACAAAATTATTATATAGTTTTGCTTCGACTTTTTGTGTGGAACTTAAGACCCACGCGCACGTGCGTTCTTTTACAAAAAATTATTTCTCAGAATAAGAATTTGAAAGCATGTTTCCTGTTAATCGTTATTAAAAAACATGCAAAATAGCAGTTTAACAAAGTAACACATGCGTTTAAGGGCACGGGAGAAAATTAGCAATTTTACAAAACAAGTATATAATAGTTGAGCTCTACAATTGGCAAAAAAAGGAAATCGTCTGAATGAAGTATTTTCTTTTCTTCAGCTTCTTACGAAATTATTATATAGTTTTGCTTCGACTTTTTGTGTGGAACTTAAGACCCACGCGCACGTGCGTTCTTTTACAAAAAATTATTTCTCAGAATAAGAATTTGAAAGCATGTTTCCTGTTAATCGTTATTAAAAAACATGCAAAATAGCAGTTTAACAAAGTAACACATGCGTTTAAGGGCACGGGAGAAAATTAGCAATTTTACAAAACAAGTATATAATAGTTGAGCTCTACAATTGGCAAAAAAAGGAAATCGTCTGAATGAAGTATTTTCTTTTCTTCAGCTTCTTACGAAATTATTATATAGTTTTGCTTCGACTTTTCGTGTGGAATTTAAGACCCTTGCGCACACGTGCATTCTTTTAAAAAAAATTATTTCTCAGATTAAGGATTTGAAAGTATGTTTCCTTTTAATCGTTATTACAAAAAATGCAAAATAGCAGTTTAACAAAGTATATAAAATTGCTAAGCTCCACGTATGCCAAAAAGGCAATCATTTCAACGTAGCATTTTTTTTCTCTTCTTGACCAACTCACCCATTTTTTGGTAAGTAGGACTTCCCTGGATTCTTCGTGGAGGATTTAAAACACATGCGTTTAAGTGCACGGAAAGAAAATTAGCAATTTTACAAAACAAGTATATAATAGTTGAGCTCTACAATTGGCAAAAGAAGGAAATCGTCTGAATGAAGTATTTTCTTTTCTTCAGCTTCTTACGAAATTATTATATAGTTTTGCTTCGACTTTTCGTGTTAAATTTAAGACCCATACGCACACGTGCATTCTTTAAAAAAAATATTTCTCAGATTAAGGATTTGAAAGTATGTTTCCCTTTAATCGTTATTAAAAAACATGCAAAATAGCATTTTAACAAAGTAACACATGCGTTTAAGGGCACGGAAGAAAATTAGCAATTTTACAAAACAAGTATATAATAGTTGAGCTCTACAATTTGCAAAAGAAGGAAATCGTCTGAATGAAAAATTTTCTTTTCTTCAGCTTCTTACGAAATTATTATTTAGTTTTGCTTCGACTTTTCGTGTGGAACTTAAGACCCATGCGCACACGTGCATTCTCTTAAAAAACATTATTTCTCAGATTAAGAATTTGAAAGTATGTTTCCTTTTAATCGTTATTAAAAAAACATGCAAAATAGCAGCTTAACAAAGTATATAAAATTGCTAAGCTCCACGTATGGCAAAAAAGGCAATCGTTTCAACGTAGCATTTTTTTCTCTTCTTGACCAACTCACCCATTTTTTGGTAAGTAGGACTTCCCTGGATTCTTCGTGGAGGAATTAAAACACATGCGTTTAAGTGCACGGAAAGAAAATTAGCAATTTTACAAAACAAGTATATAATAGTTGAGCTCTACAATTGGCAAAAGAAGGAAATCGTATGAATGAAGTATTTTCTTTTCTTCAGCTTCTTACGAAATTATTATATAGTTTTGCTTCGACTTTTCGTGTGGAATTTAAGACCCTTGCGCACACGTGCATTCTTTAAAAAATATTTCTCAGATTAAGGATTTGAAAGTATGTTTCCTTTTAATCGTTATTAAAAAAAATGCAAAATAGCAGTTTAACAAAGTATATAAAATTGCTAAGCTCCACGTATGGCAAAAAAGGCAATCGTTTCAACGTAGCATTTTTTTCTCTTCTTGACCAACTCACCCATTTTTTGGTAAGTAGGACTTCCCTGGATTCTTCGTGGAGGAATTAAAACACATGCGTTTAAGTGCACGGAAAGAAAATTAGCAATTTTACAAAACAAGTATATAATAGTTGAGCTCTACAATTGGCAAAAGAAGGAAATCGTATGAATGAAGTATTTTCTTTTCTTTCAGCTTCTTACGAAATTTTTATGTAGTTTTGCTTCGACTTTTCGTGTGGAATTTAAGACCCATGCGCACACGTGCATTCTTTAAAAAAATATTTCTCAGATTAAGAATTTGAAAGTATGTTTCCTTTTAATCGTTATTAAAAACATGCAAAATAGCAGTTTAACAAAAAGTAACACATGCGTTTAAGGGCACGGAAGAAAATTAGCATTTTTACAAAACAAGTACATAATAGTTGAGCTCCACAATTGGCCAAAGAAGGAATTCGTCTAAATGAAGTGTTTTCTTTTCTTGACATTCTTACGAAATTCTTATATAGTTTTGCTTCGACTTTTCGTGTGGAATTGAAACCCACGCGAACACGTGCATTCTTTTAAAAAAAATATTTCTCAGATTAAGCATTTGAAATTATGTTTCCTTTTAATCGTTATTAAAAAACATGCAAAATAGCAGTTTAACAAAGTATATAAAATTGCTAAGCTCCACGTATGGCAAAAAAGGCAATCGTTTCAACGGAGACATTTTCTTCTACTCTTGACCCACTCACCCATTTTTTGGTAAGTAGGCCTTCTCTCGATTCTTCGTGGAGGAATTAAAACACATGCGTTTAAGTTTACGGAAAGAAAATTAGAAATTTTACAAAACAAGTACATAATAGTTGAGCTCCACAATTAGCCAAAGAAGGAATTCGTCTAAATGAAGTAATTTCTTTTCTTGACATTCTTACGAAATTCTTCGTTTGGAAATTGAAACCCACGCGAACACGTGCATTCTTTTAAAAAAAATATTTCTCAGATTAAGCATTTGAAATTATGTTTCCTTCTAAACGTTATTAGAATAACATGCAAAATAGCAGTTTAACAAAGTATATAAAATTGCTAAGCTCCACGTATGGCAAAAAACGCCATCGTTTCAACGTAGCATTTTTTCTCTTCTTGACCAACTCACCCATTTTTCGGTAAGTAGGCCTTCCCTGGATTCTTCGTGGAGGAATTAAAACACATGCGTTTAAGTGCACGGAAAGAAAATTAGCAATTTTACAAAACAAGTATATAATAGTTGAGCTCTACATTTGGCAAAAGAAGGAAATCGTCTTAATGAAGTATTTTCTTTTCTCCAACTTCTTACGAATTATTATTTAGTTTTGCTTCGACTTTTCGTGTGGAACTTAAGACTCATGCGCACACGTGCATTCTTAAAAAAAAATTATTTCTCAGAATAAGAATTTGAAAGCATGTTTCCTGTTAATCGTTATTAAAAAACATGCAAAATAGCAGTTTAACAAAGTAACACATGCGTTTAAGGGCACGGGAGAAAATTAGCAATTTTACAAAACAAGTATATAATGGTTGAGCTCTACAATTGGCAAAAAAGGAAATCGTCTGAATGAAGTATTTTCTTTTCTTCAGCTTCTTACGAAATTATTATATAGTTTTGCTTCGACTTTTTGTGTGGAACTTAAGACCCACGCGCACGTGCGTTCTTTTACAAAAAATTATTTCTCAGAATAAGAATTTGAAAGCATGTTTCCTGTTAATCGTTATTAAAAAACATGCAAAATAGCAGTTTAACAAAGTAACACATGCGTTTAAGGGCACGGGAGAAAATTAGCAATTTTACAAAACAAGTATATAATAGTTGAGCTCTACAATTGGCAAAAAAAGGAAATCGTCTGAATGAAGTATTTTCTTTTCTTCAGCTTCTTACGAAATTATTATATAGTTTTGCTTCGACTTTTCGTGTGGAATTTAAGACCCTTGCGCACACGTGCATTCTTTAAAAAATATTTCTCAGATTAAGGATTTGAAAGTATGTTTCCTTTTAATCGTTATTACAAAAAATGCAAAATAGCAGTTTAACAAAGTATATAAAATTGCTAAGCTCCACGTATGCCAAAAAGGCAATCATTTCAACGTAGCATTTTTTCTCTTCTTGACCAACTCACCCATTTTTTGGTAAGTAGGACTTCCCTGGATTCTTCGTGGAGGATTTAAAACACATGCGTTTAAGTGCACGGAAAGAAAATTAGCAATTTTACAAAACAAGTATATAATAGTTGATTGAGCTCTACAATTGGCAAAAGAAGGAAATCGTCTGAATGAAGTATTTTCTTTTCTTCAGCTTCTTACGAAATTATTATATAGTTTTGCTTCGACTTTTCGTGTTAAATTTAAGACCCATACGCACACGTGCATTCTTAAAAAAATATTTCTCAGATTAAGGATTTGAAAGTATGTTTCCCTTTAATCGTTATTAAAAAACATGCAAAATAGCATTTTAACAAAGTAACACATGCGTTTAAGGGCACGGAAGAAAATTAGCAATTTTACAAAACAAGTATATAATAGTTGAGCTCTACAATTTGCAAAAGAAGGAAATCGTCTGAATGAAAAATTTTCTTTTCTTCAGCTTCTTACGAAATTATTATTTAGTTTTGCTTCGACTTTTCGTGTGGAACTTAAGACCCATGCGCACACGTGCATTCTTTTAAAAAACATTATTTCTCAGATTAAGAATTTGAAAGTATGTTTCCTTTTAATCGTTATTAAAAAAACATGCAAAATAGCAGCTTAACAAAGTATATAAAATTGCTAAGCTCCACGTATGGCAAAAAAGGCAATCGTTTCAACGTAGCATTTTCTCTTCTTGACCAACTCACCCATTTTTTGGTAAGTAGGACTTCCCTGGATTCTTCGTTTAGGAATTAAAACACATGCGTTTAAGTGCACGGAAAGAAAATTAGCAATTTTACAAAACAAGTATATAATAGTTGAGCTCTACAATTGGCAAAAGAAGGAAATCGTATGAATGAAGTATTTTCTTTTCTTCAGCTTCTTACGAAATTATTATATAGTTTTGCTTCGACTTTTCGTGTGGAATTTAAGACCCTTGCGCACACGTGCATTCTTTAAAAAATATTTCTCAGATTAAGGATTTGAAAGTATGTTTCCTTTTAATCGTTATTAAAAAAAATGCAAAATAGCAGTTTAACAAAGTATATAAAATTGCTAAGCTCCACGTATGGCAAAAAAGGCAATCGTTTCAACGTAGCATTTTTTTCTCTTCTTGACCAACTCACCCATTTTTTGGTAAGTAGGACTTCCCTGGATTCTTCGTGGAGGAATTAAAACACATGCGTTTAAGTGCACGGAAAGAAAATTAGCAATTTTACAAAACAAGTATATAATAGTTGAGCTCTACAATTGGCAAAAGAAGGAAATCGTATGAATGAAGTATTTTCTTTTTTCAGCTTCTTACGAAATTTTTATGTAGTTTTGCTTCGACTTTTCGTGTGGAATTTAAGACCCATGCGCACACGTGCATTCTTTAAAAAAATATTTCTCAGATTAAGAATTTGAAAGTATGTTTCCTTTTAATCGTTATTAAAAACATGCAAAATAGCAGTTTAACAAAAAGTAACACATGCGTTTAAGGGCACGGAAGAAAATTAGCATTTTTACAAAACAAGTACATAATAGTTGAGCTCCACAATTGGCCAAAGAAGGAATTCGTCTAAATGAAGTGTTTTCTTTTCTTGACATTCTTACGAAATTCTTTGTTTGGGAATTGAAACCCACGCGAACACGTGCATTCTTTTAAAAAAAATATTTCTCAGATTAAGCATTTGAAATTATGTTTCCTTTTAATCGTTATTAAAAAAACATGCAAAATAGCAGTTTAACAAAGTATATAAAATTGCTAAGCTCCACGTATGGCAAAAAAGGCAATCGTTTCAACGGGGACATTTTCTTCTACTCTTGACCCACTCACCCATTTTTTGGTAAGTAGGCCTTCTCTCGATTCTTCGTGGAGGAATTAAAACACATGCGTTTAAGTTTACGGAAAGAAAATTAGAAATTTTACAAAACAAGTACATAATAGTTGAGCTCCACAATTAGCCAAAGAAGGAATTCGTCTAAATGAAGTAATTTCTTTTCTTGACATTCTTACGAAATTCTTCGTTTGGAAATTGAAACCCACGCGAACACGTGCATTCTTTTAAAAAAAATATTTCTCAGATTAAGCATTTGAAATTATGTTTCCTTCTAAACGTTATTAGAATAACATGCAAAATAGCAGTTTAACAAAGTATATAAAATTGCTAAGCTCCACGTATGGCAAAAAACGCCATCGTTTCAACGTAGCATTTTTTCTCTTCTTGACCAACTCACCCATTTTTCGGTAAGTAGGCCTTCCCTGGATTCTTCGTGGAGGAATTAAAACACATGCGTTTAAGTGCACGGAAAGAAAATTAGCAATTTTACAAAACAAGTATATAATAGTTGAGCTCTACATTTGGCAAAAGAAGGAAATCGTCTTAATGAAGTATTTTCTTTTCTCCAACTTCTTACGAATTATTATTTAGTTTTGCTTCGACTTTTCGTGTGGAACTTAAGACTCATGCGCACACGTGCATTCTTTAAAAAAAATTATTTCTCAGATTAAGGATTCTAAATTATTTTTTTGTTCTAATCGTTATTAAAATACATGCATATTAGCAGTTTAACAAAGTATATGTAATTGCTAAGCTCCACGTATGGCAAAAAAGGCAATCATTTCAACGGAGCATTTTCTTCTTCTCTTGACCCCCTCACCCATTTTTTGGTAAGTAAGCATTTCCTGGATTCTTCGTGGAGGAATTCAAACGCATGCATTTAAGTGCATGGAGAGAAAATTAGCAATTTTACAAAACATATATGAAATGGAGGTAGTTATCGGGTGCTGGCAAAATTTGTGTTTTTCTTCATGAAACAGAAAATATTGTATTCTAAGTAGACCTTTGATCTGTTCGATGTCAGGCAAGATCGTCGGTTAAGTGTAACTTATCCACAAACAAGACTACCGACAACTCAATGTTCATCAAACAAAACTTATTATTCGCCTAAGGAGGTCGAAGTTTAAATGAGAATGCCGCGAAAGGCATTTTGGAGCGAGTTATATAGTTTTGGTAATAATGCATGCCATGTTTTTTGTTGTGAACAATTTGGATCCACTGCATTATTATGAACAATTTGGCAGCACTCCTTGTTATGATCAATTTGGACTCATTGCATTGTTAAGAAATTGCATTGTTTTGCATCACATTGTAAAGAACTCTGCAATTTCTTCCAAGGTTGGGTTTAGATACACCCTTCTGAACCTGGACAGGGATCGGAATCGTGTATCGGTCCTGGAGGGCAATGATGTCTTTGTTTGTAGAGTCGGCATTTTGGCCTGTTCTCTGAGTCACAATGGATGTTTTTTTAATTGGGCAGCTGTTGGGACCCAACCTGTGACCACCTGGTTGTGAGCCAGTTCCTCTAACGCGATCGGTCCCGCGGATGTTGAGATCCGTCTTGCGATCAGATGATTTCGAGCCAGCATCTCTAATCACAAGGCTCTCCCAGCCTTTTCCCCCTTTGCTTAAGACGAGTTTCTCAAATAAGATGTGTTTTGATAACAACACTTGGAGAGCAGACAAGATTTTATATTTTCTTGCACTTCGTGTCGATACCTTTTTGCACTTGCGTAGCACTTTCAACTTCAACGCCCCCGCACGGAGATAACTGGTTTTCCAGTTATTTGGGAGCGGCGCCCCCACGGCCCGAGCTAACCTTGTGACGGTTTCTATTGCCTCTGCGGCTTTGACGATTATATAACCGAAGGGACAGCTGTTCATCCAGCTGATGGGGGATGGCGTCCCTACGGCTCGAGCCGATTTTCTCTTATCATTTTGCTTTTTCGTCTTTCGTTTATTTATTGACATGTACCAGCCTCAGTTGTAGGCTGCTGAGGTTGTGATGAGGCGCCAGCTCCGGGTTTTGTTCCTCGTTCTTTTCTCTGTCTTTTCTCTTTTATGTTACATTTTCTGTTTTTCCGGAGCTGGTTAGCTTAGACCTACCTGCATGTTTGCCGTGTGCGGTGACCCGTACAGGTGGAAATGAGGATGCTGGAGGCTGAGGTATTTGGGGGCCGGGTTGTAGTGTCTCCAGATACCAACACTCCTCTTTGCCCTCTGCTTCACCCTAAACGGGAGGCTGGGAGCTAACCCACTTCTAGTCAGGAAGTCTGTGGCCGAGTGGCGTCCAGACTTCTAGCGGCTTGTCGTTCTGTTCGGCTGGGTGAGTTTGGGGGTAGGGTGGGCATGCCAAAGGGGTGTTCTCCGGGCACGGGAAAGTCTGGGTGCACGCTGAGCGTGTGTCTGCCCTACCAACCTGCTATATCCGCTGACTATCCCTAGAGCCGTGTCCTGCGTCCTCTTGGGCTTGCGGACCTCCGGCTCTCCCTCGTTGGGCTTGGTAGTGGGTGGGGAGGTCGGCGGACGAATCTTTTCTCTTTTTCATGGCTAACCAAAGTGTTTCCCATGCTAACACCTTAAAGCGCCCTGTGGAGGAAGGCACACCTTCCTCAACAAAGAAACTTATATCAACTACTTGCAATGCTCTGTTTCTGTTAATAAAATCTCTCAGAAGGGACTCTTCGAACTGAGTGACTCTTCACAGTCACTCAGTTCGAAGAGTCCCTTCTGGATCAACAAGGCTCTGCAGGCCGTTGCTGGCTCTCCAAAGAGTGTGAAGAAGCTCCCTTCAGGGGATATTCTTGTGGAAACCTCTAATCCACGCCACAGTGCCACCTTGCTGGAGACGACCGTTTTGCTTGGCATTCCTGTTCAGGTTTCTCCACATGGTTACCTCAATTCCTCTCGCGGTGTTGTCAACTCCCGCGACCTGCTTGAGTGCAGCGATGAGGAATTGCTGGAGGAACTTGGTGAACAACATGTCATTGGGGTTCGACGGATTCTTTTCAGGCGGGATGGGAAATCTATTCCCTCCCGTAACATCATCCTGACTTTTGACTCTCCAACCCTGCCTACTTCCATCAAGGCAGGTTATTTACGGCTTGATGTTCGGCCGTATATTCCGAACCCCTTGCGATGTTTCAGGTGCCAGCATTACGGTCACTCCCAGCAGTCTTGCCGTAATGTTGCAAAGTGTGGTCGCTGTGGTTCCACAGAACACTCTTTGGCAGATTGCTCTGCAGAGTCTGATCGTTGTGTCAACTGCGAAGGGACTCATCCTGCATCTTCTAAGCAGTGTCCCAAGTGGATAGAGGAACAGGCAATCCAACGCCTGAAGACAACTGAGCATCTATCGTATCCCGAAGCTAGACAGCGGATCGCCCCTTTACCACCAGGCCGGCGGTCCTATGCTTCAGTTGTGGTGCAGAAGGCCTCTGTGGCGGTCCAGACTGAGGTGACCATCCGAGCGCGGTGTCCTTATGATTTTGAGGACATCGTTGCTGCTGGATTGGAGGCACTGAAGTCTCGCCGCATTGCCTCCAAGGCGACATCAACATCGTCGCCGAAACCTTCCTGTATGCCGAAAACATCTGTCAGCACAGGGACCCAGGGCACTGCTAAGAAGAAGCCAGAGAAGATGAAACCAGGTTCATCCTCCCCGAAACAGAGCAGGCAAAAACCACCTCCTAACACAGGGGGCAAACACAGCCCTGTGTTGCCTCCAGACACTGCGGATGGCTTGGAGGTGATGGACGACACTGAGACCTTCTAGTCGTCTGTCTTCATTCTGTCATTTCATCTCATTTTTCATTATGGCCACGCTCATTCAGTGGAATTGCCGAGGTCTGCGATCACGCATTGCTGATTTGAAAGGTTTACTGTCTTCGCACACACCTGTGTGCGTGTGTCTCCAGGAGACAAAGCTTCGCACGACGGACACTCCTTCGCTGCGGAGACATTCCCTTTTCCGTAAAGATCACCAGGACGGCGTTATCGCCTGCGGAGGAGTGGCCGTCGTTGTTCCTCATGGTGTTCCTGTCACTGCGGTTGCCCTTCGGACGACTTTGCAGGCAGTGGCAGTGAGACTATCTCTGAACACTCTGCTCACGGTGTGTTCCATCTACATACCACCAACTGAAGCTGTAAGCCTTTCGGATCTGGAAGATTTAGTTGACCAGCTGCCGCCTTCTTTCTTCATCTTAGGAGATTTTAATGCACACAATCCGTTGTGGGGTTCTACCACTCGAGACTGCAGGGGCCTTGTTGTTGAGTCCCTTCTCTCCAACACGTCCCTCTGTCTCCACAACACCGGGGCAGTCACTTATTTTCACGAACCCAACCGCTCGTACTCAGCCATTGATCTGTCTCTGAGTTCCCCATCTTTATATCCTGACTGGTGCTGGAGCGTGTCTGGTGATCCCCTTGGCAGCGATCACTTTCCCATCTTTCTCCGTCTAGTGGGTGGCGGGTACAGTTATCCTACTCGCCCTGCTAGATGGAATATTGATCGAGCCAATTGGGACACATTCACGGCTTCGGCATGTGTTACTCCAGCTATGGTGACCTCAGGAACGGTCAATGACGCTGTTGCAGCGGTGACGGATTGTATTGTGCAAGCGGCAGAACTTACCATCCCCGGGACGTCGACTAATCTTCCACGTTGCCCAAGACCTTGGTGGAATTCCACTTGCATGGCAGCTCGTCAGGCCCAACATCGGGCTTGGGGTAGGTTTCGTCGGTACCCCACCGACGCGAACCTACTTGCTTTCAAGAAGGCCAAGTCCTACGCGCGATTGGTTCGTAGGCGTAGTCAACGGGAGTCCTGGATACAATATGTATCCGGGATTAACTCCACTACCAGCCCTAAGATCGTTTGGGACAGGATCCGTAAGATTCGGGGACAGTACCCATCTGGGGAAATCTCCATTCTTGAGAGTGATGGAGGTACGGTTGCTGACGCTCAGGGTATTGCTGACTGTCTGGGCGCCGCTTTTTCTTCGGTGTCCAGCAGCAGCAATTACCCTGCTTCGTTCCGGCAGTTACAGCAGCGGCTTGAACGGTCCAAGATTTCTTTTGGGCCGTTTTCTGCCACAGGTTACAACAGCCCGCTGACTGCCGTGGAGCTGCAGACCGCTCTGAATAGGTCCGGCCGGACATCTGTCGGACCAGATAACATCCATTAAGAAATGCTGAAGCACCTTTCTCCGTCCTCTCTTGAATGTCTGCTAATCCTGTTTAACAGGATTAGGCAAGAGCATGTCTTTCCCGAATCTTGGCACACTGCCATTGTCGTTCCTGTTCCCAAACCTGGTAAAGATCCCACCAACCCGTTGAACTACCGGCCAATTGCTATGACGAGCTGCCTTTGCAAAGTACTCGAGCGTATCATTAATTTTCGTCTCATTTTTTATTTGGAGTTTCATCACATTTTTTCACCTCATCAGAGTGGATTTCGCAAATCTCGATCCACCACCGATCATCATCTTCGCCTTGAGACATCTGTCAGAGAGGCGTTTGTCCGGCGTCAGCACATGGTCTCCGTATTCTTCGACATGGAAAAAGCCTATGACCGCACCTGGAGATACGGCATTCTCCGTGATCTGCACGAGTGCGGATTGCGGGGAAACTTACCATCTTTTATCGCCGGTTTTCTCCAGGACCGGTGTTTCCGTGTGCGCGTCGGGTCGACCATCTCTGCGACGTACCCGCAAGATCAGGGTGTACCTCAAGGCTCTATTTTATCAGTCACTCTGTTCATCCTTCGTGTGAATCACATATTCAAACTGCTTCCTCCGACGGTTCGTGGAACCATGTACGTGGATGATCTGCAGATCTCTTGCGCTTCTGTTAACATGCGCGCCATCGAGAGACAGCTCCAGTCTGCCATTACCAAGATCTCTCACTGGGCTTCCCAAAATGGATTTGGCTTCTCGACGCAGAAGACCGTTTGCGTGCATTTTTGCCGCAAACGGGGTCTTCACCCAGACCCCAGCCTCCGTCTGGGGTGCTCTACCATCCCCGTGGTGTCAGAAGTCAAGTTCCTTGGGTTAACTTTTGACCGAGCGCTCACCTTCCGGCCTCACATCCAGTCTTTGAAGGTGAAGTGCACGAAGTCATTGAGTATCCTAAAGGTCCTCTCTCGAACATCTTGGGGAGCTGACAGGTGCTCAATGCTTCGCATTTACCACTCTCTCATTCGGTCAAGGTTAGACTTCGGATGCATTACGTACGGTTCAGCGCGTCCATCGGTTTTAAAGCCTTTGGACCCCGTCCATCACCAGGCATTGCGGCTATGTACTGGTGCTTTCCGTACCTCTCCCGTGCATAGCCTGTATGCGGAGGCTCATGAGCCGCCGTTATGCATCCGTCGTAAGCAGCTGTCTCTTCAGTTTTACACGAAACTGAAATCTCTTCCTGATCATCCCCTGCATGGTTGCATCTTCCAACCGGACTGTGTCCGCTTGTTTTCCAACCGCCCCTCCCGTGTTCCGACGTTCGGGATTCGGATGTCTGCCATAGTGCGCGATGCTGGTCTAAACTTGTCTGGGATTGGTTTGAATACCTTTTTCAACCAACCTACTTGGCAGCCCGTTCAAGCAACGGCTGACCTTTCTCTTTGTGTGTGGCCAAAGTCGTCCACTCCTCCTCTGGTGTACCAGCAGCTCTTTGCAGAAAAACAGTCTGTCTACCCGGATTTCGTGCCTGTGTTCACCGATGGCTCGAAATCCGGGGATGTCGTTGGATCCGCGTTTGTGTGGCGATGCCTCACATGCTGAGAGGCTTCCGCCTGAATCCATCCACATCTTTTCGGCAGAGATGCGTGCGGTACACCTTGCTTTGTGCCACATACAGTCTCAATCACATCGTCGCGCTATGGTTTGCTCTGATTCCCAGTCCGTCATCCAAGTTTTATCTTCTCCAGAGGACACGGACTCACCTGTCATCCGTGATGTCCGTCGTCTTCTTGGAACTTTGGAGGGTGATGGCTTCCTGGTCCAATTCTGTTCGGTTCCTGGCCATGTTGGGATCCGGGGTAACGAGCTGGCAGATCTCTCTGCCAGGTCTGTTTCCTCCATGTCGCCAGCTCGGCTGCCACTGTCTTTCCGAGATTATCGGCCATTGATCCGGAAATTTGTTATGGATGAGTGGCAGTCCCTGTGGTCTCAGCAGGGCAGCAATAAACTCTATGCCATCAAACCACAGATCGGACTATGGAAGTCTAGTTTGCGGAAGAACCGTCGTGAGGAAGTTGTTCTTGCACGTCTCCGCATTGGGCACTGTCGTTTTACTCACCGCTTTTTGCTGTGTGGCGAGAGTGTCCCGATGTGTGAGGCGTGCAACTGTCGTCTCACTGTCCTTCATGTTTTGTGTACTTGTGTTCGTTTTTGTAATCATCGTTTTCGTCATTTTCACTCTCATCTGTTTGACGAAGGAGCAGCTACGCTGCAAACTATAATTGGCGAAGCCTGCGACATGAAAGCAGTGTTTTCGTTTTTACAAGGTATTGACTTTTTTAAACTTATCTAGATTTTAACTTGTTCACTGTCATATTTCATTTTTACCACATCATCCTGTTTTTACCCTTGTGTACGTTTTTATTGATTTAGTTTTGTTTTGATGTCTTTTGTTTGGCGCTCTTTGGCCAACCATGGCCCTTGCGCCATTAAAATTAATCAACCAACCAACCATCTTCAACGCAGTCGTGAGTCTATTTCTGAACAGTGGCTCTTAGTTTGCAGAAACGATAGAGAGGAAAGCCTGGGTAAATGCACCAGAATTTCCGCCCCCCTTTTCTCCGGATTTAATTAGCACCATGAGCCCCAAATTAGAGACGGGAGACTGTAGCTGCTTTCCCATCCCTAATTTGGGCCTACTGATTCCAGGGATCGGGATAACTGGTGCCGCAAAGCAAGCGCGCCACCCATGGCTGAACTCGGCGGCATCTGTAAATGATCAGAAACCAATGAGTGACGTGCCTAGTTCTAAATAAAACAAACTGTCTTAGCGGTGAACGGACTAGAAAAGAACAACCCGGAAAAAATAATTTCAAAAATTCCTAAATTTGATTCGTCTTTTTTTACGTTTTTCAACTGTAGGTTGAAGAAGCGTATATGCTCCAGGTTTAGCCGTCTGTCTGTCCGTCTGTCCGTCAGCACGTAACTCGCGTAAAAGTGGTTCGATTTTGATGACATTTTAGTATGTGGTAGGGAACCACCTTAGGACGAACCCCATTGAAAATGGGATAAATGGGGTCAAAGGTCAGGACATAGCGGGATCCATTCCATCGCCCTTATGCATCATAACTTACGTAAAAATGCTTCGATTGATACAAAACTTTTGCATGTTATTCCAGAAGTATACTTAACTGGTTCTGTTGAATACCATCAAAATGGGGCATAGGAGCGAGATTTATTTTACAGCCATTATGATGATAACTTGAGTAATGATTTGTTGAACGGTATTCACACCCAAATACAATAAAAAAATTTACACAAACTCCGTTTATTGGCGTGAAAGTATATTTAAAGAAGAAATGCAAAGAAAAAAATTGCATCTCCCGAGCTTTCGCTCTCCAACCGGCAGGCTTTCTCAAAGGTTACAAACGTTACTAACAAGTCTGGCGAGTATAAACAAAAAATTTCGAAACACCGGTGCTCGAGAACGTCGTATGCTCAAGGCACGAGGTAATACACGGGTTTCTTTCGTGCGGAGAATCCCCTCAGCATGTTCCTTTAGGATGAAGTTGCAATGAAGTTCAGGATGAAGTTGCACACCTTCCCTGGCCTGCACAATCACCCGACTTAAACATCATTCAGCCCCTGTGGTCAGTGTTGGAAAACAGAGTGTGACCCCGTTATCCTTTTCCGGCGTCTCTCAAGAAATTGGAGCAGTTTCTTCAGGAAGAATGGTACAACATACCACTTACCACCATCCAGGACTTGTATGCGTCCATTCCGAGAAGGATTCAAGCAGGTTTTAATGCCAAGGGTGCTCCCACGAAATATTAGGTGCGTAACACCTATTGTTTCAAGGTGTTTCCATTATTTTGGGCAACCCCTGTACATATACGTATAATTTTAAGTAGTATATTAACATATATAGAAGTAATTACTATATATGTTGTAATTACTTCAAACATTTCGAGAACAAACTTTCTGTAGCTAAATGAGAGAGAAGGTTTCATAGTATTGCAAACTGGACTACAGCCGGTTGGAAATATTACGTACCGTTCGACGTCGTCTACAGGAGCAGGGCCCATTGCTCCGATTACCATTGACGTTACACCACCAGCGATTGCGGCGGCAGTGGGCAGTTTAACGCCGCACCTGGACTACGGAATGGTACGACATTGTCTTCTCCGACGAATCCCGCTTCTGCCTGCAACACCACGATGGTCGGATCCGCGTGAGGCGGCGAGAGACTGTATGACGCTTGCATTATGCATCGCCATACCGGTCCGTCGCCTGGCGCTATGGTTTGGGGCGCAGTTGGATATGACACCCGCACCCCTCTGGTACGCATCGCCGGTACACTCAACAGCCACCGTTATATCTCCGAAGTTTTGGAGCCTCTAGTCCTCCCCTACCTGCAGGACCTGCCAGCGGCCACGTTTCAGCAGGACAATGCGTGCTCGCACGTGGCACGCATCGTGCAACATTTCTTCACAGCCCACCAGGTGTCACTGCTGTCGTGGCCCGCCTGTTCTCCCGATATGTCGCCCATCGAAGACGTCTGGTCGCTGATCGGCAACAGAGTGGCCCGGCAAGCACCACCCGCGGCTACGCCTGATGAACTGTGGCAACGTGTGGAAGCAGCCTGGACCGACATACCCCAAGCCCACATCCAAAGCCTCTTTCGTTAGATGCCGCGGCGTGTATAGCGGCCGTTATTGCCACCCATTGGGGCCACACGAACTATTGATGTCTGCGTGTTCCGCAAGTCGCACGGGCCTGTGAGCTCAATCGTTTCATCTTTGTATCTGTTGTTATGTGTCCAGTAAATCTGGCTTTGCTATCTCGTGTCCTTCTTTGTGTTGCATTTTGGGTGGCCAACAGAGTATAACACTTGAAAAAATATTAAAAAACATTATAATTGGAAAAATATTTGTAGCATCAAAAGAAACGATCTTTTCCGTTATAGCCTTAATTTGTTAACATTTGACTCGGTAAAATAAAATGTCTCCGGGGTGGAGGAGAATTGCCGTTTCTGGAGCCCCCTCCTATGTATGCCTGAAAGTAACACTGGTTATTACACTGTATGCATACTTTATGAATTTTGCACTTTCTTCAAATAAACAGAAATTCTCGACATTCAAAACTCGAAAATATACCTTTAGTAAGAGCTACTTCTTTGGCAGTAATTTTAATCATTTCGTATTTATTGATTTATTTACTGTGGTTTAAAGTATCAAGGGGCGCCATTGCATGCCATGTGCCACCTTGGACACGCGTGCCATTGGTTCGCTATCTCTGATCTAAGGTTTCATAGTCCAGTGGTCTCAAGCTGGTGATTTAGTGCTCTTTCTGTCTATTCTGAACTACATATAGTTTGTCCCAAAAGAACTGAGAATATTTTTAAAAAATGTGGAATACTGCGTCCGACCTTGGTACGAAACTCAAAAAAAAAAAAAAAAAAAAATGCTAGTCGTTATAGTAACCATAGCGACCGGCCGCACCTATTTATCTCGCACGCATCGTCGGTAGTACGCAGTTTCATAAGCGTTGTTTCGCGTACTCCTAACAAATGTTTTTGCGCTGTGACTTTGTGTGAAAGTGGATGTGAAAGGGGAACAAAATTATTTCTGCCTTCAATGCCATTTATAACGAAAGCACAGTTTCTTTTTCAAGCATGATACACAGATTTTCCGCTGGGAGCGTAAAGGTGTATTCTCCGATATTTCTGCTTCTAAATTCCGATTTGAAAAATTCTTTGTGCATCAGGAACAGCTTCTCGCGGGAAATATTCCGCATATAATTTCTAATATTTGGTAAAAAATGGTTCGGCCACCATGAAGCATAAGCGTCTATTTCAGTTTCTGATGTACTCGTATTTTCAGCAAAATATATGTTTCCAAAAACTCGATTGAAAACATTATTTCGTGACCCCATACTTGCTCACTAGAGCCCTGCAAAGGCAATATTTTTAGGTCCGAGCCTGGCCCGGGCGCACCAAGTTAATGCTAGGCCCGGTCTGGCCATTCAGGTCCGGCATAGGTTTCATTTGCGTAACTGCCACGTGCTTAAACACAGACGGTATTTGTACTGTAACTTTTTGGACTAACTCGAAACTCGTGTAAAAAGAGGGCATAAGTAAGTTAACTAACCCACCAGTTACCAGAAATACGGCAAATGCAATAAATAGTATTCAGTGAACTTAAGTAAATCATCGTCATTTCATAATCAAACCCTTCGTGGGGTCAGATCACTGTTTATACGAGTCAAGTACTGTCTTCTTTGACACTTTTGCTCAAAACATAATATAAATTGATGCTCAGTTATACACACGCACACACAATAACATAGTTAATAGTTAATACAACAAACTCTCGTACGTAGAATATGATTCCCTTGTGTTGGCCCGACGTCTTTGATTTTAATTCTTCAAGTTTAGGATGTAACTTCCAAAATCCAAATTGTAACGTACCAGGAGATGTGACGTACCTGCCAGAAGGACGCACACGACATAAAGGCAGATAGGAATCAGAATAAAACGTCCGCGTAGCTTAATTGGTAGAGCAACTTATTCCGGAATGAGTGGACCCGGGTTCGAACCCCGGCGCGGATAAAAATGACGGGGAAATTCACTTCGTTATAAAATGTAGCCTACAGTTGCAACTGTTAACGATAAGAGTAGATTGTAACGTAACTGTACTTCATTAATATTTTTTTCACAGATTTGTAGAATTAGCAGAGAGAAAACATCAAAATTCCATAAAAATGCGAAGTTAAGGGCAGGAAGCATGCAGCTGCGGAAACTGAAAAGACTCGCGGAACAGGACATTTGTGGACGAAGGAAGCCCTGAACTACCAATGCCGAGCGCTGCGGACGCTGTCGCGATGCCAAACGAGCGCGTCAAAGCGAGCCGCTCGTGAGCATCGCTAGTGCACAGGTCGACGCCACGGATGGACGTTCATGTGGACTAGGATTTTGACTGGTGCCAAATAAAGGAGCCGGATTACGTAAAGCCAACGATTTATAAAAAAAATTTATGAAAAAGCAACAGTGGAATTCCAGAAAAAATCCTCATGGTCGAGTATGCGACGTCTGCGATCAGCTGTTTTGCGGCCGATCAATGAGCAACAACAGGCAGTTATTCGACTTGTATTTCCGGACGTTGTGACGACTGACTTTAAGCCGTGCGTTACCTGCAGAACTAACTTGAAGAACAGTCGGGTGCCTGCGTTGTCGAAATTTAACGGCTTCACATATCCAGAGCACCCAAATGAAATGCCTCCGCAGGATTGCATCATCGAACGTCTGATCGCGCAGCGGCTGAGGAGCACGACAGTTCATGCTGCGAAACTTGGCTTGTTAAACACGCAAGTTTCCACAGATGTTCAGTGACTTCGACGAGTTACGTTTGTGAGACCTACCAATCATTCTTACCGGAGATTTCAACATAGACATCAGCAAATCGGACAACGATTGGTTTCTCGAGTTTATGCACTCAGAGTTCCAGATGAACCTAGCGACTGATCCGGCTCAACATATACAACGCTGGCCAGCACGACTATCGAGGCGATATTCACACGCGGCATACAACTGTTCCGTATAGTGAATTAACTATGTCTCTTACTTCTCGTATCATCGACCCTGGTTTTTCATAACTCACAGCCCATCGACTTCAAGCTCAGTGACATCGACTTCAGGCACAGCAGCAACTGCAGATAATAACATAAGATTGCTGATAGAGATTCTAACGATGATTCCGAATTACACATGTAATACCGCCGACAAAATAAATGAACTACATTACCAACACCCACAGTGTATTTTTTTCACGATCTTATCATAGACACAAGACAGGACATACGTAGATTTACGTTAAAACGCAGCGGGCGATTCCACTTCGGTCCCATCTGGTGTTTTTCTTCATGGGTCTCATGCATGATACACACACCACACTACACACACACATACGTGCCCGCGCCCACTTATATACACTATATTGACAAAAGTAACCGGAAACCCCTTCAAAAGCAAATGAACGGATCGGCTGCGTTGTTAAAATTTTCGGTACAGCTGCAAACTGTATAGAAACAAGATTGCTGCTGACCGCGATCATATCACACTGTGAGGTTGACTGAAAATGTCGCGGCAGGAGAGAACTGACTTTGAGAAATGAAAGATTCTTGGGTGTTATACTAGTGGGCTGTCCATAAGAGAAACGGAGAAAAGTTTAAACATACCCAAGTCAACTGGTTTGGATGTACTAAATAAGTGGAAGACACATGTCGTGCCTGAAGCAGCAAAACGTACCGGCAGACCAAAGAAATTCAGTGATAGAGGACGCCGAAGCTTCAGGTGAGTGGCTACAGCTAATCGACGGAGAACTGCACAAGACCTCAGTATACAGGTGAATAAAAATTCCGGAGTACGCGTACCATTCGCAGAGAACTTGATTCCATGGGTTACCGTGGTCATGCGGCTGCTCATAAGTCTTTCATCTCCACTCGGAATGGTACTCCTCGTTTAGCATGGTGTAAAGAACATTTATCGTGGACCGTAGATAAAGGGAAACGGGTCCTATGGATTGATGAATCCAGATACACAGTCCATCATTCTGATGGCCGTGTATGGGTATGGCGGTAGCCGGGGGAACGTTATTTACCACAGTGTACTGTTATTACGGTCAAGTTTGGAGCTGGCAGTGCATTCGTGTGAGGGTGTTATTCGTGGTATGGTCTCGGCCGATTAGTTATCGTGGAAAACCTATTAGACAGTACCATAGGCGTAGCCAAGCGTCCTCGGGTCCGGACCCCCCCCCCTTGAGGGAAGATTTAGTATGAATTTAATGCGATATATATGTATATATGGGGCTTTCACCAATGAACCAAACCCATGGAACCCCCCCCCCCTAAGAAATTTCTGGCTACGCCACTGGGTAGCACGTCTATCTCGATATTCTGGACAATTATGCCCTACAAACTCTGTGGCAATACTATGGAACCGAGCCTTGTTGGTACCAGAAGGATAATTAACCGAGCCATAAAGCAAGGACTTAACGTTACAGCGTGGTTTGACGATAACTGCGTATCGTGTGTGGACCGGTCAGCACAGAGCCCTGATCTTAATCCCATAGATCACCTATGGGATGAATTCGAGCACCGCATAAGAAGTTTGGAACCAAAGTCTACTACTAAGCAACGGTTAGCGGCAGCATTATGTACTGAATGGAAGCACATACTTATCACTGTGTCGAAAGCCTGTCTCGTAGGGTCATTGCATGCATTAAGGCCAAAGGTGGACCAGCACGGTACTAATGTACTGTATGTCAATAAATGTTATGTTGTGTTTCTCTTCTGGGTGTCCGATGACTTTTGTCAATATAGTGTATGTCTGAGTGCAATATATTGTTATTCTAATTCGATGAAGACGAAGAGGAAACGAGCTATTTCCTCACGTCTTTTAAGAGTTGTTTAAAATTTTACAAAGCGACTTCTGGCTTTTACTTGTAACTACTCATTACGTGTAAGTTTTGTGTACTGCTTATTTGCTTACAAGTAATTCAATTAATGTTAATAATTTTGTATTTTATACGAAAACAAAGATCAATAAAGTTAAAAAAATTCGCAAATCACTAAATCATTTCCTATACCGCGCGGGTGAGGCTACTGAAAATATGCTTGGGAAAACCGCACACATCCGCAGTAAGATTTCAAAAAATAACTAGTAAAGCACGACTTTTAGCATAGCATAGTTAAAAGCTGGCTGGTTGAACTACTTTTCATCTTCCTTTCCGGTTCATTACGTTTCACTTTCTTCGTAGTGCAGACCTCTACATCAAACCATAAATATTTACATCAGTTTAGTATTAGGTGTACAAATAAGTTTCAAAGCGTTTCAAGACAGCACAACGTGTAATTTGAGAGAAAACAACAATACCTTTACGAAACAAAATATGCGCCGTCATTATCTATCACCTTCCGCCATCGGTCGGGCAGCTGATGGATTCCAGCCATGAAGAATACTTCGTCGTGTGACACAATGAAGTCGTCAACCCATTTTTGCACTTCGTCACATGCCCGGAACCGTACAGCAGACAAACCATGTTGCATCGATCGGAACAAATGATAGTCTGAAGGGGCTATGTCGGGACTATACGCCAGGTGCTCCAAAACTTCCCAGCCAAGCGTCAATAACATTTTCTTGACCGATTTCGCGACAGCGTTGTCATGCAGTAATACACGGGACGCAACCCTTTGCC
Source organism: Macrothele yani (assembly GCA_039090855.1). Lineage (NCBI taxonomy): Eukaryota > Metazoa > Arthropoda > Arachnida > Araneae > Macrothelidae > Macrothele > Macrothele yani. The sequence continues at coordinate 24,706,577 of CM077027.1, read as the reverse complement.
TGTGAATGGACGTTTCAGACAGATTTCCTGGTTCAATCGCAGCAATTGTTGCTTGTAGCGATCAGCAGTAACAGTTTGACCCTGTTCTAATAGTTTATATTATAGCACACACACCCTTCATATCCCACCAGATCCACAGCATAACTTTCTTGGAGTGTTTCTGTGCCGAAATTGTTGCTTCACAGATTGTCGTACCATATCCACTTTTCATCACCCGTAACGATTTTCCACAGGAAAGACTATTTTGTGTTGTTTATTCAACAGATTCAAACATATGATGGCACGCTCCTCCTTGTTCCTCTGGCTCAGGTCATGTGGCACCCATTTTCCTTCCTTCTGAATCTTTCCCATTGCGCGTAAACGATTGGAAATGGTTTGTTGAGTTATCCCCAGTTGTTCAGCTAGCTCTTTTTGCGTTTGAGACGAATCTTCATTCAAAAATTCTTGCAGTTCCTCATGTGCAACCTTCTGCTGGGTGCGGCTACGTTCTTGATCGTTAACATCAAAATCACCTGCTTTAAACCGTCTAAACCAAAATTCACACGTGCTTTTCGATACAATATTCTCCCCCAGAACAGAACAGACCGATGCACATGCTTTTGTAACACTTTTTCCTTGATGAAATTCGTAACGAATGCAGTATCGCTTGCCATCTTTCACCTACCGATGTGTAAGGGCGTTTGACTGTTGGACAACCTTCTGTGTCACATTGTATAATCTGGGCCAGTTACTACCGCATGACAGCAACGCGGGGGAATGTCGGATATGTAAATTAGTGGTATACATCCCACAAAAAACGCTTTAAAACTTGTGTACACCTAATAACTTGAGAAAGCTCATATTTAAATGCATTGGTTTTGCGTTTAGTCAAGAGTAATTAATGTGTTGGTGCTACTGCAAAAAAAAAAAAAAAAAAAAAAAAAAAAAACACTATCTGTCTATAAGATGCATATTGAAACATGCATATACATGTTTCAATATGCATCTTATAGACATGGATGCATTCCTGTTTTGAGGACTTGTGGAATCAATGCTTCGTCGCGTGGCCTAAATCAGGGCCAGATTAAGGGGATCTATAGCCTTGGGGCCCACCATGACGAAGGGCATAGATAGGTAGAGAGCTCGAGAGGGAGAGAGATTTACACAACGGCCGTTCTTTAAAAACTGAGAGTAAAATCACGCAAAATGAAGAATATAGGTACAGCAACATATATGTTATTCTTTCTCAAAGCATCTTCCCTCGGATGATATGCAACGGTCCCATCGTTCAGACCACATTTCAAAGCATGTGACGAAAGCATTTTGTGGAAGCTGCTTTAGCGACCCCTGTACAACTTGAATAACGTAAGCATCTGTGTTGAATGTTGCGCCATGGAACATCTCCATCATTGTTGGAAACAACCAGAAATCGAATGGGGCGAGGTCGGGACTGTAGGCAGGCTGTGGCATGATTTCAATACTGCATTTCGCAAGAAACTGTTGAAGACAAGCAGCAACATGCGGGCGGGCGGGCGGGCGGGCGGTATCATGTTGTAGGGTCCACTTGCCCACCAGTTCCGGTCGCTTAATCGATATGTGTGGTCGCAGACGCTTCAAGACTGAAATGTAATACTTAGCACTGACAGTAATTTGTGGAGGAACGGCATGCTGGTAGAATACACGTTTATGATAAAAGAAAATTATCATCATCACCTTCCCAGATGATTTGGTTTGGCGGACGTTTTTCGGAGGAGGCGGGTCTGTGTTTCCAGACACTCGTTGCGCGCTTCGTGAAGGGTTCGAAATAGTGGACCCATGTTTCATCGGCAGTTATTACCACATGACCAATTGTGGACCCATGTTTCATCGGCAGGTTTTACCGTGTTTAGAATGTTTGGATCCTTTGCAATCATTTGTTTCCACTCATGTCACACCTGAACTCTGGCTAACAATTGTTCTCTCGTCAGGCGATGAGGTACCGATCTGGAACATACACGATGGAGCAGTAATTTGTCGCGAAGAATGGGGAATGCCGTCGTTTTTGAAATATTAGTTGACGCCGCTGTGTCTTCACACGTCATTCGTTAACCAGGCCTAGGAACGATGTTATACTGAAATTCAAGTTGGCAGCCTTGATCATTAGGCCCAAGTCCCTTCATCTCAGTATCCCTATTCAGGAATCCCAATGGGTTTATCTTATCCCTTCAATATTTTCGAACAAAAAAGTTGCAAAAAAAAATAAATGAAAAGCTCATCACATAAGCATTAAATTATTGGGATTACTAGGATCTTAACACACTGCATTAAATTTTGGGGTTGAACTATCTATTTCTTAATTGTAGCTACCCTTTCTCTCTCTTTTTCAAAATGCTGCTGATGAGATGAAATTTGTATAGAGACCCAGTTAATTGAATGCACAATGTTTTGAATTGTCTGTCACGTCCTGTTTTGCTGGTTAGTTGTTCTTTTGGTTTTCTTTTTGATAACTTTTAATTAGTATGAAGTTCAAAATTTGTCACTGCTGTTTTCACGCAACATAGCACTAATCCCTTCCCTTATTAAGCATGGAAATATGTTCATTAATCCCGTGCTTCAGTTTGCAAGAGGTTCATCCAGTTTAACGGCTATTACAGTTAAATGCTATTTTATAAATGTGATGTTTTCAGAATTGTGAATAGACAGTGGAAGAATTGAGAATAGATCCTGAAAATTATCCAAAGATGCCAGAAAATACATACAAACACATCACACTAAGCTGTTCTATGAGATTCAGAGATTAGCCCATCAAAGAAAGATTGTCTGCCAAATCAGAGTTGCAGATGGTGTTAGATTTCACTCAATGATAATGTATCAATTTACAGCAATCCGAGCTTCACTGACATCCATCACGTCCCACAAAAGACCTTTTGTACTTCACACAAATATTTTTTCTTGTTGGCACTCCTGAATCTCGTTCTGTCACACTCTCCTTAGACTTTCAAAACATTTTTTCCCAGCCACTTGGGTTGAATAAATTCTTTTAATTAGTACCTCATTCACTCATTCTTTTAACATAGCCAAATTACCTCAGATATTTGTCTCCACCCTATTAACAATGTTATGCTTCATATTACACACCTGCAACACATCTTTGTACATCACACAAACAAGACACATTTTGCCACAAACACTCAGTAAGTAATGCATCTTCCCAATACACAAACTACTCTTCTTGTTCTTCTGTAATAACTAGGTTTCAGTACCATACATCCGAGTGGGAGTAATTGCACTTTCGTACACAGCCATTTCTGACCTTTTTGAGAATTCATAAGTTTTATGAAATCCTCCTAAAGCAACTGAGCCGTTCTGGTGATGCACCGGACACCTAGGAGAGAAACACAACAAAACTCACCGGACACCTAGAAGAGAAACAAAACATAGCATTTATTGACATACATTAGTATGGTGTCGATCCACCTTTGGCCTTAATTGCATGCAATGACCATTCGAGACATACTTTCGATAAAATTTTGGAACACAGCGACAGATATGCGCTCCTATTCAGTACATAATACTGCCGCTAACTGTCGCTTAGTAGTAGGCCTTGGTTCCAAACTTCTTATGCGGTGTTCTAATGCGTCCCATAGGTGTTCTATGGGATTAAGATCAGGGCTCTGTGCTAACCAGTCCACACACGATACGTAATTATCGTCAAACCACGCCATAACAGTCCTTGCTTTATGGCTCGGTTAATTATCCTTCTGGTACCAACAAGGATCGGTTCCATAGTATTGCCACAGAGTTGGTAGAGCATAATTGTCCAGCATATTGAGGTAGACGTGCTGCCTAACAGGTTTGTCCACGATAACCAATGAGCCGGGACCATACCATGAAGAACACCCCCACAAGAGTACACTGCCAGCTCCAAACTTGACCATAGGAACAGTACACTCTGGTAAATAGCTTTCTCCCGTCTGCCGCCATACCCACACACGACCATCAGAATGATGGATCGTGTATCTGGATTCATCAGTGAATAGGACCCATTTCCATTGATCTACGGTCCACGATAAATGTTCTTTACACCATGTTAAACGACGAGTAGCATTCCAACTGGAGATTAAAGGCTTATGAGCAGCCGCACGACCACGGTAACCCATGGAATGAAGTTCTCTGCGAACGGTACGCGTACATACCGAGGTTCCAGCATTTTTACTCACCTGTACACTGGGGTCTTGTGCAGTACTCTGTCGATTATCTGTAACGACTCTCCTGAGGCATTGACATCTTCTATCACTGATTTTCTTTGGTCTGCCGGTACATTTTGCTGCTTCAGATACGCCATGTGTCTTCTACTTATTTAGTACATCCAAAACAGTAGACTTGGGTATGTTTAAACGCCTCTCAGTTTCTCTTATGGACAACCTACTAATATAACACCCAACAATCTTTCCTTTCTCAAAGTCAGTTCTCTCCCGCCGCGACATTTCACTTGACCTCACAGTGCGATATGATCACGGTTAGCAGCAGGCTTGTTTATACACCATTTGCAGCTGTACCACGCATTTGCTTTTGCAGCGGATCCATTCATTTGCTTTTGAAGGGGTGTCCCGTGACTTTTGTCAATATAATGTATATATATTGTAAAACATGTTTCTACAATACATGTAATCTTAGTGGAAGATAGGTTTGCCTCCAAGTGAAACTCTGCCAGGGAAATAATGGCAAATATAACAGCAATAAATGCCTCTAAGAATCTGACACAAACTTAAGCATCAGCATAAATACATTCCGTAGACAAAACATTAGAGATGGGGATGATGGGCATCCCGAGCGCACTGTAGAACAGACCCAACCGAATGCAGGCGATAAATAGGAGGATATCAGGGCTTCCCAACAGTCTATCGCAATTGATGAACATGAGTAAATGTGGTGATCTGACGCATTGTTGGTGCAGGACAGATAGGTCATTCTATCGTCCAAATGGTACAACCCTAGGCCAGAGAGCAAGCGGTGGCCGACCACACACCACTGATGACCAGGGTCAACACAGACTATCCAGGCTCGTACAAGACTGACCACTTGGCAACAGCAGTGGAAGCCCATGCAGCGTAAGCGAGCGAACGCTATGGGAGTAGCTGCTCTACTCGTGTGCCACTGTTGATCACTCGTCGTCGGAAATTGCACATCGTCAAGTGCAAGGAGCATCAAAACGGAACCTCTGCTGATTGGCACCACGTCGTGCGGTCAGATGTATTTTGTTTTCATCTGTACTGAGTTGATAGGAGGATGCAGGTGTAGCGTCGACAGCATGAGATTATGGCCCCTTTGTGACAGGTGGGATCATTTAAGTTAGTAGTAGCTTGGGGAGCCTTCTCATGGGACACAGTATGTTGGTTGGAGAGGTCCTTAACACTGCGTGCTACCAGCATGTACTAGCGCATCACCTTCACCCTTTCATGGCCTTCTTACATCCTGCGGCAATGGTCTGTTTTAGGACACTGCGCTGCCCCACCCACCGAGGCATGGCTCTAGAAACACTCATCTGAGTTTGGAACCAACCAGTGGCCCCAAAGGTTCCCCCGGACTTAAACCTCATGGAAGCTCTCCAAGATGTCGTGCAGCAGAACATCAGACCCATGGATCCTGGACCGACATCTCGAGCGGAGTTTGCTGCAACAGGCATGGCTGGCATTAACTCCAGGATCTGGTGGAGTTGATGCCTTGCCATGTACAGGATGTTATTCACACTAGACGAGCACAAACATGCTATTAGGTAGGTATCTCTAATGTTTCGCCCAAAGAGTGTATTTACAAGGTACCAGTTAATTCTGTGTGACATTGGCCAAAAGACTCCAACAAACTGAGTTTTGTTCCAGAATTCTTAGGTGGAATGAACAACTAGAACCATTGGTTGTGGGCTGCCCACCGCCCCACCAATGTATTTTATATGAATGATTTTCAAAACTCAAAGAGAGATGCCTGAAAATAACTAAAGGATTCAGATATTAAGCTAAATTTGCTGAATTATTCATTTGACATTTTGTCCAACTATTGTATCATGTCGTGGAGTAGAATATCAGACCCATGGATCCTGGATCGACATCTCAAGCGGAGTATGCGCCGCCCCGGTGGCGCAGTGGTCTAAGCGATGGCCTCTGATCATTCGTACGAACGGGGTCCGGGTTCGAATCCCGGTGAGGCATGGATGTTGTGTTTGTCTTACGGCACTGGCTCTTTCCCTTCCCTGGAACCAGTGACCCTAAATTAGGGACGGGTGACTGCTTATAGCCCATTGAGTTGCTCACGGTGGTCGTTAAACCTCCAATAAAAAAAAAAAAGCGGAGTATGCTGCAACAGCCATGGCTGGCATTACGTCCCGCATCTGGTGGAGTTGATGCCTTGCCATGCACAGGATGTTATTCACACTAGACGAGCACAAACATGCTATTAGGTAGGTATCTCTAATGTTTCGCCCACAGAGTGTATTTACAAGGTACCAGTTAGCTCTGTGTGACATTGGCCAAAAGACTCCAACAAACTGAGTTTTGTTCCAGAATTCTTAGGTGGAATGACCAACTAGAACCATTGGTTGTGGGCTGACCACGGCCCACTAATGTACTTTATATGAATGATTTTCAAGACTTAAAGAGAGATGCCTGAAAATAACTAAAGAATTCGGATATTAAGCAAAATTTGCTGAATTATTCATATGACAAACAAACATGTTTGTCCAACTATTGTATCAAGTACATTCAGTTTTTGCATAACTAACATTAAAATTTCAGAAAACATACATAACTAAAATCTTGGTTATGCTTTACTACACTTCATCTGACCTTTTATTCTAGATTAGATTTATCAGAAATTTTGATATCTGGATATTTAAAATTCATATTTTATGGTATAGAAATTTGTGGGTCATAGCATAAAAGAGAAGAAATCACAATGTCAGGAAAAAAGGTCCAAAAGAATAAATTTGCTGTTTAATAGCAAGATACCTGCTGTAAGTTTACCAAAACATAATGGCTTAAAACCTCATTAAAGAAGAGTCAGTTTCACAAAATTTATGTTGTGCAAACTTTGAGCTCTCCGAGATTTATCCAGGAGGTTTCTCCTCAATCCCAATGTACTTCAATTTATTACCCATATATTACATCGTGATTTAATGAAATAGTATATATTTTAGAAATGGAAAGTTTCCACGAAATGAATAGTTTAGGATGAGCAAAATCTGATTAACATGACCATTACATTTTGATGTCAATATACAGGGTGTATGTAAAAGAATGTCACAATAGGAAAAATTAGTAAACAAAAATTGTTAAGCTATCATCAGGATATTTTTTGCTAGTAATAAAGAAAGAACAGGAGTTTTCTGTTAGTGCTAACTGATGGCGCTGCATACCAATGGCACAGCGTGACTTTTCTGGAGGGAAAGCGGTCCGAACAGCCCATCTTTAGTCATATTATTAATACACATACAATGCATATGTAATAAAAAAAATTATATACATGCATGCAAATATTAAATGAATGTATGCATATATATTTAAAATTATGTACTTATAAATATTTAAAGATTATACACTGCTGGACAATTGCTAAGGAAGGATCATAAACGGCTATATAGCGCATAAAAAAGTAAGTTTGGTTGGATGCCAAGTGCAATAAAATAATGTCAGAATGCCAGGACATTACAAGAAAGACAATTTATTGTGCTCTGAAATCCAGAAGGCTTTGGAACGTGTTCAAGGGACAAACAGGCCATTTTGTGCAGAATACGTAAACGTGATAAAAATGCAATTACCGTCCGCAGGCGTTCCGGCGTAAGATGTCAATACGGGATATGGCCACCATGGAGGGCGATGCAAGATTCCACACGTCGTGTCAGGCTTTGCACAACATTATCAAGCAGCTGTTGGGGTAATTTATCCCATTCCTCTGTCAGTGAACGGATGAGGGTGTCCTTGTTTATTGGAGGGCATTGGCGACCAGCAAGACTCCTCCCCAAAGCATCCCACACATTTTCAATGGGATTCAGATCTGGAGAACGTGCTGGCCATACGAGGCGTTGAATATCCTCGCTCTCAAGACACTCCTGGACAGCGACTGTTCGATGACATGTTGCGTTGTCGTCCATGAAAATGAATCTATCACCGACAGCAACACGGAACATGTGAACATGATGTAGCAGAACATCATTAATGTATCGTTGGCCAGTCATAGTCCCAGTTGGAAGCACATAGAGGGACGTACGGCCATTGATCATGATGCCAGCCCATACCATGACACTACATGTCGGATATCGGTCCCTTTCCTGTATGTTTGCTGGACAATATGCAGTACCACTATCACGCCAGATCAGTCGTCATCGACAATCAGACGATAGACTGTATCTACTCTCATCTGAGAAGAGGACAGCAGACCAGTCGTTATCAGTCCAATTGCGATGTTGATGGCACCATTGCAAACGGGCGGTACGGTGACGTCTGGACAATGGGATGCACACAACAGGACGGCGGGCGTATAGTCCTCCTTCATGCAAACGTCTGGCGACAGTTTTTCGGGAGATCCGCTTGCCAGTAGCAGCCATAAACTGATTTGCTACCTCACTAGCTGTGCTGCGCCGGTGTCTTTTTGTTGATAGCACTATGTACCGATTTTCTGCAGGTGTCGTACTGCGAACACGACTTCCCCCGTGACGTTTGCTACACTCTCCATTTGTTTGAAATGATTTCCAAAGCCTTGAAACAACACTGTGGCTGACGTCGAACTCCCTGGCAACATCTGTTATTTTTCGCCCTTCTTCAATCTTGCCAATAATACGGCTACGCGTAAAATCATCTAGGTGATGTCGGGAAGACATACTGAAAATTGCAAGTTCGTCAATTGATTCTTTCCCTTTCAACTTTGCGTTTGAACAACAACGGTTAATACGCGGCAAATCCTTTATATCTCTTATCAGCGCTATGACGTCACGAACAAGTTCGGCAATCCAAAATTTGCATACGCACAACACGTCTTACTGTATCCCGCACTTATGCTAATTTCCACATTTTCCTGCCTTCCATTTTATGGTTGCTATCGTTGCTATTGTCATCCGTCCTTAGCAATTGTCCGGCAGTGTATATAATAACACATATAATAGAAAAAATAGGTGAAAAATTCTATTGTTAACGAGATTTTAATATATGTGGCAAACACGGAAACATAATTGTGAACACATATTACAAAAATTTAGGAAAAGTATTCAGGGCTTCTTTACCTTATTTGTAGCACAAAGGAATTGGTTTTTTTTTTCGGCAAAAATATTAATAACGTTATCATGGAACGAAGGCTGCATGCTTAGGCGATCTAAAAACGCCGTTTCAAGTCAGTCTGCCGCCCCGGTGGCGCAGTGGTCTAAGGCGCTGGCCTCTGATCATTCGTCCGTCTGGGGTCCGGGTTCGAATCCCGGTGAGGCATGGGTGTTGTGTTTGTCTTACGGCACTGGCTCTCTCCCTTCCCTGGAACCAGTGACCCTAAATTAGGGACGGGCGACTGCTTATAGCCCATTGAGTTGCTCACGGTGGTCGTTAAACCAGATCTTCAGCAGTCAGATACTGGTAGAATTCACCGACACTTTCTTTCCATATAACCGGCTGTGCCAGAAGAACGGACCACCGATGGACAACCTATTAGACTGCATTCCGAGGGACAGGAGAAGACCCCATGGGAGATGGGTGGATAAAATTCGAAAGTATGCTGGAGCGACATGGAGGAGACGGACTCAAGGCAAACAATTGTGGAAGAAATTTGGAGAGACCTTCATCCAGCAATGGATTGATAATGGTTGTTGTTGATGATGAATAAATTACGCTGAGTTCACTTTTCAGACGAATGAAATCGAAAAATGAAGGAAAAGTTTCTTTTAAACAAGAAAAAGCGATCTCTTGATATTTCATGATGAATCGAGGAAATTGTGTCTTGTCAAGTAGACGTGGAAACATTAACTTTGGCACTTCACTGAATCTTAAATTACGGAAATATTTAAACGAACAATGTCGAAGATTTCTAAAAATAATCGACTGTACGAAGATTTCCTGTCTTCGCCAGAAATTGAATCAATTTGATTTTTTTAACACAGTGGGGAAAGACTGTCTGCAAGTGCGTTCGATGTGTTCCGAACAGATTCGAAATAATTTCCAATTTTTTTTTTATTTAGAGAGAAAGGTTTTAAAATCCTCAATTTTCTTCAAACAAAAGCTAACATCAGACTGCTTTGCTTGTAAGATTTGAAACAAATTGTCAGTGTGAGGAAAAAGCCATAGAAAAAATGTCAGAAAGAAATAGTCAAAACAAACAGGTTCGCGCCGCCCCGGTGGCGTAGTGATCTAAGCGATGGACTCTGATCATTCGTCCGAACGGGGTCCGGGTTCGAATCCCGATGAGGCATGGATGTTGTGTTTGTCTTATGGCACTGGCTCTCTCCCTTCCCTGGAACCAGTGACCCTAAATTAGGGACGGGCGACTGCTTACAGCCCATTGAGTTGCTCACGGTGGTCGTTAAACCTCCAATTAAAAAAAAAACAGGTTCGCAATTTCTTGATAGTGTTCATGGACTGGTTCAGCTAATCGACCGTTGTGGTTCCATCTACTTGGAGCGCCATCTGGAAACGTTTTCCTAACTTCTGCATCTAAAGCTTGTGTTCTCTTGGATGACTTTGCGAAAAAACTGAAAAACTCCGAGAGTATATACTAAAGGAAACTTTGCATTCTTTCAGAAAACTGGCAGACTGCTACAACACTAGGTTCAGTTAATGCGCGTAACAATGCACGAACGCCTGCTTGCAACTGTCTTTGATATTTGCTTGTAATCCATTGTGTTCGCTTGCCATTACTGCCGCACCATCATACGTTAAAGCTATCAGTTTTGACTCACATTTGAAATCCTTCAGTATCTTCATAGCATGCTGGAAAGGGAATCTCCCGTTCGGTTGTTGCTGAGATCTGTGAAATTCAAAATTCTTTCTTCGACTATCTAAAACTGACGTAGGCTGAGATTTTACGCTGACATCAGATGTTTCGTCCATAATTAGAGAAACGAAAGTTGACTGAGGTATTTCTTCTTTTATTCTTCTGATCATTAATTCCGCGTCCGAATGAATAATGACATTTTGGATGTAATAGACAACCATGCAAAAACAGTTGAGCTTTCGAAGTGAGTTTCAAGTTCTAGGTCATACTTTGGTATCAAACTGACAAGTTCAATATAATTTTCACGATTCAGCGATGTTTCTGCTTCATTGTGGCCACGGAAAGCCAACTTGTCTTTCCAGAAAACAAGCTACATCTATAAGGTAACTAATTATCCGCCTGTTTTTCTTCAAAGTTTCATTGTGTCTTTGAATGTTCAGTCTAAACTATTCGCTAATGACAGACTCAATTCTACTTTTTACAAATTGCGCCAAATCTTCGGCAGCTACTTTGTGGCTAACACTGCTTCTGTGAATGTTATTTAAGTCATCAAATCCTTTCGTATTCCATACAGTTTTTTACTGAAAAGGAGACATGGCCAACAAAACAATTTGTGTAATTGACTGCAACGGCACATCCACGAAAATGAATCGTAAATGCAGGTGTGGGAATGGCGAACAAAAGATTTAGTGCCTTTTACTTGAGAACACAAAGTGGGTAATGGTTTTGATCTGCCAGTGAATTCATAACTTTTAATTTATCGCTAAAATTTAGCGAACTATATGGTTGGTTTCTTTCTTAACTGCTTAATAACACAGTCACACGATTCTGTGTTATTTCGGTTAGGCAGCAAGTCACCTATTCCGCAAATGTTTACCGCTGTGGAAATGGCACCACAAGCGCGTCACCGCAGTCAAAGCACAAGGCTCTAACAAGAAGCGGTCTAAACGCAGTGTCTGAAACGACACGCGCATGCGCCGCACTGGCTCCTTTGCCGGGCTGAGAATCACTGCTGGAACACAGTAGAAATCGCTTCCAAGCAGAATGTTGCTTGTCCGAAAGGGACGTCACGCGCATGAGCCGCATTGGCTCCCTTGCAGGGTTGGGAGGATAGAAGCGCAGTAGATATCGCTTCCACGGAAAACGTAGCATGGCCATGTGTGCCGAAAATGAGAAGACTGAAGTATTTCCCTGGTTCACAACAGTCGACATTAACGTAACTAGCGGCAAGTTGAAAATTCACTTAGTCGTGTAATCTTGAAATTTGTTTCTATTTGGGGAAAAAACTGAAAATGAATGCATAAATGAATTTGAATTTTTTATCGTTTATTGTATTTTTTCACGATTTCAAAGGGAAGCGGCGCTTTCATCGCGTCTATGGACGCTTCGACACTGCTGCATACATTAGACAAACGGTAAAGTGATGAAGAAGCTCCCAAACATTCCATTAGAAAGGGCGTTACCAGTGCAGAACGCTGTGTGTGTGAAATGGTTAATATAGACCATTTCAACACAAGTATGAGTGTAATGTAGTTTTTATTTGAACATATGCAGTGCATAATGCGATTGGTTTATGGCAATTGGAAGTGTTTCAAAGAATTCCACCTTAGGAAGGCCATGTGTTGCTGACACAGTTTGAATCTATTAGGCAAGTATTTCAATGCAGTCCAGGCAAACTGACAAGATGAGCATCACAGGAACTTCAAACACCCATTTAAACTCTTCAGAAAGTGCTCCGTAAAAGACTAAAATTGTGTGCTTACAAAGTGCACATTTTACAAGCTCTTCATACACAGGACAAACCGTTACTTATGGAATTTGTGGTAGAGCTTTCCGATAAAATTGATAATGATAACACATTTCTGCCCCATGCAATGCTTTTGCGCGTAGCAACATTTCATGTGTCAGGCCATGTTAACCACCAAAACACTTGAATATGGGGTTCTGAACCCCCCACCCATGTGATACAACAAGAGCATGAGAGAAGCTATGCAAAATTAATGTCAGGTGTAGTGTCTTTGCATGACCCGATAATTGGACGGTTTTGTTTTTTTATTTAATCGAAAAGACAGTGGGATTGTTTACCTTGGTATATTGGAACAATTTGTTTTGCCACAGTTCATGAACTACAACCAGACATCTTGTTCCAACAAGATGAAGCTCCTTTACACTGCCTCTGTATGTGAGGGAGTTTCTTGATAAGGAGTTCATAGGCAGATGGATTGGCTGATTTCTTGGCCACCTTATTTTCCAGATTTAACTCCACTAGATTTTTTTCTTGTGGGGGATATGTGAAGAGATCATGTACTTCAATCCAGAAAAAGATCCACTGGAACTTTGAATAAGAATATCCAGTGGCACAGCCATGATTATGCCCAATATTCTTGAACACATTTGGAATGTTATTTGGACAACCAAAGGAGGGATGGCCCAGTTATCTACAAGGTTCGTACTCTTCGAAGCAAAATAAATCAAGGACTTTTTAAACCTGAATTATCATGTGTTTACTATCGGTTGGTCAGTATGTAATTATTTTAGTAAATTCAGACCATTAATCTTAGATGGGGCTGGCTCACCTTCAATGTCCTGCCTGTTACCCCTTGCCCCCAGTTGATTTATTTTATTAACTTTGAACTGTCCCTCTCTTTTGGCGTTTTTCAAAATCATTTTATTTTGTGAAATATTTTGAAAGGGTACATTATTTTCCTATTCATCTGCTGGTATGACACTTATTGTTTGCTTTAACTTTTTACTCTTGATGCACGATTTTGAAGCAACCAGGGGATGAAGGGTCCACGCATGAAGCAATTCCTGGAAGTTCCACCCTCTGGCAAGAACACATCCCTAACCCCATCACAATTTGTGAATAAATCATTCCACTTAGTTTACTCACATGGCCAATGTTTTACTCTGTAGTGATGTCATAGCCAAGGTACCAGCTGTTCACACACTTCCCTGGGTTGAACGCAAGTTCTGCACTATTTAAGCAGCTTGATGTTTTTATCAAAACTACATAAAAAATCTCCTATATATCTTTTTAGCATAAACAATTATTTAACACATTGCTCTTTCATTATCATTACTTAAAAGAAAAGAAAACAAAAATCCAAGTACTATTTACAGAGCCTTAAACTTTTTAAAGTACTTTCAAGGACTTGAAAATTAACTTTTTTTTTCAAGGACTTTTCAAGGAGCATACGAACCATGGTCTGAAGTGCTGGGTTCTGACCATTTGTCTGAGATGGATCCAGGTTCGAATCCCAGGGAAGCATGGATGTTGTGTTTGTCTTACGATATTGGCTCTCTCCCTTCCCCAGAACCAGTGGTCTTAAATTAGGGATAGGAGACAGCTTATGGCCCATGGAGTTGTTGGTTAAACCCCCAAACAAACTGAAGGAGTTCACATGGAGATCTGTTAGGTTGAGAGAAAAACTCCAACTTGTCATTTCATGCAACCTACTATAAAATACAGGTACGAGTTATTGGCTTTATTTTTCTTTTGTGACATTCTCTTATGTACGTCCTATATTTTACATGGCATATCAAGTTGTTAAAAATTTGCATCTGATTGGTACTGATGGACTGAATTTAGCAATGACACTTTAAAGAGTTTCTACATAATGATAAAAATAAATATGCATCTGCTTATCTTTCTAAAATATACATGACTTAACACTTTAACATTCTCAACAGTTTATTTTTATATACCATTTGATTTACTTTTCATTTCTGTGGACAAAAGATTTGCTAAAAAAAAAACACTACAATGATACAAAGCTTATGCAAATACTGTAACATAATTCTGGGTGTGGAACAAAGTTCACTATACTCTTCACATAAATCAGACTGTGGATGGCAAAATTGCTAAATACTTTAAAGGAAATGAAAGTACATTTTTCATAAGAGAAAAAATCAATACAAGAACTCTTTTAATGTCCTGTTTGGGCGTGCACACACACATACATACACACATATAAACACTTTGGGACTGACACAATTAAGTAACCAGACTGATTCTTTTATGCAACACCAGAAATTCTAGTAGGGTAGCACATGCTGGACCAGTTGGCTGAATAAAGATAACTGTATTCTTAACACACCAGTTTTAGTTTTATTTTGTGGGTTGATTTGCAAAAGTAGCCTTAATCATTAGTTAAAAGTTGACAAACACAAAATCAACATTACCTTTTAATATCATAGATGAATAATAGATCATCTTGCAAATTCTGTTTCTCACATTATATATATTATTAGGATGGTGATAAGCTTACATGCTGTTGTATACACCTAGCAAATTTTCAAGACATGAAAAACAAACAGGTAAAAGATTTGACAATTTTTTTTAAAAACACACCACATCTGTTTTTTCAGTCGCTGTTCATAATTTATTGTGGTTGTCGACGCATATCCAGTATGTACAAAAACTAAAAAGTACGGAAGATAAGTGACGTTGAGTTTAAAACCATTAATGAATAACAAAACCCAGCTAAAAAACCGTGAAGCAAAGGTAATCAGGTTGAAACAATTATTAAAAGTAGATAAAAACTAGCATTACAATCTTGAGAAAAACCTTAAATTAAGCTATGTATATAAAGCTATATCCTCCACCGTCGTGTCCAGACGCATTTCAACCATGTTGACATGGCCTTCCTCAGTGGTGGACGAAGCCTTTGTTAACACTGCTACTTCTTCACTGCCTGAGGAAACAACTGCCAGCACATCCTATCCGGTGATGATATAATAGGAATTACGCATGTCACTCCATCTGGTGGATGTTTACACTGTGATTTCTCCAGTTTTATAGTTCGATTTCTGTTCATTTTTAGGTTATTTTCTTGTTCAATCAAGTATTTCAATGCATATGATAGTTCAATTGGCATATTAGAAATACAATTGTATTTCTTAGATTTCTCAATAGTGACTGCTTCAAATAATAAATTTTGTCTGAGAAGACTAAGAAATACAATTGTAATCATGGAATACTTGATTAAACAAGAACATGTCCTGAAAAAGAACAGAAACTGAACTATAAAACTAGAGAAATCAGTATAAACATCAACCAGATGGAGCAACATGCGACATGTGCAATGCCGATCATGACATTACCAGGTATGATGAGCTGGCAGTGGTTCTTTCAGGCAGTGGTTCCTTCAGGCAGTGTTAACAATGACATCGTCCACCACTGAGGAAGGCCATGCCAACATGCATCTGGACACAAAGGTGGAGGATATAGCTTATATACAAAGCTGGATTTAAGGTTTTTCTCAAGATTGTAAAAGCTAGTTTTTATCCACTTTTAAATAATTGTTTCAACTTGATTACCTTTGCTTCATGGAATTTTAGTTTTTTTTTATTCATTAATCATTTTAAAGTCAACTTCATTCATCTTCTATATCTTTCAGTTTTTGTACCTACCGGATATGCATCAAAAACAATGATAAATTACGAACAGCGACTGAAAAATAAATGTGGCGAGTTTTAAAAAAAATTGTCAAATCTTTTTACTCGTTTGTTTTTCATGTCTTGAAAATTTGCTATGTATATATACAACAGCATATAAGCTTACCCTCATCCTAATAATATATACAACATGAGAAACAGAATTTGCAAGATCTATTATTCATCTATGATATTAAAATGCTTTATCCACTTATTACTGCACTAAGCTTAGCTTCAAGGTTATGCGATTAGAATGAATCAACATTACCTTTTCCATTAAATCATGGGAAAATGTCAAAGATTTTATGGAGATGGCAAAATCTGCTGATCACATGATGCATTGTGATTTGCAAGATTTTGAAGAGGAAGAGAAGGCAGTGAATATCATGAAGTCTAGCCATCCACATTATTAAATTTTCAACCAAATGCTGAACTACTATTGAGAGCTTGAAAGTTTATAAAGCAGCTTCAGAGTAACTGAAAAAACTGTTAAAATTTATTTTTGCGATGAATCTGAAACCAAAGAAAATGTGTGGCATTGTGGTGAAAAGATGACATTCCAACCCAAAAATTTCTTTTAGCAGTAGATTCCAAGCTGCAGATTTAAACTACTGGGGATATTTTCCCCCTACTATTTTGAGGTATGACAAACACTTAACTTCTAAGGCTATAAGAAGTTGTTCATCCCTAATTTAGGGCCAGTGGTTCTAGGGAAGGGATCAGACAAACACACCTTCCATATCACATCTGGGACAAAATCTAGGCTCACCTCAAAGAATTAGAAGTCAAAACCTCAGACCTTGAAGGCAGCAAATCACAAAGTTGAAGTTTCACATCAGCTATATAAGAGACTGGTACTAAGAACAAAGTTGACAGAATTCAGTGTAGTACTTAGACCTACTCTCTTCAACAGGCAGCAGTGAAAACAAGGTGCGAAGGGTCTCAAGCAGTTAAATGTGCCTGCCATGTGAATAACAAGATGAATACCTGGAGAAAACAGATGGGTTCAGTAGAATGGCAGTAGAAGTAATGCACATACTAAATCTGAATTGAGTTTTTATCTTGTAACACACAAAGCTAACCACATGGTGATTTGGGAGAATGTGATACAAGTGACAAAAATTAACATGTTACATGTTACATTACAAAGTAGCTGCTCACAGATCAAGTGGAAGGCCTAGAAATGTTAAACTGATGCAATTTAAATTGTCTGTTAAGTAATTTGTTAGAGGAAGGATATCTTGCAATGGACCAAAAGAAATGGGAAAGTTCATTGGCATTCAGCATTAATATTTTTAGTTTTCATTTTCTGTTTTCATAGTTTGTATTTAAGTTTTGGATCACCTTAATCCCAACACTATGGTACGGGTAAATAGAAGTAAAAGCATTGGATACAAACATATGCCAATTTTGCAACATTAAATGTACTTGCTTGACTTAGTAGCTATTTGATATTCCCAAAACAGAGAAGTTCATTAAAGGAACCTAACTTTGAATGAACTGAAAACACTGATAGAATTATCATGGCAGGGTAAAAAATACTTTCACAAAACGATTTCCAGAAATGGTTCCAAGCATGGCAGAATCATTGGAATGGGTACAAAAATAATCAAAAGGCATTAAGGTACATGTCAAACAGCTATTCAGGCATTAAACACAAACAAACACCAGTATTCTGTATTGGTTAAATTTTCTGCCAGATGTTTCAGATATCAGGAAAATCTTTCAGGTTTGCTATCAATGATAAACCACCTACTTTAATGGCTGAGCAACATACTTCAATCTCTAACAAAGTTACTAACATTACACTGCCATATCCTAAAATAAAATTGTTCCAATTCTAGGATGTTTGTTCTTTTCTATAGTTGTTTAATGAGTTTGCATAGCTATTTCATACCCTTTACCTTGCTGAAACCTATTAATAATGGGACTAATAGAAAAAAAAGTTTAACAGAGGACAAGCAACTTACGTGGACATATAATGCATTAACAGAGATACTCATTGAACAGTCACTAAAAGTACTACTAGTAAAATTTAAATTTAAAAATATATCCTAAAATAAAATTGTTCCAATTCTAGGATTTTTGTTCTTTTTTATAGTTGTTTAATGAGTTTCAATAGCTATTTCATACACTTTTAACTTGCTGAAACCTATTAACAATGGGGTGTTTAATTTGTTTTAGAAAAAAATGGTTTAACAGAGGACAAGCAACTTAAGTGGACATCAATGCAAAAATAGAGATACTCACTGAACAATCAATGAAAGCACTACTAGTAAAATTTAAATTTCATTTCAGGACCTGTCAATGGTATTTGAACTAAAACTCCAGGTTTGAAGTAGATGTTAAGCTGACCTATGTTTTAAGAATATCCACAGGACTGAAATGTCAGACAGAAAATTAAACTAACTTAGAGTATAATTCAAGAGTAGCTTTGCCAACTTTTACACAGCTACATTAACATATAACTCTGAAAAAAAAACTTATTAATTTCATTTTTGTAAGTTTACCTTATTCATTTTAATTTTATTTACTTAGTTTATTAATTTTCAGAATTACCACATCCACAAATTAAGTTTTTGATTTTCAAATCAGTCTGGCTGCTTATATATATAATCAAGTATCAAAGCTTTGTTTTAATCTCTGTCTATGACACAAAGGATGGGGGGGGGGGGTGGATACTCTCCCACTATATAAGCACAACCTAAATTCTAGACATTCACAGACAGAACACATTCTACATTTTGAACAGATAAATATAAAAGTATAAGAGGAACACATCTCATTTTGTTACACAAAAGCAATAAACTTAATCATGCAATAAAAATATCCCACCCATTGCACAAGTAAAATGATCCAATAACAACACAATAAATACTCTCCCTTTACTAACATCTTTGTATAACTATAAATGAGAAAAAAAGAAAAGAAAAAAGAGGCATGATCTAAGTATAATTATGGAATGTTTCAATTGTAGTGTTACAAGATAAAAGTTGCCATACATATCCTAGATATTTATTTAGAACATTAACTGAAATATCATGGAAATCATGTTGAGGCTAAATCATTACTTTTTTTCACATGAAGAATAAAAGCTTAATCATAATTTCCTACTAATGATATTAAAGAAAACTCATCCTTTCAGTAATGTTTCACAAAATAATTTACATATGCAATAACTCATGTAAATGAGTATACATTTCAACACTGAAATTCTTTGGTGGCTCAAGACCAATAAAAATAGAGTTGGACCACCAAAATTAAAATGGCGGTGGTCCAATCGCATTTTTCTGGTAACATCATTTATTTCACAAAAAGCTACTGCATTGTTTTCCTGCAAAAGTAAGTTGCAAATTACTTTTCATTCATAGCAGATAGCAAATAACTTATTGCTATCCTCTCTTAAGTTCAGTGGAGGAAAATTGCCTTGTCTTTGCATTGGCAAGGGAAGATCTTGAAGTAAGTAAAGTATGTTAAAAGAGAGTAGCCCCAGGCGAATGCAAAATACTACAGATCTGGCAGCTAGCCAAACATGTTGACAAGAATCTGTTGTTGCACCATGGGAATATAGCACTTCAGTGCAAGGAATCTTGGGAAGGGAAGTATGTAGTGTTGTGTTGCAGTGGCAGACTGGGAAGTGTCTGCTTAAAAAGTGGCAATCCATGTTACTTTTGCATTTGTGAATGGTAATCATTAGTACAAGGTGCTATATGGCATGATTGGTTCCAACCATCAACCCAAAAAAAAAAAAACAAAAAAAAAAAAAAAAAACACGAAGGCATGTTAATCCAAAAGTATCTCTGCAATACAGTATGATTGCTATCAGCTGGGATACAGTATGATTGCTATCAGCTGGGATACAGTATGATTGCTATCAGTAATCTCGTGCATTCCAGCAGCAGTGGCTGAAGGCTTTTAGTTGGCTTCAGTAAGATTCTGAAGTAGACAAAATGTTTCGTTCACTTCATAAAAATTCTAAACTTGTCGATAAACAGCCAACATTTATTACCTGAAGTGATAACTACAAAATCAATTCCATCAAGGCACCTATATCAAGTGTACTCCACAATTAGGTAATAAATTTCAAATACAAATTCTAACTAAGCACTGGGAACATCTGAAGCCAGCAAAGCTTTATTATCACTGGAAGAATGCCTAACAGGCAGACTGATTAATTTGGTTTGTACTGCCCATGCTTTAGCCAAATATTCTCAGCTATTCACTGATTTTACATTTTTTTAATATTACGCTGGATATTATAAAAAAATGAATATTGGACAAACATACTTAACACATAAAGCTTGTAAATAGTTTATATAATTCATCTAAAAAACAACAACAAAAAACAGTCTTCAATAGGTTGTTTGTGACATTAATGATGCCATGTTTCTCCATAATGTGTATATTGAATTTAAAGACTTAGCTATTATTATTTGCACTATGTTTTGCAACAGACATAAGATTTCAATGAAATTATTAAGTATATGTTCGCTTATCAATCAATCATATGCTGATACTAAATCAATCCACTCAGCCCTATGTGATGCATATGCATGAATTTATTTTTATTTCAACTTTTTCCTAAGCCATTTAAAAATCTTTTGTGCTTTGCTGCTGATGGTGCAACAATTCAAGGCAATAGAATAGGTATTAGCTAAACTCGAATGGGGGAACAAACCATAGTGACAAAGTTTCACTGCATGGCACATAACCTAGAATTTGCCTTTAAATGTACACTGAAAGTTTTTAAAGTTTATTATAATGTGGAAGAATTTTTGTGTTTAGCTTTTCAAATTTTATCACAACAGAACTCCAATTAAAGTCTCAGTTGAAAGAAGCATACAATGTTTTGAAAATTATTAAACAACCGATTTTCACCACATTTCGTGGAGATTGATAGCTACCACATTTGGATAAAGCATTGAATAATTTTTGTGCAATTTTTAAAGCTCTGGAATTACAACGGAAAAACTGTCACTTGTCATCCAAAACACAATTCGCATCTGTTGCTTATGAACTGCTAAAATCCACGACATCGAGGACATTCAGTTATGCTGCAGTAGAATTATCAGAGGTGGTCTGCTGTCTACAAAACGTTGCCCTAACTTTACACCACCATCATACCATATTGCTTTACGCATACACTTCTGTATGTACAGTTATGAAAACTCTCAATGTGAGACCTGACTCTGAAAAATTAGGAAAAGAATATATGTTCTTAGGGCCAAAATCAAAATATGATGCAAAACAGAAAGGGTATGACAGTCAACATTTCTCCCAGTTTGTTGAGCAAACAATTGAGCAACTAAAAGATAAGTATCCTGACATCAGTGTGCATTTAATTGCAGATAGAAGGATCTTATTCTTGTCTGAATAGCCACTAAAACCATGTCCAGCAAGCTTTGGAAAGGAAGAAATAAGGGCACTGATTGATGAATGTAATGATATATTACTGAAATTCAAACAACAATTGGGTTGTTAGACAAGTTCAATCTTTTTTCCCCAATTATTGGAATCCTTATTTTTCACGAAAAAGTTTTCACAAATCAGTCAATAATATATTATCCTTCATTGTTTATCTCTTGCCAATGTCCCATTAGGTCATCAATGCCTTGAAGATAGAAATCCCCAGGTTTTGACTTGAAGAAGGCATCGAGCCACCATTTCAGCTTGCCTTCATTGTTGAACAATACGCCTCATAGACCGTTTGAGAGCTACTTGAAAAGGTGGTAATCTGAGGGCGCTAGATCAGGAGAATACAGTGGTTGGGTCGTTTCAGCTGAATGCTGAAGTTGGGTCATTTCAGCTGAATTGCCTCATTGAGCTAGTGCATTTGCTGAACATAAAGCTGTGCAATGACCGTGGTGTTCTTTTCAAGCAATTCGTAGTGGATTACATCTTCCCAATCCAACCAAATGCAGATCATGGTCTTGCGTGAATGCAGCTTGGCCTTGGCTCGAGATGTTGCTTGCTTGTGAAGACTCAGCCATTCTTTCCTCTGCTTCATATTGACATAGAGACACCATTTTTCATTGCCGGTGATGACGCAGTAAAAAAATCTCTGTGTCCACGAGTAGCCTGGTGAAGAGCGAGCAAACTGGCGGCGATAGTTGAGCACTGGAGTTTGTCTCTCACGTTCAGAGAATGTGGCACCCATGCACAGAGTTTTTGGACCTTATCCATCGAGTGAAGGTATCACAACAGAATCCCATCTGTTGGGCCAATTCCCTAGTGGACTGACGTGGATCCTTGTAGATGAGCTCATTTAATCCATTCTCACTGAACTGGTCTGTCGCAATGCGGAGAGTCTGCGAGGTCAAATTTCCCCTTCATGAAGCATGAATACCATTTCTGTGCAGTTCTGTCAGTAATAGCACCTTCTCCGTACACAAGTACAAATGTCTCAAGCAGCTTTGGAACCTTGATTGAAAGTGGAGAGAAGCAGGTGTCGAAAATGATCATTTCTGTCTACTTGGCACTCCATCTTCATATGGATAAAAAGAGTTAAACCAAATATATATCGAAACCGATGAACAAAAGTTGTACAGGAAGAATAGAGCTACAAAAAAACATATGATAAAAATATTGTTCATGTTTCTTCAAATAGCATTGGAAAAAAAAAAAACTTATCTGACAACCCAATAGTATAGAACTAGAGTTCCTCAAAAAAGGTGCTGCATTCATTTCTTGCAATGTAGAATATTCTGACTACTGTATTCTGTCATGAGAAGTGATAAATTAGCACTATCATATTGAACAATGGAAATATTTTGGATGTGATTGAAGTTTTAAATTCTATTCACTGCACATCGGTGGAATGTGAACAGAGGCTCAGAAATATGGGGGAAATCAAAATAAACTGGATAAACAAACAAAACACTGAAATTGTTTTAAACTTTCCATTTTTTTTTTCAATGAGGCTTTCCACTCTTTCTATTTTTTCGATGGGAGGATTACAAGATACACCACATATTGCACAATTTCATCCAGCTCCATCAGTGTTACTATAAATCCAATCAAAAAACAAAAACAACTTGTTTCTATATCTTACACCCATCAAACTACTAACTAAATGCAAATGTAAATTACATGTTGTGTTAAATTAGAGAGGGTACAATGGTGTGCTTAAGTTAAAAGAAAGAAATTAAAGTTTAGTTCTGCATGATGTGAGCTCCAAGTCTCTTGTGCATTTCAGTCACCCCTGGAGTCTGTCATGATGGTTGTTGGTGTCTGGAATATTTTGGTTTGGTCTTCAATGTGCTGTTTTCACATGTGCTGCCAGCTAACTGTGCAGTTACATTTCACTAACATCCCCCCCCCATAATGCACCCTAATCTCCTAGCTTGCTATTCCTAACAGCTATTTAACACCAAACATCAGACACTGCTTTCTTAAAATCCTCTACATCATTATTTATTTATTACATTGAGTTTTTTCCAGCATTTGGAGAAAGCACTGCAACGGTTTTCGTTGTGCATAAGCTTCTATTACTCGTTCTGCTTTTTGACAGACGCAACGGACTAAAAATGCTAACTTAGGCCTAATCTCCTCCCAACAACTGCCACTTTTCCCTGGTCCGAGCAGTGACTATTATTTAGAGGTTCCAATGCATTAAAACCAAATTAAAAGCACCAGCTGTCTATCCCCATATCCCTCCAGAAGTTTTGGCATTACAGCCACTTACATCGATGATTGTTAGGAGGTGCCATCTTGAAATGCATTTCTGACCAATAGGGAATAATCATCTGGTGCATTTATTTGGTTTTAATATTTTAACATTTCAACTTGGTTTCATTAAAACCTAGATTTTAGAAGTCTTAAACTCATAGCTCATCTTTGAGTGTTCATGTTTTTATCTCCACCACTTGAGAATTTTTGTTGTACGTTATGCTATTTTTGGAGCAAACGTCTGATGGCTTTAAAGCTCATCTAATTCACTGTAGTTATCAAATCTGTCATTTCAAGCTCACGTTGTCGCACACTGGTTTTTTACACCTTTTTCTTAGAAGCCGTCTAACTTGGTAAGCTTTAATTTGGTATGTTGCATTTCAGTTTTTTTATTTTTTATATACATATACAGTGGAACCTCTGTTATACATTTTTCTAGAGAATGACCTTAGAAAACATATATATGTAAAAGTGTATAAAAGAAATTTCAGTGCTGTATATTGTAAAATTTATTGCAAAATCTATTGAAAAATTTCAAATGCCTCCAAAAAGAAAAAAGAGGGACACATAATTTTAGATTACACTAATTTATAACATAAGTCATGCACATGAGTACTCTGCTTGCTGCCTTCCTATTTTGACCTTTGCATTAATTTTTTATTCCAATTTCATAATACAAAGTTGATTAAGAAATTCTGTAAGATTTCATATTTTTGATATATGAAAAGGAAAAAAAACCATTACCTTTGATACACAAATAAATCTGAATAAAATGTTATTTTGTATTCAACATTCCTGTTATAAATCCTTTACTAGCCTGGCTCTTTTTAAAGCAATTTGTCCATTAGGTGTTTTTGCTTTAGTACCAAGTAAAATATTCACTAATCTTAACTTGTTTCAAATTTCTTGAATTCAGAGAAAAAAAAAAAAAAAGAAAACTGAACATTATTTAGCAAATTTTTACTTGCATCATCTATTTCATGGATGCAAAAATAAAATGCTGTTTTGATTCTTTTAAAGTTGTAACATACCGGATTGCATATAGGAGAATCTAAGAACCATGTACACAAGGGTTGTACCGAAAGTAATGCAAAAGTGGGCATAACTTCTTTATTAACTGACAGAGGTAGTTCAAATTGCACATGTTGGTAGAGTAAACTCTTCCTCTGTAGTAACCCTTCTTCTTCATTGCAGGTAAGTAATGTATTCCAAGCAGAAGTAAAGTGCTATCATTGAGTTCTTGACAAAGAAAGGGTGCAGGCTGTCCGACATCCACAAGAAGGCTACAGAATGTTTATGGAGATGACACCATTGACAGAGCAATGTGCACAGATGGATGAAGTTTAAAGAAGGGGAAACCAGCATTGAAGACAAACCACGCAGTGGAAAATCATCATTTGCGACCACTGACATGAATCGTCAGCAAGTGGATGAATTGATTTGCGCAGAGAGACAAGTTACAATCTGTGAGCTTGTTGCACAACTGCACTGTAGTCACAATACCATACAGAAGATGGTGGAACACTTAGGGTGTTGGAAAGTGTGAGCAAAATTGGCACTGCAGCAGCTGACACCTGATTTGAAGGAGAGAAGGGTGGAAGTCTACTGTGATTTGCTGGAAGCGTTTGAAGTCAATGAAGACACGTTTTACTTTTCTGATCTCGTGACGGGAATGAAACTATCTTTATGATCTGGAAATGAAGAATCAATCTACGGAATGACATCACACTTCCTCAAGGCCTAAGAAGTTCAAGAACTAGCAATCAGCACAGAAAGTCAGAGTGACTGTTTTTTGGGATGACAGGGATGCCATTTTTCTCGATTTTCTGGAATGTGGCCGTACTGTGACCACAAGCGGTACATTGAAACACTCAAGAAGCTTAGAGAAGCCATAAGGAGGAAAAAAGCGAACAAGAATCTGAAAAGGATCCACATTCACCATGGCAACGCGAGATCACACACATCTCTGGAAACAAATCAGGCGATCAGCAAATTAGGCTGGTCGGTGATCCCCCATCCACCATACAGCCCAGATCTGACGCTCTCTGACTTCCACCTGCTTGGTTCAATGAAGGACAGTCTCCAGGAACAACAATTTGATGACAACGATGAGGTGAAAGTGGCTGTGAAGAAGTGGGCACAACAGTCCACACCTGAATGTTTTCAAAGTAAAGAGGATTCGAGAGTTGGGTTCAACGATAGCACAAATGCATTGCTTGTGATGGAGACTATGTTAAGTAGTACCTTTGTATAGAGAAAAAGTTACTCTACCAACATGTGCAATTTGAACGACATCTGTCGGTTAATAAAAAAGTTGTGTCCACTTTTTCATTACTTTCGGTACAACCCTCATACTTTTGGTAATCTGAAATTTAAATTTAATATATAATCACAAGAAGTATTAACAGAATTTAAAAAAGCAA
This sequence comes from Macrothele yani, assembly GCA_039090855.1. NCBI lineage: Eukaryota > Metazoa > Arthropoda > Arachnida > Araneae > Macrothelidae > Macrothele > Macrothele yani. The sequence goes on along the minus strand of CM077027.1, from coordinate 24,680,130 downwards.
TAGAAACTATAATAAACTATGGGACAAGCACAGAATCTAAATATAAAAGTGAAAAATGTATAATCAGAGTTCCACTGCATTTTGACAATGATGAATGCAGACAGGATTGTCGTCTAGATCCTAGCCTTTGTTCACACACATTAATAAGAAAGAAAAACAGAATTGGTTGAACAATGTCTTGTTTTGTACATTAATATTATTGCTGTCACATAGTTAATTTAAATCAGTAACAGTACCAATCAAGGTTAACTGCTGATTTTGATCTATGTTAAATGGTCCTTTGCTTTTAGCTTCAAAATAGCAATTTGGGTTTTAATTTCAAAGTTTACGCAACTTTCTGAGGAATACATCAGCAGAGAAGAACATTCGTTCAGCAAATTCATCTGTTGTTCAATTCATTTTTCACTTGAGAGATATACCTTATGGCAGACCACATATCGTTGCATGAGTTAGATATCACTGTTGTGAAAAATGGGGCACTCATTTTCTATGTGTACAGTGCAAATAAATGCACAAGTTTGCATATTTTTGTTAATAAACAATTATACTAATTTGAAACTATTTGTTTCAGTTTTAAACAACAGAATGGATATTTTGTGATTTTGAATACTTCCTTCCATATTACATTTTTTGTTGAAATATCAGCCATGATGAAGGGACCATGATTTCTTCATCATGTGAAATTCATAACATATATTTAATTTTGGAAGCAAGATTTGCATTTCAAGATGCTATTCTACTATAATGGCAAAGTTTTGTGGCAATACTCTCCTTGTATAACAGACTTTCACCACATTTTGATTTTTTTTTTTTTTTTTTTTGATTGGAGGTTTAACGACCACCGTGAGCAACTCAATGGGCTATAAGCAGTCGCCCGTCCCTAATTTAGGGTCACTGGTTCCAGGGAAGGGAGAGAGCCAGTGCCGTAAGACAAACAACATCCATGCCTGACCGGGATTCGAACCCGGACCCCTTACGGACGAACGATCAGAGGCCAGCGCCTTAGACCACTGCGCCACCGGGGCGGCACATTTTTGATTCAAAGACATTTGCACAAACAGTAAAAAGTATTCCAAATATCTCAAATTTATGTGTTTTATAAGGAATAAAGGAGATTTTAAAGTAAAATTTTTGGGTAGTACCCCTACACTTTCCTCAGGACTACAGCTATAGTAGGCAGTGTTAGAATTAGAAATAAATCTTCTACTGGCCCAGTGGACCAATAGAATCTGCAAACCACTGGTCTGTAAAACAACAAACAAACAAAAAAAACATTAAAGACATTTACAAAATAATGTATGATTTCAATTGAATTATCTCCAATATTTGTCTTTAAACCTATCATTAGTTTGCAGCCTAAAAAGAAAGCCACACAGCAAGGTAAAAGAATTAGAAGAAAAGAAACAAAAAAACAACCCCTTATTAGCCATCCGGGTCAGTAAAATCAATAGCTCAGTGGTCCGATGGAAGTTTTACTGGCCAATGGGCAGCAGACCACTGGGTAATTCAAACGCTGGTAGGTGTTGCCATTCATGAGGTAAATTTCAATCTTTCAAGTCATTTAATGTTGTACCTCTTCTTCTCTCTATTTCCAGTCCTTCTGACAATCTTCTTTAGAAAAAGTGCTGTTGGTATGTCAGAATTTCTACAGTGTCCCAAAGCACTTTATGTCCTGTATTTTTAACATGTCTGTCCAAACCTGTTTTGTCATATTTTTAATTGCAGCTTTATGAGCTTAATGTATGCTGCAATGGATGTGACAGAACTTATACAGTGCTTTGGGACATTGTAGAACTTGTGACACATCAACAGCACTTCTTCAAAAGAAATTTGTTAGAAGGACTGGAAATAGAGAGAAAAAGGGACGCACTTCAGTTTGCGGCCCTCGTTGTCTGCTAGAAGAAAGTAACGTGGAATCATCGGAAATTTCAGGAATCCCGATAGGTGGCGCTTTCACTCCTTCCTCCCAACGCTGCTGCCCAGGAGCTGTGCTGCCTCCGTTACGTCATCGAGGATCACTCTTTGAGTCTTACTTGGTTAGCCCTGTTTCTGTTGTTGTTGCTGTCTAGTTTATAAGTATGCAATGCGAGTGTGTGGATGTTGACATGTGGAATTGGAAGCGTGTTTTGGAGGAAGTCTCAAAGGACGAGGATACATGCATTGATTGGAATGAGCGCAAGGGATTGCTTTCAACTGTACTAAGATATTCAGCCGTTCATCCAATGACTCGGAGTGGATATGTATTATCGTTTAGGGAAATTCAGAGGTGTCAGAAGATTCACGTTTCAGGGAAATCTGAGCAGTGCTCCCATGCATTTGGGACGTGGTTCGAGAATGCTCATATTCCTATTGATATGGTGACGATTCTTATATATTGTTTCGCCAAAGGATTGTCCTATGATGATGCAATTGGGGAATCTTCACGGGGATTCCTCGATTGCATCATCATAGACAATCCTTTATCATCATAGACAATCCCTTGATTGTATCATCATAGACAATCCCTTGATTGCATCATCATAGACAATCCCTTGATTGCATCATCATAGACAATCCCTTGTTTGCATCATCATAGACAATCCTTTATCATCATAGACAATTCCAGTCAGCACCTGATAATAGGAGCTCCTATTATCAGGATTGCAGAGAACAAGTCTCATAGTTAATGGTAGCCTGCCAAGGAGACAAAGGAAAGCTTGGTGGCACAGGAATAATCGTTGAAGTGGACGAGGCCAAGGTTGGAAAGCGAAAGTACAACTGTGGTCGTCTCGTTGAGGGCACCTGGACCTTGCTATCTCTGAATGAGATACCAAGGGATTCAGGGTGGAGATCTGCCCTGAGAATGACTGGTCTATGCACAAATTGCTGCTTCTCCCCCAGGAACATGTGCAACCTGGAAGTACTATCATGACGGATCAGTGGGCTGCATACTGTAACCTGCCAAGCTGTGGATTCCAACACCTGACAGTAACCAACTCCCTCAATTTTGTGGATCCTTGTACAGGTGCTCACACTCAAGGTGTACTGGTGTAGAGAGTAACTGGTGGCCCTGAAATGCACACTTTTAGATGGGCCTCACAAAAATCATTTGGCAGACCACATTCTGGAATATTTATTGCGACGCAATTGTAGTCTTTCCTCAGAACACTGCTTTAAGGTGATGACTCGCATCATCAAACAGTTCTTTCCTGGTAACTAATAAATCTAATTTAATTATTGTACCAGAAAGACAGGTTTTCATTCTGGTGGAAACGCATATTTTCCGTCCCAATAAATGTTTCAGAATAGGTACACAATGAACATTCAATAAAAGCCCTTATAAGGGCCAGCCAAAATACTGCAGAAACACATTCGTTACAGAAATAACTCACGCCGCATATTTCATGTCGCCCGATAGATGGCAGCACGTTACTAGTACTGCGTCTCTTGTAGCAGACGACGAGGACAGCAAACTAAAGTATAGCCAGAAGAAGTACAACATTAAATGATTTGAAAAGTTGGAATTTACCTCATGAAGAGCAACACTTATTATAGCTGTAGTCCTGAGGAAGGGTAGGGGTACTACCCAAAAATGTTACTTAAAAATATCCCTTATTCCTTAGTAAAAACCATAAATTGGAAATATTTGTAATACATTAAGTCTCAGGATAGCCATGTCATCAATAATTACCAAGCAAAAAGTAATTCAAACACATTATTTTTCCAATGTGAAGAGTGCCCTTATATTTAGAAAAACTTAAAAATGAAGAAATTAAGAGTTGCCTTGCCTCATTGTAATAAGCAGAAGAATACATTTAGTTCTTCTTTGTTAGTTATGTTTGACTAGTTGGCATAAATTAACTGTGGAAATCGCCATAAACATAACCTACTGCACTGCACATTCAATAAATACCACATTGTACACAGAAATATGCTTTTGAGCATTTTTTGATTTGATCGACATGGGGAGAAAATATACAAAGGTGATTCCCTGAAGACATATACTGACCATGGATAAACAAGATTAAGTAAGAACATCAAAAATAAACTACTTCTAAATTTTTGAAATACAACAAACAAACATTTTTAGCTGAAAACTAGAAAAATCCATCCTTCCACAACAATGGTACAGATTGAAGTAAAAATATTTACATGTATATTTACAAAACATGTGTGAAGACTTGGGTGATAAAATACACCTACTTATGTAATTTGTTAATTTTAACATTGTCTCTGGATTACTAAATCACGCAAAATTTAAAATCACTGAAGCATGAGCTGAGTTATATTTTTTTGTAAAATTGAATCTCTTACAGCGTTGAAGACCACCTTGATGTTCTCCGTGTCAATAGCTGTTGTGAAATGGTGAAAAAGCTGTTTTCTGTGGTCCATTCTTGAAGATTCAAACAAAACAAGGATAAAGTTTTGCACGTCTTCTAAATTATGTGGGTCTCCCTTAAATTCTGGAAAAAAATATGAAATATCTGTCAATTTGCTTTCTACCTTGGCCTTTAGAAGATCTGTTTTGTTTAAAAACAATATGAAAGACACTTCAACAAATGTACTATTATTCACAATAGTTTCAAATATATTTCTTGATTCACTCAGACGATTAGTAGCTCGGTCCTCTAAGATAACTTGGTCAAATTCACTGGAAGACACTAAAAATAAGATTGAAGTCACACTGTCAAAACAATGGATCCACTTCCGCCGCTGTGAGCGCTGCCCACCAACGTCTACAAAACAGAATGGAACGCCATTTATTGGAATTGTGAACTCAGTGATGCCTTTAGTTGCTTTACGAGCATGAAGAATATCCTGCATAGATGGAATATAATTCTAAACAAATGGAAAAAAAGAAGAGTTATTCAAATACGGCAGTTTTTCAAAATGCACATTTTTTGTTATACAGGTCAAAATTCATTATACCAAACTACAATGGACAGTAGTTTTTTTTTTCTTTGTACATTGAAACAAAATTTAAATGTACATTTATTGAATACTATATCACCTGCATGAAAATTACACTGTCAGAAAAAATTGCAACAGCAGGAAGTAGTGTTGCAAATGGTGTGAATCTCAATAGATACACAAGATATGAAATTATAACATTTTCAGATAAATAGAAATGCTGGAAAAGAAGGCTTACGGGGACATGCTAGTATAAAGTAAAACCTTCTGGTAAACAATACCCTCTGCAGAACAGTTGTGCAGACATCTTGTAGAGTACTGAGGCACTGACCAGCATGCTTTATTGAGATGGTGTTGCAGGACATTTATTGGCAGAAGTGGTTGATGCACCATACATGCTATATGTGACAAATCTGGAGATCAGGCAGGCCGAGGCACCATGCTGATATAAACATTATCTCCATGCAATCGCAATATGAGTGTAGGCATTGTCTTGCTGAAACAGTGCATTTTTTTTAACTCTGCCGCAAACGGTATCACAAAGAATTCAAGGATTTCTTTGGCATACCAATGAGCTGTCAATGTTCCTGTAATAAACACTAAACTGAAGCACAAACATCAGGGATAGCACCCCAAATCAGTATGCTCGTTGTTCAAGCAGTAGGTCATTCAATAACATTTGCTGGATTATTGAGTTGACCATATGGTGCCAAACTTGTATCTGTCAACTACCTGAGTGCAGACAGAAGCAAGACTCATCACTGTACAATACACAACACCATTCTTCAACCCAGGTTGCTTGGGAGTGACACCAATCCAAGCTGAGGATGGTTGGTAGGGGTCAAAGGTAGGCAACGCAATGGATGTCATGCTTGCAAGTCTGCTTCCTATAGGTTTGAAATGGCTTGCTGTGTGATTGGGTAACAGATGCCTAGCATCACCACTCTTTTCATGAATGAGAGGAAGGCTATTGGTTTTGTAACAGCCTGCCATCAGATCAAACAGTCTTTTTGTCCTGTAGTCGCTCCAGGCTGATTGCTTCCAGATCGATGGCATGCCTTCTCTTATCACGGTGAACAGCAATGACAGACTGTGGTATTGTGGTGGTCAACATGTGATGCAAAATGATGAATAAACTTTTTCATACAGGCCAACAATGTAACCTCTTTCAAGTCCATTAGCTGATCAGACAGTGATGACAGGCTCTTGGCATTCTCCTTGTGACAATTTTTCTCCAGGAGTCACTTTTCAAGAATTTGTGGCAATATAACTTGGAAAAGAGAAGTTGATCTCTTAACATGAATTAAATCACTTACTCAAGGCTTTACCCAGATATATTCATTTGGTTCTAGTTGAAGAAATTTTGTTTAATCTTCCTTCCCTCTTAAATGTTGTTACCAGGTTCAAGATTTAAATTCTTTTCCAAAAGTCGATCTCTTACTCATGGATCACCACATTAGTGCTTTTATAACAACTTCAGCTTTTACTGGATGGGTTCAATAGTGGAATCACTTGCTTATGGGCACATTAAAATGTTGCCTGCCAGTCTGCATGAAAATCACATCATTACTTTCCTGTGTTGCAAATTTTTTGAGAAAGAGTATTACACCTAAGTAACACAGCCAAATGTAATTGTGTGTGTGTGTGTGTGTGTGTGTGTGTATATTATTAAATTTTCTTCTGATATGTTCTTTGTTAGGCCTGATGATGCGGCCAATGTGGTCTGCAAAAGATCTTGCCTTTTGACGTTTTCAGCCTTTTAGAGTGTAAATAAAATCATTTTGATTTACTTCTAAAGTAGGGATTAAATGTTTTTGAATTGTGCTTCAACAGTACAACTGGTTATGTGTTTATCGTATTAGCACGAAAACTTTATTATAATCTGGCATTAGATAGAACAAGATGGAGAAAGTTTACTGCAAACAAGATTATTATTTTAAAGCAGTTATAACTTCTTTAAACACCTACTTAAACACTGGACTGGCACACTGGCATGTAATAATGATGAACTAGTTATGATTCTACACAATTAACTCTTAGTTTTCCCAATGTGTGCACTTTAATGACCCCTACAGATTTTTCCCCTTCAGTTATTTAACTACCTGGATATGGCAGTTGCATTTTTGCTCAGGTGCACTGTACGTTAAATCACTTACTCAGAGCTTTACCCAGATATACCATATTTATTTAATTCTACTTCCACTTGAAAAATCTTTAATCTTCCTTTCCTCTGAGTTCCTTCTGTTTTTTAGAGATGTTTCTGGCCTCTGAATTTTAGCCAAGGCCTGTTCTCATATAGAAGGATTATCAAAAGTTTTGTTTACTTCTGAAGAATTTAAATTTTATTGCCAGGTTTCTCATACTGTTGCCAGTTACTAAACTGAAATGTTCATTGTGTATTTTGTAATTCTGTTGTTTAAAACACCACTTATTAGTTTTGAAGGCCCAATGATGGCTGTTTTTTTTGGATGCAATAAATTTCTTTAGTCTTACTTTTATGAGATTAATAGTCTAATATTTTAATTTCTTCCCATAAAGGTTAACATTTGCATAACTGCATATGATTTGCAAATAGACTATTTTGATCTTTGTTATTAATAGCCATTTGATGTTCCTTAATTCTGATTTCCAATTTTCGAGACGTCTGTCCAAAATAATTACTGTTATAACAGTAACAGTAATTTGAATATAATAACTTTCTTTACAGAGGGAGAGTCTAAAGTTTTGCAATATTTGCATAAATGCGTGTGCTGTGGCGGGGTATGTCACATGTTTAAACTACTTCAAGTCGTGCATTGCAGTCAGTCGAAAGGGATATAAAGTTGTAGTCGTTGCTGTGAACAGCATTGCCATGTCATCGTTCTGTCACTGGTTGGGACACCTAAAAGATGAATAGCCACAACCGGCTAATTAGGGAACATTTGCTTTACGAGTCTGAACTCTGCCATAATACTGCTCAAGCAACACGAAACATTTGTCATGCGAAAGGGGAAGGTTCCGTGGAGCAAAGCACCATAACCAGATGGTTCAAGAAATTTCGCTCGGGTGACAGAAATCTCGATGAACAGCCAAGGTTGGGTAGGCTGCGAACCGGGATTTGGAGGGAGTGCGCCAGGCCATCAAGGCAAATCTGATAACCAGCACTAGGAGATTATCAGGCAGGCTGGGCATATCACAGACCATCATGGTTCGTCACTTTCAGGACCTCGGCAAGGTCTACAGGAGCTGCCGTATTGTTCCTCACAAATTGACGCCAGTTGAAGCAAACCACCAAGTGGAAGTGTGCACGAAACTCCTAGAAAACCCGCACGATGTACATTTCATCAAGAGAATTGTAACGTGCAATGAAAAGTGGGTCTATTTCCGTAATCCAAACACACAATGACAGTGGTTGAGCCTGGGCCAGCTTCCAGAACCTGTTGCCAAAAGTGGGCACTTCGAGCACAAGGTAATGCTCTGCGTCCGGTGGGATGTCGAGGGAATAATCCATTATGAATTTGTTCCAGACAGTCGGACCATCAACGTCAACCTCTACTCTGAACACCTGGAGTGGATGTGTGCCGTTTTGGAGAAGTACCCAGCACTGGTGAACAGAAAGAGCGCACTCCTACAGCAGGACAATGCTCGGCCTCATACCATACAAACGACACGGGCAAAAACTCCAGAAGCTTGAGGGCATCGAACTGATGCGACACCCAGCATATAATCCGGATCTTGCCCCTTCGGATTATTACCTGTTCTGGTCCATGGCCCACTTCCCCTGTGGGCAGCACTTCAACAGCCAGGAGGAAGTGGCAGCTGGGGTGAAGGAGTTCTTTGCCTCAAAGGACAAAACGTATGAAGACACAAATTGACCCAAATTTTGCAAAACTTTCGATTCACCTCTCTAATTAGTCTCTTATTTTTATGAGATTAATAGTTTTTGAGATGTTTGTCCAATATAGTTACTGTTATAATAGTAACAGTAATTATATTGGACAAATGACTCGAAAATTGGAAATCAGAATTAAGGAACATCAAATGGCTATTAATAACAAAGATCAAAATAGTGTATTAGCAAATCATATGCAGTTATGCAAATGTTAACCTTTATGGGAAGAAATTAAAATATTAGACTAGGGCTATTGAGACAAGGGCTGGACCTTCCCTTTGAAGTGTCCTCTGCACCGCTGATACCCAACGGGGAAGGTTTCGCAGTGCGAGTGACGTCACCAAGTTGCCAAATGGGAGCTCTGCTTTGAGCAGTGGAGAAAGACAGTTGCTTATGTTTTTTAGTTGTTGCCTGCTAAATATCGCTGACTTTTTCGGAAATGCAAAAAATATGTTTTCTTTTTACCGGACAATGATTATATTTCTTATATGGCTTGCTGTGCTGTTGCTGCTTATAACGATAGGTATAGGAATAAAAACGTGCGAAAACGATGTTTTCTTTTTGCCGGACAATTATATTTCTTATATGGCTTGCTGTGCCGTTGCTGCTTACAATAATAGGTATAGGAACAAAAAGGAAGGAAATGTAATTTTGGAATTGTTTTCCTCAGGACCCACAAGTATTCGGATAATGAATAAACAGATGCAGAAGACAAGACAATATCAATGGAAAGAATGCCAGATTATGCAGTGAGCATTTTCAAAGCAATGATAATGAAGATGACATGAGGAATGGTTTACTTGTTCTGCTAGAAAGAAAGATACTGAAGTCATCTGTTGTACCAAATATTAATTTGTCAACATTGAATTCAAAAGAAATAAAACCAATAGATGAGAAGCAGCACAAGAGAAAAATTTTTGTAAGTGCTTTGGATCAAATTAAAACCTTGAATCCAAAAAAATCCCATATCAAGCGATGGAGTAGATTCGATTCAGGGCGATCCTGATAGAAATTCTACAAATTCAGAATGTTTTAAATGTTAAGAGATCAAGGAAAGTCTTATATGACTGCAGAAAAAAATATCTGATCTTGAAAGTTCACTAGAAGCTTTAAAAAGAATGAGAAACACAAGATTACTAAAATGTCTCTGCATAAATCAAAAAGATATACATCATATAAAAGATTCTGGTTAAAACAAATTAGCCAACTCAAGAAGCAATTAAAAGACATTAAGAGAAAAAATAGCAAGTTGGAAAGATTAGGTATAGGTATCCACGATATATTTACGGTCGCCGAAATAAGTGCCCTTACACAAAAGAATCAGCGGACAAAACGGATACCTGAAGATGTATCGAAATTCATCGTAATCAGAGCTTTCTCTACAAAATCCCGTGATTTCTGGAGAGAAAAAATCGGCATCCCATTACCGTGTGCAAAGCACTTTGAAAAGATGGTGCGCACAATTTACCTGTAATCCAGGCATTCAACAGAATGTCCTTTTGTTGATGAAAAAAGGCTGTGAAAATTTAAGTCGCTCTGAAAAGCTTTGTGTTTTAATCTTGAATGAAATTCACATTGACTCTAGGCTATGCTAGGAAACCAGAATGGTCAAAATTCTGGGCCCTTTCAAGAAAGCTCAGTTTGTCTTAATCAAAGGACTATTATTTCAATGGAAACAGCTAATAGTTTTTGACTTTGACTGCTAAATGAAGAAATTAGTGCTCTTTTTCAATAATTCAAGGTTTGGAATCTAGTGGGGTTGAATTAAAAGCTGCTGCTTCTGACTACTTGGGATGAATTAAAAGCTGCTGCTTCTGACTGACTCCGTTGTGGAGAGAAAAAATTTCTATGGACAGGTCATTCTTTGATAATTCTTTTGCTCAGGGGTCAAAAAACATGAGTATTTGCTGACAATATTTAGCTTTTAGATCTTTAAATACCAAATATTCTGTTAAAGATAATAACAAGGTTGCTTACCTTTTTCACATTTCACTGCACGTTTTATTAAAGATCACATGCACTTAACACGTGCAGTGAAATGTGAAAAAAGGTAAGCAACCTTGTTATTATTATAATTGTATGCATGTAAATTAAAAAACAACTGTGGCTTCTGCTATAGGTGTTTTAACCTGAATTCTGTTAAAGATTTCAAAACAAATATTTCTCCTGTTTTAATGTGCTTCAGTGATATTTGTTGGGTTCACTGGGGTATAAACATAGATTTTTTTCTTAATTCCATTCCACTCTTGCTTCACATGCTTAGATATTGCAGGGGATTCCTCTCTCGCGAAGAGCGATGGCACCTCGGCTGGCACCCCAGCTACGTCACAGTCTCCCTCGTCGGGAAGCAAGGTGCGCTTCACTAAAAACCAGCCCTTGTATCAATAGCCCTGTATTAGACTATGAATCTCAAAAAGAGACAAATTAAAGAAAGTTATTACATCAAAAAAAAAAAAAAAACACAGCCATCAAAGAGCCTTCAAAACTAATAAGTGGTGTTTTAAACAACTTAATGACAACAAAATTACAAAATACAAAATGAAATCTTTTCAGTTTAGTAACTGGCAACAGTATGAGGAACCTGGTAACAAAATTTTAATTATTCAGGAGTAAACAAAACTTCTGATAATCCTTCTATACACTGGCCACTGTAGGAATTATTCATTATCAAATCTGAACTGGCTTGCTGCCAAGTTTCAGCAGCGTGCAGAAAGCAATGTGCTGGTGAATTCCAGTTCTGAGCAAAAGAATGGCAATTGAATTTTGTTTTGAAGCCAAAAAGGCATAGCTGCAGTTGTGTGTGCAGCTTTACAGAGCTGAAGCATTATCACAATCCAACACTTTTTGCTGTTATGGGTAATTCTGAGAAGGGCGGAAAGATGTTAAGGACAGCATGTAGAGCAGTTAGCCCTCCCAGTCTCATAGTCTCCAATGTCAATGAAGTTCAGCAGCTATTAACACAAAATCACCACAGTCTCTGAACGATAGCAAATTAGCTTCTCACTGCATGCACTGATGGCAGAACAGGAGGAGGAGCAAGAAGTTGCTACATGTCAAGATTTGATGGAGTAGTAGACGGAGATCCAGACTTCAAAAAGAAAAAAAAATCATAGTAATGATGAATCCTGATGATTTGCATTCTTACCCGAAAAAAAAAAAAATGACAGCTGAATGAGTTGGAAAAAATCTGCCAAAGGTGAAGAATCTGCAGCTCCAAAAGTCTTGAGCCAAAATGATATTGATCTTTTTTGATTAGCAAGGAATTGTGCACAAAGAATTTCTGTCAGAATGACAAAGAGTTAATGCATCAATGGACAAACTGTTGAAAGGAATGCAATATGTTAAGCGGGGCATGGCAGTAAAAACAAAAATTAGCAGTCTACACTCACCACATGGCGAACAGATACAACAAAGCAGCCAGTAGTAAAAGTTGCTTTATTTGTCAGGCTTGAAAAATTGATTTTCCACACAGACTGGTGGCCAAATTATTTTTTTATTACTAACTTAAGAATTTTACTTGCATTTTTTTAAACTCTCCTATTAATTACCAAACACATTTTCTATCGTCCATCTCACACATGGGGAAATCCCAAAAAGTCCTCTCTAAAGTGGGTGTGATCTATTTATAGATTCACTCTTCAAGAAGGGGAAGGCTATCCCCCCACTGAAGTTAGGGCTCAAAGACTGATACCTGAGGCTTGATGGGACATATGTAGCATGCCTGGCCGGTCACTTTGTAAGCCAATGCTTAGATTGGAATACAAGTTAATTGTTTAGGTTGCAAAAAGGCATCTTCCTTTCTCTTTCCTTTTTTTTTTTTTTTTTTTTGCAAAGAACAATTCAGGTTCAAAATCAGAACAAACTTTTTGTTGCTGTCTTTCGTTCTCCATACAGTTGTTTCATCTGCACAGAGTGACACAGTATACATATAACTAAGCTGTTCTCTGAGATTCAGAAGTTAGTCCCACAAAGAATTTCAAACTACCAGATCATTTTTACTTACTGTTGCGGTATCAAAATTCTCCATTTACAGCAATCTTGACATACAACTCTAGCTTCTCTGGCATCCATCACACAATGTACACAAGATCTTCTATACTTCATACTCAATCTTTTTCTCGTGCAGACACTCCTGAATCTGATCCTCCCATGACTTCCTTGGCCTTCCTCTGCCTTTCTTTCCTGCCACTTGGGCTAAATAGATTTTTAGTAAGCATCTCATCACTCATTCTTTCAACATGGCCAAACCACAGAAGCATGTTAGTCTCCACCTTGTTAACAACATTTTGCTTCATATTACACAACTGCAACTCATCTTCATTCCTCACAAAATCAGAACATGTCTTGCCACAAACCCCCGTAACTAACACATCTCTCCAGCACACAAACCATTCCTATGTTTCTTCTGTAGTACTCAGGTTTCACTGCCATACATCAGAGTAGGGACAACTACACTTTCATACACAGCGATGTGGGACTCTCTTGAGAACCCATCATTCCTGTGGAAACCTCCCAAAGCAGCCACGACTTTCAATGAAAAATTCACTTGCCTACTAATTTCACCATCCAATTTGTTCTCTCTGTCAAACATGCTTCCTAAACACACAAACTCATTCACCAGGTCAATCACTGTGCCATTTAGACATATATTACATTCAGTACAACCAGTTCCTCTCTCAAAAACCATAACTTTGGCTTTTCCCTTATTTATACTCAGTTTGAATTTCATGCAAACTTCGTACATCCGAGACAATGTTCTCTGCAACTCCCTTTTGCTCTCTGCCAACAAGACAGTGTCATCAGCATACATCAATCTTCACACACGGATATCACCAATACATAAACCAGCATTATCTATTTTGGCATTACACATGCATGCATCCATAAATATATTAAACAGCCATGGTAACATTACACAACTTTGTCTGACACCTGCACCAATAGAAATCATTTTGATAAAACACCATTCACTTGTATACAAGCTCTACTGCCAGCATACATGGCTATTACACTGTTAAGTAGATTCCCAGTAACACCATATTCATTTAATACCTCCCACAAAAGTCTCCTATTTACTCAGTCGTAAGCTTTCTATAAATCTATGAAGGCAGCAAAAACTTTCTTACCAACAGCCAAGTACTTTTTAATCATTATGCGTAATGCAAAAATTTGGTTAGTGCAGCCTTTACCAGGCATAAACCACTCTGAACATCCCACACTTTCTTTAATGTAAGACCCCGAGAAGGTGTGGGATGTTCAGAGTGGTTTATGCCTGGTAAAGGCTGCACTAACCAAATTTTTTGCATTACGCATAATGATTAAAAAGTACTTGGCTGTTGGTAAGAAAGTTTTTGCTGCCTTCATAGATTTATAGAAAGCTTACGACTGAGTAAATAGGGCACTTTTGTGGAAGGTATTGAATGAATGTGGTGTTACCCGGAATCTACTTAACAGTGCATTTTAGAATATTAATTTTGCTTTAAACAAAACAAAATTTTTGCTCGCCCTGAAATACGAAAAACAAAGTTACTAAGGAATGGGAAAACATGTTTTAAGTGCAATTCAATATCAAAAATCGGTACTGCATTGTTTACTCAGCTGTGAAAATAATTTTACAGATCTTGAAATTGGCTCAGATTCCATCACTGACAGATTGAGTACCGATTCTGAAAATAAATTTCATTTTAAAAATGGGAAAGGCAGCCAAAATGGTTGCTGCATAGAGTGGTTTTGAAGAAGAGACAAGGAAACATGCACTTCATTAGAAAAAATCTTAAAAAATATGAAGTTGCTCTTTTTTTTAAATATTACCAAAAACATTAAAAATGAGGAACATGATTGGAAAAACAACAATAAGAATATAATCTAGAAGAAAAGTGGGTGGCGGACTGCAACTTGATCAGAAAAATTCCAAAAATCATGGAACATTCTCATCCCTGATAAACATGCTAAGGATTTTCAAATTATACAGGGTGTTCCACTAGGTAGTACCCTCAAAGAACCAACTATTGTTTTCTTCTCACTCTACATAGAAACATGATATTTGGTTTACAAGTGTCCTTGATCCTTCAGAAAAGCGTGGGAGTGATTTTCCTGATAAAGCGATGGCTCATTGTGACGTCAGCTCACCAGATGGCTGGGCACACTAATTCTATCCATAAGCAATCTGAGTTTTACTGTGTCGTTGAATGTCATTCAGGATGACTGTGCATACCGTTGCAGAGCAGGTATTTATTGTGAGAAGTTATTGGATAACAAAGTCTATAAAGGAAGCACAGTGAGAAATCCTGGAGAAGTTTGGGGAAGAAAAGCACCAGACAAACATTACATAACCAGGTTAGCGAATAAATTAAAAACCACGGGCAGAGTTTTGAACCAATACAGTGGTGGATGTCCTTTAGCGGAACAAAAAATTGAAGAGGTGAAGCACAGGCTACTGGAATCACAGAAAAAGTCACAATGACATTTGTCCCAAGAAACTGCGTATTCTGTTTCTACCTGCCAAAGAACTGTGAAGAAAACATTGCTTCATCTGTGCCATGTGACAGCTGTGCAAGAGTTGCAAGGACCCAATCTTGAAAAGCACGTCTTATTGTTACTGGTTTCAGACATTTTTACTCGCAATTCCGAACATTTTAGATTTCACATGGTTACCTGACAAAGCATAGTTTCATTTGGATGGGCATGTCATAGTTTCATTTGGACGGGAACTACACGAAACCCCATTACACCCTACCAAAGTCTGTTTGGTGTGCTGTGTCCCAAACTAGAATAACTGGACCCATTTTCTTCAGGAACAGAGTAAACTTGGCATCATACGTGAACATTTTCAGAGAACCAACTATTGTTTGACCAATGAACTGACATCAATTTGACAATGGGGTACTTTCAGACCACCCTGTCCAACTGATTTTTTCCTTAGAGATATTTGAAGTGTCATGCTTATAGCAATAAGCCTTGCACATTAGAAGAAAGCAACATCAGTGCAGCAATCCAGACTGTTGATGAGGACATGCTGCGGAGGACCTTCGATAATATAGCATTGTGCTAGAGTGTGTTTGGACGTCAGTGGAGGACATTTCCAGCATGTATTGTGAATAGTGCTACATTCCCATGAACTAAGGTACATTGTAAACTGCATGTCATGTTTCCAATTAGAGTGTGTTGCAAAATATGACTGATCCTTTGGGGGACTACCTAGTGAAACACCCTGTATTTATGCATTTAATTATACACTGGGTAATAGTGTGCTCTTCTAACTACTAAGCCATTATACATAGATATATACACTGAAGTGCCAGAAAAACTGGTACACCAGTCTAATACTTGGTAGGTCCCCCATGGAAGTGCAGGACAAAGGAATAAGATGGGGCATGGGCTCCACTAGCTTCTGGAAATATGCTGTAGGCAATGCACACCATACTTCCTGCAGAGCGCTCCACAATTTGGGTGTACTCCGAGGTCTCCGATTCCTGTGTTCCATAGAGTGTTGCATGGAATCCCAAATGTGTTCTATCATGTTCAGATCTGGGAACTTGGATGGGAATGGCAATACCCCAAACTCAGATGAATGCTCCTCTAACCATAATGTGGTGTCCCGACACTTGTGGGGAGGTGCATTGTCTTGTTGAAACAGGCCCAACCCATCAGCATGAATGCAGGACATGGGTGTACCTCATCAGAAAGGATGTGCACATAGCACTGGCCGGTCACATACGTTTGTAGATGTACCAGGGGTCCCAGTGAAGTCCAGCTAAATACACCCCCATACCATTACGGACTCCCCACCAGCCGGTACAGTTCCCTGTTGACAGGCGGGATCTATGGCTTCATGGGGTTTGTGCCATACACGAATCCTTCCATCTGCCAGATACGGTTGGAAACGCGACTCTTCAGACCAGGCCACTTGTTTCCAGTCATCAAGTGTCCAGTGGTTGTGTTGCTGTGTACAAGCAAAGCGCATAGCTGTGTCGTGCGCCCATCAAGGGGACTTGAGTTGGGCGTCAGCTCCCAAAGTCCATATCGTGCAGGGTACATTGTACAGCCCGGACGCTGATGCTTGTTGAGGCTCCAGCATTGAATTCTGATGATACCTTCGAGAGTGTTGCACGCCTATCGCGTGAAACGATTCTTGACAGCCAATGATGGACCCAATGTCTTTTTACGACCACACTGGTATCGTAGGTTGGAGGTTTTGCCGGAATCCTTGTAGTCACGGTACACCCTTGCAATGGTTGTCCGTGAAAATCCGAACTTCGTTTCTACCTCCGGCATACTATGGCCCATCTCATGAGCGCCAACTATGACACCACGTTGAAAATCGCTTAAATCGTTATTACTTGTCATTCTCATGCCGAAAACAGCTCTGACAGCTGACAAGGATGTCTATCACTTTATATACGCACTGGTGGACGTAACCAAGTATGCGCATAGGTGACGTTGCTATGTATTTTGCATAAGCTTGTCTGTACCAGTTTTTCTGGCATTTCAGTGTAATATATCTATGTCTAAATATATAAAAGTATAGTGCAGTGATATTATGTGTATACAACACAAAATAGCCCAAAGCAAAGTGGTCACTAGATTTTGACCATCCACTGGCCAGTTAGAAAAATCCTTTTCTATCTTTACATAGCAGTCAGGTGACTGGGTCTCCTGCTATATGAAAATGCATCTGCCCACAATGCAACCATCAAACAGTTTCTCACCTGGAAGCATGTCAGTGTTTACAAAGAAAGGTAACTTGATCACGCTAGTTACGTTAACTGAAAACTTTTACAAAAAGTTCGTAAGTTGGAAGCTTTCGACCTTATGCTTATAAGTTACAGATTCTTTTTAGAAGTTTTGGTTACCATCTTGCCATTAAATCTACCCCAAACATCTTGAAACTTCTACAAAGGGATAGGGACAAAGTTGAAAGCCTGAACCTCCCAGGAGTTTACTGCATTCCTATCTCTTCTTCTACTGGGGATAACTTATACATTGGAAGCACATACAGGAGCATTAGCCATAGAATTTTAAAACATAGAAAAGATGTTTCGAAAGCCAATCCCAATACTGCCTTGTCTATTTTGACAATGGAAGACACATCTGCAGTTCCCCACTGGAACGAAGCAAAACGAATTGCTTCTTTTGACAATCGTTTTGCCCTCCGTTACCGTGAAAGCATAGAAATTATTTTCAACTCAATGACTTGCAACTCTGAATCTCCTCTCTACATTCCGTTGATCTGGAGATCAATTCTAAGTTTTGGCAACAAAAATAGGAAAAATTCAAATGTAGAATCTGGCAACAATCTTAGTCCTCCATTGGCGTGATGAAGACCTAAGATAAGGTCGAAAGCTTCCAACTTACGAACTTTTTGTAAAAGTTTTCAGTTAACGTAACTAGCGTGATCAAGTTACCTTTCTTTGTTAATATTGTTACGTGTTTTGCCCATAATCGTCATGTCAGTGTTTTACTATTCACTGTATTTCTCAGATTTGGCACCTGCTGATTAATTTCTGTTCCGCAAAGCAAAATCCCACTTGAAGGGGCTCCATTTTGACAGCATTTGAGAGACCCAAAAGCAGCATTGCGAGGGAGTTAAGACAGGTTTCAACAAGCTCAGTTCCACATAGCCGTGCACAAGATTCTGAGTAATTGAGATCCCTGTACAGATTTCTTCATTATTTTCTGCGATTATATCTGAGGAACTCAGGGCTCCAGAGATTTCATTGAAAACTGAGAAGATATCTTTTGCATGAATTTCTGTGATTATGTCCGAGGAATTAAGATTCCTGAAAAAGATTTCTTTTTTCTCCACTATTCATCATCGTATATTTTTTCAATAAGGTGAAACATTTTTGGTATGCCTTTAAAATTATCTTTTTGCATTTATCCAATAAACAAAGAAATGCTTTATATATCAACATTTTTTTTATAAAAGAAACAATAGTAACCCCTCTTGTTTTTATACTACAGAGCAACACCAGCTCTTACTCCCACTTTTGTTCTTTGTATTCTCTAATAACATATTAGTGCTGTCCCACTTCACAGACAGATTTACTGAGCTCCATAAATATACAGCACATCCCACATTCTCTTACAGTAAATCAGAAAGTCAAAAAGTAACTTATCTAATATTTTTTGAGGTTAACAAAAAAGGGCATACAAATATTTAAAAACCAGTGTTTACCAAATCACTATAACTCAGGATGCTGAATTGTCTTATGAAAGAAAAGATAAACGGATCAACAGATAGTTTCGCAAATTACAAATTGGTAAAAATTGATTTTAAAGTATACAGAAAGTTTGCAAATAGTGGTACACACACTTACCTCTAGAGCTATCCTATCAATGGAGTTGAAGAAATATTGCACACTATCACACTATGAAGGAAAAGAGAATAATGATAGCAACATTATTAAATTATTGGATATAGTCAACAATACATATATAAACTAGGATATTAATGATCACATAAATGACCTGATTTTTAAGGTGTTGAATTGTAGACAGTAATAACATTACCTATTGGGTTGATGCACAAGTTCAGGCAGTTTTATTTCAAGAGTGTTTCCTAGGTCAGTAGTGATGGTGCAGATGGCCAGTTATATATCGAAATGTAGCCAGTAATATCGAGTATCTAAATCATATTGCATTGTGTGATTGTGGCTAATGTTTTTTGGGTTTTTAGGTCTGGAAGTATGGAGTGTCAAGTAGAGAGGAATGAACATTTCCGACATCTGCTCTTCTACGAGTTTAACAAGGGATCCATAGCCGCCAAGGCAACTCAGCAAATTTGTGCTGCATCTGGGGAAGACGCTACTGCTCCGAGACAGCCCACAAGTAGTTTGAGTGGTTCCGAGGTGGCAATTTTGACCTCAACAACTATCCACGCTCAGGTAATTCATCTCACTTTGATGAGGATCATTTGAACCATCTCATCCAATTGGATCCGTGTCACACCACATGCGAATTGGCAAATGAGATGGACTGTGATCATGCCACAGTGGTGCAACACCTGGAACATATGGGAAAAGTCCAGAAATTGGGGTCTTGGGTGCCTCACACTCTCACCGAGGACAACAAATCAGTGTGTTGCCATATGTGGTTTCTTGCTTGAGTTATCGCGAATGTTCTTAGCAATACAAACCCTTTCTGTCACATATTGTTACTGGAGATGAAAAATGGTGCCTGTACATGAATTCCAGGCATTGGAGGGAATGGTTAAGCCCAAACAAGATGCCCACACCACGTCCAAAACATGACCTTCAGGAAGATTATGTTGTGTGTCTAGTGGGACATGGAAGGCATTATTCACTGGGAAATGCTGCTGAGGAATCGGACCATCAACGCTGCCCTCTATTGTGAGCAACTCCACCGTGTGGAGGGAGCAATGCAGCAGGAACGGCTATGTTGGCATCATGGTGCCCTTCTCCAACATAACATACGACCTCACAGTGCAAACATGACCAAAATGGCCATTCAGGACATGAAATGGGAGATCTTTCGACATCCAGCCTTTTCCCCAGATGTTGTACCTTCAGACTATCACCTGTTCCGATCTCTGTCGAATGCACTCCGTGGCAGAACATTCAACAATGATGTTGATCTCCAGAATTTTCTTGACTTTTGTTTTTTAAAAAAAATCTGAAAAAAATATATGTTTAACAAACATTATTTTTCTATATATCCTGAAAGTTTCATAATGGGATCACTATAAAAAAATAAATAACATAGAAGGACGTTACTAAACGCACCATCAGTGACTGAGGAATTGTTTATTTTGTCTGTCTAAAATGCTATCCCTGGTCTTACAAACACTGCAAATGTTAATGAATTAATTATAATTAGTTAAAAAGTTAATATATATATCCATAAGGGTAACAAATTGTGTTTCTTTCCTGGGCTTTAAAGAGAAAGCAAAGTAAAAGATGGATTCCAGCAGACCATCCACATCAAAAGTTTCAAGTGTGGTTTACTGTTGCAACTTGCAACCCCTTCGAAACCAAACCATAAATATAACAAAAAAATCTCCGACCAGTTTCCAAGAATCTATTGCTACAGAACAAGTTGCTCAAAACTGGAGACAAGATCTGCGACAGTTGTCGTAAAGCAATCCAGAAATTTCACTCTGAAACTGCTGAACATTCCTCTTCACCTTCTGATAGCTATAATGAACAAGAAGCCGAAGGCCATGCTGTTCCATCTGAAAACATTGAAGTATCAACTCCTGAAAAAGAGCATGCTATAGAAGCATTTAACAGAAGTGTACAATGTCTGGATGAAACACCAATCAAGAAAAAAAAACACCTGCAAGAAAAAAAATACCCTGAAGAGAAATATAAAAAAGCCCAAGAAGCATTTCTAGCAAAATTATTAAAGTTAAGTCCTGCGTCGGAACCAAAGGATATTTCATCTCCTGAACCAGAAATTAGAAGACAGTTGAAAGAAAAATTTCATTCCACAGAAAATAAAAGCATAAGAATGTAGATATTGAGTACAATGCCTAAATCTTGGTCACTGAAACGAATCGAAACAGAATTTAGAGTTTCAAATTTTATGGCCAGAAAGGCTAAAAACTAGTAAAAGAAAAAGGTATATCTTCTCCTGATCCAAAGCCAGGAAAGACTTTAGACAAAGACACAGCAAATTGTATACAAGAATTTTATGAGAGTGACGATGTAAGCCGCCAAATGCCAGGAAAAAAAGACTGTTTCCATTAAAATAGATAAGCGTCAACAGGAAAAAAAAAATTGCTACTGAGTAATTTGCGTGAATTGTATACTCTTTTTAAAGAGAGATTTCAAGAGAAAAAGGTGGGGTTCTCAAAGTTCTGCGAACTTTGCCCTAAGTACTGCATTCTTGCAGGAGCAAATGGCACACATTCTGTTTGTGTTTGTACAATGCATCAGAATGTTACACTGATGATGACACAATGCAAGTTACCTGAATTAACAGGAGACACTGGGGGTTGCAACAATAAACCACACTTGAAACTTTTTATGTGGATGGTCTGATGGCATCCATCTTTTACTTTGCTTTTACTTTAAAACCTAGGAAAGAAACACAATTTGTTACCCTTAAGGATATATATTAACTTTTTAACTAATTATAATTAATTCATTAACTCATGAAAGAAATACGGGATTACGCCATATAATACAAATTTTGAAGATGACAATCCAATTTTTGGCATAAATGTGACAAGAATGGTAAGTCAGATAATATCCGAAAACTTGAAAATTTCCATCGTCCTGGAGCGGGACTCGAATCCGCGTCTCCCAGCATACCCGGGCATTTTCTGGGAGACGCGGGTTCGAGTCCCGCTCCAGGACGATGGAAATTTTCAAGTTTTTGAATATTATCTGACTTACCATTCTTGTCACATTTATGCCAAAAATTGGATTGTCATCTTCAAAATTTGTAATTCATTAACATTTGCAGTGTTTGTAAGACCAGGGATAACATTTTAGACAGACAAAATAAATAATTCCTCAGTCACTGATGGTGCGTTTAGTAACGTCCTTCTATGTTATTTTTTTTTATAGTGATCCCATAGCGATCCCATTATGAAACTTTCAGGATATATAGAAAAATAATGTTTGTTAAACATTTTTTTTTCAGATTTTTTAAAAAACATGCTTTTTTAATATTTCAATTTCAAAATTGACATTAAATTTTTTAATAGTGTCATATCAAATGAAAGCCCAATTCAAGATCTTTAAAATGAGCCATAATTTATGACCCTAGCTCTACTAGAACCCGAGTAATTGGCAGTTAAAGTTTGCTCAGATGAAATTTCAGGGTTTTTTTGAAATTTCAAATATAAATAACTCAAAAACGGATGCATTAAAAATTCTGAAAAAAAAAATCATGTTTGTTTATATTGATGAATACTACAATTATACCAAGTTTCATAAAAATAAAAAAATGTTGGGTTGTGAGCCTTGTTGATTTGACATGGAATGACCCGAAAATCAAAATTTTATGATCTGTCAAGCATGAAAAAACTATAGAAGCAATTAAAAAAATAATAATGTTCTTACTTCAGCATTCTTAAAAGAAAATTTTAAACAAATATAAATATCCAATGTGTCTAAAATTAGAAGCTTTTCCAGCACCATTACATACATTAACTAACTAGTGATTTAAACCAGGTTATTCGCTTTTTGCACGTTGATTAAGTGAATTTGCCTTGATATTTCTAACTTGAATATCTATATTTCTTATCTTGAAATTTCTAACTGTGATTGTCCACAACAGAAAAATTGCAGTACAATTTTTCTGCAGTAAAATCTGGGCATGGGTCGATGAAAATGTTCCCGCAACACCCACTTCAATTAAGGACGACGGGTGTACTTTTTTTAATGCCTCCCCCCCCTACTGTGCTTGCCACTGTTTCCAGAGCAATTGTACTTTTTGTTTTGTTTTTTAAATAAAAAAGTGATTTTCAGTTGTGATACAATAGTACCGCAGAACTGCAACTGAATGGGCCCATTTGCAAAAATTTTTCCAGGCCCTTTTGCGACCGCCAATCCGCCCCTGAAGGAACCCATAGTCTTATGTTCTGGACAGGAACGATAAATGCCACTGGGGTCATGGATGGCCTAGTGTAGTGAGGGGTGTTAGTGCCCCTACCATGTTTCGGAGCAATTCTTGGAGCGAGAAAATTTGCATTTTGGTGCAGAACTCAGGTTTTGGAGCAACTAATGATAGCATTTTTAATTGTTTAAAGTCCATGCTATGCTTTAAGTTATGTTTATATACTGAATTGCCATTATTTTATGAACTATGAAAATATGTTATACTTCAGGTTTGCTGACATTTTACTGCTTTTCTTATGACTGTTAGTTAACATTTCTGTCGCTCCTACAGTGAGATAAATGGGAAAACAATTATACTACCCACGACTTATTGAAAACTACATGACCTGCAATATTTTCAGCATAACTCATTAATATCAGGAATTTTCTTCTGAATGCATTTGTTTCGCTGTAACATATGCATTCAGAAGAAAATACTGAATACTTGCGAATACACACTTAGGAAGAATAAATAATATGTAATTACTGTTTGTTCTTTGGTTGGTCTTTAGCAGCATATTTTTCGAGATTCATGGCGTTCAGATGAAAATACATTTTTGAAATCAACCAACTGGCAAGCCACGCGTACATGGTTTGCGTGTGCATCATAAAGTCCTAAGGTTTTCTGTAGGAAAGCATACCTTCGATATAAAAAGAAAACTAATGTAACATTTAATAATCAAATTGTAAAATCACCTTTCAGCAGTTACATCATGATACTTTTCGTACAATGTTTTTCATCCAGTAATTATCAATGTCAAACTTTTGTTATTGCTGTGAACAATTACAACTGGAACCAAAACTACACTATCTACCAACAATAATTTGACACTTGTGATAACAAAAGAAAATGAAGTTTATTCACCTTCAATAGTTGGTGGAGCCTCCACGAGCAGCGACCCTCCGGGGCATACTCTTAAGGCGTTGTACGACAGCTAGCGGTATTTTCTTTCACTCGGCTTGGAGAAGACAGGTCAGTTCCTTCACCGATTTTGGATGGTGGGGGCACCCCTTAAGTCGACGCTCCAACTCGTCCCAGAGGTGCTCGATAGGGTTAAGGTCCGGGCTCTGCGTAGGCCAGTCCATTCGATTAACCCCATTGTCACCATACCAAGCCATGGTGGACCTCGCAACATGACAGGTGGCATTGTCATACTGAAAGTAACATGGGTCCACCTTGTAAAATTGCCACAACGTAGGAAGTGCATGGTCATCCAAAATGGTGCAGTAGGTCTCTGCGTTGAGTCTACCAGGAATTGCGACCAAGGGTCCCGTGCCATACCAAGAGAAACACCCCCATAGCATAATTCCACCACCGCCGAACTTCACAGTTGGCACAATACATTCCGGCAGGAGGCGTTCTCCAGACAGACGCCAAACCCAGACCCTGCCATCCGAACGGTAGAGGGTGAACCTTGATTCGTTGCTCCAGAGAACCTGTTTTCACTGTTCAATGGTCCACTGTCGACGTTATTTGCACCACGTTAGCCGAGCAGCGCTATTGGACTTGGTGATCAAAGGCTTGTGGGCGGCAGCACGTCCATGATAACCGAGCAGATGGGCTTCCTTACGGATGGTATTCATCGAAAGAACACTCCCGGATGCCTGTTGAAACTCCTCGCGGATATGGCCCATCGATTTGGTGCGGTTCTTCCGAATTTCTCTGGCCAGCACCCATCGGTCACGAACTCCCAATTTTGTGGGTCTGCCGGGTCGGGACACATTCCGACAGTCACCTCTCATCTTTCACTTGCCAATCACGTAGGCTACTATCGATTTTGGATACTTCAACTCGCTGGATATGTCATGTATGGATCGGCCATTTCTGTGATACTCGACGATTACACCTTTCTCGAACTCAGAGAGCTCTGAACTGTGTGGCACCTTGCATGCGACTGGTTGCGTTGTTGTTTTCCACATGATATTTAACGGCAGCGGCCGTGATGTGTATCGGGACCGCAGATATCGTCGATTGCAGGGGTGTCCAATTACTTGTTGGTAGATAGTGTATAAGATAACAGTGAGATTTAGTAAAGTTGGTTAGATAAAAGCTGCTTCCATCGCTTAACGCTTGCGCAGTGACATTTTGGCACGGGATTGCCCCCACCCCCTCCTTCAGTAGTAGTATCAGTTTATGATTTTTTTGCAATTGCTGTCTGAAAGAGCCACTGCTCTTGCATACATGGGATCCGGTATGTATGGACATGGACATTAAGCAGACGATTGCAAATTAGTAAGTGGTTCAACGCACCTTCCATCTGGAAAAAGAAAAGTATGATGGTGAAGATGTTCCCCAAGGTAGGTCAAAATGAGAAAAAGAAAACCTAAAAATTCTGCTCCCTGAATGTACGGGGCAAAATTCAGACTTTAAGTAAGAACCAAAAGATCGGTATTCCTGATAACTGATTACAAGTTATGCAATATAAACAATCCTTTCATTTATCCATAGTGCTAGTGAGCAATTTTAATTAACATACATGAGACTGACGAAGAAGAAAAACAAAGCTGTACTTTTTAAGTGCAGTGAGAAAGTGTGAATATTACACAGCATGAACAAAACTGAATCATTCACTGTAATTTATTTATGAAAATATTTAACTAGATAACACCACTGTATTCACAATTATAAAATTACTGAATTCCAAACAAAATTGGGTGGTTTTAAAAGACATCTTCAAACAGTATTTTTTCCTGGTTTTGTTCTTGTACTTGCTAGAAAATTAGCTCTGATTTTCTCTTGTGAACAAACCCTACTTTCTTCTCAGCACATTCCACGGCCATATTTGTCTTCTGTTGACTCTGCCACTGCATAGCATCCGTTTTACTTTTTTTTTTTCTGCCGATAGTTTTCCCTTACCATTTTTCTTTCTTTTTTTTTATTCCCTTATATGACAATTTTATCCATCATGTTTAAAGAACTTTCAGCCTGAGAACCATGATATCAGAGCTTTCATTATTTTAGATAAATGGTGTAATTTTCAGTTAATGAAAACTTTTTTTCTTAACACCATGCATCAATTCTTACAAATTTCCAAACTTAGTCACTTCCGTTTTTGGAAATTTCCCCACCCTTACCAAGCTAAAATGCACACGCATTTATGAGGGTGATGACATTTAACAACTACACAGGAGTGGGAACATCGCGGGGGAAGAAAATACAATTACGGAAGAAATCTTCGCTCTGTCCGACTTCCGTTTTCGAAAATTTATCCAACATTTTCAAGCTGAAATGCAAATATTTGTGGAATAAAGTGATATCTAACAATGTTGGGTAAAGGAAACATCGCGAAAAAAAATTACGCTTACAAGAGAAATTTTACCTCTGTCTATTTTCTGTTTTCGAAGGATGAAATTCTGTCCTCCAATGAAGAAAACGATCCCCACCACCACCAATCCTCCCAAAATTTCAGTTCAGTTATGCATTGATCTTGTAAATGGTCCAAATGATAACAAAAAAGACGCAATTCCTTGAATCAGCGCAAGAATCTCGTGGCAGAAGATTACGGGGAAATTTTGGGGTGGCCTAACTTCCATTTTCGGAAATTGTTGCCTACAATTTCAAGCTGAATTTAAGTAGGGAAATTATATTTAACAACAATACTGAACAGAAGTAACACCGCGCAAGAAAAAAAAATGATTACGGGAAAAATCTGCACTCCGTTTAACTACCATTTCCAAACGTTTAAAAAGACAAAACAACATCCCCAGACGGAATATCACCCCCCCAACTAATACCCCAAAAATTTCTTCACTTTCTTCATCGATCTAAAAAGAAAATGACAAAGAAAAAAAAAAGAAAAAGAAAAAGGGAAGGAACTCCGCGAATCCGCTAAATTGATTTCGAATGTCGTAAGATTACACTGTAAACATCGACGACTGATAAATGTTAACTTTTGGAGCAGATTTCGTCAAAATCGTGATTTTTTTAGCAGAATGGCGCAAGAACAACGTTTTAGGGCACGGGCTGGCGCAATTGGCACAGGTCTGGCAGCCCTGGTGTAGTGGTCAATGTTCGTGACTGCCACAGAGAAACCTCAGGTTCGATCCACTAAATATCTACCATGTGTCAGATGGGCACGTTAAGCCATCAGACCGCAGGTACTAACCCCTCAGTAATAAATAAGGGTGTCTTCCTCCCCCTGAAATCTTGCTTTCGTGTCACTTTCCTATTGGGCACTCTAGCCCAAATCTCCTAGCTTTCTATTTTTAAGGGTCGTTTAAGACCTGGGGTCAGACACTCCCTTCCTAAAATCCTCTACATATGATCTGATAAATGTCACCATGTTGGAAAACTAGCAGAAAATGAACTCTGTCTCCGATTGGATGTAGTTGTTGGTGATAGTATGTTCCCTTTGTAAGCATTATCAATAGTTATATAATTAGTGCAAATAACAAACAGTCATATTTTTCAGAGAAACTGCAGCTAATGAAGAAACATTGTGAGGCACAGGGACTATTCCCAACAATAGGAAATTCTCAAAAAAACTCGTGACATGTCACCTTGCCTAAATTAGAGGAGGTCAAGCATTTTCTGGTCCAGTAAAACATCTCAAAGCATAATACAATATTGTCATACTAAAGTTTGAAAGCTATGGGTGCATCCTTGAGATTGATCAATTGGATATCTCAAAAATAATAGAGCCCACACTGTAAAAAAAATACTAGGTCTGAGTTATTTTTTAGCAAGATTCCAAGAATTACCAGGTAGAGGTCCTCCTTGGAAATTCCTGGTGTGCCATTACACCAAGCAAGAAAGATGGTAGAATAATACTAAGGTCAGATGAGTAGTCACATTTTTCTTAAAGAGCAAAACACTCACTGACAAACACACAAACAGCAGTCAGCACATATTGCTGCCATTTATCATGTGTGTTTGGAACACTAAACTATGGGTCTCTTTCTAGTCTTTTCCGAAATCTTTTGTATGGAGATGAACTGTACCACAATTTTGATGTTCAGAAGAGTTCAGCAATTACAAGTAAATTAAGTAAAGTAGGAAGAAAGAACTCTCAATACTTTTTCTTTCATATAAAACAAAGGAAGACATCTAAAGCCAGCTAAATACAAAATGACTTTTAAATTTGCAATTAAAAAAATTTACAAAGAATATTTAAAATACTTTAATAATCACTTAAGGTTTTCATTGAAAATTTAAAAATTGCAGTATTTTCTTGCCTGTATTTTTTTTTTTTGTTTGTTTTTTTGTTTTTTGTTGTTGCTGTCTTATGTGAGAGACATTGAGTGTTTTTCTTCTGTTTAAGTAGGCTAGGTGCTCTTTTAATGTACAGTAAATGACTTCCACTGGATTTCAATTTACAATTACAGGATACAAGAAAGTATTGTGCTTCGAGAAATATCTTGAGAAGTGCACAGATTACATATTTGCTCTAGTTCTTATTATACAACAAACTAGTATGTACGAAATTTCTCCCTTGTGTAAAGAATTTAATCGAGATTGCATAACATTTGGTTGATACTGTTATAAAAAGTGAACTTGTTAGTGGTTAAACTGCATTTTTCATCATCACTGACCAATATCCTGCTTAACAGACAGAGACAGAACTGATAAGACTTTAAAAAAAAAAAAAACAGTTAATCTTTTGTTTAGAGATTTCTGTCCTGAAATGTTTCATCTGTTTTGGAGACACTGAAAAACGGGGCTTTATATATGAAATTGGTAGCATGAACCACTATCTTTCTGTCAGATGCTAGAATTTATCATCTATTGTGCTGTTTACCTCAAATGATTAAGTGAAATCACTTTATTTCAAGAGTTCAATATCCTCATAAGCAACTTAGGTACAAGTCTGTCCTTAATTTGGAGCCAATGGTTTTTCAGTAAAGAGAAAATGCATATGTGAATGAATATGTCAAAATCTTACCTGGGATTCAAACCTAAGATAACAATATGGCATCCTACACTGACCAAAAGCAAAGTTCAATTCCCTATGCTGCATCTCGACTACCAGTTTAATTTGTTGTTTCAGGTTTCAACAAAAAAAAACATGAGTAACTTTACGGGTTATAAGAGTTTGCCTGCCCCTATTTGTTATTGTTTGGGGTTTTAAGGACCACTCATTATGAGCAATTCAAAGTAGGAGGGTTGCAGATGGTCCATTTGTGACTGCCACAGAAAAGTCTCAGGATTGAACCCAGGTAGGTAAGGACACCCGAACCACTAAATATCTGGCGTGACACGGAAGAGCGCATTAAGCTGTTTGACACCCCCCCCCGGTTATACACTGAAGAGCAATTCAATTAGACAGCTGGCGTTACGCAAATGTGACTGTGGGCAGCCCTATAAACGGAAACGACATGATGTATGCAGCGATCCGACAATATAACGAGTGATGCGACAGGAATTAGTAAGAATCGGACGCAGTATGGGTAAGACAAAGGATCTAAGCGCATTTGATCGTGAGAAAATTGTCGGGGCCCAACGAATGGGTCACTTCATCTCGGAAGTCATGCAGGCACTGGGATTTTCATAAGCCACTGTGTCACGGGTGCACCGTGAATACATCAAATCTGGTAAAACCATCCCTGCAAGAGCCAACTGCTGTGGACAACAGCGTGTGGATGAGCAGGGTCATCGTCGGTTAGCTCGCATTGTAACAGCGGATAGACGGGCCACAGTGCAAAAATCACTCTGCAATTTAATGCTGGTGCACAAAAACGTGTAAGCAGCCACACCATCCAGAGCCATCTCCTCGCTATGGGGTACAGAAGCCATCGTCCCAGGAGGGTACCGCTGCTAAACGCACATCACAGGGTGCAAAGATTAGCATGGGCGCGGGAACATCGCCACTGGACCCTAGACATGTGGAAAAATGTTGCCTGGACTGATGAGTCAAGATTCACGTTGGTACATGCAGATGGCAGGATACGAGTACGGCGCAAACCACATGAAGTGATGGATCCTTCTTGCCAGCGACTGTTTACATGGACTGAAATGGGACCCCTGGTACGTGTGACATCCCTCACAGGTCAACATTACCCGGATATCCTGTACGACCATTTGCTCACATTTGTGCGTCTTCAACATCCCACTAGGGACCTCATCCTGCAACAAGACAATGCACCGTGCCATCGCTCCCAAATTGTATCCAAATGGTTGGATGAACACTCCACCGACGTGACCTCGCTTCCTTGGCCAGCTAGGTCATCTGACCTCAATCCTATCGAGCACATTTGGGATGCCATTGAGAGAGATGTTCGAGGCTCTGACTCCTCTCCATCAAACCTTCGTGAACTATGGGAGCTTGTTCAGGGGTCGTGGATCCGTATGGCTTCCCAACACTTCCGGTGTCTTGAGTCCATGCCAAGACGAATCGCCGCCATCATCAGGGCGAAAGGTGGTGCTACACGTTACTAGACAGGTATCTCTAATTCAATTGCTTTTCAGTGTAAATAAGGGCACCTTCTTACCTCCCTTCCATGTGACTTTCCTGTTAGGTACTCTAGCCCAAATCTCCAAGCTTCCTACTTTTTCTTGTAGGTTTAACGACCACTGTGAGCAACTCAATAGGCTACAAGCAGTCACACATCCCTAATTTAGGGTACCTGGTTCCAGGAAAGGGAGAGAGCTAGCACTGTAAGACAAACACAACATCCATGTCTCACCAGGATTCAAACCCAGACCCTTCACTGAAAAATGATCATAAGCCAGCACTTAGACCACTGTGCCACCGGGGCAGTACTTCCTACTTCAAAGAGTTGTTTAAGACATGGGGTCAGACACACTCTAAAATTCTTTATATAAATCTATAAAAAAATCTCTCAAAATGAGCTACAAGCAACTGCTCATCCCTAATTTAATGCCACTGGTTCTATGGAGGGCAAAGAGCCAATGCTGTAAGACACACCACTCATGCCTCATCCTGGACTAGAACTTTAGTCCACTCTGTCCAACAGTTTGAAGTCACAGCTTAGACCACTGCAACACCAGGACTGCTGTCCTGAATTCTGGTTTCAGGGAAGCCAGTGCTGCAAGACAAACATACTACCCATGCCAATTCAGGCAAATGGTCAGAAGCCCGAGTTTAGATTACTGCAACACTTGGGTAGCCCAATTTAATTTCCAGTTTTGTTTGAACAAGGTGCAGTGCTTCTTTGTAGTGAAACACATAACTAGTGGTGAGAGGTAGGTGAAGAAAATAAAAGTTGCAGACAAAAGTGCTGCTAGCACTCATACTAAGCATGAAAATAAAAAGCCTACCATAATATTTTGCATGCAAGTCATAAATACATACCTGCTGGCTTGGAGGTTACATGACAGTTCTATAATTTCCTATATATACTTATGTACATGTCGCATAAACCCTCGTAAATACTCACCAACTGAAATTCCCGACGTCTTCTGAAAGCAGTCCGAATTCCACGATCCTTCCACAACTCTTTTACTGCTGGTGCATACCGTAGGAATAAGCCGGTGTCCAAGTTCATTGCATTATCATAGGACATCACAAGAGCCCCATGTTCCGCATTACTGATGTACTGCCACTGAATATCCAGCTTGTCCCTCGCGTCGACCAAGACTTTCATTCCTTTGACAATGTTTAGGTATATCGTAGTTCTGAATTCATGTAACATTTCATCTTCAAAGTTCAGACCGTGGATAATTCTCATTTGTTTTAAAAATGTGCTTTTGCCACTTTCCCCAGCACCCAAGAGCAGAAGTTTTACTTGCTTCCTATAAATGCGCTTGTCTTTTTCAATCATTTTGTCGATGTATTTACTCCTTTGGAGCTGTTCAATTTCATCCGGATCATTGCAGCAACTGCATGACAGCAGCAATCCTGCCATCTTGACAACACTGACTGACTCCGAGTCCCCACCTGCGATAACGTCAACGTTGTTTTCTTCCTGCTCTTACTTTCGGAAGTGGGCGTGGTTTAGAAGTTGCAGCATGCATAAGTTGACCAGAAGTCCCCAATTCTTGAGGACAGTTCTAGAATTTCAAAAGTCCTGGAATTTAGTTTACTGTCCCCAAAAACGCCTAATGCCTTTGGGGACGCAAATTGTCCGCAAATTTTGATGTTTGTCCTCAAATTTTGATGTTTGTCCTCGAATTTACGCTTGCTCATTAGCTCGTCAGATTTCTAATGAAAAATGTTCTTAAAAGTAATTTTTGTTGTACATGCTTCTTCTGAAAACAAATTTTGCCAATTTTTTTCTTCTTTCCGAGTTTAACGATCGCCGCGAGCAACTCAGAGGACTATAAGTAGTCACCGGTCTCTAATTTAAAGACATTCGTTCTAGGGTAGGAAGAGAGCAAGTGCTGTAAGACAAACACACCACCCAAGGCTCATTCGAGACTCGAACCCGTGCCAACTTGTACGAATCATCGTCAGTGACCAGCAATAAGACACTGCACCACTGGCACAGTCAAATTTCGACGGCACTTGTTTTGAGTTCCTCGAAGAACTTTGGCAAAATGAAAAATTCGCCATGCCATTAGTTTGGTGTGCAGCATGATTTTAATTCGGCACATACAGAGGTAAAGCATTTTACTTTTGCTAGTATGTTCTCGTCATCATAGTTCTACTTTGTCAATAAAAATTACCAACATTCTACAAGATATATCCTTTTAAGACACAAATTTTCATATGCAAATCACATTTATTGAAGCAATGCAGTTTTGTGACAAAAAGTTTTGCATATTTATATTGAATACGTATGTGTCCCCAAATGAACTGCCGATTTGGGGACGCCACGCCCTTATTTTGTCCTCAAATCAGTGTTCTAATATCTGGTCACCTTAAGCATGCATGTATCTTCCAAGCATCGTTGTTCAAAAGCAATCTTCTTGTTTGATGCAGAATCACGTGAAACGCAGGACGAAAATTTCTCGAATCATCTATCCTGAAAGCAAACGGAATGAATAATTTGAAATTAGAGATCATTGCCCACAAAAATGTTATCGTGAACTGTCGTAAGATTTTCAGATGAGAGAATGTCGAACAGCAGCTTTTGAATGTGCTGCCTGATGAAATGCAGCACTTCTAAACATTCTGTCTGATTGCCTTTTCAGTTAAAAGAAAGTCTGAAAATAATCACAATTGAAGAACTGGCCTCATGGGCAGTGATCTTCTGGAATGATCTAATGATAGAGTGATCTTCTTAAAGAAAATGATGTGATCCATTTGCCGAGTGGTCTGAGGCGCTGGCTTCAAATCTTCCAAGTTGGATCGAGCTTCACTTCCGAATGAGGCACGAATGGTGTGCTTATCTAACAACGCGGACTGTGTCCCATCCCTTGGCTTTGAATTAGGGACAGACGACTGTTTGTAGTTCTAAGAGTATTTCTTGTCAGGGGTTTAACGTTCACCATCTAAAGGTGTGCCTATTTGGTGACGCTGGCTGTGTTCCTTCCCCGAAATATTGCAAGTGTTTACCGTGTGTGGAATTTGATGCTGTAATAACGTCTTCGAAGGAAGGCTGTATAGCCAGTAGGCTACCCAGATGACCCATAAATTAAATGCTCTGGCCAGGCTAGTGTTTATGCCAACTCTCAGGAGTGGACTCAGGATGTTATGAGTAGTTATTGACAGAACGGAAACATGGGCAGCCCCGGCGCAGGGATCTAAGGCGATGGCCTCTGATCATTCGTCCAAAAGGGGTCCGGGTTCGAATCCCGGTGAGGCATGGATGTTGTGTTTGTCTTACGGCACTGGCTCTCTCTCTTCCCTGGAACCAGTGGCTCTAAATTAGGGACGGGCGACTGCTTATAGCCCATTGAGTTACTCACGGTGGTCATTAAACCTCGAATCAAAAAAAAAAAAAAAAAAAAAAAAAGAACGGAAACATGCCGAGAAAGACCGCTCAATCAGTGATGTATAAAAAAAGATTCTTCAAAGAAAGCGGCAGAAAGAAAGTTATTCTTAATTAAAGTCTTTTGAAAAGAAGAGAGTTTGCTTGGTTATTAGTCAACAAAAGTCTTTTGACTGCAGGAAGGCGATTGAAACAATTTCTTTTTTGCAGCCCGGTGGCGCAGTGGTCTAAGCGATGGCCTCTGATCCTTCGTCCGAAAGGGGTCCGGGTTCGAATCCTGGTGAGGCATGGATGTTGTGTCTGTCTTACGGCACTGGCTCTCTCCCTTCCCTGGAACCAGTGACCCTAAATTAGGGACGGGCGACTGCTTATAGCCCAATGAGTTGATCACGGTGGTCGTTAAACCTCTAATAAAAAACAACAACAACAACATTTTTTTGCAATTTGTGTTGTTGGAAAAGATTAATGAAGGATTACTAATGTGGAGACATGTGTTTTTTTTTTTTTTTTTTTGATTGGAGGTTTAACGACCACCGTGAGCAACTTAATGGGCTATAAGCAGTCGCCCGTCCTAATTTAGGGTCACTGGTTCCAGGGAAGGGAGAGAGCCAGTGCCGTAAGACAAACACAACATCCATGCCTCACCGGGATTCGAACCCGGACCCCTTACGGACGAATGATCAGAGGCCAGCGCCTTAGACCACTGCGCCACCGGGGCCGCAAGGAGACATGTGTGGTTACTGGTTTACATTCCTTATATACTAATGATTATCCACATGGTAGTTTTATTCCTCAATGAATTTTAGAATGTGAATTATCCTTTTCTGTGTCCCTCCCTTGCTCTTTTGATAAATTGTTTCATTTTGCCCAATTTTGCCAAGCTCTCTGAAGTCTGAACGGTGCTGCTTGTAACAGCAGGTTTTAATGATGCACACCGGAAGTGGCAATTCTTAATGTAAAGTGGTAAACAAGCATGGCACTGTTTTCGAGTATTCGGTTCCGGTTTCGTTTGAGCAATTGTAAATTCATATTTAATAGGAACAAATACATCGTTTTGTAAGTAATATTTTGCAATATATTAGTTATTGAAAACAAGTTTTATCTGTCGTTGGGTTAAAACAATGACGTCTGCTTGGTGGCTGGAAAAAAACACCGGGACACAACCAACCTCTTTCTCGTGTTGCTATGATTTTCGGAATTAGTAATTTTTATAACCGTTTGTAGGAGAAATACGCAAGATTTCTTACTCTGTCACAGCCTGTTTCGTGAAATTTTTGATTCATTGTACACACAGAGCCCAATTCGTTAGGTCCACTCTGTACAAGTAGATGTAGGAATCATTAAGACGAACCCCTTCCTTCCCCACGCCGACTGCAGAATTGAGATGTTTGCCTTATTTAATTGAGACCTTCTGCTTTAGTTTTGCTTTGTATTAGGGATTCTAGTATAGGGATCCCAGACATCCCGTTTTTGGCTAATGCATCCCGTTGTCTCCCGAAAACTCTTCGGAACAGCTTTTTGTCCTGTATTTTAGAGTTCAAGACAGTCCAAACTATTAATCAGAAACAGTCCAAACTATTAATCAGACCGCTGCCATATCAAACATTGTTGAACCTGATTTGTTTGATGGAGTAATGGTAGTGAATACAGCTCTGAATTCCAAACATTTAGATGAAGTCTGGGTGGATCTCTTAAAAATTTTGAAGGAGAACTATCAAATTTAAAGAAAGTAGTGGAGTTCGTTATGCGTATCCCTAGAACAAAGGTGTGTGTCAAAAGATTATTTTCTCGTTGAACGCACTGTAAACTGATGATAAAAACAAATTGTCTGTAAAAACTGTAAAATCAATACTTATTGTAAAATCATTCTTCAATGAGGATTGTGTAGCTTTTCATGACATGATTCTTAAAAAGAAACAATTGTTAAGTGAAATTTATTCTTCAGAAAAGTATTGCAAGAGTGAGCAAGACATTGATTAATAAGAAAATTGATTAATAAGAATTGTTAGAATCATTTTGTAGGACTGACATATGTGATGGATACGCATACTAAACTTTCACCCTCAGTCGTAATTGTCTCATATTTTTTTCCAATGTATCTGGGATCCCTATTCTAGTATAAATGAGCGCTGCCGACACCATTCAAACACAGGTGTGTTACCACAAGTAATTGTGAGGGTGGGGAAGCACAACTAAGTGTAAAAAAAAAAATTTGGGGAGAAGGGGGGGCATCATTCTTGAAAAAATTCATCTGTAAATGTAATAAATTTTGTGTTTTTTATGTGCATTTTATAGTGAAAGTATTCTTGAGATATGCATAGTTACATTGAGACATGCATAGTTGCACATTCTCAAGACATGCACAGTTAAGCATTCTCAAGACGTGTCTTCAACAGCATGCTATATAGATGCGTGACTTGGACATTGACAAAAGAATCGGAGAGAAGGATGCTTGCTTTTGAAAGAAAGGGCTATTGTAAAATCGGTACTTACGTATTAACGCCACCGCAGCAGAAGTTGTGCTAATGTGCCAATAAAGAGCAATCTTGTTGTTCGCATGCGCAGGCAAAGTAGTCAATCGGATTTCGGTGTAAAATGGGCCGATATAGAGTTCAACATAGATTCAAAACAGTCTCTATTTTCTTTCACCTGACGCTGGCGCCATATGAACGTATTAACGCCACCGCAGCTACAGATTTGGCGGTTTAAGGGCCGTCTACACCTAAAATTTTTGCGACAAATCATAAAATAAAACACTTTATTTAAAAACAAAGAAGTCAATCGGATTTCGGTGTAAAATGGGCCGATATAGAGTTCAACATAGATTCAAAACAGTCTCTATTTTCTTTCACCTGACGCTGGCGCCATATGAACGTATTAACGCCACCGCAGCTACAGATTTGGCGGTTTAAGTGCCGTCTACACCTAAAATTTTTGCGACAAATCATAAAATAAAACACTATATTTAAAAACAAAGTAGTCAATCGGATTTCGGTGTAAAATGGGCCGATATAGAGTTCAACATAGATTCAAAACAGTCTCTATTTTCTTTCACCTGATGCTGTCGCCATATGAACGTATTAACGCCACCACAGCTACAGATTTGGCAGTTTAAGTGCCGCCAATCTACACCTAAAATTTTTGCGACAAATCATAAAATAAAACACTATTTAAAAAAAAAGTAGTTGGCCGCCCCGGTGGCGCAGTGGTCTAAGGCGCTGGCCTCTGATCATTCGTCCGTCTGGGGTCTGGGTTCGAATCCCGGTGAGGCATGGATGTTGTGTTTGTCTTACGGCACTGGCTCTCTCCCTTCCCTGGAACCAGTGACCCTAAATTAGGGACGGGCGACTGCTTATAGCCCATTGAGTTGCTCACGGTGGTCGTTAAACCTCCAATAAAAAAAACAAAAACAAAAACAAAGTAGTCAATCGGATTTCGGTGTAAAATGGGCCGATATAGAGTTCAACATAGATTCAAAACAGTCTCTATTTTCTTTCACCTGATGCTGTCGCCATATGAACATATTAACGCCACCGCAGCTATAGATTTGGCAGTTTAAGTGCCGCCAATCTACACCTAAAATTTTTGCGACAAATCATAAAATAAAACACTTTATTTAAAAACAAAGTAGTCAATCGGATTTCGGTGGACATAAAGGCAACAAAGAATCCAAAATATAAATGCCTGCGCGTGCGAACAACAAGATTGCTCTTTATTGGCGCATTAGCACAACTTCTGCTGCGGTGGCGTTAATACGTAAGTATCGTAAAATCTTATGAATCAGATGCACTCGGAAGATAAGAAATGAAGAAGTGTACAAAAGAATACAATTAAATGAGACCCTGTTCCAAAAAATCACACAGAGGAAACTAAGACTCTTTGGACACATCTGTAGAATAAAACGTGACAGAAAGATAAAAACATTGGTGTTTGGCTTAATGAACTGAAGTTGCAAGAGGATGCCCTCGCTGTGTGTGGGCTGACGATCAGGGCGCGATTTCACCGATTAGCAACTAGCAAATAGCTAGTGAAAAATCAAATTTGCTAGTGAAAAAAAATCGCAGTAGCAAATATTGCTAGTAAGGTAATTTCTTTATTTAAAGTAACCAAAAATCATTATTAAACCACGAAGTTTACATGACAGTTTCTATTATCACTTGTTAAAACAGCGACGATCAGCGATTCTCTTTCGCCAATTTCCTTTCGACACTTAATACCCATCCTCCCCATATCTTTCATCCCTTCCAAACTGTCGTAGAAGCGCATTGAAACTCCTCTCATTGGTCTATTACAGAAACTGAACGTGACGTCGGCAATGGTTGCTGTGGCAACCCAGAGCTCTGGGATGGATCGGTTGTTTGACCACCTGCTCTGCCACCTTCCCTTCTTTTGCCCCACGAACTTTGTCCTCGACTCCTGTCGTACCCTAAGCCAAGCGATCGCCTTTATTGCGCGGCATAGATAGACGCTTTTTACGAAACGTGTTCGTGGAGGGGGTAAACCATTACGGAAGAAACTTTTGCTTCGTGTGACTTCTGGTTTTGGAAATTTTCCTTGTATTTTCAAGCTGAAATACAAATATTTATCCAGTAAAATGTTAATGAGCAATAATACTTGACAGAGGCAACATCGTGAGAAAAAATAAATAAATATGGTTACGGAAAAAATCCGAATTCCGTCGACCTTTCGTTTTCTAGTTTCGTAAAGACGGAATTCCAATAATAACGAAAAAAGCCGGAATTCCTTGAATTCGCGGAAGAATCTCGTGCCTGAAGATTACAGAAAAATTTTGCAGCAGACAACTTCCGTTTTTGCAAATTGTTCTCCACAGTTTCAAGCTAAAATGCAAACGTTTATGCAATAAAATGATATTTAACAAGAAAAGTGGACACAAAGACAACATTGGGAGAAAAATTTGCGATTACGGCAAAATTTTCTTACTCCGTTTCAGTACTGTGTTCGAAAGTTTTGAAGCACGAAATTTCGTCTCCAGAAGGAAAACGACCCCCCCCCCTCTCCCAAATATCGATCTTCAGAATGATCTAACTGATGACAAAAAAATAAAAAGGGGGATTCTGCGAATCCATGTAAAAATCTCGTGTATATCATAAAAATAATAGCAAAAGAAAAATTTGAAACAAAATGAAAATTTGTAGAATCCGTAGTTTTGATAGCGAGTTCCGTAGTCAGACAACTAATTCCGTAGAAACTACGGCATTGTGTGGTAGTTGGCAGATATGAAGTGTGTAGAAGTTTAGCAGAAATTTGTGCGATACTTCCACTTAGTACTGCATGTTGTGAGGTGGGATTCAGTTTTTTAAAAAGAATACAAGGGGATTGGAGGAACAATTTGTCTGTTGAAACTTTAAATGCTCTGATGACAATTGAAATACTATAGAAGGGCCACAAAAAGAGATTTTTAATCCACGGTCAGCAGTTATAAAGTGGTATGATGACAAAGTCAGACACCCTGAGCGTAAACCATATGGGAAGAAATCTGAATTAGAATGTCAGTGAAATATATTCATGTGGTATGAGAATTTGTTAGAAATTAATAATAAAGATAGTCACTAAACTTATCTAAGATTCTATTCATTATTCAAAAAGGTAAGTCAAAATATTTATACACATATTTAAATTTCTGTGTAACTTTATTAGAAAATAAGTTACGATGTGATTTTGTTTTACTTGCTAGTCATGCAAATGTTTTGCTAGCAAACTATTTGGTCACTAGCAAAAAAGATGAAATCTTGCCCTGCTGACGATATTAAAGACTGGTGCGATGGCACCCTTCAAGAACTGAACCACTCTGCAACGAACAGACCAATGGGACAATATAGTTAAAATGGCAACATACACCTATGGGAATTGTACCCATGGTTGCTGATGACGATCGTGAAACTACAAGGTCTGCCAGGCTGGTGTTGATTCAACCTAATCAGGATTACAAAAATTAGTGCTGTTCAAAGCACCTCATCCACTCATTTGATGATGAATAGCATCACTGGAACCAAATTATTGAAGATTTTCATACATCATACTATGTTTCATTATATATGTTTCCTTTTTTTTTTTTTTTTTTCCGGTTTAACCACCACTATAGCTCTAATCACTATTAGCAGTTGTCCATCCCTAATTTGGGGTAAATGGTTCCAGGAAAGGGACAGAAACAGAGTCATCAAACAAAAACTCCACCACCCATGCCTCATCCGGGACTTGAACCCGAACTCATCTTGGATGAATGGTGAGAGGACAGAGTCATCGGATAAACACACCAACCATTCTCCATCTGATACTGCAATTCTTTCTCATCTCAAACAAATGGTCAAAGGCCAGCACCCCAGACCTCTTAGCTACTGTGGCAACATACACTGCTTAATGCCATAGGCGTAGCCAAGGGGGTGGTCCTCGGTTCCAGACCCACCCCCTTGAGAGGAGATTTAGTATGAATTTAAAACGATATATATGTATATATTGGGCTT
This sequence comes from Macrothele yani, assembly GCA_039090855.1. Classification (NCBI taxonomy): domain Eukaryota; kingdom Metazoa; phylum Arthropoda; class Arachnida; order Araneae; family Macrothelidae; genus Macrothele; species Macrothele yani. The sequence goes on along the minus strand of CM077027.1, from coordinate 24,639,544 downwards.
TCACTAATGAACCAAACCCATGGACCTCCCCCGTAGCAGAATCACGGCGATGGGCGACGTATGTCGCAGATTTATTTTGGTCCTGCAGACAAAAACGATATCTCCAGAACCCTATTAAAACCATCTTGCAGACTCCCTATCATAGGTGCAAGTTTTTTGCCTTCCAAAATTTTCGAAAATGAAAGTTAGGCGTTGTGAGGATTTCTCCTGTAATCATAATTTTTTTTTTCTCGCGAAGGACGACGTAGGTTGCAGAATTACTTTGTACTCATCCCCGTAGCAGAAACGCGGCGACGGCAGACGTACAACGTATATTTATTTTGTACTCATCCCCATAGAAGAATCACGGCGACGGCCGACAAACATCGCAGATTTATTTTGTACTCGTCCCCGCAGAAGAATCGCGGCGACGGCCAGCAGATATCGCAGATATATTTTGTACTCATCCCCATAGAAGAATCGTGTCGATGGCCGATGTACATTGCAGGTTTATTTTGTATTCGTTCCCATAGCAAAATTGTGGCGACGGCCGACGCACATTGCAGATTTATTTTGGTCCTGCAGACAGAAACGATATCCTCAGAACCCTATTAAACCACCTTGCAGACTCTATCACAGATGCAAGCAGAGTTGTATGAAAATAAAATGTACCTGCGTACACAACCGTTAAAACAGAAAACTTGCTGCAAAGCCGTGAATCATGATAACAATAGAATAAGATAATTTAAAGAAAAAATTATATAACAATAAATAATTATTAGAACTTTACAGATTCCAGAGAGGACAGAAGTACATTACGACTAAATGCGTAGAAATGTGTGTAAAATGAACCTAAAAGGCCAAAAGTTTAAAATATTGAACTATGCAAACCTCATAAAAACAAGATACTAATTAAAGAAAGTTTTTATATCTAGAAAAGCAGTTCTATTAATGAACCTTCAAAAATTATAAATAGCATTTTCAACATCTTAATTCAAAAATATTAGATTTATAAAATACAAAAAGGAAAAGATTTTAATTCTATAACTGGCAACTGCTAGAGAAACCTGGCAATAAAATTCAAATTCTTTCTGTGTAAACGGAAACAGGCCTTGATAAAATCAAGAGGCCAGAAACGTCTGTAAAAACAAAAGAACTCACTATTGGAAGATGTGAAAAATAGTTGAACATTCTAACGTTAAGATAGAATTAAATGTATTAATCTGAGTAAAGCCTTGAGTAAGTGTTTTAATTGCTGTAAATAACATTTTTATTTTTTTAATCTACAAGCCAAAACTATCTGCAAAATCTGCTAATAATTTGGAAACTATCTGCGTATGGTGTACGCGTGTACGTCTATATTCTGCGACTCTGGATTCAAGTGTTCCGCCTTTCAAAATTTCCGAAAACAGAAGTTAGGCGGAGTGAGGATTTCTCCCGTAATCGTAATTTTTTTCTCTCGACGTTCCCTTGATGCTTGAAGAGGGAATTATCTGATATTGTTGTTAAATATCATTTTATTGCATAGATATTTGTGGTTTATTTTGAAAATGGAGGCCAACAATTTCCGAAAACGAAAGTTTGACGGAACCCAGTAATCTTGAATTCTTTTTCTTGCGATATTCCTGCAGCTCTATATGGTCATTAAATATAATTTTATTAGATAAATGTTTGTATTTAAAATTGAAAATGGAGAAAAAAATATTCTGAACACCAAAGTTGTAAGGAACAAAACTTTCTTCTTGGGCCTCTAATAATAAAAAATGGAGGAAAATTTTCTGATAACCAAAGTTGTACGGAACAAAAATTTCTCCCTCTAATAACCCTCCATCCACTGTGCTTCTGTATTATTGTTTAATCATCATTTAATTACATAAATGTTTTCACTTGAGATGGGAAATGGAGAAAAATGTTCCAAAAACGAAAGTAGAATGGAGCAAAGATTTCTCCCCTTATGACAATTTTTTCCTAGTGATGCCTCTGTGCTTTATTGTTGTTAAATATAATTTTATTCCCTAAATCTTTGTGTGTTAGCTTGAAAAATCTTGGTAAAATTCTAGATACAGAGGACCAGAATGTTCTTGATTCTAATTAACATTGCAATTGCTGTAGTACCTAGGTTAGACATTTTTTTTTAGGTAGAAAAATATGTCTGCACAATCACAATTTTTATTGTTTTTCACATTTAGTAGTTATCTTGCACAGTGACCACCCGCAGATTATTTTGTGGCACAGTGATATCTGTCGCAGACTGACCAGGAACTTTCTGCTATGGGAGCTACGCCACTGCTTACTACTGCTATATTATAGACTGTTATGAATAAAGTAATATACCTTTTGCTGTGTTGCATTGCAATTGTTATCATTATCAATCCACTGCTGGATGAAAGTCTTCCCAAGTTTTTTCCATTACGATCTGTCTTGAGCCAGTTTCCATGTCACTCCCACATGCTTTCGAATTCCATCCAACCATCTCCCATGTGGTCTTCTGGGTCTTTTCCCGTTTCTTGCAATCCAATCTAAAATTTCGGTTGTCCATCGGTGGTCTGTTCTTCTGGCAATATGTCCAGCCCATTGCCATTTCGGGATTTTACTCTGATCATGATATCTTCCACTCTTGTCATTTTCCTTATCTTCGAGTTCCTCTTCTTATCTTTCCTGGTTACTCCAAGCATACATCTCTCAATGCTTCTTACAGTTGTCTGCAGTCTTTGTATGCCATTTTTGTTAAGGTCTATGTCTGTGCTCTGTACATAAGCACTAGAAGGACGCATTGAATAAACACTTCTTTTAAGGCATAGTGGCATTTTGATCGTAAAAATTGTACTGTTTCTTCCAAAAGCTCTGCAAGTTTTATATGCTGATTAATTTCATCATCAATGTGAGCTTCACTTGATATTTGCTTTCCAAGTAGGTAACTGCAGTAGTAAAACAGTTATTTAATACAGTAAGAATGGTTTTATAACAGCTCTGATTTTTGATATGCTTTGCATTAGAAGTGGCCATACATACCCTCAGTGGTAGAAGTTGTTCTAAAATTCCTGACTTTTTGTTTTTATGTCCTGAAAGTCCTTAGTTTTTACCATTTTGTCCTGAAATTTTGAAAGAATAATTCACTTTTGAAATTTTAAAATTTTTTTCTGTCGAAAGCAGCTGTGATTAGCAATAGTGGAAATAATGTACTCAATTTGAGTTAGAATGTTTTACACAAATACATGTTACTGGGGGATGAAGTAACATGTATTTGTGTATGATTTATTCCTGAAGTATTATTTCTTCAGGGGATTCGCCTTCCATTCACATGTCACCAAAAAGAGAATTATATATTATTTGGTTGGCGCACGCTGGTAGCATTACATCTGAAACCCAAGTACATCTTCAGTTGCTTGCAGGTTTGTCACAACATAAATCGGGAGGTGCGGGTTCAAATACCATTCCAGGATGACATACTTTTAAAGTTTTCTGAGGTGTCTACATGTATTAGACTGTTATGACTTCTACTTGCAACCTTTGCAACCCCTCTTTCCCACAAGTGACAACAAAAAACAATAGCTAACACCAAAGTTATATATATATATATATAAATGCATCTGCATACAAAGAGAAAACTTGCTGCAAACCCGTGAAGCACGAATCACAGTAACAATAGAATAAAACAATTTCATGGTTCGTACGCTCATTGAAAAGTCCTTGAATAAAAATTGTTCATTTTCAAGTCCTTGAAAGTATTTGAAAAGGTTTAAGGCTCTGTAAATAGTACTTGAAATTTTGTTTTGGTTTGTTTTTTAAGTAAGGATATGACTGAGCATATGTTAAATAATTGTTTGTGCGAAAAAGATGTGTAGGAGATTTCTGTGTAGTTCTGATAAAACACCAAGCTGATCAAATAGTGCAGAACTTGCATGATTCGGTTCAACCCAGGGGAGTGCGTGGACAGCTGGTACCTTTTCTATGACATAACTACAGAGTAAAAAGCCACCGATGGGAGTAAAATAAGTGGAATGATGTATTCACAAATTGTGATGGGCTTTTGTTTACTGGGTTGGGTGTAGGGATGCGTTCTTGCCGGAGGGTGGAACTTCTAGAAATTGCTTGTGCTTTATGCACGAACCCTTTGTCTTCTGGCTGCATCAAAGTCATTCATCAAAAATAAAAAGTTAAAGCAAACATTAAGTGTCAATAATGTACCCTTTAAAAATGTTCCACAAAATAAAGTGATTTCGAAAAACACCAAAACGGAGGAGCAAGTCAAAGTTAATAAAATAAACCAACTGAGGGCAAGGGGTAACAGGCAAGTCATTGAAGGTGTGCCTGCCCCAGCTAAGATTAATGGTTTGAACTTAATGGTTTGAACTTACCAAAATACCTACCTACTGACCGACCAACAGTACAGGCATGATAATTCAGGTTTAAAAAGTGCTTGAATTTATTTTGTTTGGAAGAGTACGAACCTTGATTTTAAAGGAAAATAAATCAAATAATAAATAATTATTAGAACGTTACAGATTCCAATGAGGACAACATAAGTACATTACAATTGAATGCGCAGCAATGCGTGTGAAATGGCTAGATTCATATTTTACTTTCTATTACAAATGAGGTGGTTAGAATTCACATGACTCAACTTCCATCATATTTTCGTTATTGGGTGTGGGCACCACGTTTCCATGTGGTTTTATTAGATTTACATATTTATCTAATATATGGGATGTAAGGTCAGGTGATGCGTAACATTATAGCCTCTCCTTGACAAATGTCAACCCCGCCTTCTCGTGGTGCATCCTGTTCCCACTAAAGGGGCTCTGACGACCGCCAATAGCGGTATAACTATACCATCGGGATCAGAGGAAATGCTATCCCACACTCACCAACCCGCTTGGCCAGCGTGGTGAGTTATGGCCAAACACCTCCAAAATGACTCTACAACTTAAATCTTGGCCCTCAGTCTCCGGCAGCTGGAATGTACCTGGCCAAGGCAGCGGCCAGTGCGACATGAAGGCAGAGGGTGCTAAGAATCCCCGGAGGACCAGACTAGGCTGCCATTTGATGCTGACCTTGGCTACCTATAACGGACGCTCCCTATCTTCTGATTCAAGGCTTCTTGAATTGGAAGAGGAACTACAAAGGATCAAGTGGGACATTGTTGGGCTAAGTGAGGTAAGGAGAAAAGGAGAAGATCTCATTGAACTGAAAAGTGGACATCTCTTCTATTATCGTGGGACAGATACTGGCAGAACTAGTGGTGTTGGATTTATAATAAACAAGAAACTGAAGGATAAAGTGATAGAAGTTGAAAGTTCCTCTGACAGAGCTGCACGACTCGTTATCCAACTATCGAGAAGATACCAGGCTCAGATTATTCAAACTTATGCACCCACCACAAGTCATCCTGAAGAAGAAATTGAAGAATTTTATGAGGAAATTCGTCATCTAAATAATAAAGGTAAGCAGCACTTGAAGATAATTATGGGAGATTTCAATGCAAAAATAGGGCAACGACAACAGAATGAAACTTCAGTAGGTAAATTCGGTCACGGCAACAGAAACCAGCGTGGAAATACTCTCGTTGAGTTTGCAGAGGCAGAAGGATTTTTCATCTTGAACTCCTTTTTCAAGAAAAAGCCACACAGGAAATGGACATGGAGACATCCAATTGGGACGACAAGTGAAATTGATTTTATTATGTGTAACAAAAAATTCGTCATCGAAGACTGCAGTGTGCTGAACAAGTTCAACACAGGTAGTGACCATAGATTGGTGAGATGTAAGATGCACCTCAACACTAAACTGGAACGTGGCAAGCTCATAAGACAAACAAAATGTATTGACATAACCAACCTTAAAAAACACCATAATACTTTCAAGTTGGAACTGAAGAACAGATTCTCTGCTTTAGAAGGCCTAACATCGGAAGAAGTGGATGTTTCGGAAGTTAACAGAAAAGTAACCAAAGCTCTTATGGAAACAGCAACAAAATTAGCTGGGTCTAAGAACAAGTTGCATGTGAACAAATTTTCATAAAAAACCAAAATGTTGATGCAAAAAAGAAGAGAGATGAGGACAACTAAAGAAGATGTGACTTCCAAAGTGGAATATATAGAGCTATGCAAGACAACACGAAAAAGTATCACTGAAGACGTAAGGAAATTCAACTGTGAGCTAGTGAGGAAAGCAATTGAAAACAACCAAAGCCTTAAGATAGCAAAGGGACATCTCAGTAAGGGAAGAAAACAGATTATGGCTCTGAGAAAAGAAGATGGTTCTATAACAAGAAATAGAGGCGAAATTTTGACAAGAGTGAAAGATTTCTACTCCAAATTATATGAAAGGGATGATACATGTACTCCAGACATCATGAAAGGTACCAGAGTTCTTCCAGTCCTCCCAGCAGAAGTTGCTCATGCAATCAAGAATATGAAGCGGGGGAAAGCTCCAGGAGAAGATGGAATTACTATAGACATCATACAAGAAGCAAGTGGAGAAATTGAAACAGTACTCGCCCAAATTTTCACTCGATGCCTTAATGAAGGGAAGATTCCTGAGGATTGGAACAATGCTACAATGATCCTGCTACATAAAAAAGGTGACATTGAGGATCTCAGGAACTACAGACCTATCAGCCTCCTATCAGTGGTTTATAAAATCTTCACTAAAGTTCTTTCACACCGCTTGAAGGTAACACTGGACATGGCTCAACCGAGAGAACAAGCTGGATTCAGGAGTGGCTACAGCACAATAGATCATATCCACGTACTGAGAGAACTAATTGAAAGAGCGAGGGAATATGAACTTCCATTGTGCATGGCTTTTATCGATTATGAAAAAGCCTTTGATTCGGTGAAACCATCAGCAGTTACCACGGCTCTGAAATCCTGCGGTATTGAAGATGCATACATTAATATTATTAATAACATCTATGAAAATGCAAGTGCAAAGATTCGGCTGTTTGAAAATACAACACACATAAAAATTGGAAAGGGAGTGAGACAAGGTGACACCATATCTCCAAAGCTCTTTAATGCCACATTGGAAAATGTCTTTCAATCACTGAACTGGGAAAACAAAGGGATAAAGATTAATGGAGATTATCTAACCCACATTCGTTTTGCTGATGACATAGTCATTTTTGCAACTACCCCATCAGAGCTGCAGAGTTATGATCCAGGAACTTGCTGACAAGAGTAAAGAAGTGGGATTAAAAATGAACTTTCAGAAGACAAAAGTGATGTTCAATGCTTTTACAAGAAATGAAGATTTATCGATTGATGGAGAAAAACTGGAGATAACAGATACGTACGTTTATCTTGGACAGCAGATATCAAGTGAGGGTCACATTGATGAAGAAATTAATCGGCGTACAAAACTTGCCTGGAGAGCTTTTGGAAGAAACAGCATAATTTTCAAGAGCAATATGCCATTATGTCTTAAAAGAAAAGTGTTTGATCAATGCATCCTTCCAGTGCTTACGTATGGTGCAGAGACGTGGACCTTAACTAAAAGAGACATACAAAGGCTGCAGACAACTCAAAGAAGCATGGAGAGGTGCATGCTTGGTATAACCAAGAGAGATAAGAAGAGGAACTCGTGGATCCGAAAAATGACGAGAGTGGAAGACATCATGATCAGAGTTAAATCCCTGAAATGGCAATGGGCTGGACATACTGCCAGAAGGACAGACCATAGATGGACAGCCGAAATTTTAGATTGGATTCCAAGGGACAGGAAAAGACCCAGAAAAAGACCACATAGGAGATGGGTGGATGAAATTCGTAAATATGCGGGAGGGACATGGAGGAGACTGGCACAAGACAGACCGTTGTGGAGGAAACTTGGGGAGACCTTCATCCAGCAGTGGATTGATAATGGTTGACAATGATGATGATGATGATGATGATCTAATATATAATATCTTGAAGTGGTGGTGGGAAATGGGTAAACAGAAAATTTAAAGCAAAAAGGAAAGTTTGTCTAAAACAAAAAGAAAATTCTAAGTAAAATAAAAATATTTTTTTAATCTACAAGCAAAAAACTATCAGCAAAATTTGCTAATAATTTGGAAACTATCAGTGTCCATGCGTATGTCTACATTCTGCAACTCTGGCTACCCCCACTAAAACTTTCAACATTTTTAATGGGCCAAAAATTGTTCAACTTCTGTGATGCATGTCCCAAGGAAAAATGGCAGTGTTTCTCTAAATGTCTGAATAATTTTTTTAAAGCATCATTCATTAAGTTTTCATTGAATTCAAGTGATATTTACCAGGTGACCTTGCATGACCAAGTTGCAGCATCTGTAAAAAAATCAACTCTTTTAATTGAAAATTCGGAAAATTAATTTTTCTTTGTTTTTATCCCAGTTAGAAAATTGAGAGCAGGAGGTGGGAAGGCTCAGAATGGAAAAGGGAAAAGTGGATGGAGTTTTGAAGAGAGCAGTCAGCTTTGTTTTTGCACTTTAGTATTCATTTTAATCGATATGGTCTAAACATTTCACATATTTAATTGATACATCAATAGACACATTTTCTAATGTTTAATGAAATTATTTTTACAGACTTCAATACTTGAAAGTTGAAAAGTCTGCTGTGGTAGTTGTACAATTTGCTCTGTGTGGATTACTCATAGATCTAGACTGCTATGTTAAAACAATAATGAGCTACATGTGTTACTCAATTTAGTAAGAACTAGCAATCAAAATGCTACAGAACACAAAATTTTGTTGAATATGATTGGCAGAGAAGGACAAAAATGGTGCACTAGTCAGTTGTTTATGTTCTACTCCCAAATGATGTGTTTTCACAGATGTCTTTTGTGTGCAACAAAAATCTCAGCATTTCTAATATGGGACTTCTACAAGTACTTTTATATGCTGATTGCATAAAACACAGAAAGACAGTGAAAAGTATAGCCAACCAGCTTATTTTTAAATCATTGAATGGTGTTTTAATATTAGAACATAGTATACCAGATTTTCAGAATGAGAGTGAACTGAATGACAAGATTTTGATAGCAGAAGCTCTAATAGTATTAACAGCTATGCAAAACAATTGCTTGTTTAATCTTGCAGTGATTTAGAAGAAATGCATCAGTTGAAAACTTCAAGAAAAAGAAAAATACAGCCACAATAAAATGTATCAGTACAATTCTAGTTTATAATTGCCTTCCTACAACCAACTTGTCCACAATTAAATATCTGTGATGATCCATTCTGCATAAATTTAGATCGTAGTTTAGAAATGTATAAATTTTTTACTTGATTTGCTCTCATATCCACTTAAATAGGGAAAAATATGATCAGGGAAAAAAATTTTACTTTGCAAAATTTCTGCTTTTCAGATAATGACCATACAATATCCATATTGTATGTAGAGACATTGTCTTGAAATTAAAAAAATAATCTTGTCCTGAAATATTTTTTGTCACTCCTGGCCCTCATGTCACTAAGCTGTTTTCTGAGATTCAGCAGTTCATCTGCAAGATTAAAGTTTAAAACTGATAGAACTTGATTTCACCTAAACTGCTGATGTATCAAATGTCTCCATTTACAACAGTGTTGAGACAGGCTGAGCCTGAAAGCCCGAAGTTTATCCTGAGCCCGAACAGGGCTTGGACTGTATAATATTTATTGTGGTTTGGGCTTGGGCTCTGAGACAGAGAGAGAGAGAGAGGAGAGAATTTTCTTCATTTTTTTAAATGTAATTTTGTATGTGTTAGCATACGAGACTTCTCTTATACTTCCTAGTTTTTTCTACAACTAGGTCTGGGTGGGGATTTGGGACTCAGGATGACTATTTATTCTGGCAGTGGGTAGAAAATGCCATTGGCCATGTATTAGTGGGGTTTTGCATAGAAGGAAAGGCTTCTTCAAGACAATAGATATTAGATAGTAGGTATGATGATGGATTTTTTTTTCTCCTTCTTCCACGCAGCAGCTCCTTACAGCTTCTATTGAGCAAAGTACATGGTTTTCAGCTCCTCCTGATCTTTCTGGATGTCCATCCGCTAGAAACATTTCAGAAAGAAACGAATGGTAAAATAAGTCGTGCAGCTGTACTATAGTTAAACAGATAAAGGTCCCTTATTCACTCCTCAGAATTGAGAGACACCGGTTAATTGCATGGGGAGGAGGGAGTGAAAGTCTGGAAGAGGAGATTTTTTAATTAATGCCTAAACAGGTTACTCATGGTTTCGGGGTTTGTTTGGACCCGGTCTTTGTCATGAAATATAAATTTCAGGTTCGGGCGGGCTCGGGCTGACATACTTCGGACTAGGGCTGACATGCTTGGGCTGACATACTTCGACCTCGGGCTCTTAAAATTGAGCCCAAACTCAGCACTGATTTACCATGATCTCGATACACAACTTAAGCTTCACTGGCATCCACACATGTCTCACACAAGACCTTTTGTACTTCCCATTCAATATCTTTTCCATATGCAGACATTCTTGAATCTAGCCCTTCCATGATTTCCTTGGTTTTTCCCTACCTTTCTTTTCTGCTGCTTTGGCTAAACGAGTAAGCATCTCACTGCTCATTCTTTTACCATGTTCAAACTACCTAAAAATATTTGTTTCCACCTTACTAACAACATCTTGCTTCACATTACACATCTGCAACACATCTTCATTCCTTACATGATCAGAATGTGCCTTGCCACACATCCCTTGTATGTAAGGCATCGCTCCAGCACAAAACAGCTGCTATGTCTCTTCTGCATTTCTCCAATCCTATTCTTTTCTGCTACATTCAGTTTTCATACTGTTTTGATATACTAACTGAATGTAGTATGATTAATAGCTTTGAGAACATTTTTTCCACCCTACAAGTCATTTTACGTTGATTAAAACATAACGGATTATGATATATTTTGCGGAAATGTAAGCAACCTGTGGTATAACCTTGATCATCTATGTAGGACTTATGCATAAAGTTTTGGATGAAGATATGTGTTGGGAACAGTAAAAAATTGTACATCGATGGGCTATTACATTAGGACCACCGACCTAATTAGCTGTAGGATCCCCTTTAGCCCACAAAATAGCAGCCACTCAGCGAGGCATCGATTTGATGAGGTGGCGATAGGTATCCTGGAGTATCTGGTACCATTATGTCAACAGCAGGTCCTCCAGTTGCCGTACATTTAGGGGTAGTGGTGATTTAACGCAAACCCGCTTTTCCAAGCCGAACCATAAATGTTTGATTGGGTTCATGTCAGGTGAATTTGGAGGCCAGGGCAATTATCAGAAATTCCCCAGTATGTTCCTCGAACCACTCCTTGATGATTCTGGTAGTGTCGCATGGAACGTTATGCTGTTGGTAATGGCCATCAATAGCAGGGAACACAGTTTCCACAAATGGGTGAACTTGGTTTGCAATGATGTTTAGATACCTCACAGCTGTCGGGGACTGCTGTTGGGATAATGGGGCCTAGAGCATCCCCCAAAAACATAGCCCACAGCATACCGCTGCTGCCAGCCTGTTTCTGCCCAACAGTGCATCCAGGTGCCATAGTCTCTGTTAGTAATCGTCGTATCCACACTTGGCCATCTTCGTGATGCACCAGTAATCTTGATTCGTCAGACCAGGCCACTTTGTTCCTGTCATCCACTGCCCAATATCGATGATCTTGGGCCCATTTCATGCATTGTGGGCGATGATCTGCAGTGAGCATAGAGACCCAGCTGGGTCTTTGGCTATGCAGGCCCATGTGCAGAGAAGGGGGCGATGAACTGTGTGCTGTTACCCATTGCCCTGATCACCACTTCTGTAACTGCGGGTGATTTGTCGCACTGTGGCTGTATGGTTGCTGTGAACAATGCGCGATGGGCTCTGCTCCCCTGTGGCATCAGTGAGCTGTGGAGGACACATGCCTGACGATGGTTCATCGTTTGACCATCTGTGCACCACTTTTGATACATACTCACTACAACAGCACCTGAACAACCCACAAGCCACACCATTTCAAAGATAGTAATTTCTAGGCCCTATGCCATCACAATTTGCCCTTTATCAAACTCCGATGAATCGGCAGCTTTTCCCATTCTGACTCTGAACACTCTACTAACCGAAAGCTGGTCCTCGGGTTGTATATATACTGCTCTATAAACTTCACCCGAGCCACCATTCGGTCTCCAGGTGCGCTCATTTCTCTAGACTGAGGGTGGTCATAATGCAATGGCTGATTGGTGTATTTCTAAGTTAAATCCCAGTAATTACTATGTACTATAGAAAAGATGTTAGAAGTAACAAATTTTAGTTATTTAAGTGTGATTATTGATGAGATAGGAATGCTTGATAAGAAATTAGGCAATAAAATCAGAAAAACGTGTGGAGTGAGAAAAATATTATGCTGAAATCCTTAGGCTAAGTTGAGAGCTTCAGCTTTCCACTTGGCCTATAGCTCTTGACTTAGCCTATGGATGTGTGCATCATATTATTCATGAAGAGTTACAGATGAGAAAGCTGTTTGTAAAATGGATACCAAAATGTTTGACATCACAACAGAAATGGTAGAAAGTTGTTTGTGTAAAAGCTGTTCTTCACCATTTTGCACAGGATTCTAATTTTGTGCACCAACTTGTCAGTATGGATAAAACCTGGATTCACCACTGTGATCCAGAGACCGAACAACAATCCATGGAACATTATGCATCTCCCATGCCCCCCAAATTTTGACAACATCCATCTGCTAGCAAGGTGTTAGCTTCAGTCTTCTGGGATACTGATCTTTTTGGATTGCTTGGAGTCTGGGAGTACCACCAGAAGTGACTGTTACTGTGGCCTTCTACGCCAACTTCACCACAAACTTAAAAAAATATATATAAATTATTCAGAGCAATCAGAATTGCACACTGAGTTATGTGTAGTTTACTGGTCTCCATGTAACATCTCAGAAAACTTGAAAATTACATTGCCCTGGAGAGTGGGAATTGATGCCTGGATGTGAAAGGGTCGTCTCTACAATGGAACAGGACCGCTTCAACTAGTGGAAATCTTAGGTTCAGATTCTTAAGGTATAAATGCTTAGCCTTAGTTGCATGGAACTTCATTGTACTGGGTGGTGTAATGGATAGCGTGCTCGAACAGAAATCGGGAGATTTGGGTTCAATTCCCACTCCAGGGCGATGTAATTTTCAAGTTTTCTAAGGAGATATTACATTGAGACCAGTAAACCGCGAGCAATTCAGTACACAATACTGATTGCTTTGAATAATCTAGTGAATTTGCCATGTATTTCTGAGAAGTATTTCTTCCTTAATTTCTACACTATCTACTAACAAGTAATTGGACACCCCTGCAATCGACGATATCTGCGGTCCTGATACACGTCACGGCCGCTGCCGTTAAATATCGTGTGGGAAACAACAACGCAACCAGTCGCATGCAAGATGCCACACAGTTCAGAGCTCTTTGATTTCGAGAAAGGTGTAATTGTCTGGTATCACAGAAATGGCCGATCCATACATGACATATCCAGCGAGTTGAAGTACCCAAATTCAACAGTGGCGTACGTGATTGGCAAGTGGAAGATGAGAGGTGACTGTCGGATTGGGCCCCGACCTGGCAGACCCACAAAACTGGGAGTTAGAGATCGACGGGTGCTGGGCATAGAAATTCGGAAGAACTGCACCAAATCGATGGGCCACATCCGCGAGGAGTTTCAACAGGCATCCGGGAGTGTTCTTTTGATGAATACCATCCGTAAGGAAGCCCATCTGCTGGGTTATTATGGACGTGCTGCCGCCCACAAGCCTCTGATCACCAAGTCCAATAGCACTGCTCGGCTAACGTGGTGCAAAGAACGTCGACAGTGGACCATTGAACAGTGGAAACAGGTTCTCTGGAGGGATGAATCAAGGTTCACCCTCTACCATTCGGATGGCAAGGTCTGGGTTTGGCGTCTGCCTGGAGAATGCCTCTTTCCGGAATGTATTGTGCCAACTGTGAAGTTAAGCGGCGGTGGAATAATGCTATTGGGGCGTTTCTCCTGGTATGGCACGGGATCCTTGGTCACAATTCTTGGTAGACTCAACGCCGAGACCTACTGCACCATTTTGGATGACCATGCGCTTCCTACGTTGTGGCAGTTTTACGGGGTGGACCCATGTTACTTTCAGGATGACAATGCCACCTGTCATGTTGCGAGGTCCACCATGGCTTGGTATGGTGGCAATGGGGTTAATCAAATGAACTGGCCTGCGCAGAGCCCGGACCTTAACCCTATCGAGCACCTCTGGGACGAGTTGGAGCGTCGACTTAAGGGATGCCCCCACTGTCCGAAATCGGTGATGAAACAAACGTGTCTTCTCCAAGCCGAGTGGAAGAAAATACCGCTAGCCGTCGTACAACTCCTGGTTGAGAGTATGCCCCAGAGGGTCTCAGCTGTAATCGCCGCTCGTTGAGGCTCCACCAACTATTGAAGGTAAATAAACTTCGTTTTCCTTTGCTATCACAGGTGTCCAATTACTTGTTGGTAGATAGTGTATATTTAAAGAAGAATGCTGAGGAAAACTCACCAGAGAAGTCATCTTTTTGTGGGCCAATGCTCAAGAACTCAAGGTCCATAAAACAGTAGAACTCCTTTGACATCTACATTTCAAATTGCTGTCTCACACATCCCATTCCACAGCCCCCCCCTCCAATTATCTATTCTCACAACTAAAAGATACCTGAAAGGATGTCATTTTTACACATCAATAAGTTGCTAATGGTAGATGCTAAATACCACCTCCTCCTCTCAAAGAAAAAGTAGGAAACTAAAGTTTCTGGCCAGTTTTATAAAATAGGTTTCAATTTCAAATTAGCTTGTGTTCTTACCAGGTCTCGATTTCGATCGGTAGTTAGCAAATTGCTAGCAAGTGGTTCTAGCAAAAGTAGCTAGTGGAAAAAATTTTGAATGTTTTAGTGAAAAATGTAAAGCACCAACTGCATTGCGCGTGTGGAATAAAGCTCCGCGCTGTGGGAAAAACTTTGACGGTGCGCTGTAAAAAAAAAAATCAATGGCTGCGCATTCCTTCACCAAAACTTGTTGAGTGACTAACTGTAACACATTCCTTGGTGAAAGCTGGGAGGCATTGCCAAGCCTGAAATTGTTTTCACTGTAGACTTTCCCTCCCGCGGTAAACTGTAACAAATTAGGCGCTATGCTCACATTTGCCTTTTTTATCTAAAAGGTTGCAAATGTTTTACTTCCTTTTTCAGGAAATAAAACATTTCAACTCTCTATTTTTTTTTTTTTTTTTTTATGAAAGCATTAATTCTCCCCGGCTTCTCCAACCCTGTCTACCCAACCTGACGGAATCGCATCTGCTGTTCACTGTTTCAGTAGGAATAAAAATGTGAAAATTTTATTTTCTCGAAAATTTAAAAACATTATGTGGATTTTTTAAAGACACTTGAGTATGATTTGCTAAAAAAAGCAGATTCCCCAAATTTCGCCCAAATCCACTGATAACTTTTAAAGTTACACCTAATTTTTTTTTCTTAAGAAATCTATGTCCTTCTACCTTAATAAAATAATTCAGACTTAATTTTAAATGTTATCAATGCATTTTGGCAAAATTTGGGGTATCTGTTTTTCTCAGCAAATCACAATGCTTGCAAAAAATTGCATAAGTTGCTTGACTTTTAGGGGGAAATAAGTATTCACATTTTAATTCCCAATACAGGAGGTCCACAAGCTTCTGCTACTAAGAGTTAGCGATTGCCCAGAATGCGCCAGCGCAATGCGTGGGTGCCTTGACACTGCACCTTTAATGCGTTAAAAAAAAAAACAACAACAAAGAAGGATGAGGAAAACATGATTGACTAATGGAGGGGACATGTTAAAGTTTCTTTTGTATAATGTTTATAAACTTTCACTAGTAGATAATGCAATTTGCTAGTAAAGAATAAGACCACTAGGAAATGTTGCTACTGCTAAAAAAGGAAAGAAAAAAGAAATCAAGGACTGGATCTTGCTAATTTTAGCCCTCTGGCACATACTACACCAATCCTGCTAATCCCACATCATTATCAGCAACTCCAATTTGGCATTTCTGCTCTTTCATATTTTCAAAGTTCAGTGAGCTAAGTTCAAGAATTTGCCATTAGGGACTCTGATGTCAAGCTGATGGGATTGGACATCTAGCACTTGCAGCAATCCTATTGGTTCTGTATCATCATTAACCTTCTTATTGTCATGAAGCAGCTGTCATGTGATTTTACTATGCATCCTGTTCAAGCTTTTTTTTTTTTTTTTTATTTAATTGTGCAAAATGGACGATTGGATTCACTGAATGGGCTCTATTAAGGTGTAGTGTTGCTTATATTAGTGAGTGATTCAAAAATTTATTTTATGCAAAACAGCATGAAAAAATATATATGTAAATAGATGAAACATGCATACTTAATTTTTTAATATGTTTGGTGTGATATTACACATAAATTACTGCAATACTCATGTGAAATATGACAATTATATTTATAGCTTGCCAAGCTTTACTGATCCTTTCCTTTGGTCATAAAATAAAAGAGAGTGTTGAACTGACCTTTTGTGTTGCTCTTTGTACTGGTACTTAAAGATAAAGTAAATACTAAAACAGTCCTGTTTATAGTCACCCATAGTACTAGGGTGAATCAAGCATTCATCCCATTTGCAGCTAAAATGTTTAATAATGCAAGAAAGCCATACACACTCACCTCATTCTGCAAAGTAGAGGTCTTCATTTGCTGTAGCCTTTGCCAGTCAGTGTTCTACAAGAGCCATGATCCCACGTCTACCACTCTTGAGGACAGAAACTCTCTGATGCTGGAATGCTGGATATACATCTCATTGAAGTGAAGTGCCATCCTTATAAGTGCGCCAAGGAGCTGAACAGGTGATAGTCAGATGAGGCAAGGTCTGGATTCTATGGAGAATAGGGTAGGGTGCTAATCCCTTCTAACTGCAATAGTTCTTGGTGGACCACTCTGGAGGTGTGATTTGGGACATTATCCAATGCGTGCATGTATGTGTGTGTGTGTGCACGCAGCAATCTCAATTCCTATTGATTAGCGCTGGGTAGCATTGGCACAGAACATCATGAACCCATTGTAGTGTTTTGGTATATGGGTTCCCGTCCACAGCCTGATCATCTGGCACAAGTTTTCAGTGCACATGCCTCTCACAATTCCACCAAATGCATAGCAGGAGTTTCCTCTAGTTAATAATCCTGTTTGCATCACTGACTGTGCTTTCTGGAGTGACCTCTAGGATATCCACTTTAATCATCTGTGATGATACAGAACAAAAAACTATTCATCCTGTGGATTTGACGGCAGTCTTTGAAAGAGAGCAACACATTGTTTTTTGCCTGCTGGGATGCTACTTAATGGGGAACCATTTAGTGCCACCTGGAGAGGAAACCAAGCTAGTGCTGGCGATGAATGATGGTGAATTGGGAAGACCCCACTTCAGCTGCCAAATGTCATGTAGTGGGGTTTGCTGTCATAGCTTCAACCAGAGTGTCATTGTTGGTGGTTATTTGATGTGGTCTTCACCTCAGCTTGTCTTCGAGACTGGTGACCTCACCATTGAAACGCTGGAACCATTTCCATGCAGTGCTGCTGTCCCCTGTTTCCTTGCATTAAACTGCACAAATTTGTCTCACGTGTAACGCTTTTATAAAAATAGTGGTGTAGGAGCACCTGAATAACACGCTGATCTACCTCCATCCTCTGCTCGCATGATAACACAGTGTGGCTCCATGTCAGGTGCACATCAATGTGGTGAAACTGGCGCACGTTTCCCACATAAATGGGCGCCAAACATTATGTGTTGCTCAAAACGAGATTAACTTTTGACTCACCAGTTTAATCATAAGTTAGTATTTTTTGGTAATTGATGTGTTTTTGTATGTACAATACGTATCTATGAAGTATTTTACAAATCATATCTACCTCTCTGTAGCCAGTGAGTTTGATGTTTGACACCATCTGTTTTTAAACTTGATTTTAATCTGTTTGTACACTGTATTTGTATAAATAGTTTTGCACCCCTGTTCAGTGTTATTTTGTGATGTATGAAATAAATTTGCAGGCTGCCTGAAATTCCAAATGACACTCCAGAAAATAATCCCTTGCTCCGGACAAATGTTTACCCCCCTTCTCAAAGTTGACAACTGAACATTGCATCAATGCTGTTGGGAAACTTATTGTTGAGCATGAATCTGGAATCCATGAGCTTCAGGAGAGGCTGTACGGTATGTATTCACCTGGTGTACAGTGTGGGAGATTTATTACGCTGTATATCTACACCTTTACCTCAGTGAAAATGAGTTCAGTCGAGCATGTCATCATTATTTACCGTCACCAGTGCTAGTAGTTTGGTGACCTGGAACAGATATTTTAATGTGTAATGAAACTCATGGTATTTCTGCAGATTATGGTGCACTTTCTTTTCATGTTTTTTTTTTTTTTTCATCAAAATTTTCTGTCTGCTGACTACTTTTTTTCATTTCAGAGTATGCAAATAACATTTAACAAATGTACATGAGGAACAGAATAATGAAGGTATACAATTTTTTCAAACCTTAAATAATGAAGCCGTGTATTTACAGCATGACAGGTTAATTAGGGGGGGGATTCTCATTTTTTACGCTAAAATTACCACTTTTTTTTTTTTTGGAGTGTTTATTGATGAAACTATGCAATCAATTGATTCCAAAGTAAGTACATCTATTTATCATCGTTTCAGATATTTACAAAACAATTTTTACTAATTATTAACTATATGTCAACAAAATAGTTTCCATATCATCTACTGTTTCGCACGTTACTAGAAATTCGAGCACGGGAAAAACGTCCATATAATAAGAAAATTTTTATTTCAACTTGTCACTAATATTCCTTTTGAAATAAAAAATTTCTTATTATATGGACGTTTTTCTCGTGCTCGAATTTCTAGTAACGTGCGAAACAGTAGATGATATGGAAACTATTTTGTTGACATATAGTTAATAATTTCTGAAACCACGTAATGTTTTCGACAAATGTTGAATTAATATAATTTTTACTAAGTTTCAGAAAGAATCACGCCCGCAAATCCCCCTCGATCATGACACTGCACGAAAATCTCCGGTCGCTGGTTGGCATGATTTCTCCACTCCAGGTGGTCTGAAACAAAAACCTCGAACAGCGTTTTACTCTATACACAAGTAGTTATTGTTTGATGAACCAGAAAAAAAAAATGTATATCCACTGACGGAAAAAAATCCCAACACCAAGAAGGGGTTATGTTAGATAAACGAGAGTTGGTAGGCGGTGAGAGTACATCTGTAAGATGACGTCTATGCAAATTTGGCGTGTGGCGCTAGTAGCGCCCCTCGGAACATGCAAAGCAGGTTTGCTGTAAATACGCGCTGTAACGTTCGTGAGCGTTAGTTATAGTTGAGATTCGACGTAGGGTGTTGATGTTAGTCGAGAATGCCTTTAAGAAGGCGAAGAAGCCATTATCAACAGCTCACGGAGTTTGAACGAGGTCGTGTAATAGGGCTACGAGAAGGTGGATTTTCTTTCCGCAATATTGCAGAACGACTTGGCAGGAATGTAGCCACTGTGCATGATTGTTGGCAGCGGTGGTCAAGGGAAGGTACTGCCTCAAGAAGACCGGGTTCCGGCCGGCCACGTGGCACTACTGAGAGGGAAGACCGCCATGTATGGCGTATGGCCATGTCGCATCGTACCGCGTCTGTGACAGCAATTCGAGCTGCAGTTGCCACCACAGTGACACAACGAACTGTTACAAATCGGTTACTTGAAGGACAGCTCCGAGTCAGACACCCTGTAGCATGCATTCCACTTACTCCAAACCACTGCCGTTTGCAACGTCGGTGTCAAGCTAGAGCTCATTGGAGGACGGAGTGGAGATCTGTTGTGTTTTCTGATAAAAGCCGGTTCTGCCTGGGTGCCAGTGATGGCCGTGTGTTGGTTAGGAGGAGGCCAGATGACCGCCTGCAGCCAACCTGTCTGCGGCCGAGACACACTGAACCTACACCTGGAGTTATGGTCTGGGGAGCAATTTCCTATGACAGTAGGAGCACTCTCGTCATTATCCCACGCACTCTGACGGCACAGTTGTACGTCGGTCTTGTGATTCAACCTGTTGTGCTGCCATTCATGAACAGCATTCCAGAGGGTGTTTTCCAACAGGATAACGCTCGCCCGCATACCGTTGTTGTAACCCAACATGCTCTACAGAGTGTCGACATGTTGCCATGGCCTGCTAGATAACCAGATCTTTCACCAATCGAGCACTTATGGGACATCATTGGACAACAACTCCAGCGTTACCCCCAACCAGCATTAACTGTCCCTGTATTGACTGACCAAGTGCAACAGGCATGGAACTACATCCCACAAACTGACATCCAGCACCTGTACGACACAATAATGCATGAACGTTTGCGTGCTTGCATTCAACATTCTGGCGGTTACACCATTTATTAATGTACCAGCATTTCACATTTAAAATGGCTCTTCTCGCGCTTACAATAAGCTGTGATCTTGAAACCTTAGAAACCTTAATCGATTAAATATGTTACCTATACAAATGTATTGCCGCCATTTCATTCCTCTACAACTATTTTTTCGTGGTGTTGGGATTTTTTTTTCCGTCAGTGTATATATGATATACTATTAAAAATCTCCAATCACTTACCTTAAAGATCATGGTAATTTCCATCCATAAAACACTTCAAGCACGTCAATTATCGTAATGTTGTTGGCCCTCAAAGGTTTACAGACATCTTGCTTACGATTCCTTCTAACGGGGATGAAACATCATATCTTTTTTTTTTTTTATTTGCTAGACAAGCAACGCTGTTTTTTTTTAGCCATATGAGATGAAACCATAGCTCATCAATTCCATAAAAACCACACAAGCATACTACTCATTCATACATTCAATTAAAAAACTATGTACATATTTACACTACATTACATTCCCAGGTGATTAAACCTTTGTCAACTGTGAGTAACAAAATGCTCCATCTGTTTCAAAACCCGTGCTAATCCTACTGCAAGTGTCACCCTCATTCAGCCCCTCACACACAATCTTCTAGCACTTTCAACAGGCTACTGTCGTCCTCAGGAGGCAGATGTGTCTCAAAAAAAAAAAAAAAAATACTATGTTTCATCCCCGAAAGAAGGAATCGTAAGCAAGGTGTTTGTAAACCTTTGAAGGCCAACAACATTACGATAATTGACGTGCTTGAAGTGTTTTGTGGATGGAAATTACCATGATCTTTAGGGTAAGTGATTGGAGATTTTTAATAGTATATCATTTATGAATTGCACGTAAACTATGCGCTCTTTGCGGGGGTTTAATACCCTAAAAGTGCAAATATAATAAATGTATATATATATATATTGGGTATATAAATAAATTTTGAGAGATTTGAGGTAAACAAAACACATTGGAGAACAAAAACAATATTTTAATATTAATCGAAGTATGCTCCCTCTGAAGCTACAACTTTACCCCATCTTTCAAGCAATGAATGTATGCCCCGAAGGAAAGATTCCGGTTCCTTGGAAGAGATCCAGTTGTCCAGCCAATTTTTGATGCCTTCATAAAGAACTAAACCGTTCTCCAGAAAGTGCTGACTGCATCGACCGGAACAAATGGTAATCTGATGGCGCAATATCTGGCAAATATGGCGGGTGGGGTAGAACTTCCCAGTCGGATCCTTCCAAGTACTTTTTCACAGGTCAAGAAACATGTGGTCTTGCGTTGTCATGCTGTAAAATGACTTTGTTGTGTCTGTTCTCCCATTCCGGCCGTTTTTGCGTGAGAGCTCCTTTTAAACGCATTAATTGGGTTCGATACCGATCACCAGTAATAGTTTCTGACGGTTTCAGCAGTTCATAGTGGATCACACCCTTCTGGTCCCACCAGATACACAGCATTACCTTTGAACCATGGATATTGCGTTTTGGCGTTGAAGGACCTGGTTCACTTGGCTTCACCCATGCTTTCTGCCATTTAGGGTTATCGTACCATATCCATTTCTCGTCAGCAGTAATAATACGATGCAAAAAATCTTTCCTTTTTGCCTTTGAAGCAGCAATTCGCAAATGGTTTTTCGACGTTCAAGGTCCCTTCCCCGCAAAGCATGTGGAATCCAATTCCCTTCTTTTTGCACCATTCCCATGGCAGCTAAACATTGTGAAATGCATGGTTGACTAACAGGGCAAGATTTCATCTTTTTTGCTCACTAGCAAATTTTGCTAGTGACCAAATAGTTTGTTTGCTAGCAAAACATTTGCATGACTAGCAAGTAAAACTAAATCACATCGTAACTTATTTTCTAATAAAGTTACACAGAAATTTAAATATGTGTATAAATATTTTGACTTACCTTTTTGAATAATGAATAGGATCTTAGATAAGTTTAGTGACTATCTTTATTATTAATTTCTAACGAATTCTCATACCACATGAATATATTTCACTGACATTCTAATTCAGATTTCTTCCCATATGGTTTATGCTCAGGGTGTCTGACTTTGTCATCATACCACCTTATAACTGCTGACCGTGGATTAAAAATCTCTTCTTGTGGCCCTTCTACAGTATTTCAATTGTCATCAGAGTATTTAAAGTTTCAACAGACAAATTGTTCCTCCAATCCCCTTGTATTCTTTTTAAAAAACTGAATCCCACCTCACAACATGCAGTACTAAGTGGAAGTATTGCACAAATTTCTGCTAAACTTCTGCACACTTCATACACACTTCATATCTGCCAACTACCACACAATGCCGTAGTTTCTACGGAATTAGTTGTCTGACTACGGAACTCGCTATCAAAACTACGGATTCACAAATTTTTCTTTTGCTATTATTTTTATGATATACACGAGATTTTTACATGGATTCGCGGAATCCCGCTTTTTCTTTTTTTTTTTGTCATCAGTTAGATCATTCTGAAGATCGATATTTGGGAGGGGGGTCGTTTTCCTTCTGGAGATGAAATTTCGTGCTTCAAAACTTTCGAACACAGTACTGAAACGGAGTAAGAAAATTTTGCCGTAATCACAAATTTTTCTCCCAATGTTGTCTTTGTGTCCACTTTTCTTGTTAAATATCATTTTATTGCATAAATGTTTGCATTTTAGCTTGAAACTGTAGAGAACAATTTGCAAAAACGGAAGTTGGCTGCTGCAAAATTTTTCTGTAATCTTCATGTAATCTTCAGGCATGAGATTCTTCCGTGAATTCAAGGAATTCCGGCTTTTTTCGTTATTATTGGAATTCCGGCTTTTTCGTTATTATTGGAATTCCGTCTTTACGAAACAAAAAAACGAAAGGTCGACGGATTTCGGATTTTTTCTGTAATCATATTTTTTTATTCTCACGATGTTGCCTCTGTCAAGTATTATTGCTCATTAACATTTTACTTGTTAAATATTTGTATTTCAGCTTGAAAATACAAGGAAAATTTCCAATACCAGAAGTCAGACCAAGCAAAAGTTTCTTCCGTAATGGTTTACCCCCTCCACGAACACGTTTCGTAAAAAGCGTCTATCTATGCCACGCAATAAGGCTAGTTACTATGGATAAGACTTTTGCCAGTTGGAAGACTGTTTTCCAGTAACATTTTGGTTTGCTTCTTTTGGTTTTGTCTACCATCCGAATAAGTGGAATTTATTCTTGCTTATTCATCACTGATCAGTAGAGCGCAGTATTTGATGTATGCACAACTATCAAGACTTGTGGAAGTAGGCGATCGCTTGGCTTAGGCTATGACAGGAGTTGAGGACAAACTTCGTGGGGCAAAAAAGTTAGGGTGGCAGAGCAGGTGGTCAAACAACCGATCCATCCCAGAGCTCTGGGTTGCCACCGCAACCATTGCCGACGTCACGTTCAGTTTCTGTAATAGACCAATGAGGGCACGATGAAGAGAAGTTTCAATGCACTTCAACGACAGTTTCCACTGGAAGGGATGAAGGATATGGGGAGGATGGGTATTAAGTGTCGAAAGGAAATTGGCGAAAGAGAATTGCTGATCGTCGCTGTTTTAACAAGTGATAATAAAAACTGTTATGTAAACTTCGTGGATTAATAATGATTTTTGGTTACTTTAAATAAAGAAATTACCTTACTAGCAATATTTGCTACTGCGATTTTTTTTCACTAGCAAATTTGATTTTTCACTAGCTATTTGCTAGTTGCTAATCGGTGAAATCGTGCCCTGTTGACTAACATTGAATGCTGCTGCTAGTTCTTTTTGGGTCAGGCATGGATCCTCATCGAATAAAGCTTCCAATTCGGCATCAGCAATTTTTTTGGGTGGTCCAGAACGTTCTTTATCACCGACGTCGAAATTGTTCCTTTTGAATCGTCTAAACCAATACTCACATGTTTTTATGGATGGGGAATGTTCACCATAGATTTCTGACATTAAGTGATAGCTGTCGGCAGTACTTTTCTTGACAATAAAGTAAAGCACTCACACTTCCTGCAAATGCTGTTTTGTCGGGACGAAAGTTGCCATTTTTTCATCGAGTAAAACAAATACGTCTTTGCACCTCAATTGAACGTCATATACTGACTCTGACAGCTGGTGTCTCGTACTGCGATATCGCAGTGTTGCCACCTTAAAATACACGTGAGCAGTAATAAGTACGACACCGAACGGAAATCCCTCAAAACTTATTTACATACCCAATATATTTGAAAAAATGGTGACTCGTCAAACTCAAATTATCAATTTAGCTGTTTTTTGCTATTAAAAAAAATATACATAACATATCACGTTTCTGGTTCATCAAATGATAAAAGGATGTTTGGTGAACATGCAGTTTTACATTTGAAGTCGATCAGTCCAATAGTTTTTGGAATATCATGCCAACCATTCGCAGAAAAGCTGTTTTGAGAAAAACGCATTGAAAGTTTCAAGTACAGTTTACAGAGGTATATTGAGTACTTACAGTATTTTTCGGCTAATCTGCTATACCAGAGCCATACAGTGTTCCTTCCTCTGCTTCGTAGAACTCGTTTAGAGACATTTGCTCACTTCTACGCCTTGTACGAGCCTCTTTTGTAGCCTCGAGGCTGCGTCTCAACGATCTCTGCAGACGCTGTTGGTCCCGCGCTTTGGCAAATATCTTCGTTTGCTCGCCAATAACAATTCTTATCATTTTCAGGACGGCACAAAAACCTTCATTAAAAATGTCTGCTTCTACATATGCTGCCATTTTGATGGTTTTTGAGCCACAGTAAAGATGTTTGGGCACAAACCCCCAAACAGTAGAATTAAAACTTTCGTTGTTGTTTTGAGTGTCACCACCCAAACACCTTTACAGCAACTCTCTTGATGACAAATCATTGTAAATTGGCTTTATAGCATTTTCGACATCTTTAAGAAGTGGAGGTTCGTGATTGAATTCGCCCAGAGGTTTCCCAGCTTCGGCTTTGCGACAGTTGCACCAACTCTGTGACCCACCTCACTGGACAATAATAGATTATAATTTATCCAATTTTGCAAACTTCGACTTGAAATTTGATACACATATTCTTAAGACCTGAAATAATAAAATAACGTAAAAAAAAAAAAAAAAATGAGAATCCCCTGATGGGTTCCATTTCAACTCAGGCAGGGTCGTACCATCATGGTCTCAGATTTCTCTAAAAAAATTAAGGGGTGTTCCTTGACTAAAATAAGGAGACCCATATTTTTCTTTCGGCAAGAAAAAATTTTCCTTCGAGATAGAGGGTTTCAAATCTTGCACCGTCAAACAAGCTCTCTAGAAAACGGTTATTTTTCCTAACTTCAGCGAGTCATTGCAGCAGAGTTAAAAAAGATATTGTGTTCTTGTATTTTTTTTTACATTGTGTGTATAACATACAATAATATATGGTGCTAATATTTGCTACACATCATATGATTAAAATTTTAAAAAATCGTAAACTTTGTGATTTTAAAAAAAAAAATTGAATTTTTAAAGTTTTTTTAAACAGGTTTGGATGGAGTTTTTTCTATATTCGTTTTTTTCGTTAAAGACATACAAATGTGCACTTTATTTGTAATTTTTTGTGTGTCTGTGAAACTGCTAGTTTCCGCGTTTCGGCAGCGTTAAAAACAGCCGATTTTGAAAAATCTCTAACTTTGCCAACGATTTTCTCAAAAAAGCCATTTTTTAAAATTCTGAAAATTAAATCCCTGTTTTATTATCAAAAGGAGAATATCTGTGTAAATTTTCACGGACCTAAAAACGCCCGTTTCCGAGTTAGACGCGTTTGAATTCGGTTTGAAAGCCTGCGATTTCCCGTGTTCTAAAGGCGCCATTTAAAAAATCTCAGGCGCAAAGTACGTACGTTATCTCTTACTCGAATCAAAGCATTAGATATTCTTTGCCTGAATGATGGGATGAGAGCATTGGGTCACTGGCAGCTGGCCCTGGTTGGTTGGATACATCCACCTCACCCTTCCCCGAGTGATGACATGCCTATAAAACTGTCGGGGGGGGGGGGGGGGATAACCAATACATAAAGAAAATTCTTGCTGCTCCACTAACAAAGTTGAGTTGCAAAAGACAGCAGCAGCAGTTGTTTGTTTGTTTGTTTACGTATATACTTAAACATCGCATAAGAAAAGACTATGAAAGAGTAGAAAACTGTTGTAAAACAATATTAAGAAAAAGAGTGCAGGCACGTGTACTGTAAGTTAATTTTCGATGGCTAAACACCCTCGAGTTTTTCTGGGAGTTGCTAATTGTAGGCTACTGTCAGAAGAGCAGTTGCTGTTTTGTTATAGTTGCTAAAATTAACATCTCAGTTTTTCGTAATAGTAAAATATTCGCTCAGGAGAGTTTTGTCCTCTGCGAACGGGGGAGAAGGTGCAATGCTCTTGACCTCGCTGCTGGGTTGATAGCGCTGGTCGCTACCGAAACTCTGCTTACCTCCTCTCCAAAACGTAATGGCAATTGTCTAATCTACTAAATAAATAACAATTAACACAAACGCGTGCATGCTTATTCATAAAATGTAAGTTGAGTATATTTCCTGTTCAATCAGCTGATTTTACAAGTAGAATTCATATACAACTTATGCGCTTATAATGGTGTAAAGATTTTTATCTATTTAAAACATATTCAAAGATTTCAATTTTTTCAAAGAGGGAAGGGGGGGGGGGTGTGATTGTGTTCTTAGTGATTTCCACCTGGGCCACGATAAACCATGCACTGTCCATGGCTTCTCTTCCCTTAGAAGATAATCCTGGATCGATGGGAGACCAGCAGAGTTTTGACCCCCCTCTCATGTGGTGGTGAGGTGTCTCAAAGCTAGGTAGCTTTCAAAAATGTTTCAACTTAGTTGGCTGGTAATAAGAGAGGGATTCCATTTCAACTCTGGCAGGGTCGTACCATCACGGTCTCAGATTTCTCTAAAAAAATTAAGGGGTGTTCCTTGATTAAAATAAGGAGACCCATATCTTTTCTTTTTTCAAGAAAAATTTTCCCTTCGAGACAGAGGGTTTCAAATCTTCCACCGTCAAACAAGCTCTCTAAAAAAACGGTTATTTTTCCTAACTTCAGCTAGTCATTGCAGCAGAATTAAAAAAGATATTTTATTCTGGTATTTTTTATTACATTGTGTGTATAACGTATAATAATATTTGATGCTAATATTTTTTACACATCGTATGATTAAAATTTAAAAAAAATCGTAAACTTTGATTTAAAAAAAAATTGAAATTTTTAAGATTTTTTTTTAACTGGTTCAAAAGGAGCTTTTGTTTTCTATACTCATTTTTTTTGTTAAAGACACACAAATGTGCACTTTATTTGCAATTTTTTTATGTGTCTGTTGAAACTGCTAGTTTCTGCAGCGTTAAAAACAGCCGATTTTGAAAAATCTCCAACTTTGCCAACGATTTTCTCAAAAAGCCCTTTTTTTAAATTCTGAAAATTAAATCCCTGTTTCATTATCAACAGGAGAATATCTGTGCAAATTTTCACAGACCTAAAACATCCGTTTCCGAGTTAGACGCGTTTGAATTTGGTTTGAAAACCTACGATTTCTCCGTGTTCTAAAGGCGCAATTTTGGAAAAATCTCAGGCGCAAAGTATGTATTCTCTTACCCGAATGAGAGCGTTGGATCTGTCCACCTCACCCTACCCTGGGCGGTAACATGCCTAAAAAACGGTCTTGGAAAAAAAAATAACAAATCTATATATATAGAATTGATGTATGTCTGCTAAACAAATTTACAGTTTTCAATTTAGAACCACCAAACTTGGTATACTATCTCATGGTACCCTAACTTAGACCGTAGACGGTTTTTGGAAGGGGTCGGAGCCCGGGGTAAAGGGGCTCCACACAAAACTTCCATAAAATCTAGTTTTCAATTTAGAATCACCAAATTTGGAATACTATAGCATATTACCCTAACTTAGACCGCAGACTGTTTTTGGAAGGGGTCGGAGCCTTGGGTCAAAGGGCCCCCACACAAAATTTCCGTAAAATATACCTGTATACTATAGTGCCCTAACTGAGACCGTAGATGGTTTTTGGAAGGGGGGCAGAGCCCTGGGTGGGTGGGAGCCCGGGGTCAAAGGGCCCCACGCAAAATTTCCGTAAAATCTAGTTTTCAATTTAGAACCATCAAATTTGGTATACTTTTTCTTGGCACCCTAACTTTGTAAAATATTTTACGAAAATTTTGTAGGGGTGGGGGCTTGACCCCGGGTTCCGACCCCTTCCCAAAACCGTCTAGTCAAAGTTAGGGTGCCAAGAAAAAGTATACCAAATTTGATGGTTCTAAATTGAAAACTAGATTTTACGGAAATTTTGCGTGGGGCCCTTTGACCCGGGCTCGCCCCTTCCAAAAACCGTCTATGGTCTAAGTTAGGGTGCCATGAGATAGTATACCAAGTTTGATGGTTCTAAATTGACATACATTCAATTCTCTCTATATATAGATTTGTTATTTTTTTTTCCCAAGACCGTTTTTTAGGCATGTTATACCTCAGGGTAGGATGAGGTGGACGGACCGAACACTCTCATTCCAGTAAGAGAATACGTACTTTGCTCCTGAGATTTTTCCAAAATGGCGCCTTTACAACACGGAGAAATCGTAGGTTTTCAAACCAAATTAAAACGCGTCTAACTCAGAAACGGGCGTTTTTAGGTCCGTAAAAATTTACACAGATATTCTCCTGTTGATAATAAAACAGGGATTTAATTTTCAGAATTTTAAAAAAGGACTTTTTTGAGAAAATCGTTGGCAAAGTTGGAGATTTTTCAAAATCGGCTGTTTTTAACGCTGCGGAAACTAGCAGTTTCACAGACATATAAAAAATTGCAAATAAAGTGCACATTTGTATTGTATGTCTTTAACAAAAAAACGAGTATAGAAAACAAAAACTCCATTTGAACCACTTAAAAAAATCTCAAAAATTTCAATTTTTTAAAAAAAATCGAAGTTTACGATTTTTTTAAAATTTTAATCATACGATGTGTAAAAAATATTAGCATCACATATTATTATACGTTATACACACAATGTAATAAAAAATACCAGAACAAAATATCTTTAATTCTGCTGCAATGACTCGCTGAAGTTAGGAAAAATAACCGTTTTTTAGAGAGCTTGTTTGACGGTGGAAGATTTGAAAACCTCTGTCTCAAAAGGAAAATTTTTTCTTGCCGAAAGAAAAGATATGGGTCTCCTTATTTTAATCAAGGAACACCACCTTAATTTTTTTAGAGAAATCTCAGACCGTGATGGTACGACCCTGCCAGAGTTGAAACGTGGAATCCCTCTCTTGTTACCAGCCAACTAAGTTGAAACATTTTTGAAAGCTACCTAGCTTTGAGACACCTCACCACCACGTGAGGGGGGTGGGGGTGGGTGTCAAAACTCTGCTGGTCTCCCATTGATCCAGGATTATCTTCTAAGGGAACAGAAGCCATGGGCAGTGCATGATTTATCGTGGCCCAGGTGGAAATCACTAAGAACACAACCCCCCCTCTTTAAAAAAATTGAAATCTAGGAATATGTTTTAAATAGATAAAAATCTTTACACCATTATAAGCGCATAAGTTGTATATGTATTCTACTTGTAAAATCAGTTGATTGAACAGGAAATATACTCAACTTACATTTTATGAATAAGCATGCACGCGTATGTGTTAATTGTTATTTATTTAGTAGATTAGACAATTGCCATTATGTTTTGGAGAGGAGGTAAGCAGAGTTTCGGTAACGACCAGCGCTATCAACCCAGCAGCGAGGTCAAGAGCATTGCACCTTTCTCCCCCGTTCGCAGAGGACAAAACTCTCCTGAGCGAATATTTTACTATTACGAAAAACTGAGATGTTAACTTTAGCAACTATAACAAAACAGCAACTGCTCTTCTGACAGTAGCCTACAATTAGCAACTCCCAGAAAAACTCGAGGTTGTTTAGCCATCGAAAATTAACTTACAGTACACGTGCCTGCACTCTTTTTCTTAAAATTATTTCACAACAGTTTTCTACTCTTTCATAGTCTTTTCTTATGCGATGTTTAAGTATATACGTAAACAAACAAACAACTGCTGCTGTCTTTCGCAACTCAACTTTGTTAGTGGAGCAGCAAGAATTTTCTTTATGTATTGGTTATCCCCCCTTCCCCCGACAGTTTTATAGGCATTTCATCACTCGGGGAAGGGTGAGGTGGATGTATCCAACCAGGGCCAGCTGCCAGTGACCCAATGCTCTCATCCCATCATTCGGGCAAAGAATATCTAATGCTTTGATTCGAGTAAGAGATAACGTACGTACTTTGCGCCTGAGATTTTTCCAAAATGGCGCCTTTAGAACACGGGAAATCGCAGGCTTTCAAACCGAATTCAAACGCGTCTAACTCGGAAACGGGCGTTTTTAGGTCCGTGAAAATTTACACAGATATTCTCTTGTTGATAATAAAACAGGGATTTAATTTTCAGAATTTAAAAAATGGCCTTTTTGAGAAAATCGTTGGCAAAGTTAGAGATTTTTCAAAATCGGCTGTTTTTAACGCTGCCGAAACGCGGAAACTAGCAGTTTCACAGACACACAAAAAATTACAAATAAAGTGCACATTTGTATGTCTTTAACGAAAAAAAAACGAATATAGAAAAAACTCCATCCAAACCTGTTTAAAAAAACTTAAAAAATTCAATTTTTTAAAAATCACAAAGTTTACGATTTTTAAAAATTTTAATCATACGATGTGTAGCAAATATTAGCACCATATATTATTGTATGTTATACACACAATGTAAAAAAAATACAAGAACACGATATATTTTTTAACTCTGCTGCAATGACTCGCTGAAGTTAGGAAAAATAACCGTTTTCTAGAGAGCTTGTTTGACGGTGCAAGATTTGAAACCCTCTATCTCGAAGGGAAATTTTTTTCTTGCCGAAAGAAAAAATATGGGTCTCCTTATTTTAGTCAAGGAACACCCCTTAATTTTTTTAGAGAAATCTGAGACCATGATGGTACGGCCCTGCCTGAGTTGAAATGGAACCCATCCCCCTGAAAGCATAAATGCAATATTCGCCTAGTATTTAACATATTTTTCCACTTATACATACTCTTTATACACACACTGGCCAAAAAAATAGAACATTTGAAGACCTTACTACAACAATGGGCTAACCAACAGTGTAGCAGAACGTATGGTAATGATGGAAATGGATGAGTGACTACGCCCTGTATTTGTTCCAGAAGTTGGGCTAACCCACTGTTTTCCCAATATATCTATTGGAATATGTTACCATCCAATCTATATCCGAATGTGTGTCCCCAATGACTGCAACAGTACTTTTACAAAATATGGGATAGCCTACTATTTCCATAAGGTCTTCATTTATTTAATGTAAACCTAATGAACTAATGTACCTGACATGCCTTGTGTACACCATCCCAACATTTGGAGGTGGCACCATGCTATGGAGGATGTTCTGTTGGTACAGAATCGGTCTGTTGACACCATTTGACAGTAAGATGAGATCCAGGGAATACCCGACTATTGTAGTGGACCAAGCGCACCTTGCAGTGTTACAATTCTTTCCTGCATGTGATGATATCTTTATGGATAACATGCAACAGCACATCATGTCAGAATCATTCAAGAATGGTTTGATGAGCACAAAAAGGACTTTAACCCCCCCCTTCCCCCACACACAGAGTCCTCTGAACCAATCCAATCAAAACTGCATTTGAAAGGCTGGAAAGAGCTATTGGGCATCAATGTCTTCTTCTGTCGACATTAACAGAGTTGCTGCATGTTTTGCTGCAGGAATGGCTATCTTTGGACCAAAACAAACTCAAGCATCTCATAGAATCCATGCTGTGTGGCATACTTACAGTCATTCACAACAAAGGTGGCCTTGCTCTGTACTGCATAAAGGCTCATGTTTTAATACATACAATTGACATGGATTAGGAACATCAAACAAAAGTCATCGCTCTTTCCACGTTTATAAGCGAGTCACAGAAAAATTCTCATTGGCCGCCACCGGGAATCGAACCCAGGGTCTTCCAGTTACGCACCGGACATGCTTCCACTGCACCACAGTGGCTCACCCAGACTCACAAACACTAACTACCAAACCACATGATTGCAATTTTTAATACTATACTGAATCATGCCACATTACAGGATTACTTTTATCTCTACAATGAGTCCATGTGAGTTGCATTATTTGCATGCTCTGAAATGAAAAGAAATAAGTTCAAGAATTATTATTTATTATTATTATTAGTTCAAGAATTATTATTATAATAAGTCCAAGAATTATTATTTATTATTTTTAGTGTTTGTGAGTCTGGATGAATTCGAGGCCACTGTGGTGCAGGGGAAGCATGTCCGGCGCGCAACTGGAAGACCCCGGGTTTGATTCCTAGTGGCGGCCAATGAGAGTTTTTCCGTGACTCACTTATAAATGTGGAAAGAGCAATGACTTCTATTTGATGTTTCTAATCTGCGTCAATTGTATGTATTAATTATTCATTCGCCTCCTAGTTATTTGTTCAGTTGCTGCTTACCATCTTTGGTGAATCCCCAGCATCGTGCGGGGCTCCAGGAAGCAACCTGCCATGTGGTTTGGCAGTTAGTGTTTGTGAGTCTGGATAAATTCGAGGCCACTGTAGTGCAGTGGAAGCATGTCCGGCGCTTAACTGGAAGACCCTGGGTTCGATTCCCAGTGGCGCCCAATAAGAATTTTTCTGTGACTCACTTATAAACATGGAAAGAGCGATGACTTCTGTTTGAGGCTCATGTTTTATTGAGCAGTGTATGTAGATACAGGCAGTGCTGTATGATAGCAGATAATCAAGTTTCAATCTGTTACACATGTGAGTTGCAAATAATGCAACTCACATGGACTCATTGTAGAGATGCAAGTAATCCTGTAATGTAGCATGATTCAGTGTAGCATTAAAAATTGAAATCATCCAAAATTTAAAAAAAAATCAACTCATAAATCTGTTAAAGAATTATGATATTCAGAATTTGCATATATTGAAAAATGTGAACAGGGTATAAAAATAGAGTATGTAATATTCAAGACCCTGCAATCCTTCAAGGTACTTGTAAATCAATAATTAAAAAAAGAGCCAGAATTTTTTTATGATAACCTTTTCTGGGAATAGATATTAATTAAAAAAAAAAAAGCTTTTTCCTAATTTTCCAACATGTGCAAATTAGTTAACATATGATTCTCAATAGATGGCACCACAAGAAGGAATCTTTTCATTTTTTACTGAATACCATTGTGCATGCCCTGCACCCTGGACACTTAACCATTTTCATGGTGAAGTACTCATCACTCAATAGCATAAGTGTTTTGAGAATTTCAAATGATACATCTTGATGGTGGAACGATGGCAGTTCCAAAAACACGTTCATGTGAATAATGTGTACAAGAGATATCAAGGTTTATTGTATATGGGGACTCTTTACTTTTTTAAGGTCTTTAATTTTTATTTTGTTTGTTTGTTTGGGGGTTTAACACCATGAGCAACTCGGTGGGCTATAAGCCATTGTCCATCCCTAATGTAGTGCCACTGGTTCAGGGGAAGGGAGAGAGAGCCAGTGCCATTGACGTATCAAGTATCTCCACTTACAGTGACCTCTGCACACAAGCTTCACTGAGATCAATCCACGTCTCACATAAGACCTTTTGTACATCATAGTCATTATCTTTTTCTCATGCAGACATTCTCAAGTTTTGTCCTCCCATGATTTTTTTGTCCTTTCCTTTACCTTTCTTTCCTGATTTGGGGCTGAATAAATTCTCTTAGTAAGCATGTCACCACTCATTCTTTCAACTTGGCCAAACCACCTCAGAATATTAGTCTCCACCTTGCTAACAACATTTTGCTTCACATTGCACATTTGTAGCATATCTTCGTTCCTCACATGATCAGAATGTGTTTTTCACAAACATCCCCATTAGTAACATATCTCTTCAGCACACAAACAAATGCCTATGTCTCCTCTGCAGCACTCAGGTTTCATTGCCATACATCAGAGTAAGAAAAATTAATCATGCACAGCTATGCAGGAATTTCTTGAGCACCCATCATTCCTATGAAATTCCCCTAAAGTAGCTATGACTTTCAGAGAAGAATTCACTTGCCTACTAATTTCACCATCTTACTTGTTTTCTCTGTCAAACATGCTTCCTAAACATACAAATTCCTTCAGCTGGTTTATCTCTGTGCCATTTAGACTGATCTTGCTTTTGGCACTAATAGTTCCTTGCTAAAAAAGAACAACTTTGGGTTTTACTTTATTTATACTCAGTTTGAATTTCGTACAAACTTCATAGATTCAGGACAGCATACTTAGCAATTCATTTTTGCTCTCTGCCAACAGGACTGCATCATCAGCATGCAGCAAAATGCATAAATGGATATTACCACTGCATAAACCAGTATTGTCTGTTTTTAGCATTAAGCATGCATGCATCCATCAATATATTAAACAGCCATGGTGACTGATATTACATAACCTTGTCTGACTCCTGCACTAATAAAAAACTATTTCAATAGAACACTATTCACTTGTACACAGGCTCTACTGCTATTATACATAGCTTTCACACTGTTAAGCAGATTCTCAGTTATACCATACTTATTCAAGACCTTCCACAGAAGTATCTTGTGTACTCAGTAGCTTTCTATAACTCTATGAAGGCAAAAAAAAATTTTGATCATCGTACGTAATGCACAGATTTGGTTAGTGCAGCTTACCAGGCAAAAAAC
The DNA here is from genome assembly GCA_039090855.1 of Macrothele yani. NCBI lineage: Eukaryota > Metazoa > Arthropoda > Arachnida > Araneae > Macrothelidae > Macrothele > Macrothele yani. The sequence continues at coordinate 24,604,300 of CM077027.1, read as the reverse complement.
TTCTTTGTACATCCCAAACCTTCTCTGATGTGACACCTAGTATCTTACTGATAATGATATTTCCAAACACTTTCCCTGGCATATCCAGCAGGGGAAGTGTTCTTGTACTTCTTTTCCCTTATACAATGAGAGCATGCCTCCAGCGCTGAGGGACCCTTCCTAACTCGCAACACATTTGGCAAATTTCAGTTAACCAGTCAATTATAGACTCATCAGCATATCTCAACATCTCAGCAGTTGTGCCATCTGCTCCCAAGGCCATACCATTTTGAAGAGATTTTAGAGCTTTATAAACCTCTTCCCTTGAATTCCCTGCTGTACTTCCTTTTCTCACTGTGGCATCATCTGCTTCTGCCTCAAAATCACTTTTACTTTCATGTTCTGATAACTCACAGAATTATTCATCCCATCTTCCACTTAACTCATTAGTTTCCCATATCATTTCTTTGATCCTCTTCTTCACACACAACTTAGAACTGTATTCCCCCTATTTTTACTATGTCTTGTGTACTTCCAGAATGTCTTCCTATTTTTCCAAAAGGCAAATTAATGCCTTTTCATCTTATTTCTTATATATTTTTGCCTTACTCTGATGAACCAGCTTTGCTGCTTCCAGCTTTTTGCAGTTATGTTCATACTCATAAACTTTACCTTGTAACATCCTCAGATATTCTTCCTTCTTTCTCTTTACTGCTGTTTAAGCCATACTTGTGATTGTTGTTTAAGCCATACTTGTGATGATAGCTGCTTCACAGCAATCATCACAAGTATGGCTTAAACAACTATGGAGGAAATTATTTCTTCCTTAAATTCACCCTTTGCAGTTATTACTGATGGAAGCAATGACAGTGATGATATGAAACTATCCATTGTTAATAACATTTTTTGAAGTGATTGGGAAAATAATTACTTTGCTTAGTAAATAGTAACGCTGTACTAGTGATCCGATTTATTGGTGTATAAAATAAACACATAAGCGTTTCCAAGCTTTCGCACATCAACCAGATGGCTTTTTCAAGGAAGTTAGACAGAAACTGCAAACTGAAAAATGGAACGCTTAACAATTTGAACGCGGGAACTTGACAATAAATAGATGCGACGTTATATTCATTTAAAGATACGAGGCATCACGTTGGTTGCACGCGGGATCCTGGTAGAGAAAAGGCGTTACTTGAAGAATTGGTTCCAAATTCGTGGCAACTCGAGCGAAACACAATCATTGCAAGCATCGCTGTTGGTAATGATCTCCAAGGTTTCCCGAATGGCTGTACATTTAGGGGTAGAGTAGCTAGCTAGTTTCTTTATATCATCCCACATGGGAGTAGCTGACTTGAATTTTACTTCTCTGGATAGTGCCGTGGTTACTTTACCGTATTTTGTGTCTCTTTTATGTTCGTTGACTCTGATTCCAAACGAACGCTTGGTCATTCCAATGTAGTATCGTTTAGAGCCGTTTGGATACTGTAGGGGGATCGCATAAACGCCTGCTTTGCAGGAGAGAGGTGGTTTTTCACTATTTCTCTTTAGTATAGTATGTAAAGATGCAGGGGACCTTATGCCGACGCCGTAGTTCAAGCTAGCCACTGATGCAGGATATTCATTGAATCAGATACGTAGCTTTATCCAAAAAGCCAGAGCCAAACATTCCGGTCTTCCTGCGCCGCAGCTACGTTATATAGGCTCAATTCCCTACATTCCAAGTGTGTCTTACAAACTCAAAAACGCCCTCAAGAAGATGAACTACGGCGTCGGCATAAGGTCCTCTGCATCTTTACATACTATACTAAAGAGAAATAGTGAAAAACCACCTCTCTCCTGCGAAGCAGGCGTTTATGCGATCCCCCTACAGTATCTGAACGGCTCTAAACGATACTACATTGGAATGACCAAGCGTTCGTTTGGAATCAGAGTCAACGAACATAAAAGGGACACAAAATACGGTAAAGTAACCACGGCACTATCCAGAGAAGTAAAATTCAAGTCAGCTACTCCCATGTGGGATGATATAAAGAAACTAGCTAGCTACTCTACCCCTAAATGTACAGCCATTCGGAAACCTTGGAGATCATTACCAACAGCGATGCTTGCAATGATTGTGTCTCGCTCGAGTTGCCACGAATTTGGAACCAATTCTTCAAGTAACGCCTTTTCTCTACCAGGATCCCGCGTGCAACCAACGTGATACCTCGTATCTTTAAATGAATATAACGTCGCATCTATTTATTGTCAAGTTCCCGCGTTCAAATTGTTAAGCGTTCTATTTTTCAGTTTGCAGTTTCTGTCTAACTTCCTTGAAAAAGCCATCTGGTTGATGTGCGAAAGCTTGGAAACGCTTATGTGTTTATTTTATACGCCAATAAATCAGATCACTAGTACAGCGTTACTATTTACTACTTAATTGGTGTATTGTTCCTCGTTATAAATTACTTTGCTTGTTGCTCTGTTGGCATGCAGTAATAGCACTGGTGAAGGAATTTTAAAACTATAATGATGATTTGCCAAAAAAGGGATGCAGTGGCATAATTGTAATGCATTTGGATCTGATAATGCCAGCTCAATGTTTGGCAAATTGGAAAATGTTGTAGCATTTTGGAAAGCAATGTCTGTCTGTCTGTCTCTCTCTCTCTCTCTCTCTCTCTCTCTCTCTCTCTCTCTCACACACACACACACAAAATGAACAATATATCGATGTTCCATTACCCTACAGAAAACATAGTGTCTTCACAGTTTGAAAGTAGTTCAAACAAGCTACAAGCTGAGGCGCTTACTGTGTTGCAGAATTCTCTTTGGAGCGTATATTGGTTTTCTGAGGAAAATTCAAAGCAAAACAAATATGTTTGTTTTCCACCGAAAGTCTTCGTGCTAGCTGCTTGGTGAGTTAACATTTTCATGTTATTGACATAAGTGATGTTTTAAGAAACTCCTTACATAATTCTGCACACTGCCTTCCAAGCCACAAACGAAGAATTTTAACGTTTGAAACAGAAAACTTAAGAAGAACGAAATATATTCTTCAAAATTGCTATTAATTCCTGTGTATTGTTCCGCTTATGGCGGATTGTACAAAGGAAACGTCATGGTAACATAAAAAAAAAAAAAAAAAAAAAAAACTTATGACAATAAAAATTAGTAATGGCAAATCTGTGGGTCAGTAGCTTTCATTAAAAAAAAAATCATGAAATTCACTCCAGTGGGTGGCGCTGTTGAATTGTAGAAAACAACGACCTTGCATTTTAAATATATAGATTTGTCATAATTTCCTTGAGTTAGATAGAACAATCTCAGCAACTCTGGTAGCTGAGTGGTCTCAGGTGCTAGCTTCTGCCCACTTGTCCAATATGGGCTTGGGTTTGAGTCCCAGATGAAATGTAGGTGGTGTGCCTGTCAGATGGCACCGGGTCTGTCCCTTCCCTAAAACCACTGGCCTTTAATCAGGGACAGGTAACTGCTTATAGCCTGAGTTTCTAATAGAGGTTGTTAAATCCCAAAGAAAAAAGAATCATGAGGGATATAAAAATGGGTTTTGTGTTAAGAAAAGCAATTGGGAAAAAATGTCTAAAAAATTTCATTACTGTGTTTGAATTTTTTTCTCTTATTGTTTCTTCTCATTAGACCCAACAGTGCCAAAAAATGTTCAGAATGTGATTGTACCTCTTGATCAGCTGTCAGGTCCTCTTGATTTTGCATGGGCCACTCTAAAAGTCCTCCAAACTGTCAAGTATGATGACCGAATTGGAGAAGCATATATGAAGGTAAACTATCTTCAACGCTTTCTTTTATTTATTTGTTTATTGTGTTATTTTGTTAAACTTTTGAAATTTCCAAACAAAGTTTCACATAAATGAAATTATGGCTATCTTTAAATTTTGAAAAGGCATACTGTGGTTTTTTTTTTTTTTTTTTTTTTTTTGTCAGACCTGAACCACAACAACCAGGGCTAGCTGGAACTTTTGCGGGGCCTGGAACTTTATTACCATAAAATAAATTTCTATGGTAATAAAGTTGTTACATTAAAAATATCAACCGTAAAGAACACACAGGATAACTATTGTACAGAAAAATTTATTATCTCAAAGAAATATTTGCTTTAAGTTTAAAAAAATACTTTAATATGGATTGAAATTTCAGAGAGAAAGAGCAAAAAAGTGTTAAAATCTACGATTTTCTCTTCAGTGCGGTTGTATTGTGATTCTTATATAAACTTCCTTACTAAATGATAAAAGGACTTCTTCAACCAAATTGTGTAGCAAATAATAAGGATCCCTCTAAAATACATTCATATAAATAGTATTTTTTCCTAATATATATGTTTTAATGATTGATTTTTTATGCCAATTAATGACTTTTTTAACTTGGATGTAAACCCACCTGTTGATGCAAATTATTTTTTTAATTAATTAATTGCATCATATGAGTAAAACAGTCAAATTAATGACTTTTTCACTCATATGCATGTAAACCCACTTGTTCCCATCCAGTTGAAAATGTATATAAAAATTGCTTTTTTTCTTAATTTCAAGTACTCTTTTTAAAGTCACTAAACAACTGGCCTCCACATATAACCCCAAACCAACTTTGTTACTGTTCTTTTTATTTTTAAAATTTAAGTTCAGTAAGTCCCCAACTTATGCAGTTTCAGAGTTACGCGGTTGCATCTAGTAGCGCATCTTCCGCTTACAATTACGACTACTAGGTAGCGCTAGTGAGCTTGGTAGTGGGAAAATGCTGCATGGTCTTCCTGCCGGATGTGAAAATAGTGACCATCTGGGATCATTTTGACAGTATACATCGGCACACAGTTATGCTATTTGGTTTTTCATTTCTCTGGAGTTGTGTATTGGTTGTCCATTTGGAAAATAGTGACGTGTTGTCAACAAACATGTCTGGGAAAACAGTTTTAGAAAGAATTCGACATTTTCAAAGCTGTTAGAAATATCAGCACTGCCTGGAACAAAATTGCAGTACCTACCATGAACACCATATGGAAGAAACTGGCACCACAGTTTATTCAAGATGCTTCGGGTTCTGAAGGAAATGAAGACATAATTAGAGAGCTTGTGGAAATTACCAAACACTTGGAATTAAATTTAGAAAAAAAGAACTTTACTGAACTGTCGCAAAGCCAAACAAGAATCCTATCCTAAGCACCGAAGAGTTAATAGACCTTGAAGAGCAAAGAAATGAAGACAAGATTTCAGAAGAAGAAAAAGAATCTGAACCACCCAAACCATTTGAAGCTAAGCAGATGTCAAAATGATTCAGAATGATCGACCTAGGACTGGCTGGTTTTGAGGCTCAGGATCCAGATCCTGAAAGGTTCATAAAAATATTTGGGGCAATCATGATGCCCTTGCTTGCGACAAAGGGATTTACAATGGGAAAAGAATGGCGACTGTACAGATGTTCTTGGACAAGTATTTCAAAGCATCTTCGACATCGCTGGAGCCAGGAGCATATTAATATTTGTAAGACTGTAATGTCCAAATACATGTGTTCTAGTATGCAGTGGTGGGTAACAGAGGTGATGCTTGGTGAAACAGTGAGATTAAAGAAGCAGTTAAGGGAAAGAGGGAAGCATATCTGGGGATATTGCAAGTTTGAGTTTCTGAGGATGAATATTGCTGTAAGAAGCGTGAGGCAGCCAAGTTGGTTCGCCAGAGTGAGGCAAAAGATAGAAAGGAGAAGGTGGAAATGCATTAGTCTGGTTTTTGGAAAGATAGAAAATCTTTCTGGAAGTACATAAGACATAAGAAAATAGGGGAATTAAAATTCTAAGTTGTGTGAAGAAAAGGATTGAAGAAATGATATGGGAGCCCAATGAGTTAAGTGAAAGATGGGGTGATTACTTCTGTGAGTTATTAGAACATGAAAGCAAAGGGGATTCTGTGGCAGAAGTAGATGATGTCACAGTGAGAGATGGAAGTATAGGAGGGATCTCAAGAGAAGAGCTGTGTAAAGCTTTAAAACCTGTTCAGAATGGCGTGTGGATTGCATATAACTGCTGAGATGTGAAAATATGTTGGTGACTATAATTGACTGGTTAACTGAAATTTGCCAGATGTGCTGTGAGTTAGGAATGGTCCCTCAAAATTGGAGGGATGCTATCATTGTTCCCTTGCATAAGGGAAAGGATGATCCGACTGAATGCAAGAACTTTTGTGGTATCAGTTTGATGAGTGTGCCGGGGAAAGGATTTGGAAAGGTTGTTATTGATAAGGTACAAGGTTTTACATCAGAGAATGTGCTGGACGTCAGAGTGGTTTTATGCCTGATAAAGGCTGCTCTAACAAAATTTTCACTTTATGTTTGATGATTGAAAAGTATCTGTCTGTTGGTAAGAAATTTTTGTTACCTTCATAGATTTAGAGAAAGCTTATGATTGAGTAAATAGGACTCTTCTGTGGAAGGTACTGAAAAAATATGGTATCACTGGGAATGTAAATGAATGGTGTTGTATCGAAATGGTTTCCTATTGGAGTAGAAGTTAGACAAGGTTGTGTAATGTAACCATGGCTGTTTTAATATATTTATGGATGAGTGCATGCGTGATGCCAAAAGGGACATTACTGGTATATGTCTTGGTAATGTCTGTGTGTGTAGATTTCTATATGCTAATGGCACAGTCCTGTTGGCAGAGAGCAAAAGTGAGTAGCAGAGTGTGACCCTGATGTACGAAGTTTGTATGAATTTCAAACTGAGTATAAATACTGGAAAAACCAAAGTTATGGTTTTGAACGAGGAACTGTTACCACTGAATGCAAAGTAAGTCTAAATAGCATAGTGATTGACCAGGTGAACAAGTTTGTATATTTGGGAAGCACGTTCAGCAGATAGGCAAATTAGGCATCTGGCAAAATTAGTAGGTGAGTGAACTTTTCATTGAAAGTCATAGCTGCTTTAGGAGGATTTCACAAGAATGATGGGTTCTCAAGAAAGTGCCAAATGGCTGTGTGTGAAAGTCCAATGGTCCAGCCAGCTTTGACAACAACACAGTATACTACACCTTATTCTTAAATGCCATAGTACCATTTCTAATGAAAATAAATACATGCATGTGAAATATAAACATGGTTACACTAGCATTGTATTTCTTTCTCTGTCAGATGTTTTCCTGAAGACCAAAAAAAAAAAAAAAAAAAAGAAAAAAAAAAAAAAACTTCAAGCACTCATTTAGTGCATTACTTGATACAGCAGAAATTCTGGCAGAGCAGTCAGAGACGTGGCTTTCTGGCTGATTATCTGAGTTCGGTGTGGATGATGATGTGTCTAGGATGATGCATGAGCAGTGTGTCCTGTATTGCTTGTTCTATCACTTTCATGGAACCAGTTGCTTAGGGGCATGCAACAGTATAGCCTTTGATGCTCATGTCTTAAACTTAGATCTGAAATAATACTTAGTGACCAGCACTGGAACTTTTTCTTTAATGTATCGTGTCTGTTAAAAAGAGGTTGTTTATTCACATTTATTTTTATCAGCATTATGTTAATGAGGGGTTTCCGTAGCACAGTTTTGGTCTCCACAATTTTTAAGTGGAGGAAGTTGAAATTATCGTATTTTTCGACATCGTGGATGCTATTTTTTTCTTGAAATAAGTCTCAAAAATTTACTGTGCATCCTGGAGACTGAAGGTTATACTTTTCATAGGCCCCCAGAGGAAGGTTATTTGTGTTAAAATGTTTACCAGCAAACTTTATTAATAACAAGACTGCGTTTGCCATGAAATGTCATGGGACTGCCTTTGCTGTGAAACACCATTTTCTTCATGTCGCTTCTGCTGTGATGCATTTACGATAAACCACATGGTCTATACTACAAGACTGACACATACATATGGAGATCTAGATCAATCTAATGGGTTTTTGCCAATCAAGAAGAGTGGAAGCAGTGGATGCGAGTCGCAGACCACACCCTAACAGGCCGTTTGAAATAGCCAACAGTTGCTCAGGTGTGTGAGTGGGCCCGTCTCTTCCATGTTACTCCCGCATACTTTCGAATTTCATCCGCCCATCTCCCATGTGGTCTTCTTCTGGGTCTTTTCCTGTCCCTTGGAATCCAGTCTAAAATTTCAGCTGTCCATCGATGGTCTGTCCTGGCAATATGTCCAGCCCATTGCCATTTCAGGGATTTTACTCTGGCCATGATGTCTTCCACTCCTGTCATTCTTCTGATCCACCAGTTCCTCTTCCTATCTCTCCTGGTTACACCAAACATGCATCTCTCCATGTTGCTTTGAGTTGTCTGCAGTCTTTGTATGTCTCTTTTAGTTAAGGTCCACATCTCTGCACCATATGTAAGCACTGGAAGGATGCATTGATCCAACACTTATCTTTTAAGACACAATGGTATATTGCTCTTGAAAATTATACTGTTTCTTCCAAATGCTCTCCAGGCAAGTTTTATACACCAATTAATTTCTTCATCAATGTGACCCTCACTCGATATCTGCTGTCCAAGATAAATGTATGTATTGGTTATCTCAGCTTTTCCCCATCAATCAATAAATCTTCATTTCTTGTAAAAGCATTGTATGTCACTTTTGTCTTCTGAAAGCTCATTTTTAATCCCACTTCTTTACTCTTGTCAGCAAGTTCCTGGATCATACTCTGCAGCTCTGATGGGGTAGTTGCAAAAATGACTACGTCATCAGCAAAACGAAGGTGGGTTAGATAATCTCCATTAATCTTTATTCCTTTGTTTTCCCAGTTCAGTGATTGAAAGACATTTTCCAATATGGCATTAAAGAGTTTTGGAGATATAGTGTCACCTTGCCTCATTCCCTTTCCAATCTTTATGGGTGCTGTATTCTCAAATAGCTGAATCTTTGCACTTGCATTTTCATAGATGTTATGAATAATATTAATGTATGCATCTTCAGTACTGCAGAATTTCAAAGCCATTGTAACTGCTGATGGTTTCACCGAATCAAAGGCCTTTTCATAGTCAATAAAAGCCATGCATAATGGAAGTTCATATTCCCTCGGTCTTTCAATTAGTTCTCTCAGTATGTGGATATGATCTATAGTGCTGTAGCCACTCCTGAATCCAGCTTGTTTTCTTGGTTGAGCCATGTTCATTATCACCTTCAAGCAGTGTGAAAGAACTTTAGTGAAGGTTTTATAAACCACTGATATGAGGCTGATAGGTCTAGTTCCTGAGATCCTCAGTGTCACATTTTTTATGTAGCAGAATCATTGTAGCATTGTTCCAATCCTCAGGAATCTTCCCTTCATTAAGGCATTGAGTGAAAACTTGGGCGAGTACTGTTTCAATTTCTCCACTTGCTTCTTGTATGATGTCTACTGTAATTCCATCTTCTCCTGGAGCTTTTCCCCATTTCATGTTTTTGATTGCATGTGTAACTTCTGCTGGGAGGACTGGAAGAACTCTGGTACCTTTTGTAATGACTGGGGTACATGTATCATCTCTTTCATATACAGTAGCGAACAAAAGTATTTGGCGAAACACTTTTTCGACCATAATTTTTTTTCTGCTGGATCAAATCGGGTCATTTTGGGATATGATATGTGTTATTCAGTTGTAAACATGACCCATATGCAGATGGGTCGGAAACCTTAACACAGACCAGGTACCTAGCTTAATAGCAAAGATCATACAAATTGACCAACAAAGTAGGTGTGTATTACATTCATTTAACGCCACGATAACAGAAAACAAGTTTGAAAAAATGACAAAACAATAACTAATACTTAGTGGGATAACCACGAGACTTAATAACAGCTGCACAATAGGCCGGCATCGAGTTCACTAGCTTCTCGACTGTGACCTGTGGAATTTGCGCCCATTCTGCAGACAGCTGGTCGAACTTCTGGGCCCTATTCCGGCAGGTTTTCTTTGCACATCGTCTCTCCAGCTCCTCCCACATGTGCTCGATAGGGTTGAGGTCTGGAGATTGGCTTGGCCAGTCTAGAAGTGTGACCTGTTGCTGCTGGAAGGCTGCCTTCGCTACTCTGGAGGTGAGCTTCGGGTCGTTGTCTTGCTGCATGATCCATCCGGGTGGCATGTTCTGGTTTGCCCATTGGAAGATATCGTTCATGAGCATGTTCGTGTAGCTCTGGCCGGTCATTATTCCGTCAATCTTGATGATGGAGCCCATTTGATTGCAAGAGAAGGCGCCGTAAACCATGAGCGATCATCCTCCGTGCTCGACAGTCGGCTGAATGAACTGGAGGTTGAATCTCTGGCCACACGAACGTCGTACGTATCAGATGCCATGACTTCCGAACAAGTTGAACTTGCTCTCGTCGGTGAAAAGCACCTTACTCCAGTCTGCAGCAATCCAGTGTCGATGACGGCGCACGAACGCTACTCTGGCTCGTCGATTCTTGACTCCGATGAGTGGTTTCTTGGCGGGGCATCTTCCATTCAATCCACCAGCAATGAGACGATGGGAGATGGTCATTTGGCTGGCGTTCAGGTTGTCGCTGTCGCGGAAATCGGTGTCGAGTCAAGGTGGGATCAGCAGTCAAGGTGGGATCAGCACGAGATTGACGGAGGATACGTCTATCCTAACGCAACGTAGTGGAATGAGGCCTACCACATCGTGGACTGTTCTCGACCGTTCCAGTCTTCTTATAATGTTGCAGGATAGCTGAAATGGACTGGTGTCGGATCTTCAGGGCCCTCGCAAAGTCGGTGACGCACATTCCGGATTCCATCATGTTCACGGCTGCCAGGCGAGCTCCAACAGGGATCTCTGCCTTTTTTCCCATTTCTGAAAACCTAAGATTGACTTATTATCACACTACACATCACAAAACCCACAAAAATCAGAAGAAAAGCATTAATACATGCAGCAAACAAATGGGTAATAATTGGCGACTGTTGAATATGGCCCATTTCGAATGACAAATTCACTCTGAGCGAAATACAAACTATGCGGCATTGTAACCCACAAATCAACGCATATCATATCCCAAAATGACCCGATTTGGTCCAGCAGAACAAAAATTATGGTCGAAAAAGTGTTTCACCAAATACTTTTGTTCGCTACTGTAGTTCTGAGTAGAAATCTTTCACTATTGTCAAAATTTCACCTCTATTTCTTGTTACAGAACCATCTTCTTTTCTCAGAGCCATAATGTGTTTTCTTCCCTTACTCAGATGTCCCTTTGCACTCTTTAGGCTTTGGTTGTTTTCAATTGCTTTCCTAACTAGTTCATAGTTGAATTTTCTTACATCTTCAGTGATACTTTTTCGTACCGTCTTGTATAGCTCTATATATTCCACTTTGGAAGTCGCATCTCCTGTAGTTGTCCTCATCTCTCTTCTTTTTAGCATCAGAATTTTGGTTTTTCCTGATAATTTGTTTGTATGCAACTTGCTCTTAGTACCAGCTATTTTTGTTGTTGTTTCCATAAAAGCCCTGGTTAGTTTTCTGTTAACTTCAGAGATGTCCACTTCTTCTGACCTTAGACCTTCTAGAGCAGAGAATCTGTTCCTCAGTTCCAATTTGAAGGTATTATGATGTTTTTTAAGGTTGGTCGTGTCAATACACTTTGTTTGTTTTATGAGCTTGCCATACTCGAGTTTAGCATTGAAGTGCATTTTACATCTTACCATTCTATGGTCACTGCCTGTGTTGAACTTGTTTAGCACACTGCAGTCTTCCATGACAAATTTCTTGTTACACATAATAAAATCAATTTCACTTGTCAATCCATTGGGATGCCTCCATGTCCATTTCCTGTGCGCCTTTTTCTTGAAAAAGGAGTTCAAGATGAAAAACCCTTCTGCCTCTGCAAACTCTACGAGAGTATTTCTACACTGGTTTCTGTTGCCGTGAGCAAATTTACCAACTGAAGTTTCGTTCTGTTGCTGTTGCCCTATTTTTGCATTGAAATCTCCCATAATTATCTTCAAGTGCTGCTTGCCTTTATTATTTAGATGACAAATTTCCTCATAAAATTCTTCAATCTCTTCTTCAGGATGACTTGTAGTGTTTTCCTTACATGTAGAGGTAAAATTTGTATTGCTTTTAATCTTTATAAATGTGCTGAGACCTTATTTTTGTTTATTCTTTTTTCTCAAAATTTTGCATTTTAAAATTGGTGTGCGTCCTTTATGGAGAAAGCCATGAACATGCATTGCTTCTCTACTCAATCTCAAAATTTATTGAGGCCATCCTGGTGGTGCAGTGGTCTAAGTGCTGGCTTCTGCTCATTTGTCCAAGATGGGTCCAGGAGGTTTTAATCCCTTTGAGGCGTGGATGTTGTGTTTCTCTTACAGTGCTGGCACTCTCTCTTTCCTGGAGCTGTTGGCCCTAAATTAAGGACAGGCGACTGCTTATAGCCCTTTCAGTTACTCATAGTAGTCATTAAGCCTTCAATCAAAAAACAAAAAAAATTATTGACACACTTGTCTCAACACTTGAAAAATTTACCAATTCCACTACAGAAGAAGAAGAAGGAAACCCATTAACCAGCAGCATGCATCCTGTTGAGCTTTCTTTCAAAATCCAAGGACACTAGTTCACAATTTCGTAAACAGTGGTCTTCGACAAGTTTACACTCCTGTGCAATTTCATGGAGCTTCATTCACCTGTTTTCAAGAATGATGCCCAACCTTAATACATGAAATGTCTTCTGTTTTGCATGTTGATAGCCTGCCTGCCCAGCATTCATCTTCAATATCAACACAGCCCTTTTCGATTCAGTGCACCCAAAACACACCTGCCCCTTTGACAGCACTTTTCTCCATATACTGACCAGTTCATGGTGAAAGTCACTTAGTAAAGTCTGTAAAAAAATGAATAATTTTACGGATACCTGTTTTGGACCACACTTTCACAGTAGCCTTTATCTGTGACAGCAGCACCACCCTACATTGGCATTTTTTTTTTTTTTGCTCACTTTTAATGGCACTGTCTACCTATAACATTTTATTTCATTCCCCTTCCCCATTATCTCGAAAGTAAATGCATTACCTTACTTTTTTGGAAACCCTGTGTGATAAGAACTGAGAATTATGTGTTAGAAATTGGCGTTGTTTGAACATAGGTTTTGAAAATTATTTTTAACTGTGTGCTGACATTTTTTCCTGTACTAAAATGATTTGCTTGGAGTGCATTAAAATTTGGGCTTGGCTTGTGTTCAGCCCTTTATGGTGTATCATGTTAATAACTGTGTAATAAAGTTATTTTGGAGAGTTACAGAGATGATTTTGGGCTACTTAAAATTGTTCGTTTTATGGTGATAATGTCCACCATTTTTGCTGTCGTCATGTTCTCCATTTTTTAAAGAGGATCTGTGTAATGGTCAGTGATTTCAAAATGTCTCTGCCAGATCCACTTATATAATTATCATTTATAGCCAGTTGAAAAATATCGAGCATTTTACTATCAGTTTGTCTTTTGAAAGAAAGCCTGTAGTTCATGTCACCCAGAAATGCAGATGAGCTTTCAGAAAAATTACCATTTATTTGGGGTACATATCAGACTCATGGTCTGAAGACATGTTGCTTAAACTAAAAGCAGATCTGTTTGTAATCTGGGTGTAGCCTAGAATTTCACTTTTTTCAGTTTTAGAAGAACTTGAAATTCCTCAATCATTTCACTTCCAAAAATGCTACAAAATGATAACTAAATGTCCCTTTTGAGTTCCATTTTCTTTGGAAATTACAGTCTTTGATTGAAAACACCGCATTTCTGTGTGGATGGTGAATGCAGATGATTTGTGACCCAGAGTGTGTTTTCATATCAAACAAGCTTGCAAGATAATAGCATGCTGAAAAGAAGGCTTTTTTTCATCATTTTGGAAGCTGCATTTATATCAAATAATTTGGTTATATTAGATTCAGTTAATCCAATGAGCTACATTTAGAAATTGAATGGAAACCACTGCAGGCTTCCAGTAGTACTGATCTCCATGGACTGCTCAATTAATATATAACATAAAGTGTGAAATTTATGACTTCAAAAATGCAGTGTCTGAAGAATTTCTAGCACACTGAAAAAAATTTGGTACAAGAAAAGATGCAAAGTTAAACTGCACATACACTGGTATCTATTTGTTGTGTAGCTAGTTAATATGTGCATAATATATAAATCATATCATTATATACAGGGTGATTCAGCTAAGCGTGTACAAACTTCTGGGAGGGGTAGGCTGCACAAGGACATATCGGAATCACATAGCAATGCAGGGTCGGAAACGCCATCTTCATGCAGTAGATGGCGCTGTTCGGCCGCGAGACTGCTCATACGTTCTTTCAGGATATCATCATTTGTAAACCGCCCGCAGAGGTAGTAGGATGGCTGAGTTCACGAACGCACTAATGGCTGATATGCATCTTGCATACGGAGTAGCGGACTGCAACGGACGAGCCGCCGTGCGACTGTACCAGGAACGGTACCTGATGAGTGCCAAACCACCAAGTGTTTGCACAGCTGCATCAGAGGTTATGCAACACTGGTTCTTTCCAGAAGCCTGCCAGGTGTCGGGAACGATGGGTATGCACTCCTGCCACCGAAGAGAATGTGTTAAGTCATGCAGCAGACACTCCAAGTGCCCATCGGCTCGGTCTGTCCCAATCCACCGTATGGAGGGTTCTCCACAAAGACCAATTGCATCCATATCATGTGCAGTGCGTTCAGACACTAAGCCCTGAGGATTACCCTCAGCGCATTGTATTTGCTCAATGGTACCTGCAGAAGAGTGCGGAAGAACCCCAATTATCTGCTTCTGTGCTGTTCACAGATGAAGCGTGCTTTACACGGGAAGGTTGCTTCAATGTACATAACATGCATGTTTGGGCGTTGGAGAACCCCCATGCTGTACGACCACGTGCAGCCCAAAACCGTTTTGCTGTTAATGTTTGGGCCGGCATTGTCGGGGATCTCTTAATTGGCCCACACCTCATGCCTCCTCGTCTGGACGGAAGGAGTTACCCGATATTTGTGGAGGATGTCTTGTCAGAGCTATTGAACTAACAACAGGTCCCTCAGTCGCTGCGCTGTGCAATGTGGTTCCAGCACAATGGGGCCCCCCACCCATTTCAGCAGTGACGTTCGTCATCACTTAAACATGACATTTAGACATCAGTGGATCGGGCGTGGTGGTCCCGTTCATTGGCCTGCAAGATCTCCAGACTTAACATACCTTGATTACTTCTTCTGGGGTTACATCAAAGCACTGGTGTACAACACCCCCATTGAAAGTGATGTGAACCTTGTAGCACGCATCTGTGTAGCTGCTTCGGAAGTCCAAAACACACCAAGAATTTTCCAAAATGTACGTGATTCCATGCGCCGATGATGTCATGCATGTGTTGCAGCTCATGGTCGCAACTTTGAAGACCTTCTGTAACCACAATGCATTTCGCAAATGTCTTGGGAGTAATAAAAAGCATTTTGTTCTCTTACGTGCTGCTCTTTCATTTCTCATCCTCTCTGTACACTAGCACATGAAGATGGTGTTTCCGACCCTGCATTGCTATGTGATTCTGATTTGTCTTTGTGCAATCTACCCCTCCCAGAAGTTTGTACACGCTTAGCTGAATCACCCTGTATATATATTGGCACTGAGTTCAGAGTTTTCAGGTGTTTGTTTCACCTCAGAATCACCACTCTTTAAGAAAGATGAAAAATGTAATGGTCACATCACTTACACTCTGTCAACTGACTGATGCAAGAATACAAAGAGTATGTAGTGAATATTGTTATTAGACCAGACTCTGTTTTTCAGGAAAATGTGACCATAACCCAATTATGCTACATATTTGCTAATCATTTAATTGTGACAATTATGAAAAGTTTTAGTCCATGTAAGAGTAATATACACTGACAGGAAAAAAAATCCCAACACCAAGAAGGGGTTGTGTTAGATAAACGACAGTAGGTAGGCGGTGCGAGTACATCTGTAAGATGACGTCTATGCAAATTTCGCGCTCGGCGCATACGTGTGGCACTAGTAGCGCCCCTCGGAACATGCAAAGCAGGTTTGCTCTAAATATGCGCTGTAACGTTCGTGAGCATTAGTTTATTGTTGAGATTCGACGTAGTGTGTTGATGTTAGTCAAGAATGCCTTTAAGAAGACGAAGAAGCCATTATCAACAGCTCACGGAGTTTGAACGAGGTCATGTAATAGGGCTACAAGAAGGTGGATTTCCTTTCCGTAATATTGCAGAACGACTTGGCAGGAATGTAGCCACTGTGCATGATTGTTGGCAGCGGCGGTCAAGGGAAGGTACTGCCTCAAGAAGACCGGATTCCGGCCGGCCACGTGGCACTACTGAGAGGGAAGACCGCCTTGTACGGCGTATGGCCATGGCGCATCGTACCGCGTCTGCGGCAGCAATTCGAGCTGCAGTTGCCACCACAGTGACACAACGAACTGTTACAAATCGGTTACTTGAAGGACAGCTCCGAGCCAGACGCCCTGTAGCGTGCATTCAACTTACTCCAAACCACTGCCGTTTGCAACGTCAGTGGTGTCAAGCTAGAGCTCATTGGAGGACGGAGTGGAAATCTGTTGTGTTCTCTGATGAAAGCCGGTTCTGCCTGGGTGCCTGTGATGGCCGTGTGTTGGTTAGAAGGAGGCCAGGTGAGCGCCTGCAACCAACCTGTCTGCGGCCGAGACACACTGGACCTACACCTTGAGTTATGGTCTTGGGAGCAATTTCCTATGACAGTAGGAGCACTCTCGTGGTTATCCCACGCACCCTGACGGCACATTTGTACGTCGGTCTGGTGATTCAACCTGTTGTGCTGCCATTCATGAACAGCATTCCAGGGGGTGTTTTCCAACAGGATAACGCTCGCCCGCATACCGCTGTTGTAACCCAACATGCTCTACAGAGTGTCGACATGTTGCCTTGGCCTGCTAGATCACCAGATCTTTCACGAATCAAGCACGTATGGGACATCATTGGACGACTACTCCAGCGTCACCCCCAACCAGCATTAACAGTCCCTGTATTGACCGACCAAGTGCAACAGGCATGGAACTCCATCCCACAAACTGACATCCAGCACCTGTACGACACAATGCATGAACGTTTGCGTGCTTGCATTTAACATTCTGGCGGTTACACCAGTTATTAATGTACCAGCATTTCACATTTAAAATGGCTCTTCTCGCGCTTACATTAAGCTGTGATCTTGAAACCTTAATCGATTAAATATGTTACCTATACAAATGTATTGCCGCCATTTCATTCCTATACAACTATTTTTTCGTGGTGTTGGGATTTTTTTTTCCGTCAGTGTATCATGGTTGATAGTGTGATGCACAAAATGAGCTAAGGTATTAAAGGTGGAACTCCTGCTGCATTTCTAGAGCAGAACAGGGTTTTTGTAAATATGTTTTGACATGAAATGCTGTGGAATAATGTTATTTAAAATTATGATACCCTAACATTTTTCAACGCTTTACAGCTTCATCCTAGAATTTTGAAGGCCAAGAGGGAGCGGTACTTATCTTCTTCAATTTACCGAGCCTTTAAAGTACGTACTTGCTGATTTCTCTTTAAACTTTTTAATATGCTTTTGTACTTAAAATGTGCAAATTGTAAATTTATTTGTAGGATTGGAAATGACAACCACATTTACTTTTCAATGTGACAATGTATAAATTTTAAAAGAAATGACAATTCTGTTGGCATGAACACTATTTCCAGATATATTAGGTGTACAAATAAGTTTTAAAGCGCTTTAAGACAATGCAACATGGAATTTGTGAGAAAACAACAATACCTTTATGAATCAAAATATGCACCATCATTATCTGTCACCTTCCGCCATCGGTCGGGAAGCTGACGGATCCCAGCCATAAGGAATACTTCGTCGTGTGACGCAATGAAGTTGTCAACCCATTTTTGCACTTCGTCACATGTACGGAACCGTACAGCAGACAAACCGTGTTGCATCGATCAGAACAAATGATAGTTTGAAGAGACTATGTAGGACTATACGCCGGGTGCTCGAAAACTTCGCAGCCAAGCGTCAATGTTTCCTTGACTGATTTTGCGACATGCGGCCTAGCATTGTCAAGCTGTAATTTCACGGAAAGCAATCCTTTGCCTGTGAATGGATGTTTCCGACAGATTTCCTGGTTCAATTGCAGCAATTGTTGCTTCTAGTGATCAGCAGTAACTGTTTGACCCTGTTCCAATAGTTCATAATAGAGCACACCCTTCATATCTCACCAGATGCACAGCAGAACTTTCTTGAAGTTAATATTGCGTTTCGGTATCGAAGTTGTTGCTTCACCGGGGACTACCCAGTGCTTTTTGCATTTTGGGTTGTCATACCATATCTACTTTTCATCACCTGTAACGATTTCCCACAGGAAAAACTTTCTGTGTTGTTTATTCAACAGATTCAAACACTTCATGACATGCTCATCCTTGTTCCTCTGGCTCAATTCATGTGGTACCCATTTTCCTTCCTTCTGAATCTTTCCCATTGCGTGTGAATGATTGGAAATGGTTTGTTGAGTAACCCACAGTTGTTCAGCTAGTTCTTTTTGTGTTTGAAACAAATCTTCACCCAGCAATGCTTGCAGTTCCTCATGTGCAACCTTCTGCGGGGCGCCGCTACATTCTCGATCACTAACATCAAAATCACCTGCTTTCAACCGTCTAAACCAATACTCACACGTGCTTTTCGATACAATATTCTCCCCCAGAATAGAACAGATCAATGCACATGCTTTTGCAGCACTTTTTCCTTGATGAAATTCTTAACCAATGCAGTGTCGAATAAATGCAGTATCGCTTGCCATTTTTCACCTACCGATGTGCAAGTGCGTTTGACTGTTGGGCAAACTTCTGTGTCACATTTTATACTCTGGACCAGTTACGGTCACATGACAACAATGCGGAGGAATATCGGATATGTAAATTAGGGGTATACGTCACACAAAAAAACACTTTAAAACTTATTTGTACACCTTATAAATGCTTGGTACAAGGAATGATTAAAAAGTATTGGGATTGTGTGCATATCTGTGAAATGCAGTGATGGAGCAGAATGCCATTTGGCAGGTTGTGACCTTGGAACCTACTGCACATGCCAAGAGAACGCTGTCAATCCATTCCCTTTTGTGCTGTGGCCAATTATTCGGAGTGTAGTCCAATCTCTATATCACATTAGCAGACCTACCAACTGTTACGATTTTATCGTATTTAGTACGATAAATCATGCTGCAGTATGCTAATACGATTTTGCAGCCAAAAATACTTTTTTTTTCTAAATAGTAATGTTGTTTTCCTCCATTTTTTCCCTTTTCAGACAAAGGCCTTGTAGCAGAATCGCTGTGACGGGCAACGTATGTCGCAGATTTATTTTGGTCCTGCAGACAAAAATGACATCCCCTGAACCCTATTAAACCATCTTGCAGACTACATATCATAGATGCAAGTTTTCCGCCTTTCAAAATTTCCGAAAACGGAAGTTAGGCGTAGGGAGGATTTCTTCCGTAATCGTAATTTTTTCTCACTAAGGACGATGTACGTCGCAGAATTATTTTGTACTCATCCCCGTAGCAGAATCGCGGCGACGGCCGATGTACATCGCAGATTTATTTTGTATTCATACCTGTAGAAGAATCGCGGCAACGTACATCGCAGGTTTATTTTGTACTCATCCCCGTAGAAGAATCGCTGCGATGTACAGCGCAGGTTTACTTTGTTCTCATCCCCGTAAAAGAATCGTGGTGACGTACATCGCAGGTTTATTTTGTACTCATCCCCGTAGCAGAATAGCGGTGACAGCCGACATACATTGCCGATTTATTTTGTACTCATCCCCATTGAAGAATCGTGGCGACGTACATTGCAGGTTTATTTTGTACTCATCCCCGTAGAAGAATCACGGCGACGGCCGACGCACATCGCAGATTTATATTGTGCTCATCCCCGTAGAAGAATCGCAGTGACATACATCGCAGGCTTATTTTGTACTCGTCCCCGTAGCAGAATTGTGGCGATAGCCAACTTACATCACAGATTTATTTTGTACCCACCCCCGTTGAAGAATCGCGGCGACGGCCGACGTACATTGCAGATTAATTTTCTACTAATCTTCGTAGCAGAATCGCGGTGACTGCCAATGCACATATTTTGATCCTGCAGATAAAAATGACACCCACAGAACCCTATTAAACCATCTTGCAGACTACCTAAGACCCAAGTTTTCCGCCTCTAAAAACTACCGAAAACGGAAGTTAGGCGTAGTGAGGATTTCTCCCATAATCATAATTTTTTTCTAATAAATAACATAAAAGTGTTTGCTAATTAGATTTAATTAGTTTCGCAATAAAATTTTGATGTAGGGAAAAAATCCCTACATTCTCATCATCAAGAATTTATATAGCTGAAATAGGCTTCAAAAATTATGCGTTGTGTTATGATTTTTCTATCTGAGTGTTACATTTTTTGGTTTGGAGAGGTTGGCAGGTCTGCATTAATGATGTCTGAGAAAGTTGGCC
The DNA here is from genome assembly GCA_039090855.1 of Macrothele yani. Lineage (NCBI taxonomy): Eukaryota > Metazoa > Arthropoda > Arachnida > Araneae > Macrothelidae > Macrothele > Macrothele yani. The sequence continues at coordinate 24,583,851 of CM077027.1, read as the reverse complement.
AACACATTTGCATCAAATTCTGTCAGAAACTTGGAGCTTCTTACAAAGAAACTTATGACAAGTTACTGAGGGTGTATGGTGAGGACTGCATGAATCGTCCACAAGTGTATGACTGGTAGAAATGTTTCAAAAATGGCCATGAAAGTGTCTAAAGTGATGATCACTATGGAAGGCCTACAACAAGCAGGAATGAAAGAAGCATCCAAGAAGTTTATTCAGCTGTGAGGGAAAATCACAGAATTACTATCAGGGAACTTGCTGATGACTTGGGCCTTAGTTTTGGATAAGTACAGACAATGTTCACTGAAGATTTGGGGATGAAATGTGTGCCTGCAAAATTTGTTTCAAAAGTCTTCAGATGAGCAAAAAGTCTTCAGATGTCTGCAATCATTGACTTGTTGGAATTAACCAGAATCCAAAAGTCTTCAGATGTCTGCAATCATTGACTTGTTGGAATTAGCCAGAAATGACAACAACTTTATGAAAACATTGTTACTTGTGATGAAACTTATATTTATGGATATGACTCAGAAACAAAGGCTCAGTCCTCACAGTGAATTACTCCTCAGCTCATCAAGACCCAAGAAAGCTCACCAAATATCGTTCATGTGATAGGCTGATCAGATTAGACTCCAAACAACTGACCACAGTACAAAAAGCGCTGCACAGACAGCATTCTTTTGGCACGCACATGTGCATTAGGTTCCAAGGTCACAGCTTGCTAAACAGCATTCTGCTCTGCTGCTCCATTTAACAGTTGTCCTCACGGTCTCAATACTTTTTAATCACCCCTCATATTATTCCTTTCCGTGTGGGGTTTTGCAAGTATTTGCTGCTTATGGTAACATAGACAGTGGAAGAACAGACATAATGAAAATTTTCTGTAAATATTGCAAAGCCTGGTGGCATTCACAGATTAGAAAATTTTCATTTGAAATTTGCAGGGCATAGAAGGAAATAAGGCCCAATATATCTAAAATAACAAAAAAAATTGTGTGCATGTGTGTCAGCCATAACTTTTCAGAAAATCTTGGTAGACAAATTGTTATTTTATTGTTGTCAGAGCCATTGCGGCTGGTTTCAAGTTGAAATTCCGAAAGGGAGCTTGCTAGATGCAAGAATATTTGCTGTGTTATTTGCATAGGAATGAGAGAGAGATAGACAGCTGAGAATATATTTGTGACCTTGAGCATATGTACATGATCTATCATTGATATACCTGCCAACTACTATGAAATGTCCATAATTCCACTTTTTTTTTCTTTTGTCATGATTTAGATCATTCTCAAGATTGATGCAAAACTGAAGAGAAGTGTGTGTGTGTGGGCGGGGGGGGGGGGGACGTTTTTCATCATCTGGAAATGGTATTTCGTGTTTCAAAACTTTTCAAAAACGTTAGTTAAACGGAGTAAAACAATTTTACGTAATTGCAATTTTTTTCTCCCGATGTTGCCTTGTGTCCAGTATTCTTGTTAAATATCATTTTATTGCATAAATGTTTATATTCCAGCTTGAGACCATAGGCAACAATTTGGTAAAATGTAAGTTAGACGCCTTGAAAATTTCCCCATAATCTTCAGGCATAAGATTCTTCCGCAAATTCAAGGAATTCCACCTTTTTCATTATCATTTTGGCCTTTCATGCGATCAATGCACAAGTGAACAGAAATTTAAGGGAGAGGAGCTGGTGGTGACGGGGGTGGTGTTAGTCGGAGGACGAAATTCTAGCTTTACAAAACTATCGAAAATGGAAGGTCGACAGAGTTCAGATTTTTCCATAATCATAATTTCCTCCCCCCCCTGATGTTACCTCTGTGCAGTATTGTTGTTACTAGTAAATAACATTTTACTACATAAGTATTTGTATTTCACTTTGAAAATTGGGGAAAATTTCCGAAACCGGAAGTTGGACGGAGCAAAGATTTCTCCCATAATTGCAACCCCTTCCCCTCCCACGATGCTTCCTCTCTCCTGCATCTATGTATGCCATGCAATACTAATTACTACTGACAAGGCTCTTGCCAGTGTTGGCAGGTATGTATTGATACATACTGTACATATCACTAAGCTGTTTTCTGAGATTCAAAAATTAGCTCCACAAAGAAATGCAAACTACCAGATAATTTTTACGTACTGTTGCCATATCAAAACTTCTCTATTTACAGTGATCTTGACATACAACTTGGGCTTCGCTGACATCTGTCACATGCCGTACACAAGATCTTCTATACTTCATACTCATAATCTTTTTCTGATGCAGACGCTTCTGAATCTGATCCTCCCATAATTTCCTTGGCCTTCCTCTGCCTTTCCTTCCTGCCACTTGGGCTAAAAAGATTTTCTTAGTAAGCATCTCATCACTCATTCTTTCAACATGGCCAAACCACAAAAGCATATTAGTCTCCCCTTGCTAACAACATTTTGCTTCACATCACACAACTGCAGCACATCTTCATTCCTCACACAATCAGAATGTGTCTTGCCACAAACCTCCTGTAAGTAACGCAGCTTTCCAGCACAAAAACGATCCTTTGTATCTTCTGAAATGCCCATGTTTTACTGCCATACATCAGAGTAGGAACAATTTCACTTTCATACACAGCCATTCGGGACCTTTGAGAACCCCATCATTCCTGTGAAAACCTCCCAAAGCAGCCATGACTTTCAATGCAGAATTCACTCGCCTACTAATTTCACCATCCAATTTGTTCTCTCTGTCAAACATGCTTCCTAAATACACAAACTCATTCACCTGGTCAATCACTGTGCCATTTAGACATATATTACATTCAGTTCTACCAGTTTCTCTGTCAAAAACCATAACTTTGGTTTTTCCCTTTTTTATACTCAATTTCAATCTGCGGGCAATCTTAGTGAGAGATGGGTTTGCCTGCTCAGGGCATTCCGTGGGAACAATGGCACTCAGAACAGCATCAAGGGCCTCTGTGAATCTTGGAGAGGTGCCAGCTAGTTCTGTGTGACATTGGTGAAAAGACCCCAACTCACTGGGTTTTGTTCCAGAATCCTTAGGTTGAATGACCAACTGGAACTGTCAGCTGTAGACTAATCCCTCACACTGATGTATTTACCTGATTAAAAAGACACAAAGATACAATCTATCATTGATGCCTGCTTCAAAATGTTGCTTTCACATGTGCATCATGAAAAGCAAAGTGACTTCCCTAATTTGGGCATTGTTATTTCATCAGTGGTTAGAATTTTTGTGGGAAACAAATTTACATTGCTCTGACTTCAATGATAGTCATTGCACAATGCTTCAATGATAGTCTGGAGTTGGATAAATTATTGTACCTGCTGCTCATAAAGGATTATACAGGGTGTGTTTATCAAACTCACTGTTGCATTCCTTCAGAAAGAGGAAATTCATGGCTTCAGTGAAAGAAGTGAAAATTCAAAGAAAAGAAACATTTTGGCATCTAAATGAAAGATTACCATATATACTTGTGTAAAAGCCAAACGGATTTGGAAGAAATCCTGCTTTCAAGGGGGGTGGAGGTCAGCTTATATGTGGGTCAGAGAAAAATAGGGCTGTATTTCCAAAGTGTTACATGAATTCTCTCACACAAAATTTACTTGTGGGTTTGTTTACGTTTTAGTCTGCTGCTTTCTGTGATAATTTTCTGACCTTCTGTCATTTATAACCTGAGCTGTGCCTTCCACTTGGGGGGGGGGGGGGGGGGGTTACAGCTATAGATAATAACTGGTAGGTACGGTTATTCTGCTCTCAAGATACTATGGAGAAACAGCACTCCTTCATCAGCCAATGGCATACATGTGGTGCCAAAGGAGACATTGATTTCACACTTAAGGAAATTATGATTATAGAGATTTTTCACATTCCATCCTACATATTTGACTTGTGTTCATTGAAATATACATTTGTATCATTAAAAAATCCAACCCTGTTTGCATTTTACTATTTATATCGTGTAATGGCACACTGAGAGCTGCAGTCTCAATGTAAACAAATTGCCGACCACTGCAGTGGGAGGATTCATGTAACTCTTTTTTGGAAGTACTTTAAAACAAAAAACAAAACAAAAACAATATAAAATGTTTTTTCACCGAGATTAGAATTCCTACAAGACTAGGTGCTGCTAATATGATCAGTTCAAAACCTAATGCTGTTTCAAATTGAGACTGTGGAATTTCTTGCTTCTAAACATGAAAGAATGCCTCATTATTTCCCCTGTGCAACTGCAAGATGTCATCTTTCGAGCTGGACATACAGTGAGTCAAACATTGTGTGAAACACTTAGCTCTTGGAGACCCACACATAACCAATTGCACATCTCTCTTGAGTTTTCACAGCAAAGCATGGCCATGCATGGTTTTCCACTTCTGCCCTCACACTAACAGAGCTGGCTTCAGAAGCCATCAGTGCATTTAACGCTAGGGAAGATAAAAGATTTGGTGCTTTACGAAAGGTGGTAACTTGTAAAAGGCAGACATTGGCCTTGTTACTTCTTGGGCGAAAGAATTGTGAGACACAATTTAATCAGAAATAGTTATAAGGGCCTTCAAATGATGCTACATAAATAATGCCATGAATATTACAGGAATTATTTGGAAAGCCTGATAGTGAATAGTAGTTTGAAGGTTTTTACAGAAGTTGATCTCAGAAATTTGCATGATTTATCTAAAAAAAAAAAAGGTTTCCCAAAATCTTGAGATTTTAAGGTTGTCTTATATGTGGGCCAAGGTTTTTTTGCAAATTTTTAGCTGAGGAAACATTTTTTTTTATGAATCTGTCGCTGTATATGTGAGATCGACTTATATGTGAGTATATATGGTAGTTTATAAAGAGGCATTACTGAGGTTTTGTTCCAAAGATGTTAGGCATACACAGAGTTCATAAAGCTGAATATTTTTCTTGGTTAAAGGGTTTAGAAGGTGATGCTCACAACACTGTCATTTTCAGTGCAGTAAAAATCAAAATATACAGATCATACCCATGCAGCATTAGGTATAGTTCAGCTAGTATGTTTATAGTTTTGTAAAGTGTTTCCATGATAGTCCTTCTTCTTTTGATTTTTTGAGTGTGTCAGGCGTGATTGAAATATTATTGTTTTGTCTTCTTACACATCTTTTGGTAGATTTAGTATCTCGTTCCATAAGTAAATGTACATTAAAATATCATGCAATTAAAAATAATGTAAGTTTTCTGTCTTTAGCATGATTTAATGATTAAATCATTAAATCGTGCTAAAGATGGAAAACTTTCATCGTTTCAGTGATTTATGTTGCACGAGTCTTCAATATTTGTTGATAAAAATAATGTGTTATCTTAATAGAAGTTAACACATTTTTAATGGCTTGAGAGTTCTCTGTCAGTAGCATAAATACATGTTCACATTTGTCTGGATACCTCCATTTGTATGGGAATAAAAAAAAAAAAAGGTTTCTTCTACCAGAAGGGGAAAGAAACTTTTTTTTTTACTAGTAAAACATTTTTTTTAAGGCAGCAATCACATGTAGTGTAATAAAAAGAAAAAGAGAGATGAATGCTACTGCATCCATAATATCACCATTGATTTGGAGTTGCCTAAAAGCTTTCTTGTGAATCTGGAATACAGTAGAACTTACACACACACACACATGCACAGAGAGAGAGAGATAGAGAATATGATCTGGGAACTTGCTGACAAGAGTAAAGAAATGGTATTAAAAATGAACTTAGAGAAAACAAAATTGATGTACAATCCACAGAAGAATTACCATGTTTTTCAGAATATAAGACACTTTTTTCCCAAAAAAATTGGTGACTAGGTTATACAGGGTGTTTTACTCACTACTTTACCCGGCATTTTTGCAATAACTGTAAGAGGAATGAAGATATCGTAACGAAATTTTAACTGGACTTACCTTAGGCTGTGAGAAAGCAAACGGAAGTGATGTGAGCATGGTCAGAGAGAAGTGGCGGCGCTAATGTATCGTGACTCCTCATCACCTGCTGGACGAGCAGGCATCTGTCAGTTTTCTGAGTCGACTGTTGGTTCACAGATGAGGCTGGTTTCATCTTTCTGGATACGTCAATGCCCCAAATTCCCGTTTTTGGGCAACTGACAATCCTCACATGACACACGAAGAACCCCTATATCCAGCAAAGATCAGTGTTTGTTGTGCGATGTCACAGTGGCACATTATTGGGCCGATCTTCTTCAAAACTACCATCTTGACAGCAGCTTACGTGAAAATTTTTCAGACCTTCGTAAATCAGTTGGACGATGAGGAATTATCCATTGGATATTTCCAGCAGGATGGAGCAACATGGCATACTTCTCTTGCCAGCATGGCTGAAATTGAGTCATTTTTCGAGAATAGAGTCATTTCGAAGGGACTTTGTCCTTTGCGGTCGCCAGATCTGACGTCGCTCGATTACTTTCTCTGGGGCTATCTGAAAGGTAGAGTTTACGGCAATAATCCACAATCCATCGCCGCATTGAAATCCAACATCATTCAAGAAATTCAGGCAATTCGTGAGGACATGCTGACCCGAACCTTCCAAAATATCGAGCGTCGTGTTCAGCTCTGCCTGGGCGCAAATGGTGACCATTTCCAACACATGTTATGATGCCATCTCCTTTCTCACAGCCTAAGCTAAGGTAAGTTAAGTTCAAATTTCGTTACAACATCTTTATTGCTCTTCCAGTTATTACAAAAATTCTGAGTAAAGTAGCGAGTGAAACATCCTGTGTATGGTTATTGCCAAATGTTAGGAGGGATTTCCAGATGATGGGAATCAAATGAGGACTGTGAGCATTGCAGTGTGAAGATGTTAGCTATTTCATTACTCTCACAAAAATGTAGAGCCCTTCTGTTGAGGAAAGGAGCAGTTTTCTCAGTATTTTTGGCAACAACCATAATGAAACAGTTGAAAACCCAAATCTGGCAACCAGCAGTGCTCCAACTGTTTACACGTGACCAATACCCAATCAGGTCAAAAGTTTTCTGTGAATTTTTTTTTCTATTCTTAATTATGTAATTAGCATCATTACCCAACTACCTCCAAAAATTTCTTCTTATAGAGTTCCATTCTCTCTTTCCCTTCAATTAACCAATGTCTTTCTCAGCTAGGGAGTGGAGAAGGGTGCACAGCTACACTATCTATTTCTACAGTGTAGCTGCACAATTTTTCTTTAACCATTTGTTACCTCCTGGAATGCATCTGACAGCTGAGCATCCAGCAAAATTGAGCTGCACTGCAGTCTATGCATATTGTTCAATAAAATTAGCATGGAGCTCCTATGTGTGGGGGGAGGGGGGTCAACAAAATGGTATCTATAGTCTTCTAAGAAGCTTTTCTTTCTCTGCAGAAATCCAATAATTCACGGTTTATGGTGTTTGCTCCCCAAGCCTGTTTACAGGTCATCAAAACCTCCTCAGTTTCTGCTCAGTAAACCTCCCCAGTACCCTCTCCTCTCTCAGACCCAGTTGTAGAAGAACTTTCTTCAACAACTCAGAAGTGTAATTAAAGACTCATCTGCTAAATCATATAAAATCCCAGTTTACAAAAAAGAAGAAGAAAAAAATTCAAAGCCTGAGTCCAGTTCATGCCTGGGCTTGTCTTTGGGTTTTAAGGCTCAATCTCAGCCCATCTGAGCACTGATGTAGACATCAGTGGTGTGTTTGTTTGTGTTGTATTGCTTTTTGGCAACAAACTAGCTGTTCTGACTGAACACTAAATTTATATAAAAATTTTCATTTTCTAGATCAATTTTCTAAAACACCACAACTGGCTCTTGAAAAGCTCATTTATTGTAAGTTGGCTTTTCATGCCAGTATAGACTACATGCTTATCTCTCTAACATGATGATCATTGATTGGTAGTACCCATGTATATATACCTAAGTTGCTTTGGGAGACTCCACATAACAGCTTGATAATGATACCGAAGTGGGTATTGAAATGCATTGCGAATTCCGAAGATCGTGCAGAGGTGAGTGTCGTGGTAGTGTTGACTTTTCGATGTTTTTTAACACAGTATTTTGTCCTTGATGTTTTCCTTCAGATTTTAATTGTATAAAGTTAGCATAATTCAGCGAGCATTTGAGAATTTGTGTACTAAATCGTAATAAATATTTTGTAGTGAAATGTTCTCAACAGTAAGACTAATAGCCTTTAGAACTAAATAGTCCCTGGAACCCCTTGTTTTTAACATATTTTTTACTGCAGTATCCAGATTGCTACAGTTTTTTAGTGCATCAAAAATGAAACTAAACTACTCACGTGAAGGAATGTGCACAGAGTTTAAGATAATGAGAACTGTATTTAAGAAATACACCTCATCAGATATGCTTACATCTCTTCTATAACAAGCAGTCTTGCTGCATTTTTTTCCTTCTACTCCATCCCAGCAAAACCAGTTTTAACAGCCTTGGATGACAATAAATGAAGGAAAATTTCATGCTTGATCATGATCAAATGATCATATGTAGAGGATTTTAGGAAGGGAGTGTCTGACCCCAGGTCTTAAACAACCCTTAGAAATAGGAAACTAGGAGATTTGGGCTAGAGTGCCCGATAGGAAAGTGACACAGAAGCGAAGTGGAAAGGGGAGGGGGGGACCCTTATTTATTACTGAGAAGCCAGTACCCGGGGTCCGACGGCTTAACGTGCCCATCCGACGCATGGCGGATATTTAGTGGATCGAGCGTTCGTACCTGCCTGGGATCGAACCTGAGGCCCTTTTCGTGGCAGTCATGAACGTTGCCCACTAGGCCACCCGCAGCCCTAAAATGTCATGCTTATTATGATTTATTATATAATTTATATTAAAAGCTTACCTACTTCTGATCTTTCTTTTCTCACAATTGAAGATACCTCTGCCTCTCCAAACTGGGCCAGCAACAAAAAGATTGCACTTTTGTCAAACAAGTTTTCCATAAGCTACAGGAAAAGCATCAAAATTCTCTTAAGTAAAAACTCTTAAAATTCAGAAGCACCTTTCAATGTTCCAATTACTTGAAAATCTCTACTGGCAACAGTTATAGAAATGATGCCCACCATGTGAATACTTTCTATCAGTGTGAGTAAGGTTAACGTTCAGCCAAAAGATCTAACTAAATTTTAATGTAAATTATGTAATAAATCATAAGCACGAAAATTTCCTTTATTATTGTATTTATTCTATTATGTGAAAACACCCTTGGTATTAACCCTTTGCACTCCAACTTGCTTATCTAGCTGTCTCGGTCACAGACCCGTTTATCTTTCCAGGCTGACAACAGATGCACTCCAAGCCTTTTTTCCCATGGGGAACCAGCATCTCTGCAATATTTTGAAATCAAAAATAAAAAATGATCATATATACTCAAATTGAAGATACCTTTTATATGTGAATTTGTTTCAAACATTTTCACATTTCATAAATATAATATTTAAACCTCAAGCTCTATAATTCTGTCTGGTGTGGTATTTTGTAAAGCACTCGCCAAGGTGCATTCCAGGTTTCTTGGGGCAAGTGTCACAAAAATATCCTGTATAGTGCCTCTTTCCTTTTTTTGTTCTGTTGGAGCAGAATTTACAATATCTGATCTTGCCTGTCAGCATCACATGAAGCTTTCCATTTAATCGAACACTTGTATCGGTAGTAGTGGACGTCGAACCACGCCCAGCCCCACGGTTTTCTCAAAAATCTCTTTTTAGTTGATTGATCAATAGTTCACGTATTTTTAATGGCTGATTGGACACTCATTGCTCTGCCTTTTCACAAGTTTATATAATATAGAGCTATTAATTCCCATATTTCTAATCCCCAGAAAAATAACTTGCACCACCATTTGAGTGATTTCCTCAAAAAACAGTATGTTGATGCATACTGGTTGGCTAGGTAAATGCCTCCCATAAATTTTATATAATTTAGGACAACGTTTGGTTTTTTAATTTGAATTTCAACACCACCTCCTTCAAACCTCCTTATGGCAATCATTCCAGCATTGTTCGAATTCGTCAGCATGGTCACAACTCGCTTATCTTTCCAGGCTAACAACAGATTGTTTCTTTTTTGAAATGCTATTGTTTTTGTCTTTCCAAATTTTGGTTTCCTAATGATAATTGGCAATCCTTTTCTGTTTGTTTGGATAGTTCCAGTTAAATGGCATTGCATTTTTGATAATTCCTCAGCTAGGGGCAAACTCGCATAATATCTGTCCATGTACATGTGGTGTCCTTGTGCACCAGGAACTGTATCCAACAGCATTTTGTACAAGTGCAAAGGAATCCTGGTTGTCACAGGAAGATCTGGTCTCATCAACTTCTCTGTTGTGATACTTCCATAATATGGAAGAATACCACAAATATATCCAGTTGCAGAAACACGAAGTACATAAATCCTTATTCCCCATTTGGTCAGTTTGTTCGGATTGTAAGTGATGAAAGAAATTTTTCCTTTAAATTTCACAGCTGATTCATCTATACAGATATTATCTCCGGTGACAAAATGTTCCAAAAAAGTCGAGTTTATGTCTTCCAAGAAAGAACTAACTTGTTCTACAAGATTTCTTATGTCTGTACTTCCGGCTGTAATTGTCTTCTAATGAAGCATCCAAAAGATTTGGTTGAACCTTTTTCTGGTAAATGTGTTGGGGGAAAAAAGGATCCGACTAGTATCCTGCATTGACCAATATTCTTGGATGTTTGCAAGTGGAATTGTCCCCATATTCAGAATTACAGCTATGGATGCCAGAATTTCTTCCCTATTTACTTGTGCCCATGTTCGTCAAATCGAATGTTCTGCTAACTCCTTGCCATTCAGTTGATTGTGAGCATAATTATTTGTTTCAGTTATAATTCCATCAGTCAGGCTGTCGATAAAAAATACTTTGAAAAATGAAATGGGTTCATCACATTTTTTGTAACATTTGGCCCCTTTGCTTTTTTGCCACTTCTAAATGCTATTCTGCTTGGTGAGTTCTCAGATTCTGTCACATGTTCCCATTCAGAACGATCTTCATTTTCTACGGGATCAGAATCAGTTTCACTTTCCATTACTCTTATTTTTCATCGTCTTGTACCCATTCTTTCATCACTATCGTCACTACTGTTATCTTGATCACTATGTTCGTTTGTGTCTTTCATGACATTATCGATATTGTCGCTCAATAACGTTAAATCAAATTCATCTTCGCTGCTATGAACATCGTAATTTACATCCATTTTTTTGACCTACAAAACAAGAAAAATCTCAAAAAATATACACTGAGTGGCCACTTTGTTATGACCACCCCCTCAGTACTTTGTTGGGCCACCTTTTGCCTTTAATACTGCGTCGATTCTTCGAGGCATGGACTCCAAGAGATGTGATAGGTGGTTTGTGGAATCTGAGACCATGCTTGATGAATAGCACTTTCCAGGAGTGTGAGATTGCAGGGTTGTGGATCCAGCTGTCTGATGGCTTGTTCAACTTCATCCTACAAATTCTCAATGGGGTTGAAATCTGGAGATTGTGGGGGCCACCTAAGCAAACTAAACTCCCGGCATGTTCCTGAAACCAATCCTGTACAATACGAGCACTATGGCAGGACGCATTATTTTTTTGAAAGTAGCCATTGCCATTGAGATACACCATCCACATGACAGGATGCACTTGGTTCGCAACGATGTTTAGATATGATGTGCCAGTCAGACGTTGATCAACACGAATTAAAGGGCCCAAAGCATGCTAGGAAAACATTCCCCCAAACCATAACGTTGCCTCCACCAGCTTGAAAGGTTGTAGCAATGCATTTGGGTCCATGCTTTCATGCTGTTTCCGCCAAATTTTCACTCTGCCATCGGCATGGTGCAACTGAAAACGTGATTCATCGGACCACATAAATTGTTTCCAATTATCGACTGTCCAATCCTTGTGCTCCTGTGCAAACTGGAGACGTTTTCTCTTGTTAACTGCAGACAGCAAAGGTGTTCGAACAGGCCTTTGGCTGCCATATCCCATCCGATGCAGTGTATGGCGAACAGTGCGTGCAGAGATCATTTAAGGAGATCCTTGATTAAGATGGTCTGTAATTTGCTGCACTGTTGCCCTTCTGTTGTCTGTTACTAGTCTGGACACTCTCCGTTCCGCCCGAGCAGTCACTAGTCGATGATGACCACACGTTGCACGTAGAGACCCAGTTTTTTGGCTGACAGTCCAGTCTTTAAACACTTTAACAACAGATGCTCTGGAACATTTCACGAATGCGGTGGTTTTGGTGATACTCGCTCCATGGCTCTGAGCTCCTACAATCATCCCACGTTGAAAGTCCGTCAAATCGCATTTTTTGCCCATCTCGTCACCCAAAAATCACTTCTACTACTGTCGCAAGCACTAAGCTTTCCCTTTTTATACTAGCCTCGCCCTCTGGCAGCAACAGCGTCCAGCCATAGCTCATTTTTTTAAAACTGTCAGGTGGTCATAATAAAGCGGCCACTTAGTGTATAATACAATAATACGTAAAAAAATAACACAAAGATACTTCTAAACATCCCACACTACAATAATTATATAATGCACTTTGGATGCTTACTTCTACCACTTATGTACAGATTCTAATTACATCACTTTGAACTGCCAAACCTTTTATGTGCCTCTCAGGCACTGTTGAAGCTGAAGGTAATGTAAAAAGAATTTGGTGGTGAGTGAGACTCACCTTTGGAGTTAACGTAACAAATAGGCTGATGAGTGAGATTCACCGTTGGAGCTAATGCATAGACTAGGCTGGTGAGTAAGACTCACTGTTGGAGTTAATGTAAAGACTAGGCTGGTGAATAAAAAAAAAGAAAAGAAATGGACACAACTTACACCCTAGCTGTACTCCTGCATTAATCAGGAACCACTTACCAGTATTTCCATCAACCCTGACAGATGCTACATTTCACTATAAAGGCTTTTGACTGATCTAAGTCACTTGCTTTTACGTCAGAACTTTTTAATACACAAGTTGTTCCTGGGTGCTGTCTATGAAGCCCTTTAAAACTCAGTATTATACTATTATTTTTTGACCCAGTTTATTGCAAGAATAATGAACTTAATACATCTGTGTTCCAGCACACTCTATTTCATTGAATTTAAAATACAGTTATACTGAATTTAACTCCTTAATGATGTTAGTAAGAGTCTTTTAGAGTTGAATTTACATGTTGGAGGTCTTATGCTATGACTAGAGGTTTCAGTAACATACTGTTCTCCATATTCTACCTTTTTCTTGTGTTTCAACTTCTAGAGCATGAATTGACATCATGCTTTCTAGTACTGACAAATGGCTACTGAGCTTGACTAAGGTAATAGTAAGAAAAGTTTTATTAGAGTCAAATCAGTGATCTACTTACCATTCATGAATATTAGAAATTCATTAAAGGAATTGCAAATAGTGAGGTTCTTTTTATTTTTCCAGTTTTACATTCATATATCATGTTATTTTTGAATTGATTAAATGTGATTTGTCATTGACAATGCTATGTGAAAATTGAATGGAATTAAGAAAATTAAGTCACTCACTGACGTGATTTTTCACCTATTGCCAACAGGAAATGAAAATAGATGAAAAGCAGTTTCTGACTCCTGTTCAACGTGTGGTAAATAAATATCTTTTGGAATCTCAACTTTCTGGAATTGAGCTTTCTGACTCCAAGTGCACACAGTTTCAAAATACAATTTATAAATTAGAGCACCACAAGAGAAATTTCAGGTATGTAAGCCTTCGTATATTTAAAATATTTTAATTGTTTCAGGTGCAAGCATAACAAATGTTCACATGTAAAGTGGTAAGATCAGTATTCTGTGCAATGTGTCAGTAATGAGTGTGCCATCTTATGAGAAGAAGAAACTTTTAATGAAATTTTGTGCACAGGAAGATTATACAGCCTTGAAATTTTGGAAAAGATATGTAATGCAAAATGAGATAGTGAACATGCTAAAGTTATGTAAAAATTTCATGAAATTGCACCAGAAATTTCCAGTGTAGTTTTAAAATATATATACACTGTCGAGTCACATTATTGTGACCACCTCCTGCTTTTGACGTCAACAGTGCGTAGCCAATGAAGGAAGGCACGTGTCGTAAGCTGGCTTGGAGGATATATAAGGTGTACTGTAGGCAATCTGAAAGCATATCACTCGTTGCTGTCGTGGATAAAAGAAGCAATTTATCAGATTTGCAAAAAGGGGTGATTATTGGCTTTCGGGCAAATGGTGGCAGTATTTTTGAAACAGCACAGTTTGTGAACTGTTCATGTGTTGCTGTAGTTAAAGTGTATCATGATTGGAGAAGTGGCACCATTGCGAATAAGCTATGTGGAAACTGAAGCACCACGTGCCGTTGATGTGAGAGGTGAACATCGGCTTCAAAGGTGCATGAGGGCTGATCGACACGCTACAGTGGAGTAGCTTACTGGCCAAATAGGAAACCAGGGGGTTACCGGAAGTGTGTAAAAAATGACAGTTCAGTGAACCCTGGTGCGTATGGAGCTCCGATGCAGACGGATGGTCACTGCACCTATGCTAACGAAGGTGCATTGGCAGAAAAGGCTTACATTTGCTTGGCAGTATCAGAATTGGACCTCCGCTGATTGGCAAAGGATTGCCTTCTCTGATGAGTCACGTTTTCTGCTTCATTGAATGGATGGACATTGGCATGTGAGGCGAGAAACATCGAAAAACAAACACTCATCAACCATTGCTGGCAGAAGACAAGCTGGTGGGGGCAGCGTAATGGTCTGCGGAATGTTTTTATGGCATTATCTGGGTCCACTTATAGCTGTGAAAGGCACTATGAACTGAATTTGTTATGAATGCAATCTTGCAGACCACGTACACCCATAGATGCTGATTGTCTTCCTTGGGGTGGATGGGATCTTCCAGCACGACAATGCGACGTGTCACACAGCTAGAAATGTCCGAGAGTGGTTGGAAGAGCACGATGAAGACTTCATTGTACTTTCCTGGCCCCCTGATTCCCCAGACTTAAACCCAATTGAGCATCTGTGGGACCACCTTCGATCGTGTTGTTCACTCTATGGATCTTCCACCACGCACCCTCCATCAGCTGTCAGATGCACTGCAGTCAGCATGGCTCCACATACCCGTGAACACCTTCAAACACTTATTGAGTCACTCCCAGACCGTCTAGCTGCTGTCCACGCTGCACCTGCGGTTACTCTGGATATTAGCTGGTGATCACAACGAGATTTGACTGTGTATATGCACATACAAGCTGGGGGAAATTAATGAGTGCAAGGTAGCACTTTGGCACTAAGAATTTAATTGCTAGCGCCCATTTTTTTTACTTGAAATTTTGTAATTTGTAATAAATATTGTAATTTTTGTTAGATAATCCAACAGAAATTATTGTGTTTACTGTTTAGAAGTTGAATTTAGGTTCTGCAGATAACACACTGAAAAGAAAAAGTTTTTGTGACACTTTAATTTAAAAAGAAATCTGCATGGTGTCAGCAGACTTGGTGGTATTGGAAAAGTAACAAAAATGTATTTAAAATAGAAGAAATGTAACATAATATGAAGGTAGAGATCTGTAAAGAGTTGGAAATATGTATTTTTTAATAATGAGCATTTAGACACAAAATATGATCCAACAAAAGCGATATTATTTGTGCTTACGAAAGGCTACATCTGTGGTAAGCCAACTGAGCTATTCCTCAGCACCTAATCGTTGCCATCTCTGTAACATTTGTAAATTGTGTTCATTAGTTTTGCTGTGCTAATTGCATTAACTAAGGCTTTTGTTCGTTCTTCAGTATTTTAGAAATGCTAAATACTAAAGATTGTCCGCAGTATATATGGGTTTTAAGGTCTAACAAATAAACAGTGACAATGCTGAAAAAACTAGGGATTTTTGTTCTTTATGTTCACTTGAAGATAATGAAAAAGTATTTAAAAATGACAGTTTGCTATTTATAACAATATTATTATTATTTTTTTTTTGTTTCTTCTACTTTGGACTTTTGGGTCATTCTGTGAATCACGTCTTTTCTATTGGAAATTACAGTTCAGGATCAACATAACAGGTGTGAACATATAAAACAAGCGAAACACACAGAGTCATGTGCGGTAGAAGGTTTGTTTAGCGGTAGCTTTCGGTCATCCTACGACCTTGATCACCCACGATCGACTGGATGGACTGGTTGCCAGAACTACAATTTGCAGTTGGGGTGTTGGAAATGTTGCCAGATTTCATAAGAGAGATCCAAATAAATGGGATTTGGTGAGGGGTCTCTGAATTGCAGTTTTTGGTGAACAAAATTTCAATGCTCTCTTTTGGAAACGCGTTTCCAAAAGAGAGCATTGAAATCAACTGACGAAACTAGGATATATCACAAAGGCGATTACGGCGATGCATCATGAAGGCCGATGTAGATGTGTTTACACGACTGAATCCAAATACTGCCTCCACCAAGCACAGATCATCATCATACTTCAAACGTACGCGGCGATTCATTGCCTCATTTGTCCACGTCACTTCAGCGCTGCCCAATGAAATGGCAAATTTGAGAAACCTCCCGATGTTACATGTAGGCAGCTATCGGCAATTCGCACGCTGAGATTGGTTGATCTCGCGATGTGTTGTTGAGATGGTAGATCGAGTGATTTCCATGGTTATTGGGGAAACATCGGATGTTCTCATGATGTTGTCACGAAAACGAAATCAGAAAAGTGCAGGATTTCTGAAGTTTGTGGTTTTCTGTATGCCGGATTTTCGAGGCTTTACTGTATTAGCAAAGAATTGTTGAAGTACATTAGAAAGAGATGTGAGGTAGTAGTCGACTATTTGACCTGGGATTGTTTAAATTAGAGTGGGAGCATTTCCACACAATGATGTGTACATCACCAGCAGGGTGAAAAATAACTGAAATTTTTTGAGGAACAATTTTGCTCCTCAAATTTAGCATTGCAGAGCAATTGAGTAATTATGTGGAGCGCTTTTGAGACTTATTTTAGTTTTTATTTAAGTGACTAAAAATTTATTACCAAATCAAACTCTTACCAGCACCTTTCAATATCTATCGGAAATACTCTAATCAGTAATGAAAAGTAAAATTTAAAAATATTTTAGTAGATATCTAAAAAGCACAAATTTTCTTTCTATGGAGGTATAGTGAAATGTTACCTGGCCACACATTGCAGCAGCTATAAACTTACTGTCACTTTGCAGTGAGAGTACTCCTGAACTTGTAGCTTCAGGTTCTGCGTCTGTTCTCTTTCTTTTTCCGTAAGACTTCACACTTGTTCAGGGCCTGACTAACATGGTTGGGGGCCCAGGGCCAGGTAAGTGGTGAGGCCTCCCCATCAAAACAAAAATTTTCATTAATACATAGTGCGGGAGATATGATACACACACACACCAAATATACAGTATATACAGTGGAACACCGTTTATATGTTTCTCATTTATAAGTCTTTTCCATTTATATGTTGTTCGGCTAAGGTCCCGATGATAAACGTGCTTTTTAATTTTTGTTTATACGACTTTTTGAGTCGGTCTCTTGAAAGATGTGTATATGGTTTTGTTTCCATTTTATCTATGCAGGGTTTTTGGTTTATTTTTTTCCCTCTGTTGCCAGAGGACGATACACGGGGTTTTTGGTTTATTTTTTTCCCCTCTGTTGTCGGAGGACGATACACAGGGTTTTTGGTTTAATTTTTTTCCTCTGTTGTCGGAAAGACGTGTGTACGGTTTCATTTCCGTTTATCTATGCAGGGTTTCTGATTTAATTTTTTTCCTCTGTTGTCGGAGGTCAGTGTGTTGACGAACTGACAATTTTCTAATTTTACTTAGCAGTGGAATTCTAAATATTTCTTGGTGTTTCCCCTTTCCTTGCCCCTTTTTCATATTTATTCCCGCTGTTTCTATCAAGCGCAGCTCATAGCTTTTTGTTAATCGAATTTTTTAAGGTCGAAGGCTTAAGTCAAACAGCTATTTTCTAAACAAATGCTGTGCCGGGGAATTTCCCAAGGCAGGTGATAACAAGGTTTTCGTTTATAAATATAATGGTTAAATATCGTTAAAGTAAGGCATTTGGGGAAAAATAATTTTAGGGTGTCTGGGGGAGAAAATAAAAGTCAGGAAAGTTAAGCATCAGGAGCATTAAACCCAAAGTAAACAGTAAGTCCGAAATATGTTTTTTCACCAAAAGAAACAATGGAAAATGGTAAAAGAAAGAGGGGAAGTTAAAAAAAAAAAAACTTACCCATGTGAAACTGAATGTTCAGTTACCTGTGTCAATTGGAAATATCAGGTCTTCAGCTAGTGAAGTGTATCCAGCATCATCAAGTAGTCTGTTAAAAAGTCCCGACATGAAAAAAACCCCCAAAAAACTATCAAGCTGCGCCTGATATAGGAATAGTGGGGATAAACATGGAATAGGGAAACACCAAGAAACATTTTGAATTCCATTGCTAAGTAAAACTAGAATGCAACTGGCGAACCTCCAAAGGATGCAACAACGCCTTCGAAAGTAGAAACCATTGAATTCTGTTAGCAATGGTGAACGCTTCTTCCTTGGCTAGTTGAAGTGCAGTTGGGTGATTGTCGTTCCCATTTATCAATCTCAATATTTCCGCTTCCTTGGTTGGTCAACTTTGGGAAAGAAATACTTCCCCATGAAATTTGCCGAAAAACTGGCCCTGCCCAACTAAACTGAAAAATTACATATACACTGCCGGACGATTGCTAAGGACGGATGACAATAGCAACAATAGCAACCATAAAATGGAAGGCAGGAAAATGTGGAAATTAGCATAAGTGCGGGATACAGTAAGACGTGTTAAGCGTATGCAAATTTTTTATTGCCGAACTTGTTCGTGACGTCATAGCGCTGATAAGAGAT
Organism: Macrothele yani; assembly: GCA_039090855.1. Taxonomy (NCBI): domain Eukaryota; kingdom Metazoa; phylum Arthropoda; class Arachnida; order Araneae; family Macrothelidae; genus Macrothele; species Macrothele yani. The sequence continues at coordinate 24,565,008 of CM077027.1, read as the reverse complement.
ATAAAGGATTTGACGCGTATTGACCATTGTTGTTCAAACACAAAGTTGAAAGGGAAATAATCAATTGACGAACTTGCAATTTTCAGTATGTCTTCCTAACATCACCTAGATGATTTTACGCGTGGCCGTATTATTGGCAAGATTGAAGAAGGGCAAAAAATAACAGATGTTTGCTAGGGAGTTCAACGTCAGCCACAGTGTTGTTTCAAGGCTTTGGAAATCATTTCAAACAAATGGAGAGTGTAGCAAACGTCACGGGGGAGGTCGTGTTCGCAGTACGACATCTGCAGAAGATCGGTACATAGTGCTATCAACAAAAAGACACCCGCGCAGCACAGCTAGTGAGGTAGCAAATCAGTTTATGGCTGCTACTGGCGATCTCCCAAAAACTGATCCCCAGACGTTTGCATGAAGGACTATACGCCGCACGTCCTGTTGTGTGCATCCCATTGTCCAGACGTCACCGTACCGCCCGTTCGCAATGGTGCCATCAACATCGCAATTAGACTGATAACGACTGGTCTGCTGTCCTCTTCTCAGATGAGAGTAGATACAGTCTATCGTCTGATTGTCGACGACAACTGATCTGGCGTGATAGTGGTACTGCATATTGTCCAGCAAACATACAGGTGAAAGGGACCAATATCCGACATGTAGTGTCATGGTACGGGCTGGCATCATGATCAATGGCCGTACGTCCCTCTATGTGCTTCCAACTGAGACTATGACTGGCCAAAGATACATTAATGATGTTCTGCTACCTCATGTTCGCATGTTTTGTGGTGCTGTCAGTGATATATTCATTTTCATGGATGACAACGCAACATGTCATCGAACAGTCGATGTCCAGGAGTGTCTTGAGAGCGAGGATATTCAACGCCTCGTATGGGCAGCACGTTCTCCAGATCTGAATCCCATTGAAAATGTGTGGAATGCTTTGGGGAGGAGTCTTGCTGGTCGCCAATGCCCTCCAATAAACAAGGACACCCTCATCCGTGCACTGACAGAGAGGAATGGGATAAATTACCCCAACAGCTGCTTGATAATGTTGTGCAAAGCATGACACGACGTGTGGAATCTTGCATCGCCCTCCATGGTGGCCATATCCCGTATTGACATCTTACGCCGGAACGCCTGCGGACGGTAATTGCATTTTTTTCACGTTTACGTATTCTGCACAAAATGGCCTGTTTGTCCCTTGAACAAATTCCAAAGCCTTCTGGATTTCAGAGCACAATAAATTGTCTTTCTTGTAATGTCCTGGCATTCTGACATTATTTTATTTCACTTGGCATCCAACCACACTTACTTTTTTATGCGATATAGCCGTTTATGATCCGTCCTTAGCAATTGTCCTGCAGTGTATATATTGAATACAAATTATATTTGTTTACTATCAATTTCAGATGGCTACAATGAAATGTTTCATTTGTGAAGTGGTTTCGCTCTTAATAGTTCAGACAAAATAGAGATTAGGTGAAGGTCTGTCACAGCGCTTGCTTGGGTTGGAGTGGGCGGAGGCACACACAATTATATAGGTCGCTTTCTTGCCTTTGAGTTGCGAAACTAGTGATCACATCATCAAAATCAAGTTTGCATGTAAGGTCACTTTCTATTGTTAAAAATACTTAGCCCTGTCAATTTTTCTTGGGCTATTGTTGGTCGTATCCTGTTTTTCACTCTTTTCAGAACGGAAAATGAGCTCTCAGTAATACAGTTCAAGATAGACATTGTTAACAAAATGTGTAAGGCAATGTCTACACTGGGAAACGTATGAACAATTTGTTTTTCCCATAAAAATTTTAATTTTTCCTTCGGACACATTTCTTTTGTCAAAAAATTAAAAACTGGTCAACTTCATTTTCAAATTCATCATCTATGTCATCACTATATATCTTTCGAAAACAATTCGCTGCTTCGAAGTACTTCTTTAGAAGAATCTTTTTTCATTAAAAAGCTAAATAGATCATTAATGGTTACATAAGCTTGTTTCCTCCTTTCAAGCTCTGAAATCAGTGATTCACATATGACATAGTGACACTGTGTAATAAAGTAATCTCTATCAGACTGCTGAAGTTTGCCGCCCCGGTGGCGCAGTGGTCTAAGGCGTTGGCCTTTGATCATTCGTCCGAAAGGGGTCCGGGTTCTAATCCCGGTGAGGCATGGATGTTGTGTTTGTCTTACGGCACTGGCTCTCTCCCTTCCCTGGAACCAGTGACCCTAAATTAGGGACGGGCGACTGCTTATAGCCCATTGAGTTGCTCACGGTGGTCGTTAAACCTCCAATAAAAAAAAAAAAAAAAAAAAAGCGGCTGAAGTTCAATAGATGCACTATCATCAAGCATTCGACTTTTTGGCACTTTACTTTTTACACTTCACTGAATACTTGTTTTCCACTAAATTTTTTACCTCATGCTCATACTTGTCAAACTCATCACGCACGGACTGTACAAATATAACTAATGAGGTATACATTGGTACTAGAACTGATATATCCTCAGTAACAGACTGGAGCATATTATTAACACTGTTCAGACGTTGCAAAATTGTATCCCATACAACTGTTAAAACAGCAGTCTCAGACTTCTCCATTTTGTTCAGAAGTACTTTTGTTCGTGCTTTGTAGGCATTTTTTCATTGACATCATTGGTTACATTAAGCAAGGCTTTCATGATGTTTTGATAACCTTGCCAAAGAGCTTTAGATGCATCAGCAGTGGCAGACCATCTAGTTTCAGATAATGTTTTTACATGAAGTCCACCAGCTAGTTCTGAAGAAAGAGTTTCCCCACCGACGAGGAGAACTGGAAAAAAAAAAAAAAAAAAAAATTAAATATGCTCTGCACTAATCCAAAGAAGGAAATAGCTTGTTGACAGCATTCAACTGCATGAACTCCAACTAAATTTAACCAGTGACCTGCACATGGCACATATTCAGCTAATGGGCACAGTTCCTTTACCTTGGCCTGTAACCCTGAGTATTTGCCAGACATTTTGCTGGCATTGTCGTAGGACTTTCCTTTGCAGTTAATTATATCTATGCCAAGTTGTTTAAGAAAGGATGCCATAGATTAATACAAATTTCAAAAACGCTCAACAGGATCTCCGTTTTCAGTCTCATAACATACAGCAACTGCCAACTGGTCTACATGTGCAACATCAGGAGTAGAATCCACAATTAAACCAAAATATCTGGCTTTCTGAATTTCTGCAACTACTGCATTCAATACTTTTTGTGCCATAATTTGAATTAATTCAGTCACAGTAGTAGAAGATAGGTAATTTGCATTACCAGTACCAATATTTCCGTATTTTACTAAATGGTCTGCCAAGAATGGATCGAAAAGGCTTACCAGCTCCAAAGTTCCAAGGAAATTATTATTCTGTAGGGAATGGAGTGTTTCATTTTCTCCAAACAAAGCAAGTCCACGTAAAGCAAGAGACTTTATTACAGCCACAACTCTAGTCAAAACTTTCCTCCAATACTGACACTCCTGCTGATATTCCTCAATTAGCAAATTACCACATGTGAAGAGAGTGTAACCCTCTGTGACAGACAGAGTACCAAATTTCTATGAATGATGGAGTTTTCATGTTCCTGAAGTCTTTCCAGTATTTTTCCAGTAGGAAAATCCATCCTTACATAAAGCTTGATCACTGGAATTGAACAGTTTACACACATAACAAAAAAGTGCACGTTTAGCTGGAGAATATACTAACCACTCTCTCTTCACCAACACATTATTTTTCTTCTTGCGATAAAAGTTTTGTTCTGTGAGCATGCATTCTGTTTTCAAAATAACACGTTTTGAACTAGAAATTTGGCAAATATTCTGACTTGGTCTGTTACAAATGAAATGCTCACGAAACTTGTCTGTAATAAAAATTAGGCCACAAACCGACATCTACAGGAAATAAATGTTGACATTTTGACTGATCATCATCATTACTACTATGTTGGTTTTCAATACTTGGACTGCTGAATTCACCACGTGGTGGCAAACTTGCAATTTGCAGAGACTGACATTGTGAATCCTGCTGTGTTTACATTTTCTGTGAACGGAGAACTGTTGCAAAACACATCTTCAGGCTCTATGTTGCCCCTTTCTTGAGTCTGGGAAGAACTTATACATAACAGTTTGTTACTAAAATGATCTCCTACCTCTCGAATTCAGCACTAGAAGAGTTACCCTGTTCATCTACGAGAACATCTCTTTTTGAACTTGTGATGAATTTCTCAATAGCCCCCTTATGAGATAGCAACTGAAGTCGAATATCGTTATTTCTTTTTCTTTTACAAGCACCTGAAAGATATTTTCGTGAAGGCATTGTAATACTAATATCTCAAAATTTTCAAATGATAAATCCGTTTAGTTTAATTTACAACTCGGAATCCTCTACCACATACGAAATACGATTGCAGTTGTGGTTTAACTTTAACCGAATTCAATTTGAAATCTGGCAACTACAGTTGTAGATGATAGCATGAAACAGTCATTACTCACAGGATCACGTGACTCATCCTTAACGAATTTTCACCAGTGGCAAGCCGTGATACACTTGGTGATACATTTGCAAAGCAAAAATATATCTTATTTAACTGTTCATCATTGGTTGGTTTGTCGACTGACAAGAACCTGTGACTGCGTTCAGAAGACCCATGATAAATTCCATACTGCTGAAAACCGATAGACGATAGTCATACCTCGAACAATCACTGAAACCCCGTAAAATATTACTTTCACAATAATGATAAGTTCAACAATTATTATAAATAATTTTTTCCAGAAACAATTTAACAGGGGCCCGGGCCCGCAGGGCCTGTGCAGTAATCAGGCCCTGCACTTGTGTGTCTGGGATTCTTTTAAAAAATATCTCCACTGCATGTTCATATGAACCATCTACTCCGGATAACGCAATAGATGGTTCGACCAAGTTTCAAGTTTCCGATTAATTTGAATTTAACCATCACAGGATTCGCTAGTCGAAGCAACCGGCATTCATGTTTAGCGAATCTGGAGGTTAAGAAACTTATCCCGTGTTTGCCCGGAGAAGCAGATAAATCATGAAAGAGATACGGGATTACGCCATATAATACAAATTTTGAAGATGACAATCCGATTTTTGGCGTAAATGTGACAAGGATGGTAAGTCACGGGATAAGATTCTTAACCTCCAGATTCGCTAAACATGAATGCCGGTTGCTTCGACTAGCGAATCCTGTGATGGTTAAATTCAAATTAATAGGAAACTTGAAACTTGGTCGGATTCTGGGTGGTGTAGTGGTTAGCATACCCGGGCGTTTTCTGGGAGATGCGGGTTCGAGTCACGCTCAGGACGATGAAAAAAAAAAAATTTTCAAGTTTTCGGATATTATCTGACTTACCATCCTTGTCATATTTACGCCAAAAAATCGGATTGTTATCTTCAAAATTTGTATTATATGGCGTAATCCCGTATCTCTTTCATGATGAATATGATTTAAAAGATATTCACAATGTTCATAGACTACATCTACGGTCAAATTACAGTTCAGTTCAATGCCACAACATTCTGCGTGACCAACTACCTTTTGGATCTAATTCCTCCATCCACCTTTTGATGGTTGATATTTTCACTTTGGTAGCCATGCTTACAAATAACAAAGAGTAAAAAAATGCAACTCACATCCCCCTAAAATTAAGTGGCGGCCAAACTGAAATCAAAACCAAAACAGCGATAAGAGCATCTGTCCTTAAATGACTCATGGTGCTGACAGGTGGGAGCGGGGAACCAATCATAGACGCTCTGCGGTCAGACGATGACCACCTTATCACTGCACAGCTAAAGCTACACCAGGAGATTTTTCCAGCTGAAAGCAAACAAAGTATTCGTAAAGTTATGAATACGTGAATTTCATTTTTTTTTCATGCGTTAGCAAAATCGTATTTTCGATAAACAACAAGTTGCTTTACAGATTGAACATTTTAATGGAATTTTCATTTATAAACTTTGAATCGTGGTTTTGCAATTCAAATATGAGTTTGCATCGCAAAATACCGCTTACTTTTTTCCCTGATCACCAGCCACTGTGGTTGATTGTTTGCCTAGTTTCTTTGCATGCTGTTTTGATGGGCAGGTGAACTGTTGCCATATTGATCTTAGCCAAAGTTGTTCCATGATGTAGACTCAGCATACCCAACAGTGTTGTGATATCTAACAGTACAATGATGAAATGTCTCTATGTTGCAAATTTGTAATGCAAGAAGAGCCATACAATAGCTTATAAAATCAGCAAGAAATGATGCAGACTTTTTATATAGCAACAGCAAGGATGAGGAGCACATACTGTGTAACAAATTTTTTTTCACAGTCATGATCTGTGTTAAAATTCATCCACCTATGAAAATAATTCATGAGAAAAACAGTACAACTACTTTGGTGAGTAAGTGGTGGTGACGCACAAGAATAAATTCTACTTCAACTTGAGTCATATACAGTTATGAAAATGTGAACATTTGTGGTATAAAATTGAAATATTGGAGTGCGGACCTCATAAAAATAAGAGACTAATTAAAAAAGTTTCTACATCCCCAAATTTTTTTTTTCCATTAATGAAATTTATAAATAGCATTTTCAACATCTTAATTCAAAAATAATAGACTTACAAAATACCTAATGAAAAGATTTTAATTTAATAACTGGCCACAATATGAGGAACCTGTCAACAAAATTTTACTTCTTTCTGTGTAAACAAAACCTTTAATGCACTTTCTCAAAGGGGGCTCACTTGATGAGCAGTAGTGAAGGCATTTTGGGGCGACTCGCACACGATATAGCTGTGGAGGGAAATCGTAGCTTCGATGATTAGTTAACATTCATTAATTATTAGCCTTGCATTTATTTAGCAGTATTTGATCAGTTCTTTGTGATGGAATTTTATTGTGCTAGGAAAAAGGTAAGCATTGAGTTAACAAAAAGGTTAATGTTAAGTAATTTTTTTTTTTTTTTTTTGATTGGAGGTTTAACAACCACCGTGAGCAACACAATGGGGTATAAGCAGGTTGCCTGTCCCTAATTTTGGGCCACTGGTTCCAGGGAAGGGAGAAAGCTAGTGCCGTAAGACAAACATAACATCCATGCCTCACCGGGATTCGAACCCGGACCCCTTTCAGACGAATGATCAGAAGCCATTGCTTAGACTACGGCGCCACCGGGGCAGCTAAATCATTTGGGCAACTTTAGAAATCATTCTATTGTGGTGCGTGTTTGCTAGCAACCCACAACCCCACCGTTCTGTGCTGTTATTTCATAAGAACGATGGCTAATTGTTCAGTTGCCCTATGCCCATTGGAGAGTAAGAGAACAAAAGGAACTGGGATTATTTATCACACATTCCCAAAAGATTCTTTTGCCCTATGCCCATTGGAGAATATAAGATAACAAAAGGAACTGGGATTATTTATCACACATTCCCAAAAGATTCTTTGCCCTATGCCCATTGGAGAATAAGAGAACAAAAGGAACTGGGATTATTTATCACACATTCCCAAGAGATTCTTTTGCCCTATGCCCATCGGAGAATAAGAGAAAAAAAGGAACTGGGATTATTTATCACACATTCCCAAAAGATTCTGTTGCCCTATGCCCATTGGAGAATAAGAGAACAAAAGGAACAGGGATTATTTATCACACATTCCCAAAAGATTCTTTTGCCCTATGCCCATTGGAGAATAAGAGAACAAAAGGAACTGGGATTATTTATCACACATTCCCAAAAGATTCTGTTGCCCTATGCCCATTGGAGAATAAGAGAACAAAAGGAACTGGGATTATTTATCACACATTCCCAAAAGATTCTGTTGCCCTATGCACATTGGAGAATAAGAGAACAAAGGGAACTGGGATTATTTATCACACATTCCCAAAAGATTCTTTTGCCCTATGCCCATTGGAGAATAAGAGAACAAAAGGAACTGGGATTATTTATCACACATTCCCAAAAGATTCTGTTGCCCTATGCCCATTAGAGAATAAGAGAACAAAAGGAACTGGGATTATTTATCACACATTCCGAAAAGATTCTGTTGCCCTATGCCCATTGGAGAATAAGAGGACAAAAGGAACTGGGATTATTTATCACACATTCCCAAAAGATTCTGTTGCCCTATGCTTATTGGAGAATAAGAGAACAAAAGGAACTGGGATTATTTATCACACATTCCCAAATGATCAAATGTTGCAAAAAACATGGCTACTGAGAAGTAAACGACAAAATGCTGTCAATGTGAAACATGCCAGAATTTGCTCTAAATGTTTTACTGAAGGTGACTATGAACGTGATTTGAAATCAGAATTACTGGGCCTTCCATCAAGTAAGCAGAAATAGGTTGAAATCATATGCCGTTCTTTTCATGAATCTCCCCTGTAGTAACAGCACTTTGTGCCGCAGCTATACATGCGAGTGGAAACACTTCATATGATGCTAGTAGTTAAATATTAATAGAAAGTCCAGAACCGACTTAACAGAAGCAATGACTGTGCAGTTCGTAAGCATGCCCTAGAAATTCTAGTGCATCATCACCAAAGAACAGGGAAATGGACAAAAGCAGGCAACCTGAAAATCCAAACCAGTCTAAGTCAATGGAAATGGAGCAGGTATTATTGAACATGAAATAACTTCAAGCTGAAAGTCAAAGACTGCTTGTGCTAAGTTAAAATTCCAAAATAAAGTTTTGAATGGTTTGCTATCAGCCAAGTGACAACAACTTCTTATGAATGCAAAAAATTCCAAGGTCTTTTATGTCGATTGTCACACTTTTACTTGTACATATCTACATAGGCTAAAGGTAGTACTAATCAGCATGTTAAAACTGTACAAATTAGAAGAGTATAATTTTACAAAAGTGAAGCATAGTTCAGCTTTTAACCAAAACTCATGTTTGCCTGTAAGTTTTTAGTAGGTACATTGGTACATATTTACACATGTAACACCTCCGACATATGCATAGGGACAAATTTCTTAGGGACAGCCTCAAGTAAAATACAAAAGCAGTTAAAAAACTAAGTTTACAAAACTTCCAACCTTTATTTCAACTATTTCTTATAATTATATAGTAATATTCTCACTCATAATTAAAATAACCATAAAATATAAAAGAAAACAAGCTAAAAAACTTACACATAATTTTCAAAGCATTTAGGTTAATTATTAAACACTAGAAATATACATTTCTATATCAAAAAGGCATTATCACCAACTACAAAACTTTCAAGTATTAAAACAAACTAACTATTTTACATTTAATGACCTTAAAAAAACCACAAAATGAACTTTAAATCACCCCTCGTACTCCATCCTCGGTCTCCGACCCTTGCAGGCAATTCTCACATTTGGTTTTGCTTGAGATTTTTCATTCCCTTCCCGGAGCATCATCACAAAGCACATTTGACAATATCTGCCACTGACAGCCTGATGACAAAGGAGCTTGCTCACCATCTGTAGTGTAGGGGCACATTTTTCCACGAATCAATAGCATGTAAACAACACAGCTTCAAACATAGCATGTAATTCACTCTCATAAAGTTCGGTAAATATCAGTAAATTAGAAAAGATGGGAATTTTTGTTGTTAATATAAATTCCTTATTTGCTTTGGTAAAAATCTCAAGTTCCCCAACTTGGTGTTTCAGAAATGCCTATGATAAACAGTGAATGTAACTCTTTTATATGTATTAGTTTAGAATTCATTCTAAACTGGGCATTCTCTCTTTAGTAATTGTGTAACAAAGTGAACATTTTTAGCTTTTGTCCATTTCAGCTTTAAATTCTCTTCTGTGCCTTAAGCTATGTATGAATGCTGTGTTTTACTCCCACTCCGTTCCTCCACAGGGAAGTCAAATGAAAAAGTTATTGAGATCATAGATTGCTGATGGACTCAAAGTAAAGAAATATCTCAGAATCTTGGCAGTTTCTAATCATTGAGAACAGGCCTTGATAAAGATTTGGAGGCCAGAAATGTCTGCAAATGCAAAAGAACTCAGAAGATATGAAGAATAATTGAAAGTTCTTCAAGTTAAAATAGAATTTTGTTACTTTAATTTTTGTAAAGTTTGTGAATGAGAGTTTTTAATCACAGAAGCAAGCATGGTAGTGATTTGTGATTCTTGCCTATGTCTTGTGACTCAGTGACTCATATGACAAGTATAAGTCCCATCCTGTGATTCTTTTTGTTCATGGATTTGCTGATTTGATATTCATAGCATTGCTGCATATGAATATTTGGCATATCATTTAACTCATTTTGTTCACCTGACTCACATTATTTGCTCTGCAGTCATCTCAGCTGTAATCAAAATGTGTCTTTCTTTTACCATACCCCAGTTTCACAACCATCCGTAAAAGCAGTATAGCACCTGCACATCTTTTAAATTATTTTATTGAATCAGTTGTTCTTCAGCATCAAATTTCTCACAGAGCTTTCAATTCATTCCACTGATTTCATAAAGCTTATTTGAATGTGTCAGACTATATGCCATTTTTGTTTCGTTTAAACTTTGCAAGTGTGTGTGTGTGTTTGATAATGATATCATTACTTTCTGTGTGCTATTAAACTTGTATTTTGTAATAATTTTCAGGCAGAAACTTCGTAAAAGTACCAGTAAGTTTGAGCATGTTTTAAAGGATAATGAAGTCACTGATCTACCTCGGGAATTGCTGTATTTCATGGCTACTGATCAGTAAGTAACTTGCTTTTTGCCTAATTTACAAGGTCACGAAACATTTAGAAATATTGTTCGTTCTATTTCAGATGGGTTGAATTATATGAGCAGGAGTTTTATGTTATCAGACTTTGTTGGAAAATATACTTGGTAAATAGTAGCAGATCACACATAATACAGAAGTTCTAACAAATATTAGTGGAACTTGGAGAAGCATTGTCCCCAAATGCATGAAAGACATCACTCTGAATGCTGTTTGCATACATTCCTATATGCAGACATCTTCATGGGCATCTATAAGAAAACATGACATACTACCACTATATTTCCACAGTGCTGTGTGGGGTGATCTAGTCACATCTTACTTCAAATGAAAATGCGATGTATATTACTTTTTAGAATGTATCTAGGTAAGAATTTAAGATGGACACTCCTCATGAGCATTCAAAAGCCAGCTTGTGCGACCAATTAAGCCTAATGACAAACACAAACTCGCACAATTTTCCAATTTCATTTTTAAATTGTATTAATGATGAAGAAGCCTTTTTAAACATGATCCTACTCAGTGGCAATGCTATGTCAGTCAATAAATAAGCTGTTGTAATTGCCAAACATGGGAGGATATGAGGAGGAATGTGGGGAGAATGTGAAGAGGAAGGAAGAAAACACACTTGTGATACAAGAACAAATGCTTTAGTGTGCAGAGTTGGATTAACCTTCTTTGCCACCCTACGCCAAAATTAAATTACCTGCCCACTCCCACCACTTAATTAGCCTTTACTGATGGATTATCACAATTTTGTTTTTGTGGGGATTGGGGAGGCAATAACATTTTTTAGGCACAGATTTATGAATATACATTTAACTTATTATCATAAAACTTTACGCTGTCATGTTACCATTTTTACATGTACAACTTATTAGCATTAAAACTGTTCATGCCTTGCTTTATCTCATTAAAAACTTCAATGAAGTCCATTGATTTTGTTAGTTCTGTTTCGATACAGAGCAGAGGAAGTGACTCTAGTCGGTCATGGTTTAATGTTGACTTCAAGTGATTTTTTTATTCTTTTTTGACACAAGAAAGATCTTTCTGCCTATACATTTTCCACTGACATGTAAACTGCCACAACAAAATATCCATGTTCAAATATACCAATTGAAAGTCTCTTTCTGTAAGAACATTGGCATTGGACTCTGGAAACATGTAGCCTGGTCCAACAAATCATGGTACCAACTGTTTCAGGCAGATGACCGACTCCGGCTGTGGCGATAGCCCCATGAGGCAATGAATCCTGCATGCTTACAAGGGAACCGACTCTGGCTGTGGCGATAGCCCCATGAGGTCCATTGTCCATTGTCCAACTTTGATACCTCTCTAATACCAACATGGTATTAGAGAGGTATCCCAGTTTGTTTGGCATTTCAGTGTATAAGGCTGGCACTGGCTCTGTTATGATGTGGGGTGTTTTCAGCTGGCACGTATTAGGACCCCTCATATGTCTATAAACCACTCTGACTGGTGGAGGCTACATAACCATCCATGGGGATCATTTGCACCCATTTTTATTTTATGCAACCACTCTGACAGGTGTGACCTCTTTCAGCATAACAATGCACCACTGCACACGTCCACAATCACCTGATTATAGCTGGATGAACATTTCATGGAGTTTGGACACCCCCTCCTCGTTCACCGGGTTTAAACGCCATCGAACGCATTTGGGATGATGTTCAATGTGCCATCAATGCCATGAATACTCCACTCACTGGCAAATTTTGTGGAATTGTGGGACACTCTTCAGTAAGTATGATGTGCACTGTCTCCACAGTACTATTGAGAGCTTGTGGAGTCCATGCCCCATCGCGTTGCTGCCATTATACGATCACAAGGAGGACCAACATGGTATTAGAGAGGTATCCCAGTTTGTTTGGTATTTCAGTGTATATGTGCTTTCTAAGAAAAATGTATAAATTTCTTGTTGAGACTGAAAAAAGAATCAGCTTCCTCACAACTGTCTATAGCATTTGTGGCCACTTAAATTAAGTGAGCTATTTATAGAATATTTGATGCAGCAGCATTAGGAATACTTTATTTGATACCAGCTTGAAGACCTGAATATGTTTGTAGTATTATCGTATGACTTCCCACAATAGTTTTGAACTTCTGACCATCTGTATGAATTGGGACCGGTTTTAAGTCTTATTTTGATGATCTTATGGCTCTGGCCTGTCTCTTGCCTAAAACTAGTGTCCCTAATTTAGGGACAGGCAACAGCATATAACCCTTAAAGTTGTTGTCAGTAGTTGTTAAATCACAAAATAAAAACAAAATGAAAAAAGAATTACTAATCAAAAACTACTATTATGGGAATTTTACTAGGAATTTTTTTTTATTTTAATTGCAAGTTTTTGGAGAAAACCCTTCTCCTCCTTCAGATAAGTGACAAAAAAAAGACAGCCTGAAGAAGGAGAAGAGTTTGCTCCAAAAATTTGTAATTACAATAAAAAATTCCTAGTAAAAATTCCCAAATTCCCATAATAATAGTTTCTGATTAGTAATTGAATTAAGAAACTAGAAAGCCAATTCTCAAAATCAGCTTTATTCAAAGAATGAAAAAAGAATTCAAAAATATTAAATCATTGTTTTTTGTTTTTTTCATGTACATGAATATACATTTATTTTAAAATTAGGTTATGAAGTGGAAATATCCAAGCTTCTGACAGAAACTGTGCAGCAGCCTTTTCTGTTTTGTTTTTCCCATGTTGGAATGAATGCATGTGTGTGCAAAAATCATGTATCACACAAGGGCTGATTTTTATTGTTCATTATTTTTTTAGTCTTTAATTTATGTGCCATACTTACGTACCTTCTTTTGTTTTTAGAGCAAATTACACCAAAGGACCTTGGACCGTCACTCTTGCTCCTCATATTTATAAGCCTTTTATGGAATATTGTGGTGATAGACTGTTCAGGTGGAATGTTTGGTATGCCAATTGTGTAAGAGCTTCATCTTCTTCTGGTGTAGTATTAAATAATAGCATAGAAATTGAAGAAATAAGGCATTTACGGTGAGTTCAGCTTTAACTCAAAAACTGAGTTATTTTTTTTCCCTTTACAGTTATATAACCTGTGTGTTCTTACAATTAAAGGTATGTTTTGTATTCATTTGTAAAAGAAAATGTAGTGTAAAATAATTCCATATTTTCTGAATGTTGGAATTATAACCCTGTTGTTGCTTTGGAATGAGTCTTTATGAATATTTTATTTCACCAGGAATGATCAAGCAAATTTAGTTGGATTTAAAGATTTTGCTGAGCTGTCAATGAAGACGAAAATGGCTGGAAGTGTTGAAAATGTGATGTCTATGATAACGACGTAAGTTTTAAAAGTTTTTCCTTATGCTTCATTTTCATTCCTTTCAGTCAGATTTTATGCTGGTGAATTTCTTTTAGGAATTTGTTTTGATTGTTAATGAAATGTGTTGCATATTTTTGCCATTATTGATTAGTTTATACATGTCTGTGAATTTCTTAAAATTTTCTTTCTTGTGAGCATGTGTGTGTGTGTGTTTCAGGAAGACGCTTTGATGTCTGTAAGTTCTGTTTTACACGTTATGTAAAGTTGATACAGTCTGTGGTGGTGCATTAAATTATTCAATTAAGATATAAATCGGTTAAAAGTCCCAAAAATGTTACTCATGGAAGTGTGTGTTCAGTCCGACGTCAGTAGTTGTTGAGAGTTTCTTTGTACAAAGTTGTATCTTGCTTCAATATGGTCAGTTGTTAGGGTTAGCTCGAGAGGCATTTGATCAAAAGTTGTACCCTACTTCGATTATGTCCAGTTAAATCTCATGTGATAGAATCACATGAGATATAATGATGTGTGTGTGTGTCCTAATGTACATAACTCACCCATGCAAAAGTACGCAAACTATGAACTGTTGTAGAAACCTCAACTAATGAATCAGCATTGCTGTTTTTGGGGAATTATATTCTTGTCCTGATTTTTTTAGTTCTATATATATTTTGTACTTGTGCCCTTAGATTCCTTAATGGGTTGTATAATAAGACTCAGATCACCAGCTAAAGAATCACTAAATTTACCACATAGTAAGGGTGCAGTTAATACAGTAATACTGTTAACAGGTATTATCATAATATTGTTCTGTTAACCCTGTCTATGAATTTAAATGAACATAGGATTCTTTTATTTCATTTTTATGTGTGGACCCCATTGAGATACATTGTATGTGTTAATGTTATTTTAAATACACCAGACTGTGAATTCTCAAGAAGCGCATATAGCGTATTAAATCTGTTTATTTTTGTGGTGAAATAAGCACAAAGATTCGCCAAGCGTTGGCACTCCACTGGGAGGCATTTTCATGGCAATAATAGACATAGACGAAAATGGCTGAAAGTGTTGAAAACTTGATGTCTATGATAGCGACGTAAGTGTTAAATTTTTTCCTCATGTTTCATTTTCATTCCTTGCAGTCAGATTTTATGTTCGTGATTTTTTTTTAGGAATTTATTTTGATTGTTGATGAAATGCATTGCATGTTTTTGCCATTATTGATTAGTCTATACATGTCTGTAAATTTCTTAAAAAAACTTCTCTCTTGTGAGCATGTGTATGTGTTCTAATGTAACTCATCCATACAAAAGTACATAAAATATAAACTGTTGTAGAAACCTCAACCAGTGAATACGCATTGCTGTTTTATGTCTACCATTGCCTTGAAAAAGCCTCCCAGTGGATTAAAACAGATTTAATATGCTGTATGCATTTCTTGAGTATTGTATCTGTTAATTAATCTTGGAATTTCAAACTGAGTTCTGAATTATTGTACTGTTTGTTCTATCTATGATTGCAGCATTTGCTTTATATATGGTGCCTTTACATAATAGTTCAATGCAAATTACTCTCACAACTCTGCACTTGCTGTGCAGCTGGTTGAATGGTCAGAAGCATGGGTTTCTGGCTCATTGACCAAGTTGGAGTCGTATTTGAATCTTGAATGAGGAGTGAGCAGCATGGCTGTCATGCAGTTCTTATTCAGCCCCTTTCCAGAAACAAGTGCCTGTGTAAATTAGAGATGGGAAACTGCTTATAGCCATAGATGCTCATTGGGGTTGTAAAATCCCCTGGTCCCTCTCCCTTCTAAAAAAATTATGCTTTGCTTTAACAGGCACATTGGAAAAAAATGTTGTGTAATGTTTCAAATGAATGTTGGCTGTGAAATATTGCATTAATTCATTTATTTACATTTATTGTTGTACTCCTTTTTGTATCATTTGTTTTTAGTTGTGATATGAATTTGAAATTACAGTTTTTGTATTGTTCACATTGCCTACACAAAATTAAAAAGTACAATGGAGATCTGCCATGCCATAGGGACAGAGAACTGTTGTAACTTTTGATTGAAGCTTTTCATGAAAGTAACTGCAAAGGAGCAGAGTAGTAGAGCTTAAGAAAACTTGTCTGAAGCACAACCACAAATTTTTGTGGTTCTTCACAAATTTTTATTTTAAAAGATACTCTATATTAGTTTTGCTTGTGAAATATTTATTCATAAAATTTAATCAATGTAGCAAGTGAGCAGTGAATTACTAGCTTAAATAACTGCCTTTTGTTTAGTTCAGCTGTGCATAAATGATGATTTCTGTCAACTTCAGTCCAACCAGTAAGCTTAAATTTTTGTTGTTGTTAAAGATACAAGTTACATATTTTTGAAAAAATCTTAGTTTGATAAAGCTATTAATAACCAACACATACTAAACCTTCTTATTTGCTATGATTCCTCAATGAAGAGGGCTATTCAATGATGTTACTGTATTTTGAGTGTCTTCCAGTTCATGTACATAATATGTAAAGATTATGACTGTCTTTTTACTGAATTTATGCATCATTTAGCTTGTAAGTGGTGTATATGATTGTTTGGAAGAGTTCTAAGAAAAATTTTAATTGGATATTTTATTATTCTCTTAGGCTTCATGTAAAAAGTAAAGATGCTACTACTAAGGAATTGAGTGACCTTCAAACTTTTGCAAGTGAAAATGGATTTGAACATAAACTTGAGTTGTGGGATGTCCCTTACTGGCAAAGGCGGCATAAAGAAACATTGTTTAGGTTTGTACAATAAAAAAAAAAAAGAAGTGAAAAATTGCAATTATAATTGATTTAAAAAAAGCATTTGTTTATATGCCAAGAACTTCACAATAAAATTTAAGTAGAAGAATCATTGATGTGGTCTAAAATTTTGATAATAAATAGAACTCATATTGAAATTGGAGAACAACAGCAGTAGACTTCCTGTTACCAGAGTTTCTGAATGGAATGATGGTTTCATTGATGAAAATATCTCATTTTCACCAGGCCTGTTGCTATTCTTCTTGAAAGTAATGCCCATTGTTTTTCGTGTTGTGATTCCATTGCTTTGGCAATTTATCAGAGACCTTTTGCAAAACCTGTGTGTTGATGTACACCAAGTAATCACTAAATTATGACCACCCCTATCAAAAGTAGATGCTGCCCTTTGATTACATGATTTCCAAGAGGGTGTGGTTAGTCGACCAATGTAGCATATATATAAGGTGTGTGTGGAGCAATAGGTAGTAAAATTCAGAACATGATGGATAAACAAAAGGATTTATTTGACTTTGAGAAAAGACAGATTGTAGGGGCTCAGAGAGCAGTTGTATCGATTTTCCAAATGGCTGAACTAGTAGGTTGTTTGCAAGCTGCCATAGTTAAAGTGTATGTGGACTGTCATCAAAATGGTCAAACAACAACCCAAAGATGAAGCTACAGATGTGAGAGTGGTAAGAGGAACATCTGGGAAAAACAGGTGGACCAAGTGGCAAAACGGAATTAATAATGTAGACATTAGAACGGAGCTAGGTACTTCTGTGGAAATGGAAGTTAGTGAAAACATATTGAGGTGGTATGGTCATGTGTACCAAATGGGGGATGAGGTTAAAGATTTCCTGATCAGGTGTTAAATTCTGTGGTACAAAGCTTTAGACCAAGAGGTAAGTAGACATAGAATAAGTTTGGTTGGAGTGTGTAATCAGCCATTAGTAATATTGTAGAGGCAGAAAATCTTGCAGTGGACAGAAATAAATTAGAAAGTTCTTTGTCAAGAATTACTGCTATTACTATTCTTAATTATATGGCCTGTGCCAATGGCATGCCTGAATGCTTTACAGGTGCACAGGCATAAAATAATGATAATCATAATAAGAAAAAAAATTTAGTGATTATTTGTACTCGTTCGAATGCTTTCAAGAGAAGTGCTTTTTATAGTTTACATTGTGATAACTCATATTCAAAATGTCTAAAACAATTTATTGCTCTCATTTATTGGTTTAGTAGTCATGGTACTAGATTCTCACGCCTGGGTTCATAACCTGTGTGATACATAGGTTTTATGTTTGTCTTTGTTGTTGACTTGCTTCTCGCCTCTGAGCCATTAGTTCCAAATTTAGGATGCATTCATAAACTCCATTTGCCTTTGATTTTTGGTTTTTTCCCCAGCCCCTGACCTAGTAGGTTTAAATTTCAAATTCAGGATGATTTTATCATGCTGTGTTTGCCTATGGTTCTAGCATTTTCTTGGCCTCTGTACCAGTAATTCTAAATTTAGGATGGGTTCATTAAATTACATATAAGCAATTTATAGCTGTTTTTAATTCCTCATTGAAGTGCTTTAAATGCTTACATAATGGGAGAAGCATTTGTTAGGTTCTGTAGGACAGTACTGTAAAGCAATTGGACATTTCTAATGCACACCAGGTGAAATGAAAGACTAATTACTAGTTATTTAAGTGATCAACTCAAAGTACAGTGAAGCAATTGGACATTTCTAATGCACACCAGGTGAAAGGAAAGACTAATTACTTGCCATTTAAGCAATCAACTCAAAGTTGGAAACAAGATGTAAAATATATATATATCATCATTGTCAACCATTATCAATCCACTGCTGGACGAAGGTCTCCCCAAGTTTCCTGCACAACGGTCTGTCTTGTGCCAGTCTCCTCCATGTCACTCCCGCATACTTTCGAATTTCATCCACCCATCTCCTATGTGGTCTTCTTCTGGGCCTTTTCCTGTCCATTGGAATCCAATCTAAAATTTCGGCTGTCCATCAATAGTCTGTCCTTCT
This sequence comes from Macrothele yani, assembly GCA_039090855.1. Classification (NCBI taxonomy): domain Eukaryota; kingdom Metazoa; phylum Arthropoda; class Arachnida; order Araneae; family Macrothelidae; genus Macrothele; species Macrothele yani. Next base: position 24,546,136 of record CM077027.1, on the reverse strand, counting down.
GGCAGTATGTCCAGCCTATTGCCATTTCAGGGGTTTAACTCTGATCATGATGTCTTCCACTCTTGTCATTTTTCGGATCCACGAGTTCCTCTTCTTATCTCTCCTGGTTACACCAAGCATGAACCTCTCCATGCTTTTTTGAGTTGTCTGCAGCCTTTGTATGTCTCTTTTAGTTAAGGTCCACGTCTCTGCACCATACGTAGGCACTGGAAGGATGCATTGATCAAACACTTTTCTTTTAAGACATAATGACATAATGGCATATATATATATATATATATATATTCACATTAAAACTCCAAACGAAAAGACTGCGTGTACCATACACACAAAAATGACATTGAAAATTGCAAAAAATATTACAAAAAAACACAAGCACACACCCAGACGCGTGATGCAGCAGACCGAACTGTGCTCAAATATACGTTATAAAATACAAATACAGAACACTTAACCCACTTACCTCATCAAATGAAATGCGATATCCAAGAAAAAGTATCAAAAATAACAAAATATATATCGAAGATTCAGCTGTCATCATCAGGGAGACCCCAGCTGAATATATGGCCTTTCAAAACGACAGCAAAGGCAGACAAAGTCAGTACCTGCTGTGTATGTCCCTAGGCCATAAATGGAAATAACGATAACCCAAGTAAAATAAAAAACAAAAAATACAAAACAAACAAGCAAATAGAAGTAGCAATCCAGAGGCATACTAAGAAGCAACAGATAGAATTCCGGATAACACAACAACCTGTGACAGACATCCAAATGACCAGCCATGTGACAAATATGCAGCGGAAGAATGACGCATAACGCCGCGGTTACAGGGAGGTATATAACTATAGTGAGTGACGAGAAAGGTTACAGATAGGTAGATGTTTACTTAGTCTTCAGCCACAAGAGGCCCATCGAGTGGCACTTAAAGAACTAACCATTTAATATTGTAGGGCCATGGTTAGTACAATTAAATATGTAAGGGGACATGTTGTATGCCTTATAAAAATTCTGAGCTTTGGAGTTGTGCAATAGCTGTGAAAATAATGTTTTTACATGTTGCAGTGGGTATTCATTTTCCTTCAAGATGTTCCACAACTGTATAAGTTCTTTAATAAGTACATCTACTGTATTGCAAATCTCAAACAGCCTATGAATCCTCGATATGACAAGATTTCAGCAAATTGACCTGGATACATTAGAATGCCAATTTACGTAATAATTGATATGAAACACATAATTTCTTCTCTTATCATATAAAGTAGTGATATAGCTGTCCATAGAGTTGCATATCTTCAAATCCAAAAAGTTAATTTGACCGGAGGTGACATTAGCTTGCTCCAGTGATAACCAAGGAGGATTTCTGAAGATTTCTGCAAATTGACTTGATATGGTAAGCCTATGTCTCGACAATAGTTATCTGAGAGTTGGTGGTCACATATACCAACAAATTAATGGAATACCCATGGGATCTAAATATTCCAGTATGCTTGCAAACCTGTATTTGCATTATTATGAACAGAAATATGTCACAGAAAATAAAGACCTTACAGGTGTCGTGTTATGCTACATTGACGACGTCATTGCCTTTAATTGGGAAACCTTTCCAATATCTGCTAAAAGCATATATCCTCCTTGGTTATCACTGGAGCAAACTAATGTCACCTCCGGTCAAATTAACTTTTTGGATTTGAAGATATGCAACTCTATGGACGGCTATATCACTACTTTATATGATAAGAGAAGAAATTATGTGTTTCATATCAATTATTACGTAAATTGGCATTCTAATGTATCCAGGTCAATTTGCTGAAATCTTGTCATATCGAGGATTCATAGGCTGTTTGAGATTTGCAATACAGTAGATGTACTTATTAAAGAACTTATACAGTTGTGGAACATCTTGAAGGAAAATGAATACCCACTGCAATATGTAAAAACATTATTTTCACAGCTATTGCACGACTCCAAAGCTCAGAATTTTTATAAGGCATACAACATGTCCCCTTACATATTTAATTGTACTAACCATGGCTCTACAATATTAAATGGTTAGTTCTTTAAGTGCCACTCGATGGGCCTCTTGTGGCTGAAGACTAAGTTAACATCTACCTATCTGTAACCTTTCTCGTCACTCACTATAGTTATATACCTCCCTGTAACCGCGGCGTTATGCGTCATTCTTCCGCTGCATATTTGTCACATGGCTGGTCATTTGGATGTCTGTCACAGGTTGTTGTGTTATCCGGAATTCTATCTGTTGCTTCTTAGTGTGTCTCTGGATTGCTACTTCTATTTTGCTTGTTTGTTTTGTATTTTTTGTTTTTTATCTTACTTGGGTTTATCGTTATTTCCATTTATGGCCTAGGGGACCCACACAGCAGGTATTGACTTTGTCTGCCTTTGCTGTCGTTTTGAAAGGCCATATATTCAGCTGGGGTCTCCCTGATGATGACAGCTGAATCTTCTATATATATTTTGTTATTTTTGATATTTTTGATACTTTTTCTTGGATATCGCATTTCATTTGATGAGGTAAGTGGGTTAAGTGTTCTGTATTTGTATTTTATAGCGTATATGTATATATATATATATATAAATTTCAAAAAACATTAAAGTAATTCAACTATTTATCAAGCTGTATTTGGTCAGAGAGGAATTTTAGGTTTATTTTAGTGTGCATCCAAATTTTGAACTAAAAAAATTAAAGAATTAGCATGTTTGCTCACCTAAAATATAAAAAGTGGCTCACCTCTTTGTTTGTTCATTTAATTTGAAGCTTCTGTGCATTGAACTATATCTTGCATTTAAGAAAAAAACATATTTTATTTTGTTATGCTTTCACTGTTTTATTTCACAGTATTGAAATTTATTATTAGTACATCTTGTGTTGCTTGACTTCAGTTTTAGAGTTCTTTTGCTTCTGCAATACTATATGTTGTTAAAGGTGACGGATCACTTTGTCCGTGTTCATTTCGTCCACGCTCACTTCGTCCGGTTCATTTCGTCCAACGTTCACTTTGTCCGCTGTTCACTTCGTCCGCTGTTCACTTAGTCCAATGTTCACTTCGTCCACTGTTCATTTCGTCCACCGTTCACTTTGTCCACATTCATTTCGTCCTCAGAATGAATGGAATACCGTGGACATTTTCTTTTTCGATGGAATTTTCGTTATAGGCAAAAGAAAACTTCAGCGGACATTGCTTGCATGAGATTTTTTTTTCCTGTCTAAGTTTGTTCGATTAAAATGTATCGATTCTAAATGTTATTTAAAGCTAAACGAGAACTGAACTTTGAAGAGCTTTTTAACTCTTTTTGTGTGTACGATGTCAATCACTACAGCATGACTCACGCTATGTTCGGAAAAGGACTATGAGGTGGGATTTTTTTAATAACGCTGCATTTTTACTTAGGCATTAAATATTTACATACAATGTCGGCATAGTATTAATATTAATATTCAGTTACTTAGGCACTAAATATTTACATACGATGTCGAGTTATTAATATTCCATTTTACTTACTTAAACACTAAATATTAATTACTATGCCTCATGCGTAGGCAGTTTTGATAGGTTTTTTTTTTTTTTTTTTTGCCGATGTCATATTCATAATGCTTACCTATCAAGGTAATATAATAGAAATAGTATTGTGCTTTTACTGAGGCACGAAATATTAATTCACAGTCCCTAGGATAAGGCCTTTTTCAGAGTTTTTACTCTACGGATGACATATCCATAACGTTTACATATCAGCTCAACTTAATAATACTGCGCTTTTCCTTAGGCACTTAATATTATTTCATAGGGCCTAGGCCTTTTTACAGTTTTAATAAAAAAACATGCGTACAATAGTACGCATGTCATATTTTATGACGTTTACGTACCAAGAAAAGGTAATAACATTGCGCTTTTGGTCAAGCACTAAATATTATTTCATAGGCCCTAGGCCTAAACCTAGGCTTTTTTTTACCATTTTTATTCTACGGATGGCATATTCATAATGTTTGCGTATCAACCCGAACTAAAAATATTGCGCTTTTAATCAGGCACTAATGTTATTTCATAGGCCCTAGGCATCGGTCTTTCTTGAAGTTTTCATTGTACGGATGTCATATTCATAATGTTTACGTATGAAGACAAGGTAATAATAATGCGCTTTTACTTAGGCACTAAAGATTATTTCATAGGACCTAAGCCTTTTTCACAGTTTTTATTCTACGCATGTCATATTTATAACGTTTACGTATCAAGATAAGGCAATAATAATGCGCTTTTACTCTAGCACTAAATATTTCATAGGCCCTATGGCTAGGGCTTTTTTACCGTATTTAGTTTGCAAATGTCATATTCATAATGTTTACGTATGTATAAATTCAAGCTACTAATATTGCGCTTTTAATCAGGCACTAAATATTGTTTCATAGTCCCTAGGCCTAGGCCTTTTTTGCAGTTTTTATTCTACCGATGGCATATTCATAACGTTTACGTATCAAGTCAAGGTAATAAATAGTATTGCGCTTTTCTACATGCACTAAATAATATTTCATAGGACCTACGCCTAGGCCTTTTTTACCGTATTGCTCAAGCACTAAATATTATTTCATAGGCCCTAGGCCTAAGCCTAGGCTTTTTTACAGTTTTTGTTCTATGGATGGCATATTCATAATGTTTGCGTACAAAGTCAGGCTAATAATATTGCGCTTTTCCTTAGGCACCAAATATTATTTCATAGGGCCTAGACCTAGGCCTTTTTACAGTTTTTATTTACGCATATCATATTTATAACGTTTACGTATCAAGACAAGGTAATAATATTGCGCTGTTGCTCAAGCACTAAATATTATTTCATAGGTCCTAGGCCTAAGCCTAGGCTTTTTTACAGCTTTTGTTCGACGGATGGCTTATTCATAATGTTTGCGTATAAACTCAAGCTAATAGTATTGCGCTTTTAATCAGGCATTAATGTTATTTCATAGGCCCTAAGCATCGGTCTTTCTAGAAGTTTTCATTGTACGGATGTCATATTCATAACGTTTACGTATCAAAACAGTCTAATGGTATTGCGCTGTTGCTCAGGCACTAAATAATAATTATATAAGCGACGATGTCTTTCCCATAGCTTTGGAAAAAAAGTAGGTAAATGAAAAACTTGTAGAGTAATGGATTTCGCTCTTTTTTTTTTTTTTTTTTTTTTGCACTTTTTTTAGCACAATTTTTTAAAAAAATAGATCGTGTTTATGGTATCTGTCCAATTTACCTTGTGGAGCACCACACGTTTGTGTTTGAGAAATTCTGTGGGTCTCAGCTTTATCGCTACGAAGTGCTTATGTATGTTCTCTTCAAAAGTCCAATTGACAATGTTTTTTTCCTTTTTGTTTAAGCTGTGCCATTCACTACAATAGAGATGTGGAGCTTCACCCTCTCTAAGTAATGCACAGATTTCCCGCTTGAGGGCGTGAAGATCAAACACTTTACTTCAGTATCTCTGTTCCTGGAGACCTATTTGAAAAGTTTTTTCTTAGCATAGCTTTTTTCATGGAGAATACTTTTCACCTATTTTCAACTTTTCCATTATGCAAGATTCTTCCGCTTGAAAGCGCAGAGTTATGTCATGTTTCCTTCTATATTTCTTCTTTAATTGTTCAATTTGAAAATCGGTTCGTCTCCGATACTTCCTTCTGCTATAAGAAATTTTTTGTGCGCCATTTGTTAATCTTCGTAATGCACTTTTTAGTCTCTGGCGGAAGAAAGTAGATGTTTCTATGTGTGGATGTTTTACGGTTTGTAAAAACCCGATTGCGATGTTTTTCTAACTGGTTGCATTGACTGTGAATAACTTTGATTAATTTAACTCGCGTCGGAATAGATTCAAAAGATGAGCTTATTGCAACCGAAAATTCGGTGTCATCTTTCTGGTTCTCCGTAATAATGCTCGCCTTATTGTTGCATATGAACTATGTATAGAAACATCGTTCCGAATCACTCTTGTTGCAGTTCGGGTTACGACGTTCCGCGTGATATTAGGCGCCTTCAGCTCTTCAGCCACAGTGTACTTACTGCCTTAATATTTTTGTTTTTTGATTAATATAAGTAAATCTAAAGGACGCACAGTTTTTTTATGAGCATTATTTCTTCATTTTTCATGTTACTAAGAAAGCTGCATTTACTTAATTTTGGGGGGCGGGAGCGGGGGAATCCAGGCAAAATGAATCCTTCTAAGTTCAGCATTGGTACAGGTATAGGAATATGTAAAATTGTATAACTTTAATTTAATCCAAGATTTGAAATTTTGATTTCGTAATATTTTCATTGAACATTTTGAAAAACGTACAGCTTTTGTGTCTACGTGATTTTTTATAGTTTTTGTCTGGTTTTTATTTTATTTTTATTTTCTCTTTTTTAACATTTTTTCACAGTAAAGTCGTCCACAGAAACTCTTCCACATCGGAAATCTTTTCACGGAACAGTGTCCTTATCTTTCCGAGTGATTGATGGGGCATAATTTGCTGCTTACACGAAATATTTAACAGGGGGAAGGGAGAACTGACGGAGTCACCATTTGCATTTTTAATGCCATTTATAATGAGGAGCAGTTTATACATGTAGAAGAAGGGCGTGGGGTAGGTTTCCGAGATTACCATTATAAATTTCACCCTAATTTTTTGATATCCAGGACGCGAAACGAAAGATTGGTACCCGGCAAATTCGTACAAGATTTTAAGCTACAACCTAAATATATGGTACGTGTAAACATTAAATAAAAGCAAATTAAAGGGGCCTAACACATCAGCCCTCAGATGTCTACAACGCACCGTGGCGGCGAGCCTTTTTTGGAAGATTTTAGGTTACAACCTAAATATTTTGTATGTAAATATGTAATAAAAGCTAATACTATGGACTTGACAGGTCATTCTGCAGGTGTTTATCAAGCACTTAGGCCGCGCCTTTAAATAATTCCTTAAGACACAAATACCATTTGATGACAGTAATTCTTGAATGGTATGCCAAATGATTTCCACATAGTTTCAATATTAATTTGAGTGTGATGTAACTTAAATCTTCCATAGGCTGTAACTTTAAATCATCCAAAAGTTTGAAAAATTTCAGTGTAATTATCTGGACTGGAGGTGGAGCCGGCAGAACCCAAATTAAACGTTTACTGCATCCAACTCAAAAATGTTTCACCAGATCTCTACTATACTCTCAGAATTTACTCAGCGTGACCAAATCTGGTTCTAAAAGACGATCCGCTCCCACCCCTCTGGAAGGGGGTTATCCCCCAAAATATCGCTTGTTGACTAATTCATGGATGACATGCCAGATGATTTCCACGTAATGTTACATAGAAAGTTGGACGTGCACGGACAGCCATCCATATGTCTGTTCGTGCACGTCCCACTGTTTTAGTACTATCAACTTATATGACTAGACCATATTAAACAATGTTTATGCGGGAGTAAAAGCTCAAAATTATTAATTTGACTTGTTATGTAAACGACTAAACGTTATGAATATGAGCACAGCCCTGTCCGAGACACATATTTTTAATGCTTGGGTAGAAATGCAACATTAGGACAACCTACCATGATACAAATAATTTATTTTCCCATTTCACCACCTCACCACAAACTACGGAGAACTGGAAAAAGTGAAATCAAACGTGCGATTTTTATACAACCCCCAACAGTTTTGTGGTTAGCCTACATGGAAGTGAACACGAAGAAATCAACAATGCAGTTCTTATACGGCCCCCTAATGCTTTTGCGATCACTTGTTCGCCTAGTCTTTTAGCCAGGAAATCACAAAATTTCTTATTTCTAAGATAATGGAAATGAGATATGAAAAAAAAAAAAAAATGTGAATAACAATTTCAGACGCAGGAGAAAAGATAGCAACGCTATTTTTTATGTAGAGAAACTTTATGGCTCTGAAATTGCATCTGTCCAGTTTTACATGAGGCCAGGCTGTCCGCACACATTTTCAAACGACTTCCTTTCAAAACCACTGCATGAAGATATTCAATGCTAATTTTTCTTAGAGAAAAACAGAAAAAAGCCGCTATATTTATTGACTTAAAAATAGAACATCATTCTAAAAGATATATACTATGTCAGGGTTACGAAGAAGCACGATCAACACCTGGTTTCAGTTGCACCGATGTCAACAGGTATGTCGAAGGGACAAATCAGTTCTTTGGTGTTTTGTACAACTGCCACCTCCCAGATTTGGTTTAGAACAGAGTGTTGAATGTATCACCAGTATAAATAATAATAATGAAAAACAACAACACCGGCATGTCTGTAAAGACTGTAGGCATAAGCGACAAAGCTCAGTAACCTGACCTTTAGACTGTATGCACTATAACCCAGTTAACTTAAGAGTGTACTATTATCGAAGGTACGAGGAGCTACTGCCTCCGCTATGATAACTAGTGAATAGCGTTTGCAATAAAAAGCAACAGAATTATTGCTCAGAATCATCATTTTTCTTTGTCCAGCAGTTATCAGACAAAATTGTCATTAAAGACAATTTTTCAAAATGGCCAAACGGTTTAGAAATAGATTTCACATGAGAAGTTAATCAATGAAGAGCCTTGCTTTATCGGCCGCTGAACTGTCCAGGTTTGAAATCTAACTTTGTGGTTCAAGAAGGGATGGTATGGGTGGAAGACTTTTCGCAACACAGAAACAATAAAGTGAGAAATAGCAAAATGCGATAGGTGTGTACTGGCCGTCCATCGGAATTTGGTAGTTGGGGGATTGAAATATCTCACAATTAGGGGTAATAGCATGCATTAACAGGTCTTCCGTCTCGTGCAACTACCTTGAGTCCAGGGCTCTGAGTCACAAGGCGATGCAAGGTGTTAAATTGCCTAAGGGTACTACTCTCTTCGGATTACGCTTGGGATTACTGAAGTCGGTACTGGATGAGGGGAGGGGGAAGTGAGGGACAAAAAGAATCTCCCTGAGTGTCAGGAAAGGAAGTTTGACTTGAGAAAACAATAATACATATTGTCTTTATAAAATATATTTTTGACAATATAAGATATATTGTTGACAATATAAGATATATTGTTGACAATATAAAATATTCTCGTATTTAAGAACATTTAAAATATCTTCAATTTGACCTAATTTTTTTGCTTAACATAAGATAATTTTCAAATTATCACGGTGTCCTAATCTTAAGTGTCCAACCTAAATATACTCGTAAATTACCATTTTTAGACAACACGGGAACGCAAGAATGCATGATATTGTCGGAATGAATTTGTTTGATGGTTAAGTATACATGGTTCCTGATGGCTTGAGTGGTAAAAAAATTCCGATGGCTAATTCGTCAACTGAAGAAAATAATTCCTCCAAATGATGACACATCCACATTATTAGAGCCTAATATATAAAAAATATATATATTTAAACGGCAATTTTTTGTTCTGCTGAGGTTTCAGTCATTTTACGCGCAAAACTATATTTCGGAACTTGTGTGTTGCGTGCCTCCATTTGACCAACACGACGAAGTGTTTTCTCATAAATTGGGCAGAGTACCACGCATACATATTCTTCCCTTACCTATCTCAGAATATACGTTATGTTATTGACTATAACTTTTGGGAGAGTAAGCCAGATCCGGGCCCCTTTTCTTCGCCTTTTCCACAAGAGAAAAACAATCCACCATAAAATAATTTTTCGATCGTACTTGAAATCAGAAATAAATCCATATTAGCTAATCGATGGCCGAGTCGTTCGAGGTCAGGGATTCGAGGACTAATCATTCGCCAAAGATAGGTTCCGGTTCGAATCTCGGTGAGGCATGAATGGCGTATTTGTCTTACGGCACAGTTTCTCTCCGTTTCCTGAAACCAGTGACACAAAATTAGAAATGGGCGACTGCTAATAGTCCATTGAGTTGCTCACGATATACATGAGATTCTTAATGCTGCCGAGACACGATTAATAATGGAAGTAATTGCAACTTTTAAAGACGATACTTTGATTTGCAATTAAGACCAGCTAAAATCAGTAGCAAGGTCTTTCAAACCCACTATGGGTTCGTCATCAGCCACAGTGAAGGTGAAGCAACGTAGTTATATAGCCGAAAGCAATCACCCACAGTGAAACAGCATGGTAAGGTGCTGCTTCAACCCTTCACACACACGCATTCGAGATGTATACAAATAATGCAAATAAACTACAAAACACGGTTATGAGTTCTGATAGTGTGTACAATGATTTGATATAAAATGTTTCCATGAGGTCGGTAGAATCCATGGCACGTTATCGGTACAACAGTGGTCAGCAAAGATATTTATGTACAGACTTTCTGTAAACAATAAGTCAGAAAAGTCAGTAAACAAACTTTCTGTAAACAATTGCTCACGATGGTCGTTAAAGCTAAAAAAAAAAAAAAAAAAAAAAGAGAACAACAGGCGGAGATACAGCTGCAAACAGGAGGGCACAAATTCCACCTACCGACAGAACTGTGATGTTAAAACTCCTCAAATACTAACCTAAAGTGTTCCAAAGGGATAATGACGTCCCGTGTTGAAAGAATTTTTAAATCGTATATGTACAAGTACAAAACAAGCAGAGATATTGAAAAAAAAACCAGATAGGCGCCCCACTAGCGTTGGGTGAAATTAAGAATTATTTTCAGAAGAAAATACGCACGAGTTCTCATAGTTTGTAGTATCTGAGAGAAAAATAATTTTTTATATTGGGGTTTAGTAATGCAGGTACTGCTGTAAACGGAAACGTGAAGTTACGTACTTAAAATCCGAAATCTAGAAGCAAACGTATGCTCAACAAATATCAACAAATATTGATGCGTTAAGAAAAACCATAATAACGTATGCGTTAAGAAAAACTGGAAAATATATGAGAAACCTTTCTCACCGGACACGCTCTCCAACAAAAAAATAATTTTTCAAATCGGACTCTTACAAGTACAGGTATCGACAAAAATAAGATATACATCTACTCCCTCTGGCGGGGAAACCATACGCTATTTTAAACAGAAGGTATTCTCAAAAGATTTTCCGAGGTCAGCGGTATAGGTCCACGAAAGAATTCTTTCAGAAGCTTAGATTTTTCTGCAAATACATCAGAAGCAGAAATAAACACTTGCGGACCCTGGTGGCCAAACCATTCCTTACCAAAAATTAGAAATTATGTGCAAAACATTTACCACGAGAAGCTGTTTCCAATGCAGGAAGAATGTTTCAAATCGGACTTTAGAAGCAGAGATATTGAGGAAAACAAAATTTATCTTTACGTCCCCTAGCGGTAAATATATCCATTACTTGAAAAAGAAACTGTGCCTAAAGTTGTAAACAGCTTCCAAGGTCAGGTGATGAGAAATATACCATAGCGTCTCTTGACAAATCTCAACCCCCGCCTTCTCGCGGTGCATCGTGTTCTTACGAAAGGGTTTCTGACGACCGAAAAATAGCGGTATAACTACCACCGGGATTAGAGGGAATGCTATCCCACACTCACCAACCCGCTTGGCATGCGTGACGAGTTATGGCCAACCTCCTGCCCTCACCAAACCAAAAAGACAAGGACATTGATGAAGAAATTAATCTGCGTATAAAACTTGGTTGGAGAACTTTTGGGAGAAACAGTACAAATTTTAAGAGCAAGCGACATGAAGGCAGAGGGTGCTAAGAATCCCCGGAGGACCGGACTAGGCTGCCATCTGATGCTGACCTTGGCAACGTACAATGGACGCTCCCTATCTTCTGATTCAAGGCTTCTTGAATTGGAAGAGGAACTACAAAGGATCAAGTGGAACATCGTGGGGCTAAGTGAGGTAAGGAGAAAAGGAGAAGATCTCATCGAACTGAAAAGTGGACATCTCTTCTACTATCGTGGGACAGATACTGGCAGAACTAGTGGTGTTGGATTTATAATAAACAAGAAACTGAAGGATAAAGTTGTAGAAGTTGAAAGTTCCTCTGACAGAGCTGCACGGCTTGTTATCCAACTCTCGAAAAGATACCAGGCTCAGATTATTCAAACTTATGCACCCACCACAAGCCATCCTGAAGAAGAAATTGAAGAATTTTATGAGGAAATTTGTCATCTAAATAATAAAGGTAAGCAGCACTTGAAAATAATTATGGGAGATTTCAATGCAAAAATAGGGCAACGGCAACAGAATGAAACTTCAGTAGGTAAATTCGGTCACGGCAACAGAAACCAGCGTGGAAATACTCTCGTTGAGTTTGCAGAGGCAGAAGGGTTTTTCATCTTGAACTCCTTCTTCAAGAAAAAGCCACACAGGAAATGGACATGGAGACATCCAAATGGGACGACAAGTGAAATTGATTTTATTATGTGTAACAAAAAATTCGTCATAGAAGACTGCAGTGTGCTAAACAAGTTCAACACAGGTAGTGACCATAGATTGGTGAGATGTAAGATGCACCTCAACACTAAACTTGAACGTGGCAAGCTCATAAGGCAAACAAAATCTATTGACATAACCAACCTTAAAAAACACCATAATACCTTCAAGTTGGAACTGAAGAACAGGTTCTCTGCTTTAGAAGGCCTAACATCGGAAGAAGTGGACATCTCTGAAGTTAACAGAAAAGTAACCAAAGCTCTTATGGAAACAGCAACAAAATTAGCTGGGTCTAAGAACAAGTTACATGTAAATAAATTATCAGGAAAAACGAAAATGTTGATGCAAAAAAGAAGAGAGATGAGGACAACTAAAGAAGATGTGACTTCCAAACTGGAATATGTAGAGCTATGCAAGACAGTACGAAAAAGTATCACTGAAGACGTAAGAAAATTCAACTGTGAACTAGTGAGGAAAGCAATTGAAAACAACCAAAGCCTAAAGATAGCAAAGGGACATCTCAGTAAGGGAAGAAAACAGATTATGGCACTGAGAAAAGAAGATGGTTCTGTGACAAGAAATAGAGGCGAAATTTTGACAAGAGTGAAAGATTTCTACTCCAAATTATATGAAAGGGATGATACATGCACTCCAGACATCATGAAAGATACCAGTACCAGAGTTCCTCCAGTCCTTCCAGCAGAAGTTGCACATGCAATCAAGAACATGAAGCGGGGAAAAGCTCCAGGAGAAGATGGAATTACTGTAGACATCATACAAGAAGCAAGTGGAGAAATCGAAACAGTACTCGCCCAAATTTTCACTCGATGCCTTAATGAAGGAAAGATTCCTGAGGATTGGAACACCGCTACAATGATCCTGCTACATAAGAAAGGTGACATTGAGGATCTCGGAAACTACAGACCTATCAGCCTCCTATCAGTAGTTTATAAAATCTTCACTAAAGTTCTTTCACACCGCTTGAAGGTAACACTGGACATGGCTCAACCGAGAGAACAAGCTGGATTCAGGAGTGGCTACAGCACAATAGATCATATCCATGTGCTGAGAGAACTAATTGAAAGAGCGAGGGAATATGAACTTCCATTGTGCATGGCTTTTATCGATTATGAAAAAGCCTTTGATTCGGTGAAACCATCAGCAGTTACAATGGCTCTGAAAACCTGCGGTATTGAAGATGCATACATTAATATTATTAATAACATCTATGAAAATGCAAGTGCAAAGATTAGGCTGTTTGAAAATACAACACACATAAAAATTGGAAAGGGAGTGAGACAAGGTGACACCATATCTCCGAAGCTCTTTAATGCCACATTGGAGGGTGTTTTTCAGTCACTGAGCTGGGAAAACAAGGGGATAAAGATTAATGGAGATTATCTAACCCACCTTCGTTTTGCTGATGACGTAGTCATTTTTGCAACTAGCCCATCAGAGCTGCAGAGTGTGATCCAGGAACTTGCTGACAAGAGTAAAGAAGTGGGATTAAAAATGAACTTTCAGAAGACAAAAGTGATGTTCAATGCTTTTACAAGAAATGAAGATTTATCGGTTGATGGAGAAAAGCTGGAGATAACAGACACGTACGTTTATCTTGGACAGCAGATATCAAGTGAGGGTCACATTGATGAAGAAATTAATCGGCGTACAAAACTTGCCTGGAGAGCTTTTGGAAGAAACAGCATAATTTTCAAGAGCAATATGCCATTATGTCTTAAAAGAAAAGTGTTTGATCAATGCATCCTTCCAGTGCTTACCTATGGTGCGGAGACGTGGACCTTAACTAAAAGAGACATACAAAGGCTGCAGACAACTCAAAGCAGCATGGAGAGGTGCATACTTGGTGTAACCAGGAGAGATAAGAAGAGGAACTCGTGGATCCGAAAAATGACAAGAGTGGAAGACATCATGATCAGAGTTAAATCCCTGAAATGGCAATGGGCTGGACATACTGCCAGAAGGACAGATCATCGATGGACAGCCGAAATTTTAGATTGGATTCCAAGGGACAGGAAAAGACCCAGAAGAAGACCACATGGGAGATGGGTGGATGAAATTCGAAAGTATGCAGGGGTGACATGGAGGAGACTGGCACAAGACAGACCGTTGTGGAGGAAACTTGGAGAGACCTTCGTCCAGCAGTGGATTGATAATGGTTGACAATGATGATGATGATGATATATCATTATGTCTCAAAAGAGAAGTGTTTAGTCAATGCAGAGTCGTGGACCTTAACTAAAGACATACAAAGACTACAGACAACTGAAAGAAGCCTGGAGAACTCCATTCGTGATGTAACCAGGAAAGATAAGATGAGGAACTCGTGGATAAAGAAAACGACATCATGATCAGAGTAAATTCCCTGAAATGGTAATGGGCTGGACATATTGCCAGAAGGATGGACCACCAATGGATATCCGAAAATTTAGACTGAATTCCAAGGGACACGAAGAGACCATGAAGATGACCAGATGGGAGATGGGTGGATCAAATTCGAAAGCATGTGGGAGTGACGTGGATGAGACTGGCTCAAGATAGGCCGTTGTGGAAGAAACTTGGGGAGACCTTCAACCAGAATTGGAATGATAATGGTTGACAATGATGATGATATGAAATAAAATGTATTTTAAATTCGATGTCACCTGTATTTACGCCCTTTAGCGGCGAACTTATGCATCGGGAAAAAACCGGAATGCAAGGAACATCATTCTCATGTTTTCAGGCTTCCCAATGCAAAAGAATTTTTCTAATCGGATTAATAGTTGCAGAGATATGTTGTCCATAGACAGACGAACGGACGGACAAGCACGATCTTTTTTTACAAAGCACGCCCTAAAAAGATCAATATTATCTCCTCAAGATTACGGTCCTCAATGTGCACGGATAATTTTTTTTTATTTTTTTTTATTTTTTGGTGTGCTATTTTCTGTCCTTGGTCGCCAATGTCTTTCGAAACTGTCATCACTGCTCTCATTTGAGCAAGAATGTTTGCCGTATATCTTAAACACATTTCTTTCCTTTTTTTTTTTTTTGTTTTGTTCATAGTTGTGTGGGAGCGGAGATATCTCTCCTTTCGGTACTAAGAGAGCCACCTGAGTGCAACAAAAATAAATGTCAACATAACATTGTTCAGTATAAACGAGCCCTCTTTTTTATTTTTATTATTCTTTTTTTTTTTTCCCTATTCTTTTTTTTTTTTGCGAGAATCTGCGTTGGGTCGTCGGCATTATCACCATATGGCGGGAGTCTACCTTCTCAAAGAAGGCACCCTATGCAGTTCTCTTTGTGTATTTCGACTCCTTATCCTGGATACATTTTTATTACTTTTTCTTACAATGAGTACACATATATTACGCTACAACGTATTACATTTTTATACACATTACATAAATTTATAAGAAATCATATACTACTGTACATTATGGTGAATTGCATATTTCCACATATTTGAAAAAAGTTTTTGGAGTCAGACATTGGCTTGTTTTTGTGTGACATATTATTGCCATACTTTTACAATGATCAGAATTGTAAATTGTGCCCAATTGACTTTAAATATGACATTATTGGAACATTGCCATAACTTCTTACAACTCTGGCAATCCTTTCAGTCAAATCTCTATATTTCTTCTTTTGCTGCGGAAGAATTTGCCCAGCTTGTAGTCGTTCTTCTAAAGCACAAACCGAAGACTCTTCAAGCTGAAGACGTTTCACTAAAGTTCTGATACTTGGGTGTGCTATTCCAACTGTTTTGTTGAAAGCACTGTGCCAGCCTTCCAAAGAGTTAGTTCTTCTTGGGAGACCAGCTTTCACTGATTCATATTGAGACCACAAGGACGCTTCATACATTGGTCGTCGTCGGCGGCCTCCTCGAGACAATGTGCCAATATATGTTGCCTCGAAGTAATCCACAACACTGTCTAATTCCTGTGGAAAATTCTCTGACGTAGTCAAACTTTCGAATGCTTCCTCGACCGCAGTTATTGGGACAAAAGCAAGCGCCGGCAGGCAGCGCATCAGAAGAGAAAAATTAGCATCTTCTAAATATCTGGTTTGCAAACCAGCAGTTTGCACACGCCGCCAGATTGATTGGCTCAGATGGAAAAAGCAGCCATGCACAGAAACTAGAGAGAACCTTGTCTTGAATGCTGAGATAGCTGCTGCTTCGAAATCAATTATTACTGATTCTGGCGACAAAACGCCTGTTACATCAATCGTATGCAAAAGTTCAAGATATATGGCAGTGTTTTTGCTTTTGAGCAACGCGAAGACACATGGCACACTTACAGAATTTTCCAAAAGGGTATGAATTGTGTAAAGTTGTAAGAAGCCATGAGGCGCGACATAAAGTCCCATCTGCTAACCAATTTTTATATTCACATAAAATTTCCAGGCACCTCCTTGAACAGAACAAAAGATGGTCTCCACACGGAATATAAAATGTTCCCCAGAAGTTGTCACCCGTAAATCACGAGGTATGTCACCCGTAAATCACGAGGTACATCTGCATCCTCGACTGGCATGTTCCGACGACGCTTTCTTCGAATTTGTTGTGCTATGGCTGCCTTTGACTGTACTTCTGCTACAATTGCGGTTAGAACAGAAAAAAATGTTGACAGCACAATGTTTCTGGTGTTACTGCTGCTGTCACAATCAGTTGTTTGAATAGTATCTACTATTTTAGCCTTGGCAACATCTGCTACGGATGGAGCATGGAATTTGTGCTCTCTGGGTTCTCGTATAACATCAGTCCGACAGGCTTTCATCCGTACTCCGCAAGTTCGGTTTTGACAGCGCCAAACTGTATTTCCATCCTTTTCTGTGTCTCTGGTGAAAATAAAACCTTTATAAATGGCTTTTGGCCTACCCTTGGATGATACTACAAATTCCGTTGTTCAACTTGCAGCAAGAACTCCGACTACGTTAACCTTTTCCTTAAGAGCGATAGGTAGAACTGATTGCTGCCTTTGCTAACCATCAGGCACCGGTGAGAACCTTGTAACTAAAATGAGCTGTGTCGGTCGCCTCATCTTCTCTAGGATCGGAAAGAGAAGGGGGTGATCTAGTGAGTCAACAAATACTGTAGCCTGGAGCAGTGGTTCGTAAACTGGCTGCCGTGGATGTTTTCAAAGGCTTGTTCGGAATGCCATTAAACAATTAGCTTGGGAGCCTGGGGGACAGCCCTGCTGGGGAAGGATTATATTCGGTCTGTCCCTTCTCTGGTGAATTCTCAGAAATTAGGAAAACATGTCGTTTGAACCGAAACTACACTTGGATAAATATTTCGGATCCAGGTAAACTCCCATAGCGGTAAACTCCTACACGTTCTCATATAACGGGATGTACACAAATTGCGTTTCGTTCTGAGATCTCGTCAAAGTGTAAGAGTTTTTTTAGTGGAACTAAACGAAATGCACTAGTTTTCGTAGTGATATAAATGCATATGTAAGATCATAATGACACAAGGTCTATACAGAAGCTTTCTGACTCACTAAATTTTGAGTTATGATTTTAATATTTGGCATGTGATAACATGTAATAAAAGCTAATCAAAAGAGGCTCAACAAATCGGTCTTCAGATGCTGACAACACACCTATGCCGCTGGAATTTTTGGAAGTATTGAAATTACAACCTAAATATTTTATGTTTGTAAATATTTTATTAAAGCTATAATGAAAGGCACTCCAATGGATCATTTCTCAGCTGTTTACAAGCACCTAGGCCGCTGGCCTTTTTGAAAGATTTGTAGTTACACCCTAGGTATTTGTAATCATTTTATAAAAGCTAATAAAATGCACTCATCATTCATCGGATTGGTAAAACAGCTACTAGCTGAAGGACAAAGAAACAACTCGCCGAATAAAAATTATGTGACTGAATGATAAATTATTCACATTGTCAGTGCAGACGACATTGTTAAATTGACAGGAACTCGTCACTACTGAAAAATGAGTTGCAACGTAATGTTTGCAGCATACAAAACGTTTCAGCCTATCTCCCAAAAAATAGGCATTTTATATACGAGCCCTTAGCGTTTGTGTGATCAGTTTTTCTGTGCTTAAGCACTAGTCGGTGTCATTAGAAAATTTTCGTACCTGTGAGATATAAAAAATATTGTTATGAACCCTGAACACCTATTCTAGAGTGGACAGAAAAAATCTTACTTTCTGTATTTTTTAATTAAGCCCCCCCCCCCCCCAATGGTACAGATAGGCCCCGCAGACCTCTTTGGGGCCGCCCCGGTGGCGCAGTGGTCTAAGCGATGGCCTCTGATCATTCGTCCGACAGGGGTCCGGGTTCGAATCCCGGTGAGGCATGGATGTTGTGTTTGTCTTACGGCACTGGCTCTCTCCCTTCCCTGGAACCAGTGACCCTAAATTAGGGACGGGCGACTGCTTACAGCCCATTGAGTTGCTCACGGTGGTCGTTAAACCTCCAACAAAAAAAAAAAAAAAAAAAGACCTCCTTGGGAAGGGGAGCTAAAGACTACAAGATGTTATCTTGCGTTGGCGATTTCATGAAGCAAAGGTTTCGCAATCCTTGCTCTGAGTCCTAGGAGAATCTTCACTAATAATTATAAATGCAACTGATTTGCGAATTGCAGGGAACCTCTGACAGATTGTCTACGCTTCTAACCCTTTCCTTCCCAGACAAGGTTCTGCCATTAGCCGATGCCCACATACAATTAATTCATTTTTGAATTTGTCAGGGGTTCCCTGCAATTCAGAAACGTCTTCAGCTTGAAGAGTCTTCGGTTTGTGCTTTAAAAGAACGACTACAAGCTGGGCAAATTCTTCCGCAGCAAAAGAAGAAATATAGAGATTTGACCGAAAGGATTGCCAGAGTTGTAAGAAGTTATGGCAATGTTCCAATAATGTCATATTTAAAGTCAATTGGGCACAATTTACAATTCTGATCATTGTAAAAGTATGGCAAAAATATGTCACACAAAAACAAACCAATGTCTGACTCCAAAAACTTTTTTCAAATATGTGGAAATATGCAATTCACCATAATGTACAGTAGTATATGATTTCTTATAAATTTATGTAATGTGTATAAAAATGTAATACTTGTAGCGTAATATATGTGTACTCATTGTAAGAAAAAAGTAATAAAAATGTATCCAGGATAAGGAGTCGAAATACACAGAGAGAACTGCATGGGGTGCCTTCTTTGAGAAGGTCCCGCCATATGGTGATCCTGCCGACGACCCAACGCAGATTCTCGCAAAAAAAAAAAAATAGAGGAAAAAAAAAAAAAGAATAATAAAAATAAAAAAGAGGGCTCGTTTATACTGAACAATGTTATGTTGACATTTATTTTTGTTGCACTCAGGTGGCTCTCTTAGTACCGAAAGGAGAGATATCTCCGCTCCCACACAACTATGAACAAAACAAAAAAAAAGGAAAGAAATGTGTTTAAGATATACGGCAAACATTCTTGCTCAGATGAGAGCAGTGATGACAGTTTCGAAAGACATTGGCGACCAAGGACAGAAAATAGCACACCAAAAAATAAAAAAAAATAAAAAAAAATTATCCGTGCACATTGAGGACCGTAATCTTGAGGAGATAATATTGATCTTTTTAGGGCGTGCTTTGTAAAAAAAGATCGTGCTTGTCCGTCCGTTCGTCTGTCTATGGACAACATATCTCTGCAACTATTAATCCGATTAGAAAAATTCTTTTTGCATTGGGAAGCCTGAAAACATGAGAATGATGTTCCATGCATTCCGGTTTTCCCGATGCATAAGTTCGCCGCTAAAAGGCGTAAATACAGGTGACATCGAATTTAAAATACATTTTATTTCATATCATCATCATTGTCAACCATTATCATTCCAATTCTGGTTGAAGGTCTCCCCAAGTTTCTTCCACAACGGTCTATCTTGAGCCAGTCTCATCCACGTCACTCTCACATGCTTTCGAATTTGATCCACCCATCTCCCATCTGGTCATCTTCATGGTCTCTTCGTGTCCCTTGGAATTCAGTCTAAATTTTCGGATATCCATTGGTGGTCCATCCTTCTGGCAATATGTCCAGCCCATTACCATTTCAGGGAATTTACTCTGATCATGATGTCGTTTTCTTTATCCACGAGTTCTTCATCTTATCTTTCCTGGTTACATCACGAATGGAGTTCTCCAGGCTTCTTTCAGTTGTCTGTAGTCTTTGTATGTCTTTAGTTACGGTTCACGACTCTGCATTGACTAAACACTTCTCTTTTGAGACATAATGATATATATTGCTCTTAAAATTTTTACTGTTTCTCCCAAAAGTTCTCCAACCAAGTTTTATACGCAGATTAATTTCTTCATCAATGTCATCGTCTTTTTGGTTTGGTGAGGGCAGGAGGTTGGCCATAACTCGTCACGCAGGCCAAGCGGGTTGGTGAGTGTGGGATAGCATTCCCTCTAATCCCGGTGGTATAGTTATACCGCTATTTTTCGGGCGTCAGAAACCCTTTCGTAAGAACACGATGCACCGCGAGAAGGCGGGGGTTGAGATTTGTCAAGGGACGCTATGGTATATTTCGCATCACCTGACCTTGGAAGCTGTTTACAACTTTAGGCACAGTTTCTTTTTCAAGTAATGGATATATTTACCGCTAGGGGACGTAAAGATAAATTTTGTTTTCCTCAATATCTCTGCTTCTAAAGTCCGATTTGAAACATTCTTCCTGCATTGGAAACAGCTTCTCGTGGTAAATGTTTTGCACATAATTTCTAATTTTTGGTAAGGAATGGTTTGGTCACCAGGGTCCGCAAGTGTTTATTTCTGCTTCTGATGTATTTGCAGAAAAATCTAAGCTTCTGAAAGAATTCTTTCATGGACCTATACCGCTGACCTCGGAAAATCTTTTGAGAATACCTTCTGTTTAAAATAGCGTATGGTTTCCCCGCCAGAGGGCGTAGATGTATATCTTATTTTTGTCGATACCTGTACTTGTAAGAGTCTGATTTGAAAAATTATTTTTTTGTTGGAGAGCGTGTCCGGTGCGAAAGGTTTCTCACATAATTTCCAGTTTTTCTTAACGCATACGTTATTACGGTTTTTCTTAACGCATCAATATTTGTTGATATTTGTTGAGCATACGTTTGCTTCTAGATTTCGGATTTTAAGTACGTAACTTCACGTTTCCGTTTACAGCAGTACCTGCATTACTAAACCCCAATATAAAAAATTCTTTTTCTGTCAGATGCTACAAACTATGAGAACTCGTTGTGCGTATTTTCTTCTGAAAATAATTCTTAATTTCGCCGCTAGTGGGGCGCCTATCTGTTTTTTTCAATATCTCTGCTTGTATTGTACTTGTACATATACGATTTAAAAAATTGTTTCAACACGGGACGTCATTATCCCTTTGGAACACTTTAGGTTAGTATTTGAGGAGTTTTAACATCACAGTTCTGTCGGTAGGTGGAATTTGTGCCCTTCTGTTTGCAGCTGTATATCCGCCTCTTGTTCTCTCTTTTTTTTTTTTTTTTTTTTTCTTAGCTTTAACGACCATCGTGAGCAATTGTTTACAGAAAGTTTGTTTACTGACTTTTCTGACTTTTTGTTTACAGAAAGTTTGTACATAAATATCTTTGCTGACCACTGTTGTACCGATGACGTGCCATGGATTCTACCGACCTCATGGAAACATTTTATATCAAATCATTGTACACACTATCAGAACTCATAACCGTGTTTTGTAGTTTATTTGCATTATTTGTATACATGTCGAATGCGTGTGTGTGAAGGGTTGAAGCAACACCTTACAATGCTGTTGCATTGTGGGTGATTGCTTTCGGCTATATAACTACGTTGCTTCACCCTCACTGTGGCTGATGACGAACCCATAGTGGGTTTGAAAGACCTTGCTACTGATTTTAGCTGGTCTTAATTGCAAATCAAAGTATCGTCTTTAAAAGTTGCAATTACTTCCATTATTAATCGTGTCTCGGCAGCATTAAGAATCTCATGTATATCGTGAGCAACTCAATGGACTATTAGCAGTCGCCCATTTCTAATTTTGTGTCACTGGTTTCAGGAAACGGAGAGAAACTGTGCCGTAAGACAAATACGCCATTCATGCCTCACCGAGATTCGAACCGGAACCTATCTTTGGCGAATGATTAGTCCTCGAATCCCTGACCTCGGACCATTCGGCCATCGGGTAGCTAATATGGATTTATTTCTGATTTCAAGTACGATCGAAAAATTATTTTATGGTGGATTGTTTTTCTCTCGTGGAAAAGGCGAAGAAAAGGGACCCGGATCTGGCTTACTCTCCCAAAAGTTATAGTCAATAACATAACGTATATTCTGAGATAGGTAAGGCAAGAATATGTATGAGTGGTACTCTGCCCAATTTATGAGAAAACACTTAGTCGTGTTGGTCAAATGGAGGCACGCAACACACAAGTTCCGAAATATAGTTTTGCGCGAAAAATGACTGAAACCTCAGCAGAACAAAAAATTGCCGTTTAAATATATATATATTTTTTTATATATTAGGCTCTAATAATGTGGATGTGTCATCATTTGGAGGAATTATTTTCTTCAGTTGACGAATTAGCCATCGGAATTTTTTTACCACTCAAGCCATCAGGAACCATGTATACTTAACCATCAAACAAATTCATTCCGACAATATCATGCATTCTTGCGTTCCCGTGTTGTCTAAAAATGGTAATTTACGAATATATTTAGGTTGGACACTTCAGATTAGGACACCGTGATAATTTGAAAATTATCTTATGTTAAGCAAAAAAATTAGGTCAAATTGAAGATATTTTAAATGTTCTTAAATACGAGGATATTTTATATTGTCAAAAATATATTTTATGAAGACAATATATATTATTGTTTTCTCAAGTCAAACTTCCTTTCCTGACACTCAGGGAGATTCTTTTTGTCCCTCACTTCCCCCCTCCCCTCATCCAGTACCGACTTCAGTAATCCCAAGCGTAATCCGAAGAGAGTAGTACCCTTAGGCAATTTAACACCTTGCATCGCCTTGTGACTCAGAGCCCTGGACTCAAGGTAGTTGCACGAGACGGAAGACCTGTTAATGCATGCTATTACCCCTAATTGTGAGATATTTCAATCCCCCCAACTACCAAATTCCGATGGACGGCCAGTACACACCTATCGCATTTTGCTATTTCTCACTTTATTGTTTCTGTGTTGCGAAAAGTCTTCCACCCATACCATCCCTTCTTGAACCACAAAGTTAGATTTCAAACCTGGACAGTTCAGCGGCCGATAAAGCAAGGCTCTTCATTGATTAACTTCTCATGTGAAATCTATTTCTAAACCGTTTGGCCATTTTGAAAAATTGTCTTTAATGACAATTTTGTCTGATAACTGCTGGACAAAGAAAAATGATGATTCTGAGCAATAATTCTGTTGCTTTTTTATTGCAAACGCTATTCACTAGTTATCATAGCGGAGGCAGTAGCTCCTCGTACCTTCGATAATAGTACACTCTTAAGTTAACTGGGTTATAGTGCATACAGTCTAAAGGTCAGGTTACTGAGCTTTGTCGCTTATGCCTACAGTCTTTACAGACATGCCGGTGGTTTTTTTTCTATTATTATTATTTATACTGGTGATACATTCAACACTCTGTTCTAAACCAAATCTGGGAGGTGGCAGTTGTACAAAACACCAAAGGACTGATTTGTCACTTCCACATACCTGTTGACATCGGTGCAACTGAAACCAGGTGTTGATCGTGCTTCTTCGTAACCCTGACGTAGTATGTATCTTTTAGAATGATGTTCTATTTTTAAGCCAATAAATATAGCGGCTTTTTTCTGTTTTTCTCTAAGAAAAATTAGCATTGAATATCTTCATGCAGTGGTTTTGAAAGGAAGTCGTTTGAAAATGTGTGCGGACAGCCTGGCCTCATGTAAAACTGGACAGATGCAATTTCAGAGCCATAAAGTTTCTCTGCATAAAAAATAGCGTTGCTATCTTTTCTCCTGCGTCTGAAATTGTTATTCACAATTTTTTTTTCATATCTCATTTTCATTATCTTAGAAATTAAGAAATTTTGTGATTTCCTGGCTAAAAGACCAGGCGAACAAGTGATCGCAAAAGCACTAGGGGCCGTATAAGAACTGTATTTTTGATTTCTTCGTGTTCACTTCCATGTAGGCTAACCACAAAACTGTTGGGGGTTGTATAAAAATCGCACGTTTGATTTCACTTTTTCCAGTTCTCCGTAGTTTGTGGTGAGTTGGTGAAATGGGAAAATAAATTATTTGTATCATGGTAGGTTGTCCTAATGTTGCATTTCTACCCAAGCATTAAAAATATGGGTCTCGGACAGGGCTGTGCTCATATTCATAACGTTTAGTCGTTTACATAACAAGTCAAATTAATAATTTTGAGCTTTTACTCCCGCATAAACATTGTTTAATATGGTCTAGTCATATAAGTTAATAGTACTAAAACAGTGGGACGTGCACGAACAGACATATGGATGGCTGTCCGTGCACGTCCAACTTTCTATGTAACATTACGTGGAAATCATCTGGCATGTCATCCATGAATTAGTCAACAAGCGATATTTTGGGGGATAACCCCCCTTCCAGAGGGTGGGAGCGGATCGTCTTTTAGAACCAGATTTGGTCACGCTGAGTAAATTCTGAGAGTATAGTAGAGATCTGGTGAAACATTTTTTGAGTTGGATGCAGTAAACGTTTAATTTGGGTTCTGCCGGCTCCACCTCCAGTCCAGATAATTACACTGAAATTTTTCAAACTTTTGGATGATTTAAAGTTACAGCCTATGGAAGATTTAAGTTACATCACACTCAAATTAATATTGAAACTTTGTGGAAATCATTTGGCATACCATTCAGGAATTACTGTCATCAAATGGTATTTGTGTCTTAAGGAATTATTTAAAGGCGCGGCCTAAGTGCCTGGTAAACACCCTGGAGAATGACCTGTCAAGTCCATAGTATTAGCTTTTATTACATATTTACATACAAAATATTTAGGTTGTAACTTAAAATCTTCCAAAAAAGGCTCGCCGCCACGGTGCGTTGTAGACATCTAAAGGCTGATGTGTTAGGCCCCTTTAATTTGCTTTTATTTAATGTTTACACGTACCATATATTTAGGTTGTAGCTTAAAATCTTGTACGAGTTTGCCGGGTACCAATCTTTCGTTTCGCGTCCTGGATATCAAAAAATTAGGGTGAAATTTATAATGGTAATCTCGGAAACCTCCCCACGCCCTTCTTCTACATGTATAAACTGCTCCTCATTATAAATGGCATTAAAAATGCAAATGGTGACTCCGTCAGTTCTCCCCTCCCCCTGTTAAATATTTCGTGTAAGCAGCAAATTATGCCCCGTCAATCACTCGGAAAGATAAGGACACTGTTCCGTGAAAAGATTTCCGATGTGGAAGAGTTTCTGTGGACGACTTTACTGTGAAAAAATGTTAAAAAAGAGAAAATAAAAATAAAATAAAAATCAGACAAAAACTATAAAAAATCACGTAGGCACAAAAGCTGTACGTATTTCAAAATGTTCAATTAATGAAAATATTACGAAATCAAAATTTCAAATCTCGGATTAAATTAAAGTTATACAATTTTACATATTCATATACCTGTACCAATGCTGAACTTAGAAGGATTCATTTTGTCTGGATTCCCCTCCCCCCAAAAAAATTAAGTAAATGCATGCTTTCTTAGTAACATGAAAAATGAAGAAATAATGCTCATAAAAAAACTGTGCGTCCTTTAGATTTACTTACATTAATCAAAAAAAAAAAAAAATATTAAGGCAGTACACTGTGGCTGAAGAGCTGAAGGCGCCTAATATCACGCGGAACGTCGTAACCCGAACTGCAACAAGAGTGATTCGGAACGATGTTTCTATACATTGTTCATATGCAACAATAAGGCGAGCATTATTACGGAGAACCAGAAAGATGACACCGAATTTTCGGTTGCAATAAGCTCATCTTTTGAATCTATTCCGACGCGAGTTAAATTAATCAAAGTTATTCACAGTCAATGCAACCAGTTAGAAAAACATCGCAATCGGGTTTTTACAAACCGTAAAACATCCACACATAGAAACATCTACTTTCTTCCGCCAGAGACTAAAAAGTGCATTACGAAGATTAACAAATGGCGCACAAAAAATTTCTTATAGCAGAAGGAAGTATCGGAGACGAACCGATTTTCAAATTGAACAATTAAAGAAGAAATATAGAAGGAAACATGACATAACTCTGCGCTTTCAAGCGGAAGAATCTTGCATAATGGAAAAGTTGAAAATAGGTGAAAAGTATTCTCCATGAAAAAAGCTATGCTAAGGAAAAAAAAAAAAATTTCAAATAGGTCTCCAGGAACAGAGATACTGAAGTAAAGTGTTTGACCTTCACGCCCTCAAGCGGGAAATCTGAGCATTACTTAGAGAGGGTGAAGCTCCACATTTCTCTTGTAGAGAATGGCACAGCGTAAAAAAAAAAAAAATGTCAATTGGACTTTTGAAGAGAACATACATAAACACTTCGTAGCGATAAAGCTGTGACCCACAGAATTTCTGGAATACAAACGTATGGTGTTCCACAAGGTAAATGGGACAGATACCATAAGCACGATCTATTTAAAAAAAAAAAAATGTGCTAAAAAAAGTGCAAAAAAAAAAAAAAAAAAAGTGAAATCCATTACTCTACAAGTTTTTCATTTACCTACTTTTTTCCAAAGGTATGGGAAAGACATCGTCGCTTATATAATTATTATTTAGTGCCTGAGCAACAGCGTAATACCATTAGACTGTTTTGATACGTAAACGTTATGAATATGACATCCGTACAAAAACCGCTGCAAAAAAGGCTAAAGCGTAGGGCTTATGAAACAATATTTAGTGCCTTAACAAAGCGCAATACTATTAGCTTGAGTTGATACGCAAACATTATGAATATGCCATCCGTAGAACAAAAACTGTAAAAAAACCTAGGCTTAGGCCTAGGTCCTATGAAATAATATTCAGTGCTTGAGCAACAGCGCAATATTGTTACCTTGTTTTGATACGTAAACGTTATAAATATGACATGCGTACAATAAAAACTGTAAAAAAGGCCTAGGTCTAGGTCCCATGAAATAACATTTCGTGTCTAAGGAAAAGCGCATTATTATTAGCCTGACTTTGTACGCAAACATTATGAATATGCCATCCGTACAACAAAAACTGTAAAAAAAGCCTAAGCTTAGGCCTAGGGCCTATGAAATAATATTTAGTGCTTGAGCAACAGCGCAATATTATTATCTTGTCTTGATACGTAAACGTTATAAATATGACACGCGGACAATAAAAACTGTAAAAAGGCCTAGGCCTAGGTCCTATGATATAATATTTCGTGCCTAAGGAAAAGCGCAATATTATTAGCCTGACTTTGTACGTAAACATTATGAATATGACATCTGTAGACCAAATACGGTAAAAAGGCCTAGGCGTAGGTCCTATGAAATATTATTTCGTGCCTGTAGAAAAGCGCAATACTATTTATTACCTTGACTTGATACGTAAACGTTATGAATATGCCATCGGCAAAATAAAAACTGCAAAAAAGGCCTAGGCCTAGGGACTATGAAACAATATTTAGTGCCTGATTAAAAGCGCAATATTAGTAGCTTGAATTTATACATACGTAAACATTATGAATATGATATCTGCAAGCTAAATACGGTAAAAAAAAGCCCTAGCCATAGGGCCTATGAAATATTTAGTGCTTGAGCAAAAGCGCATTATTATTGCCTTATCTTCATACGTAAACGTTATATATATGACATGCGTAGAATAAAAACTGTGAAAAAGGCTTAGGTCCTATGAAATAATCTTTCAAGAAAGACCGATGCCTAGGGCCTATGAAATAACATTAGTGCCTGATTAAAAGCGCAATATTTTTAGTTCGGGTTGATACGCAAACATTATGAATATGCCATCCGTAGAATAAAAATGGTAAAAAAAAGCCTAGGTTTAGGCCTAGGGCCTATGAAATAATATTTAGTGCTTGAGCAAAAGCGCAATGTTATTACCTTTTCTTGGTACGTAAACGTCATAAAATATGACATGCGTACTATTGTACGCATGTTTTTTTATTAAAACTGTAAAAAGGCCTAGGCCCTATGAAATAATATTAAGTGCCTAAGGAAAAGCGCAGTATTATTAAGTTGAGCTGATATGTAAACGTTATGGATATGTCATCCGTAGAGTAAAAACTCTGAAAAAGGCCTAATCCTAGGGACTGTGAATTAATATTTCGTGCCTAAGTAAAAGCACAATACTATTTCTATTATATTACCTTGATAGGTAAGCATTATGAATATGACATCGGCAAAAAAAAAAACAAAAAAAAAACTATCAAAACTGCCTACGCATGAGGCATAGTAATTAATATTTAGTGTTTAAGTAAGTAAAATGGAATATTAATAACTCGCAATCGTATGTAAATATTTAGTGCCTAAGTAACTGAATATTAATATTAATACTATGCCGACATCGTATGTAAATATTTAATGCCTAAGTAAAAATGCAGCGTTATTAAAAAATCCCACCTCATAGTCCTTTTCCGAACATAGCGTGAGTCATGCTGTAGTGATTGACATCGTACACACAAAAAGAGTTAAAAAGCTCTTCAAAGTTCAGTTCTCGTTTAGCTTTAAATAACATTTAGAATCGATACATTTTAATCGAACAAACTTAGACAGGAAAAAAAAATCTCATGCAAGCAATGTCCGCTGAAGTTTTTTTTTGCCTATAACGAAAATTCCATCGAAAAAGAAAATGTCCACGGTATTCCATTCATTCTGAGGACGAAATGAATGTGGACAAAGTGAACGGTGGACGAAATGAACAGTGGACGAAGTGAACATTGGACTAAGTGAACAGCGGACGAAGTGAACAGCGGACAAAGTGAACGTTAGACGAAATGAACTGGACGAAGTGAGCGTGGACGAAATGAACACGGACAAAGTGATAGGGAACCGTTGTTAAATGCTTTATTTCTCTATCCCCTACAGTTATGATGAGGCTTCTGTGAGACAGTATTTTCCTTTTCCTACAGCTTTGAAAGGGTTGTTTAATTTCTGTCAAGATGTGTTTGGTATTAAAATACAGGTATGTGTGTATCATAATTTCACATTTATTTCAAAGTTGTTGTTTTTTCAGAATTTTTTAAGATCTATGTTTTTATTTCAGTGTCTTGTTGACAAGTTAATAATATGATTTGTTTTGTTTTTTAAATTCAGGGATTTCATTGTTATATGATACAAAAGTTTAGCACTTACATTTTAGAACTAGTCACTAAGCCTGTTCATGAACTATGAACTGCAACGGCATAAAATGTAGTGTGGTTCTGAAAAGAAAGTAACTAAAAATGATTCTTTCAACTAAAAATCAGATGCATCCATATCGAAGTACAGTATGTGTTACACCTCCCAACATGTTATGTAATAAGGTACATATGATTGATCATATTGTAAACTGTAACAAATATTTCCATGTAGTCACATTGATTACAACTGTTGCAGTGTTGATGTGATGATCTTCAAGACTACATGCTACAGATAGAGGTATTTTTGTTTCAATAAGCCCCACAAATATGCATCACAAAGTGAAAGTTCAAGACTTCATATGCAATATGCAAAACCAGTCAATCTGGAGGTCAAATGATTGGGAAATATCTCTTCCAGCAGCTTGTGGTTCCTGTTGCGTGTCTGGATTGTACCCATCTTGTTAACATGTTTGCTGCAGCGACGTTTTTGGGCGATTTTTTTGTAGTACGTTACGACCCACCGGTGGGGTCGTAACTGTTTCAGTACAGTGCTGTACGACACACCGGTGGGTCGTTTAAAGATATATACATAAAGTGACTGATATTCACTACAGAATTATGTATATAAACTTTGATTTCCTCCTCTGAAAAATGTAGAAGTTAACACGTTACGACCCACGGGTGGGTCGTAACTGTTTCAGTACAGTGCTGTACGACACACCGGTGGGTCGTTTAAAGATATATACATAAAGTGACTGATATTCACTACAGAATTATGTATATAAACTTTGATTTCCTCCTCTGAAAAATGTAGAAGTTAACACGTTACGACCCACGGGTGGGTCGTAACGCAGCGAACATGTTAAACCATTTGTTCCCCATGTTGAAATTGTTAGCAAGCAACATACTGCCAAGTCTCTTGGAAAACATACATTTATTCCCCCTGTATGCTATATAGTCTACATTTACATACATTTCTTACATTGTCATCATTATCTTCTGTGATGTAGTAGTGAGCAACACCATAACTCAACATAACAACACCACAACACCTACTAAAATTTTGAAGGAATGTAATAGTTTCTGAGTTTGTTTGTGTAATTTTTCTCAATCAAGAAAATGAAAATTCATTTATATGTCCACAGGATAACACATGACATTCATCAGACCACTACCAATTTCTGAGATAATTAGAATTCATATAAATGTAGGTGAGTGACATTCACAGTGTTGTACACGAGCACAGAAGGATCCTCTTAAATCAGAGAACACTTGCATGTCATAGGAGAAAGCTGCAGTGTCCATCTCTGCACACATCACATAACACTGTAATGTGAAATACTAGTACTTTTAAAATGCAACAATTATCTTTGGTAGGGTCATTTAAGATTATGTCAAAGACGTTACACAACCTTGTCTAACTTGTGCACCAATAGAAAACCATATTGATAAAACAACTACAAACATACTTTTTGCAATTGAAGAATTATTCGAACCAAATGTGAATTTACTTACCAGTGTTTTCAATTTTCTCACAGTGGGATTTACTGTATCAGTGATTTGCTTATTTTAGAGTGCAGAGAGGACAGAATCCTCTGGTAAATTGATAGTATAGTTATCTTTTGTTCCAGTTCTGACAGTATCAGGATATTTTCCTTAAAACATATGGTCTATTCTTGATTAGGTCTGTGACTTGTAGCTGTGTTTGTAATTCTGCTGAAGCTATGTCATGCACCAATACACATACTTCCTAGTAAAAAGAATTGCTTTGTTTTGCTGTGTGTGTCTCTGGAGCTGAGAGATGTGGTCAAAATTAAGAAGCTATTGTAAAGGTCAAAAATGAGTCACATGAGTGTCCTGAAAAGAAATTTGGAGGATAGGGGCAATAAATGAATTCAGTGTAATCTAACAGTAGTGTTAATTATTACATTAAACTTTGCTTTATGAAGGCAGCTGACGAAAACATCTTGTTTTGATCATGTAGCCTATATGGAAGTCTCCAGATACACACTATGGTGGAAGTCTCCAGACACACACTGTTAGATGGTATTCAGCAAATATTACATATTGAAACTTTGAAGTCCAAAAAAATACAAACTACGAAGATAATAATGCTAGGGAAAAGAAAGATGATCAAATTAAAAAAAAGAACAGACTTCAAAAGTTTTTAATTTCAAAATTAAAAAAAAATGAATTGTGAAGCAAAACTTGTAAATATAATAAAAATAATGAATCATAAAGTTAAAAATGTAAAAATAAAAGTAAAAAATAAACAATTTTAAAACAGACGAAGTGTAAAATATTAAATATGAAAATAGTTAAAAACAATTAAAACATAATATATAAAATTGGCTCAACCTGGACATGGCTCAACCGAGAGAACAAGCTGGATTCAGGAGTGGCTACAGCACAATAGATCATATCCATGTACTGAGAGAACTAATTGAAAGAGCGAGGGAATATGAACTTCCATTGTGCATGGCTTTTATCGATTATGAAAAAAGCCTTTAATAAGGTGAAACAATCAGCAGTTACAATGGCTCTGAAATCCTGCGGTATTGAAGATGCATACATTGATATTATTAATAACATCTATGAAAATGCAAGTGCAAAAATTCGGCTGTTTGAAAATACAACACACATAAAAATTGGAAAGGGAGTGAGACAAGTTGACACCATATCTCCGAAGCTCTTTAATGCAACATTGGAGGGTGTTTTTCAGTCGCTGAGCTGGGAAAACAAGGGGATAAAGATTAATGGAGATTATCTAACCCACCTTCGTTTTGCTGATGACGTAGTCATTTTTGCAACTACCCCATCAGAGCTGCAGAGTATGATCCAGGAACTTGCTGACAAGAGTAAAGAAGTGGGATTAAAAATGAACTTTCAGAAAACAAAAGTGATGTTCAATGCTTTTACAAGAAATGAAGATTTATCGATTGATGGAGAAAAGCTGGAGATAACAGACACGTACGTTTATCTTGGACAGCAGATATCAAGTGAGGGTCACATTGATGAAATTAATTGGCGTACAAAACTTGCCTGGAGAGCTTTTGGAAGAAACAGCATAATTTTCAAGAGCAATATGCCATTATGTCTTAAAAGAAAAGTGTTTGATCAATGCATCCTTCCAGTGCTTACGTATGGTGCAGAGACGTGGACCTTAGCTAAAAGAGACATACAAAGGCTGCAGACAACTCAAAAAAGCATGGAGAGGTTCATGCTTGGTGTAACCAGTAGAGATAAGAAGAGGAACTCGTGGATCCGAAAAATGACAAGAGTGGAAGACATCATGATCAGAGTTAAACCCCTGAAATGGCAATAGGCTGGACATACTGCCAGAAGGACAGACTATTGATGGACAGCCGAAATTTTAGATTGGATTCCAAGGGACAGGAAAAGGCCCAGAAGAAGACCACGTAGGAGATGGGTGGATGAAATTCGAAAGTATGCGGGAGTGATATGGAGGAGACTGGCACAAGACAGACCGTTGTGGAGGAAACTTGGGGAGACCTTCGTCCAGCAGTGGATTGATAATGGTTGACAATGATGATGATGATGATGATGATATAAAATTACAAAGAATCCTGCAAACCTAACCTTAGCTTTGTTAAACAGTCTGTACAGTATATTCAATCATACATAAGCGATTGTAATAATACATGGTAAAGAAGTATTAGCAAACAAGTTGAATTATTGGTAAATCTTTTGCAGTGGGTTTCATTGGAAACCCTTTCTTATGTATGGGATAGGACAGAGTCTTGGCATACTATACTCAAATCAGTGTGCCATTTGTGAACTCAAATCTATATCAAAAAGGCAATATGTGGTTCAGTTTGGTTTGAGTTTTGGCACTGTGTACTAAGGCGTCAGTGGAAGGAAAGAAATCTAATGACTGACTTCATGAGAGTATCAGGAAAGCAGAAATTCTAACAGTGAGCTGGTAAAAGAATTTAGGAAGTAAATGATATAAGAGTTGTGAAATTTCATAAAATCAAGGAAATTTTTTGACTGCAAAATTTTTTCAGAAAGTAGATGTAACAGTGAGCAGGTCCTTCACAAAGAGATTTCACGGTGCAAAGGATCTGGCTTTCAACTGTCAGAAATCAAAAGCAGCAGGAAATGCATAGGAAACATCTGATAGATGCCTGTAGCATTGGCAAGAATAAGGATTCACCACCAGGATTTTGGGTAGCAAAATGGGAAGAATCTTCCTGGATGTAACAGTGAATTTCAAGAGAGGAATGGGATTGTAGCAGCCTGATGGTATATAAATAAAAAATTTGTACTTATGTATGTTTTTATATTTGTGTGTGTGGTTTTGTCGGGTATACTTCCATAGACTGCATTATAATATACTGATGAGTTTGAAAAATTATATTATACCTTTATGGCCAAATGTGACCATTAGCCATAGATATTACGTGGCATAAGTTCGTATTGTAACAATAGGTTTACCAATTGGTGTCATTTACTGTATCTCACATTATATATAATGTTGTCCTAGTGCCGGATGCATTTGCCAAGAGGTTTTTATTAAACAGTCATTATCAATTTTAAGATGAATTCGTACATATATTACCAGGGCTGCCAGACCTGTGCCAATTGTGTCAACCCGTGCCAAAATGTTGTTCTTGCGCCATTCCGCTAAGAAATCATGATTTTGACAGAAATCTGCGCCAATTTTGCGCCAAAAGTTAAAATTTAGCGGTCATCGATATTTCAGCGTAATCTTATTACATTCGAGATCGATTCAGCAGTTAATTCGTACATGAGATATCTTTACGCTGATTCACGGAGTACCCCCCCCTTTCCCTTTTTCTCATTATTTGGGTCATCCTCAAGATCGATACAAAAACCGAAGAGAAATTTTTGAGGTATTAGTAAGGGGGAGGGGTCGTATTCCATCTGGGGACATTATTTTGTCTTTTTAAACGTTTGGAAACGGAAGTTAAACGGAGTGTAGATTTTTTCTGTAATCATATTTTCTCTCTCTCGCAATATTGCTTCTGTCCAGTATTGTTGTTAAATATAATTTTATTCCATAATTTCAGCTTGAAATTGTAGGCAACAATTTTTGAAAACAGAAGTTACGCCGTGCAAAAATTTCCCCGTATTTTTCAGCCACAAGGTTCTTACGCTCATTCGAGGAATTCCGTCTTTTTTGTTATCATTTAGTCCAAATCATGAGATCGATGCACAACTGAACTGAAATTTCGGTAGAATTGGTGGTGCGGGGGGGGGGGGGGGGTTCGTTCTCTCCGTCGGAGGACGGAATTTCATCTTTCGTAAACGGAAAGTACATGGAGGTAAGATTTCTGTCGTAATCATAATTTTTTCTCGCGATGCTCCCTCTACCCAGTATTGTTAGATATCATTTTATTACATAAATATTTGTATTTCAGCTTGAAAATGTTGAATAAATTTCCAAAAACAGAAGTCGGACTGAGCGAATTTCTTCTGTAATTGTATTTGTTTTCCCTGCGATGTTTCCACTCCTGTGTAGTTGTTAAATGTCATGACCCTCATAAATGTGTGTGCATTTTAGCTTGATAAGGGTGGAGAAAATTTCCAAAATCGAAAGTGATGAAGTTTGGACATTTGTAAGAATTGATGCATGGTGTTAAAAAAAAAGTATTCATTCTCTGAAAATTACACCATTTATCTAAAATAGTGAGAGCTCTGATATCAGAATTCATGATTCTCACGCTGAAAGTTCTTTCATCATGATGAATAAAATTGTCATCTGAAGGAATAAAAAAAAATGCAAAAAGAAAGAAAAGTAACAAAGAAAAATGGTAAGGGAAAACTATCAGCAGAAAAGAAAGTAAGCACTGAATGCTGTGTCAACAAAAGACAAATGTGGCTGTGGAACTTGCTGAGAAGAAAGTAGGGCTTGTTCACTAGAGGAAACCGGAGCTAATGTTCTAGCAAGTACAAAAAACAAAACCAGCAAAAAAAAAACTGAAGCTATGTCTTTTAAAACCACCCTATTTTGTTTGGAATTTAGTAACTTTATAATTGTGAATACAGTGGTGTGATTTAGTTAAGTATTTACGTAAATAAATTACAGTGAATGATTCAGTTTTGTTCACGCTGCATAATATTCACTTTCTAACTGCGCGGTCTGATTTTTCACTAAATTAAAAAGTACAGCTTTGTTTTCTTTCTTCATCAGTCTCGTGTATGTTAATTAAAATTGCTCACAAATGCTATGGATAAATAAAAGGATTGTTTATATCGCATAACTTGTAATCGATTATTATCAGGAATACTGATCTTTTGATTCTTACTTAAAGTTTGAATTTTGCTTCGTACATTCAGGGACCAGAATTTTTAGATTTCCTTTTTCTCATTTTGACATACCTTGTGGAACATCTCCACCCTCGCACTTTTCCTTTTTCCAGATGGAAGGTGTGTGGAACCACTTACTAACTCACAATCGTCTGCTTAATATTCATGTCCATACATGCGAGGTCCCCTGTATACAAAGAGCAGTGGCTCTTTCAGACAGCAACAATAACAAAAAAAAAAAAAAAGTCATAAACTGATTCTACTACTACTAAAGAAAGAAGGGGAGGGGGAGGGGCAATCTCGTGCCAAAACTTCACTGCGCAAGCATTAAGCGATGGAAGCAGCTTTTATCTAACCAACTTTACTAAAGCTCACCGTTATCTTATAGTTTTGGTTCCAGTTGTAATTGTTTGCAGCAATAACAAAAGTTTGACGTTGATAATTACTGGATGAAAAACATTGTATGAAGAGTGTCACGGCGCAACTGCTGAAA
Organism: Macrothele yani; assembly: GCA_039090855.1. NCBI lineage: Eukaryota > Metazoa > Arthropoda > Arachnida > Araneae > Macrothelidae > Macrothele > Macrothele yani. The sequence continues at coordinate 24,509,680 of CM077027.1, read as the reverse complement.
GGTGATTTCGAATTTTCCTTTCATATCGAAGGTACGCTTTCCTTCAGGAAACCTTAGGAGTTTGTGATGCACACGCAAACCACGTATTGCGTGGCTTGCTGGTTAGTTGATTTCAGAAATAATGTATTTTCATCTGAATGCCATTAATCTCGAAAAATATGCTGCTAAAAACCAACCAAACAACAAACAGTAATTACATATTTATTCTTCCTAAGTGTATATTCGCAAGCATTCAGTAACGATAGCAACAGTTCTTGGATGCAGCAGCATCCTATTCACGTTATAGTGAAACAAATGCATTCAGGAGAAAATCCTTGATATTAATGTATTATGCTTAAAATATTGCAGGCCATGTCATCATCATCATCATCGTCAACCATTATCAATCCACTGCTGGACGAAGGTCTCCCCAAGTTTCCTCCACAACGGTCTGTCTTGTGCCAGTCTCCTCCATGTCACCCCTGCATACTTTCAATTTCATCCACCCATCTCCCATGTGGTCTTCTTCTGGGTCTTTTCCTGTCCCTTGGAATCCAATCTAAAATTTCGGCTGTCCATCGATGATCTGTCCTTCTGGCAGTATGTCCAGCCCATTGCCATTTCAGGGATTTAACTCTGATCATGATGTCTTCCACTCTTGTCATTTTTCGGATCCACGAGTTCCTCTTCTTATCTCTCCTGGTTACACCAAGTATGCACCTCTCCATGCTGCTTTGAGTTGTCTGCAGCCTTTGTATGTCTCTTTTAGTTAAGGTCCACGTCTCTGCACCATACGTAAGCACTGGAAGGATGCATTGATCAAACACTTTTCTTTTAAGACATAATGGCATATTGCTCTTGAAAATTATGCTGTTTCTTCCAAAAGCTCTCCAGGCAAGTTTTGTACGCCGATTAATTTCTTCATCAATGTGACCCTCACTTGATATCTGCTGTCCAAGATAAACATACGTATCTGTTATCTCCAGCTTTTCTCCATCAATCGATAAATCTTCATTTCTTGTAAAAGCATTGAACATCACTTTTGTCTTCTGAAAGTTCATTTTTAATCCCACTTCTTTACTCTTGTCAGCAAGTTCCTGGATCATACTCTGCAGCTCTGATGGGGTAGTTGCAAAAATGACTACGTCATCAGCAAAACGAAGGTGGGTTAGATAATCTCCATTAATCTTTATCCCCTTGTTTTCCCAGCTCAGTGACTGAAAAACACCCTCAAATGTGGCATTAAAGAGCTTCGGAGATATGGTGTCACCTTGTCTCACTCCCTTTCCAATTTTTATGTGTGTTTTATTTTCAAATAGCCGAATCTTTGCACTTGCATTTTTATAGATGTTATTAATAATATTAATGTATGCATCTTCAATACCGCAGGTTTTCAGAGCCATTGTAACTGCTGATGGTTTCACCGAATCAAAGGCTTTTTCATAATCGATAAAAGCCATGCACAATGGAAGTTCATATTCCCTCGCTCTTTCAATTAGTTCTCTCAGCACATGGATATGATCTATTGTGCTGTAGCCACTCCTGAATCCAGCTTGTTCTCTCGGTTGAGCCATGTCCAGTGTTACCTTCAAGCGGTGTGAAAGAACTTTAGTGAAGATTTTATAAACTACTGATAGGAGGCTGATAGGTCTGTAGTTTCCGAGATCCTCAATGTCACCTTTCTTATGTAGCAGGATCATTGTAGCGGTGTTCCAATTCTCAGGAATCTTTCCTTCATTAAGGCATCGAGTGAAAATTTGGGCGAGTACTGTTTCGATTTCTCCACTTGCTTCTTGTATGATGTCTACAGTAATTCCATCTTCTCCTGGAGCTTTTCCCCGCTTCATGTTCTTGATTGCATGTGCAACTTCTGCTGGAAGGACTGGAGGAACTCTGGTACTGGTATCTTTTATGATGTCTGGAGTGCATGTATCATCCCTTTCATATAATTTGGAGTAGAAATCTTTCACTCTTGTCAAAATTTCGCCTCTATTTCTTGTTACAGAACCATCTTCTTTTCTCAGTGCCATAATCTGTTTTCTTCCCTTACTGAGATGTCCCTTTGCTATCTTTAGGCTTTGGTTGTTTTCAATTGCTTTCCTCACTAGTTCACAGTTGAATTTTCTTACGTCTTCAGTGATACTTTTTCGTACTGTCTTGCATAGCTCTATATATTCCACTTTGGAAGTCACATCTTCTTTAGTTGTCCTCATCTCTCTTCTTTTTTGCATCAACATTTTCGTTTTTCCTGATAATTTATTTACATGCAACTTGTTCTTAGTTCCGAAACATGGTAGGGTCACTCACACCCCTGTATTACCGTTTCATCTGGGTTAACTGTGCTAGATGCTAGATATGTCAAGCAACGTTAAACCTACAGTACAGCCATTTCGGTGAATTGTACGAAACATTCCTGGCAGGCGTAACATATTGCGTAAACAAAGGTGTCACGTTGCTGAGGCCTAACCTGGAGCTACCAAAGCCTAACCTGGAAGTAAGTAAGTACGCAATTGATATTGATTCGAACTCTGCCACTCTACCAATCGTTACAGTCTCGTGGGTCGTTATCCCACCATCGACCACCAATTGATACAAATGTGCAGAGCGATATAATTTCTTAACACTTGGCACCAAATGATTCGTTCGTGGTCTCGATTCCGCCGCAGTCGGCAATTAATCCGCTATTTGGATGTGAGACTTGTGGGTTCTTTTAATTCGGGAGCTGGTATAAATGGGCGAGAACGTTAGCGGCTGGCTGAAACACAGGAATTTAATACAGGAGTTATTTACAACACCAAAGCCTATTGAATGAATAGAGTAAGATTAACACTTAAACATCTTTATTTGTAGGAGGGAACTCTATCCAGGGGCATTGCCCACGGCGATACAAACACAAGTTATGCTCCTTATTCGGAGCTAATATTATCTGCCCCTAGATTCTGGAATCAGACTTCCGCCTCTAAAAGCGTATCAAAGTTCTGAACTAAAGTCTGGGTTCAGTTAATGTTCTCAGTTCTTCAACTCGGCGAAAGGATAACAATAAACAGAAAAAAGTACTCACTTATTGCTTGCAGCTTGTTTTGTATTCCACCTTTACAAAGCACTATTCAAATTATTATGAGGCTCTGTTGGCCCCACACACGCTGTTGCGCTTTATTTGGCTGGCGAAGGTATTTCACCTGTGCGAAAGCGCAGAAGGATTTTTACTTCCTTCGATGAGTACCGAACTTGTGGGGAGGATTTCACCTGTGTGTAACAGAGGGTCTTCACTAATTAGCTGGCTTTCCCCCTCTTTCTTTTGACGACACAGAGAGAAACTTCTCCGCTCTTCACCGACCGCGTGTAGGTGGGGGAAGTAACACCCGAGCTGACTCCTTTTCACAAAGCAGGGCGATGGCTGTAGGATGGACAGGGGTAACTAGCTCTCTTTTACCTTGTAGGAACTTCGCCGTCGGCAGTGAGAGAGACACTCACTTATTGCTTCGGACAGGTCAGCGACCTTCCCTAATTGGATGGAGGAGGACGTTTCCAAGTGGAAAACTTCCGTAAGGGAAACAGATTATCTTTGCTTGGCATATTTCTAACGGGAGATTCGTTGTGATTTCTTGGTTGGATGCAGGTTTATAAGATTGCCACTGTCTACGGGTATCGTTTGGCCAACGGCTGATGGCTTCTGTCAATAAATATATCGGCTCCCTTTCAACGGCGGTTGAATCATTCCTCTACGGTTCCCAAGTCAGACATACCTGGCGGGCTTACCCGCAGCCACCAAGTATCGTTTAATCTTTGCTTTTCCTCGTACCTATGCGTCTTACGGCTGCTCGTCAGGTACCGTGGGCTCTATCCGGTCTGGCCGGACGTTGGCTTCGCAAATCCCAGGTTAGTACGGCTTACCGCAGCGTCGACCCTTCTTGCGTATTCTTTTCTTAGCTGTTTCTCTCTGTGCGTCTTACCGCTGCGTACCGAGATAACTAACTCTCTTCTTTCATCTGCCTCTTTTCGGCTATCCCCTGTCATGTGGCTTCATCTGCCTCTTTTCTGTCAACACTCGAGATTTCTCCCTTGTCTTTCGTACAGAGCGCCATCTTTTTGGCAAGAATAGTTCCACAACTGACTTTCGCTCCTCATAATCGTTATTTTCAGCGTTCCCTAAAGATTTTTGTCACTAATGGTACACTTGAAGTTGTATTTATGAGGGTCTGGGTGCCTCTCAGTTGCCGATTGGGTGGTCCCCTTGTTGTTGAATAGGCCTCCAATGGCGATCTCCTAATTCCTTTTGTTTCCACCCAGACAAAGAGAATTACACGAACTCCCCAATTAAAAATGAGTTAATCTTCCAATTAATTTGCAATAGGCCAAATATTTAATTTAATCATCATAATTTAACCATGCCTATCGAGTCCGTCCCCTATTGTAATAGTAATTAATTTAGACCCAATTTTCGTATCAATATCTATGAATTAATCTTGAAATTGATAATAACTGTTTAATAAAAAACCTCTTAGCAAATGCATCTGGCACTAGGACAACATTATATATAATGTGAGATACAGTAAATGAAAACAATGGTAAATCTATTGTTACAATACGAATTGAAAAATTATAGAAAGTAGATGGATGTGTGCCATTTCATTCTAATATTAATTATTATTTTTTTATTTATTGATATGTTCAGATTTAGTTGTTTGTGTATACTTTACACTCTGCTTTGTTACTCTGACCTTTCTAAATAACTGAATATTTTCCATTTGCTAGGAGAAGACTTCTGCTGTTGACAAGTGGCATGATGATGTATCAGTTTATGACATATATGATAAGAATGGTTAGTATTGTGTAAATATCCTAATTTTTTTATGTACACTCATAAACAGAAAACTTGATGCACCCTGATAAAATCACCCAACAACTGTAAAAGCTGGTATGCTAATACCACTTGGCCAGGCATGCGAATGACTTAAGTTTCATCCCCAATGAATGTTCAGGTCATTTGCAAAGCATATTTGTGCTGTGCACCCAGTGGCATAAAAAAGAGCTGTCAGATGTTTGCTGTGAACATTCTGACTGCATTATTGACAAGGCTCGTGTGGCCCTTAAAAGTCTTTAAGAACTCCTTATTTTTGATTTCCATTTCTAAGGCCCTTAAAAGTCCTTAACGTCCTTATTTTTAAAAACAAGTGCTTATCTCTCCCCCTCCCCATCTTGTTTTTGCACTGCAGTAATGGGCATCACAACCGTGCCCCCATTTTTGTTTGTGTGTCTGTAAATATGCTAACCTAGGGCTTCCCAAACTTTTTGAGACTGCGCCACCCTTCGCAAGTCACATTTTCCGTGAGACACCCCTGTACCCAAAATTTAAAAAAAAAATAAAAAAATGCCCAAATTCGAGTTTGTGGAATTGTTTAAAAAGAAAATAGTCATTTACATTACCAGCTTGTATTCTTTTTAATGCAAAAAATACAAAAGTAGAATAAAACTACCGAACTGAATAAGAAGAAATTGATGAGATTGGTATATATTCACAATGGTAACACACTTCATTTGGCTTTCACATTTTTACAGTAATTTTAGAAACTACTTAACAGAGGTATATGAGTCTTAATGGGTTGGGAGAGCTTGTTTCTCGTCACACAAAACATCGAATCTAGGGACAATGTTTAATACAGCTAAGCGGATCTCCATCTTAGTTAACTTTGCTTCTACCTATATCTGGATTTTATTACCGCCAGAGCTGAAAATCCTGCCTTGCAAAGGTAGGATGTAGCAAAAGGAAAATTACTCTCAAGATTTTCTTACTCAATTTTGGGTACTACTTTGCCACACTGTTCCAAAAACTGTGGCAGAGTTCCGGAAGAGAATGTCATTTTCAGTATGGAGTCTGAAGAAATATCTGTTAACTTTTCCTGCTCAGCAGTAGTGAAGGTTGATGGTGGATCTGCTGTAAATGGGTCTGTAACACACTTGTGTTCATCTGTTTGTGGAGGAAAATATTTGTCAAATTGAACATTGAGTTGAGATAGATAGATGCTCCAAAATCTGCACGTTTGCATGTTGTGTTTCACTATAAATTATAAGTTTTTCCTTATCGTCGCGACACACAGATTGGGAACCTCTGTGCTAACCCATTCACTAGAGGAGCTTTTTTCTAGCTCATTGAAAGGAGATAATCCCCTGTAATGTTCTTAGGAATGATCTCCCTTCAACACTGCCCTTCCCCCTCCACTTTATCCACTGTAGCCTGCATGACTTACCTTGCATGTGACCTTACCAGTGGGATCAGTCTTTTGAAGGGCCAGAGGGTCAAACGGGGAGGGGGGGGGTATGTTTGACTTCTTCACAATTTATGGTGTCAGTTGTCTCATGTGGTCTGATCTATCCAGTGTCTACTGTTCTAATATCAACTTACCTTGCTTCATTGTCGCTGTGTCTCCTGCTTGTACTTGGGGGGGGGCATGCATTTAATTTTTTTTTTTTTTTAGGCAAAGTAGTTTGTATTTGGGGCAAAATGCCTGGTAAATGGCCACTAGCACTGTTTAATCCTCTACATATGTATATATATATATATACACACACACACACCTGGTGATATTCCAATGTCACAAAATATCAATTGGAGTGTAGGTCCTTAGAAAGCCCATATTTTTTTCCACAGAAAAGGGGTATGAACCCTTATTGATTACATTCACTTCAGTTGCTGCTAATCAGGTCTTGACAATGCTCTTGAAGTAGTTACAAACAACTGAGAGTATTTGAGATGTGCTGCATCATGTGACTGTGGGTGGGAAGCAAACTAGTAATGTCGATGAATTGCCCTCTATCTGAGCCATAGTGATGCAGGAGTGAGACAGTGTTAGCTGCCGTAGGTAAGTGAAGATACGCATACACTGAGTGGCCACTTTATTATGACCACCTGACAGTTTTAAGCAAATGAGCTATGGCTGTACGCTGTTGCCTCCAGAGGGCGAGGCTAGTATAAAAAGGGAAAGCTTAGTGCTTGCAACAGTAGTTGAAGTGATTTTTGGATGACGAGATGTGTAAAAATGCGATTTGACGGATTTTCAACGTGGGATGATTGTAGGAGCTCGGAGCCATGGAGCGAGTATCACCGAAACCGCCGCATTCATGAAATGTCCCAGAGCAGCTGTTGTTAAAGTGCTTAAAGACTGGACTGCCAGCCAAAAAACTGGGTCTCTACGTGCAACGTGTGGTCGTCATCGACTAGTGACTGCTCGGGCGGAACGGAGAGTGTCCAGACTGGTAACAGACAACAGAAGGGCAACAGTGCAGCAAATGACAGACCATCTTAATCAAGAATCCCCTCAAATGATCTCTGCACGCACTGTTCGCCGTACACTGCATCGGATGGGATATGGCAGCCAAAGGCCTGTTCGAACACCTTTGCTGTCTGCAGTTAACAAGAGAAAACGTCTCCAGTTCGCATAGGAGCACAAGGATTGGACAGTCGATAATTGGAAACAATTTATGTGGTCCGATGAATCACGTTTTCAGTTGCACCATGCCGATGGCCAAGTAAGAATTTGGCGGAAATAGCACAAAAGCATGGACCCCAAATGCATTGCTACAACCCTTCAAGCTGGTGGAGGCAACGTTATGGTTTGGGGGAATGTTTTCCTAGCATGCTTTGGGCCCTTTAATTCGTGTTGATCAACGTCTGACTGGCACATCATATCTAAACATCGTTGCGGACCAAGTGCATCCTGTCATGTGGATGATTTATCCCAATGGCGATGGCTACTTTCAACATGATAATGTGTCCTGCCATAGTGCTCGTATTGTACAGGATTGGTTTCAGGAACATGCCGGTGAGTTTACTTTGCTTAGGTGGCCCCCACAATCTCCCGATTTCAACCCCATTGAGAATTTGTGGGATGAAGTTGAACGAGCCATCAGACAGCTGGATCCACAACCCTGCAATCTCACACTCCTAGAAAGTGCTATTCGTCAAGCTTGGTCTCAAATCCCACAAACCACCTACCAACATCTCGTGGAGTCCATGCCACAAAGAATAGACACAATGCTAAAGGCAAAAGGTGGCCCAACGAAGTACTGAGGGGGTGGTCATAATAAAGTGGCCACTCAGTGTATATTACAAGAAGGTTCTAGTTAGCCCAGCGAAACAACTGGGCGAGAGGATAGTCTTCTAGTCCAACAAGCCAGAACTGCTCCAGTGGTTCCTCTCTCCACTATCCTGTGAGATGACTTGCAAAAGCAGGATTTCATTTTCATCACCCCTTTTGATATCTTTCATTAATCAGCTTACATCAGCAGTGCCGTCTGTAGTGGTGTCATGTCCAAGAATCCTAGTTGGCCTTCGACTGGCATCGCATCATCTTTAGTGACATTCCACTTCTGCCTCAGAGCGAATAGCCACCACGTTCATATGTGGAGAAGGACTGGGCAGTGCTCACATCTGGGCACAATTATGGAGCTGCATATCCTCCACCACAAGTGGTGTTACAGTGTGGGGAGCCATCTGCTATAACAGCTGGACACCCTAGTCATAGTAAAAGGGACATTAATAGCACATCAATACGTGTCACTTCTTTTCATGCCACTTCTACCAGGGGCCATTTACCAACAGGATAATGCCTAGTCACATATGGCTCTTTTAAGTCCAGGGAGTGTATCCGTAGTGTTACAGTTTTGGCTGGCCAAGTCCCCAAATCTTTCTCCTATTGAGCATGTATGGAATATGTTGGGATGTCAGCTATAGCCATCACAGAATATCAGGGATTTTGTGCAGTAGTTACTAGACCATTGGCAACGCGACGTCACATGGTTTTGTGTCATTCCATGAGATGCCATATATCAGCATGTATCATAGCCAGAGGTGGCTTAGTGAAGTAGTAATTAAATCTGTAATAGATATGTTATGGCCTTTTTGAAATAATGAGTCTTATTGTTGTGATATTGTAATTCATCTTAAAATTGATGTCTCTTCCTCCACAATGCATATTGAATATGCTGAGTTTTATACGACGGAATGCTTGCTTTGAGATGATGAATATTTTTTATCTAATAGCATATTTATGTGCAAATAAAAAATACAGATCTCTATCTTTGCCCTCCCTGCAAGTTCTGTTCTACTTCAGATACTGTATGTTTATTGTAGGCTTTGTAGTGGCCATGGTGTTTGCTGTGGCATAGATTTTTGTGTATACATTCTTGAATAGTCGGTAAAAATATACTGCACAGATGGTTAAAACAGGAACAAAGGGATGACCAACAGCTAAAGCTTTGTTCGTACAAACAAAGTTGAGTCTTAGAGGGATGCAGCCAATAATAGAACTCAGATCTCCCTTCTAACACGATCAGGTTACAAATGTTTTCTGAAAATCTTAAGATTTTTGTATTAGTGAGTTCATGTCAAATATTAGTGATGCTACTATAATTTGAGATTTAATATCATGGTGATTTCTATGATGAATATTTGTTGTCATTTGTCAAATTTTTGGGTTGTATTCCAACCTGCCATCTAGAGTGACTAAAGTGAGTAAGTGTTACCTCTCATGTTAATAATCAGTCTTTCTGTTCATTAATTGTGGCTGATCTTTCAGTTTTTATACATTTATTTAACTTTGTTTTTACAAATTACGGCTAGTGTGGTAGATTTTTTTGCTGTTCTAGTTTATTGAATTTCAAGTGCTGTTTTGCTTGTAACTTTTTTTTTATAGTTACTTTGTGTTCTGTTATACTGGTCCTAAGTTGGCCCATAGCTTTTCCTACATAGTTCGCCCTCAATTGCAGTTTACACTGTGGACTACTCTTTGTTGTAGCAGGACATTGTCTTATTTTTCTTGATGGAAGGAGATACTTTAGGCTTAAACAGTTAAATTAAAAAATTAAGTCAAATGTGGAATTTTTGGCTGATTCTTGGCAGATTTTCAAGTAAACTTTTAAGGAAGAAGTGCCACTCTCACCATCCCAGCTACATTAAATTTAATGTGGCAACCCAATTCCTGTTTTATATAGATTCACTAAATTCTACAAAAATATCAAAGGAAGTCCATAAAGAAAAATTAAAATTTATTTATGCAGAAAGTAATTATTCTTCTGCACTAATTGAAAAAAATATTTAATAAAAAAATCAAGTTAAATCACAAACAGTCAAGCAAAAACTTTAAGCTAATCAGGGATGTTACTTACCAGAAAGGTTTATTTAGAAAATTTCAGGGAATTAGCTAAAAATTCCGTTAAACATCACGTTGACAAACCATCTACACACGTTATTAAGTCAAAGTAGCTACAGACCACTTTCAAGTTCCTAAAAACTTTCCTAAAAGTTTTTAGTTTCTTGGTTTATTACGTAACTCTTTAGCTTTTAGTGAAGTTTTAGTGAATTGAAGAAGGTTTGCAGCTACTTCGAGTTAATAACGTGTGTAGATGGTTTGTCAGTGTGGTGTTTAATTAGCATTTGCATGTATCTTGGTTCTTTTAAAAAATTCCATGTTTGACTTGCTCCATGCCTAATGAAAAAAAAAAAAAATCTTCCCTTCCATAAAGAAGGCAATAACTAAAAAGGAGGCAATATCCTGCTACAAGAAGGAGTTGTCTGCAGTTTAAACTGCTATTGTGAGGGAACCTATCCAGGAGAAACTGGGAGACAATTGAGGGTCTGTGTAGCAGAACTTAAAGGTGCTGTAAAAAATGTTACCAGCAATACAGAACTTGAGTCGTACTCATTCAAAACATCAGTCATTCAATTAACTGGGGCTCCATAGAAATTGTATCATATTAGCAATACTTTGTGCAAATGGAGTTGGAAGAATGTGCAGAAATTGAAAGAAAAGGAGCCACAATTAACGAACAGAAAGGTTGGGTAATTACCACACAAGTGCAATCACTTACTGTCTTCAGTTAAGCCTGATGATGGGGGTTGGAGCACAACCCAAAACTTTGACAAACCGTAACAAAATTTCATCCTAATAATTCTGTAAAAGTGTCATTACTTCATTGTTAAGTTCTTGTTATTATTTTTTTATGTTGCATAAGGAAGTTAAATATATAAAATAAAGTGCTTTATTGTTTTAATCAGTAATTTCATTTATTGGAATCACTGATTTGAAACTAATGTCTATTCAGAATAGGATGAAAAACAATTGAAAAGTCATCATCGAAACTGTTCATTTCACCTATGTAAGATACATAGATGATGTCCTAATTATAGTAGATACTGTGGACCAATCTCTACCCTCTCAGATTCTGGCAGAATTTAACTTACTAGAAAATACCTTGCAGTACACCCTGGAGCTGGAAAAAGACCATAGCATCAGTTTCCTTGATTTAACCTTGACCTCAAGAGAGGGGAGAATATTCACTCAGCTTTTTAGAAAACCCACCAACACAGGGAAGATGTTAGACTTCTGCTCATTCCACCCTGATTATATTAAATCGAATACGGCGAGACAATTTTTGGAAAAAAATTGAAGTCCTGGTCTCTTCAGATGCTCAAAAAGATCTTCACAAAGAAGAATTAAAAGAAATATTGGCAGAAAACAATTACCCCTCCCCATATGTTGAGAAAATATTTAGACAAGTGCCGAAAAAGAAGCAGGAAATAAACAACTTCAAATTCACCAGCAAAATTACGTACCACAAGGGACTTTTCGAAAAACTGAAGAGGATCGGAGCAAAATATAATATCAGGCTTGCTCCAGATCTAAATAACAAATTAAAGAAATTCCTGCCAGCTTTAAAGCAGAAAGAAGTGGACATCCAATTGCAAGAAGGAGTAATATATTGCATCGACTGTAACTGCGGACTCAGCTATATAGGAGAAACAGGGAGAAGTGTTAATGTCCGAATGAAAGAACACCAAGCAGCTATTAGGAACATTAGTAACAAAACAGGGCTAGACAGACATATACAAGCAAGTGGACACTCCATAAATTGGGACTTAATAAGAATAATCGCCCATTAGTCAAACTTAGTAAAGAGGAAACTAGAAGAAGGGATCGAAATGGCAAGAAGAAGTGCCACAATTAACGATAATTGCGGTTGGACTCTTGCAACTGAGTGGCAGCAACTACTCCAGTGACATAGTCCTGGTGACGAACTAGGCTTTAGTTCGAAAATTTGACCACCAATTTTTATGAATAATAACTTCTATAAGACCCGTAAAAAAGTTAATTCCACAGTACACTATGAATAGAGGTGCCATAAATTCATTTATAATTTTTTATGTAATGCAAGTCCCAAAAATTTCCCTAAAATTATTTGCATTTCTGTTGTTGTCGAAAATGTTTGTGCGCTAACAAATTTTGCTGCTTACTCAGAGTTCATAGACGAAAGCTATTTGGTATCAGCATAATGACCAGCCATTTACAATTAATAAAGTAGATAGCAGAATTCGACACCAATAATATTAGGGTTCGGACAGCAATCTGGGAATGACTAAGGTTCACTCAGCTGATTGGGCTCCAAATGGCTTTTTAAAACCTAATTTGGATTTGCGAAAGTCTCACATAGAAAAAAAAAAAAAAAATGAAAGCATTTTGTGTGTTTGAACCATTCATTAGAAATGGCACCAGTCTCTTCACTCATTCATAAGTGAAGAGATTGGTGTCATTTCAAATCTTAAAAGCCAGTTCAACAAAAGGTTTGTGGAGTTTCCTAATACTGAAAAGGCCTTTATTTGAAACTGAAAGTTTTTTTGTTTGCTTGACTAACATGGCTGTTTTCACTTCAAAGTTGTCTGAGGTAAAGTGGGAGATTCTGATATAGATATAGCTGCCATAGAAAGCGATGCAATTTGAAAGCCACCTAGGCAGAAAAACGTGTTGCAATGTGGTGGATTCTTGTGTATTCTGTTGAGAATTTCTCTGGCTCTTCAGTATTGCTTTGGAATATTCTTTTGTCTCTTACCAGTAAACAGACCTGCCAGATTTTACGATTTACCCGTAAAATTTAAGGAAATGCGACTTGTTTTATGGGCAAGATGTTAATATTATGGATTTAGTGTTTCACCCAGATTTTTTTCTCCTGATAATTTTGCACCCCAACCATTAGAACTATTTTTATTTAACTTAATCCATTTAAAATAAAGTGCAGATGTATATTAGGAACAAACTGCTTTTCAGTTACATGTGCTCAGGGCCGGATGGAGCTTTTTGTGGGGCCTGGGGCGAAATTTCATTGCAAGGCCCCGGAGAAAAATTTCATTGCTTGCACTAGGAAATACATCTCATATTTTAATAAAGTCGTTATGTGAAAGATGTCCGTAAAGAATACGCAGGATGTGAAACCCACAAATTTGCCTGTGACTGTGACGAATTCGCATCCCTCTGCGCTCCGGTGCTGAATGCTTTACCGATTGAGGTACACTGACGGAATGTATCTCTGTAACTTTTCCTTTTTGACATGTGCTTCACCTCTGTAGTACTTCAAAACGAAACTATCATGAAGACAAAATGATTATCTCAAAGAAGAATTTGCTTTAAGCTCAAGAAAAAGACCAGAATATGCATTGAAAGTTCATAGAGAGAGAGAGTAAAACTGTTGAAATCTACGATTTTATTTCCGAGAAGATGGGGTTAAGATGGTATTTTCACTTATTGAATAAAAACTGCTTCACAAAATGACAAAAAGCTATGTGTGTAGCAAAAATTTTTGGAATTCGAATATTTTAGTGTTGAAATAATAAATAATAAATTCGTATAAATAGTTTTTTTCTCCTGATACATGTTTTAGTGATTGACTTTTAATGCAAAATGGAGTAACTGACAAATAAGTGACTTTTAAAACTTTTATACGAGCTCATATGTGATTTTTTTCAGAAAAATTCCAGTAATGTTTTTAAAGTCACTGAATAAATGGCCTCCATGTGTAGCCCGAAACCAACTTTGATATTGTTCTTTTTTATTTTATTTAAATTTAAGTATCTGGTTTGCACACAAATTGTTAAATATGTAAAAGCAAGGGCCACAAAATGATGAAATTAAATTTGTGATTTCATGAATTCGGAAAATATCAAGGTTGTTACAATAATCACTTGAAATCTACAGATCTCCGTATTTATATGGCGAAGGGTGATAACCTATTCGAAAACCGGGAGATTGTAAACAAACAAACAAAAATACTTAAAAAAATAGAAACATCTTTTTAAGGGCCTCGCACCCGAAAACTTGCACACAAAAAATAATAATTGTAAAATAATTCTAACTAAATCTTTTTTTCTTAAACTGCAGGGCCTCTTAAAGGCCCGAGGCCCGGGGCGACTGCCCTATTTGCCCCTATGGTTCAGCCAGCCCTGCATGTGTTTATGTGCCAAAATTTCCTCTGTAGTTTTCCCACATGGTAAACTGAACTGTCCCAGCTTTGGGCTTGTTTATCTCTTGCAATGTTTACCCCCTCACCCTTTTCATATAATGCATTGCTCGTCCCCCAAGTAGCAACTGTTTAGTAGGTCGGCATTGTGTGTCTGGCATTGGAGCATTGGTCTTTATTACTCCCAGTTCAAAATGCTATCTCAGAACGTAGTTATCATAGAACAAAAATTCAAGTGGATTTTAAATCTGCGGAATTTTTCAGCCTAAATCGATTCACCAACATGATGAAATTTAGGCATGCTGTACAGGATGTGTAGTGCACCAATCCTATTGAAAATGGTTATCAACACTTGTTGGGACAGTGTGCACATGCACAAGATTTATCAGAATTTTTGCTCAATAACATCCATGAAAATTGACCAGTTTGAATGAAATTCTTAATTATAAAATGGTGCATGTGAGATAGCTTTTTATTTTAGATATTAACACACAAAAATGGTAATCTGTAGTAATGCAAATCAAAATTTAATACTTGATTTGTAAAACATATCGACTTTTAATCATGTTCGCTACATTTAATCAATATGCTACACAAGTAATTTAATTGAATATATCGATTAAATTTTTCATTGAATATAGTGATGACTTTTTTTTACGGATTTCAGTTTCTAAAAGTTAGCAGGTATGAGTAAAAATTATCTCACCTCAGAGCCATTAGAGATTGAATGGCATATACCTCAATTTCTGCCTGCAAAGCAGAAAAATTACCTTACATTTCCAGGTGAAAAAACTGGCTGCCAACATGGACTGCCAGTTCTCCAATGAATTTGGCATTTGTCAGTTATTCAAATAAGTGTAAAATTAAAGTCAAGTACTGTTAAGTGTTCCTTTTTTAAAAATTCAGAATTTCTATCATTTATTAAGTCATCGCTCTTTTCCGTGTTTTTTTTAATTAACACACAGCAACTGAAAGGTTGTTTTCCAGACACTATTTGGAAGATTTTCACTATTCTATCATTTATTAAACATTATATCTAGTGTAGGAGTGGAATAATTACTGCAGTTTTGTTTTTCAATATCATTTCCAGATAAGTGTGTGGCTTCATTCTACTTAGACCCTTATGTTAGACCTGAATCAAAACTGAAGGGTGCCTGGATGGAAATAGGGAGAAGTAAGTTTCGTGGCATTTTGATAATTTTTATAATTATCAGTGGAAATAATTGATCTGCTAGTTAAAGCATTTTTTACTTTAGTTTTAGCTTTCTGTTGCATGATTTTTATTTTGTTTTTTGATGCAATGAAATTTTCACAAAAAGTTGTATTTTAACATATACTGTTCAGAAGTTTTTAAAATTTGCTGCTAATTTAATAAAACGTGACTCATTTTCTGTCTGTGGACAGTATTCTATCTTCCAAAACTTTTGAAAACAGAGTTAAACAGAATGAAGATTTTTCCCATAAATAATTGCAATTTCTGTTTTTCTTGTAATGTTACCTGTCCAGTATTGTTAAATATGATTTTATCATTAAATGCCATTAACTTATTTGTCAAATTCAGTTGATTTTTCACCAAAGTGTCATAATAGTACAAAAAGGTACGTAATCACCAAAACTTTTTCCATCGCCAAAACAACTTTTTTTTTTTTTTCAAATTGCAAAGAATGTGATTGGCATTGCAACTTCTGCAACTGTCCTTTCACAGTGGTGGAATTGAGGGTGGCTCTGCGCCAGTCCAGTGCCATGCATGCTAGGCCTGATGGCATCCACTATGGCATGCTGTGACTTCTATCGCAGTAATCTCTGGAAAATTCATTTCCTGTTCAGCCAAATTTTAATGGAGCATAGCCTCCTGGACTCTTGGCAGAAGGCTTTTGTTTTACTTTTTCCAAAACCTGACAAAGATCAAAAGCTTTTCAGTTAATTTTCCATTACACTCACAAGCTGTCTGTGTAAAGCTCTTGAATGCATGGTAAATGCCCAGTTGATTTATTACTTGGAAAGTAGTAACATCCTTCTGTCATCACCATTCACCTCATGGCATCTGCTCCTCCTGGAAACATTTTTCATGTATACAGGTCATTCTGAACAGGTTTACTGTGGCAGCATCGACAGAAAACTTAGGTAGTACCACTGTAGTGTTATGACGCAGTGAAATGTGGCACTGCAGTCGCATGATGATGAAAGCAGTTGACCTTTGTACAGGACATCAAACAGGTGTTCAATCCAACCAGTTGTGATTAAAGCAATAAACATTGAACAGAAAGCGGTTATCTGTTTTTTAATCATGGAAGGTGTCAGGTGCACAGAAATTCATCGCCGCACAAGTAACCTGTATGAAAACTGCATGTCTTTGTCATGTGTTAAATAAAGACTGGAGATGAGTGGTCATCGTTAACTGATGGTTTGAGGCCTGGGCAAGCACACTGTATTAATCACAGATGTTTCCATCTCTGAAGTGGACAGTCTAATTCAAGAAGACAGAAGGGTCATGGTGGAAGCTCTTGCTGAGAAAGTTGGAATCAGTGTAGGGAGTGTGCAGTGCCATAAGATTTGCGCAGTGTGGTTGCCACACAACTTGCAATCTGTGCAGAAAGACATTTGTTAACTGATGGTTTGAGGCCTGGGCAAGCACACTGTATTAATCACTGATGTTTCCATCTCTGAAGTGAACAGTCTCATTCAAGAAGACAGAAGGGTCATGGTGGAAGCTCTTGCTGAGAAAGTTGGAATCAGTGTAGGGAGTGTGCAGTGCCATAAGATTTGCGCAGTGTGGTTGCCACACAACTTGCAATCTGTGCAGAAAGACATTTGTTAACTGATGGTTTGAGGCCTGGGCAAGCACACTGTATTAATCACTGATGTTTCCATCTCTGAAGTGGACAGTCTAATTCAAGAAGACAGAAGGGTCATGGTGGAAGCTCTTGCTGAGAAAGTTGGAATCAGTGTAGGGAGTGTGCAGTGCCATAAGATTTGCGCAGTGTGGTTGCCACACAACTTGCAATCTGTGCAGAAAGACATTTGCGTGGGTGTGTCCTTGGAACATTTACTGCAGTATCGTGAGGAAGGTCGCCATTTCATCGACAGAATCATTGCGGGAGATGAAATGTGGTGCATCCATTATCAACCTGAAAGCAGAAGACAAAGGAGCCAATGGAAGCACATGTCTCCACTGTCAAAGAAGTCAAAGGGAATGCAGACAAGTGCACCGAAGGTCATGCTGACCTTCTTTTTCGACCACAAATGCCCCATGTTGATTGAATTTCTCGCTACTGGAAACACCTGTATACGGACACACTCAAATCTCTGTGAGCATCACCCAAGTCTAAGCATTCCAGGTTGCTCACCACAGGGGTAATTCTTCTTCATTACAACTCCTGTACCCACACTGCAAAAATTGTTCAGGGTTGCCTTTCCAAATTCAGATGGGGAAACACACCAGCATCCATCATACATCCCAGATTTGTCCCCCTGTGACTTTCACATTTTTGGGGAGCGGAAGAAGCACCTGCGGGATCACAGATTTCCTCAGGTGAAGAAGTGCAGGATGCTGTTCAGGAATAGTTCTGCCACATGGCCTTCTTTAAGGCAGTGACACTAGATGTTGTTTTTAATCAAACATCTAGTGTCACTGCCTTCTATGCACGAGGAATCGAACATCTAGTGTCACAGTGAGATAAATGCCTCAATAGCTATGGGGATTATTTTTAAGGTAAATCACAATATCTTTCTCATAAGCTCTTTGGCTAATTTTGATTTTAATGCCCTCTCATAATAAGTCCTTGTTCTGGAGGTGGTAGTGGTGGGGCACTCACCTACTGGAAACCATGTAAATTTTTGGAAGATAATAATTACAAATACTTGGAAGAATTTGAGGTCCTGGACTGAAGAAAGACGAAACACAGGATGAGGCAAAATGGTGGAACAGGATGGCTCTTGTACCTTGTTTATTAACTCAAACAGCTTTGAAAAGATCATTAAGAAACATTGTGAAGGATAAAAATTCCATTGAATATTATGTAATCGTGTTCACCTTTTGTAACATTCATTACCAGGGAGAGACAGAGCCCCAAGATTTTAAGGCGCCAGCTCCTTTTTCTTCAGGAGCCAGCATATTTTTTCAAGAATGTGAAGAGAAAAACCATGATTTATCTAAGCAAAACTATACATAATATCTAAGGTATTTTACCTGATATTGTCAAAGTATTTCTCACGTTGTTTGCTCTATGAGGCACGTGCTCCCGGCCCCGAGAGGTCTCTTACGTTATGGACCTTTGGTTAGTTATAAAAAAAAATTTTTTTTGAGAAATAAAACAGTTAGGTTATAGCATTTTGGACTTACTGTTAAATTGGTGAAGTTCCAAGTTGAACACTTCCAGCATGCGGATCTTGGTTTTTTCCCCGTATTTCTGTTATGTAGATGCGGCATGTGGGGTTTTTCATTCAGTTGCTGGTCCACTTCAGTTTTTCCCCCGTTGGTTTTTAATTGGCCTCGTTACTAAATGAATTTTTTCCTTTGCTGCTTCCACATATACTTCTATACGTTTTTTTTTACCCGAGTAACCAACAGGAAAAAACTGAAGTGGACCAGCAACTGAATGAAAATCCCCCATGCCGCATCTACATAACGGAAATACGGGGAAAAACCAGGATCCACGTGCTGGAAGTGTTCAACTCGGAACTTCACCAATTTAACGGTAAGTCCAAAATGCAATTGCATTAATGCATGTCAAAAAAAAATTAACCTTCAATAGCGGACTTTTACTAAAGAAATCCAATATTAGAAGTACTTGAAAGTTAAGTTATATTTTTTCAGTTTCACATTCATTCACTTGCACAATCAAACGTTTAAAATTTACTATTAATTAAAAGATTTTAGTAGAAAGAGTTATACTCATCGGGTCAGGAGACGTCTCACACGGGGTTCGTTGTTACGGCGAGCGCTTTCTGCGGTACCTTTACCGCCATCTTCGGGCCATTATTTCTACACGAGGGTTCTTCACGCGTGTGTGTAGTTTTGGAGTTGCATGTCGGGAATTGATGGGAAGGTTTGTTGCCTGTATGTGTTAGGTGATTTGTTTCCAATGTGTCGCCATCTATTGGATGAGTTGGTAGGTATCAGTCGTAAGTATAATTATATTGTGTGTCTCTATGTGTTAGGTGATTTGTTTCTAATGTGTCGCCATCTATTGGATGAGTTGGTAGGTATCAGTTGTAAGTATAATTCTTTTGTGTAAATATTTTTGGGCTATTATTATTTGTTCATAGAAACAGGTGTATTACCCCCCCCCTTTGTTTATTGGTGTAATTTTTTGTAATGTTCTTTTTTTTTTTTGGCTTTTTTTATGTATTTTTTCTTTTTTTTATAAGTGATTTCCAGGCTGTGTCTAGTGTGGTGGGGTCTTGTAAGTTGCATATTTTATCTTTTTTTTGTTCATTTATAACACTTTCAGAAATTCTTAATTCTTTTTCGTTTGTGTGGGTGGTTAGTAATTTAATATTTTCAAAATCAGGGTATTGTTTATGTTTAACACAGTGTTGGATAAGTGCAGTTTTTTCTTCTTTTTTGTTCCAGTTTTTTATGTGTTGATGTAATGTTTTTATTAATCTATTTTTTGTTCTGCCAATGTATGATTTGTGGTCTTCAGAACTCTGTGAAACAATAGGAATTTCATATACGCCTGCTGATTGTAGTATATTATTGTTACTTTTTTCTTTATAATTAAGTCACCAATATTTTGAACTGAATGTCCAAAAATAATGTTGTGTTTCTTCATTAATCTTAAAATTTTTACACTTAGTCCTCTAATAAAAGGGAAAGAACCTGAAAATTTGTATTTCTTTTTTGGGATGTTTTGTCTAGACTCTTTTAATTTCATCTTGTATCCAAAAATCAGCTTTTTGACAGTTTTTGTGTCATATCCAAATTGTTTGGTTGTGTTAATAATCCACTGGATTTCTTCTTCTCTGTATTTTCTATTTGAGGAATGTGTGAAGGCTCTTTTTACCCAATTCCTAATACCATTTATTTTATGAGTTTTTGGGTGTTCAGATTGATATGGGATCATTATAGGTACATAGGTTGGTTTTCTAAAAACTTTGTATTCAAAATTTAAGTCTTTTTTATTATTTCTATGTCTAAGAAGGAATTTTTTTCATTTTGTTCAAATTCTAAAGTTATTTCAATCTCTGGGTAACAAGTGGTAAATTTATTCTTCAATATTTCAAGTTCTTCATGTTTTAATTTAAATAAAATAAAAATGCCGTCGACGTATCTACAATAAATAATGGGTGGGTTTGGTAGTTTTTTAATAATTTTGTTTTCTATATCACTCATGATTATTTCTGAAAATAAAGAAGATAATGGGGATCCCATTGGGGCTCCTACTTCTTGCCTGTAGATTTTTTTGTCAAACTCAAAGTAATTGTTATTAGAAATATAGGATAAAATGTTAAATAACCAGGAACTTGCTGACAAGAGTAAAGAAGTGGGATTAAAAATGAACTTTCAGAAGACAAAAGTGATGTTCAATGCTTTTACAAGAAATGAAGATTTATCGATTGATGGAGAAAAACTGGAGATAACAGATACGTATGTTTATCTTGGACAGCAGATATCAAGTGAGGGTCACATTGATGAAGAAATTAATCGGCGTACAAAACTTGCCTGGAGAGCTTTTGGAAGAAACAGCATAATTTTCAAGAGCAATATGCCATTATGTCTTAAAAGAAAAGTGTTTGATCAATGCATCCTTCCAGTGCTTACGTATGGTGCAGAGACGTGGACCTTAACTAAAAGAGACATACAAAGGCTGCAGACAACTCAAAGAAGCATGGAGAGGTGCATGCTTGGTATAACCAGGAGAGATAAGAAGAGAAACTCGTGGATCCGAAAAATGACGAGAGTGGAAGACATCATGATCAGAGTTAAATCCCTGAAATGGCAATGGGCTGGACATACTGCCAGAAGGACAGACCATAGATGGACAGCCGAAATTTTAGATTGGATTCCAAGGGACAGGAAAAGACCCAGAAAAAGACCACATGGGAGATGGGTGGATGAAATTCGTAAATATGCGGGAGTGACATGGAGGAGACTGGCACAAGACAGACCGTTGTGGAGGAAACTTGGGGAGACCTTCGTCCAGCAGTGGATTGATAATGGTTGACAATGATGATGATGATGAACTCTTGTAATTGTGTATTGTTAAGGTGAGATTTATTTTTTAACTCTTTAATGATAATGTCTATGGCTTTTGGTACAGGGGTACTTGGGAATAATGATTTAACGTCTAAACTTGCCATAAACATGTCAGATAGTGAAATATTAACAGATTTTATTTTCTCAATGAACTCTAAACTGTTTTTTAAACAGTATTCATTATTCATGAAAAAGGGAGCCAAAAATTTGTATAATTTCCTTTCTAGATTTATTAGAGGGGACTAAAAAAAGCCAAAAATAAAAAGAACATTACAAAAAATTACACCAATAAATAAAAGGGGGGGGGGGTAATACACCTGTTTCTATGAACAAATAATAATAGCCCAAAAATATTTACACAAAAGAATTATACTTACGACTGATACCTACCAACTCATCCAATAGATGGCGACACATTAGGAACAAATCACCTAACACATAGAGACACACAATATAATTATACTTACAACTGATACCTACCAACTCATCCAATAGAGGGCGACACATTGGAAACAAATCACCTAACACATACAGGCAGCAAACCTTCCCATCGATTCCCGACATGCAACTCCAAAACTACACACACACGCGCGAAGAACCCTCGTGTAGAAATAATGGCCCGAAGATGGCGGTAAAGGTACCGCAGAAAGCGCTCGCCGTAACAACGAACCCCGTGTGAGACGTCTCCTGACTCGATGAGTATAACTCTTTCTACTAAAATCTTTTAATTAATAGTAAATTTTAAACGTTTGATTGTGCAAGTGAATGAATGTGGAACTGAAAATATATAACCTAACTGTTTTATTTCTGCAAATTTTTTTATAACTAACCAAAGGTCCGTAACGTAAGAGACCTCTCAGGGCCAGAAGCAGGTGCCTCACAGAGCAAACAACGTGAGAAATACTTTGACAATATCAGGTAAAATACCTTAGATATTATGTATAGTTGAATTAAAAACACGTTTATAACATAAGACAACCTGTAAGGTTGTCTCATGAATTGCATTTTTCGTAAATCTAAACAAAAGCTTAAAGACACAGAATTGTGATCTTCAACCATCAAAATAAATGTTTTATTTCTTAGATATTGTTCAATAATTCAGTGCAGAATCCACAACTTAAACCAGAAAACATGTTGTTAAACATTTATATTAATAGCTGCATTCCAAAATAAATTTTCATTGTATAAAGTTCAGCTTTCTCTTTTGGTGTGTAACATTCAACAAAAACAGTAATGAATAAACACATAAGCACTCCATGTGAAATGATTGCTGTGACTATAAACATTTGTCATGTTCACTCCACATCATCATCAACCATTATCAATCCACTGTTGGATGGTGGTCTCCCCAAGTCTCTTCCATAACTTTCTGCTTTGAGCCAGTCTCATCCATATCACTCTGACATGCTTTCAAATTTCATCCACTCATCTTCCACATGGTCTTTTGGGTCTTTTTCCTTGGAATATAGTCAAGTATTTCAGTTGTTCAATAGTGGTAAGTTCTCCACATGTATCTCGCTTGGGATGCACCATGGAATTTCAGCCTGAATTACTACTTCCAATATCACTGCAGAATGCATATCTCTGCTGGTGATAGTGCCAAAAATTTATACGAGCATCTTTATTATTCTGACTTTGTTAAATAATTCACACAAAAATAATACTTCAACCATGATTACTCCTTATTAATCTGTTTAAATTATCTGTAGACATTTTGTATCCCTTATTGTCCTTCAGGTCATGTTATCAATGCTGAAGTGGTGTTAGATGTTCTAAAAGGCTCCTCAACTGTGTCCATTTCAATTGCCAGATTCTTACAAACTTTGTCTGTTGCCATTCTAATAATCACAAGAAATAAAAGGTGTGAAGGGTTTTTCTGAGTTTCCTTCACTATTAAGGATTAATCCATCTGTTGAAGATGTAGCTGATAGATTTTGTTCGTTGGCTAATAGCTTCCCTTTTTAGGATGTAAAAGCTTTCCTTAATGAGCTTTTTATTCAAGTTCTTTTTCCAATCCAGCACTTGTACATTATCCCATTTTGGTTTACAACTACATGTTTGAATGTGTTGGAATAATGTACTGTTTTGATCTCTCTTCTCAATTGCTGCTAGATGTTCACAAAGTCTTTGTTTCAAAACCCTTGAAGTCTGTGTAATATATTCCTTATTGCAGTCTAAGGGAATGCAGACCTGCGAAGTGCTC
Organism: Macrothele yani; assembly: GCA_039090855.1. NCBI lineage: Eukaryota > Metazoa > Arthropoda > Arachnida > Araneae > Macrothelidae > Macrothele > Macrothele yani. Next base: position 24,486,014 of record CM077027.1, on the reverse strand, counting down.
CGGAATATCTGGATTATCCCTAGATGTATGTAGCCACTCCACATAGTTTAGGGTTTTCCCTGGAAAAAAATAAATTTTTGTTTCATTACCCCTTTTTCCTCAAACAACGACTGTGGCCAGAAATATACTGCACTAAAAGTACAGATGGTGAAAAAATTTAATCTTTATAGTGCATTTTAAAGATTTTTACCGTAATATTTATGTGTAAGTGCGACGCTGTGAAAAGAAGCTGCAGCATGCCTAACACAGCACTGTGGCGACGACATCTGATCAAGCGTTGGTTCGTTGAAATGAAGGTTTGTTGCGGTGGCCAATTCACGAGCGGAAGAGTACAGGTGGAACCAGTTACAATGTTGCCAGCAGAGCGATCCATTTTGTAGTGCTATGCTACAAAATATAGTTAAATTTTTTCTCACTGTTTTTAAAGCACATGCTGACAATTTCTTCATTGTTTCGCATGTGATTCCCTCACACCAAATATGAAATTTGGAGATGTCTTTCTTGCTTGTACAGAAGAGTTAAAGTAGATCTCCAGTTCTTGCCAACAAAAGTTAGATGGGAATTCATCAAGTTTTGGTCCTGGATTTAACAGCTTGGATGTCACGCCCGCGAGTGCAGAGGGTCGTGTGGAGATCACCGTCGTAGGGAGGGGCGGAGAAACTATAGGGGGCAAACTGAATCGCGTTGACCAATGAAGTGCATCGGATTGTCACCCCTTGTTCAGGTCTGCTGCCGGGACTCAGGAATTCCCCAAGCAGAGAGAGCTACGCTAATGCACGCTGTTTTGCGATTTAATTGTGCAAGTGTGTTAACGAAGTGTTTGATTTTTCACAATGGCAAAAGTCCAAAATGAGGGCATTCCCAAGTTTTAAAAAAAGAATATGAAACAGCGTGGTTGGTGCTGAAAAAATCGCATAAATCAGACAATTATGTAATTTATTGTATTTGTTCTTCAGGTTTTTCTTTTGCTCATGGAGTTAAAAATGATTGCAAGCGGCATGTGGAAGGAGGACGTCAACTTGGAAATGTAGCAACATAAAATTCAAACTGAAGCCTGACATCGATGTTACCCTGCAGCAACGACTTAAAAGTTATTCGGGCAGAGGCTCTGTTTACCATATTCTTAATTGAACATAACTGCTCATTGTCGGTATCAGACCATGCCGGTCCGTTGTTTAAAAAGATGTTTCCGGACTCGGAGATCGCTCCAAAATACGGATGTGCTCGCACGAAGACAACAGCGATAATAAAATCCTTTGCTTCATCAACAGCCCAGGAGATTGTCAAAACATTAAAGGCAAACAAGTTTTCACTGGCAACTGATGGCAGCAATTCTGTTGCAGATGATAAACTACACTATCTACCAACAAGTAATTGGACACCTGTGTTAGCAAAGGAAAACGAAGTTTATTCACCTTCAATGGTTGGTGGAGCCTCCACGAGCGGCGATTACAGCTGCGACCCTCCGGGGCATACTCTCAACCAGGAGTTTTACGATGGCTAGCGGTATTTTCTTCCACTCGGCTTGGAGAAGACAGGTCAGTTCCTTCACCGATTTCGGACGGTGGGGTCACCCCTTAAGTCGACTCTCCAACTCATCCCAGAGGTGCTCGATAGGGTTAAGGTCCGGGCTCTGCGAAGGCCAGTCCATTCGATTAACCCCATTGTCACCATACCAAGCCATGGTGGACCTCGCAACATGACAGGTGGCATTGTCATCCTGAAAGTAACATGGGTCCACCCCATAAAACTGCCACAACGTAGGAAGCGCATGGTCATCCAAAATGGTGCAGTAGGTCTCGGCGTTGAGTCTACCATGAATTGCGACCAAGGGTCCTGTGTCATACCAGGAGAAACACCCCCATGGCATAATTCCACCGCCGCCGAACTTCACAGTTGGCACAATACATTCCGGCAGGAGGCGTTCCCCAGGCAGATGCCAAACCCAGACCCTGCCATCCGAACGGTAGAGGGTGAACCTTGATTCGTCACTCCACAGAACCTTTTTCCACTGATCAATGCTCCACTGTCGACGTTCTTTGCACCACGTTAGCCGAGCAGCGCTATTGGACTTGGGGATTAAAGACTTGTGGGCGGCAGCACGTCCATGATAACCGAGCAGATGGACTTCCTTATGGATGGTATCCATCGAAAGAACACTCCCGGATGCCTGTTGAAACTCCTCGTGGATGTGGCCCATCGATTTGGTGCGGTTCTTCTGAATTTCTCTGGCCAGCACCCATCGGTCTCTAACTCCCAGTTTTGTGGGTCTGCCGGGTCGGGGCACATTCGAACAGTAACCTCTCACCTTCCACTTGCCAATCACGTAGGCCACTGTCGATTTTGGGTACTTCAACTCGCTGGATATGTCACGTACGGATCGGCCATTTCTGTGATACCCGACGATTAAACCTTTCTCGAAATCAGAGAGCTCCGAACTGAGTGGCATCTTGCATGCGACTGGTTGCGTTGTTGTTTCCCATACGATATTTAACGGCGGCGGCCGTGACGTGTATCAGGACCGCAGATATCGTCGATTGCAGGGGTGTCCAATTACTTGTTGGTAGATAGTGTATTTCCAGTTGTTGTGACTTACTTTGATTATTCATTAAGTAAGATTGTTACCTGTTTATTATCACTTCCAAAGCTAAATGGTGATTCTACTGGTGAAAATAATTTTAAGCTGTTAAATATGGAACTTTCAAAATATGAGGTTCCATGGACAAATTGTGTGGCATTTGGTGCTGATAATGCATCAGTAATGCTGGGAATTGATAAAGGTGTCAGTGCATTTATTAAGAAAGAAAATCCTAATGCTATAATACATGGTTGTGTATGCCATTTGATCCACTTAGTGGCAAAACATGCTTCAAAAGAATTAATAGGGGTTAACGTGGAAGATTTCTTTGTTGATGTTTACTTCTATGTGAAAAAAAGTACTAAAAAACTTGAACTTTTAAAATTTTGCCAACAGGTTTGGGAATTAGAACCACATAAAATTACTAAGTATGGCTCAATGAGGTGGCTGTCAAAGGGCAGTGTTGTTGAAAGATATTTGGAGCAGTGGGATGCATTAGTACAGTTTTTTTTGTGAGGAAGAAAAGGGCGAATCTTCAGTATTTTTGAAATTAAAAGAAATCTTTGAAGCTCCAAAGATGAAACTTTATCTGCTTTTTTACAATCAACCATGCCACTGTTCACCAAAGTAAACACCATGATGCAGCAAGATGCATCCATGATTCACAGATTGCAAAGAGAGTTGACATCATTATTTAATGAATTAGTATCAAGATTTATTGAGACTTCTGCAGCTTCTGTATTTGACATGGACTTTTCACGTGGGAAGATCTAGAAAGAAGATGATGACCTTGTTATTGGTGGAAAAACACGGCAGTGTATCAAAGATTCAAATTTGCCACAAACAGATTTGCACAATTTTTATTCCTCTGTTAGACGTTACTGTAGTAAGGCATGTATGTATTGTACATGAAGAAGAAGTTTCCTTTGCAAAATGAGCTGTATCATCATTGTAAGGTTGCTGACATTGCTTTGTGCCAAGAAACTAAATTCTCATCAGTTGATTTCTTTTTAAACTTGTTTTCTTTTTCTGATACAGAAAAATATTTGGTTGAAGAGCAGTTTGCCAAATTCCAAAGTGATCCTCTGACAGAAGAAATCTTAACTGCAGACAGAGTTGACATAGCTTAGAATTTAATATCATGTATTAAAGATCATAATGGGTCATTTAAGTACACTGTTTTACCAAAATTAATGGCCACAATTCTCCCTATACCTCACAGCAATGCCACATGGGAACGAGGGTTTAGCATGGTTAAGAAGAATCTAACTGATTTTCGATCCAGTTTAAGTGTTTTAACTTTGGAATCTTTAATAATTGAAAAATGCAAAGCTCGTGCTGATCAGACTTGCTTTAATGCAAATTTATCTGATACTGACTTACGCAAAGCAAAACAATCAACATATTTATCTTTGAAGTCAAGTAAGTTTGTTTCTTAATGTATCTTATTTTTTGTCCAAACATTTCAGCTTTTATATTTATTTGCAACCACATATTCTCAGATATGATGAATGTATATTACTAAGATAATAAGGGAAAATATACATTTTATATATATAAAAAAACTTTTTAATTTAAGGTGTTTTACATGGTTGTTTATTGTAGTAGCTATCCTGAGAATGTCACATTTTAAATTTGGTAAGACCAAAAATATAGCATCATATCGGCTTCGTGAGAAGGCGCGTGGAAGGTGGATTATCATGTGCTCCTGATGAGCTTCATGAAATGTTGGCAGGTATGGGAATGCTGTAAATGACATTTCTTCTCATATCTACTCTGACTTTATGGTAGTCTAAAAGAGATACAAACAGAAAAAAATCTGTGTACTGTACTTGCTGCATTTTTAAAGAGATACATGCTTCATAATGGAATTCCAAATTTTGGAAAATAAAATTTTCATAATAGAATTTGAAAACTCAGATGCCAAGTAAAACTTTTCAGGTGCCATGGCAACTGGGTGCCTGGATTTGTGTACCCGTTTATTACTATAATGTGTTCGCAATTTTACTGTGTACTTAATTGTGATACAAAATGGATTAGAAAAGTTCTTACAACTTTAATTAAAGAATGTTGTCTTTATTTATTTTTTATTTTTATTTTTTTCTTGTAGATAGAAGTGATGTTGTTGGTGTAGATCCATTATCTTATTTACTCCTGAATTTCACTCCTCCAAAATTTGGAAAACCTTCCCTTCTGTCATTTAGTGATTTACACATTCTTTTGCAAAAGGTAAGAGTTTGTTGTAAAGTGTTCTTTGTTGTACTTAAGTAATTGAACCTGCAGTTTTTTTTATTGTAAAAGTTGTTTGTTGTCCATGTGGTTTGGAAACATATTGAGAAAATAATATTTGTTAATTCAGTTTTTTAAAAGTACCTGTTACTCAAGGGAGGAAAAAAAAAAAAAAAAGTGTTTCTTTTCTTACTAACATTTCAGGCTGCTTTATTAGGTTTATTATAAACAGTCTGTCAGCACGTGAGATTTTTGCAATTTTCCCCATTCTTAGTTACTAAATATAGGATATCATCTGGTATATACTGTATGGTGACCCACATAAGTTTTGTGGATTTTCTGTTTTTCGGAAATTATTTTGTTGCTTCAAGAAATGCATTTTTAGCTGCACGTTGCTATTTTTTCATGGGGTTTATTTCACCGTATAATTCTTCAATAAGGATTAAACATATTTTAGTTTACCCATTAGAGAGAAAAAAAAAATTGAGCTTTTTTTTTTTTTACTGCACACTATCTCTGCATAGAAATCCAACTTTATTGTTTCTTTCAGGCATGTCACTTCAGTTGCAAAATTTAAGAATTTAAAAACTCTAAAATTATTTAAAATCATCTAAATTAATTTTGAAAAAATATTTTCCTTGTACAATGTTACATTAAAAGTTTCTTGATATCAATCTATTTTGCAAAGAGTTTAAAACAATAAAAATTATAAAATCCTAAAACTGCTAAAAGTTCTGAATGCTCCTGAAGTTGTCAAGATATCAAGAACATTCAGATGTCTAGAAGTTTGTTCGACAATGAATTTCTGAATGTCTTGGAGACTTCAAGAACATCCAGATAAGAAATAAACTTTTATAAGTTTTACGTTGTTACAGTTTTTACTCTTTGCAAAATAGATTGATCTAGGAACTTTTAATGTAACCATATGAGGAAAATATTTTTTTCAAATTAATTTCAAGTTATTTTAAATGATTCTGGAGTTTTTAAATTGTTAGATTTTGAATATGAAGTGAGATGCCTGGAAGAAACGTACAGTCAGATTTCTATGTGGAGGAGACGAACATGCAGAAAAACTGCGGAGATTTTTTTCGATGTATGTTTAATTCCAGTTGAAGAATTATGTGGTGAAATAAAACCTATCAGAAGACATCAATATGTAAATTGATTATAAGCATGGAAAAATTAATCATAATTTCAGAATGAGAAATCTTGAAAATATGCATGCTGTAAGAATCTTATAAGGTATTGCATTGCAGCAGATTTTAAACAATGCCTTTTCTCTCAGTTGAAGATGGGAACACTGCAACTCTGACATTTTTCTTACAGCTTTGTGGGAATTAGGTATAAATTCTGCTTGTTTACTTTAAAGTATTCCACATAGATTTGTACTCTGCTGTTAAATTTATGTTGAGTGCTGTATGATGTGGAAGAATGAATTGTTTGTATTAATTGATCTGCCAAAATTCAGTGTGTCCAAAAGTGGAAATTTGAATAATGAGGGATGTTTAAGTGATATGTTCATAGGACATGAAGTAATTGCAGAATTAATTATTTACCCATTTTGTATAATAGTGTTTTAAATCCAAGAAGAAACTGGTAGCTTTTTTTTTTGTGTGTGTGTGAACTACCTAGCCTATTTTTGGTTAGCACAGGCCAGTTTAAGCAGATTTGTATTATCTCTTTTAATCAGTTTCAAGAGCAATAATAAATAATATGAAATGTCACTGCTGTAATAGTAATAATCAAAAAGACATCCTACATTAGTTACAAAAAGAAATTAAAACCACCAAAAAGTTATTGAAAACAAGGAAAAAAGTAGTGCATTTTATTCTTTAATTAATCTGTACAACAGAGTGACAAAATTCAAATTATTATTATTATTATTGTGGGAAAGATTAAATATTATCAACATGCTCTACAGCTGGGGTTGGCAACCCTGTTGCAAATCATCACTGGTGGCAAATTGTCTGTGAAAGTGTGGCAAATTTGAGTTTCCCAGCTCCTATAGTAAAATAAATTTTTCCTGATGATGTGTGCTAGTTGTAACTTGATATTTTCTGCATATCACCGGAAGTATTCCCCTTTCTGAATGAGTCATTGACGCCACACTGCCATCCAATACCTCCCCTCCACTCCCTTTCCCAACACTTTGTTTCATTTCTGCCTTGAACGAGTGGCACCTAATAACACACATTTTTAAGCATGTGTTTGCCTGTTTTGTGCGTGCAATTTTCATGTTTTATTCTGCTTTACAAAAAAAAAAAAGCTGTTATTTTTTAATATTTCTCCATTTTGTCCTCAAGAGATGAATAAGTGGGTGATTTGGAGGCTGAACTAGGTGGGCAATTTGGAGGCGGAAGTAAGATGAACTTGTTCAGATATTCAGACAAAAAGATTGTCAAAGTTTGCATTAAATTGTCCTACATTTTCAGTTAGAACAATTTTCATTATGTGCATCTGAGTGAGCTGTAACTGGGTAGTCAGAGTGTACATGTTTTGAATAAACTTGTTCAAACAGTGTGTCACTGGCTAAACAATGGAACGAGTTTTCTGGTAGCAATCAAATCTTGTTATCACTGATGAAGTCTTACTTGTCTACTTCTTTAATTTCAAGTTCTTCCTATTTTCATTTTATTATATCCCGCTGACAACTAGTCATTTAAAGTGATTTCTAGCTTGTTGTCTCATCAGTTTCTCTTTGGTGTCTTATAATTTGGTTTTATTTCACAGCATTTTAAGGGGCTTTTTTTTTTTTTACAGCTTTTTTCTACCAAATGAGTTTTATTTGCTGACCGATCTTTCCTGCCCATAAAAGCCCACAGTTCTTTTAAAGTTGAAAATAACTTCTTGTTTAAGTGAGATACCATTTTTGTATTGTTTAATGTGTGACTCTTTTTGTAATGTTTTTGATAAGACCTTGATAAGTCTTATGTTGAACTACATGCTAATTTTCCAGAGAGATTCAAATAAACCTTCATGGTTATTCATTTGGTGAGATTTATATATTTTGGAGGTAGGGTAAGAAAATGGTTTGGTTGTGATATAACAGTAAATTCCTATAATGATGAAAATAAGCTGTTTACTACTGAAGCATCCTTGTAATATAAATACATGGCTTAACAACACTTGGCATATTTTATTATTTCCAAGTAAAGTAGTCCAAAAAATGAAGCTAGCCTATTGTTCTGCTTTCTCACACACATGCACACTTAAGCTGTTCTCTGAGATTCAGAGGTTAGCTCCGAAAAAACAAATAAAAAAAATCATCTATCTGATTAAAGTCTAAAACTGATTGTGCTAGAATTTAGGTACTGTCGATGTTTTAAATGCTCTACATTTAAAGCAATATTGGTAACTTGACATCCATTACATGTCTCACACAATGCCTTTTGTACATCACATGCATCAGCATTCGAATTACCTAGTGGTCCGCTGGCCATTGGCCAGTAAAATTCCTGTTGGACCATTGAACTACTGATTTTACTGGCCTGGATATCCAGTCAGTTCTTTTTTTTTTTTTTTTTTTTCTAATTTGTTACAAGTTAAAAAATGAATGTCTATTTCTTTTAGTATGCTGTACAATGTTCATTTTAGTTTGCAAACTAGTAATTGGTTCATGAAGTGCTATTGGATAACAGCTATGTTTTTATCTCTCATGATTTGTAAAGAGTGGAAGAAACAACAAATACAGAAAGGCAGTCTCCCAGTCTTTGTCGTGTAACGAGAACAACAGTCTTTTGTTTCCTCCATCCCCACCATTCATTCAAAGCCAAACAATAAAACATATAAAAAAAGGCTTGTTGTAAATGAATTTATGGCACCTCTATTCATATTGTACTGTGGAATTAACTTTTTTACGGGTCTTATAGAGGTTATTATTAAAAGAAGTTAGTGGTCAAATTTTCGAACTAAATCCTAGTTCGCCATCAGGACACTGGAGTAGTTGCTGCCACTCAGTTGGAAGTGTCCAACCGCAATTATAGTTAATTGTGGTACTTCTTTTTCTTGCGATTTCGATCCGTTCTTCTAGTTTCCTCTTTACTAAGTTTGACTGGTGGGCGATTATTCTTGATTTAGTTCGAAAATTTGACCACCAACTTTTTTGAATAATAACCTCTATAAGACCCGTAAAAAGTTAATTCCACAGTTAAAAAGGGCTGCAAATGTATGTGAATTTTTGTACCTGTGGAATTTCCTCATTCCCTTCTTATTTAAAAACAGATTGGGAATGCAGTCTTACTCTGTTATATCACCAATCCATCGGAATCTTAAAGTTTTGAAAACATTCTGTGTCCTATCAGTTGCACTTTCAAATTACATGTTTTAAAAACAAATGTTGGAGATAAGTACCGGGTGATCCAAAAGTCTTGCACATTTTGAAAACGTAATAACTCGCGGAGTTTTGAGAGTAAAGCAACGTGGTTTGCGTAGAAATGATCAGAATGACATCGGGTTTTTTATGAAATCACATAAATTTTTACTCATTTTACTTACATTTTGCATCGTTTTATACCCCCTGGGATAGTGGGTATAAAAGCAGCAGCTGGGAAGCAACCACAAGTCACAGCGGTCCATGTCAGTATGCTGTCATTACTGGACAAAGCGCTGTTGTTGAAATTGTTCTATTGCAACGCTGAATGTGTGAGTGCTGCGTTGAGAGCCTACCGGTCATGGAAAGGCGATTGCAGTGGGAAAGGACCGATGGAAAGTGCTGCACTACGGCGAATGGTGAAAAAATTCAAGGAAACAGGAGCTTTGGCAGCACACCCATGAAGCAGTAGACCACAAAAACACGTGCTGCTGCAGCAGAGACGATTACGCAGGAAATGAATGTGATTGCAATGTCATCCGCACATGGCGACTCCAGTTCTCACCATGTTTCTCAGCAAGCAGGCATTCCATACGGGACTGTATGGCAAACAGTACGACACATTCTGCACAGATACCCGTACAAAGTGCATCAGCATCACGAACTGCAAGCTGGCGATTACATGCAGCTTCAGGAGTTCGCAGCATGGTTTTTTCGACAAATGGATGTCGACGAGAACTGGCTGATGAACGCTTTATGGATTGATGAGGCACACTTTTCTGTAAACAGAGCGGTAAACACGCACAACTGCCGCATCTGGGCCACGAAACATCCCCGAGCAGTCGTTGAAGCGCCACTTCATCAGCCAAAAGTGACAGTGTGGTGTGGATTCACAGCTTCTTTCATTATTGGTCCTTTTTTTTTTTTTAAGCCCCTCCGTTGAAACCGTTTCAGTGACAAATGCACGTTATGCGAACATGTTACGGACGTACGTTATCCGTAGCTTGCAAGAGCGGGATGCAGTGAATCTGTGCATATTTATGCAGGATGGAGCACCACCCCACATCGCACGTTCCGTTAAGCAACTGCTTCAAGAGACGTTTGGCGCAAATCATGTGTTGAGCCAACACTTTCCGAAGGCCTGGCCACCTCGGTCACCAGACCTGACATTCTGCGATTTCTGGCTCTGGGGTTACCTAAAATCACAAGTGTACAGATGTCGCCCTACTTCATTGGCCATGCTGAAAGATGCCATTCGACACCATGTGGCAGCTATACCACCGGGCATGCTCTTCAATGCCGTCCATGGTGTTTTCTCTCGTCTGCAGGCAGTGCTGGAACAGGACGGCCATCACATTGAACACCTGGTACAATGAGGTGTCTACCCTGGTACAATGCGGTGTCTATTTTTCTCGACACTTTCTACCTGTGGTTGCTGTGCCATCTGGCAATGAAAAATGTAAGTAAAATGAGTAAAAATTTATGTGATTTCATAAAAAATCCGATGTCATTCTGATCATTTCTACGCAAACTGCATTGCCCTACTCTCAAAACTCTGCGAGTTATTACGTTTTAAAAATGTGCAAGACTTTTGGATCACCCGGTACATTGAAATGATACGTTATTTTCTACATATATTGTAAATGTCTTAAGTTTTTTTTTTTATTATTATTATTTTTTACGGACCAATGGCCATGTTGGTGAGCCAGTGGTTTGCAAATTCTAGTGGTCCGCTGGGCCAGTAGAAGATTTATTTCTAATTCTAACCTTGCACATTGTTTTTTCACTTGCAGACATTCCTGAATCCGGTACTCCCATGGTTTCCTTGGTCTTCCTTCTTTTTTTCTGCCACTTGGACTAAATAAATTCTCTTAGTAAGCAGCTCATCACTCATTCTTTCAACATGACCAAACCATCCCAGAATATTTGTCTCTTCCTTACAAACAAGATTTTGCTTCATATTATGCATCTACAACTCATCTTCATTCCTCTCATGAACAGAATGCGTCTTGCTCCCCCCCCTCCATCCCCGTAAGCAACATATCTCTCCTGCACATCCAGCACACAAACTGCTGCTATTTCCATTCTACAGTACCCAAGTTTCACAGCTATACATCAGAGTAGAAACTATTACACTTTCATGCACAGCCATTTGGGACTTTTTCAAGAACCCACCAATCCTGTGAAATCCCACTAAGACAGCTATGCCTCTTAAAGACAAATTCATAGCTGCCGTAGGATTTCACAACTGATGGTTTCTTGAAATGTTCCCTAATGGCTGTGTATAAAAGTGTACTTGTTCCTACGCTGATGTGTACAGCACTGAAATGTGGCCAAACCACCTCTGCAAAATAAAAAGGAGTTACATTATCCATTGAATCTTTTCTCTCTGTAAATGACACCATTTTCTTCTATTTACATTCATTTATGTTTATTTTTTGTCATTATGGAATTTTTTTTTAGTTTTGTGATGTATCAATATATTTATTACTCACATGTTTGTCATGTTTAAAAATATTTTAAAAGCTTGTTTGTGGAAATATATATTATTCATGTTATAAGTTAATTATAATCATGCATTCCCTCTCCCCTTGCTCTTTGTTCTGTTTTGTCAGATTAATGCAGCAGTGCATATTGTCTTTTGAATACATTGTAGTTTGGCCACATTCTCCAGCATTCTCTGACAACTGTCCCATACAGTGACATTTCAGGTCTTACAAATTTGGAATGGGATGTTGTAAATGTTGTACCTCATGTGATGTCTCATTGGCTGCGGCACTATGATACAGTAGCTCATATGAGTGCCCATGTGGATACTGGTGCCCCACTTCCCAAAGAACTGCATCAACAGCTATGTCAGGGTTTGTGAACAAAATATATTTTTTTTTTATCAGAGTTGATGCCATTTTTGTTTAAGTTATAATTCTATTGTATTTGCACTTTACATACGGAGTAGGATCCAAAAGTTTGGGGATAGCGCCTGCCCTTGACAACACAAGTATGCAGTTTAAGTTACGGCATCTGAAATACATCCCACCATTTTCCCTTTTAGTTGTTAAAATGGTTTGGCCCATGGAAATTGATTGAAACACACGCACATACATTTGCTGCTGTGGTTAGTCGTCTGTCTTCTGCGATGTGAAAAACATGGCTTTTGAAGAGCAGCGTTGTAACATTAAATTTTGTCAGTGTTTGGGTAAAACAGCTACAGAGACCTTAGAAATGCTTTCGATGTTGTACAGTCACTCTACGATGGCATGATCGAAAGTGTACGAGGGGTATTGGCATTTCAAAGAAGGCTGTCCATTGCAGATAATGAGCACTGTGGTTGACCTGTGACTCCATGGAGTGATGAACATTTTATGATGGTTGCACAGTGTGTTTGTTGGGATCATCACCGAACCATTGAGGAAATCGCTAACACAACTAACTTATCGTAGACCACATGCCAGCGCATTTTGATAGAGGATCTTAACATGCACTGTGTGTGTCAGCACGTTGTCCCTCGCCTTTTGATCTCCATACAAAAGGATGAACAGATGCGGATATTGGGCAAATTAATCGACAAAACTGATAGCAATCCTACATTTTTGGATAACATCATCACAGGTAATGAAACGTGGTGCTACTTGTTTGATATTCAGCCAAAGTGTGCTTCTTTAGCATGGAAATCACCATCTTCACCTCGATCAAAGAAATTCAGGCAGTTTCTCAGCAAAGGGAATGTCATGCTTGAGGTGTTTTTCGATTCTCATGCCATTGTCCATTCTGAATTTATTCCTGAGAACACAACAGTTAACAAGGAACATTACCAGGACATTTTACATCGCTTACGGGAGTCAATCTGTCGTAAATGGCCAGAGATGTGGCGAAGTGGACAATGATACCTTCTCCATGACAGTGCGCCGGCACATTGGTCCCTACTGGTCATGGAGTTTTTCACAGAAATCATACTAATGTGCTTCCACATCCTGCCTATTTATCTGACTTAGCCCCCTGCAATTTTTACCTCTTTCTACTTATGAAACAAAATCTGCTGGAATATTGTTTTGTGTCAACAAATGAGGTAAAAAACAGCAATGCAGGAGACATTATGAAGGGTTGCAAAACATGTATTTCAGCAATGCTTCCAGAAGTTTTACAAGCGCTGACAAAAGTGCATCAAGGAGATTATTTTGAAGGTGGTTGTGCATTGGTGTTTTAAAGTATTAAAGGTAAGGAACTATACGCCAAGTCCCCGAACATTTGGATCCTACCTCGTGTAATTACAGTAATTGCTGATTATCCAGATGCCTAGTTATCCAGACTACCTCTTGGATACCATGTACAGTACTGTAGAGTTTTTTTTTTTTTTTTTTTTTTGCATAATGGCCATCTCTTCATTCTTCAGTTCACAAAAGCATTCTGAATCTCTGAAAACCAACTTGTTTCTCAGGTCCAGGTTCCAACCACATTTCCCTTGGAACTACTACTGGAGGGTACATGTTTACAACATGATCCAAATGAAGTTGACTGTGGTATGGAGCAATTACCACACCCTGAATAGATTTATTTCCTGTATATAATTTTTACAGACATCTAAATTTGAGGTTTATGTTTTGTAACCATAGGATTTGAAAATTGTATACAACTGGTTGGTAGACTGGTCAAGAAATGAAATACATCCAGCAAATTGAAATTGTCTGTTGTCTTCAGAAGAATGGAGAGTGGTGGAATCCTTGACCAGATTTTTTTATTAGTTTATCCACCAAACCACTATGCAATTAGTGGTAAGAAGTAATGCATAGTTTTAATACAAGGGTCATTTCAAAAGTTTAGCACACGGTAGGTTATCTCTTAAAAAACGAATTCACTTCACAACATACCTTTACAGGCCTTCAAAGTAATCTCCATGTTTCTTTATGACAGTGGCCCAACATTTGGGCAAGTCTTGTATTCCAGTCAGGACACTTCCATTGTTGAGGCGTCGGATTGCTCGGTCACCTCATTAGAAACATCCCAACTCGTACTGAATCATTTCCCATGGAGTGGCTTCTTCAGTTTTGGGAAGAAGTCATAATCTGGTAATCTGGTGGGCTCATGTCAGGACTGTATAACCTGTGGGGAAGCAATTCCCATCCATGAAAACTGCTCACCTTCTGTCTTGTACCGCTGAAGCGATTCTTCTGCGATCCCTTTGCAAACTGCTTGCTACTCTTCACTCAGATTATGTGGAACCCATTTGGCAGCCACTTTTCTCTTCTGTAATTTTTCAGTTAGGATTCTGAAAACCAAAGTGGTAGACATGTTTGCATGTTTTCCATGTTTTCCGTTGATCTTCTTCCAAGATGTTGTTGACAATAACCACAGAAATGTTATCCACTGCATCTGATGGCCAGCCACTTCTTGGGTCATCTTCAATGTTTTCCCAATCTTGGCGGAAACAAGAAGACCACTGTGACACCGTGCTACGATCCACTACACTAGCTCCAAGAACTTCACACAAAGCTTTAGGAATTTTGGTAGGGGATTTTCCTCGCAAAATTTAAATTTTAATGTAGGATCGCTGGTCGCTATGTGAGATCTGATCTGACTCACTTTCTTCCTCCATTTCTACCCAGAATTTTTCAGAACAAAAACAAATCGGCCAGCGAGCGCAGACACAACAACTGCATACTGAAGCCTGATTCACAACTGGCGACACTCTTCTCTCAGCTTGGTTAGCCATGCCCAAAATAATGTATTTGGTCATCTCATTAGTAATGCAGTATTTTAGATGTGGTTGGGATGAATGCCACTAGATGGTGCAATTGTGACATCTGTGGGGGTATAAATACTGCTTGACATGTTGGCATAGTACCTGAAGTTTAAGATGTGTAGACCTCCATTTAATACCTTTGATAACCCCTCAGGATGGAAGTGTCAAAACTTCATATAAAGCATGTTTCGCTTTGGGAATATTTATTATCAGGGCAACAACGTCACAGCAGTAGTGTTGAAACCATGAAAGAGATATGGTTCAGACACTATAAGTGTGAGTCAAGGACGAATATGGTTGCAGCATTTTCATTCTGGGAATTATAGCCTTAAAGATGAAACAAGGCCAAGATGTTCTTGGGAGTTGGATTATGATCTGTTACGGACAATTGTTGCACAAAATCCTCATATAACAGTGGAAAAATTAGCCAAGCAGCTCTAATCAACCCATTCCATGGTCCTTCAGCATCTGCACAAGATTGGTAAAATTTCTGAGCTGCATCAATGGGTTCCTCATGAATTATCAGAGCACAGTTTGAAACAACAGAGGTCTGCATGTCTCACCTCTGTCAATTGGAATAGTAACCTTTTCTGAATCGAATTGTTACTGGTGATAAGAAATGGATTATGTGTAACAGTATTAAGCATCGAAAACAATGGGTGGGCCGCAACAAGACACCAGCTCTACAGCCGAAGGAAAGGCTTCATCCGAGGAAGATTATGCTGTCAGTTTTTGGGATATAGATGGGGTTATTATCTATTACGAGCTGCAACCAGCCAACCAAACCATCACAAAGAAGCTTTATTGGAAACAACTGGACTGGCTAAAGCAATTCATTGAAGACAAAAAACCAGCAGTGGCCAACAGAAGAGGTGTCATTTTTCATCACAATAATGCCAAACCTCATATGGCAAAAGACACTCCAAAAACTTAGGCAGTTTGAATGGGAAGTTGTGACACAGCCGTTATATTGTCCTGACATGGCACTATCGGTTTATCATCTTTTCCGCCGCCCCGGTGGCGCAGTGGTCTAAGGCGTTGGCCTTTGATCATTCGTCCGTAAGGGGTCCAGGTTCGAATCCCGGTCAGGCATGGCTGTTGTGTTTGTCTTACAGCACTGGCTCTCTCCCTTCCCTGGAACCAGTGACCCTAAATTAGGGACGGGCGACTGCTTATAGCCCATTGAGTTGCTCACGGTGGTCGTTAAACCTCCAATCAAAAAAAAAAAAAAAATTATCTTTCCTGCAGTCTTCAATGCCACATTAATGGAAAATGGTTTCATACAATACAGAAGATGATGTCCAAAGGGAGCTTGATGTATTCTTCAGCTCAAAGCCAAAATACCTTTATTGCCATGGAATTGCAAATTTAAGATTACAATGAGAAGAAGTAAATAATGATGGTAAATATATTTTGGATTCAGAGTATTTGTCACATTGTTGCCTTTCAAAGCTACCTCTGAAAAACCACATTACTTATGGGATGACCCAATACTAAAAATTTCGAAACCTAACACTTCTTATAGTAACTGCTAGAAAACAAATGAGCAGGTATGCCTAAGACAAGGCAGAGTACTGCTGCTGTAAGTTGTTTGCATGCCAGCTGCTGAAGAGATAAGAAAAGTTTGACTTTGAACTACAATATCCCCCGATCTAAAATATCCATTACTATCAGTTCCTCAATCATTGACCCTGATGGTAATTTTTATTAGTATGTGATTATAAGACAACCCTCGGTTTTGGTAGGACTAAACACCAAAAAAAAAAAAAAAAAAAAAGAAAAAGAAACGCCTTATATTTGGGTAAACATGGTATTTGCTTCACTGTAGTGCCGCTGAAAACTTGGCAAAAAGGTGCGTGCATGTGTTTGTGTACTAGGAAAGGCGGGGGACTCTAGTTTGCCATAAGTTATTGCAAACCCTATGCTGAGAGAAGGTGGAAAATATATTAACAAAAGTAATTTTTCAAACTGTGTTACATTAACTATAGAACTGTGGTAAAAACACAAAATTTAGGTGTGTTGCAAAATGTTGACACAGTCAACATTTTTGGCAATAAGCATTGTATACATATACATTGTTTGCAAAAGTTACAAAGTTTTAGTGGTGTAATGGTAAGGTAAAGGAAGTAAGCCCACGGGATTCAAAACTTTAGGTTTTTAACTTTAGATTCAGAAAGGGTTTTTACACAAACAGTTTTTATTATGCACATATTTCTTGATGTATTGAGATTTAAAAAAAATGTTTTCCATACGTTATTTTTTCAGGTAGAACCATTTAATGGTGGTTTTAACTGCTGTAACTTTTTACATGTTATATTTCCTTTGAGTGGAAAGCAATTTCTCGGTTGGAAATTGTTAATATTCGCTGCGAATATATATGAAATTCCAATATCTAGATGTTGTTTTTTTTGCATTCCTTTTTGATTACATTTGTAACCTGTTTTATGTATTGAAATTTACCACAATATTTTATATTTTGCTTGGTTTTATTTTTAAGATGTTTATACATGTGAACTACTTTTTTGACATCTGAGGTGGTATATCCAAATTTTTTGGCTGTTGTTATTATCCATACGACAGCCAAAAAATTTGGATATACCACCTCAGATGTCAAAAAAGTAGTTCACATGTATGAACATCCTAAAAATAAAACCAAGCAAAATATAAAATATTGTGGTAAATTTCAACACATAAAACAGGTTACAAATGTAATCAAAAGAATGCAATAAACAACATCTAGATATTGGAGTTTCAGTAAAAGACTACAAGAATATAATAATCAACAACAGAGAAAAAACAAAACTATTGGACAGTGCAGGAGTATATAGCATTCCAATTAAGCCAACCAACAACAACAATAGAGTGAAATACATGGGAAGCACAAGAAACAAATTAAAAACAATATTGACACAACATATGAAGAACTGGGGGAAAAAAAGAAGAAAAAAACAGCACTTGTACAATATTGCATAAAAAATAACACAATGCCAGAATTTGAAAATATCAAAATTATCTGCAAACAACCAACCGAAAAGACCATCCGTTTCGCCGAAGCAATCGTAATTGAAAAAAAAATAAATAAATAACTGCAACATTAGTATCGGAGTAGAAATGCCAATTCCATGGAAGATACTGATAGAAGAAGAGAACCAAAAAATGGGAAGGCGAACAGAACAGAAACAATGCAAACATGCAGATATATATAAAAAAAATATTCCTGAGTCTTCAAATCATATGAGTGGCAACACAACACATCCGATGACGTATAACACACAAAGATTCCCCAACTGAGCATGTTGCATATTCAACGTAAACTGCAGAGAGAACGGACGACCAGAGGTCCCAGAAGATGGCAGACAGATCTGCCAAAATGCATCGGACAATACATTCAAGTAGTCTGACGAAGTTTTTTGGTGATTGCAATTCCTCATACGAATATTTTTACGAGTGATTCATTTTTCCGTTTTCAAGTTTTCCGATGTAATTTTTACATCTCCTTTGTCTTCATGTGCCTCCCGTAGGTCAACTAAAAAAGTATATCTTACTCAAGAAACGTGCAGACTTTTTGAAGTTAGTCAAAAAAAGCCTACACCCAAGGACCTAATGAGAACAACAGTACAAAGATTTGAACATGGACCACCTACAACCGAGAGGTACGTGAAAGATTTTTCCTTGAATCACATTCGATTACTGCGATATATATTCGCAGCGAATATTAATAACTTCCAACCGAGAAATTGCTTTCCACTCAAAGGAAATATAACATGTAAAAATTTACAGCAGTTAAAACCACCATTAAATGGTTCTACCTGAAAAAAATAACGTAAAAAACAGTTTTTATTGTTCAAGTGATTTTGAAATTACTGAAAAGTTGTACATTTTTAAGAATGGGGATTTCGTATAGCCTGGCGGACCACCGGAATTTAGTCTGTACGTTTATATGCTTTAGCTGAATTGTACAAAGTTTGGTGAGTCTCATTTGTGTGATCTAACTTATCATAATTATATATGTAATCAGCACATTGTTCCTGATATCTATGCCAATTATTTGGCCTAGATACAATAGTTATGATGTTTAGCAGGTCAATAGTGTTAAAATTAGACTTGTTTAATGGTGGTTTGACCAGATTTTATGAGCATTATTGTTTTTCTCCAAACAATAATGTAAAAAAAAAAAAAAAAAAAATCCACAAATAAAACTTTCCTTCCTTAGTTCAGGTTACATGGAAGTAAGAATTTAGAACATTGTATATAAACCAAACATTTAACTGCATGCTCATTTACAGGCACTTACATAAAAAAAAATTACATAAAAAAAAATTACATAAAAAAAACCAACTTACATAAAAAAAATTTTCATACGTACTACTCACTAAGCTGTTCTCTGCGATTAAGAGGGTAGCTCCAAAAAGAAATTCAAACTACCAGATCATTTTTACTTACTGTTGCTGTATCAAACTTCTCTATTTACAGCAATCTTAACATACAACTCAGGCTTCACTGACATTCATCACATGCTGTACACAAGATCTTCTATACTTCATACTCATAATGTTTTCTCATGCAGACACTCCTGCATCTAATCCTCCCATGACTTCCTTGGCCTTCCTCTGCCTTTCCTTCCTGCCACTTGGGCTAAAAAGATTTTCTTAGTAAACATCTCATCACTCATTCTTTCAACATGGCCAAACCTCCAAAGCATATTAGTCTCCACCTTGCTAACAACATTTTGCTTCACATCACACAACTGCAACACATCTTCATTCCTCACACAATCAGAACATGTCTTGCCACAACCCCCTCCCCGTAAGTAACACATTTCTCCAGCACACAAACAACTTATTTGTTTCTTCTGTGGTACCCAGGTTTCACTGCCATACATCACAGTAGGGACAATTACTGATGTACTTACCTGATTAAAAAAATTCTCACTACAAAATATTTACAGATAGCAGTAAATTAAAAACATTTTACGCAGCTTTTCAGTGGCAGAGCTCTCTGCCCTGCTCACATGTGGCTAATAGCCCTCGTAGTGACATCTCTTGTCGGTTATGGTAACTCGGTCACGTGAGCAAGCAAATCCCTGTGGCATCAATGTCAGTTCCTGCATGTTTTGCACCATAAACATATCTCTCTTTATAGTGTAGAGGTTAATTTGGCAAGGAAAAAATCTACAGTGCTAAACTCAGATCTGGATTCTAATCTACCTGGTACTAAAATATACCTGAATGAAAATCTTATTCCTTCCTATAAGCAGTTATTTTGGCAAGCAAGGAAGCTTCTTCAGCAGGGGAAAGTTCAATTTGCCTGGGTGAGTAATGGGAATGTGTTTATCAAGCGAAATGAACATGAAGTAAAAAAAAAGTTATTATGTTACAAGACTTGATAGAATATGGTTTTGAGGCTTAACATACTGCTTGACTCAATGTAATTTTGTAATATTGTGTTTATCACAATATAAGTTACTTGTTCTCTACAACTTATGAAACAACAATGTGGCAAAGAAAAAGAAAAAAAGAAAACCGTACTTACTAAATTAAAATGGACAGTGGGGGTAGCGTGTGACTTAATACTTTAGTGGGGTAACAAAGAGGGAAAGCTGACTTACAATAGGATATATATACAGGGTGCATTGGAAAGTCCCTTAAGCCTGGAATAACTTGCAAATGGAGAGAGGTACAGTTATGCAAGTAAGATAACGGTATAGTAAAGCGACTACGCCCGATCGAATGCAACCAATAGCTGCGCTCCTAGTGGCGAAATGCGGAAGTTAGCCATTGCAAATCGAAAACGAAAAGAGATAGAGCAAAATTTCCAATTATGAAGTTTTAGAGCATCAATTGATTAGTACAAAATGACATTTGTTTCACATGGATAAGATAAATTGTCACCTGAATACCCTACAATGTCCGAAATTGATGCACAACGATTGGAATCTGCATATTCACATTTCCCAAATTTAGCCATATGCAAATGCAGATTGTGATGTTGTACCGTACCCACAATATAAAACCAGTAGCAGGATGTACCCTGATCAGAAGTTTAGAATGGTGAGCTTGGATTTCTGGGGTTACGTAAAAAATCAGGTGTATGCTACAGCGCCTACAAGTCTGCTGGATCTACGTCGTCGTGTTACAGTTGCTTGCAATACTGTGACACCTTCCATGCTGAGGAATGTGCATGCAGAGTTACTTTCACGAATACAAATGTGTATTGTGGGCAATGGTGAACTCTTCGAACATACTCAACATTAACTTTTTATTACTGTGTGCCAGTTTGCCGTTTCTGCTTTTGTTTTGTCTGATGTCATCAAACTGTATTGACATAAGTACACATTTATGCAATAAATTGTGTGTATTTGCTCATACCTATGCCTGTTCCCTTCAAACGTTCATACAAAAGGTCATGCATCGATTTTGGACATTTTAGGGTATTCAGGCGACAATTTATCTTATCTGTGTGAAACAAATTTCATTTTGTACTACTTAATTGGTGCTCTACAACTTTGTAATTGAAATTTTTGCTCTATCTCTTTTTGTTTTCGATTTGCAATGGCTAACTGCCGCATTTCGCCACTAGGGGCGCTGTTATCGGTTGCATTCGATCAGGCGTAGTCGCTTTACTATACCGTTATCTCACTTGAATAACTGTACCTCTCTCCGTTCGCAAGTTATTCCAGGCTAAAGGGACTTTCCTGTGCACCCTGTATATACATAATCTGATTTTTTTTTTCTTCATCTCAATCCAACCAAATTCTTATTTACTTCAACAAATTGACCACATCTAATCTACTAACCCAGGTAATTCATTAAAACTTTTACATATAAATGCTAGGTCACTTTACAATAAAATAACTTTGGTGGACTCATTTATTCAATCAATTAACTCTAAAATTGATATTATATGTGTAACTGAAACTTGGTTCCCTACGCCTGAATAATATATACATCTAAACCATTATAATAATTTTTTTCTTAATAGATCATATTCTAAAGGGGTGGCATTGCTGTTTATGTACACAAACAATGCCATGATTTCTTTGTAAACAATGATCTCACTTTACTTAACTATAATATAGAAATTTTAATGATTGAAAATCAATTTTATATTATTATTGTCTGTTATTGTCCACCTAAATGTAATATCAATTATTTTTCCTCACTCTAAATGAAGTTTTTAATTATGAAAACTTAACTAATAAGAAAACATTTTTACTTGGAGATTTAAATATCGATATTTCTTGTGACAATCCAGCAACTAAACAATTAAATCAAACTTTAAATATGTCTGGATTTACCAACACTAGTATAACCCCAACTAGGATCATTATACAGCCAGAAACCCCTCTTGACCTATCACTTACTAATGCATCTGATATGATAACCTCGGGTGTTATACAATATAACATTAGTGACCATCTACCTATTTTTACATTCTATTACCATAATTTCCCAACAAAAAGAAATACTGTATATTATAGAACAAGACAAATTAACAACATTAATTTAGAAATATTCCGTAATATATTGTATACCATTAACTGGAATGAAATACTCTCTCACTCGATAACCCAAATACTGTATACAATGCATTTTCCAAATTATTAAAGGAATTATATGATCAAACTTTCTTAATTTCCTGGAGGAGTAATAGAGCAAAGAAATTCAGGCAGGATTGCAGCAAAGGAAAAGTCATGCGGGAGGTTATTTTATTTTTTATTTTTTTATTCTCATGGCATTGTCCATTCCAAATTTATTTCTGAGGGCACAACAGTTAAGGAATGTTATCTGTACATTTTACATTGCTTACGGGAGTCAATCCATTGTAAACGGGGGAAGATGTGGCAAGTGGACAATGGTACCTTCTCCATGACAACATGCCTACAGATCGGTCCCTACTGGTCATGGAGTTTCTCGCCAGAAATCGTACTAATGTGCTTCCACATCCTGCCTATTTACTGGACTTAACCCCCTGCGATTTTTACCACTTTCCATTGATGAAACAAAATCTGCAGGGACATCGTTTTGTGTTAGCAAATGAGGTAAAAACAGCAACACAGGAGGCGTTATGAGAGGTTGCAAAACATGGCTGTTAGCAATGCTTCCAGAAGCTTTACGAGTGCTGGCAAAAGTACATCATCACCCAAGGGGATTATTTTGAAGGTGGTTGTGCATCGGTGTTTTGAAGTATTGAAGGTATGAAACTATACGCCAAGTCCCCGATCTTTTGGATCCTACCTCGTTCAATATTTACCATGCAATAAAAACTATCACATGAGATGAAACAACAAAGAAGTCAATGAGAGGTATTTAGAAGAAAATGTGTCCACAATTCTTTTTGATTTCACTGACTTCGACATTAATGAAATATTTGAAGCAATGACTGAAAAGATTGTGATGCTTGCAAAGCAGCCAGATCTTAAAGTGAATGAAGATGATGTTAAAAAGCTGATTGATTCTTATTCTGAACAACTATCCAATGCAGATTTTATTGAGCTGGAAGCTGTGAGAGTTGCAGAAGAAAATGCTGTAGCTTTGGAAGAGGAACCAGAACCTAAACAATTCATTACAAAAGAAATGTCACAAGCATTTATGGAAATTAATTTGGCCTTGTCTCATTTTGAGCAAATAAACCCAAATACTTCTCTTTTTTTAAAAGTTCGAAGAATGGTAGAAGATGCTGTTGCTATTTATAAAGATATTAATGAAAAAAGAGAAGAGATGATGTCCAAATCACTTTGGATAGATTTATGAAGAAAGTTGAAACACCTTCTACCAGTCATGAATCAGCCGTTCCCTTACCTGTTGTTGTTGCGCAGCAAGCTTATGAAGAGTCTGATACATATTGATGACCTTGATACTATTGTAACATAAATATGTATTTAAATAAATATGCAATATTATGTAATATGTAACATTTATTAAATTTTGAGGTAAAGTGCTATATTTTTAAATAAGTTGTATTACCCTAAAAGTGTTCCCCGACTTATGTTCATAAGTTGGGTACTGTGTGTACTAACTATTTTCCTTCGGAAATAAATCTGATGTTTCGTGAAACACAAGAATCAACATTTTATTTGGTTTAAGAAAAGAAAATTGTATTTGCCATTTGATATTTCTCTCTTTATCAAGATAAGTTTTTTTTTTTTAATTGCTGTCCAAGATGCAAAAATTGTTTATATTATGAAGCCCTTATATGGGATGCGGTTTAATAAAACTAATTTTTATTTTTTGTAGCTCGTCAGTATATGGCAGGACTACATTTAACTGAACAATTGTATCTTTCTGCTGTTGATATGAATCTTTATAACAGGTGAGTTGCACTTGAATTTATCAGTTGATGCATTTAGATGCTGTAATTTTGAAATATCTGTGATGCAGGCAACATATCGTGTTCAGCTAGTTTTAAATGTGGTCTCAGATTTTTTAGTACACTTGATATCGTAGTTATAACAACTTGTGTAAGTATTCAAGTATTCAATTTAAAGAATTCTTGAAATTTTGAAATGAGAAAAGATGCAACATCATAGATTTTCAAGTTAATATATAGCATTAATGTAAAGCAATCTTGCATGTCTTTTATTTATTTTTTGGAAAGTGTTTTAAATACCAGATGGGTTGGTTATCAGTACATCTTTTGTAAAAAGAAGTACGAGGGTTGTACCGAAAGTAAAGCAAAAGTGGGCATAACTTTTTTATTAACTGACAGAGGTCGTTCAAATTGCACATGTTGGTAGAGTGACTCTTCCTCTATACAAAGGTACTACTCAACATAGTCTCCATCACAAGCAATGTATTTGCGCCATCGTTGAATCCTCTTTTAAAAAATTTAGGTGTGGACTGTTATACCCACTTCTTTACAGCCACTTTCACCTCGTCTGTGTCATCAAATTGTTGTCCCTGGAGACTGTCCTTCATTGAACCGAACAGGTGGAAGTCAGAGAGCGTCAGATCTGGGCAGTATGGTGGATGGGGGACCACCGACCAGCCTAGTTTGCTGATCGCCTGTTTTGTTTCCAGAGATGTGTGTGGTCTCGCGTTGCCATGGTGAATGTGGATCCTTTTCAGATTCTTGTTCGCTCTCTTCCTCCTTGTGGCTTCTCTAAGTTCCTTGAGTGTCTCAATGTACCACTTGCTGGTCACGGTATGGCCATGTTCTAAAAAATCAAAAAGAATGACACCCCTGTCATCCCAAAAAGCAGTCACCATGACTTTCTGTGCTGATCGCTGGCTCTTGAACTTCTTAGGCCTTGGTGAAGAGGTGTGACGCCATTTCATGGAATGATTCTTCGTTTCCAGATCATAAAGATATGCCTACATTTCATCCCCTGTCACCAGATCGAAAAAAAAAAAAAAAATGTGTCTTCATTGGCTTCAAATGCTTCCAGCAGATCAGAGCAGACTTCCATCCTTCTTTCCTTCAAATCGGGTGTCAACTGCCAAGGTACCCACTTTGCACACACTTTCCGATACCTTAAATCTTCCACCATCTTCTGTATGACATTGAGACCACAGTCCAGTTGTGCAACAAGCTCATGGATTGTGACTTGTCTCTCCGCGCAAATCAATTCATCCACTCGCTGACGATTCATGTCAGTGGTCACATATAATGGTCTCCCACTGCATGGTTTGCCTTCAGTGCTGGTTTCCCTTTCTTTAAACTTCTTCATCCATCTGAGCACATTTCTCTGTCAATGGTGTCATCTCCTCAAATGTTCTGTAGCCTTCTTGGGGATGTCAGACAGCCTGCACCCTTCCTTCGTCAAAAAAATGATGGCATGTTGCTTCTGCTTGGAATCCATTATTTACCTGCAATGAAGAGGAAGAGTTACTCTACCAACATGTGCAATTTGAACAACCTCTGTCAATTGACAATAAAAAAATTATGCCCACTTTTGCATTACTTTCGGTACAACCCTCGTATGTGCTTATAATATCAATTTGTTCGTCTGTCCTTCTGTGGACACCATATCTCTGCAACTATTATTCTGATTTGAAATACACTTTTCGCATTGGAAAGCATTAAGTATGAGAACGATTATTCCTTGCATTCTGCTTTTTTTTTTTTTCCGGTGCATAACTTCGCCACCAGAAGGCGTAATTGCAGATGCTATCAAATTCAAAAAACACTTTATTGCACATATTTGCTTCTAAATATCCCATTAAAAAATATTTCTTCCATTTAATGCCATTTATAATGAAGACTATTTTGGGTACAGTTTCTTTTTCAAGTACATAGATTTTCGGCTAGGTGTGTAAAGGTAAATTGTGATTTCCCCAATATCTTGCTGTCTGAAATTAAGTTTTGGTAGAAAATAATTGGCCACAGAGGGCATAAGTGTGTATTTCTTTTTGTGATGTATTTGCAGCAAAATCAGAGCTTCTGAAGACAAGTGAAAAATTTCTTTCATGGATTGATACCGCTCACCTCGGAAAAAATTTTGAGAATACCTTCTACTTAAAGTAGTCACGATTCATAGGTTCATACGCTTTTTCAATCGCAAAATTCCAGGACTTTTGGATTTTTTTCCAGGACATATGATCCAAACGCTCTTACTTAAAATATAATGAAACCATAGGTCTGTTCAATAGGGTGGGCCGAAATTTTTTTTTGCATATCGCCTAGTGCGAAAAAGTTGCTATTTGGGTCAACAAGAATAAAAAAAGTTTTTTTTGAAATCGACCAATAACTTACGTCTCTGCACGGCACTCTAAGTTCGCGTTTTTCCGACCGCATTGGGCTGTAAGCAAAAATGGATGGAATTTTTTTGTAACTGAAATCGAGCAACCCCTAGTAAGAAAAAGTGCCCTTTAGTGTTCCCAATAACAATGAGAAAAAAGTTTTGAAGTTGATTAATATGCTATATCTATGCACTGCATGCGAAGTTCACCATTTTCTTCCCACATTTGGCTCTTAGGCCTAAGCTAGGTAGAGGCATCCTGGCATGTAGGGCATCGGAAAAATCCGTAGGAAATTGCACTGTTCTGAGTGCACCATGTGTGTGCATGTGTAGTACACTCAGTTTGCTTTGCAATGTGTAGCGTGTAGCTCTTCGCGTGCTTCCAGTGTCGCATATGGAAACACCCAAGAACTCACCACGAGGAGGTGGCTACACTTTGAGTTCCACACATCCTCCCTCCGGCTCAGAATTTTATTTCTATGTGGTATATCTTGTTCGGTAATCCGCTTTACTCGAAAAATGTGGCATTAATTGCCGTGATGCAATTGTTCTTGTGAACAAATTTTTAGAGTTACAAAAATTCCATCGGGTTTAGAAGGGGGGGGATTTGTCAGACATAAGTTATGTCAGTAGAAAAATCCTCAACTACAAACATCGCGCAGGGACAAAAAGCAAAAAGACCAGAATGAATAAAATTCCAGGACATGTAGCAGAATTTTAGGACATTTCCAGGATTTCCAGGACGCATACAAACCATGAGTAGTGCATAGGTTTTCCACCAGGGGTGTAGATGTATATCTTATTTTTGTTGATATCTCTGCTTTTAACAGTCCAATTTGAGAATTTCTGCATCAGAGAGAAGGATTTTTATTCCAAGATTTCTATTCTCAAGGAAACTAACTCCTCTGTGAATGTGATGGAGACTACAGTGAACCTCCAAATGGAAATCATTGACATTCAATGTGACTCAGACCTGAAAATGAAATTTGAGGAAGTTTCTCTCCTAGAATTAGACCGAAAATATGTAGAAAAGGGAAAACTTGTCAATTTAAAAATGTGTGCTGCAAAAATCTTCTCCCTCTTCCAAAGCACATACTTATGTGAACATGTTTTGCAGAATAAAGCACACCAAGCCAAAATTGAGGGCAAAAATGGCTGATTGTCATCTGTTTGCTACCACAGAATTGCCTTCAATTAGCTACCATTCTTGACATTGAATTATTAGGGGAAAATAAACCAACAATTTTCTAATTAACTGAATCTTTCATTCCTTTAAATGCGATTGTATTGTAATAAAATTGCATATAGGTTTACAAAACTAAATTATTATATGGAGTCAAATTCAGAAACAAATCTCGGGAAATATTTTCAAGTCGAAAAATTAAAATATTGCAAAGTACATGGAAGTACTGCTATTGATTTTAAGGGTTTTTACTCAACAAATTTTTCCTTAAGGCTTCGGTGTTGCTTCTGAATTCGAGCCTAAAAGTGGTATATAAAGGTTGTTTATCGTATGAACTGCGATGTGCACCAAATCCTGAAATTGGCCCGCGACTTCCAAAAGATTGAGCACCCCTGATGTGTAGTATGTTTACTGATTATGTATATATCTTGTTTACTGGCATTGGCAAGGGTGCTTATTTTTTGGAATTTTCCGCCACTGTACCCAGAAATTTTCATTTTTTTTTTTAAATAAATTTTTTACATTTTTCATACACAAGATTCTTATGTGGATTCGTGGAATTCCACTTATTATTTTTCATCATTTGGGTCATTCTCAAGATCTATACAAAACTGAAAAGAAATTTTGGGGTGATTAGTCAGGGGGTGGGGCAATTTTTTCGAAAACGGAGCGTAGGTTTTCCCATAATCATTATCTTTTTATCGCGATGTTACTTCTATCCAGTGTTGTTGTTAAATGTCATTTTGTTGTTGCATAAATGCTTATTTTTCATCTTGAAACTGTAGGCAACAATTTGCAAAAATAAAGTTAGAAGGCACAAAAATTTGCGTATTATCTTCAGGCAGGAGATTCTTCTGTAGATTCGAGGAATTCCCCCTTTTCTGTTATCATTTGGGCCATTCACACTATCGATGCACAACTGAACAGAATTTTTTTTGGAAATTGGTGGTGGTGGTGGAGGTCGTTTAGCATCGGAAAGGGGACAAAATTCCATCCTTCCAAACTTTCAAAAACGGAAGGTAGATGGAAGGAGGATTTCTCCCATAGTGGTATTTTTTTTTTCTTGCAGTGTTTTTTTCTGCCCAGTATTGTTAGATATTTTATTCCATAAATATTTGTATTTCAGCTTGAAACTATAGGATAAATTTCCAAGAACTGAGGTTGGACGAAGTGTAGATTTCTCCCGTGATGTTCCCACTCTCCTCTGTTGTTGTTAAATGTTACTTTCCTTTTCAATGAATACACAAAGCTGTTTCAGCCAAAGAAACGTATGTTGCATAGATTGCATGTTGAACCTTTTGTGTTGATAAAGGAGATATCATTTTTCACTAAACATGAAATAATTTTAAAAGTACAAAACTCACAAGGTTGTTTTAAAAATAGATTTGAAGTGCAGCAATAATCAATTTATTTATGCTAGAGGAGAAGTCAAAAAATGTATTACTGCAAGTATATCAGATGATCATATGACAGTATCTTCATTTAAGAAAGAGCTAAAGGAATGCTAGTAAAGTCTGCTGTTCTTTAAAAAACATATCAGAACTGGGGAAATAAATTCTGAATGTAACACATATATATTCTGACTTTTTTCCCTGTAAAAGTATTGATCTGCTTTAATTTCTGGAAATTTTATTTTACAGAATAAATACCCCTGCATTGGTTACTGCAGTACTTTATCTTCTCCTTTTACCTTCTTTTTCCTATTTTAAGTATTTGTTGGCTTATCTGACCTCTGTTGTATCATTTGTTCTACTTTTTTTCTTGCCTGTTCAATCAACATTTACTCATTGTTTTCTTTTCATCCATTGTTTTATGTTCTCTCTGTAGTGCAAATTATGATTGTCTACTTAGAAGCATCATAATGGTGGAGGACCATGTTTTAACTCTACAAATATTGTATCTGAGCTGAAAGCATACATGAGATTCTTCCGCGGATTCGTGGAATTCCGCTTTTGCATCATCATTTGGGTCATTCTTGAGGTTGATGCAGAACTGAAGAGAAATTTTGGGGGGTAGGGAGGGGCCATTTTCCGTCTAGGGACTATATTTCGTCTTTCAAAACTTCCATAAATGGAATTAACACAGACAGAGTGAAGATTTTTCCCATAATTGTATTTTTTTTCTCGCGATGTTCCTTCTATCCACTATTCTTCTTAAATATCCTTTTATTCCACAAATACTCCATTTCAGCTTAAAAATAGCGGGAAAAGTTTCTGAAAAGTGGAAGTTGGTCAAAGCGAAGATTTCTCCCGTAATCGTATTTTTCTCATCCCGCAATGTTATCACTATCCTGTGTTGTTGTTGTTGTTGTTGTTGTTAAATGTTACTCCCCCCTAAATGTATGCATTTAATCTTGATAAGGGAAGGGAAATTTTCCAAAAACAGAAGTGACGAAATTTGAAAATTGGTTAAAATTGATGCATGGTGTTCAAAAGTATTCATTTTCTGAAAATTACACCATTTATCTAAAGTAGTGAAAGCTTTGATGCATTCATGGTCCTCAGGCTGAAAGTTATTTCAGCATGATTGATAAATTATTGTTATCTGAGGAAATAAAAGGGGAGAAAAAATGGTGAAGACATGGGAAGGGAATGATATCAACCGAAAAAAAAAAAAAAAACTAAGCCAAAATTGTATCAGCTGCAGAGTCAACAAAAGACAAGGTAATGTGGCTGTGGAACTTGCTGAGAAGAAAGCAATACAAGAGAAAAATTGAGCTGATGTCCCAGAAAGCACTAAAAAAAAAAAAAAAATCTGTTTGGAACAATGTCTTTTAAAAATAATTTTATTTTGTTCTGAATTGTAATTTTATATTGCAAATGCAATGATGTGCTCCGTTTCAATATTTAAATAAATAATTTAGAGTGAACAATTCCATCATACTCTAGTGCGTTATATTAACACTTTCTCTTCGCATGTGTTCTGATTTTTCACCCAGTTAAAAAGTTCAGTTTTTTTATTCTTTGGTTGGTCTCATGTATGGCTGAAAGTCTAATGTACATTGTGCATAACATACTTTGAGGAGAGATTATATAACTGTGACATTGTATACATCTGGGATGTTGCCATACACATGAAATATGCAACTGTAGCTGGCAGACACCTTTAGCATAATAGATATTTAAATTTTTAACGTGCATCTGAAGTGTTGCTTGCAGTGTGTAATTGTACAATTTTTTTATCTATATGTTGAAGAGGTTTTTATACAGTCTTTTGGTTTAAATACATGCATGCTCATTGTTTTCAAAATGGAATAAAGGATTGTATGGTGTATGTTTAGGTATTGGGATAATAAGATAACTGATGTGTGTGTGTTGTATGCAGCCAAACTTTTATCTTGTTGGTCAATATATATTACCAGTTTCAGTGATTGTTTAAAAGTTATTAGTTGCACTAACTAATGGTTTTCAAATCTATGTAATTCTTCAAAACTATTGTTTTGTATAATGCTTTACTTGATTGCCAAATATATTGCAATGTATTTCCATTTGTGCAATATATATTTTGAATAAACATTTTTGATTAAATTGCACTCATTTACATTTCTTTGTAGGAGGAATTTCTGGTATGAAATCATGAGGGAAACTTGGGCAAAATACCTCAATTTCCCCTTCGAGAAATATCAAGCTCATGTCTGCTCATTTACTCAAATATTTTGTGATGAATACCCAGCAGCTTATTTCTCTTTTTTGTGGGCTGAGGTATGATTTTTAAGTGCCTGGAAAAGCAAAATTATCCACATATGTTATACATGAAAACAAAAATATGTATGCACTATCAAAAGTAAATTATTCTGTGTCTTGCTTATTTAACATACTGGAATATTTAAGATTTGATGTAAAATTTTGATATTTTGTGCTATTATGGCAATATAGCAAATATAAAAATAGTATAACAATTTCTACAGGTAAATTGACCCCATTGCATGTATGCAATATAATAATACATAGGCTATTTGGATAACAACCTCTGGTGGACTGTGAAGTTTACAAGCAATGAGAACAAAATATTGTATATAAAACATACTTACAGGTCTAGGCTACTTCTCAATATAGTCACTCTCTAAATTAAGACACTTATCATATCGGGGTACAAGCTTTTATATCCCTACATCAAAGATGGTTGCCGTCTGAGAGCTCAGCCATTCTTCAACTCCTCATTGTCACTGAAGTGCTATGATCCCAACCATGTTTCCATGTGGGTGAAGAGGTGATACTTGCTTGGTGCCAGGTCTTGGACCATGTGGATAGTGGTCGGACACCTCCCAACCAAACTGCCCTAGCAGTGCTTTTGTGTGTGTGTGTAGCCATGTGTTGTCATGGAAGAGCACAATGCCTGAAACCAGCATTCCTCTCCTTTTATTTTGAATTGCCCTGTGCAATTATCTTTGTGTTTCACAGTACCTCTCTGCCATTATTGTGGTCCCTGGTTCCATGAAGTCAGAAGCACTTTCCAATTCCAGAAAACAGTTTCCGTCAGCTTTTTTCTGCAAAAATGTTTGTTTGCACTTTTTGGGCTTGTTTTGTAAATGTTTGTGCATCCACTGCTTTGACTCCTCTTTATGTGTGATATTCATGAATTGAACCCACATTTCATCACTCATCACGATATGGTCAAGAAGTGCATCCTAACTTCCCTGTAGCATTGCAAGAATGTCAAAGATGATCTCATTCTCTGCAGCTTGTTCACATTGGTAAGCATTTTTGGCACATGGCAAAGAACTTATAGTAGCCTAGCCTACCTGTAATGATTTCTTACAGAACAGTTCGAGAAATTTGGGGAAAATCACACAACAGCTCTGATATTGTGAAGGAACGTCTTTCATGCGCACTTTTTGGTCAACACCTTGAACAACTTCATGTCACCATGGATTGCCAACCCTGATCCCTTTCATCATGCATGTCTGTAAGCCCATCTCTAAATTTCCTACATCACACTTTCTCTCATCCTTCACTCATAAAGTTCGGATTGTACACTCTACTCAATCTCTGCTAAATTTCTACGACACTTTTCGCCCCAGCATGAAAAAAACTGGTGACAGAGAAAATTGCACAGCTGCGGGAGCACTGATTGCAGCACACATGTTTACTTGATTGTATGACACTGAAAGCTAATGCCAGATGGCCGATTGTGTGGAGAGAGCAAGCATCATATGATGCCATGGCACATTTGCAAGCTGGCTACGATGCTTACATCACGTGGTACATTGCAATGGAGGTTGAAATCCGAATAGCCCTCATACTTGATGAAAAGACAATAAAGTCTCACAAATA
Organism: Macrothele yani; assembly: GCA_039090855.1. Taxonomy (NCBI): domain Eukaryota; kingdom Metazoa; phylum Arthropoda; class Arachnida; order Araneae; family Macrothelidae; genus Macrothele; species Macrothele yani. The sequence goes on along the minus strand of CM077027.1, from coordinate 24,453,025 downwards.
AATCCACTACTGCTGTAATAACAATGATATTTTACTTTGCTGAGTAGTAACAATGATATTTTACTTTGCTGAGCTTTAACCTACTAACACCAACAGGAGGCATTTTCGAGGCAAATTATATTAGATGAGTATAGAACCCATTTAGAGTTAAAAATTAAGATGTGAAGAACAGAACTATATACACTAAAGTGCCAGAAAAACTGGTACAGACGAGCTTATGCAAAATACATAGCAACGTCACCTATGCGCATACTCGGTTCCGTCCGCCAGTGTGTATATAAAGCAATAAACATCCTTGCCAGCGGTCAGAGCTGTTTTCGGCATGAGAATGACAAGTAATAACGATTTAAGCGATTTTCAACGTGGTGTCATAGTTGGCGCTCGTGAGCTGGGCCATAGTATTTCAGAGGTAGAAACGAAGTTCAGATTTTGACGGATGACCATTGCAAGGGTGTACCGTGACTACAAGAATTCCGGCAAAACCTCCAACCTACGATACCAGTGTGGCCGTAAAAAGACATTGGGTGACCGTGACAATCATCGGCTGTCAAGAATCGTTTCACACGATAGTCGTGCAACACTCTCGCAGGTATCATCAGAATTCAATGCTGGAGCCTCAACAAGCATCAGCGTCCCGACTGTGCAACGTACCCTGCACGATATTAGCTTTAGGAACCAACGCCCAACTCGAGTCCCCTTGATGGGTGCACGACACAGAGCTATGCGCCTCGCTTGGGCACAGCAACACTGCCACTGGATGACTGGAAACAAGTAGCCTGGTCTGATGAGTTGCGTTTCCAACTGTATCGGGCAGATGGAAGGATTCGTGTGTGGCGCAAACCCCATGAAGCCATGGATCCTGCCTGTCAACAAGGAACTGCACCAGCTGGTGGGGGTCCATAATGGTATGGGGTGTGTTTAGCTGGACTTTACTGGGACCCTTGGTACGTCTACAAACGTCTGTGTCCAGCCAACGCTATGTGCGCATCCTTTCTGACGAGGTACACTCGTTCATATCCTGCATTCATGCTGATGGGTTGGGCCTGTTCCAACAGGACAATGCACCTCCACACGAGTTTCGGAATGCCACATTATGGTTCGAGGAGCATTCATCTGAGTTTGGGGTGTTGCCATTCCCACCCAAGTCCCCAGATCTGAACGTGATAGAACACATTTGGGATGCCATGCAACGCGCTATCGAACACAGGAATCCGAGACCTTGGAACACACCCAAATTGTGGAACGCTCTGCAGGAAGTATGGTGTGCATTGCCTACATCATATTTCCAGAAGCTAGTGGAGCCCATGCCCCATCTTATTCCTTTGTCCTGCACTTCCATGGGGGACCTACCAAGTATTAGACTGGTGTACCAGTTTTTCTGGCACTTCAGTGTATGCCCTAGGTTGCTAACACCTGCTCCGGATAACTCTAGAGTCATGACAAAACTTCACCAGCTATACTGTTATGTGAGATATCAGAACTCTTCACATTTGAAATGAACTGCTTCAGTCCTTTCCCCCTTAGTTAATGGCCTGTCTTCCCCATCCAGTATTGTTTTTAACAAAATGTTTATTGCAGTTTATTGAAAATACACAAATTCTTTCTTGTTGATAATATGAAAAGGGTTTTCAGGTCTTTCAATTTTCTTCAAAATCCACTCATTTGTGTTCTTGTGTATTTTAATTAAAAAAAAAATCTTGTGTGTGTTTGGCAGGAGTGCTATAATGTTCTTTTCTAGTACCACAGTACAGTTACTAGCACCTTTTTCATACGAGAGATTTTGAGATTTGCAGGAGCCAGACAAGGTTGTGTAATGTTACCATGGCTGTTTAATATATTTACGGATGCATGCATGCATGATGTCAAAATAGATAATACAGGTTTATGTCTTGGTGACATCCATGTGTGCAGATTGCTGTATGCTGATGACACTGTCGTGTTGGCTGAGAGCAAAAGTGAGTTGCCGAGTATGTTGTCCTGGATGTATGAAGTTTGTATGAAATTCAAACTGAGTATAAATAAGGGAAAAACCAAAGTTATGGTTTTTGAGAGAGGAACTTGTAGTACTAAATGTAATATAAGTCTAAATGGCACAGTGATTTACCAGGTGAATGAATTTGTGTATTAAGGAAGCATGTTTGACATAGGGAACAAATTGGATAGTGAAATTAGTGGGCGAGTGAATTCTTCATTGAAAGTCATGGCTGCTCTGGGAGGTTTTCACAGGAATGATGGGTTCTCTAGAGAGTCCCACATGGCTGTGTATGAAAGTGTAATTGTTCCTACTCTGATGTATGGCAGTGAAACCTGGATATTATAGAAGAGACATTGGAGTCATTTGTGTGCTAGAGAGATGTGTTACCTGATCATGTGAGGAATGAAGATGTGTTGCAGTTGTGTAATGTGAAGCAAAATGTTGTTAGCAAGGTGGAGACTAATATGCTTCGGTGGTTTGGCCATGTTGAAAGAATGAGTGATGAGATGCTTACTAAGAAAATCTTTTTAGCCCAAGTGGCAAGAAGGAGAAAGGCCTCTAGAAGAAAGCCAGGGAAGTCATGGGAGGATCAGATTCAGGATTATCTGCATGAGAAAAATATTGTGAGTATGGAGTATAAAAGATCTTGTGTACAGCGTGTGATGAATGTCAGTGAAGCCCGAGTTGTATGTCAAGTTTGCTGTAAATGGAGAAGTTTGATACGACAACAGTAAGTAAAACTTGTCTAGTAGTTTGTATTTCTTTGTAGAGCTAACCTCTAAATCTCAGAAAACAGCTTAATGATATGTATTTATGTATGAGATTCTTCTGCTGAGTTCCGCTTTGTGTTTGTCATCATTTGGACCATTCTTGAGATCGCTGCAAAACTGAACAGGGTTTTGGTTTAAAACTCATGACACTGTTGTGTTGGTAGACAGCGTCATGAGTTTTAAACCAAAGTCAATCGTGGGTGATCAAGGTCGTAGGATGACCAAAGGCTACCGCTAAATTAACCTTTTTACCATACGTGACTGTGTGTTTTCACTTGATTTCTATGCTTAAACTGAATGGGAGGGGGAGGGGTCGTTTTTGGTATTTCTTGTTTCGAAACTTTCAGAAACCAAAGTTAAACAGAGTAAAAAGTTTTCTGTAATCGTAATTTCTTCTCACAATGTTGCCTCTGACCAGCATTGTTGTTAAATATCATTTTAGATGGCACAGAAATCTCCATGTCAACTTCAGGCATGAGATTCTTTCACGAATTCGAAGAATTCCGTCTTTTCCAACAATATTGCTTTGGTCATTCACGAGATCCATGCAGAACTAACTGAACAGGAATTTTTGGGTAAGAGGATGGAATTTTGTCTGGACGAAACTTTCAAAAATGGAAGGTCAACGGAGTGAAGATATTTTCCGTAATCGCAATTTTTATTTTCTTGCAATGTTCTAGGTATATGCCCAGTATGGTTGTTAAATGTCATTCTATTCCATAAACATATATGTATTTCAGCTTGAAAATGGAAGAAAATTTTCCAAAAATGGAAGTCAGATGGAGCAATGTTTTCTCTTGCGATCTCAATCCCCCCACCCCGCATGCACGATGTTCCCACTCCCTTCCATTGTTGTTAAATGTTATCCCCCTCCCCATAAGTGTTTGCATTTAAGCCTGACAAGGGAGAGGGAAATTTCCAAAGACAGAAGTGGCAAGGTTAGTGAATTTGTAAGAATTGATACATGGTGTTCAAAAGTACTCATATTCTCAAAGTTACACCATTTATCTAAAATAAATAAAGGTTTGATATTATGCACTCACAGTCCTCCGGCTGAAATTTCTTTCAGCATGATGGATGAAATTATTTTCATCAGAAGGCATAACAAAAAGAAAGCAAATGACAATGAAGAAATGAGGAGAAAAAGATATCAGTAGAAAGGAAAATTATGCAATGGATGCTCTGCAGCTGCAGAGTCAACAAAAGACAAAATGGAAAGTAGTCCACATTCTTGCCATGCATTTTTATTTTTCACCCAATTAAATAGTTCAGCTGTTTTTCCTTTATCAGTCTCATGTATGCTTTTTCTAAACCTGTTTTATTTTATTTTTATTTTTTATTATTCCTTTACAGGGACTTGTTTTGTTTCATTTTTGTGGGGTGCTTCTTTAAATTTTCTCTAATTTATTTTAAAGTCCATTTTAACAATAGCAACTTTCTTCTCAGCATTGTCTTAAAGGCATAATCATTAGGTAGCATTGAAAAATTGTCAAGGGAAATGTGAGAATGGTTTGAGAAACATTCCAGTGACTTTAGCTTAGTATCCTAGCCACCATTCTCACCAGACATCAGTTCCATTGTACATCTGTGGCGCTATCTTGACCAACAGGTTCGACGTGTAGATCCGCCACCCATGACTCGATGATCCATGGAAAGGTCTGGTGTCTGTATGGTATAGCATCCCCACAGAAATGTTCAGAGGCCTCACTGAATCAATGCCATGCCATATATCCGCAGCATTGGTGGAACGAGGAGGTCATACCTCCTACTAACAGGTGATCATAATTTTTTTACTGGACTGTGTTTGTTGGGTTATTTCCAGCAAATTAAAATTTTTGTTATGTATAATGATAGTGATATATTTCAGAATCCTTGCCAACTCAACAAATCATAATTCTAGACTTAAGCATTTTGAAAAATATTATATTGATACAAATATCAGTGCCTGGCATTCTCATAGTCTAAGTTATATGATTTTCTGCACATATTGTTATTATTGATTATCTGGATTTGCTTGCATCTTTTTTTTTTTTTTTTAACTTTAATTATTGTGTACGAACATTGCATAGAAATTTCAATTAGAATAATGTTGCAGTGTTCATGTTTTTAAGCCATTAAAACAAATCATCTGCAAAAAGTATGTTTTCTGGTGAATGTGCCAAAACTGCAGGAAGACAAGATTAATACTACTTTTGAAAAATGGTTAATAAATACAATTGAATAGTGTTTAATATCATTACAGATGATTGCAGCTGATATCTTTACTGCTTTTGAAGAAGTTGGGCTGCATAACAAGGAAGCTGTTCAACAAGTAGGAAGGCGGTGAGAAAATTTACTTGTTTCTCACGTGTTTTAATGTTAAAGGTAAAAACATCAGATCACAGATTTTGAATAGGACTGATGGCATTACTTCTCTGGTCATCTTAAGAGTGTCTGGTCTCAGCACCACTTTAAGTTTGAATTGCTTTGCAAAAAAACGTCCTTGAGATTTTGACAGTTTTCATAAATTGAAAGTGGTTAAAGTTTCTGCAAATCTGAAGAGTCCCAAATACTTTAATGTTTACCTAATCATTGTAAATGATTAAATAAATGTTAAAGAAATGAATGTGTTACCTAATCATTTCACATTCTCAAGCAACTTTGCTATTGTCCTCTTGTGGCTTTCTCAGCCAATAAAGTCAGATGACTACCAGTGCTTTCCTCTACATCTTTGCCATAGCTGGTTTGTTTGGACTGTCATCCTCATAGTGCCTGAATAAATAGGGAGTCAAACAGAGAAGAGATGAAAAAAAGAACCCCCCCCCAAAAAAAAACCTGGGGAGTCATCTCACTGTAGTGGCTGACAAAGTTGCAAAAGGACAAGTTACAAATATCTCCAAATTATGTTTTTTTTTTCTAAGGAATAAAAAGGAAATAATATGTCGTAAGAAGTTTCTAGTCAGACCTTCAGGATTACAAAATAAAATTAGTAACTACCTTCCAAAATTAAAGCAAAAAGCAAAAAAAAATTCTTTTACAGGTCGATGTGGTCTACAACATAAAATATGAGTGTGGTCTCAGCTATGTAGGAGAAACAGGCTGACAGCTTAAAACCAGATTGGCGACACACACACACACACACACACACACACACACACACACACACACACACACACACACACAGAGAGAGAGAGAGAGAGAGAGAGAGAGAGAGAGCATAAAGCTGCAATCAAAAATGAATCAAACAAAGCAGGTTTGGGGTTTGGACAGACATGTTCAAGATACAGGACATAAAAGTGCTTTTGAACACTGTAGAAGTTCTGACACATAAACAGCATTTTTTTCAAAAGAAAATTGTCAGGACTGAAAATAGAGAGAAAAGGTACAGCATTAAATGATTTGAAAGGTTGGAATTTATTGCACGAGTGGCAACACCTACTGTAGCTGTAGTCCTAAGGAAGGGTAGGGGTGCTAGCTGAAAATTCAACATATTACATCTTTTTATTCCTTAGAAAAAAAAACATAATTTGGAGATATTTGTAATGCATTAAGTCTAGGAATAGCCATGTCATCAATTATTACCAAGGGCAGGTTGTTTGAAAACACATTAAGGTCGGGTAAAACATTTTGCCAAGAAAAAAGCATTTAGGACTTGCAGAATGCACAGAAACATGTTTTTTTTTTTTTTTTTTTGTGATTAACTGTGAAAAAATCAAGGACCTTTTTGCAAGGTGATTCAAGCTAAAATAGAAGACTTGGACATTCCAGAAAGACAAAAGAGGTAACACCATACACACATGAGTGCTCTATTTATTCAAAAATAGTGGTCTAATGTGTCTATGCATTTTGCCATCTTGAATTTTTGGAAATTCCAACATTGAAATATATCAGTTTGTTCAACTGTTAAGGTTAGTAATTTAAGCTTTAGTGATTTTTGAAGTACCGTGTTATGAATATTGCAGAATGTGGGAAAGAAAGATTACAACCTGTAATACATTTTAATAACTTTTTACGGCAGGTGCACTTCCTTTAAGTAATATAAATATGACATCACTGCTGTTCATCTTTTTGCCAAAAAAAAAAAAAAAAAAACTACAACAATAAAATGTACCAATTTTTATTCTTTCCATCAGTTTGGTATTCACTGAGCAGTGCTAATGGAAATGACAAAAGTCACACATCACTTGTGGCAGAATCTCATTGCCTCTTGTGATTATGCTTCGTTTCATGCCACATATTAGTTCTGAAGAATTGTATACATTTTCTAGTTTTTAAAAAGAATTTCAACTGAAAGGTGTTTTATGTGACAACAACAGTTATAGTAGTAATAAAAGAGAGGTTGCTACCTCTATTGAGTACCATACAGTCATAATGTGAAACATGGTTCCACCTCCTGCATGACAATATAGTGTTTTATGGGGAAGTAGCATCATGTGCATAAAACTAAATTACATTTTATGGAGAGAGATAGCTGTATATCATGTACATAGAACAAAATTTACGTTTTGTGGGGAAGTAGCTATACATTATGTGCATAGAACACAAAGTAACAGATTTATATTGATAATATTACAAAAAAAGAAAAAAATGCTATTATATTTTTGTTTCATGTGCAAGTTAACCAGATATCAAACTTTCATGTGGGTATGGGTTTTGCAAAATTGCAAAAACATTTCCATCCATCCTCCCACCCACCCATCCAGTCGTGGCTTCTTCTTCCGCGATGATCTCACATACTTCCACTCCATTTACTGACGTTTGCTCTGTGGGTCATAATGAAACGGCCATGTTTCATCACCTGTTATCACACCATTAAAACATTGTGGAAAGCCACCAGCAAAATGTTCAAGCAGATCGTCACACACCTCTTTCCGAATTATCTTTATCTCTTTTGTAAGGAGCCGTGGTACCCAATGAGCACAGATTTTCTGGTATCCTAAGTGTTCTACCACTGTTAAAACACTTCCCATTGATATCCCAAGGCAGTCCATAAGTTGGGAAGTGGTGATGCATCTGTTATCCTGAGAGTCAGCTTCTCAATTTCTTCCTCAGTTGCACTGGTTGTCACAGTGGTCGGTTTGCTGCATTGTGGTTTATCCTGAATGCTAAAATCGCCTCTCTGTAACATCTGCAACCATCGCTGCACATTACTGCGATCCATTGTTGTCTCACCATACACTGGCAACAATTGTCTGTGGATCAATGTGGCTGAGCTATCCCCAGATTTGTAGAGAAACTCTATTACCAACCATTGACGTAGTAGGGTGTCCATTTCACCATTCATTATCCTTCGCCTGCAAAGAGAAGAAACAACTGTTAATGATCATTTGGAAGCTAATGAAATGAAGGTCCTACCCACCAACTTTCATGATTCAACCTTTAAAAACTGGGGAGTTACAGGCGATTGTGCATTACTTATTGACCGATCTTTGTATGTATGTAAAAATACACTTTTTAATTTCACATAGTGTGTCCAGCATATCATAGAACATTTTTAAAATGTAAATTATTCACTGTGGCACTTTGCACTCCTACACTGCTGGACAATTGCTAAGGACGGATCATAAACGGCTATATAGCGCATAAAAAAGTAAGTGTGGTTGGATGCCAAGTGAAATAAAATAATGTCAGAATGCCAGGACATTACAAGAAATACAATTTATTGTGTTCTGAAATCCAGAAGGCTTTGGAACGTGTTCAAGGGACAAACAGGCCATTTTGAGCAGAATACGTAAACGTGAAAAAAATGCAATTACCGTCCGCAGGCGTTCCGGCGTAAGATGTCTATACGGGATATGGCCACCATGGAGGGCAATGCAAGATTCCACACGTCGTGTCATGCTTTGTACAACATTATCAAGCAGCTGTTGGGGTAATTTATCCCATTCCTCTCTGTCAGTGCACGGATGAGGGTGTCCTTGTTTATTGGAGGGCATTGGCGACCAGCAAGACTCCTCCCCAAAGCATCCGACACATTTTCAATGGGATTCAGATCTGGAGAACGTGCTGGCCATACGAGGCGTTGAATATCCTCGCTCTCAAGACAGTCCTGGACAGCGACTGTTCGATGACATGTTGCATTGTCGTCCATGAAAATGAATCTATCACCGACAGCACCACGGAACATGCGAACATGAGGTAGCAGAACATCATTAATGTATCGTTGGCCAGTCATAGTCCCAGTTGGAAGCACATAGAGGGACGTACGGCCATTGATCATGATGCCAGCCCATACCATGACACTACATGTTGGATATCGGTCCCTTTCCTGTATGTTTGCTGGACAATATGCAGTACCACTATCACGCCAGATCAGTTGTCGTCGACAATCAGACGATAGACTGTATCTACTCTCATCAGAGAAGAGGACAGCAGACCAGTCGTTATCAGTCCAATTGCGATGTTGATGGCACCATTGCAAACGGGCAGTACGGTGGCGTCTGGACAATGGGATGCACACAACAGGACGGCGGGCGTATAGTCCTCCTTCATGCAAACGTCTGGCGACAGTTTTTCGGGAGATCCGCTTGCCAGTAGCAGCCCTAAACTGATTTGCTACCTCACTAGCTGTGCTGCGCCAGTGTCTATTTGTTGATAGCACTATGTGCCGATCTTCTGCAGGTGTCGTACTGCAAACACGACCTCCCCCGTGACGTTTGCTACACTCTCCATTTGTTTGAAATTATTTCCAAAGCCTTGAAATAACACTGTGGCTGACGTCGAACTCCCTGGCAACATCTGTTATTTTTCGCCCTTCTTCAATCTTGCCAATAATACAGCCATGCGTAAAGTCATCTAGGTGATGTCGGGAAGACATACTGAAAATTGCAAGTTCGTCAATTGATTCTTTCCCTATCAACTTTGCGTTTGAACAACAACGGTCAATACGCGTCAAATCCTTTATATCTCTTATCAGCGCTATGACGTCACGAACAAGTTCGGCAATCCAAAATTTGCATACGCACAACACGTCTTACTGTATCTCGCACTTATGCTAATTTCCACATTTTCCTGCCTTCCATTTTATGGTTGCTATCGTTGCTATTGTCATCCGTACTTAGCAATTGTCTGGCAGTGTACTTGCCATATCCAGGGTTCGCACGGCCCCTTGAGAATTCCTGGAATTTGATTTCCCTTTTTTCCAGGTCTGGAAAGTGTTTAATTTCTCATATTTTTGTGAAAGGTCTTGGAATAGTCCTGAATTTTTTTTTTTCTTGCAATGAAAAAAAAAAAATAGGCAAAATGTTTGGATTAATTGCATCACTTGGTTCTAGCTCCCTGCAGCATCTTACAATTTCATTTTGTGAAATATTAAATGGAACTGTTTTATTTGTCAAAATAATATTATTATTTTCACACTGTAGTGTAAGATTTTACTGTAGTGTAAGATTGACACTGTAGTGTAAGATTTTTTGGTGCCATATTTCTAATGACCTTGGTTTGTGGTATAGCAGTTGTGTGCAATTAGTGTTACAACAGCATATGGAAACCTTACTATGAGTCCAAGATAGCCTTTCCTTCTAGCATGTGCTTTGCTCACTGAAAGACATTGACATCTGGCCTTTCTGCTGCCAAAGTGTGTGGGAATAATGACTATCAAATAGGGAATCTTCAGTGCCATGGCCAAAAATTGTTTTGTATTATCATTATGCTAAGTTCCAGATTGCTGCATAAACATTTTTTATGTGGAAATTTTGCCACTTCTTTTTAAGATGTAACATGCACACACTCAAGGACACTCTGTAAGTGACCATAGGACTTCATAAGAATTCTAAATGCTTAGTAAGTTTCACCCCAATTTGCAAAATGTAAAACAGAGCTCTACTATTCTAGCAAAAGTTTAAGCTTCTGCAATTTTTTGATGAACTTTTTTGATGTCTTGGAATTTATTTTTTGTAAATGTGTATGAACCCCGTATTTCCCAGTGTGCTATGCTAAGTGATTTCATTTTGTCAAATACTATACTGTACAAATTAATTGGGACAAAGTAAAAAATCACTCTTTTTTCCCCCCAAAACTATGCCTTTATATCATTCTATGCCTTGATATACACTGATAAAAATACCTGTATTTGTATGAAGTACATCCTCCTTTAGCAGAAATGACTTCTTGAATTCGTTTTGGCATTGACTCCACTAATTGAGTGCACATATTTTTGACTTCATAATCGTGGAACCACACTAATAGCATTCGTCATCATGCGTTCTTTGGTTGTACAGTCCATTTTACCTGAACGTCTCTTCAAAATATTCCACAAGTTTTCTGTGGGATTTAAGTCTGGTGAATTTCCAGGCCAATTAAGCAAATAAATTTGATTTTCCAGCACGAAATTCTTGACCAATTTCGAATTGTGACATGAGGCCAAGTCATGTTGAAATGTCCCGTCAAAAGTTTGCAAGAATGGAACAATCCTACGTTGTAATATTTCTACGTACTTGTCTGAATTCATCATACCTTGAACAGGAACTAAGCTTCCTGTGCCATTTAATGTGAGAAAACCCCAAAACATCTGTTTCAGAGGGTGTTTTACAGTTTGTTTGACATGCTCAGGTCTTAAAACGACATTTGCTTGGTAACCCTGCACAAATAAATGAGTTTCATCACTGAAAATTACCTTTTACCAGTCATCAGCAGTCCATGATTTATATTTTTTGGCCCATGCTAAACGTTTTATCTTCATTTTGGCATTCAAATATTGTTTTTTCGTTGGTCTTCTTGCCTTCCGGCCAACTTCCAGAAGCCTACGCCGTACAGTTGAATCACTAACATCACAACCACTAGCCAATAAATCTCTTTGAAGGTCAGTGTTTTTTTTTATTCATTTTACTATTTCTGATTAGATATTTATCGGTTCGTGGAGTTGTTTTTCGTTTTCTTCCACATTTACCTCTTCTTTTTGGAGACGGTGATCCAGATGCATTGTATCGCATAAGCAGTCTTGATACACTTGATTTGCCTACATCAACTGCAGAAGCAATATCTCTCACTGTCATAGAAGTGTGATCCTTCAGAGCAATTATTTTTGCATGCTTCCTTGGGAAAATATCCATTTTTCAATACACAAAAGCAACATGTACTCACAGAGAGCAAAAACTAAAATCCACCTATCACACACAAAAGCTCACAACTGAACTGAAGTGCCTATTTCCTGTTTAAAACCGGTCAAACCACATTCTTACTATCAAGTTCTAACAGTCACACCACCTCACAGCTGATAAAACCGGTTTACGTAGGTTTCCAACATCAACTGGCGATCACATTACAATTCTGAGAATAAAATAGCTTGTCCCAATTAATTTGCACGGCATAGTATTAACTGGAACTGTTTTAGTTTTATTTAGTATTAACTGGAACTGTTTTAGTTTTATTTATTGAATAATATACAGGGTGATTCAGAATTAGTGTCGTGGTTTCAGTGGCATATAATAAAAAAACGGGAAACAACAAACTAAAACCGGAAACAGAATATGACAACTAAAAGTTTTACTACCTGTAGAATCGATACATCAGATTGCTAAACCACTTTGATGTGCACTTTTGTGGCATGTAAGATATTCAAACAATAATCAATTTCTCGTGTAGTGTTTGCCAGCATTTGTGTCGTTACTGTTGTTATCGCAGCCCCAATTCTGGTCTTCAGGGCATCGAGGTAGGTCGCAGAGGTCTGGTAAATGATGTTTTTTTACATTATCCCCACAGGAAGAATTCCACTGGCATAATATCGGGTGGGCGAGGAAACAATGGAATGGGTCCACCGTACCTAACCCAGCGGCCACTAAAATGCATGTCAAGAAATTCTTGGACAATAACAGCTTAATGCGGCGGTGTGCCATTATGCTGGAACACCACATTGAGCTGTCAATCTTACAACTGAGCCAACAGATACAGCTGTAGCATGTCCAGATAGGTCACCGCTGTCACTGTTTTCTCCACAAAGAAAAAGGGCCCCAACACTTCCGAACATGACAAAGCGCACCAGATGTTCAGCTTTTGACTATCTCGTTAAATTTCTTGAATGGTGTGAGGGTTTCCAGAGCCACATGTTCTGCAGTTATGCTGATGTACCCTCCCCGAGATGAAAACGTTGTTTCATCACTAAATATCAATGTCTGTGGGTAATGTTCAACAGCTTTGACTTTGGAAACGTCTTTGGCAAATTGGAAACGACAGGGTTTATCATGCTGATGTAAAGCCTTACAATCTGCAGTTTGTATGAACTGAGTTGTAGGCGGTTAGGCAGAACCCTCCAAACAGTTGTTTGTGGCATACCTAACTGTGATGCAGGTCGTCTCGTTGACTTCTGAGGGCTTCAAGCAAAAGGCTTCCTGGACACGATCAACATCGTTTTGTGCTAAGTGCTCGGTCTTCCCACTCCTTTTTGATGCTGCACACTGCCAGTCTTTTGAAACTGCTTTAACCAACGTCGGATAGCATTATCGGAAGTTAGAGATCTGCGTTCTGTAATGACATTGCATTGTGATAACTGACTTTGTCTCGAAGACCCAGAGTTTACACATTGCATTTTCGTGAACCATCACCATTTTGAAGTATGACGTCAATTCAGCAGGTACCGTGTTGCTACACAAAACTTTCCGAGGTGAACTTGTTTATGCTGTAAGCAGTTTTATTTGGTCTGTTACGGTTTGTCTGTGGCAGGCCATGGAAACCCCGACAATAACAATGAATCACGCTGTATAAGATTTTACAGTTTGGTGAAAAAAAAAGCAACAGTGGGAGCCCAGTTTATCAAATGATGAGTATTGTTTCATATAATTCAGATCCTAGGCTCTCTTCCCCTCTTTTTAAGACTGGAATGCATGTAGGTCAGGAAGGTATGTTCTGATGTGACATATTTTACACATTTAGAATTTTAAGAAATGCCTAGAATTTGGTCAACTTAATTCAGGTGTACATCATGAAAATGACAGTGTTGAATACCCTGTTTGTTATTTCATTTTTAATGATAAATTTGCTAACACACAGCAATCATATATTTATAGTAAATTATATTATTTGCACATATATTATGTAGGTTCCTTGAGACATACCTTTCACAGGGAGGTGGTTGTCACCCTAGTGAGATTTTCCGAAGATTCCGAGGTAGAGATCCTTCAACTGAAGCATTATTGTGTAGTTATGGACTAATGCATAAACAGTAGTAAAAAGAGTACATCTAATTAAGAAATAAGGCTGGTCCTTTCAGGTAAGATTCATGTATCATTGAACTGTAAATATCTTTAAAGAAATGTGTTTCAGGAATTTTGATTTCTTAAAATGTAGTGTTTTGTTCCATTTAACCAAATCTTCAACTCTTCAACTTCCTGTTCTTTTCTTCTCAGCAAATACAGTCAATTTCTTTTTAAGGTAAACTGTCATTTAGAATTTTTCTGTTATCCACAAGTTCAACTTTATGTGATTGATGTTTGAGTTTTAAGATGAATAGTAGTAGCAGGGGCAGGACCTCTAGATAAATGGCTTACTTGCTGGTAATCTTTTTTCTTTTTAAAAGTTTTGGAACAAACAAATAATTATTTAGGTATTTCATACCTGTGATTCTTCCGTGGATTCTGCTTTTTTTTTTTTTTTTTTTTTTCTCTCTCTCGTTTGGGTTGTTCTTGAGATTGATGAATAACTGAAGAGAAATTCTGGGGGGATTAGTGGTGAGGGTTGTTTTCCTCTAAGGACAGTATTTTATCTTTTAAAACTTTCAAAAACTGAGTTCAGATTTTTCCTGTAATCAGATTCTTTTTTCTCACGATGGTGCTTCCGTCTGGTACTGTTAAATATCACTGTATTGCTGCTTGAAATGGTAGACAATTATTTACGAAAGTGGAAGGTAGACTGAGTAAATACTTCTCCTATAGTTGTATTTTTTTCCATCCCGCAACATGTCTTCTGCCCAGCATTGTTAGATACCATTTTATTCCATAAATAATTGTATTTCAGCTTAGAAATTTTCAGAAAACATAAGCTGAACAGAGCAAAGATTTCTCTTGTAATGCCCCCCCCCCGCCCACCACCACCACCATGTTCTCACTCTCCTGTGTTGTTAAATGTTATTTCCCCCATAAATGTGAAGATTTAAGCTTGATAAGGGAGGGGAAATTTCCTAAAATGCAGAGGACGAGATTAAAAAACTACTTGTAAAATTTGATACATGGAGTTCAAACTTATTCATCCATCTCTAAGTTACACCATATATCTAAAACAATGAAAGCTTTGATATTTGTATTCATGGTCCTTAGAGTGAAAGTTCTATTGGATGAAATTATTATCATCCGAGGGAATAAATAAATTTTAAAAAAAAAGCGACAAAGAAATAGGAAGGGAGAGATATCAGCAAAAAGAAAACTTAATCAGTGGATGCTCTTCAGCTGCAGAATCAATGTAAGACAAATGTGGTTGTGGAAATTGCTGAGAAGAAAGCAAGGCGTGCTCCCAAGAGGAAACTTCAGCTGATGTTCTAGCAAGTATAACAACAAAATGATAAAAAAAAACAACAACCTGTGTTTGAAGCAGTGTCTTTTCAAATAATTTGATTTTGTTTTGAATTCAGTAATTGTATATTGTGAATACAGAGGTGTGCTCTAGTTAAATATTTACATCCTGCTTGTGCACTGTTATATTTCACATTTTCTCATCGTGCGTTCTGATTTTTCACTTGGTTAAAAAGTTTAGTCTCATATGCATTCATTTCAACAACTCAGTTGTTGTACTGTTTACTGTTTCTCACGTTGTATTATTGTTGAAGTGCTTGCGGAAACACCTTTGTCTGATATAGGATTATAATCATAACTTGCTATAGAGTTTATAATAAATCGATAATAGGAGGTTAAAAATGTTACTCACAGTTGGTTATGGAGCATTCCGGGATATTGAAGGGTCCTTTGCAGTCCTATTGCGACGAAACCACGTCCATCACGTTTCCAATGGTAGACATCGCCTCCTTCACACGAACAGTGATGCAGTCAAATCATTCGTATCGAAGGGTTAAGTTCAGACTTGATATTTAATCCTATTATTCAATATTTTGTTTCCAAATGGTAAGGTAAAAGCAGTTAGTGAGTATCGCTCTTTTTGAGCCGTTATTTAAAAGATGATATTTAAGAACATTAAAACTATTAAACATTCCAAACCTTATGTTGAAGGGTAGTCAATCTGGTAAGAAATATCCTATATCGACCAAAGATCGGTCCTCGTTTCCCGCAGTGCCAAATTCCCGTACTAGTTTCAACTATCTTTTCGTAGTCTTCTTCCATGGGCGAAAATGATGTATTTCTCATCATTCATGTTGTTCCTTGGCCATCTATCTCAAATCCACTGGCAGAGTCAAAAGTTCCACGGCGGCAGAACTTTAGCGCATTCGGATTTTGGTTTGATTGCGCATCTCACGTCGTGCGTGTTTCCGATTGGATCGTCCGAATTTGTTCAAGATTCTAAATCCTCCGGTGTCGCCATCTTCTGTATGTCAATAGATTTAATATTTATCTTGTTTTTATACTGTTTATTTTTATTTCTATTCTGGTTTTTTCTTTTTCTTTCCTTTTTTCTTGCTCTATGAGGTATCTCAAAGCGTATGGAAGGTCCATCGGGTCGTTGAATTGAATTTAAAACAAAATAAAATAATTTGAAAAAGCCCAAATTTCAACATCGGAAGCAGTGATGATTGAAAAAACCAGAGAGACAAATTGTAATTATTACGACCCGATGGACCTTCCATATGCTTGGAGATACCTCATAGAGCAAGAAAAAAGGAAAGAAAAAAAAACAGAATAGAAATAAGAATAAACAGTATTAAAACAATATAAATAATAAATCTATTGGCATACAGAAGATGGCGACACCGGAGGATTTAGAATCTTGAACAGATTCGGACGATCCAATCAGAAACGCGCACAATGTGAGATGCGCAATCAAACCAAAATCCGAATGCGCTAAAGTTTTGCCGACGTGGAACTTTTGACTCTGCCAGTGGATTTGAGATGGATGGCCAAGGAACAAACATGAATGATGAGAAATACATCATTTTCGCCCACGGAAGAAGACTACAAAAAGATAGTTGAAACTAGTACGGGAATTTGGCGCTGCAGGAAACGAGGACCGATCTTTGGTTAGATATAGGATATTTCTTACCAGATTGACTACCCTTCAACATAAGGTTTGGAATGTTTAATAGTTTTAATGTTCTTAAATATTATCTTTTAAATGACAACTCAAAAAGAACGATACTCACTTACTGCTTTTACCATACCATTTGGAAACAAAATATTGAATAATAGGATTAAATATCAAGCCTGAATTTAACCCTTCGATACGAATGATTTGACTGCATCACTGTTCGTGTGAAAGAGGCAATGTCTACCATTGGAAACGTGATGGACGTGGTTTCGTCACAACAGGACTACAAAGGACCCTTCAATCAATATCCTGGAACGTTCCATGACCAAATGTGAGTAACATTCTTAACCTCCTATTATTGATTTATATCTATTTATTATAAACTTTATAGCATGTTATGATTATAACCCTATATCAGACAAAGGTGTTTCACGCAAGCACTTCAACAATAATACAACGTGAGAAACAGTACAACAACTGAGTTGTTGACATGAATGAATATGAATTATAACCACGTAGAGAAATTCAACACCTTGAGATGTTTGAAGAATTGATAGAAGTTCAGTCTCATTTGTGGTATTTATGAATAATAATTGCAAATTTCATTGAGCTTTAATTCTGTCTGAAAAGTTATTTCCTTAAAACAAGAGTCTTCTATATATGTTGGGCATTTCCTCTGAAATGACATAGCAAAGTTCTTTGTACTTACATGAGAAAAAGTGCCACTGGACTAAGCACGCTGTTAAAAATTAAGCCAAAGCAACTACAGTTAGATGTAGGTCATTGGACTTGGAGCCCAGTTATGTCCTACTTTCTGTTTGTAATCTTGAAGTAATACCCATTGTGATGACCCATATCCATCATTCCCAAACCCTTAGCCACAGATTGACGCAGAACACAAAGATATTGAAAATCCATGTCCCTAAAAAAACGACGATTTGTCAGTACTGGTTCAGGTATCAAAAGAATGGGTAGACTTGGAAAAGGCGTTTCCTAAAGGAGATACTAATATCATTGCGCAGTAGGTAATTAGTGACCAAATAAATATAAAAAGTGTGTACAAAAATTGCTATGTGGCATGTTTACATTTCAACTTTCAAAATGATGTTGGTGATTTAGTTGGAAATGGCATCTTCAAGAGAGACTCTTATTTCTTTTGTCAAAGGAAAATTATTATCTGGAACACTCCCTTTTAAGGATGGTAAGGTACCACATTCAGTCATAAGTGGATTTTTGAAATTCTTTTATTGTTAAAATTTGTTCATGACTGAATTCGTTTTACAATGCATACATATTTCAACAGACTTCTTTTCACGAGGGAATTTGTTTTGTATTTCCCTGTATATACAGGGTGCATAGAAAAGTCCCTTTAGCCTGGAGTAACTTGCGAACGGAGAGAGGTACAGTTATGCAAGTGAGATAACGGTATAGTAAAGTGACTACGCCCGATCGAATGCAACAGATAGCGGCGCCCCTAGTGGCGAAATGCGAAAGTTAGCCATTGCAAATCGAAAACGGAAAAAGATAGAGCAAAATGTCCAATTACAAAGTTGTAGAACATCAATTAATTAGTACAAAACAAACGACATTTGTTTCACACGGATAAGATAAATTGTCGCCTGAATACCCTACAATGTCCAAAATCGATGTGCGACGATTGGAATCTGCATATTCACATTTTGCAAATGCAGATTGTGACGTACCTGCGATATAAAAACCAGTAGCAGGATGTACCCTCATCAGAAGTTTAGGTCTACGTACGCTGTGTGAGAATGGCAAGCTTGGATTTCTGGGGTTACGTAAAAAATCAGGTGTGTGCAACAGCGCATACAAGTCTGCTGGATCTACTACAGCGTGTTACAGATGTTTGCAATAGTGTGCCACCTTCCATGCTGAGGAATATGCATGCAGAGTTACTTTCACGAATACAAATGTGTATCGTGGGCAATGGCGAACTCTTTGAACATACTCAACATTAGCTTTTTATCACTGCACGCCAGTTCGCCTTTTTTGTTTTTGTTTTGTCTGACATCATCAAACTGTATTGACATAAGTACACATTTATGCAATAAATAGTGTGTATTTGCTCATACCTATGCCTGTTCCCTTCAAACATTCACACAAAAGGTTGTGCATCGATTTTGGACATTTTAGGGTATTCAGGCGACAATTTATCTTATCTGTGTGAAACAAATGTCGTTTTGCACTATCTCTTTTTATTTTCGATTTGCAATGGCTAACTTCCGCATTTCGCCACTAGGGGCGCCGCTATCGGTTGCATTCCATTGAGCGTAGTCGCTTTACTAAACCGTTATCTCACTTGCATAACTGTACTTCTCTCCGTTCGCAAGTTATTCCACGCTAAATGGACTTTCCTATGCACCCTATATATGGTTTTGTAGTGGTCCACAAGACTAAAATTTCCTGCCTGATTTGGTCGTCTTAATTTGCTCCCAAGTGTCAGTATGATAACAAAAAATTGTGTTGAGTGTTATTCTTTCTTCCTGGATGCAGATTGTTAGGAACACTATATTAGAGAAGGTAGATAGTAACCACCATTTGCCAAGATGAATTGCTGCACCTAAGATTCGCGGGGTTGCAACATTTGCGAGGAACATTAAAGTCTTTGTTTTTGGCAAAACAGAACTGTAATGTAGAAGATAAAATTAATGAAAACATCTTGGGATAGTGTGCATATGAGCAGCAGTGCCTGGTGCAAAAATATTCTTTGATGCACCAAGATTTGTGTGTGTTGAATTGTATGGTTTCTCGGCCATGCTAAACTTTTTGGGCTCATTTTTTCAAGTTCCAGATAGTACACCAGATTTCTGCCTCAAGCAAATATTTATTATTTGAAAGTCAGTATCAGCAGCAAGACTCAACATTTCTCACATTATCAGGAAAAGGAATGTGGGAATATTAAACATTTATACAATTGATGGCTGGTCAAATTTTTCGGTCAGAGTTTCCATATGAGAGAGAATGGAAATTAATTAAATGAAAATATGACCTAAATCAGTGTTGTGTGTCTACAAATTGTAAGGTAACTTCTGTTCTGGAATAGGTGGTAGATCACCTGTAGGGATCTTTATGGCAAAGAAAGTTGTTTGATTGTTTCAGATGATTAATTTATTCACTTAAAAATAAATGGTGTTTTAGCAGTGAAGATATGGAGGCAGAATAAATTTTTGGAAAAAAGTTTTACGCACGTGGAAGCAGATGCCATATCCCACACATTTATTTCTTAGTGGGCGATAAGTGCCTAGGATTCGAAGCCACTAAGAATTTGCTATCATCCAGGTTAACAGCACTTCCATCAGTTAAAGCTTAATTTAGTTTTCCTTCACTGATATCTTGTGCTATGCTTGGATATAACAAATATTGTGTGACATAGTAATCATTAAACTCTTGATGCTTAGTTTATGTCCTCTCATTGTCCAGGAGTGAGAACACTAATGTTGAACCCATGCTCTGTTGTGATTGACAATGTACTACATTATCTTATCTAGAGGCCTATCTTCATCATATGTTTGACATTTCAACTCACTGATTGGGGCTTGAAGGTAAGTCATTTTAAGCATACTGATGGGCAAGACCAACATCAAAAACACTTACTTTACTCAAATTCCATTTTAACTTAAAGAGCTTTCAAATATTCAGTTCTTTTGTATTTTCAAACATTTCTTGTCTCAAGGCCTGTTCTTGACCATTAGAGACAGTTTATAAACACTGAGAACAGGCCTTGATAAAGATTTATTATAGGCCAGAAACATCTAAAAATACAAAAGAACGTTTAAATATTCTTCAAGTTAAAATATATTTCAATTAAGACATAAAAAGCATAAGGGACAGGGAATTTCCATTCATCTGGTAGGTTGAAACTTGCCTGTAGTGGTTGGTGTCTTCCAGTGTTGCATGAATGTTATTTGGTTGTAACTACACTAGTAGCCAAAATTAATGAAACCTTTGGGAAAATTTGATGGCTCATAATGTCTTTTTTAGAATAATACCATAAAATTATATATCAGTAGAACGATAATGCAACAAATTGTGTTGAATTATGTCTATTTTATCAAAAGTTATGGCCAAATAAACTGCCTTATATGTATAACAAGTGGATTTCTTGAACTTAATTGTTCTGAGCCAATCAGGTAGTTATTATGAGTTAGTTTGCATTCCCAGGTATCAGAGCTAATAATAAGCCTATTCAGTTGTGTGTGAATGTCATAAAATTTTCCACTGGTTTTTTCACGGAACTTAATACGATGACAGAGTGAAAACATTCTACTGGTCATCTAGAAAGCAATGTAAAATACTAACTTTGCCATATATATTAGGTGTACAAATAAGTTTTAAATGTGTTTTGTGTGACGTATACAGCTAATTTACATATCCGACATTCTCTGCATTGTTGTCATGTGACCGTTACCGGTCCAGAGTATAAAATGTGACACAGAAGTTTGCACAACAGTCAAACACACTTGCACATTGGTAGGTGAAAGATGGCAAGCCATGTTGCATTTGTTATGAATTTCATCAAGGTAAAAGTGCTGCAAAAGCATGTGCGTCGATCTGTTCTGGGGAAGAATATTGTATCAAAGCATGTGCGAGCTTTGGTTTAGATGGTTTAAAGTAGGTGATTTTGATGTTAGCGATCAAGAACATAGCAGCATCCCGCAGAAGGTTGCACATGAGGAACTGCAAACATTGCTTGATTAAGATTTATCTCAAAACGCAAAAAGAACTAGCTGAACAACTTGGGGTAACTTAACAAACCATTTCCAATCATTTACACGCAATGGGAAAGATTCAGAAGGAAGGAAAATGGGTGCCAGAGGAACAAGGATGAGTGTGTCGTCAAGTGTTTGAATCTGTTGAATAAACAACACAGAAAGTTTTCCTGTAGAAGATCATTATGGGTGATGAAAAGTGGATATGGTATGACAATCCCAAATGCAAAAAACAATGGGTAGACCCCTGAGAAGCGACGACTTCGACACCAAAACACAATATTCACCCCAAGAAAGTTCTGCTGTGCATCTGGTGGGATATGAAAGGTGTTCTCTATTATGTACTATTGAAACAGGGTCAAACTGTTACTGCTGATCACTACATGCAACAATTGCTGCGATTAAACCTGGAAATCTATTAATAGGCAAAGGATTGCGACCCATGAAATTACTGCATGACAACGCTAGGCAGCATGTTGCAAAATTGGTCAAAGAAATGTTACTAATGCTTGGCTGGGAAGTTTTGGAGCACCCGGTGTATAATCCCCACATAGCCCCTTCAGACTATCATTTGTTCGGATCGATGCAACACAGTTTATCTGCTGTACGGTTCCGAACATGTCACGAAGTGCAAAAATGGGTTGACGACTTCATGGCATGAATCTGTCAGCAGCCCGACCAATGGCAAAAGGTGATAGATAATGATGGCGCATATTTTGATTCATAACGGTATTGTTTTCTCTCAAATTACATAGTGTTGTCTTAAAACTTATTTGTTCACCTAATAAACTTGGGAAACTAATTTTCCTCGCAGGAATAATTCTTCATAAATACATGGGAGGCATTGCAGTGCTATTATTGGCATATTTTCACTGTATTCCATGTTTGTGTGAAGAAGGCTACACTTATGAGGAAATAAGGAAAGCAGGTGGGGAATCTAACCAAAGGAGGTATTTCTAACTGTGCAAGAGGTGCCAGCAGACTCAATCAATTCAAAACCAAACTGGTAAAGGCAGGAAATTGTGCACAGCAGCATGTGGTGATAGAAGAATTAAAAGGCTTAGGTGCTTTTCTTCTGTAACTTTAACCAAGTCAATTAAAAATGAATTGTCTCACTGTAGTTTGAAGATGAGTGAGAGGACTGTTAGACAGACCCCAAAACGGTTTAAGTTCTAGAATTCCAAGGAAAAAAACATTTCTATCTCCCAAACAAAGTAGAAATTAAAATGGGCTAAAAAACATGTTAATTGGTCTGATGGAAAATGTTACAGTCATCTGGAGTGATGAGACCAGTATATTCATATTTGGTAGTGATGGAATATAGTATATAAAAAGAAATGGAGAAGATTTAATACAGTTAATACAAACATTTAACGTGGACCAGGAACATCACAGACATTTAACGTGGACCAGGAACATCAAACAAAGATCTTCACTCTTTCCACGTTAATAAGTGAGTCACGGAAAAATTCACATTGGTCGCCACCGGTAGTCGAACCCAGGGTCTTCCAGATACACGCCGGATATGCTTCCGCTACACCACAGCGGCCTCGAATTCCTCCAGACTCGCACACGCTAACTGCCAAGCCAATTTGCTTCTTGGAGCCCCGCACAATGCTGGGGATTCACCAAAGATGGTAAGCAGCAACTGAAGAAATAATTAGAAGGTGAATGAATAATTAATACAGATTAATGTGAACCAGGAACATCAAACAAAGATCTTCGCTCTTTCCACGTTTATGAGTCACGGAAAAATTCACAAATGAGCAAAGATCTTTGTTTGATGTTCCTGGTCCACGTTAAATGTCTGTATTAATTATTCATTCGCCTTCTAATTATTTCTTCAGTTGCTGCTTACCATCTTTGGTGAATCCCCAGCATTGTGTGGGGCTCCAAGAAGCAACCTGCCAAATTGGCTTGGCAGTTAGTTAGCGTGTGCGAGTCTGGAGGATTTAGAGGCCGCTGTGGCGTAACTGGCCGCCACCAGGAGTCGAACCCAGGGTCTTTAAATGTGAATTTTTCCGTGACTCACTTATAAACGTGGAAAGAGCAAAGATCTTTGTTTGATGTTGATGGAGAAGATTTGCTGCCTGAATGCATTACAGCTACCATGAAGCATTCAGTTAGTGTTGGGAACTGGGGTTGTATAATAGCAAAAGGTGTGGACAGAATCTGTGTTATTAACAGTACTTTACATGGCAAAAAGTGCATCATTGATATACTCGAGCCCAAACAGAAGCTTTTGGTACGTGATCTTTTCCATAATAATGAAGCCTATAAATTTCAACAAAATTCAGTTGCTTCTATTGCAAATTTTTCTTTTGATTGGAGGTTTAACAACAGGTGAGCAACTCGGTGGGGCTAAAAGCAGTAGCCTGTCTCTAATTTAGGGCCACTGGTTCCAGGGAAGGGGGAGAAACAGTGCCATAAGAAAAACACAGCATTTATGCCTCACTGGGATTCGAACTCGGACGCCATCGCTTAGACCACTGCATCATCGGGGCGGCAAAAAGTGGTTTCAGGAAAATCATATTGCACTGCTACAGTGGCCAGGTAATAGCCCTGACCTGAATCCAAAAGAAAATCTGTGGAGCCGATTAAAGGAATGTGTTAGTCGGAAGCAACCAAGGAATATAAAGCACAATTGATAGAAGCAATCATACAATCTTGGTTTCACATTATAACACCAGATGAATTAAAATGCTTGGTTCACTCCATGGGATGCTGTTGTAAGGCTGCAATTGTGGCAAAAAATTTCCAACTAAGTGCTAACAGAAATGGCGTGAAGTTATGAAATATGCTTTATCATTGTTTTCTGTGTATAACGTCTGTTTAAAATGCAATTTTTTAACAAAGTGTGCTGTGTTAAATTATCTTTCTAATGATACACAATTTCATGGTATTATTCTAAAAAAAAGATTGATTTATGTTATGAGACATCACACTTCAGAAATGCAAAATTTCCAAAAGGTTTCCACAATTTTGGTCACTAGTGTATATTCCAGTGAGTAACCATAGGACTTTATCCCTCCCCCAAGAAAAAATATGATAATGTATGGTACAAAATATTCAACTCATTTCTTGTGAACCATACTTAGAGCATTCAACAACTAGCCCAGAGATTTCTCATAATTTTACCAGTGTTTGTTGTTTTGTGCTTTACAAGTTTTTATTGATTGCCTCCTAGTAAATACAGAATTGTTTATAATCATTTTCAGGAGCATAAGAAGAAATGGCAAGGGCTGTAACATAGGTCTATGGTGCACTAATTGTAGTGTCAACTTATTATGCCAAGTCCTCATGCAGTGTAACTATACAGTATGGGATCATAAAAGTTTATCTGCCTCAATTATTAAATTAAAGAATATGAATGTTTGACGAATACAGTTCCAGTACTTCAACATTTATAACAAATAAAAGCTTGTATGTTTTTTATAAAATTGTGTATTGTCTTCCTTTTCTTCTCACATTGTAAAAAGTGCAGCTCTAATTTCAATAGGCAGAACAGAAAAAGAGGGGACTGACTATTGCAAAGATGTTTACAAGAAAAGCGCTTAAGAAATAGTCAGGTGGTATGGGGTACATAGACATGGGAAACGAGGCAGGATTATTTGAAAAATTATATCTATTTGGGAGCTTTCAGTAAGATTGAGAAGTGTATGTCACAATAGTATGATCTTGATAATAAGTTTAGAATAATTTATTTATTTTAAAGAAAAGTCAGATGGAAGCTGGTGTGGCTCTAGAGTTGAAGTGGGAACCAGTACACTGCGAGAGTAGAATGCAAAACAGGACTTTATTTTTTTAAGTTGTGCTAAATTGCATTAATAGAAAGCTCTACTTCAGAAGAGACCGATTCTTTTTATGACTATTTTGATGTGGTACTTAAAATGAAACAACATGTTCAGGTTTTTATCTATGTACACAGTGCATCAAAGAATTTTTAAGACTGGTCTGTAAAATGAAATAGAAACAAATTATAATTTGGTTTGGTTTGTTATTCAAAATAAGTCCCTCCGGGTTCAATACACTTGTTACAGCGATTTAATAATGATAACGAATGCCTGTTCTAGTTCAAAGCTCGCGTCAAAGCTGTTTGTATGGTCAAAATATCATTCTTTTAAGTTTTGGGAACAAAGAAAAGTCGCAGGGTACTAAATCAGGCGAATACGGTGGATGATTCAACACACACACATTATTTTTCGCCAAAAATCTATGGACAAGAAGTGAGGTGCGACTGGGCGCATCATCGTGCAACAAACACCAACTGTTTTCATCTTGATATTCTGGACGAATGTGACAAATTCTGCCCATCAAACGCCTCAAAACATTTAAATAAAACTCACCAGTAATTGTTTGTTCACTTGAAACAAATTCTTTGTGGATAATACCCTTACTATCGAAGAATGTAATGAGAATTGTTTTGATTTTCGATGGAACTTTTCTTGTATTTTTGGCTTGTGGCGAGTTTTTTGACTTCCGTTCCGCACTTTGTCGCTTTGTTTTAGGTTCATATTGAAAACATTGTTTCATCACCAGTAACAACCGATTTTAAGAAGTTTGGATCGTTTTCAGCGGCTGAAATGATGTCTCTGCAATGTGCACTTCTCCTTGATTTTTGTTCATTGGTTAACATGTGTGGAACAAATTTAGCACAGACTTTTGTTTTGCCCAAATCTTCATGCAGGATGGTTCGAATAGTTTCTTTGTTGATGTTTAAAAACTCTTCCATCATTCTTAGTGACGCACATCGATTGTTTGCCACGAAACCATGCACTTTTTTTTTTTTTTTGGTTGGAGGTTTAACGACCACCGTGAGCAACTCAATGGGCTATAAGCAGTTGCCCGTCCCTAATTTAGGGTCACTGGTTCCAGGGAAGGGAGAGAGCCAGTGCCGTAAGACAAACACAACATCCATGCCTCACCGGGATTCGAACCCAGACCCCATTCGGACGAATGATCAGAGGCCATCGCTTAGACCACTGCGCCACCGGGGCGGATGCACTTTTTCAATAATCTCAGGTGTCCTAGATGAACTTGGTCTTCCGGTATGCTTATAATCTTCTAGCGTCTCTCTTCCGTCCAAAAAACGTTTGTGCCACAGGAAAACATTTGATCTACTTAAACAAAACTCACCGTAAACTTGTTTCATCATTTGGTACGTTTCCGAGGCACTTTTACCAAGTTTTGCGTTAAATTTAATAACAGCCCTTTGTTCCATCTTAATAATTCAACATGAAAAAAATTTTACTTCTCTAATGAACAGCTGTTTCGTTTGAGTTACTTTAACAACTGCGCAGTACTTTTAGCAGAAAGCAAGCAGATGGTCACGGTTTATAACGCATTCGCGATTACACGAAGGGTGAAATCTAGCGCCAGTCTTAAAAATTCTTTGACGCACTGTGTACATTCCTAATATCTGCAAAATTTCTATGTATTGAGAATTTATTTGATTTCATGCCCAGGGTACATGATTGAATAAGTGCATTGTTTAGAAAAATAGCAGTTTATTTACATTTAATAATGTACACTCAGATTAAAAAAATCCTACATTTACTGGTTAGCAAAAATAATTCAGAAATGCCAATGAACATAAATTTTAGTACATAATTTCTGGCAAACATGAATATATACTTTGCAAATGCGATTTCACTCCAAAAATTTGCCTCAGTTCATGATTATAATGCCATTGTTTTCTTGTAGAAAAAAAAACAAACCTAGTAAGTTTTTAAAGTACCTATCAAAAAACAAAAATTTGAGTCAGTCTACTGAGCATGCACAGAAATCAAACATTAACAATAGCTTCATGATCCAACACATGCTGATATGGTTTCAAGGCTGGATTTATTTCTTCATTGATGAGGTCTGTCACCTATATGAAAAAGCAAAATGTTAAGCATTAACTTAAATCCCATTCTGTCGTAACATAAATACACATACAT
The DNA here is from genome assembly GCA_039090855.1 of Macrothele yani. Classification (NCBI taxonomy): domain Eukaryota; kingdom Metazoa; phylum Arthropoda; class Arachnida; order Araneae; family Macrothelidae; genus Macrothele; species Macrothele yani. Next base: position 24,425,511 of record CM077027.1, on the reverse strand, counting down.
CCCAAATAGATAAAAAGGTAATGAAGTGACTACTTTTGGAGTCATTATATTGAGGTCCATAGAAAGCTTTGTATACACTGTGAAGATGTTTGTAGCACTTTTTGGGTTCTCAAGCACTTTTTGGGTTTTCAGTACAACTGATACTTGAATCCTTCTGCACTTTTGGTGTCTGTGAAACAGGAAGTTTAAAGCAATTGGTTTTTAGTGTAAATCACTCCTTATGCCTAGGAAATAATCCTCATTATTCAATCTGCTTTTGCAAAATTCCTTATCAATGAAAGTAAACAAACATGTTTTACTGCCTACCCGCTATGCTCGAACCTCAGTAATGCGAACAGGCTTAAAAGCAAATTACTTTTACAGCAGACCGTTACTAAATTCCCTGACCTATTTGATTAATCTGAGGCTTTACTCCGATTAATCAGGGCAGCCATTTATTTGGGATATATGTATTAAGTACCCCCCCCCCTTTTTTTTAAACATGAATATGCCCAACATGAAATACCGGTTTAGATTAGATGAACTGATACTTCTACTACTGCTTGGTGCTTTTCATTTTGAAGTCCACTTTAGTATTTGGCTCATCTTTTGTTCCGACTGTGCAAATGATAGAAAGGGGATAGTGGGCAAGACTGCAGGGCTGGGTCCTTTCATTTTGGAGGAATTGGTGACTAATTCTTCTACTTCAGTAAGATATATGGAAAATCCGGAAAGTTGAGGCTTTGGGCAGAGGGTAAATCTTTCCCCTTCTCCTCTACTTAGGCTGAATTCTTTCCCCCATAAAGGAAGCTAAGTTTGGGATGACAATGACATGACTTCAGACATTTTGCCAAATGTCAAAATTATGGACGATATGATAAAAGTGGAGTCGCAGAATTTATCTGATACTGATTAAGACAATGATGTTTAAGTCCCTGACACAACTGGGAAAATTTCAAAAGCTTTTGCTGCCTTGCAGACTACATGTTACTTTGTAATGGAACAGGCAGAGATATTTCAGCACCTTTGCGGAATGTCGACAAATATTTGCGTCACTGTTCTGATAAGAAAAGGAAGCACCTTCCAACAGCAGAATATTTTAAATCCAGCTGTCATTGAATGTACTGTAAAATTTATTTTCATACATATATACTGTATACAGTGCAAGAGCACTATGCATAATTTTATCTTTGTTGTGTAAAGTTTCTGAAGCCAAAAAGTATTTACATACTTTTCCCTTTAATTGTACTTATAATTTTATATATTTCAGTAGGTACTTCATTGCTCAGTTAATTACATATCAATAACATGAAGAAATTTTTCTGTCCCTGAGATGTTCATGTGAACGAGCTGTTTTTTTTTTTTTTTTTTATTGAAGGTTTAACGACCACCGTGAGCAACTCAATGGGCTATAAGCAGTCGCCCGTCCCTAATTTAGGGTCACTGGTTCCAGGGAAGGGAGAGAGCCAGTGCCGTAAGACAAACACAACATCCATGCCTCACCGGGATTCGAACCCGGACCCCTTTTGGACGAATGATCAGAGGCCATCGCTTAGGCCACTGGGGCGGCTGAACGAGCTTCAATTGTATTATTAACTAGTAGCATTTCACTTTTGTCAGCCACATTTTTTCCATGTCATAGAGGAATAGTTTTTCTCTCGTCATAATCCAGAAAAAACTTTGACTGCCATAATGTAGCAAGGATAATATTGTTTTGAATAATCATTGCAGTATAGTGTGTCCTGCTGCATTATGCAGAAGATTCCGGTTAATTGTGCCATTGGTTAATCAGGGCAGCCATTTATTTGGGATAATTCTTGAAGAACATCCCAAATTAGCTGTTTTGGATAAAGTTTCACATTATTGGGGCAGCTGCTGAATTGGGCCAAAGTGTTCTAGCTCCAATTAACCATACTATATTATACTTGCTATTTTTGAGCATGACACCAGATTTAAAATAACTTTTATATTTTTTAAACATTCTCCATCCAAAGAGCTGTTTCCTCACCAAGACAAGATAGAGGAAGCATAGCATCCAAAGAGAATACCATGAATCTGAAAAAGGATCAAAAAAAAAAAAAAAAAAATTTTGTGCATGGAGAAAACACAGATGAAAAGGGTATTATACTCATTTCTTTGGCATGCTGAATATGTTGCAGATGATTAAAAGTTGCTCTTATATGAATAAAAATCTGATCTTTTTTATTCTGCTTCTAAGTTCATCATTATCATTGTATCATGCTGGCATACCAGCAGAAATGTAGATGTATGCGCTTACACTGTACGCCGATAGTTTCCAAATTATTAGCAAGATTTTGCAGATAGTTTTTGCTTGAAGATTCAAAACAAATAATGTTTTATCTACAGCAATTAAAACACTTATTCAAGGCTTTACTCAGATTAATATACTTAATTCTATTTTAACTTGAAGAACTTTAACTTATTTTCACATCTTCAGAGTTTCGTTTTTACAGACGTTTCTGGCCTCTAGATTTTATCAAAACCTGTTCTCAACGTACAGGAACTGTATCAAAACTTTCATTTACACACAAACAATTTAAATTTTATTATCAGGCAGGGTTTAAACTGCGATCACATTTTACGAAAATGAATGCAATTTTGCTAAAATATTTATATTTCTTTTCGCATAAATGCAAAAACATTTAAATAGCGCTGTTTCTTAGTGAGCGCCATTAAAATTCCACGATAACATCGAGCGCATATGAAATATCATCGTAATGGAATTTCCCTTCTTTCATCATGTGACGTCAAATGATGCATAGAAACTAGTAGCCAATCCAGTTTTTATGATGTCATAAACCAACCAAGCTGTTCCTTACGTTCTCCCCGCTTTAGGTTTTTGAAAATTGGCACCACCTAGTCTCCAAACGTCGCCATCTCTCTCTCTCACGTGTTCGCTTTCACGGCAGTCTTTTTTCACATGGCTTTATTTGTGTGTGTTGAACCGTTTTCCGTAGTCTAAATATGGGTAAGTGGTTAGAAATAAGTTCCAAACGAAAAAACGATATTGAAAATGTTACTACTACACAACAGCCAGCTAAAAAACCTAAGGTATCCACATCTTTAGTTATAAGTGGGCCAAATGTACCCAAATCTTTCACATTATAAGTGGGCCAAAGTAAGATGGCATGACGGTCAACCTTACATTTCGTGTGAGCTATGCCAGAAATCCAAAAAGAAAAACATCCTTGCAACTGCTGAAGGTAAGTTTTTTTCCTCTTTATTTTTTTTTCTTTTGGTTAAATTAATTTTTTTCTTTGGCACGCTTGATCGGCGTTTAAAAACAGCGTGTCCAAGATGAGCAATAGCATTTGACAATCAATTGCGCAAGCAATCAATCTACGAAGACAAATTTCGAAACATCGCCATGTTTACAAATTTCGGAATAAATTCCACAAATTTAGTTTCAAATCTGAATTTTTTTTTGTTTTTGTTTACAATGTGTAGTTTAGTGTGCTAAATTATTTCGCCACAAATGTTGAAGAATTTTGAAAAAGTGAGACGTACAAATTTTAAAATATGTAACATGCCAACTTTTACAGATTTCTGCTTAATTTTACTGATTTACAGATAGAGGTCTTTTTTTTTTACGGAATTTTTAATATTTCGATTGCCCAATCAAAATATTTTATTTCAATCTCCTGCAACCATCCACTTAGTTCTATCAGACCTTACGAGCGCTGTGCACACTTATTTTCCCGCTGACTTAACGAAATGTTTGTCGGTTCTCATGGCCGATATATATACATTATGCGTCTTTTCTTTCAGTTAAAGCACAGAGTAGTGACTTTCTTTTTTATACTATTTTGTTTGCAAAGATTGGCGAAGAACACCTGCCTGTGTTGTGTTCCCACGTTTTCCTCCTGCTTGTCATTACTGCGCTTGCTGTAATGATACATTTTTTTACACTCCGCTCCGTAACATAAATAAACACACTCTAGTGGGAGCTCGGTGTGTGTTGTTTATGTTACTTTGAAAGATCTGTGAAGTACTTTTTCACATTTCTTTTTTTATTTGCTGCTCATCTGAGAGAAGATGAGAATTTTATGTTTGACATTTACAGAACAGGTCTAGCTTTTGGTTTTCATTGTTTGCATGCAAAGTGATTTTATTTTATTTATTTTTCTTTTGTTTTGTCTTTACATTTCTGCTGTTTTTCGTACAGAATTTTCTTATTAGAAATCGCTTATCAACAGAAAATGTAAAACACATATTAAGCATTAACATAGAAGGGCCAGGGTTACAAGAAATTGGAATTTAGAATTGCATATGAAAAAATGGTTAAATAAAAAACATTGTCGCACTGCAAATTAATGAAAAGATTTTAATATATTTTTAAATGTGTTTTTATTGGATAAATAAATTCAAAAAGAAATTTCAAAATGCTAAAATGTTTCTGGAGATTTTTGCTAAAATGCTAAAGGTTTTCAAAAGCCAGTTCATACCATGTTACCAGGTTCCTCTAGCAGTTGTTAAATTAAAATCTTTTACTTATGTATTTTGTAAGTCTACTATTTTTGAATTAAGTTGTTTAAAATGCAATTTATAATTTTTGAAAGTTCATTAGTAGAACTGTTTTTCTGGATATAAAAGCTTTCTTTAAAGCCTTGTTTTTATGAGGTTCATAGTCCAATATTTTAATATTTTGCCATAAAGGTCCATTTCACACACATTGTTGCACGTTCAATTGTAATGTACTTATTTTGTCCTCGTTAAAATCTGTGGTCCTAATATAATTATTAATTGATCTTTAAATTATCTTATTCTATTGTCATCATGGTTCGTCCTTCGCAGGTTTGCAGCAAGTTTTCTGTTTCAATGGTTGTGTACGCAGATACATTTTATTTTTATACAACCCTGCATCCCAGTATCGTGTTCAAACATGTTTTTGCCACAGTCCCCTTAAATAAATAAAGAGAAGGAAATTCTGGCTTGCAATAAACTTTCTCCAACTGTTTCTGCTCATAGCAAGATTTTTCTAGCACAATACTTCCTTGTTCACTAATGACTGATTTCACATCTGCTCATCTTGTTCTGGCTCGACATTGTGAAAATTCTGAACATGGAGTAAATCTTTTATCTTCCCCATGTAACACGTTTTAAACCACCTCAGTATGTCCTCTTCTTTCACTAAAGTACCTAGCTTAATTCTATGGTGTGCATCACTAATTCTGTTTTGCCAATGTGACCTGCCCTTTTGAAATTAGTCTTATTACTTTAAGATTAGCAGCTCCTAATCTCCTACAGAGCCCTTCATTTTGTACCCAGTTTTTAGTGATCAAAGTAGGTTATGTCTAAATGTTGCAGTTAGTTCTATGACCATAACCTCTTTTCTTCCTTTCTCTTAGTTTAGTTTCTTTGCCAACCTTGTTTTCTTAATATTTTAATTCAGCTGATAGACTTTCCCTGCTCTGCTGATTCTTTTAATTTGTGGTACGATTATCATAACTGATTTTTTGTTGTTGTAGGTGTTTGAACTAAGTGGGGTGTATTATTATAAGTATGGACAAGCTTGAGTACAGAACCCTGATCCATTTCCTGTTTCTCCAAGGCAAACCTCAGATGATTATTCATGAAAAAATGAGGGCAGTTTATGTGGTTGAGTGCCCACTGTAGCAGAGTGGTACAGTCCCTTCAAGAATGGAGGGAAGGGGGGAGCAAGTTGCCCTCCAGGCACCATTCCATGGGGGGGCTAAAAAGATTGGAATGATGTTACTGCCCAAGTTAGCAAGTAGTTTTATAGCACAGAAACATATGCTTTTCGAAAGTGGGAAATTTCCTTGCAACTGAATGTTCATTCAACAAGATGGCCTCAGTAATCTAGCTCTTCTGAACATGGAGAAGGGAACCTTAAAGGAAACCAGTTTTGATATAATTGGGTTGGTGCAAATGAAATGTCCAGTGCGAACGAGCAGTGGAGACAGGCTCCCACCACAGCAGAATGGAACCACCCACAGGTGTTGCAGGTATTACATCAGAGTTACTATAAATAGCTAGCATGTGTATGAAGAACAAGGTTCAGGCGTGGTTTGTTTGGACGTAACGTGGCTGGTAAAGGAAACAGGCAGACGCCTGATTTGAGAGTAATCTTCCTGTATGAATTTAAACTGGGCTATTCTGCAGGAATTGCCTCTCGAAACGTTAACAAAGCGTTTGGGGAGAATACAGCCAATGAACAGACCATTCAGCGATGGTTTGTGAAGTTTCCAAGCGGAGATATGGACCTGCAAAACAAAGCATGTGGTCACAGACCTGTTGCTGTTTCTGACGTTGTTCTGTTATGTGTGGTTGCAGCAGACCCTCGAAAAATGTGTCTTGAGATAGCGGCAGAGGTAGGTGTCCATCACACGACAGTCGTACGGCGTCTGGCTGCACTGGGTAAGGTAAAAAGGCTGGACATGTGGTTGAGTTGACAACTGCCAACAAGACGTAAGCATTTGGAAGTCTGCACGTAGCTGCTTGCCAGGAATAAACAGGAACCTCTACTGCATCGAATCGTCACCTGCGACGAGAAGTGGGTTCTTTATGATAATTGGAAATGCTCTGCACAATGGTTTAAGCAAAGCACTGCCTACTGGACAGCATCCTAAGCCACCCCTACATATAAAGAAGATGATGCTCCTTGTCTGGTGGTCCACAGCCGGGATAATGCATCAGAGTTTCTTGGCAAGAGGTCAAACCATCACTGCAGAAACAACTGGCTTTGGCCAACAGACATAGTGTTCTTCTGCTCCAGAACAACACCCGCCCTCATGCTACACAACCAATAGTGCTGACACTAAGTCTCTTGGGCTATGAAGCACTGCCTCATTCTGCCTATTACCCGGACTTGTCTCCGACAAACTATCAACTGTTTCGTCACCTGGATCACTTCCTGTTCAGGAAACAGCTTATGACAGACAACGAGGTTCAACGTGCAGTTGATAATTTATTCGGGCTCCAGCCACAAGACTTTTTTTCGTTCCAGGATCATGGCTTTGCTGGACAGATGGCAACTATGTGTCAATGCCGAGGGGCAATGCCCTAGGTAAGTTGTCCTACTTTTCCGTTCTCGCCGTCTACGTGTGCTGGTCCTTTGCAGGACATTTCCTTCGCACCAACCCAATATTATACTGTGGTTAAGGCTAGGAAAATATAATGTTTAAAACAGTTAATGTCAGGCAATATTACAATTTTGATACAGCATTTTTTAAATGTTTTTACTTGGGAATTAAATAATCCCTTTTGTATTTACTTATGGAAATCTTTCATTCAACCTACGTTAGTCAAAAGTGAGTATGATCATTTGTTGCAACAATTTCTACAACTGAAACAAAGCTTTGTGTACAGCACAAGGATATTAGGATCGAACATGAAATATTTTATTTGATTAAATGTTATTAATCACAGATGATTTTTAGTTACTTATAATATTATAATAAGCACCCTTGGAAGTGATTCTCTGTGCCCTAAGTTAAAAATGCTAACTTTAATACAAAAGCTTCAATAAAAATATTGCACAAATATTCAAGAAATTTTGGCAAATTATAAAAAAAGCAATCTGTTTTTAAGATAACAAAGAATCAGAATAACGGTTGGTAGATTATAGTACAAATTAACACATTTAAAAGTAGAGCAAATTCCCCTCTTAAGGGTAGATGATGCTTCAGCATATGAAGTTCACGTATGTGTTTCAACAACCAATGTTACGTATTGTAATTGGTGTTCAAATTTGTATCAAAGTTTTTTCATACTTAATTAGAATTAGTTTTTGCATTATGTTTCACTGAATTTTACATGCAAATTTTTTTATCGTTATCAGCATACTAATGCTCTTATAAAGATAAATTTTCTGTTTTTGTTTTTCATTTGCCCTTTTATTAGGTGCTGTATATGCTGATAACACACAGTCCTGTTGGCAGAGAGCAAAGTGAGTTGCAGAGTATGTTTGTCCCAGATGTACGAAGTTTGCATGAAATTCAAACAGTATAAATAAGGGAAAAAACAAAGTCATGGTTTTTGATCAAAGAACTGTTAGCACTGAATGTAATATAAGTCTAAATGGCACAGTGATTGACTAGGCCAATGAGTTTGTGTATTTAGGAAGCATGTTTGATAGAGAGAACAAATTGGATGGTGAAATTAGTAGGTGAGTGAATTCTTCATTGAAAGCCATAGCTGCTTTGGGAGGTTTTCACAGGAATGATGGGTTCTCAAGAGAGTCCCGCGTGGCTGTGTATGAAAGGGTAATTATTCCTGCTCTGATGTACGGCAGCAAAACATGGGTGCTACAGAAGAAACATAGGAGTTGTTTGTGCAGTGGAGCATTGAGTTACTTACTGGGGTTTGTGGCAGGACACATTCTGATCATGTGAGGAATGAAGGTGTGTTGGAGTTGTGTAATGTGAAGCAAAATGCTGTTAGCAATATGGAGACTAATGTTCTTCGGTGGTGTGGCCATATTGAAAGAATGTGTGATGAGATGTTTACTAAGTAAATCTTTTTAGCCCAAGCGGCAGGAAGGAAAAGGCAGAGGAAGGCCAAGGAAGTCATAGGAGGATCAGATTCAGGAGTGTCTGCATGAGAAAAAGATTACGAGTACGAATTATAGAAGGTCTTATATATGCCATGAGGCGGATGTCAGTGAAGCCCGAGTTGTGTGTCAAGATCGCTGTAAATGGATAAGTTTGATACTGCAACAGTAAGTAAATAATCAGTTAAAAAATTATCTGGTAGTTGTATTTCTTTGTGGAGCTAACCTCTGAATCTCAGAGAACAGCTTAGTGATATCTATATATGATGTATTAGGTGCTGTGTTGTTTGTTTTTTTTTTTTTGGTGCACCTTGATTCAGCCCAGTACTGATTCATAACATTTTTTTTTAGTGTCTAATATAAGCTAAAGTTAATGGTTTTTTTTTGTTTTTTTTAGCATATATACAGGGTATAGCTATTAAATAGCAAGACTGATACTATGACTATAGTTAAATTAGAAACTTGCATTTTAAACTCCACCTTCCGTGTACTCTCCTTTCGCATCAATACTCTGCTGCATTCTGATCTTCCAGTAGGCAAAGCAGTGCTGTAGTTCATCTGGTGTGATCCCTTCGAGAAGCTTGGTTGTTCACTTCTTCACCACAGTAACTGATTTAAAATGGGTTCCCTTGACTACAGATTTGACTTTAGGGAAGGAAAAAGAAGTAGCATGGAGTCAAATCTGGTGAATAGGCAGCACGCTCATGCATTTATCAGCTAAAAACTGCTTCACTGAGAGTAGCTGGTGAATTGTCTTGGTGAAGGATGAAGCCATTTTTTCACAGCTGTGGCCTCTTTCTTCTGACGTGCTTTCTCCACCACCAGAACCTGTTTGTAATAATGCAAGTTCACTATTGCTCCATCGCGAACCTACTTTGACAAAATTACACCCTTAATTTAAAAAAAAAAAACTAACACGGCCTTGAACTTTGTCATGTTTTCTTAATCTGTGGTGTAATTGCCATTTTTCAATGCATAGACTGTTTATTCATTTTGGTGACGTATTGGAAGATCAAGTTTCATCACAAATGATAACACTTCCTAGAAGGTTGGAGTTCACCTGTGTTTGGCCCAGAATGTCAGCAGAAATTCGCTTGTGATTTTCTTTTCATTCAGGTGCGAGAAGCTTCATAACCACCTTGGCACAAACCTTTGTCATGTTCTAATTTTCATGTAAAATTTGCCCAATAGCCTGTTTACCAAAGTTCAACACTCCTGTTATCTTTCTAATACTCAGTCATTGATCATTTCGAACAATTGCATTGATGTCATCTACATTGTTTTCTGTTTTTGAAGCACTTGGGAGTCCCAAATGTTTGGTGTTTTCAATGTCCACCTGGCCTTCACCAAACCTCTTATGTCACGCAAAAACACACTCATGTGACCTACATTCTTCCCCTTATATCTCACTAAACTAACAAAAAGATTCAGCAGGCATTTTCTTTAATTTCGCCAGAAATTTCTTGTTTATCCATTGTTCAATTCTTGAACTCAGCATTTTTCTAGCACACGGACAACAACACTGCTACCTTCATTGACATGTGCCACCAAACTAATGCACCGAGTGAGGTGAACTTTGCATTTCCGGTTACAGATAATTCCAGGTCAATGGCCTCACATGCGTTCAACCTGCACAATGCAATTCATTTGCCAAAAGAATGGTCTTGTTATTTAATAACCATATCTGGTATGATGGACCATAGGTAGCCACATTTCCCCTGATGGCTGCTGTTTTTCAGGTGCACGTGTGCGAGGGTGACACATGGAAATTCCAAATGTTCTGCAGAGATAGAATACTCCAACTCCGTTTCAATAACTATCTGTCCATGATTGAACTGGCAGACCTGCCAACTTCCAAAATTTGAAATCCGTAAAAAAATTTAAAAGAACATTTTAACTGATATGTTTGATTGACAGACGTTTCGAGTCTCAATTAGATGTATTAAACATATCGATTAAAAGTTGATTTATTATGCAAATAAGGCAATTTTACTTATTTCTTATGCTATAGTGAAAATATTTGGCTGGCTGATAGCGATTAAAATGCATTTGGTACATAATTCTCTCATATTACACCATCATTAGACTACAAAAATTTTATTTGTAACTGTGAAATTATAGTGAAATTGTAGTAAGTTTTAACTTAAACTTAAGAGAGGTTCTGACCTTGAATCTTTGTGCCAAAATGATACAATACCTTTAAAAAATGCAATTTTAAGTCTCGTATGAGGCTGGTATTTTTCCTTTCTCACTCGAGGAAAAAAGTTATCCTAATACTACAGCGTTTTTACCAAGTGTTTCCTGTTAGAGTATGAACAGAGAGGGTTGGGATGCAGAAGCGGGTAACATTGAGATCAGGTAGAATGTTATAGGAGCATTCTGGTCTCCCTTCGATATATATATATAATCTCCTAAATGGGAAAGAAAAAAAAGAAAAATCTGTGATCCGTAAAATAACCATAAAACAAGTAGAATTTCTACAGGTAAACCATAAAACTTGGCAAGTATGAACTCGCTAAGATCACCACATTTACTCATCATCACAGTCAGGAGTTTGCTATATAGCATGTTAAGTACCTGACCAATTTATAGCCAGTAGGAGGTTTCGGCTCAGCACATTCATGCTGTGTGTATAATAAATTGTTTCCAGTCTATACATTAAACTGATCAGCCTCATTCTACCTTTTAAATGCATTTCTTGTTACAGTATTTTACCTGGAATTTACAAAGTAATTAAATCATAGAATAGTTACCAAATACTCTACACTATTTACATATTATAACACACAACTAATATGAGAGTAAAATGTCCTTTAATAGTGTGAATACAAACACTCAATATTTGCAGAGCTTTCACACTTTGCCGGGAGGTTTCGTCTGGGCTTAATTCTCAGAGCTTAGAATGATCACAGACAACACTAAACTGTTTCAGTGTTGTCTGTGGTTGTTCTAAGCTCTGATAATAAAGCCCAGACGAAGCCTCTCAGTAGAGTGTGAAAGCTTGGCAAATATTGAGTGTTTGTATTTACACCATTAAAGGACATTTTAAACTCAGAGTCCTGTGCTATAAATCATAGAACTTCCAGCTTTTTTTAAATTTGTTCCGCTCTCTATAGTAGAAATGCATTCTTCGTTAACAGCAAAAGTATTAAGGAAAGTACCATGTGTTATGAATTAGCATATAAACCACATAAATTACCTGTTGTGGTGCTCTGCCAACAAAGGTCTTTGGGTCAAGAAGTGCATCCAGCTGGTCATGAATGGGAGCAAAGTACTGGCAGTTCTTAATTCTTTCAACTAAGTCATTGTCTTTACCTTCAATTTTTACAACCCTAGCTGCTTCCTGGGAAAGCACACGTATGTGTTCATGACATTCCTACAACCGTAACAACAACAAAAAAAAAGGTTCTCAGTTAACATCACTGTCTTATTTCAAGTAGTTTTCAAGATACTTTTGAGTTTACACATTATGCTGTAATTCAAAATAAAACAGACAAAACATTTTTCGTTGATATTGCAACACTCTAAAATTAGAAGATGCCCTCTTACATGCCAACAAATTGTGGGCAATTTTTGACTGTAGTAACACCAGAATAATTCTTCGTATATACAAACATGCACAGACTTTTATTTTAATGAATGATAAGTTACTATAATACTTATGAGATCAATCACTTTATGCTTAAAAATGTTTATTTGAAAAATTTTCTTATTCTTCACTTCTTACGTTTAGTAAGTTAAATGACAGAATGTTATGTGTTATTCTTTCTTTGTTATGTTAGTCTTGAGGATTTTAACTATGCTGAAAACATATCCACTTTTATAACATATGACTCGCATAAGGCTAAAATAAAATTTAAAATATGATATACACTCTTTGCGGGGGAAAAAAAAAAAGCAACCAGAAGGAGTCGTCCAATTGAGATGAAAATTGGAATATACAATGTGCATGTACAGGAACAAAAATTATTGCAATTCTAGAGCACTTGGACCATTTTATCGGATAACACAGCTACACGAGTGGAACAAGTCAGTATGTTGTAGCACCACCCCTGGCTTGGATACAAGCAGTTACCAGGCATGTCATAGACACAAACAGTTCACAGATACTGTTCTGAGGTATAGCATGCCAGATGGTGTCCAAATTGTGGGCCAGTTTGCCGACATTCCAGGATGGGCATAGGTGGCACCCCGTCATGTCTCAAACATGTTTAAAATCGGTGAGAAGTTGGGCTGGTCATGGAAGGATGTCAGTATTATGGAGGCAGGCCTGGAAGAGCTGTGCCATGTGTGGCCGGGCATTATCCTGTTGAAAAATTGCTCGGTGCTGCTGCGACAGGAGTGGAAACACAACAGGACATAGGATGCCGTAAGCATACTCTTGAGCTGTGTGGGTGGTATAGAGGACTACCAAGGGTGTCCAGCTATTATAGAATATGGCTCCCCAGACAGTCACTCCTGGTGTGCGAGTTGTGCACTGTTCCACAGTAAAGGTAGTATCTGTGTGTTGGATGGCTCGTCTCCAGACACGTATGTGCTGGTCATCAGAGCCAAGAGCAAACCATGACTGATCACTGAAGACAACACGATGCCATTGGACACTATCCCACGTTGATTGGGCCAGACACCACTGCAACTGGTGCCAGAAAGGCTTGTTCGTCAGTGGTATAAAGCGGACTGGCCTCCTCGAATGTAGTCCCTGTGCCACAAGTTATCTGGCAACAATCTGAATATCCACTTCCTTACCTGTAGAGAACATGGCCATTGATGGTTGAGAGCGATGAATTTGGTTCCATTCATGCAGCTCCCATAATCACTTGTTCCTCACGTTCTGTTGTTGCCCTCAGCTGTCCACTGCCTGCATGCTGCTGGGTTGTGCTCTCCTCAACCCAATGGCACCAACATCATCCAGAAAACATTGTGTGAACTCAGCTTTGTTTTACAGCCCATACAGTTTTCCAGAAGCAACATTTTTGAAAACGTTTAGGAAGACACACAGCCAAGTTTAAACTTTCTACAATTACCTGTCACACAAAAATTTTCATTAAGAATCTGCACAAATCACCCAGATTTTCTTTTAACAGACTCTGCTTCTTCAGAAACATCTGGGGTAATCAGTCTGAGCATATGCCACTATAGAATTCACATTCATCTTCATTGCAAAACATAATGGTATGAAGAACTGCCATGACTTACTAAGGGAAACTTCCTGAACTAAATTTTAATGCTAAGCTATACTTCCCAAAATCAGGAGTCGATCTAGGATTTTAAAGATAACACTTTTTTTTTTTTTTGTGTTTAGAGAGGTTCTGCCAAAAATGTTAAACAACCCTGAAAAGTGCATGATGGTTCAATTCAAGGTGCTAATATCTAGTATAGGGATGCATGTAAAGATAAAGACTTGTATTTGCTTTACGCTGTTTCCCAATAACATCTTTAAAACACAATTTGAATGCATGTGGCTTTGAAGCGCAACATTTTCACAGTGGTAACCTTTTATATCAGCTCAAACTGACATCAATTAATTAAATTATAAAAACTAGTATATTATTCAAAGCAATCAGAGTTTTATTCTCAATTGTCTGTAGGTAACTGATCTCCATGCAACAACTCCTCAGAAAACTTGAAAATTACATATCTCTGGAGCGGGAATCGAGCCAGCATCTCCCAAATTCCGTTCGAGCATGCTACTGATTACACACCCAGGACAATGAAGTTCCAAGCAACTAAGGCTAAAGTGTAATGGATAGCATGCTCGAACGGAAATCGGGAGACGTGGGTTCAATTTCCGCTCCACGGCGGTGTGATGCTCAAGTTTTCTGAGGAGATGTTGCATGGAGATCAGTAAACTACAGGCAATTCAGTACAGAATTCTGACTGCTTTGAATAATCCAGTGAATTCCCCATGTATTTCTGATGAATATTTCTTCCTTAATTTCTAAATACTAGCAGTTTAAAAAAAAAAAAAACTACTGGTTTTAGTGTTTTAATTTAATTACAAATATCAGTTTTGTCAAGGCTTAACGTAACAGGTTACCACTGGGAAAATGTTGCCCTTCAAAACCATGTGTATTCAAAATGTGTTTTAAAGATGTTATCAGGAAATAATGTAAAGCAAACATTCAAGTCTTGATCTTTACATGTATCCCCATACTTGATATTAGAATATATCATGCATGCTATTTATTAGCAAACCTAGGTAAACTAACGTATTGCTGATTTCTAGTTATTTACATAGTTCAAAGTGGTGTGCATTTCGTTAGATACAATCATTATCAGATCAGGACTTGAAAAAAAAACAGTCTGAATGCTAAACAAAAAAAAAAAAGAAAAACACATTAGTTAAATAAGACAATATTCAATATGCCACTTATGTTAAAATAAAATCTCACTGAAAATATTTTGTGAAGATGCCATTACAGTTTAAGATATTTTTTTGTAAAGTAACCATTACAGCTCAAAATATTTTTGTGAAGCTACTGCTCAACGGTATCAAAACCTAACCGGGTCAACCTCTGCCAAAATACTATATACAAAAGACAAAACGTAACGCAGTAAAAACAAGAAAAAAAAACCATTGGGTATATAAATAAGTTTTGAGGGATTTTCGTTCGGTGTCGTACTTATTACTGCTCGCATGTATTTTAAGGTGGCAACACTGTGATATCGCAGTACGAGACGCCAGCTGTCAGAGTCAGTATACGACGTTCGATTGAGGTGCAAAGACGTATTTGTTTTACTCGATGGAAAAGGGCAACTTTCGTCCCGACAAAACAGCATTTGCGGGAAGTGTTAGTGCATTACTTTATTGTCAAGAAAAGTGCTGCCGACAGCTATCGTTTAATGTCGGAAATCTATGGTGAACATTCCCCATCCATAAAAACATGTGAGTATTAAATTAGACGATTCAAAAGGAACGATTTCGATGTCGGTGATAAAGAATTTTCTGGACCACCCGAAAAAATTGCTGATGCTGAATTGGAAGCTTTACTCGACGAGGATCCGTGCCAGACCCAAAAAGAACTAGCAGCATTAAATGTTAGTCAACCATGCATTTCACAATGTTTAGCTGCCATGGGAATGGTGCAAAAAGAAGGGAATTGGGTTCCACATGCTTTGCGGGAAAGAGACCTTGAACGTCGAAAAACCATTTACAAATTGCTGCTTCAAAGGCAAAAAAGAAAGGTTTTTTGCGTCGTATTATTACTGCCGATGAGAAATGGATATGGTACGATAACCCTAAACGGCAGAAAGCATGGGTGAAGCCAGGTGAACCAGGTCCTTCAACGCCAAAACGCAATATCCACGGTTCAAAGGTAATGCTGTGTATCTGGTGGAATCAGAAGGGTGTGATCCGCTATGAACTGCTGAAACCGTCAGAAACTATTACTGGTGATCGGTATCGAACCCAATTAATGCGTTTAAAATGAGCTCTCACACAAAAACGGCCGGAATGGTAGAATAGACACAACAAAGTCATCTTACAGCACGACAACGCAAGACCACATGTTTCTCGACCTGTGAAAAAGTACTTAAAGGATCTGACTGGGAAGTTCTACCATATTCGGCAGATATTGCGCCATCGGATTACCATTTGTTCCGGTTGATGCAGTCAGCACTTTCTGGAGAATGGTTTAGTTCTTATGAAGACATCAAAAATTGGCTGGACAACTGGATCTCTTCCAAGGAACCGGAATTCTTCCTTCGGGGCATATGTTCACTGCCCAAAAGATGGGGTAAAGTTGTAACTTCTTCAGAGGGAGCATACTTCGATTAATATTAAAATATTGTTTCTGTTCTCCAACAATGGGTTTTGTTCACCTCAAATCCCTCAAAACTTATTTATATACCCAATACATTTTACATCTTTTGCAAAATAATAAGTTAAATAACTCTCTAAGGTCAAAACACGGAAAGCAATTGAACATAAGAAATAAATTTTAAAAGTAAAAACATGAATGATCCTATTCAATAATATTCTACTTAACCCTTTCCACTCTAATAATATTTTACCCATACTCACTCACCCAGCACTGATATATATATATTTTTCTGTGGTAGAGTCCACAACTTAGCTGTGGAAGTTCAAGTTTGAGAAGCTTGATGCAAGGTATTATTAATTCACCTTGATTAGACATAAATGCTTTCATTGAGTATAAAAACACTAAATTTGGATATATATACTAAAGTTTTGAGTTTGTTCCATAAAGTTTACTTATATTTTTTTGGTGTGTGCTATTCTTAAAGCATTCACCAAGTTTTCTGGAACAAGTTTTGCAGTAATACAACACTGTTTCTCTCCTTCCCCGTTTCACTTTTCTGTTGCTGCAAGCAAACAGCACATCTTTGTTGTTGCTCTTTTCATTTGAATAAATAAAGTGAGAGTGCTGATTTGAATAAATAAAGTGAGAACAAGCTTGATGCAAAAAAAAAAGAAAAAGTCTCACGAGCCCTGACATACGAGCTATAGAGGCATCATAAGCGTGGTGAGTGACACCCGAAATATTTCGCAATTTCATAATGTCAGGTGATGCCCAACCGTCAAGTGAAAAGGGTTAAGTAAAGTAGCTCTAAGGTAATATGTAAGCAGTATTACATTACTTGTGATGCATTTTAAAAACACACCAGAATATTTGCCAGATTATTAATTTTTTAAAATCATTATTTGCATCTGAGTATACAGAATCACGAGGCACGCTGTATATCCAACAGTAAAATGTCATCAGGATGCAATACATTTGGGGACTTCCAATATTTTTAATAAAGGATGTAAAAATACAAAGTTTGCTTTCAGAAACAGTAATACTCTCACCTGCCTATTACCACCAGCCTTAACCATGGCCATAATAATATTTTCTGTAGCCATGAAGGGCAGCTCTTTCCTAATATTTTTTGCAATTGTCTCTGGGTAGACAACCAAACCATCAGCTATATTCTGAAGAGTATTCAGCATTATATCGGCAGCCAAGAAAGATTCAGGAATGGTTATACGTCTGGTGAGAAAGAAAGGTGAAACAAATTATAAGCATTGTCAGGTACACATTTATTGTTACTTCATACACTATCAAAAAGATCAAAAGAAATATACACTGGTTCCAAAACCGAAGGACTAACACTATTTCAAAAGGTTACAACCACAAAATCAGATGCAACAGCTTGTGGCAATTTTCATAACTGGGAACGAATAGAAAGTTGGTGCACATGCAAAATGTCAAATCATGCACACAGGGGTCACATGGTATCACTTAAACGAATAAAAGAGAAAAGGGTGCGGTAGGTGATGTGTTTGAAGGAAAATCTGGACACGAGGGCATACAAGTACAAATAAGTAATCGATATATTTAAAACAAAAGGCCGTTTCTTTCTACAATCCGCCAGTGCCACACACTGAAGCGATTTTCATGATTGTTTTCTTAAATGAAAGCTACTGACCCACAGATCTGTCATCACTACTTTTTATGGTCATGAGTATTTTTTTTTTTTATGTTACCATAGCATTTTCTTTGTACAATCCGCTGTTCGTTATTCTGGTGTTTGTTCACACTTCAGTACTTGCAGTGCCACCTGCCTTTATGCGGTGGTCGGACTTGGAACTAAACCCTCCGCTATCAACTATGTTGTAATTATCCGAATCGGTTCTGTAGTTTTCGTGATTAGTAAAAAACATTCTGTATATTATCGTGAACTACTTTTTTTCACGTTGGGTGTGATCAGGTCGTATGTAAATCAAGTGGAACGATACACAGGAAATCGGGAACTACTTGAAAGCAATCTGATTCGGTAGTACAGCCAAAACTAATAAAAATAAATGATATAGCCTATGTCCACCGGAAAGAAATAAACTTCCTAACGGTGAAAGTATTATCCAAATCGGTTCAATAGTTTTCAAGATTACCTCCAACACACAAAGTTTCTCTCTTTATATATTAGTACAGAATATATAATGATACACAAAAAAAAAAAATATATATATATATATATATTAGAACCAAACTGGCAAATTAAAACACATTTTTAACCCCATTGTGTAGTTATCTAGACACTATCATTTCGGGTCACTGAAAGAATTACATCTCATGTGATTCTATCATATAGTTCACATACAATTACGTGACCACAAGGTTCTTCAGGAAGTCGCTTTAA
Source organism: Macrothele yani (assembly GCA_039090855.1). Classification (NCBI taxonomy): domain Eukaryota; kingdom Metazoa; phylum Arthropoda; class Arachnida; order Araneae; family Macrothelidae; genus Macrothele; species Macrothele yani. The sequence continues at coordinate 24,406,856 of CM077027.1, read as the reverse complement.
CGTCTGTAAATTCTGTTTTACACGTTCTGTGAAGTGGATACAGTCTGTGGTGGTGCATTGACTTATTCAATTAAAATATAAATCGGTTAGAAGTCCTTAAGATGTTACTTACGGAATTGCGTATTCAGTCCAGCGTCAGTAGTTATTGAGTTTCTTTGTCCAAAGTTGAATCTTGCTTCAATATGACGTCAGTTGTTAGGGTTAGTTTGAGAGCCATTTCGTTATAAGTTGTACCCTACTTCAGATATGTCCAGATGTTAGGGTTAGCTCCATTCTGGCTATGTCAACATCATATTAAATGGGTAAAGGTTTCCAGATAATAATTAAAAATTCTTGAGTTAAGAGTTACTATTTACATACAACTTGAAGTTCCACGTCGTACTTGGCCTTTAGGGCTATCTCGTCAATGCTGCACTCTCTTGGAAATGCTGAGGAAGTCTTCAAAGTTTGGTCAGGTTCATAAAAAATTTAAAAGGTTCCAGTTAAAATCATTACATACACCACCTCATACCGTCCACAGTCTCAATCACCGGACGCGCGTTTCACCTAGGCTCTACCCTGGCGTTTTCAACGGAGACTTCACACCATTTGTCGAAGTCTGCTATCTGAAAGTCTTGTGTCCACAATGCGCATGTTCCCCATTTAATCCATTGCCAATGCCATCTAGTGTCAGCTCACATCAACTTTATCTTCATCTACCTCACTCTCACCCTTCCTTTTTCTCTTCCTCTCTCTCCTCTCCCTATTCCATTTCTTCTCAGTTTCGATCAGGTTCTTCCAAGCGTACGAAAGGTCGTATGGACTGTTTTATTTCAGTTAAATGGTTTGGTCTTATTTATTATTACTGCTTCTGCTATTTGTATTGTTCTCATATTATTCTGCTGGTTTAATATTGTAATTCCTTCCCAATAGGGTATACATTGACTATCCAAACAGAAGTCAATGAGTGCTGTTTTATTCTCTCTTCTGCTCCAGTTCTTCATGTGTTCGGTCAATCTGATTTTAATATTTCTTTTTGTACTGCCTATATATTGGTTGACGATTTTATTTTGATTATTTATTATTGGTATAGAGTAGACACCCGCGTTTTGTAAGCGGGTGTCTACTCTATACCAATAATAAACCCTAGAAATAAACAACAAAGGAGTACACAGACTCAACAGGTAAAAAATTTTGTGGATCATTACCATATATACCGGAGATCACAACTATTATGAAGAAAACATGTAAAAAATATGACCTAGATTTTGGTGTACAAACGAGATATATAACAAAATCTCTTAGTAACTATCACAGAAAGACCCCAATCTTACAAAAAGCGGGTGTCTACTCTATACCAATAATAAGTAATCAAAATAAAATCGTCAACCAATATATAGGCAGTACAAAAAGAAATATTAAAATCAGATTGACCGAACACATGAAGAACTGGAGCAGAAGAGAGAATAAAACAGCACTCATTGACTTCTGTTTGGATAGTCAATGTATACCCTATTGGGAAGGAATTACAATATTAAACCAACAGAATAATATGAGAACAATACAAATAGCAGAAGCAGTAATAATAAATAAGACCAAACCATTTAACTTAATAACAGTCCATACGACCTTTCGTACGCTTGGAGGAACCTGATCGAAACTGAGAAGAAATGGAATAGGGAGAGGAGAGAGAGAGGAAGAGAAAAAGGAAGGGTGAGAGTGAGGTAGATGAAGATAAAATTGATGTGACCTGACACTAGATGGCATTGGCAATGGATTAAATGGGGAGCATGTGCACTGTGGACACGAGACTTTCAGATAGCAGACTTCGACAGATGATGTGAAGTCTCCGTTGAAAACGCCAGAGTAGAGCCTAGGTGAAACGCTCGCGTCCGGTGATTGAGACAGTGGACAGTATGAGGTGGTGTATGTGACAATTTTAACTGGAACCCCTTTTTTAAAGCTTTTAAAAAAAAATTTATGAACCTGACCAAACTTTGAAGACTTCCACAGCATTTCCAAGAGAGTGCAGCATTGACGAGATAGCCCTAAAGGCCAAGTACGACGTGGAACTTCAAGTTGTATGTAAATAGTAACTCTTAACTCAAGAATTTTTAATTATTATCTGGAAACCTTTACCCATTCAATATGATGTCAACATAGCCAGAATGGAGCTAACCCTAACATCTGGACATATCCGAAGTAGGGTATAACTTAAAACGAAATGGCTCTCGAACTAACCTTAACAACTGACGTCATATTGAAGCAAGAATCAACTTTGGACAAAGAAACTCAATAAATACTGACGCTGGACTGAACACGCAATTCCGTAAGTAACATCTTTAGGACTTCTAACTGATTTATATTTTAATTGAATAAGTAAATGCAGACGTTAAAGTGACTTCCTGAAGAGCACTGGAAGAATGTCTCAATACTCCAATGCAAGCCCGTCGACGATGGGTAAGCACATGTTTATACAATAATGAGGAAAGTCATTGTTAAATTCGTATACGAATAGTTGGAAAAATTATTGGGAATATTACGGAAGTTTTGTTGTTGGTGACCCATCTTATACACTACCTATCAATAATTCAACCATTTATTATACACTGCTGGCCACCCAAAATGCAACACCAAGAAGGACACGAGATAGCAAAGCCAGATTTACTGGACACATAACAACAGATACAAAGATGAAACGATTGAGCTTACAGGCTCGTGCGACTTGCGGAACACGCAGACATCAATAGTACGTGTGGCCCCCATGGCTGGCAATAACGGCCGCAACACGCCGCGGCATCGAACGAAAGAGGCTTTGTGTGTGGGCTTGGGGTATGTCGGTCCAGGCTGCTTCCACACATTGCCACAGTTCATCAGGCGTAGCCGCGGGTATTGCTTGCCGGGCTGTGAAGAATTGTTGCACGATGCGTGCCATGTGCGGGCGCGCATTGTCCTGTTGAAACGTGGCCGCTGGCAGGTCCTGCAGGTAAGAGAGGACTACAGGCTCCAAATCGTCGGAGATGTCGCAGTGGCTGTTGAGTGTATCTGTGATGTGTACCAGAGGGGTGCCATATCCAATTGCGCCCCAAACCATAACGCCAGGCGACGGACCAGTATGGCGATGCATAATGCAGGCACCATACAGTCTCTCGCCGCGGTGCCGCCACGCGGATCCGACCGTCGTGGTGTTGCAGGCAGAAGCGGGATTCATCGGAGAAGACAATGTCGTGCCATTCCGTAGTCCAGGTGTGGCGTTCAACGGTCCACTGCCGCCGCACTCGCCGGTGGTGTAACATCAATGGTAATCGGAGCAATGGGCGTCATGCGACAGTCTCCGCTGCTGCAGACAATGTCGAACGGTACATGCTATCACAGGTTGTTGCGCAACACACCTTAAATTCCTGCGTTAACGTTAGTGATGTGGTGGTGCGAGCCGTCAATGCCCGCCGCACAACATGCCGCTCCTCTCGCGTGGTGGTGATGTGTCGCGGCTGCGGCAATCGCTCACGTTGGTCCGTCCGTCCCTACTGCACCCACTGAATCCATACTCAGCCTCACTGTGGCTAGATGTCGTCCCACACAGGCACCGACGTCTCGCTATGATAAACCGCTGTCGCGATAAGCCACTATTCATCCTCTGTCGAACTCTGAAATGTGCTGGAATGACTGCCGTATTCTGTGACGAGGCATCTGGGAGCTTCCCATGCACAGGTCTGGCAGCACAACACACTTCCACTATTTACACCCCGCCTTCTGTGCACCCTTCTTATAGTGCTTCTCGGTGGCGTGCCAAGCGCACATGATTTGCATATGCCCTGCAATGCTAATCGTTTGCATGTCCTCTCGCGGGCGACGCATGCTGCGAATTTCTGGCCAATCGGATGCTTCCTTCTTGGTGTTGCATTTTGGGTGGCCAACAGTGTAGTTATGCATTTTATTATGATTCGTGTTATATCACAAGAAAAAATTTCGGTCACAGCTTTTTCAACCGTGCATGGCACGGGTTGCAGACTAGTTTACATTATGTCTCAAAGACTTCATCTATATGATTTCATGTGGGAAAGAATTATTGGGAAGCTGGAAGAAGGTCTCTCTGAGTAAGTGATCTCTTGCTAGTGAGTTTGGAATCGTGCATAGTGTAGTATCCAGTCTATGGGCAGCATTTCAAACCACAGTAATGTGTTCCAGGCACATGCTAGGAGATTGCCCTTGCTCTACTATAACGCATGAAGATAGATTTTTGGTGTAACAGCAAAACGTGATAGCCACACCACAGCTGGTCAGCTTGTAAGTCACCTCTATTCCACCACAGGAATGCAGATATCCTAACAAACTGTGACAAGATGCTACATATATGGCAATATGTCTGAAGGCCTGTAGTTTGTGTGCGTCGCTCTAACCAGAGCTCAATGTAGCACACGTTTTCAGTGGTGTATCCATAGAAATTGGACACATCAATAGGCCAATGTACTCTTCACAGATGAGATTTCTTTCAATCTATTCTCAGATTCTAGACATCAGCTGATATGCATGGAAGTGGTGCTGTGTACCAGCATGAGAGTGTGAAGGGAAAGGACAAATATGGCAATGCCAGGGTCATGGGTGGGGTAGCATCATGATCAATAAACACATCAAGCTACAGGTGCTGAAAAATGGGACACGGGTGAACGATATTGCCACAAAGTTCTTCTTTGTCACGTTTGGTTTTTCTGTGGTGCTGTAGGCAAAGGCTTTCTGTTTATGGATGACAAAGTGACACCTCATCATATGAGAGAAGTGCAGACACTTTTGGAGACTGAGCATATTCATTGCATCTACTGGCCAGGACAATCCCCAGACCTCAACCACATTGAACACATCAGGGACACATTGGTGCTTGAAACCCTCCTCCAGAAAACAAGCAGGGTTTTATCTGTGCTCTGACTGAGTAGTGGGCCAATTTGCCTCAGGAACTCTTGAATCACTTGGTAATCAGCATGTCAAGGTGTGAGAGCTGCATCACAGTTTGGGGTGGATATATTCCATACTGAAATGCCTTTCGAGCTGGTTATCAGTAAACAATGTACATCCATTCTCCAACTACATCCTTTGCAAATTGTAACTTTTGCGTCAACACTGATGACAATGTAGTTTGTGCAGCATTTATAAACATGTTTTTATGTCTTCTCATGTGTTCATATGCTGACAATATAATTATTTTCCCATTTGGCAGCGGTCATGTATTGTTTTGGTTTTTATACAGGTAAAAATGTAGTCTGTCCCTAGGTTTTGGACACCAATGTACATAAGCTATATTCCGCCTATACTTACGTATGGCTGTGAAACTTGGTCAACTATAAAAGCTAATGATGGCAGACATATTATGACTTCTGAAAGGAAACTACTGAGAAAGATAGATGGTGCTCTAAACAATGTGGAGATGGGAAGATATGGAAGACATAAATGAGAAACTTTAAAAGCTCTACAAAAGGCCGGACTTCCTTTCCCTGATTTGTTTAAGTGATTTGAATAGTTTGGACATCTGAAGAGGGTGGCTGGACAAATTGTGAAGGGGGTACTGGTAAACAAAATAAATAAGACAGGACTGAGAGGATGACCCAGGCTGTGGTGCTAGAGATCTGAGAAGAATGAATGCAATACTTGTGAAGACACATGATCGAGAACTATGGAAATGCCTGCTGGTGCTAGGCCTAAATGACCTATCAAACTAGTGATGATGATCATACACTGAGACACTACAAATAGTAATACTGATAGTAGCCAATTAACTATTATATTCTGCACACATCTAATTTCAGAAAGCTTGAAAAATTAACTTATTCTTTTGTGGGAATTGAACTTGCAACATCCAATTTTTAATACAAAACTGCTACCATTGCACCACATGGGAAAATTTTGCAATAACGAGGTGCAGAATATTAAGAAAACTTTGTGTTACCTCTAAAGGGATGTATTTTACAGACCGTAGAGCTCCCCAGAACTGAATTTCCCCCACATGAGGCCCCTTGTTATGTATGTTAAAGTTGAGCTAAACAAGATGTCTCACTGGAGGCTTCTAAAACCCCACACAAAATAGAAAAATGACATTAAGAACATCTATGTTTACCATTTTTTAATGAATGAAAAGAAAAATACCAGCATAGATGACATCACATTTTGGGACTAGAATTTGTGTCACCAAGAAGTAGCAGAGCTGGGGTAAACAACTTCACTGCTGACCTCTATTTAGATGAAACGAGTTTTCAAAATGCTAGCAATAGCACAGGACAATACTTTTGAGAGGTTAGAAACAAGCTAAAATCACATGTATACTCTATCACGACTACCCGTCACTAGCATGCAGAAAGCTCCACAAGAACCAGTCATCAGCATGCAGAAAGCTTGATGAAAACCAGTCACTAGCATACAGAAGCAACTTAAAGACAACTCATTCCTTCAAAGAAAACCCTCTCAAAACGTGAGAATGCAAGGGGAAGTTTGCTAAGTTTCAGGATCGAGAAAGATCCTGTCTGATCACTAGTAGCAGCAGCAGATTGTAGCTGAGGAAATCTCTGATCTCTGTCCATCAGATCAAAGTTGGGTAAATGGGATATTGGGTTACAGTCCTGTAATTTTCCTACTGAATTCAAAAGTTGCAGCATAAGGTGGAGCCTGGTGCTATTTCTGCAAAGTAGGTGATTTTCAGTGAGCAACCAACATACAATAAAACAAGTACAAACCCTGTATTACACAATTGCAGGAGTTTGAGAAGTGCAACTGATAAAGAGATGCTGCCACAAAGTCTCTCTCTGACATATGCTGAAAGGGGCTAAATCTGATCCTTCCCTAAGTACAAGAGCATTGTACTGTGAGAGATCTTCCATAACTGGAGAGTTAAAAGTATGTTCTTGTGATTATGTTGGGATCTTCCAAAGGATGGCGGCCTGGGCTCCAAGTTGAAGCACCATTTTCAGAAGATAGCTAAGATGTAAACATAGAAATCGAGCAAAACCACACAGACATGCATGGTAAAAAGATTCGTTTAGCAGTAGCTTTTGGTCATCCTGTATGTGACTCCGTGTGTTTTCGCTTGATTTCTATGTTTATGTGTTATTGTCACGTGAAGCCTGAGTTTTAAACCAAGCTAAGATGTATTGTCGATAATTTGCCAGTTCCAGAAGTGTGAGAGCTAGTTTTCCTACAATTTCATTTCATTATGGAATTACTTTGAGAAGATAAGCTGTGCCCAAACTAAGTAACACTGTTTATTTTGCATGCCAGTATTGAACTAGAACTATGCAGTGGAACTTTTGCATGAGCCTGAACAATATACATACACAGTAGACAAAACATTAAAGATAAGGGTGATGGGCAGTTCACATATCCATCCCCCATGCAGAGTGATGCATACCCAAACCAAATGCAAGCAATAAATAGGCAGACAACAGGGTTTCCCAACAGTATATTGCAATCCAAGAACATGGGTAAACATGATGATCTTTGATGCATTGTAAGCACAAGACAGATGGGTTATTCTGTTGCCCAAGTGGTAAGAAGAACCCCATACTTGCCAACTTTGGAAAATGTGCATCAGTAAAACTTTTGCACGAACGCCATTTACCACAAAACAAAACATAATTATATTAATAAATATGCAGTAAAAATATCTGCATATGCCACAATAACTAAACTAGTATTATCTATGTTTAAAATAATAATTTAAAAAACCATAAAGTAAAATCTTAATTTTGTTCAATGTTAGCCTTGCAAACCTGTGGTGTTTCAATTTCAAACTAAACATTTCCTGTAAAAAGGAAATATTCACTTTAAGAGTACCTACACATGGCATTCAAAACTGTATGTTACATACCTTTTAATCTTCATCTTCTATATCAGGATTATACAGTATAATATTGTAATCACTTCCATCACATGCTGCAGAAAATCGCCCTTCTTGTAAAAGTTTGACAACAGCGGAAGTTCAATCTAAAGCCATTTCGTGGACAATCACCATTGTTTTGGTCTTCCCGCAGCCATAACATTTGGCAGTTTCATCTTTTGGAAACATCTGCCAAAAAAACTGGACCAGCATGGCTGGCAGCACTGAATGGCACATTGTGTTTTTTCAAACAAGACGTAAACAACAATTTGGCACGAGTTACATTTCCTTGACTATTATCCGATGTTTTAAAAAATACAGTCAATTTGTAGTTACTATCAGTACACTTTACATTACCTTTGTGTTTGGGACCATTTACATGACAAAAAATATTGTTTCTGCCTCCGTGGGCAATGTTTAAATCATTTTGGCAAATGTCGCAAAATGCAAATTTTACACCTTTATTAGATTTTCTGATACACTGGAACTTTGCAGTGTACGTTTCCTTAAAAGCTCAAAAATAACTTTGAGATGGTATAATCTTAGCACTTATCTTTATAGATTTGCATAAAAGCTAAACTAACAACTTGATCCTCCCAGTAATTCAACTCTACAACAAAGAAACACCACACACTAAAAACAACACATAAGTTTTCTTTTGCTCCTACAACATTGCTCAACACTGTGCATGCAGATTTTACCCTTCTTTTTCATTGGCTGTGATTTTCCTCCCAAGAAGAGACCAATCAACTGCTACGATGAACTAGCGTCTACAGGGACTAAAAACCACGGCCGCTCGATCGAGTCGGGTTGTGGAAAATACAAAATGCGACGGCTACCATCGCAGACTCTGCGCATGCATCTAGTGTCGGCACCAGAGTTTGCCGAATTTTTTTTTTTAAAGGAGTATTTTTAGTCCTTTGAAAAAATTTAGGGAGTAATTTTCAAAAGTTGGGAGTATTTTAGAAAAATTACCAGATGAAATAAAATACTTACGAAAATGCTAGGCAATTATAAAAAATCAATCCAGATTTTTTCATATAAAAATATTTCACTACTGCTCAATGTATTTAGAATTTGGATCCGTTTTGTTTCTTGTTTTAGAAATAAATGTAATGTTCGTATTTTAAAACAACATTAAATTTATCATGCTTTGTAATGACCACATGAAACAGCAATGTGTTCAAGAAGTGAAAACATTGCACTTTTGAGATTCTTATAGGCATCTGAAAATATCTAATAAACTTCTCAGCAAGTTCCACAGCCACATTTGTTTTTCTGCAGCTGCACAGCATCCAGTGCTTAAATTTTCATTTTGCTGATATCTTTGTTTCCCTTCCCATTTCTTTGTCGTTTTTTGTTTTTTTTAATGCCCTTGGATGACGATTTTACCCATCATGAATGTATGATAGCTTTCACTGTTTTAGATAAAAGATGAATAGTGTAACTTTGAAAAATATAAATACTTTTGAACACCATGCATCAATTTTTACAATTTTTTCAGCTTCGTCATTTCATTTTCGGACCCCCCCCTCTCCCTTTATCAAGCTGAAATGCAAAACTTTTGGGGGAAATATTTAAGAATACAGGATACATGTTCTGATCATCATTGGGGAAAAAAATTAGCTACGGGGAAAATCTTTGCTACGTCCGATTTCCGTTTTTGAACATTTCCCCTGTGTTTTCAAGTTGAAATACAAATAAATAAATAAATACATCGCTCTTAACCACGTTCTAGAAACACACAGCAACCGAAAAATTGTTGTAAAAAACAATTTTTCGGTTGCTGTGTGTTTCTAGAACGTGGTTAAGAGCGATGTATTTATTTATTTACTTGTCGCCACGTATTTGGAGTATTCCCAACTTGTATCTCGCCCTTTGAAATACAAATATTTATTTAAAAAATGATATTTAACAACAATACTAGTCAGAGGAAACATCACGTGAAAAATAAAATTACGATTACGGGAGAAATCTTCACTGTGTCTAAATTCCATTAACAAAAGCCCCAAAAATTTCTGTTCAGTTATGCATCAATCTCGAGGATAACACAACTTATGGCAGAAGAGGAGAAATTCCTCGAAGCCGTCACACTCTGATGCCTAAAGATTACAGCAAAATTTTTTCGTCGTCGAATTTCCATTTTCGGAAATTTTTCCTCCATTTTCAAACAAATACAAATATTAATGGAATAAAATTATGTATAACAGCAATACTGGACACAGGCAACATCACAGAAAAAAGAAATTACGATTACGTAAAAAATCTTTATTTTGTTTACTTCCGTTTCTGGAAGAAGAAATACCGTCTCAATGTGTATTTTAATGAATTTGTAAAATTCTTCGATGCGTAATTTTACGCGCCAAGAAATATTCCTGGTGCATATTTTTACACATAGAGAAAAATTCTCGATGCATATTTTTACGCGGCGAGAAAAATTCCTGACACATACTTTTACGTGGCGAGAAAAATTCCTGAAGCGTAAAAATGTGCGTCGAGAAAAATTCACGATGTGTATTTTTATGCGTTGGTAAAATTTCGATGCATATTAGACATGTAATTATGCATTTTGGCGAACTCTGGTCGGCACGTCACTTGAGCACTCCCATGGAGAGAGAGCTACCACATGACGTCACGAAGCCCGAGAGTCAAAGATCACATCATCGTGCGACACAGCGCTTGTAAGGTCCGGTAGAAAATCTAAGTAGATGGTTGCAGGAAATTGAAATATTTCGATTGAGCAATCGAAATTTTAAAAAATCCGTAAAAAAAGGCCTCTCTTTGTAAATCAGTATAATTAAACAGAAATGCGTAAAAGTTGGCAAGTATGGAACCATAGGTTCCCAAGTGCACCGTATCAAGGGTGTACCACGAGTATACCAGCAGTGGCTGACCACATGCCATTGATGACTGGAGTTGACGTAGACTATTCAGGCTCATACAGACAGACTGCTTGGCAGTGATGGCACAAATCACATTCAGGTTAAATGTTGGAGAAGCAGTGTCAGAGAGCAAACTGTACAGTGCATGCTACATATCATGGGCAACGGGAGCTGACACGCTGCCAGTGTGTTTCTGTTAATTCCTCAAGATCAGAAATCAAGCCTCGCCTGATGCAGGGAACATCAAAACAGGACCTCTGCAGAATGGCACCGTGCTGTGGGGTCAGATGGATCCCATTTTGAGCTGTGCTGAGATAGGGGAGGGTGCGGGTGTGGTGTCAACAGCTCGAGGTCACTGCTCCGTTGTGCCAGGTCGGTTCTGTGAGCCTTCTCACGGGACACACTAGGTTCCTTAGTGTGCCTCCAGAGGTCCTTAACCACAGCATGCTACCATCACCTACACACTTTTGTGGCCTTCACACATCATGCTGCCAGTGGTCTGTTTCAGCAGGACAATGCACAGTGCCATGCCACAACCACATAGGCATGGCTGGAAGAACACTCATCTGAGTTTGGATCGTGTTAAGAACTTATTTGAGTCAACATCAGATCCATGGATCTTGCACCAATGTCTTGAGCAGAGTTGTGCATAGTGCTGCAACGGTAGATTTGTATAATAGTATTAGCATTATTTTTATATATGTAGTGCGATCAAAAAGTTCCGATACTAGGTACGTAGCATGCCAACAGTGGCAGTACGCTGATGCAGGCAGCGGTCGAGGGCAGTGACTTTCACGAGTCATTATGCTGAGTGGCGTCGTTCTGTGAACATCGGGAGCTGTGCTACATGATATTTGGAAACCACGTGCAGAACACAGCTGCAATTTCGTTATGGACTCCAAACTAGAGCAGCGAATAAATATCAAATTCTGCGTCAAACGCCGCAAATCGGGAACGGAGATACATGAAATGTTGCGGCAGGCTTATGGGAATGAAGCAATGAGTTATGCGAGGTGTTTTGAGTGGCACTCGCACTTCAAGAACAGCAGAATGGCACTGGAAGAAGAGGTCAGGGCGACCATCCATGAGCAAAACCCCCCAAAACGTGGACAAAATTAGGGAACTGGTGAGTCAGGATCGTCGGAGAACCATTCAAGATATTGCTACCATCGTCAATGTGTCATACGGAACAGTGGAAGAAATTCTGACATCGGTTTTGAACATGCACTGCATTGCTGCAAAGTTTGTGCCAAAGATTCTGAACCCCGTACAGAAGGGGCTCCGAGTTGAACTCTGTCAAGATCTTCGTCAGCAGGTGGTGAATTAACCAACGTTTCTGTCGAGGTTCATCACTGGGGACGAGACTTAGGTCTACGGTTACGACCCGGAGACCAAACAGTTGTCACAGTGAAAGAGCCCGGCATCTCCACAACCGAAGAAGGCCCAACAGGTCCGGAGCGCAACCAAAAGCATGCTCATCGTGTTCTTCAACATTCATGGGGTTGTGCACCATGAATTCTTTCCCCAGGGCCAGACGTTCCACTGTAATTTTAGCACGAATGAAAAACAGAATTAATTTTTAGACTTTAAATGCTTTTAAATTATAAAATGTGTTGAGCAGAGGTAGTGTGTGACAACCTGCATTGCAGTCATTTTTTTCTTTTTTGACTGAAGGTTTAACGACCACCGTGAGCAACTCAATGGGCTATATAAGCAGTCGCCCATTCCTAATTTACGGCCACTGGTTCCAGGGAAGGGAGAGAGCCAGTGCCGTAAGACAAACACAACATCCATGCCTCACCGCGATTTGAACCCGGACCCCTTCTTGGACGAATAGTCAGAAGCCAGTGCTTAGACCACTACACCACTGGGGCAGCCAGTAAATCTTTAAAACATACAACAGAGCCTGAAGAAACAATACAAACAGGAGGACAGTAGAAGGGGATGCTGAAAAGTTCTCGGCCTAACCCACTTCCTGCAACTGTAGCATTATTTTGTCACTGCAGCTCAAAAGAGTTCTTTTGTATTGTAAAGTGCCAATTTTCAGACTAACAGCTCTTTTTTTGCAGATGTTGGATTATGTCAATGCAAAGTGTTGAATTTTTGAATGTGGAATTCCGGGCTGCCATGAAATTTCTGTTCTAGCAGAAGAAAACTGCAAAGGAAATCTATAGAGTGTATGAAGCCAACATTAAGTGACAAGTGCCTTTTATATTCCACTGAAGAAATGGTGTGCCAACTTTTAGCATGGAGACTTTGAGAACGAAGATGCAGAAAGATCTGGGAGGCCTTCAACAGTGACAACACCTGAAATTGTTGGTCATGTTCACGACTTGATTTTGTCAGATCGGCAAATCTTGGCTAAGACAATAGCTAAGACTGGAGATATCCAGGGAATATGCTGGGTTCATAATTCATGAGCACTTGGATATGCAGAAGATGTTAGCAAAGTGGATGCCCAAATGTTTGAACGCTGATAAAAAATGAAAACGAGTGGACACTTCCAAATCGGTTTTGCAGCATTTTGAGCGATCTGGTGATAATTTTTTGCAGCAACTTGTCACTGTTGATGAAACGTGGTTACATCATTACAATCCAGAGACAAAAAAAAAAAAAAAAAAAAAAACAGCGTCTGCAGAGGTGACACTCCGGTTCTCCATGGCCAAATAAATTCAAGTCTCAAAGGTCTGCAGGAAAGGTCCTGGTAACGGTTTTTTGGGATTCGGAAGGCGTTTTACTGACTGCCTAACTTCTGAAGAGCCAAACAATAAATGCTGAATACTATTTAAAAAAACTGTGGGAATTTGTTATCTTTTTGCAGGACAATGTGCCGACTCACAAGGCTGGCAAGACAAAGGATGTTTTGAGGGATCTGGGGTTTAGGTGCATAGACCATCCACCCTACTCACCAGATCTTGCTCCATTGAACTATTTCCTGTTCCAAAACCAAAAAAAAAAAAAAGTTTGAAAGGGAAGCATTTTTCAAATGATTTGGAGGTGATATCAGCAGCAGAGCAGTATTTGAGTAATCAATCAGACTTCAGAAATTTTTTTTTTTTTTTTTGGGAAGGGTTTAAGAAACTCCAGAAACGCTGTGCCAAGTGTGTTGAACTTCGGAGTGAATATGTGGAATAGTCTGCAAGTTTCATGGCTCTATCCCATTTCCTTTTTGGTGAGGCTGAGAACTTATCAGCATCCCATTGTAATGTTTCAACAGCAGCAATCTCTTACACTGCAACAGTAAGAAAAACCATTAAAGAACCATAAAAGCAGAAATGCAGGGAATTTTGGAGCAACTCAGGTATGGTGTTAACATTAATTAGGAAACATCTAGACTGAAGTAGTTGATATTCATGATGTTATGTACCATGTTGCATTGAGAACACTGTTCAGTGTAGGAATGTGAAAGAACATTTTCTGGCAGAAATAAACACCAAGACAGTGAATTCAGAATTTCACTGGCAAATGGAAGATGAAACAAATATAGTTAAGAGAAACAGCAAACTCAAGACAGGGCATTGAAAAAAGTGAAAGCCCTGATAAACAAAATTGCAATGGAACAATCGTGGGCACCGTTGGCTCTGGGCATGAATTCTTTTAAACCCCTTAGGATATAACCTAGCTCATTTGACTGAAAATCTGGCTGGAATGTTCTAAAAAACTCATTTTCAGTTAATCACTGCAGCTGATAAGCAGAGTAAGGTGTATGTGTTTCTTGAATTCCTTGATAGCATCATTGTTAGATCTATTGCAAACCTTATCTGAGGAGAACCAGGTAAACCATAATTACTTGATTATGGTGTTGGAGATAAGGACAACTGAGTTGGAGAACCATCATCAGAAGTCACTGCAAAAATGGTCGAAAATATAGTCAAATGACAAGGTTGGCATATGTACAGTGCTCCCTCAAAGTGCTAAACAACATGGCCAAGTAACATTTTATTGATGCCATACCAGACAAGATTTCCAACACTCGGTCTGTATGGTGACTTGTTGCGTACGTAGTATTTCATGCAATGAAGTACAATCGCTGTGGTATACAACAGGGTTCCCGAATTTTGTGAGGTTAGCAATAGCAGATATGCTTTGTTGGTGTGGAAGTTATCTATTAACAGAAGCTGGAAATATTTTATGTTGGCATTAGTTTTTACCTTTTACGAGGGTGATAACAAAAGTTGTGCACAAGTTAATCTGAAACGGAAGCAGATGATGCAATCGGGAAAAAGACTGTCATGTGAAGGTCAGACACTCAGCAACGAAGTGGTGTCAGAATGATGTGCTATTATTTGCTGTGTGGACGTGAAAGGATTTGGAAATGGAAGCGTGCAGCTCTGCAGGTTGAGTCACAGTGTTAAACTAGCACTCATAAGTGATAACAGAAACTCTGCAGGGGGAAACCTCCAATACAGATCCACACTGCCTTGCAAGAAGTATGTTGGGAAGGAACTCTTGATTGAAGCACAATTTCTTTCTGAGGACAAAGTTGAGACCAAAAATTTAACAAAATAGCCCGAACTTGTTGGAAGTGGGAGCGACCTTGCTGCATGACATGGTGCAGTGTCGGTATGGGGAATTTTGTTGAAATATGGCTGGGAAACTTTATCCCATCCACCATACAGCACTGATCACAGTTCACCCGACTTTGATCTTTTTCCAAAGTTAAAAAATAGGATTGTGGCATCCGCTGCAAATCGCTGGACGAACTGTCATTGGACGTGACCTAAGTAATAAGACAGCTAAACAAAGATGGCATACTACAGGGCATCCAGGACCTACCTCACTGCTGGCAAGTTGTCATTAGCAGTGGAGGGGAGTACATTGAACGGCAATAAGGTTTCTCTGTTACTTCACACTTTTCTCAAAAATGGACAGTCTGCTGAACTTTTGTTAGGACCTCCGTACGGAGATGGAGACATGAACTCTGAAACCAGTTGGAAAGAAACAACATAAGAGGGATTGAACCACAAAATTTAAGAGTGTGAAAAGAAGCAAGGCAAAACAACATAGCCCTTATGCACTTGTAAAATATAACTGGATGATACAGATAAGTTTTTTTTTTTGTTGTTGTTGTTTTAATTTTAGGCTTTTGTATGTTTTTAACTTTTGGTAAAGACAAAGACACAACATCAAAAGAAACTTTACAATGTTTTTTAAGAGTTTGGGATATTTTTGGCAAATCTCAAAATTTCAAGTTTGTGAAAAAAAAAAAAAAAAAAAATAACAGTCTGTTTTTGTTTGTGGAGTCTAGGCATTCAAAGAACAGCTAACAAAAAGAAGCTATAAAGTTTGTGATATTTAAAAAAAGATGCCTGTTCCTGTTGACAGAAGGATTTTATTATTGTTAACACAATCTGAAAAAAATATATATAATAGATTTGAAGCAAACAAATTACCTATTGGCACTGTCATCCAATGTCCTTTCCATCCACTGAGAGGCAGCTGTATGTAAAGCTACATTTATGTTAGCCATTGGAATCCTCGCTAAGGAACAGCATCGCTCACTGCGCATTGGATTACGCTTGTACGCCATGGCACTGGATCCTATTTGGGTTTTCTCAAATGGCTCCTCAACTTCTTTTTCATGAGCTAAGAGACGAATATCTGAGCATATCTATGGGAAAAGAGTGACACAGGGAGTGACTTGAATGAAAAAGCCAGTCATTAGAATCTATAAAATATTGCACAGAATGAAAAGGCTGTCATGAGAATAACACTGATGAATTTACCAGTGGTTATGCAAAATGAAATAGTGCTTAAGAAATAGGTGAGAAAGAGAAAAACAATGGCAATGAAATTAATACGGACACTTGATGTGGACCAGGAACATCAAACAGAGGTCATCGCTCTTTCCACGTTTATAAGTGAGTCACGGAAAAATTCTCATTGGCTGCGACCGGGAATCGAACTGGAAGACCCTGGATTCGATTCCCGGTGGCAGCCAATGAAAATTTTTCTGTGACTCATTTATAAACGTCGAAAGAGCGATGACCTCTGTTTGATGGCAATGAAATTAATCGCATTATAAATCAAACTGAGGTATGAGAAGAAGCAGACCAGTTTTACACATAACAAATGGTCAGTATCTTTCAACTGGCAGTCAAACTACAGATGTTTTTAATTTTTCAACTGCTAGTAGAAAATTTCCATGCAGCAATATAGTGGTCTTTGAGCAGATCTCATGGAGAGCTGTTGAACTACTGCCTACCAGTCATTAAGCTATACTTAGCTTCAAATAATAATAATCAAGATTCATGTCAAAGTATTTGATGTACTTCCCTGCCTGTACAAATTTCCTCAACCCAAGTCCCATCCAACATTTGTGGGATAAAGTAAAACTCAACATTCGCCAGTCCATGACACTGCCTTGCTCTATTGTTGCACTTTGGAATGGCATTCTGCCCAGCTGAAATACCTGAGAAACACCACCTATGGTCTAGTGAAGTCTATGCCATGCACAAGTGCAAGTGGTTATTGCAGCAAAAGGCAGCTCAACATGGTATTACATAGGTTGCTCGTCAGTGTATATTCCATTGAATGAGATACTACCAGCCAAAATGTGCTATATTTTTCATGTCCTTTAAATTTCAATATAGCTTTATTCCACAAAATATAAATAATTAGATCATTTTAAATTCATTTAATTGGATACTAAATTGTGCATTCACGGTTAAAGTACAAAGATAAATTTTTTCACACAATTTTTCAAGTTTCAAATCATTTATCACTGGAAAAACATCAAAAATCAGGAATTTAGTCACTAATTTTTTTTCAAATTCCACACATGAAGAGCACTTATTTTTGGCTTTGCTCAGACATTACCAAATTAAAATCAGTTAAAGAATTCACTTAACTCTTCTTTTTCCGAAAACTTAGAAGAGATGCTGAGAAACAAAACCTCTGAGGAAAAGGTTAATTACAAGAATTGTTCAAGTGATTACAATTAAAACGTTACATGCTGCTTAAAAATGCCAAAATACTAACATCACAAATTGAACTGTGAAGCCCAAGTTGTATGTCAAGATAGCTTTAAATGGAGAAGTTTGATACGACAACAGTAAGTAAAAATATCTGGTAGTTTGTATTTCTTTTTGGAGCTAACCTCTGAATCTCAGAGAACAGCTTAGTGATATGTATGTATGTACAAATTGAACTGACAAATCTTAAAATCAAATCTGGAACATTATTAAATAATTTGAAATCATGTTAATGTCAGGATCATGTGCAACTGTTAAGCATAATGTACATACAACACAGTAATTGTGAGCTTGAGGCTGATCGGGAGTACATAAACTACTTTTTCTTTAACCAAGCCTTTATTATTTCCTGGTTTCACATTAAACACATACAACACACCACTGCTGGAACTCACGTAATTAGAGCTTTTGAGGTTCTGTATATAAAAATCTTTCCAGCCACTACCCAACCCAATATTTTGAGGGGGTTTTGGTTTTGTTTTTTTCTGAGATTCACTTTATTTTGGCATGTTTTTTTATTGTATAAATTTGTTTAGAATTTATGTCATTATTGTAACTGAAAACTGGCATAACTCACACAAAGGTTTTTAATTTTTTTGGTTGTTGGTTATCACACATATACAGCTGTGATAAGAAAGTGGCATGAAAAAGATATTTAGTCTTCGAGTGTACGACTATTACATTACCTCTTAAATTTCCCTTTAACTAATAATTATACAATATCTAAATATATCTCATTTTTCAATATTCAAGGAAAAGCTTATCTTTATATATCTAAAGATTAAAGACATCTTTAGGTTTTGAGTGCAGAACTGTTATCACCCAAAACTTGCTGCATTTCTATTGGTGGATTATGAAGCAATTGATTTTTTTTATTTTGATAGTAATGAAAAGTGTTTCTTTATCCCATATTTATTCCATAACATTAAAGATTCCTTTCATAAAAGGCATCTGAAATGGGTACAAAACATTCATTGACATTTAATTCGTGTTGATATCTCTTATTCTTGCAATCTGTGGAAACACAATTTTTCAAGGCCTCAAAATCATGACATTCGATAGGCCTTCTCAATGATAAAATAAAATACACCTCATTTCATCATAAAAATCCGCATCAGCCAAGGAACTTTTCCTAACATTTTGCAGAATGTCCAACGTTTTTTTAGTTTGTAGTATCTTCTTATAATATTAAATTTTACAAAGATTAGCTGGAAGACTGTCATGGGTTTTTCAATACTTGATATTTTTTTAAACTTAACAAAGGTTTAAATTTTATTTTGAATAATATATTAGATTATTAAATGCCACAGACATATGCAATCATGTTTTAATAAATAAAAATGCTTACTTACTTTGCTTCATTTCACATCTTATCATGAACACGCATATGTTATCATGATTAAATACACTTAAATAGTTAAAATACATTTAAAAAATCATACTTTATCATTCTTATAATGTGAACAAAGGAGAACAGTACATGCTCATAATAAGATATGTGAAATGAAGCAAAATGATGGTAATTATTTTACTTTAATTGATGATTGCTTATGATTACGGCATTAAACAATTTAATTTTCTGAGGGTATGTCTGTATGATACTGATGGGGGCAATGCATATTTAAAATATTGTTCCTGTGTATCAATTTGTAACAATGGCATTAAGCAGTCAAGTATGCAGAACTGCCTCATAAAGCAGAGTTGCGAGAGAAAGGATGCTTTAAGTGCAGCATGTAAGGTGTCTGAGCATTAAAATTCTACACTTACCATTGATTTTGGGGTTCAATAAAAAAAGTCTTAACACCCTAACTGGTTCCACTCTTTCTCCCACAGAAAAAAAAAAAAGCACCTTTTAAGGACTTTTAATCACCCTCCAAATTTTTTTTAAGGACGTGCATATGCAACAATAACATGAGCACAAATCAAATGTACAGGATGTCCCAAAAAGGTGTAACCAAATTCAAATGAAAACTTTTGATACAAAACTAATATCAGCATTCTGTTTGTCGCAGGTGGTAAGGAATACCCTCAAGATTTCTAGAAGTGTACCTAATGGATCCTGCGAAGAAAGTACAGATTGTGGAGTGGTTTATTGAAACTCGATACAAAATGCAAGTTTAGCAAAATTTCAGAACAAAATATGGGAACAAACTGCACACATGCAACAGAATCAGAAAGTGGTACAAGTCATTCAAAGAAACTAGTAGCTTCCTTACAAAGAAAAGCACTGGACGACCATCACTGGTTCCAGTACAGGAGGAGGTTGTGAGACAAACATTCACTTGTAGCCCTCGAAAGTCAATCAAACAAGCAGCACGACAGCTAGCCATCCCCAAGTCGTCACTGCATAGAGTGTTACATCAGAGATTGGAAATGCACCCCTATAAACAACAGATAACCCATCACAACTCCAGATGATCATGTGAAATGTAAACAGTTTGCTGAAGAGATGTTGGAGAACATTGCAAGTGCTGAATATTTCCTGAGACAAATCTGTTTCTTGGATGAGTGCACTTTCCATGTTTCTGGAAAGGTTAATAAAACAGAATGTGAGAATTTGGGGAACTGAACACCCACACTGCACAATGGAGCATGAACATGCTAGCCCAAAAATAAATGTTTGGTGTGGTATAATGGTCGACCATGTTATTGGACCCTTTTTCTTTCAGGAAGCGACTGTGAGAGCTGATAATTTCCTGGACATGATTGAGCAGTTTATGTACCCCAGTTGGATGAACTTGCAACTCTGGTCATTTTCCAACAAGATGGGGTGCCACCTCATTGGCCTTTGATTGTAAGGTGGTCTCTGGATGCCAAATTTCCCAATCGATGGATTGGACATGGTGGTCCCATTGCATGGCCCCCATGTTTGACGGACTTAACACCCTGCGACTCTTTTTTATGGGGATTCATCGAGAGTGAGGTTTGCAACACCCCTGTTGCAAACATTGCTGACCTAAAGAGGAGGATTACACATACACAGCAGGAAGTTAATACGGATGTTTTTGAACAAACATGGTTGCAACTGGAATACCATTTAGACATTGTTCGGGTGACAAAAGATGCCCAATGTCGAATGTTTATAAAACTTCATGATCTGTTTTGTCAATTAACACAAGTTGTGTTTTGAGATCATTTATATTAAAACTGTTATTATTTAGAATTGGTTACACCCTTATGGGACACCCTGTACTTTTTACACATGACTTAACAATGGAAACTGAAGTATGCTGATGAAGTTCACATTATTTTTCCATACAGTTTAAGTTTGTTGATGTAATAAATTTGAATTTATGAAATTTAAAAGACAAACTGCTGGTTAAATTGGTTCTCTTATATGACAGAATAATCATATAAGCAACAGAGATGTGTAAGTTGTAAAAATGTAGTTAAAGTTATGAGTTCATGATTTGAATTTTATGCATAATCATCTCAAGGTTTAAATTGAAAAACTAAGTTCAAAATTACATGCTCATGTTTTAACTTTGCACTTAATTTCCTCATGGAATAACTGAATAATTGTTATTTGCATATACAATAAACCTCATTAAATTTCCATGTTTTGTTAATCATGTTAACGGTAAGTGAGGGTGGTGGTTGAACAAAGTTCATATAAAAAATGTATCCGATCTTTAATTCTGAGAACTTTAGGGGTTAAAAAAAACTGATTAAGTAAAGTTCATGAAGGCAATTCATAAAACAACATTGTTTTTTTTTTTTTTTTTTTTTTTACATTTCACTATGGCATCAATACTTTTTTTTATCAGCACCATCAGCATTTATACAATGAACTCTTGTTCTT
The DNA here is from genome assembly GCA_039090855.1 of Macrothele yani. Classification (NCBI taxonomy): domain Eukaryota; kingdom Metazoa; phylum Arthropoda; class Arachnida; order Araneae; family Macrothelidae; genus Macrothele; species Macrothele yani. The sequence goes on along the minus strand of CM077027.1, from coordinate 24,385,361 downwards.
TTATTTTTCATCTTTTTGCAACCTTTCTCATTTTTGTTTGAAACTAAAACATATTTACATATTTTTCTTACCTCATCCACTGAACTTTCAGAGATTTTGGCTGTTTCATGGTGCCATATTCACGATGATAATCCATGCTGATTTTTGAATCTTTGAAGACAACTATTACTATAACTGAATTCAGAATTCGGTATTCTTTTCCAAACTGTCTTGCTTTTTAAAGAATAATTTCATTAATAATAATTCCATGCTAGGCATTTACCTGGCCAATACATAGAACAACAGCTATCCCTAAATTTCTTGCTTGCCATTTTAAAATATTTTAGCTCAGGGTAGTTGTTTTTCAGATCCTATCTATTTATGTTTATCGCTGAAAATGTCTCCTACTGCTGTTCTGCTAATTGACTTGTTGAAAAGATTAGAAAAGTGATTTGCTAATGCCTAATGGTTAGATCCAGGAACATGACCTTTGAATTCCCATTTCAAAATTTCTTCATAAACATATAATACTGTAAATATAAATAAACAATTGGTATTCGTTGTTTACAAAAATAACGTGGACAAAGCGATGACATCATATATTTACATTATCTCCACATATTTAAAATATATTCACCATTTATATTGCCCTTTGGATTTATCAGCTGTAATTAAAACAGCTTGCTTTGTTGAATGCCACTAGATGGCGACACATCAGTTGCTGAGCCCATCAATATGGATTTGTGTAGTCAGATGCTGACTATAAACCACGAATAGCTCTGTGAATTGTTGGCACCGTAGAGTAAAGCGAACGCACTCTGCTAGTTATTGAGAGATCTGGGGTTCGATCCCAGCGGTGTAGGAACAACAATTTTTCAGTTGCTATTCGTTGTTTACAAAAATAACGTGGACAGAGTGATGACATCGTATATTTACATTATCTCCACGTATTTAAAATATATTCACCATATAATACTGTTTTATTCATTTCACGATGATTTAAAATAAGCAGAAACTGGTGAATGATAAAAGCCCACACAGCAAGCAGTCCTTGCAAGGAACAGTGACTACCAAAGGCATTCAATAGAAAGAGGTTTTAGAATCCAAAACATGAGCCAGGAAACATTTTTTGCAGGTGTGGCTTCTATTGAAATGTAAAATGAGCAGTTAAGCCTAATGTTATTTGGTCAAATTGTAAGCGGAACCCCATATGGGCTGAGTAATTAGTCCCTACCTCTCCAATTAGCAAACTTCAATACCAGTGGTGTAGTCCGTGCCAGGGCGCCGCCCCGGTACTTTTTTAATGTAACCAGGGCATGCCCTGCCTCTCAAAATGACAGTAAATATTTAGTTTTCAAATTTGCTTTATGTAACATTAATTTGTTATGTGTCTATCTAAACAAAACCCAACGTAGCACAATGCCTCTTTTGTTGTATAATAACAAGATAATAATTATTTTATTGGAAAACACTTGAGACAAAAGTATGCTACTGCACGACCTTCGAGTTGTCAACACAGAGCGCAAAATAATAAGGAAACACAAATGGTACTACATGGTATAGGCGGCAATCACATAGTGTAGTCATTGTGATGGAATTTGTAAAGCGCCCCGGTACATGTGTGACTGGCGTCTTGTCTGCGACATGCACCGTTTTGAGATCCTGAAAGGTATCACGAGACGAGCACGAGGAGGAGATAAAAGTTTGGAAACAGGGCGAGTGTTTTTTTTTTTTGTTTTGTTTTTTTGTACGAGTGATGCAATGATTTCTTTTTAAATTTCATCTTCCTGGAGATTTATAAGCAGCTGAGGCATCAATTAGTCATTGTTATACATTAACTGTGTGTAACTAGTAATATATGATAATAATAATAAACATAATGTTAACAACTATGACATCATATCATGTAGCTTAACATATTTACTACTAGTATTTTATGTCATTGTGATGGAATTTGTAAAGCGCCCCGGTACTATTATTTTACGACTACACCACTGTTTAATACTTAACCGGTATGACAGCTTCTAGAACTGGGAACGAAGGCACACACACACATCATCTCACTTCTGTTAGATGCAATAAGTCAAAGAAGAATCTATATTCAGTTTTTGGCAGCTTACCACACTTTGCCAATGGTCATTCTCTCTTTTTTGGGGGGGGGGGGGGTTGCATGCGGGAAGGCTGTTATCTTATCCATTCCATAAAATTTCTTTGAGGAACTCCCATCTACCATGGTTTTGAGGCACATTTAATAAGATGAGTGATTCAGAGTGTTCGCTCCAAATGAATATTTGGAAATCATTGCACAGATTTCAATAGCGGTTCAGTGGATATTCTCCCATAAGGAACATCACAATGCCAGTAGAATGTCATGGTGACTGACTGTTTAAAGTGGGGAAATTCCATTTAGCAGAATTGAATGAGATTTGCAACCCATGAGCAGTGGACGGTTTAAGAGGAGGAGGGGTTTAACAAGGTTCGACTGCACAAAAATGGGACATACAAACATGAAATATCAGCACCAAGAGATGGTTGGAGCTTTTTGGGTAAGATCTGCTGGATGTGTTTTATTTAGCTCATTGGTGCTTAACTTTTTCACAGAAAATTACTTATCTCACAGTGCATCATGCTCTTTCAACTAAAGTCACGTGATATCATCATCATCAACATAGCCACCAGCAGCAGAAATTCTAGTTCCTAAATTGTAACTTCTGGATTTCACACAGCAAGTTAAGAAAAATAAGGTACTTTTTGCCATTGTTTCGCAAAAAAAAATAAGAATTCTAAGCACTTTTTAAAGACTCTTAGGAATTCATAAGGACCGAGGAAACTCTTCTCTACCTCCATGTAAGACTTCATATAAGGAATCCTCATTGCCTAATCATCATAAAAGCAAGACAGTCCTCACCACTCGATCTATACTCCACTATCTTTATCTTGGGCTTTCATAAGTTTATCTAACATCATATTCTTAGATAACCAACTCCTAGCCAGCACATACCTGTAAGTGGGAATGATTCTGGAAGATTCTTGCTTTTCAAGGGAGAGCTGATACTCCTAATTTTGACATTGGAAGTTCAATTAATTATCTTTTTATTTCTTTGAAAGCTCCAAAGGATATTGCTAATCATGTTACAGGACATTTTTCAACATAATTTTTTTAAAAAACATGTTTCACCTTACATATATCCTACAATATTGATAGCTGCAAATAATAAAATAAATGCTGAAATTCAATCTTGCATTAAAGCTTTTTATATCTGAAATCATCTGCCTTGTATCAAAAGTTTATCATACCCCAATTCAAGGTAGACATTTATAAAACTATTGTTACACCTGTTGTTTTACATGCCAAACTTGGAGCTTTAGGCAGAAATAAATTAAAAATCACTTCATGTTTGAAAACAAAATTACAAGGAAAATGTTTGAACTCTTCAACAATGGAATAACAAGAGAATGGAAAAGAACGCACAGCCAGGAACTCTACATTGCTTTTAGGGCATCTGTGATAACTGATAACTAATGAAGCCAAAGCTTGAAAAAATTTAGACATGCTAAAAGAATGGGCAAAGAACAAAAAGCAAACAGCTTCATTTCAAATGAGACACACTGGCACAAGACCAGAATAATGGCCTTGAAGCAGGTGAGAAGACAATGTGGACAATGATCTACCAGATCTGCCTGAATGCACATGTGTGGTCTTTGACGGCACTAGAAAGAGGAAATGGGGGAGGACTGTGTTTACAGACATGGATCCTGAAGTTTCATTGTGCTTCAGGAGATATGAATTATGACCGTATTCTCTTCGTGTCTGCAGATTTCTATCCACAGCAAGGAAGGAGGCTTTCTGATTTGGTCATAGCTCCATTTTATAGATACTTCACAAAATCTTTTCTTCCGATGCTCTAAACAGAACTTGCGACACACTCCTTACAAATAGCATCACATATTCTGTTCAACTGCCTCTTTTAACAGTGCTTTATACCATACACCAGTTGTAGACATGCTGAATTTGAGATAAGAATTCTAGATGCAGATCCTGACTAAAATCTACATACATACACACATATCACTAAGCTGTTCTCGAGCACAAAATCTGAGCACTCAAATTCGTTCTTATGGGCAACAGACTGCACGATCCATGACAGCCAATGAATTACCATGGCAACATAGGCCTCTGGTAGTGAGGGTGAGGGAGTGAGTAGATTACCCTGATAGAAAAAAAAAAAAAAAAGATGGAAAAAGTATGAAGCAAAACAGAATTATTAGGAGATATGCACTCCTATGTATGTTCCTAATCAATAAAAGAATTATCCAAGGTAATAGAGCCTTTTGGATACTTAAAGACTATTTAACCGGTGATCTTCCATTGTATTTAAAAAGAAAAATCTTCAATGCATGTATTAACCCCATGTTTACTATGGAAGTGAAACATGGAGTATCACAGAGCGACAATGTAAAAAAAATAAGAATATCAGTAAGAAAGTTAGTCTCCACTTTCAAACTTTAACCACTCAGTTTATAGTAACAGTATTAACATGGAAGTCAACAGATTTAGCAAATTTCTTGTACATCATAATACAAAGTATTTAATTTCCATAAGAACCCATTGGCATCCCATTATGAAATTTGGCACACAAACAGTCAATTAATGTCTTTAAAACATACATTTTTTTTTCAAAAAAATTAAAAGAAGTGTTTTTGAGATTTTTTTTTTTTTTTTTGAGATTTAGAAAAATTACGAAATTCAAATACCAGTCATGTTGCATATCAAATTAAAGCTCGTTAAAAACTGAAGAGAATGGCACCAATTTGAGCTCTCTAGGTCAAGTAGTTTTTGATCTACAGCTTTTTAAAGATTTCAAAACGTTGTCAAATTTATGTGGTTTTTGCTTTTTTTTAACGTCAATAGCTCAAAAACTAAGAGCCCAAAAAATTTGAAATTTTGAATTTTTTTGTCCTCTTGATAGGTACAATGAATAAACAAAAAATTTAAAAATCTGAATCCTAAAGGTTCAAAAATATTTTTGTATTGGATGATTTGTCACGGAATGACTCATAAGCTATTTTTAAGTCCAGGCCTGCTCTCCCCATTGTTGTTTTGTTGTTTGAAGGGAGCATTTTACCATTTAATCAGTCTTGTTCTTATATGGAGATGCTTGTGTGAAATTACTGAACATTTACCTTGTTTTAATTTTTATGTGTATGTGCACGTACATGTGTTTTTCATGCTCTGTGATCTTTTTTTTTTTATATTAGTTTTTTTTTTTTTTTTTTTTTTTTTACAAATTCATAGATTGGAAATCCTATTTGATATTACAGTATATTTCGGTTAATTGGGCCATCACTTAGTCAGGGCAACCATTTATTTGGGACAATTCTTGAAGAACATCTCAAATTAGCTCTTTGAGATAAAGCTTCACATAATTGGGACAGCCACTTAATTGAGCCAAATTGGTTTTCAAAGCAAGGCTGCTTGGGGAGTGGCCTGACCAGCAGTGTGTCCAAAACTTTTGCTAATTTCTATCAATATCTTGGTTATCGAGATGTAACCAGAACGACTTCAACTTTGGAATTGTATATTTGTAATTGAACCTATCCTGTACGGGTTCATAGGCCTACCTGTCAATGGAAGTCAATATAACCCTAACTTCATACTTCGCAGCATTCAAATTACCCAGTGGTCCACTAGCCATTGGCCAGTAAAACTTCCGTTGGACCACTGAACTATTGATTTTACTGGCCTGGATGACCAGTAAATTTTTTATTTTCTAATTTATCACAAGTTCAAAAATGAATTTCTATTTCTTTTACCTTGCTGTATAGTTTTCTTTTTAGGCTGCAAACTAATGATAGGTTTAAAAACAAATACTGGAGATAATTCCATTGAAATGATACATTTTTTTTCTACACATGTCTTTAAACCTTTTTTTTTTTTTTTTACGGACTAGAGGGCATTTTGGTGGACCAGTGGTTTGCAAATTCTAGTGGTCCACTGGGCCAGTAAGAGATTCATTTTTAATTCTAACACTGGAAAGTCGTAAATTCCATCCATCTCTGTACATCAATGGTGACTGTTTATCATGGAAGACAGCAAACAGAAAGGGTGAAATGAAATTCCACACTGGTTGCCTTTTACCATAATGTACGATTTTTATCTTGAACTACTTTGCAAGCATATCAATACAGCAGGCCTATGCCATTGCTCAAAGTGGATTTTGGAATTGAGCTATATTTTTGTAAGTTAATATTATACCTGAATATTTTCCAATCGTTATCATATTTTTATGTGTTGCAGCTTGCATTGAGAAATATAATGTGTGAAACAGTATTACTAACAATAGTTGAGTGCTATTGTTCATTTGAATTGTTAATTTCTGCTGAAAGTCATCTTATTGGAGAAGTTTGCCTACTTTCTGGCATACTAGTCATAAAACTGGTCCTTTTATTTTAATTTCTTGCAGGATTCCCACTCATTTTCTCCCCAAAAATATAAGCACTTTTTAAGGACTTTTAAGCACCCTACAAAAAATGTTTAAGGACCTTACAAAATTGTAACACACAAAAATAACACACACACACACACACACACACACACACACACACACACACACACACATATATATCATCATCATCATCATTGTCAACCATTATCAATCCACTGCTGGACGAAGGTCTCCCCAAGTTTCCTCCACAACGGTCTGTCTTGTGCCAGTCTCCTCCATGTCACTCCCGCATATTTACGAATTTCATCCACCCATCTCCCATGTGGTCTTTTTCTGGGTCTTTTCCTGTCCCTTGGAATCCAATCTAAAATTTCGGCTGTCCATCTATGGTCTGTCCTTCTGGCAGTATGTCCAGCCCATTGCCATTTCAGGAATTTAACTCTGATCATGATGTCTTCCACTCTCGTCATTTTTCGGATCCACGAGTTCCTCTTCTTATCTCTCCTGGTTATACCAAGCATGCACCTCTCCATGCTTCTTTGAGTTGTCTGCAGCCTGTGTATGTCTCTTTTAGTTAAGGTCCACGTCTCTGCACCATACGTAAGCACTGGAAGGATGCATTGATCAAACACTTTTCTTTTAAGACATAATGGCATATTGCTCTTGAAAATTATGCTGTTTCTTCCAAAAGCTCTCCAGGCAAGTTTTGTACGCCGATTAATTTCTTCATCAATGTGACCCTCACTTGATATCTGCTGTCCAAGATAAACATACGTATCTGTTATCTCCAGTTTTTCTCCATCAATCAATAAATCTTCATTTCTTGTAAAAGCATTGAACATCACTTTTGTCTTCTGAAAGTTCATTTTTAATCCCACTTCTTTACTCTTGTCAGCAAGTTCCTGGATCATACTCTGCAGCTCTGATGGGGTAGTTGCAAAAATGACTACGTCATCAGCAAAACGAAGGTGGGTTAGATAATCTCCATTAATCTTTATCCCTTTGTTTTCCCAGTTCAGGAATTGAAAGACATTTTCCAATGTGGCATTAAAGAGCTTCGGAGATATGGTGTCACCTTGTCTCACTCCCTTTCCAATTTTTATGTGTGTTGTATTTTCAAACAGCCGAATCGTTGCACTTGCATTTTCATAGATGTTATTAATAATATTAATGTATGCATCTTCAATACCGCAGGATTTCAGAGCCGTGGTAACTGCTGATGGTTTCACCGAATCAAAGGCTTTTTCATAATCGATAAAAGCCATGCACAATGGAAGTTCATATTCCCTCGCTCTTTCAATTAGTTCTCTCAGCACATGGATATGATCTATTGTGCTGTAGCCACTCCTGAATCCAGCTTGTTCTCTCGGTTGAGCCATGTCCAGTGTTACCTTCAAGCGGTGTGAAAGAACTTTAGTGAAGATTTTATAAACCACTGATAGGAGGCTGATAGGTCTGTAGTTCCTGAGATCCTCAATGTCACCTTTTTTATGTAGCAGGATCATTGTAGCATTGTTCCAATCCTCAGGAATCTTCCCTTCATTAAGGCATCGAGTGAAAATTTGGGCGAGTACTGTTTCAATTTCTCCACTTGCTTCTTGTATGATGTCTATAGTAATTCCATCTTCTCCTGGAGCTTTCCCCCGCTTCATGTTCTTGATTGCATGTGCAACTTCTGCTGGGAGGACTGGAAGAACTCTGGTACCTTTCATGATGTCTGGAGTACATGTATCATCCCTTTCATATAATTTGGAGTAGAAATCTTTCACTCTTGTCAAAATTTCGCCTCTATTTCTTGTTATAGAACCATCTTCTTTTCTCAGAGCCATAATCTGTTTTCTTCCCTTACTGAGATGTCCCTTTGCTATCTTTAGGCTTTGGTTGTTTTCAATTGCTTTCCTCACTAGTTCACAGTTGAACATATATATATATATATATATATATATATATATATATATATATATTCTATAAAGAAGATACCTAAGCAAAAAAATACATATATAATTTTGACTCACACCTAGTACAACATAGAAAAGGTTATGTATCTACCTGTGTGAGTAAAAGGAGAAAAGATAAAAAAATAAAATAAAACAACTGAATGTAGAAGGTGTCGAGAATACTGAGCCTTGGCTTTATCAAGGACCAGCAAAAACTCTGCATTTTCTCACTTCCACAAAGACCTAGTTGGAAATGGATTTCTGCAAGGCCATAGATGCAAGTAACATTCCCACCTAAAATAGTTTAAAAAATATATATATAAGTCATGTCCTCCGTAGAGTAGCATGACCTAGCACTAGTTAACAATTTCGCTTGCATCCATTAACCTTCATGGCCCGACCCATGCTCTTCATCTGTTACTATTAAACAGAGAGAAGAAGATTAAAGAGAACTCAAGCTGTGAGAGTGACATAATAATTAGAATTGATTTTCAGCTATAACGAAATTCCAAGTTCGTTTGAGAGAGAATTTAAAACTGAAAAACAATGCAAAAGAAATCCAAATTTTACATTGCAATTAAAAAAGGAAATGTTAATTTATAACGAACAGATTTTTGAAAGAAAACTTGAGTCTAAAACCCCCTACTCTACAACTTATGACAGCACGAAAACGAGAATAAGTTAAAGATAATAATTAACTAAAGAAAACTTTGTGAAAGTTATATACCTTAAACAGTTAGTTGCAATATGTACAAAGTATTTCAGCAGTGCTTTAAGTGCATAATTAATTAGTTATTAAGAACTTAACTACTTTGAAAAAACAGCGCATAGACAGCGCATAGAAAAGGAACAAGCTTAGCCATCTTCTGTTCCTAGGTACCCCAAAAGACGCTCAAAGTTACAAAGAAAAGTAAGAGTTAAAACCCGCAAAAATGTTAACAGACAAACCAATGCTTAAAAGCTGAAAAGCTAAAAAACGACAGAGAAAAGGTACATGAAGTACAAACATTGAACTAATAAAACCTAGAACCCAAAAACAAGGAAGAGAGCTTACCTCTTGTGTGACAAAAACTTTTCTCCTCACAAGAGAAGAACATGGCTGACCTCTTCCGCCACTCCCTAGACAGCTGGGGGGCAGTGAGGGTGGGGCTGATGGCCTCCTCATACAGCAAGAAACCAACGCGCGGAGATTTTAACCAGAGAAAAAAATATATAAACTTAAGACTGTGGATCTGAATGATCAGAAAGAGCAGAATTAACTCTCCAGAATACATGAGAAATATTATAAAATACACGAGCAGTTTATTTAATAATCTTTGCATGTATTAAATCACCTTAGTGAGCTTCTATAGATTAATCAGAATCTTATTAATTTTAATGTTGGTTTTACTATTTTTAGTATAGCTATCCTAGTGATGAATAACTAGTTTTCTTTTTTATTTGTTTTTATTTTCTTTTATAAACAGATTTTTAAGCTTTTTTTGTGATTTTGTTTATATTATTTAATTTTTTGTTTTAATAGGACCGTCATATCCATAGCACTAAGGTTCCTTTAGGTAGTTAATAGGCATCCTCTAGCCAACTTCCTTACGGCTTTGATTGGTCAGAATCATATTATTAACTGTGTAGAAAATTAAAGCAGATCTGCCAACCTTACTCTATTATTCAGAATAATTTTTCTTAAAGTTCTTTTGATGAAAGAAGAAGGAATTTCGTTCTCTAGAAAGCTTTCTAATAGTATATTAATGTGGTAATTGAAGTCCAAATTGTTGCTGCAAATTCTTGAAATTCTTAGGACCTGAGAAATTAGTACATTCTCAATTACTTTGGTTGAAATGTTATTATTCCAGTGTAGATATTTAATTACTTTGAAAGGAAAATTAACTCTTTTATCAAAGAGGCTAATAGATGGGTTACCTCTGTTGAGCTTAATGCTTAAGTCTAGGAACTCAAGTTCCTGATTACTGTGGTTGGTTTTACATAAGTTAAGAGAGCTAGGATAGATATTATCAAAATCACTCTCTATAACTTCTGAATTATTGATACACAGCAGATCATCAATATATCTAAAAGTGTAAAGGTAGTTATCTGAGCAGGTGGGGTGATTTTTAATGAATTTATATTCCTTAAAGAACAGGAATAGATTAGCGATATTCGTGGACGTTGATGTTCCCATTGGAATACCGTTCACTTGCTTATAGAGAGTATTATTATATAAGATATGGTTATTTTTTATGCAGCAATTGAGATAAGAGTTCCAAGTTCCTACATCAACAAATTGGTTAAGTTTAAATTCTGCATACAGCTCTTTAAAGGTAGTGATTATATCTGATAGAGGCAGATTAGTATATAGGTTTTTAAAATCATAACTATTAATATCTAGGGGACAAACTTTGAGTATAGTAGAAATTACTTCTGCATTATTATTAATTATCCAAAAATCTCTGTACATCAAGTTAGAACAGTTTCTAATGTGTTTCAAAACCTTCTTTAAGACATCTTCAAAAGCAAGATCTATTTTCTTTTTATGACTCCTTACTCCACTAGCTATGAACCTGAACTTCACAGGATCCTTATGAAACTTAACCGTTGCAAAAAGAAATGGAAATTCAGGCTCATATCTTCTAGTTTGTGGAATTTTAAGTTTCTTGAAGAATGCCTTAAACCGATTTTCTAAATATCTACACTGGAATAATAACATTTCAACCAAAGTAATTGAGAATGTACTAATTTCTCAGGTCCTAAGAATTTCAAGAATTTGCAGCAACAATTTGGACTTCAATTACCACATTAATATACTATTAGAAAGCTTTCTAGAGAACGAAATTCCTTCTTTCATCAAAAGAACTTTAAGAAAAATTATTCTGAATAATAGAGTAAGGTTGGCAGATCTGCTTTAATTTTCTACACAGTTAATAATATGATTCTGACCAATCAAAGCCGTAAGGAAGTTGGCTAGAGGATGCCTATTAACTACCTAAAGGAACCTTAGTGCTATGGATATGACGGTCCTATTAAAACAAAAAATTAAATAATATAAACAAAATCACAAAAAAGCTTAAAAATCTGTTTATAAAAGAAAATAAAAACAAATAAAAAAGAAAACTAGTTATTCATCACTAGGATAGCTATACTAAAAATAGTAAAACCAACATTAAAATTAATAAGATTCTGATTAATCTATAGAAGCTCACTAAGGTGATTTAATACATGCAAAGATTATTAAATAAACTGCTCGTGTATTTTATAATATTTCTCATGTATTCTGGAGAGTTAATTCTGCTCTTTCTGATCATTCAGATCCACAGTCTTAAGTTTATATATTTTTTTCTCTGGTTAAAATCTCCGCGCGTTGGTTTCTTGCTGTATGAGGAGGCCATCAGCCCCACCCTCACTGCCCCCCAGCTGTCTAGGGAGTGGCGGAAGAGGTCAGCCATGTTCTTCTCTTGTGAGGAGAAAAGTTTTTGTCACACAAGAGGTAAGCTCTCTTCCTTGTTTTTGGGTTCTAGGTTTTATTAGTTCAATGTTTGTACTTCATGTACCTTTTCTCTGTCGTTTTTTAGCTTTTCAGCTTTTAAGCATTGGTTTGTCTGTTAACATTTTTGCGGGTTTTAACTCTTACTTTTCTTTGTAACTTTGAGCGTCTTTTGGGGTACCTAGGAACAGAAGATGGCTAAGCTTGTTCCTTTTCTATGCGCTGTCTATGCGCTGTTTTTTCAAAGTAGTTAAGTTCTTAATAACTAATTAATTATGCACTTAAAGCACTGCTGAAATACTTTGTACATATTGCAACTAACTGTTTAAGGTATATAACTTTCACAAAGTTTTCTTTAGTTAATTATTATCTTTAACTTATTCTCGTTTTCGTGCTGTCATAAGTTGTAGAGTAGGGGGTTTTAGACTCAAGTTTTCTTTCAAAAATCTGTTCGTTATAAATTAACATTTCCTTTTTTAATTGCAATGTAAAATTTGGATTTCTTTTGCATTGTTTTTCAGTTTTAAATTCTCTCTCAAACGAACTTGGAATTTCGTTATAGCTGAAAATCAATTCTAACTATTATGTCACTCTCACAGCTTGAGTTCTCTTTAATCTTCTTCTCTCTGTTTAATAGTAACAGATGAAGAGCATGGGTCGGGCCATGAAGGTTAATGGATGCAAGCGAAATTGTTAACTAGTGCTAGGTCATGCTACTCTACGGAGGACATGACTTATATATATATTTTTTAAACTATTTTAGGTGGGAATGTTACTTGCATCTATGGCCTTGCAGAAACCCATTTCCAACTAGGTCTTTGTGGAAGTGAGAAAATGCAGAGTTTTTGCTGGTCCTTGATAAAGCCAAGGCTCAGTATTCTCGACACCTTCTACATTCAGTTGTTTTATTTATTTTTTTATCTTTTTCTCCTTTTACTCACACAGGTAGATACATAACCTTTTCTATGTTGTACTAGGTGTGAGTCAAAATTATATATGTATTTTTTTGCTTAGGTATCTTCTTTATAGAATGTGAATTCTGAATTTTCAAAACTGCTGCGTTGCGCGTTTTGATTTTCAGGTTATTTTGCACCCTTCGTTTTAAATTCTAAAATTTTTCCTTAGTCTTCAGTTTTGCTCTTAAGTATATATATATATATATATGTTTACACTAAACTATACAAACTAAAGTTGTTTGATGAAGCTTGCAATATTGTTGCTAATTCAAGTTTGTGGATGTAATAAATTAGAATTTATGCAATTTAAAAGACAGTTCTGCTAGTCAAATAAGTTTTAGCATAAGAGAATAATCGCATATATAACAAAAAGAATGTAAATCATAAAACTGCAGTTAAAGTTACAAGATCTCAATTTGGATATTGCACATAATTATTTCATGGCTTCGATTGTAAAACCAGAGTCAAAAATACAAAGTCAAGTTCGCCATGAGTCACTGACAAGAGCTCCTCCTACCCTGTGCTCTCCCACGAGCTTCTGCCGATGTCGCACAGTGTCATCATTAACACAGCCAACCAGCAACAGAAGTTGTATGCACTCACTACATTGTAATTTCTGCATTTCACTCAGGCAGTTAAGAAAATAAAAATACTTTTTTAAGCATTTTGGGGAATTTCTGGCAAAAATTAAGGACTTTTTAAAGCACCTTAAAAAAAAAGCACTTTTTTAAAGACTTAAGGATTTATAAGGACCGTCGGAACTCTGTCCTGCTTTTTTCAATCCTTTTTTGAGGCTCTACTGCAGCTGGTTGTACAGTTTTCCATCTGCTCTTTTATGCAATATTTTGCTGCTTCAGTTTTCCATCTGCTCTTTTATGCAATATAGTTTTCCATCTGCTCTTTATGCTTTACAGTAGTGTGATTTCATACTCAAATCCATCCACACCTACATGTGAATGAGCAGAATTCTCCATGGGGTCTTCTTGCAGTGATCTGGCATTCAACTTCTCAATCATGTCTTCAACCACCTCGAGAACAGGGTTTTGGTCATTATTCTAAACCCTTTGGGCACATGATCTGCTCATTCACATGTAGGTGTGGATGGATTTGAGTATGAAATCACACTACTGTAAAGCACGCTTCTTCCTTTGAATCAATTCCGTGATCCTTGAAATTCTGCTGCAAACTACTTCTTAGTTTCAGACTCCATATATCTGCTCCCTGAGCTTTATTTTTGGTAACTGGACTTAAACTGATACACTAAAATCTGCAAAGCTGTCTTTTAGATTGCAATGATGTCTGCATTGACACAGTAATCTAAACTACATTCAACGTATCTTTCTACGAAATTCTAAAAGTCACACACACTGAAGCAATTTTCATAGCAAAATAGGGTTCATAAATTGCATTTAATATGAAATGCTAGTAACTGAAAAGTTCAAAGAATTCACTTAAATAGGTATTTAATAAACATATTTACTGTATATTGTGTGAGTACTTACTTTATGGATAGAAGAACCCAAACTGGCCAATGTAGTTAATACATCTACATCAACTTTACGGCTGTATGTCTGACCACAGACTATTAGAGCACTATGAGGGGGAAAATCACATTTGTTTAACCTCAGATTAAATGAAGCCTACAAAAGCAACAGTTTTATAGTACATAGCATTATTCATTATTTACAAGTCAAAAACATTTTGATAATAAAAATTAAGTTAATAGTTTTCCTCTAAGATTTGACAGTTATCAAAAAAATTTATCATTCCTAATTTAGGATTACTAACTCCATAGAAGAGGATGAACAAGAATGAAATGTACCAATCACACCTTATCCACAGCTGTGGAACAAGCCTGTGGGGTAAGAGGTCGTATATTTATGAGTGTGGATCAGGAAAGAAACATAACTGACAATTTAAAATTCATATAAACAGAGAAACACAGTCCTAATGCCTCATAGAATTGATGTTGAGTGGCTGTATTTCTTGTGGTGCGAGGGAAACCTAAAGAGGACTGGAAAGACATTATTATATACACTCACTATCATAAAAATCCGTGCACAAAGGAGCTGGCGTCGGATTGAAATGAGATTTTAGTAGTGAGATGGTACATACCAAGGACAGAAGTGGTTACAATATCACAGCAGCAGGAAGATTTGCCACGGACATATGGTACACATTCCGGTCAGCGTTAGTACCACATCGAACCACCTCGTGCTCAGATACATGCGGTGATACAGTTCAGCATGGAGTCAAAGAGACGCCGTATATTATCCTGGGACAGATTGGCCCACACTTCTTGCAACTGACGCTCTAAACCACAAACACTGGGTCATGGAGAAAGCTGGTGTCCCATCTGGTTCCACATGTGCTCGAAGGGCGAAAGATCGGGCTATCTGGCAGGCCACGGAAGCATCAAAGCATGCCATAAACAGTCCTGGGAAACCCGAGCCCTGTGCGGACGGGCGTTATCTTGTCGGAAAATGGCTCCGGGCCACCCCACCAGAAAAGGCAGCACATGAGGCCACAGGATCTCTTGTGCGTAGCGCTGGGCTGTCAACGTCCCTGGGTTCAGTGTGGGGGAAGTCCGGCTGTCATATGCGATGGCTCCCAAGACCATCACGCCTGCAGTTTGGGACATGTACCACTGTACAGTGAGATTGGGATTGCAGCGCTCACCTGCAGTCCTCCACACTATGAAATGGGGGTGATCTGTTCTCATACAGAAGCGGGATTCATCGCTGAACATTATACGTCGCCAGTACATAGCATTCCACGTTCGTTGCTCACTGCTGACACCACTGCAATCGATGCCAATTATGTTCAGGTGTTAATGGCAGAAAATGTAAGGGACGTCGAGAGTGAAGATTCGCCTCTTTTTTTTTTTTTTTTTTTTTTTATTAGAGGTTTAACGACCACCGTGAGCAACTCAATGGGCTATAAGCAGTCGCCCGTCCCTAATTTAGGGTCACTGGTTCCAGGGAAGGGAGAGAGCCAGTGCCGTAAAACAAACACAACATCAATGCCGGACCCCTTACGGACGAATGATCAGAGGCCAGCGCCTTAGACCACTGCACCACTGGGGTGGCAGATTCGCCTCTGCCAGGTGTCTGGAAATGGTTCTGGTGGACACAGGAGTCCTTTGCACAACCGCCATGTCTTTGGATATTGGACAAGGACGTTGTTGCATCTATGCGTGCCACTCTCACAATCCCACGGTCCTCTCTGCTGGTGGTGTGACTGCGTCGTCCAGTCAGTCCCCCATGTCTGGCTGCCTTCCCGTGTCCATTGCTCCCAACGTGATCCCACTGTACTGTCTGACTGGCCCAAATGGTGAACGATTCAGCGCGCCGGCCACTCTGCCTCTCTCATCACAACGATATTGCTTCATTCAAACTCCGTCAGTTGCCCGTGCGCACATCTACAGCGCCTCCTCAGCGTGTCTGTCGCTCAGGGATCTCACCTGACTCTTACCATGCACTTCAGCATGAATGTGGAGTCCCCTGCATAAGCCCCAAGGATTGGGATTGCAACACCGGTCTTGGATGCACGGGCATGCGGAATCGCACGAAACTTTAATCATTTGCATGTCTGCCCTCCCCGTAGGTATTTGCTGAGTATTGCGTTAATCACATGGTTTTCTCTTGGTGCGCAGAGTTTTATGGCACTGAGTGTACTTTAAAATATTACTTTTACACAAAAGCAACACAAAGCACTAAGGAACCCGTGTTATTAAACTATCACGGTGAGAAAAGAAAAAAAATAAAGGAAATAAAAAAAATGGGGAAAAAATTTCTTCTTTCTTGACTGTCATTATTCCTTGTTTCATGCTAAAATTAATAAGCCCCCAAGTAATTTCAGTGCATGGACATTACATTGATTTTTCAATATCATGATGGAATGGATACACTTTTGGCATTGTTTGTAAAAATGCTGGATGCTTTGGGAAAAGTCCTCTTTTGATATAGTCTGCAGTTGGGTTGTTACATTTACTTTCATGTTGAAGTGCTAATTTTAGTTGAAGAAAAAAGATTGTGAACCAGTGCCAGAACAGGTGAATACGATGGCTAATTCAACGACTAAAAATTTCTTTACTATTATTGCTGAATGTGGCAGTGCATTGTCATGCAACAGAAACAATCATCTTGGCTGTGCAAAGTGCAGCTGCACCAAACTAATGCACTTCAACAATCGTATCAGAACTTGGAGACCAAATTTGGCATTAATAGTTTCTCCTACTGGAATGAATTCCTTGTAGAAGATTCCATGTCCGTCAAAAGAGGTTCTGCCATCAATTGATTTTTGAAGACAAAGCTTCTGCCATTTTGAAGAGAAGGTGCTCCAAGAAAAATAAGAAAGAACTCTACTCTAAAAGTTATTTGATACTTTGTTTGGCTATAGTATTATTGCTGCAAAACTTTATAAGAAGTTTGTAGAATATTGAAGGCAAAATGAAGATTGTGTTTCTGCAAATAACAAAATAATGGCAGTTAAAACAACAGTGGGAAATGAAAATTATCCTTCCAGGGGCCACCATTTTCTGGCATGATGTCATTTCCTTATTCTGGATGTCACAGAGAATCAAGCAGACATAATGATATATAAATATCTAGGAAGCAAAGCAACTGATCTGGTCCAACAATATGATGTCAACCATGTTTTCATAGAAAAACATGGTTATGAAAAAGGACACAGGCAACTACCTGAAAAAAAAATGGAGTAGCCTGTGCTATCTTTTTGACTGTCCATCTTTTCATAAACAGTGCCTTTGCTTCTAAATGCTTGGCAGTAAAAATTATCTAAATCAAAATTGGTAAATTAAAATGTTTTTGAGAAGTGCATGCAATAAGGACAAGTATTATTAGGTGTGATCAAATGAAACCCATTCGAGCCACTTTATTATTATGAATGAAAAATTACATAAAAAAACTGTGATAGCAGTAGAAAGGTCGATGTTTAAGGATACATGAGTACACTAGGTTTTATTAGAAGTTTCTATAAGCATTCAGACAGGCACCTCACAGTGTGGAGGGGTTTCAGATATGTCTGAGAAAAACGACTTTGGCTGTTCCTGGAATCATTTGAACACTGCAGCCTGTACTTCATCATCTGTGTGTAAACAATCTGTACCCATTTAGAGCTTTTTTAAGGGTCCGAGCAAATCAAAGTCCCATGGTAACAAATCAGGGCTGTAAGCTGAGGAGGCAAGAACCTCCAATATTTTTCTTGTTAACATATCCTGAACACTTCTGGCAATATGCGGATGTGCATTGTCGTAATAATCACTCTAGATGAAATCATTTTGGGTTGCTTCTTCTATATGGCTTTATGCATATTGTAGAGTGTCTGCATGTAGTGCCAAAACCCCCTGAAGATTAAGAAAGCCTCCGAACTGGTCCGTGATGTCAGAGCTAGTGGGCCGAACGACTCTAGCCTCAAGCTCTCCACTCCTGAAAGTGCTGACGAAGTACTGAGGTGTTTACACAGAGAAATAATTTCTTGAGTGTGATACTAGACAATTTGCGCACACAGCAATAAATTGACCATGTTTTGTTTCTCTGTATTTTGTGTCCTTAGATAACATCAAAAGATTACATCCATAGCTTTCATTTTTTTTTTCTTTTCCAGCAATATCTGTAAATCGGGGAATTCCAAAGTTTGCTCTTGTGCTGGGAAATGATTTCATGTACGGGCCTTGAAACTAAATATTTCAGGAAATTTTTACTTTAGTTTTCAATTTGGCTAAAGGAGCAAAAAAATAAGTTTTTTCACGAATAACATGAAAAACCCAGCATTTTATGTTAAGCATTTTTGCAACTACGGTCGTTTTAAGTGTGTTAATGGCAAATTGGTACTACTGTATAAACATAATCATTTTACTTAAAACTTTTAGAAATTCCCTTCACGTTCAATTTATTAAAATGAAAGAAAGGAAAAAAAAAAAAAAAAGGAAAAAAGGAAAGACTTTTCCGTAACTACGTAACAAACGCGAAAGCAAAATTTCTGATTTAGTGAGTATATTTACTGAAAATAAGGTGAGATGTGTGCTCAAATCGTGCAACTATTTCTAGAAGGTAAAAAAAAATTATAAATTAAAATCATGTAGGAAAAAGTTCGTTATCAAATGAACATGGAATATATTAATTCCAAACTTTCGGATACATTTGTTGGACATTCCAATAAACTTTTCTTTGGGCTAGCCTTCAGATTACCAGCGCATCAGTAGTTCTGTACATTTCGTGCAAATTCTTGTTTTAATTAGGACACTAATACACAGCAATTTTATGAAGAAAAATAACATTTGTTGTAGGGAAATGAAATGCTGATTAATTTAAATAACGTAATTATTTATTGCCAGTTTCTTTGCCTGGTTAACCTTAGTACTTGATGCACTTATAATATCTGTACACTTTTTTTTTTCAATTTGAACACTACTAACTACGAATTTTGTACAGAAAAATAACATTTACTTCATGGAAATGAAATGTTGAATGATAATTAATATCATTATTTAAACGACAAATAATGAGCTGATAATCGAAAGGCTAGCCATGAAATTTTACTCCATCAATCAATCAAAAAAAAAATGACTAACAATTAACTAAATTATAGTTGTATTTACAACGAAAGCAGAAAATCCTGTCATGAGAACAATTAGGCTTAACTAACCTTTGAATTCACAGTTGGTTCAAAATTCTTCATTGGTACAGAAGAAATCCACCTTCTTCGAAAGCTTTTACCTTCAGGAAAGCTGAAAACAGTGGCTTTTGGATGTGCTTTGTAATTAGATCTATATAAAGGCACTCAATATTTTCCACAGATGTTGTATAAAAATGCTTACTCATGCGCACAACTACCGAAAGCTCAATACTGATCAATGCCGCATGAACGTGAAGCTAATATTGGCATTCCCTTTACGTTTGCCCTTTGACCTCTTTGGAGAGATGGATTGCGATGGCCCTCTGACCGTGACGTCGCACCCCTTCGTAGTTCGCGCTCTGGGTCTTGCTTTCCAGGTTTTTTTTTTTTGTAGTGCTGGGCATTGATTTTAATGCATGCTTTAAACTCTAGCAACAAAGGTCCATCATCGTAAAAAAAGGGGGGGGGGGTAGCATAACTTATCAGCAGAAGCTTGCATTTTGCATTTTTTGGGATGTTTCTACTGCGTACATGCTGAATTGCTATGCAGTTCAAAATGGTGGCACCATGTTTCATCACTGCCCACGATTCACAGCAAGAAATTGTCAAACTCTGCTAGGTAACGCATCAAATGTTGAAAACTCAAACCCATTTGTTCTTTATGGTGGTTTATCAACAACCGAGGTACCCATTGGGAACACACCTTCCTATGCATCAGCTTGTTTTCATAGGGGTCCTAACAAAAGTTCTGCGCACTGTCCATTTTTCAGAAAAGTGTGAAGTAACAGAGAAAACTTACCTTATTGCAGTTCAATGTACTCCCCTCCGCTGCTAATGACATCTCGCCAGCGGTTAGGTAGGTCCTGGATGTGCCATAGTATGCCATCTTTGTTCAGCTGTCACATTACTCGGGTCACTTCCAATGACAGTTCATCCAGCGATTCGTAGCGGATGCCACTGAGCCTATTTTTTAACTTTGGGAAAAGATCAAAGTCGGGTGGACTGAGATCAGGGCTGTATGGTGGGTAGGATAAAGTTTCCCAGCAATATTTCAACAAAAGTCTCCATACCAGTGCTGCACCACGACATGATGCATTGTCATGCAGCAAGATCGCACCCACTTCCAACAAGTTTGGGCTATTTTGATGAATTTTTGGTCTCAACTTTGTCCTCAGAAAGAAATTGTGCTTCAATCAAGAGTTACTTCCCCACAAACTTCTTGCAAGACAGTGTGGATCTGTGTTGGAGTTTTGCCCAGCAGAGTTTCTATTTTCATGTACGAGCACTGGTCTAATACTGTGACTCGACCTGAGGAGCTGCACGCTTCCATTTCCAAACTCTCCCAAGTCCACACAGCAAATGATAGTGTGTCGTTTTGACACCACTGCATTGCTGAGAATCTGACCTTAATATGATGCACTCATTTTCCGAATTGCATCATCCGCTTCCGTTTTAGATTAACGTGTGCACAACTTTTGTTACTACCCTCGTAACCATGTTTACTACTGTACAAAAAGACATGCTGAATTTGTTTGCTACTGAATGTAATCTTCAACAGTCCAACTGTACTACTTCATCACTTTTGATTATGGCTTCGTCTGTAGCAACAATATATGCTTAACAGGGACATGGCAAAACTTTCATTTCCTTAAGTCCTTCCCGAAACATTCGTGCCTAATTAGTAACAGTTGTTTTTGCGCGACACACATTTCTTACCATAAACCACATGCATTCTTCGATAGATTTCAATTAGTTTACCCTGCTGCTGTTAAGAATTGAAGCACTGCTCGCTGGTCAACTTTGGATGCATTCTGAATAACACCAGCCATCTTTACAAGCATATAAAACCTAAATGCATCCTGTGAATATAACTAACCCATTCTTGATTGTTCTATGTAATGGACTATCATGCCACATACCATGTGAGCATATTTCACATACAGCGGACCACATGATGTGGAGCAAATGAATTCCACTCGATCACGCTTAATAATTACTGACACCAAATACACACATAGGAAGATAGTTCAATCATATTTCAGCAGGAATTTTGCAAGATTTCAACAGGCATCTCAAAAAAACTTCAACATGAATTTATTAAAAATGAAAATAAATTATGGAGTATTAAGAGATCAAAACACTGCTCAGTTGTACAATGATAAATAAAACTTTCGCATCACGCCGTTACAAACACATATCTTTCAACTATAAAGAAATTCATCAAAAAGTCATTAAAATATCAAATTCACACACAAATTTCATTTTGCTAAAAATATTTTTTTTTCAAAACTAACAGAAGTAGATATTTTTTTACCTTTTAAAGCCAGCCATTTTTGTGACTTTTTGATCCAATGCTTTGACCTATATTGAAAGATACAAAAATTACTGTAACAAGTAAAATGTGTTCCATTTTTTATGAAAAAAAATTATACATACATTTTCTATATGTAGTACACTTACATGCTTTCACGGCATTCTTTCCTACATCATTTTCATTCATGATCACAGTGGAAGGATTTTAACCTGTCATGATTGCTGTAAAAAGATTTAGAAACCGATTCAACCTCATGATAGCAACACATCAGTAATTCCTGGGATGACCAGATTCCAACTTGTATTACTGCCATATGTATAAAAATGATACTGGCCTGATAAATATTATTGGAGACTACATATCAAAGAACAGTGGCTGATACCACTGTAAATGATACCATTCCTAAATCCACAGTCTAATTAAAATCATGTGTCAATTCATTAAAGAGCCAATCACCTACCCGAAAGTTCTTTGTCACTTTTTTTCTTTACACTTCAAGCACGTTGATTATAACATCATGTAATGCAGTTGGCCTTCAAAGGTTGAAAAACTCCTTGCTTATAAGATTCGTTCTCCCAGACATGAAACATCATATTTTTTTTTTTTTTATTCACTGGACAAAAAACGCAGGTTTCATTCTGCCGTCTGAGACGTAAAAACATAGCTCGTCATCTCCCATCTCCATAAAAACCACACAAATATACATACCATACAACACATCATACAACACATTCATACACTCAGTTAAAACCACTATGTACATAATTACACTATTTACATTCCCAGGCAGTTAAACCCTTGTCAACTGTGACTAAAATAGTGCTCCATTTGCTTCAAACACCGTACTAACCCTACCGCAAGTGCCAACCTCATTCAGCCCATCATACACAATCCTCTAGCGCTTTCAACAGTACTATTGTCATCATCAGGAGGCCAATGTGTCTCTCTGCTTACCACAGCTCAAGTGAGCAAAGTCATTGAGGTTTCGGCTTCAGTCGCAATCTCTGCATCTTTGTGTCTCTGGCGCCATCTATTGTCAGTGCTGCTCTCTTTTCTTTTTTTCCCTCTTAACTGTTGTTCAATTTTTATTAAGGCCTTCCATTGTTCGTTTAAATTGCTTGGCTCATTAATGTTACACAATCTTGATCTGTTTTTTTCAATTAATACTGATTCTGCAATTCTCAACTGCCTTTCGTTTTTACAGCTCTTAATAATTTTAATATCTTCAAACTTCGGACATTGGTGATTTTCCAGACAATATTGGGTTAATGCAGTCTTAGCTTCTTTTTTATTCCAATTACTTATATGCTGGTGCAATTGTGCATGTGGAATATTTTAGACATGCACAAAAAGGAACAACTGCTTTCTGGAAACGAATGTTTCTTGAGAAAAGTACAAACAATATAAAAACATTTTGGCACTAGTAGAAATATCCAATATATTTCCCTTATCTACTTCTGCATATGAGGTTGGGTTCGGTTTCATGAAGAGAATCCAGGGTGATTGGAGGGGCAGTTTAAACTTAAAAACATTGAATGCTCTCATGAGTATTGAGGTTGAAGGTCTGTACAAAAATAAGTTTGACCCCAGGCCTGCTGTTTTAAAGTGGTATGATGAAAAGACCTGAAGCCCAGATTGTAAACCATACGTAAAATAACTTAAGATTTTGAATAGTGTTCTTGAATTTTGTGAATAAAGTTAAATAAAAAAAATGTCTTTTAAATAATTGCGTTCGAATTAAATTGTTAGAATTAATCTGTCAGGTCATGAAAGGGTGAGTTATATCTAAATATTTGTAATCTTTTCAGCATTGCAAGGTGACAGTTACAAGGGTGAAATCAAAATGTGTCATGATTGACTAATGGAGGAGAACATGTTAAAGTTTCTTTTGTATAATGTTAATAAACTTCTGCTAGTAGATAATGTAATTTGCTAGTAAAAATAAGGCCACTAGCAAGCGTTGCTACTGCTAAAAGAAAAAAATTAAATCAAGGCCTGGTTCCGGAGCATTTGCATAAAACAGTACAATTTTCAAGAGCAACTAACCAATATGTCTCAAAAGTGCTTAATCAATGCACACCCTTTTTCCAATTCTTACTTATGGATCATAGACATGAACCTTAACTAAAAAAAGACATTCAAAGGCTTCAAACTACTGAAAGAAGCATGGAGAGATGTACACTTGGAATAACCTAGAAAGATAGGTAGAGGAACTCATAGATCAGGAAATTGATGGCATCAAGATAAAATCCCTAAAATGGCAATGGGCTAGACATATTGCTATGATGGGAGTTGACAGTATCAAAATAAAATCCCTGAGATGGCAATGGGCAAAACATATTGCTACAAGTGACTGCTGTTGGACAACTGAAATACTAGACTGGGTTCCAGAGGACAGGAAAAACCCAGAAGATCCTGTGAGAGATGGGTGGATAATATTTGGAAGCATGCTGGAGTGGCAATGGAGGAGACTGACTCAAGACAGAAAGTTGTGGAAGAAACTTGGGAAGATCTTCATCCAGCAGTGGATTGATAATGGTTTTTGTATATATACTCTTATATACTGCTTTTAAAATAGGTTTTGGATTCCTTTCCAATGCTTGACTTTGGAAAGCATTATCAAGCAGTACTACATGGTAATATTTTCAACATATGTTGTGTTTTTTGTTACTGATACTGTTTTACTTTATTAGAGGTGAGAAAAAAAATGTTTAAGGAATATAATATGTTGAGTAATGACTCAGTTCCTTTACAATTATTTCCTGCATAAGATCTTATGCTTACAACTATGAAATTTTACAAAAATGAAGCCCTCACAGATCATAAGAAAATATTGCATTCCTAAATTTTTGCTGAATGGGTGCATTTGTTGGTGTTATGTGCCAAACTTTGCTTCAAAAACCTACAGTTCTGATTTATTTATAAGACATGAATCCATACGACCTTGAATATTTCAATGTTTTAATAACAGATTTTTTTATAGTGATTTCAGCCTGCATTCTTCCCAACTCCAAATGAAGACGCTACAATTATGAATGAGTTCTTGACTCCTCTAATGCAGTGGCGCACCCACAGGGAGGGCCAATGGGGCCAAGGCCCCTGGGCTGACAGAGCAGAAAATGATTAAGTTGAAGTCTGAAACAAAAAAATTCACGATACACGATCTACATATACTTCTTAATAATGTACTGTATAATTATAACATACAATAATTATAAGGGAGTAGTTCTGTTAAATAAATTTAGAAAAATCTAACCAGGAAAAGAATTTCATCTGCTGCTTCTTTTAATCATTTAATTTTCTTGTACTGTAATATTACTAGTAACTGGATAAGAATAAATGTATAAAAATGAACCTCCTTAATTGATATGGCACCTGACTATTTTCTCCGGTAAATTAAGGAGGGTCACCCCCACCTTGGGAAAATTTTGTGTGCCACGGCCCACATCCCCCCACCCCAAGGTATATAGATTAGAGAGAGGTAGGCCCGTTCGCAAGTCAACTGGTATTGGCTGACCTCCACGGCGCACCCGTGACATCAACGGTGTGCTGGCTCGTAGCAGGACTGGTCCGACTGACCTGAGAGAAGTTTCTGTAAAAACGTATTCACAGCCCCACTTAGTTTACCACTAACACCAGTGTTTACCCCTAAAAATTTACATTTCTTCTGAGTGATTAAAGCAAAGTGCATAAATGAAAAAAAAGGAAATGTAGTAAATAAAAATAAAAATATGAAATAAATAGGGGATGTAGTAAATAACGCCCACAAGAAATCGCGACTCGTTAGCAAAAAAAAAAAAAAAAAAAAATAGCCAGTTTCATTCTGTTGATAGCTAGCCAAAGTTTTTGATTTGATGCCATGTCTATTTAGTAAATAATCAAATGGTGGCAACAACTACTCATTGCTTTTTTTAGTTAATGCTTATTTTTACTTAATTAACTTTTGGACACTAACACTAGTGTAATGAAAGTAAAATTGTAATGAAAATAAAACTTGTTTACAGTTTCCGAAAAGTTTGAGTAGTAAACAATATAAATGGAAACGTACCTTGAATAAGAATTCTTGTTTTTCCTCATGTACTTTGCTTCTCATCCACTAAAGCTGCACTTTTCATCCACTGTTTGGCCTTTTTCTTTGTTTTATTTGCCACTTGCGTTTTTAATGTCTGATTTAAGAACTTCACTCGGATGAAAATTCGAAGCCTTGAATACAACTTTAAAGCTTTCTCGTCAACATGAGGATACAATTTTTTTAATTCTTCGAATAAGCATTTAACTATTCTGTTTGTTTTTTTAATTTGACACTGTGAATTCTCATAAAGTGCTCCTCAAAACGTTTGATTAGTTCAAACCACTGATTAGATGGCTCTGTAAGTCCTCCTCTGTTCACTGCTTGTAACCATGACGATATATCTTTCCCTTCAGTTGCTTCTTTAGCCAGTAAGGGTAATTTAACGCGAAAGGATATGTATCCTGATATGTATTTCAAAGCATCTTCCTCTTTTTTCCTCAGTGCCACATCCTGAATGCATTCGTTACTTGTTTGACCATTCATATTTACAAATCCCAAGTCAGTAGTTTTGGGAAATTCTGTGGCGACGTTTTGTTTCAAATCAGGTTGCAAACCTTTTAAACAAAGAGTTGTCATAAAAGTTTCGTCGCTCTTTTTTATGTTTGAGTGTGGCGAAGGCCCAATGAGTTTGCCACTCAGTAGCAAAAGGCGCAATCTATACTTAAATTCACTGGGCAAAGGATGATCATATGCATGCCCCATACCTCTGATTTGTGAAAATAAATTTTCCAGTCAATCTTGGTTTAATCTAGTGGTGAGGAGGAAACGAATGCCTACACCACTTTCAGTTATATGCTCATAAAGGTTGATTAAAGATGTCATGGAAACAATAAAACCTTGCTGAAATGGCAAAAGATGTTTTTTTCCGCTCACTCGCATTTGCGTTATCGAATCTTTCATGCTTTCCAGAATGTTTTTCTGTTCCTGTATATGAGTACCATAAGGTCGCCTTAGACGAACACCATCCGATGAACAACGAGAATTTAGTACGTCAAATGAGTCATTCACAAGTTGAACGAAGTTTGCTACTTCTGTTTCATTCGGGAAAATGTACCTAATCGCTGAGGCAATGTGATGCGAAAAAAGTTGGGCGGCAAGTGAAATGTTCATTCGTTCAGCACCTCTAACATTGACATGAGTAATACTGAATTTAGGGCACAGTTTTAGTTCTCCCTTTTCTTTTTCAAGGAGAGTTTGGAAAATATTTTTATTGATGACAGTTCCCGTTTTAAGCTTTATCACACTGTCGAGTAAGTGGTTTCTTAACAGCTTTAGAAGATGAAGCACATCAGCAAATACAAATATAGACCTTGCATTATCCACTGGGTTCGGAAAAGAAGTTTTGTATAAGTTGATGCCAAGTGTTTTCTACAGTGACTGGTTACCGCCACCGAAATCCGATGTCATGGCTACAATCTAGAATCCAATTTTTTCGATTTCTGTAATGATGTGAAATAAGATATCTTTCGTCATTCTCCAATCAAAATCATAAAAAGCAGGTTGTTTCTATGAATATGTCAAACCCTTATCATGACAACTTGAACAGATTTATGAGGACCCATGACCGTATCTTCAGCATGATCGTACACCATCTTTCCATCAATACTCATTTCATCCATTAATAAAATGCAAAATCTTTCAAATCGAGTTAGATTTTTGGCATTCTCAGCCATTATTTGGAGGACCTCCCAGAGAAATCCTGGAGCAAACTTAACGTGAGACACCCATTTTTTTAAAGTACTTATACCAGGCAACGGAATATGCACTTGGCTCCGAATGAAAGAATATGAACGCTTTGATAAGCCGCGTAGAGTCAGAGCCTTAACTATATCTTCTGGTGCCCAGTTAATTCTTTTTCTCGTTAAAAGTGCTCGCACTTGGGTTTCAGAAAAAACTCCCCGTAACAGGGCATTTACTTCATTTGAAATCTTTTTCTTTTCTTCTGCTGTGTTATTTTTCTTGGGTTTTATCTTTTGTAATTTGGAAATTCTAGAAGACATCGTACGAATCTTCATATATAAATGTTGTGCTCTATCTTGCCAAAATAAACACTGTTTCCTTAAACTGCCATTGGATTTAGTGAGGTCATTTACTCAGGCATTCAGTTCAGCAATTTCCTGGTTTTTCATTTCAATATCCTCTGTTGATAAAAATGGCAGATGATTACTATTATCTACTTCAGGACGCACATCTTCTGTAGGTGAACATAACTTTAGTCTTTTTGGAGGAATATTCTCAGTAACTTCTAACACATAACGTTTTAGTTCTCTGTTGTGAAGCCTTTTCATTCATTTCTTGCATTCGGGTACAAGTGCTGAAGTCGTTTTACAAATACTTACATGAGGTACAACACCTTTCTTCAATCGTTTCGTACTATTACCTCCCAATAACTCACTTTTCAGATCTCTTATAAAGTCTTCATCCGCGAAATGCGATGAACATATTCTTGCATTTTCAACATTGAAAACATCTTCACGATGACACGCGTTCAACCACGCCTTTCTTTGAAGCACATCTTTCGGAAAACGATTATAGGTAACACCCGAAGCAGTTTTTACGTGGTTTTTACAACTTGCAACGGCGCAGCCTGGCATGGCTTTTAGAAAACGTTTATTTTGTTATCCAAGCAAACACGTACTTACACTATAAGTAAGATACAATGTAATTAAATATATTTTAACTACACGTTAAGATAACTATTTACAAAGATGTACAAAGAAAATTTAAGCAAAACCACATGCAATATGTGTGTGTTATTTGTGTTAGCAAATAATCAACACAGTAACAAGCCAACGAGTAAGACTAAAACAATGAAACATGAACGGCGATCTTTTGCTCCCAGCGCACCGTTGACGTCACAACAACAGCGCTCCCTCACCACAAGTTGCCACTGCATCCTGAAAACCGGTTCTCTGGCCTACCTCTCTCTCTACATACCTTGCCCCCACCCCATCCCTTGGAAATTTCTGAGTGCACTACTGCTCTAATGCAAAATGCTATCCAACAATATCTTGAACACAGTAACTGATGCCCTTGTACACTAAAGCATCTATCTCTACATGTTCACTTATTTTGGGCACTTTCTAACACCAGAGCCTCTACCTTCATCAGCATTTGATGACATTTTTGGGCACAAAAGCCATATTTGTGGCTACTAATGATGGGAAAACTAATTTTGAAAAGTAGTTAGCTATAACTACAGTTATAGCTAACTGCTTTTACTAAAAGTTCACTTCAAATGAAACTGCTTTTACTAAAAAGTAGTTTTTCTACAACTATTTTTTTAAAGTAGTTAAAAACAACAACAACAACTGTCCTTTATGAACTTTAACAAATACAGAAACTCTAAGCTGTGCCAGCGCTGCAATGGTCTGAAGCTCGCTTACGATTGTTTGTCCAACCGGACCTGGGTTCAAGTTTTGGATGATGCACTGGTGGTGTGTTTGATGTGTGCATCATAATAGTTTCCTTTGGTTGTTTCACTTTAATTTGAAACAATTATTGTAAAATAGCCAAAGAAGTTATGCTGCAGTATTCATTCTTAGCTAATGAATCATGAAATTAGGGTAAAGTTCACCCAAAGTATAGGTGCCAGCTTCACTTTGGGGAAGCTGTTGATGCTTAAAGCTGAGATGCACATGCAGCAGTTATACAATATTTGAAAGAATGGCACCACAACAGGAAGGCAAACATTCTCTTTGATTACTTAGTGGGTTCACAGTTTTATGATTATGTTCACAACCCCTGGATATGTCCCTTACACTCTTTAAGCAATTTTTTATGTTGCACCCATGCTCAAGACCTTTAAGCCAACATTGCAATGGCTATGTATCATGCTAGATGATGTTAATTCTGCTGAAGAGCATGCTGAAGTTTGCAAACAGTTTCTTGCCATCATAGTAAAATTTGTGCTTGATAGAAAAAAGTAGCAGCAACTGAAGTGCAAAATTTCGTTACAACTATTCAATTGTTTTAGCAAATTACAAATAAAACTTCCTTATTTTTGTAGTAACACTACACTACAAACTATGTCACAAATAGTAGTGTGCTAATTCCCAACACTGGAGGCTACACAGAGCCGGGTACTAATAAAGTCTTTACAATTTCAGCTTGGGTAATTCTGTACCCCTGTACACCATTATTAAAAGCAGTATATAAAATCTAGTTCATCTGACAAAGGGGGTCAAACTTCTTTAGAACTCACACAGAATTTTCAGGTAAGTTGAGACAGTCGCTTTACAATGTGAAAAGCACTAGATACATCATTTTAGTAGAACTGGTTTATTTCTCGTATTCCTGACAATTTACAAATATGTGTAAAAATATGAACATAATAATCAAGTTTTAAAAGAAAGTAAGGAGAGGTACACTTACCTTATTTTCATCACCTTCAAACAATTGAAGAAAGCTAGCCTGTGTACCAGTAGTACCCTTAACACCACGGAAACGCAAATCACCTTTTGCTCTTTCAATGTTCAGGAGGTCCTTCAGAAGGTCAACTATCCATATACACGTGCGTTTGCCCACAGTTGTAAGTTGAGCAGGTCTGAAAAGTCAAACATAAGCAGCAGCTATTTCATGGTACAGCTTACATAAATTGCTTACTTTGCCATCTGCAGGAAACTTCAAGTGACTGTACAAGGAAGTAAAAAAAAAAAATGTGCTGATTGTAATACTTCACAAAGAATGAAAACAGAAAGTAGTTTCATCTTTACAAAAATCAGTAATCCTATGAGTAACTAGAATAAATATGTCAGATGTATATGAAACATGGAATTCTCACTTGGAAGGCTTAGGGTGACATGGGATTTATTTATGTAGCTCACCATCAACTATCGGAAGTGAAAAACTGTTGGCAAAGAAACTTTGTTTGGCTGAAAGAATGCTCTTGAAGATTCCACCTGAATATTGTTATGGATTTACTTCACAAACATTACCCAAAATTACACTCAAATGCTTTCTCTGGCATGCAGATTGAGAGGCCTTTTTCAGGGGACACATTCCTTCATATGGGTGGCCCTGCAAGAGTGTTACTCATTTATTACCCTGTTTACATGTGGAATTTTCTGTCTGTTACACCTTGGGGAGATGGAGAATGGCACCAGCTGGCAATTTATGAAAAGACTCAAAAGTGCAATGAACTCTAAAAACTTGAGAAGACAATGCTGGCATCTAGCAATAAGAACAGACTTTTCTAATGGCAGAGAATTGTCCATATTGTGGAGTGATCACTGGACTATGCTGAGTTTTGCTGGATACTATGGGAAGGTTTTTCTTTTTTTTTTTTTTTTTGTTATTGAAGGTTTAACGACCACTGTGAGCAACTCAATGGGCTATAAGCAGTCGCCCGTCCCTAATTTAGGGTCACTGGTTCCAGGGAAGGGAGAGAGCCAGTGCCGTAAACAAACACAACATCCATGCCTCACCAGGATTTGAACCTGAACCCCTTTTGGACGAATGATCATAGGCCATCGCTTAGACCACTGCGCCACCGGGGCGGCGGGAAGAAGTTTATTTTCTCCCCTGTCCTTCCTCACAAGAGCATCATTTTTTTGGGGGTGAAAGCTTTTGAGGCACTACCAACAGGGAGGGAGGGGCCACTGGTAACTTCTAGTGGAAACACATACAATTTGGTGGTTTTCTTGTTGTGGGCTTACCAGTTGTATCACATGCGGAGCCAAAAAGAAATACACATTTTATTCTCTCTCGCGTGAGATAAGATAACTAACTACGAAAAGGAAAATACAGGCACTAAAGCAGTTTATTAATCTTAAAAGAAGACTTTCAAACAGTAAATTTCAAATCACTTATGCATGAAATGAAAGGCCAGACTGAATCATTGTTGGCCATTCTCCAATTTTACCTATTCACATATAATCAGCAAGGTTTTGAAGACTGCATTTGCACAACTGCTTGGGCCCCATGCTAGTAATCAGTATAGAGTTGGCACTCAATTTGTTTAAATACCATGAACAACAGTTGGAATTTGTAAGGTTACTGAAAATGTCTATAAGCTGCATCTTGTTACACAGTGCATTTTAGAGCTGCATGTCTGTAAAACAGAGTTCTGCGTCACTGCATTATGATTGGAAAATATAGTACAAGTGTTTGTTCCTTCCTCATTCTTGTACTTGACTGATGGGAGCTTGTTGCAAGAATTGTGGAGCTGTTTTGTTGATACTGATAGATAAATAAATTTTGAATTCCTAACTTATTGGGAAACCATGTGCGCTCCTGAAACTAATTTTTCTTCACTTTTCTCTTTCGATTTCTCATCAGAGCATACAGCTCTTGCATCACATTATTTTTTCTCGAAGCAAAATTTCTTTGAACTGCAGGGAAACTAAAGCTAAGTTAAGATTTTAAGTTGCTACTACCTTGTTATTCACAAGAGTATACAGCCTTAAGCTTGCCAATCATCCAATCATGTCTTAACATGCATGAAATTTCTAATCAAAAGTGTAATTAGATTAATGTTTGACCTGAAAGATTTTTTTTTATTTTTTTTTTCATTGGATTTTTAACGACCACCGCGAGCAACTCAATGGGCTATAAGCAGTCGCCCGTCCCTAATTTAGGGTCACTGGTTTCAGGGAAGGGAGAGAGCCAGTGCCGTAAGACAAACACAACATCCATGCCTCACCGGGATTCGAACCCGGACCCCGTTCGGACGAATGATCAGAGGCCATCGCTTAGACCACTGCGCCACCGGGGCGGCCCTGAAAGATTCAAACTTATACTATTAGTTTTAAATATAAATAAAGTCACATCAACTGCACAAATTCACTTATACAAAAAGTCATGCAATCAACACAATACTGTCCATGCGTAAAATACACTCATATGCAAAAGTTAGGTTAGAAATACCAACACTGTGAACAAACTATTAGAGATATTACACTGAAATGTGGCAGAACAATAACATGGACAACAACACAAAATATACTCCGAAATGAAGATAAAGCACTAAATGCATTTCAAATAAACCATGATATTTGAAAAAACAATAATAATAATACATATATATATACGAATTAATAAACATGCCAGAAGGACATACTTTGGCCTTAGTATGGTGTGTGACGGCCTCTCATAGGGACACATGACTGGCAGCATCGCTGCACGCTGTCAATAAGTTCTGAGGGCAGGCTATCATACTGCTGTACAAGAGCATTTTGCAGCTCCTGTACTTTTCTTGGTAGGGTCTCAGAGCAGCTACCTATCTCCCTAAAGCATCTCACAAGTGTTCTACAGGATTAAGGTCCAGAGACCTTGCTGGCCACTCCATGACCCCAAAACACCTTTTCAGGTATTCAGCACCAGTCGAGTGGTATGGATTCAGGCATAGTCCAGAATTAAAACAAATTCTGGGCCGACACAGCAGCTGCAAACAAGCACACATAAGGCACTGTGATATCTCATCTCAATAGCGGAGAGCACTGATGGAACTCCTGGAAAACAGGTGCAGGTCAGTTCGTCCATTACGCACGATGCCTGCCCACACCATACACACAACCACTGCCTCCATATGTATCCCTCCCTCTCTCAGGTGTTTGATGGATGGTAATCCATGCCATGTTCTCTCCATACGAATACACGTCGGTATTCATTCGCAATGAGAAACGTGCCTCATCCGTGAAGAGAACATTGGACCACTGTTCACGTGTCCACTGCAGATGTTCCCAAACCCAACGTAATTATTCTCTCTAAACATCAAATAAACTGATGAAATTGACTTGATTAATACATTCCACGGTCACCAGCCAAAGAAGACGGTTCTGTCTAGCATAGATGTTATAACCAATAGAAACAATGCATAAGATACCTTTCTTTGGTAGCCACCTGAAGTACAGAGCTATCAAAATACAGCCATTTTTTAAACAGAAAAGAGACGATACCTACATTTTGCAGGCACCAATAAGGCACTTAAAAGAAAAATCCTGTTTAAGAAGTTCCACAAAGGTACTTCTTAAACTAGGTTTTTCTGTAAAAAAAACGGTTGCTAGTTAAAAAAATATGAAATACCTATTTCTTTTTCTCTCCTTGTCAGCACTTGTCGTGAGGTTGTAGATGGTGAATGGTCCTTGGGGTCGCTGGATTTCTGTTAGCTAAATCCAGCGACCCCAAGGACCATTCATGTCTGATCTCAAATTGTCCTAAACAAGAGCATGAAGTACACAGAGAATTTGATTCCCCTCATCTTAATAAACCTAGCCTTCTCGCATAGTGGCCATACTGTTTTAGCAGGCTTGATGGGCTGTTCCAGATGGCATAAGAACACATCACTGACTTTAAAGAAGAGAAAAGGAAAGGGGTGGGGTGGAAAATGGCTGCAAAGCTCAACTGCAATAGTGCTGATATTGTGTTGGTATCTCCTTATCTTCTTTTAGAAATCTGAGTACTGTTCAAATTTGTGCTAGTGGAAGTCATCAGAAGCTTCCTCGTAGCATCAAACAGATGATCTCTGATACACTGGAACTTGTGACCCACACGTGCATTGGATCATACCATAGGTAATATAGTTTTTCGGGGGTAGGTTTGAAAGTTACTTTGAATCCAAATTATATTTACCCACATTATTTACAACTTCTTCCCATCATAATCTTAAATTTTCAATACCCTGGAGACAAAAGTCTTTCGGTAGTTGAAGAATAAATCAAGCTCCCTTCAGACATCCTCCTCTGTATGAAACAGTTTCCCACTAATGTCATGTTGGAGACTGCAGAAAAAATGATAGACCAATGGTACCAGGTCAGGAGAATATGGTGGCAGTGTCATAACTTCCCATTCAAACTGCTTCAGTTTTTGGAGTGTGTTTTTTTTTGCTGTATGAGGGTTGGCATTATCGTGATGAAAAACTACACCTTTTCTGTTGGCTAGTGCTGGCCTTTTCAATGGATTGCTTTAGCTGGTTCAGTTGTTGACAAAACAGCTCCTTCATGATGGTTCGATTGGCTGGTAGCAGCTCATGATGGATAACCCCATCCATATCCCACCAAACTGACGTCATATTCTTCCTCGGATGGAGTCCTCCCTTTGGCTGGTCAACTGGTTTCTCGTCGCTTTCCACCCATTATCTTCAACACATAATAATATACAATCATTTTTCGCTTCACCAGTAACAATTTGATTCAGAAAAGTTTCCTTTTCCAATCGACAAAGGCAGGGCTCGATTTCAACAGGTAGTTAGTAGCATATTGCAAGGAAGCAAATGAATTTTGCTAGTGATCAGATAAAAAGTGGTTTTAGCAAAAGTTGTGAGTGGAAAAATTTTGAATGTTTTAGTGTGAACTGTAAAGTGCCACTGCATTTTGCATGAGGAATATTTTAGACACATACAAAAAGAAACAGCTGCTTTCTGGAAACTAATGTTTCTTGAAAAGTACAAACATTATAAAAACATGTTGGCACTAGTACAAATACCATTTCCTTTATCTACTTCTGCATGTGAGATTGGGTTCAGTTTCATGAGAGAATCCAGGGTGATTGAAGGGGCACTTCAAACTTAAAAACATTGAATGCTCTCATGAGTAATGAGATTGAAGGCTCGTCTGAAGACATATCTGACCCCAGGCCTGCTGTTTTAAAGTGGTATGATGAAAAGACCTGAAACCCAGATCGTAAACCATACGGAAAATAACTTAAGATTTTGAATAGTATTCTTGAATTTTGTGAATAAAGTTAAATGACATTTTTTTAAATATTTGCATTTGAATTAAATTGTTAGAATTAATCTGTCAGGTCATGTAAAGGTGAGTTATATCTAAATATTTGTAATCATTTTAGCATTACAATGTGATAGTTACAAAGGTGAAATCAAAATTTGTCATGATTGACTAATGGAGGGTGGACATGTTAAAGTTTCTTTTGTATAATGTTAATAAACTTTTGCTAGTAGATAATGCAATTTACTAGTAAAAAATAAGGCCATTAGCAAGTGTTGCTACTGCTAAAAAAAAAAACGAAATCAAGGCCTGGACAGAGGTGAGACGTGCAGACCTCCATTCGTTGTTTCAGATTGCACTCTGATAATTCGTAAAGAATCCATTGACCCAGCTTAGAAATTTCACCAATCTTTTGCAGATGCCAATATTGAATGGGTTGACTGGAGCTTTTCCCCCCATTACAAGAGAATTTTGCTCGATGATTGTTCGTAATATATAACCATTCAACTCCTGAGGATGTTGTGGCCTTGGCTCATCTTCAAGGCTATAGTTCCCAGACCCAAAACACTGGAACCATCTCTGTCCATGACTCAGAGTGTCTGAACCATAAATCTTGCACAGTTTCGACACTGCTGCTGTGGTGTTGTTGCCCTGACGATATTACCAAAGCAAAACATGCCTTACATGAAATTTTAAAACTTCCATGATGAAGGGTTAATAAATGTATTAAATGGATGTCTACAATGCTCAAAGTTTACTCAGATACTATGCCAACATCGCACTGTCCAGCAGTATACACTGAGTGATCAATGAATTATGACCACCTACCTAATACTTCAAAGGCCGTCCTTTCATCCTCAGTACAGCAGCTATCTAACATGGCACTGACTCAATAAGATGTCAGAAGCAGTTGGGAGGTATGGCCAACCAAGCTCTGTGTAATGCGCCCTTCAATGCAGGTATGGAGGCGACTGGTGTATCATCCTTTCTCAAAGTCCAATAAATCCTTCCATTCACCCATCGTGCTATGAATTTTACTACCTACTGCTCCTTCACACCTCATATATGCTACATACATTGACTAATCACACCCTCTTGGAAAATGCATGATTAACGGGCCACAACCACTTTTAATAAGGGTGGTCATAATTCATTGATCACTTGGTGTATATACCCCCACAGATCTGTCACGATTGTGCCACCTGGTAGCATTCATTCTGCCCACATTCGAAAATACTGTATTACCTATGGGAATCATATCTGGGTGTGGGAAAAGGTCATGTTGATGCTATGAAGAAGCATCAGATAGCTTCAATAAGTGCAAACCTTGAAGGTATTCCAATTCCTTAGCTACATCTGCTCAGCTTCAGTTGCATGGAACCTCATTGTCCTGGGTGGTGTAACGGATAGCATATGCTCAAACAGAAATTGGAAGATGCAGGTTCGATTTCAAGTCCAGGGCAATATAATTTTTAAGTTTTCTTAAGAGGTAGATACATGTGAAACAGTGAAAATAACAATGTCTGGCATTTATTTATTTTATTAATAACACAAAGGGCTACTCTAGCTTATCATGTTTGCCATTTTTTATTTTCTGTACAAGCCCATCCGTCAAGGCTTTTTTGTCATTTGAGATGTCTCCTAACATTCACCTGCAGGTTACCGTATTTTTCCGTGTATAAAACAATACTTTTTTCTAAAATTTTTAGACCAAAAATTGGGGGTCATCTTAGACATGGGGGTAACTGGTTGAGTGAACTAGAGATGAGTTCGGGCTCAATTTTAGGAGCCCGGGTCCAAAGGCCTAGAAGCCCGGGTCCAAAGGCCTAGAGAAGCCCAGGCCCGGCCTGCTTTCTTTGATTACATGTTATACACTGGTCAAAGATATGGCCCAAGCAAGGATTAGTTTAAAAATCATTAGTTTCAAAAGTTTAGTTCAGTTAATCCACTTCACAATATTAATATGTTTTTAGAAATACTATGCATAAAGCCAAATGTTCTAAAATGTGGATTTGAAAATAAATAAATAATCAATGTGCCCTTTGACCGTATCAGGGGAATCAGTAATTTTGGTAAAAGCTGAAGAAAAGAAAATAGTTTAGAAACAAAAAATTTCATTCGTTATTTCTTTTTGATTTATAAATTTACTTATATTTTGCATAAATTGCATTATAAAACGTACAATACCATACAGACAGTTGCAAGTGTTTGAAATTTTGACTCTAGAAAACTAATCTTTGCAATATAATTTACATATATGCTAATTGGTAAAGGTAGCTTAGAGTGATGTAGTAGAATATAAAAAAAAAAAACATGTAGGGAAATTTCCAAAATTTAAAAAAAAAAAAAGAAAAGAATGTAATAGCATTCCAGACCAGATTATTCTGCATTCTGTAACATTAACAAAGCTTTGTGCTTAATAGTATAATAATCACAATATTATCATATGTGTGTGCAGTTTCCAGATCAAGTTCATCATGAGAGAGAGAGAGAGTATTGCATCTAATGCCTCAGCGCTTCAACTTGATCTTCTTTTCTCTAAAACTCGACCTGCTGCACTAAAAACCAATGTCACCCCAAATATCGCGGGAGTGAGGAAATTTTAAAAAATAAATAACAATACTTCTAACTGCACAATTTTGGAAATTAATACATCATTTTAAAGATAAGATTCTTGATTTTTAATTAAATACAAATAATGGGAATGTAATTTGTTCCCAGTTTTTCGATACCAGACCTCCTTAAACTAATCCTTGCTTGGGCCATAGCTTTGGACAATGCATAATATGCAAGTCTTGCTAAGCAAAATTTATCTTGCAATGGCAGCTAGCTTAGGAAATTGAAAATCCTTTCACCATGGTAACAAATCCACAATGAAATTGAACACTTGTAATTCAACTTGGCTCGAAATTACACGTGTTAAATTAATTAAAACATTAATTTCTCTCAAATATATACTTAATATGTGAGCTTGTATTTCTACCTGGTAAAGTCAACAGAGTCTATTAGCATTACCCAGAGGATACCATGTGGAGGATGAATCTTTATACCCCAAAAGAATTATTATTTGTTCCTCATTTTAGATTTTTTATCTTTTTCTAATCAGTTTTAATGGCTGTTCCAAAATCTCATTTGTTGCTTTTTGCTTAACCTTATTTGATACGATTTGACGGGACAGCAGTTTTGGTAGATCATGGTTGTGGCATAAATCAGACTGTAAAATAATGGAAATACTAGTATTCATGCACAGTTTTGCCAAGCATTTGCTTTGTACAGCACCACTTCCATCCTATCCTTGTTTCTTGATCTTTATAAAATTTGTGTCCTGAATGTATCAATAGTTTTTTTCTGGTTCACTGTACATAAACTCTACGACGTTCACTTCTGTGGTCAACAGCAACTACAGATGTAAACATCAAACGTGTGGATGCTATGATTCACAAAGAGTGACAGATAACTGTGGATAAGCTTGCCTCAGTGTTGAAGATTGGATATGATCAAGCACACCACTTCAACCACAACATCCTGTACTACAGCAAAGTATCAGCACTGTGAGTGCCTCGACAATTGACTTCCAGTCATAAGTCGGAATGGGCATCAGTCTGCAACATCTCTTACAGCAGGAAGGCAATCTATTTCTGTTCTGCATTGTGATGGGGGAAGAAAGCTGGGTCCACCATTACATCCTGGAGTTAAATTTTGCCTCCATGGAGTGGAAGCACTCCAGTTCTCCGGTCAAAAAGAAATTCAAGGTTACCCTGTCTGCCGGCAAGATCCTGCTGACTGTGTTTTGGGATGCCAATGGTGTTCTTGTTGCTTGATTTCCTTCATGGTGAATGTCTCCAGCTACTGCAAAACACTGACACAGCTGAGAGCCGCCATTCGACGAAAGAGGTCAGGCCTTACTTCTGGTGTTCTGCTTCTAGATGAAAATCGGAGACCACCCCCATCAGCGGTGACAACAGCACCTCTTGTGGCCAGGTTTGCTTGGGAATGAATAGAACCCCCCCCCCCCCACACACACACACACACTACAGTCTTGATCTTGCACCCAGCAACTTCCACTTCTTCCCAGCTTTGAAGAAAGTGCTGGCTGGACACCATTACACCAGCAATGATGACGTGAAAGGCACTGTTCGTGACTTTGCTCATATACAGGGCACGGACTTTTACGAGGTCTTCAACTGATACACCTATACGACAAAAGTACCTCAATATCTGTTGGGACTACATTGAAAAATAGGCAAGTCATGATCTTCTCGTCCATAGTGCCACTTGTCACCAGCATGGACATTCCTGCAGCTAACGGAATCGCGAAACTTATTTTCGGACTACCCCTCGTATTAATTTCTGATTAAAATGCAGACATTAAAAATATGTTCATTATAGCACCAGAGTTTCTCTGCCTGAAACTTTATAGCATTCAACTTTCAAAAACAAATTTATATAAAAACTTACTGCAAGTGTGTAAGTCCTAAAGTTGGTAAATCCTTGTGCTGTTCGGCAAAATTTCGTAGTCTATCAATGCAGCGGGCAAGCTATATCAAGAAAAAATCTGCATAAGCACCATAAAAAAACTTTCAACAAATACTAAATTTTTACAGAGATTTGTACACTATACATTTTATCATTATTTCACAAAAATTCATCAATGTTTATCCTATTCTTAATGATATGATGCTCATAATACTCAATAACAGCATGAATTGTGTTACTTTTATCTAACTGTATTAAGCCCAAAACAGCATGCTTCTGATTTTTTTTAGCTGTGATTTTAGCCAAAAGGTAAAAATCATGCTTATAAATGCATTTCTGTTATAATGGAATAATTACAGATTCAGCTTTAATGTAGACATCATACTATTAGTAATAATAATAGTATGATGTCTACTAAAATCTTACAATGTCACTGGTTAGTGAGGATTATTATATTATACTATTAGTAATAATAATAGTATGATTTCTACTAAAATCTTACAATGTCACTGGTTAGTGGGAATTACGTGTGCGTGCGTGCGCGTGCGTGGAAAAGAAAAACGTTGCACAATATAATTTTTACATCAACGGTTGTAAAAACTTCACATTAGCAGTTTATATTCCGACTTAGAAATAGATCGGAAAAGGCTACTACTCACTTTTACGTGCAATATTTAAAAAAATACTTGGAAATATTTTAGTTGGATAATGCTTACCTAAGCATTCCGTTTCTAGCGATGATTCACATTTCTCGCACGTTTTCCGGTCTTCGTTGAAGTTATTGTCCTATTGTCCGTTGTATGTGAAACAACCATTCACAAACACGGTTTACTGTTTACTAAATATATATATATATAAGTAGTGAAACATAGATGGTGCCAGCTAGGCTTGGTCAAGAACATATCCGACGAATGGCAACGTGGGGTATCGGACTCCATTGGCAAGAAGTAAACCACGAACATCGGTGGAAAAGTCGCCACGCTCCTGAGAATGCCCAAAGACTGGGCAAAAAATTTAGAGCATTAATAACGATAAAGAGTTGATATTTTTTAATCCTTCAGTGAAGATCTATTGACTCTACCCAAAGTGAACAGTGTGTTTGATGTTAATGGTTGTTTCACATACAACGGACAATAGGACAATAACTTCAATGAAGACTGGAAAACGTGCGAGAAATGTGAATCATCGCTAGAAACGGAATGCCTAGGTAAGCATTATCCAACTAGAATATTTCCAGGTTGTAAAAACATTATGAGATCCAAAAGGTATTGTTATTCATAATAATTGCCTTCTACTACCTTTCATCATTGAATAATACAACATACAGAGGGCAAAAGTAGTGATATCTATTCTTAACCTACAGTCCAAATACAATTTGTATTGGCTATTAACTTCTTGTAGTACATTCCGAGTCCCACATCATGAACAAGATACTCTGCACCCTTGTGTATAAGTCTGCACAAGTGAGCTCACCTTAAAACATGGAATGGCTTCTTCGTGTTAAGTTGGACAAACCTTTGTGCGTTTATGCTACCCTATGGGAAGATAGGTACGCCAAAAAAATTTAAAAAAGTTTACCTTCACAATGCTCAACTTTATCCACTGCAAAAATAATTCCCCAAAACAATCTTTGTAAAGAAATCATATTTGCAGATGATCAAATAAACAAAGCAATACATAAAGAATGTGTTATAGGGATATATTGAAGATAGAGTAGTGCCACATTTTAGGCAGGGGTTATGTTCTGACGAGACTGCGTAAAGCCGAAACCGTGTGTATTCAAAACCAATAATAAAACTATATATAATAAATCACTTCACACGCTTTTTTGCGTTATACATGTACGGTATTATTTGCTTACATATATCTATTACAGTATAATGTGTATTTTACAAAGAACAATCAATCTATACATACTTCTGTAACAGTTACAGTTAAAATATGAGATAGCATGATGCAAATCCTTATGTCATCATCATCATTGTCAACCATTATCAATCCACTGCTGGATGAAGGTCTCCCCAAGTTTCCTCCACAACAGTATGTCTTGTGCCAGTCTCCTCCATGTCACTCCTGCATACTTTCGAATTTCATCCACCCATTTCCCATGTGGTCTTCTTCTGGGTCTTTTCCTGTCCCTTGGAATCCAATCTAAAATTTCAGCTGTCCATCGATGATCTGTCCTTCTGGCAGTATGTCCAGCCCATTGCCATTTCAGGGATTTAACTCTGATCATGATGTCTTCCACTCTCGTCATTTTTCGGATCCACGAGTTCCTCTTCTTATCTCTCCTGGTTACCCCAAGCATGCACCTCTCCATGCTGCTTTGAGTTGTCTGCAACCTTTGTATGTCTCTTTTAGTTAAGGTCCACGTCTCTGCACCATATGTAAGCACTGGAAGGATGCATTGATCAAACACTTTTCTTTTAAGACATAATGGCATATTGCTCTTGAAAATTATGCTGTTTCTTCCAAAAGCTCTCCAGGCAAGTTTTGTATGCCGATTAATTTCTTCACCAATGTGACCCTCACTTGATATCTGCTGTCCAAGATAAACGTACGTGTCTGTTATCTCCAGCTTTTCTCCATCAATCGATAAAGCTTCATTTCTTGTAAAAGCATTGAACATCACTTTTGTCTTCTGAAAGTTCATTTTTAATCCTACTTCTTTACTCTTGTCAGCAAGTTCCTGGATCATACTCTGCAGCTCTGATGGGGTAGTTGCAAAAATAACTACGTCATCAGCAAAACGAAGGTGGGTTAGATAATCTCCATTATTCTTTATCCCTTTGTTTTCCCAGCTCAGCGACTTAAACACACCCTCCAATGTGGCATTAAAGAGTTTCGGAGATATGGTGTCACCTTGTCGCACTCCTTTTCCTACTTTTATGTGTGCTGTATTCTCAAACAGCCGAATCTTTGCACTTGTATTTTCATTGATGTTATTAATAATATTAATGTATGCATCTTCAATACCGCAGGATTTCAGAGCCATTGTAACTGCTGATGGTTTCACCGAATCAAAGGCTTTTTCATAATCGGTAAAAGCTATGCACAATGGAAGTTCATATTCCCTCACTCTTTCAATTAGTTCTCTCAGTACGTGGATATGATCTATTGTGCTGTAGCCACTCCTGAATCCAGCTTGTTCTCTCGGTTGAGCCAATCCTTATGTATACCTACCTAATCGTTGCCTTCATTACGTAACACCACTGCAGGGTCATCAAAGCTGAGGTCCAAAGCTGATGCATAG
Organism: Macrothele yani; assembly: GCA_039090855.1. Classification (NCBI taxonomy): domain Eukaryota; kingdom Metazoa; phylum Arthropoda; class Arachnida; order Araneae; family Macrothelidae; genus Macrothele; species Macrothele yani. Next base: position 24,342,149 of record CM077027.1, on the reverse strand, counting down.
GTGCAGTAGTTGAAGACTCTGGGCAGGGCAATGGGAAGCCAGTAAAAGTTGTTTTTTTCTGGAAAAACATCGTTATCAGCAACTGTTGCTGCTGCGTCTTTAGCAGCTGAAAAATCTCATAATATGGCATTAAGGAGTCCACAATACTTAGGTTTATTTTAAGGCTACATTCTACAGAGGGATCATAGAAATTAAATCTTTCAAGTGCTTTGCTGCTTGGAAAATTTCGGCAAACTTGTGCAGATTACCGCTGGAAGTTTCGCCTTGTTTGTCGATGTTGTCATCATCATCTTCATCCGAGGAAGTTTTCACAAGTTCTTCTACCTCTTCATTACTCAACGGTTCTTGATCTCCAATTAAATCTGTCATTTCTTCCGAATATCGACGAAGCCTTCACTCCCCAATCTGCTTGGCCATCTGAGTAATATGTTTTGCTTCCTCGTTGATGGTAGGAAAACCTTTTAAATCATTGACACAGTCACACCACAGGAGCCGCCAGAATGCCTTGATTGATTCTTTCGTAGCTCCATTCCCCATGTGATATGAATCTAGCAGTAGGGCTGACCGTGTACAATTGAATCCGCATAAAATGCAGCACCACTGTACAACAAAACAGTATTCGGAGGCAAAAGAAGACAGCAGAAAAAGCAAAACAGATTGCTGTCTTTTATAAGGGCCTTTTAAGAAAAATAACATTTTTCTTAAAGTTTGTTTTTGATTTGGGCCTTATGTGTGATGCTCTCCAAGAACTTAGTGAACTAAGTCTAGATTTACAAGAGAAAAATATTGACTTGTACAAAGCAGGCAGGAAGATAAATACAGTTCAACTTCAACTTTTTGAGGAAAGAATTGAAAGCCCTAGTCTGTACTACAATATGTCTCTTCGAAGTCAGAAGAACATGAAGTTCAAAGGAATTAAGCTCCACACAAATGAAAGACACAGTCCTGCAATAAGTTCATCTGCTTTTTATAAAAGTCTGAAAGAGGCTGTTGGAAAGCATCTGCTTGAAGGAGATGATGCTGATTTGCCTGAATGTGCCAAGATTTTAGATTCCAAGTATTGGCCAAAAAATCCTGGGAAGCATCTGACATTTGGTGAAGCTGAAATTAGAAAGTTAGCACGCAAATTCCGCTTAAATGAAAGAGAAGCAGTTCGTGGTTTCCGTGAATATCTTCAAGTAAATAAAGTCCCGGACATACTACTTCATCTAAAGCACACTTTGAACACAATTGCAATATCTTCCAGTGAAGGTGAAAGGGATTTCTCTCAGATGAATCTTATAAGTAACTTCATTAGGTAATCTCTGCTCGTACGGACAACTTCTGCACTGATGTTCATCAGGATAGTAGGACCTCCTCTCACTCAGTTCAACCCTAGCAAATATGTGGATTCATGGCTGCTCCAAGGTCATCATTCTGCAGTTGATACCAAAAGCAAAAACAAATAAAAAAAAAAAAGGAAGCGATCTAGAGCCGACGAGGTTATATCGGAGGATATGTTAAAAGTGTGGAAGTTGCTGTAATAACATCTTCATGGTGAGTGCCAGCACCTTTTTTTCCAGAAAAAAAAAAAAAAAAGCACTGGTTACACTCGATGATTTCTGGGCTTCGTGTTTGAAAACCTCATGTGTGAATACGAAAGAATGTTTCTTCTCCAGAAACTGTGAAAGAAATATTTTTCAGAAATACATGGAACAACTACAGGAGTATTAACATGGCAACCACAATATCTTGAATTGCCTAGTTTTTATGGTTCAACATATCACAACACATCAGAAAACTTGAAAATTACTTCATCCTGAAGCAGAAATGAAGCCTACATCTCCTGATTTTTGTTCAAGCTCTCAGATACTTGGAACTTTATTGTCTGGGGTGGTATAATGGATAGCATGCTCAAGTGGAAAGGAAAAAGATGTGGGTATATTTATAAATGTACATATAATGTAGGCCTATTGTATAAATATACATATAAATTTTCTGGTTCTCTGATGCGATACATGTTGAACAATAAAAACTAGGCAATTCACGACATTCTGGTTGCATTGTTAATAATCCTGTTTCTTGTCTGGTTTCTATGACTTTTAGGTTATATGATTAGCCTGTAAACAGATATTTCCTTTTCTTTAACTACCACTATAGAATTAAGAGAGAACACATGGAGTTAGGAATAGTAACAAAATCTCTTAAGCAGAAGCTTTTTCGACCATTCTACGATCTTGATCACCTATGTTCAACTGTATCAGAGAAATTGCTGCCAGAACTACAATGAAAATTGGAGGTGCAGGACCTGTTGACAGATTCTAGGAGAGAGATCCAAATAAGAGCTTTGGTGAGGAATTTCTGAATTGCAGTTCTTGGTAAACAAAATTTCAATACTTTCTTGAAAACATAAAGATGCTTTATTTATAAAAGAAGCAAGTTTTTGTTTGTTTCTTTCTTTTAAAAGGGGGATTGCAGAAGTATCTTCAAGGGTTAGTGTGTAAACTTCGCAGTAGAGGGATATGTTTTCCAAAGAAAAGTTAAAAAAGATGACAAGCTTTAAATTTTTTTTCTATCAAATACTTACTGATGTACTTTCTTTAAAGCATATTTGTGTGAGCCAATTTATGTAGCTAACCTTTGCTAGGCAAAGTTGTTATTCTTTAATATGTTATCATAGTGAAGCAAACATTTAACACCATACTTAAAATGAAATGAAGTATTATATAATATGTATAAAGTCGTAAGGCTTACCTTTGGTAGTAAAATGTCGAATCCATCTCTCAACAAAATTAAATCCTAGAAAACATAATGGACTGTGATAAATAAGGCTTTAAAATGCCAGATGTGTTTAAATTCATCATCAGCAGAATTGTAAAACAAGTAGCATGTAATCAATTTATGGAACAAATTATGTAATTATAAAATCAGGGTAGCACATTTTTTAAATAAATGCCTTTACAAATGAAGAGTTTAGATATAAACTCCAAATGTGGGACTGAAGAGATTTATCCATTTCAATGTAAAACTGCAGAAATCATGCACACACACCAGTTAAATTTTCCTTACACTTCTCCCTATAATAACTTAAGACAATTATACAACATCTGTGAAAGACAAAGTAATCCTGCTATGTATTATGTGTAGTCAACAGTAATATATCACTGGACTTGAAGTTGTAGCTCCATATTCTTAATTGAAAAGCATTGTCTTAAAGTTGCAGTTGTTTGGTTCAACCAGATAGAATACAGAATAAAATAAAAATAGCAACATTTTTCACAATAAAATGTTTATTTTACATTGACTATAGTCTCGCAGAGCATTTGGCTCAGCATCATCAGAATGAATGGAGTGTAAACATTCAAATCATTGTGACATCATCAGAATTCTGACTGTCACAGATTTTGGTGAGTTGTTTCCACATGCTTGAAAGAAATGGAGTCAACGTCATGTCGTTGACAAGCCGTGATGAGTTCCGGTTTATGTGAAAAGCTAATACATTAAGCTTAGTAGTCAAATCAGGTTTATTAATAAGTGTAGCATTTCCAAACATAAATGTATGGTTATTTTCGCGCAGGGCTTTAAGTTTCCATGTGAAGGAACACAAGACCTACGTACGGAACTGTGAACTGAAGAAGTCGTCTATAGCCCAACATTGTCACAAAAATAACCATAAATTTTTGTTTGGAAATGCTACACTTATTGTTAGACCTGACTCGACTACTAAACTTAATGTATTTGCTTTTCACATAAACCCGAACTCGTCACGGCTTGTCAACGACATGACGTTGACTCCATTTCTTTCAAGCACGTGGAAACAACTCACCAAAATCTGTGACCATCAGAATTCTAATGAAGTCGCAATGATTTGAATCCTAGTTGTAAATGCATTTATGGCACCTCTATTCATAGTGATTGTGGAATAACTTTTTTACGGGTCTTATAGAGGTTATTTTTCATCAAAGTTGGTTGTCAAATTTTCGAACTAAAGCCTAGTTCGTCATCAGGACTATGTCACTGGAGTAGTTGCTGCCACTCAATTGGAAGAGTCCATCCGCAATTATCGTTAATTGTGGTACTTCTTCTTGCTATTTCGATCCCTTCTTCTAGTTTCCTCTTTACTAAGTTTGACTGGTGGGCGATTATTTTCACTGAGTCCCAATTTATGGAGTGTCCACTTGCTTGTATATGTCTGTCTAGCCCTGTTTTGTTCCCAATGTTCCTAATAGCTGCTTGGTGTTCTTTCATTCGGACCTTAATACTTCTCCCTGTTTCTCTCTATATAGCTGAGTCCGCAGTTACAGTCGATGCAGTAAATTACTCCTTCCTGTAATTGGATGTCTTAATTCTTTCTGCTTTAAAGCTGTTTCTTTATTTTGTTATTAAGATCTGGAGCTAGCCTGATATTATATTTTGCTCCGATCCTTTTCAGTTTCTCGAAAAGTCCCTTGTGGTACGTAATTTTGCTGGTGAATTTGAGCTGGTTTTCTCCTGCTTCTTTTTTGGCACTTGTTTAAATATTTTCTCAACATATGGGGAGGGGTAATTGTTTTCTGCCAATATTTCCTTTAATTCTTCTTTGTGAAGATCTTTCTGAGTAGCTGAAGAGACCAGGATTTCAATCTTTTCCAAAAATTGTCTCGCCGTATTCGATTTAATATAATCAGGGTGGAATGAGCAGAACTCTAACATCTTCCCTGTGTTGGTGGGTTTTCTAAAAAGCTGAGTGAATATTTTCCCCTCTCTTGAGGTCAAGGTTAAATCTAGGTAATTGATGCTATGGTCTCTTTCCTGTTCTAGGGTGTACTGCAAGGTATTCTCTAGTAAGTTAAATTGTTCCAGAATCTGAGAGGGTAGAGATTGGTCCACAGCATCTACTATAATTAGGACATCATCCATGTACCTTACATAGAGAGCAAACAAGGAGGGTTGTATAAGGATTTTTGCCTCTAGTTTACTTATATAATAATTTGCTAGCAGAGGTGCTAGTGGAGAACCCATTGCAAGTCCTGAAGTTTGCCTGTAATATTTCTTTCCAAACTGGAAGAAATTATTCTTGAAGGAAAATAGGAGCAGTTCATATATGCCAAGTAGTATTTCTCTATTGTGATTATGGAATACTATTTTTTCCGCAAGGTCATCTTCAATGAATTCTAGTAGGAGGTCCAGGTTAATGTTGGTATACATAGAGACTATATCCAGGCTTGGCATTACTGGATGAATTAATTCTGGCAAGTTGTCCAGTTTTCCTTTTAGCTGTATGGAATTTTTTAGTAGGTAGGGAGGAGAAGGGAACATATCTCTAAGGTGACCAAGTAAATAATAATTAATGTTGGAGAGTGGCGAATTTCTAGTGTCTATTATAGGTCTTACTGGATGGCCTTCTTTGTGAACTTTTATCGTACCATAGATCTGTGGAATTCTCGACTGGATTTTGGAGAAGTTTTTGAAGAGCTCATTAAGCTGTTTTTTATTTTCTTAAAGAGCTGATTAATTTCTTAAGATTTTTGACAGTTTGATCTATAGGGTTACCATTGAGTTCTTCATAACAAGGCTTGCTCAATTCAGCTTCCATTTTATTGTAATACTTCTCTTATTGATAGAAAAAGAGAAGTATTACAATAAAATGGAAGCTGAATTGAGCAAGCCTTGTTATGAAGAACTCAATGGTAACCCTATAGATCAAACTGTCAAAAATCTTAAGAAATTAATCAGCTCTTTAGAAATAAAAAACAGCTTAATGAGCTCTTCAAAACTTCTCCAAAATCCAGTCGAGAATTCCACAGATCTATGGTGCGATAAAAAGTTCACAAAGAAGGGCCATCCAGTAAGACCTATAATAGACACTAGAAATTCGCCACTCTCCAACATTAATTATTATTTACTTGGTCACCTTAGATGATACGTTCCCTTCTCCTCCCTACCTACTAAAAATTCCATGCAGCTAAAAGAAAACTGGACAACTGTGCCAGAATTAATTCATCCAGTAATGGCAAGCCTGGATATAGTCTCTATGTATACCAACATTAACCTGGACCTCCTACTAGAATTCATTGCAGATGACCTTGCGGAAAAATAGTATTCCATAATCACAATAAAGAAATACTACTTGGCATATATGAACTGCTCCTATTTTCCTTCAAGAATAATTTCTTCCAGTTTGGAAAGAAATATTACAGGCAAACTTCAGGACTTGCAATGGAATTCTCCACTAGCACCTCTGCTAGCAAATTATTATATAAGTAAACTAGAGGCAAAAATCCTTATACAACCCTCCTTGTTTGCTCTATGTAGGTACAGGATGATGTCCCAATTATAGTAGATACTGTGGACCAATCTCTACCCTCTCAATTCTGGAACAATTTAACTTACTAGAGAATACCTTGCAGTACACCCTAGAACAGGAAAGAGACCATAGCATCAATTACCTAGATTTAACCTTGACTCAAGAGAGGGGAAAATATTCACTCAGCTTTTTAGAAAACCCACCAACACAGGGAAGATGTTAGACTTCTGCTCATTCCACCCTGATTATATTAAATCGAATACGGCGAGACAATTTTGGAAAAGATTGAAATCCTGGTCTCTTCAGCTACTCAGAAGATCTTCACAAAGAAGAATTAAAGGAAATATTGGCAGAAAACAATTACCCTCCCCATATGTTGAGAAAATATTTAAACAAATACCCAAAAAAGAAGCAGGAGAAAACCAGCTTCAAATTCACCAGCAAAATTACGTACCACAAGGGACTTTTTCGAGAAACTGAAAAGGATCGGAGCAAAATATAATATCAGGCTAGCTCCAGATGTAATAACAAAATAAAGAAATTCCTGCCAGCTTTAAAGCAGAAAGAATTGGACATCCAATTGCAGGAAAATTTAATACTGCATCGACTGTAACCTCAGCTATATAGGAGAAACAGGGAGAAGTATTAAGGTCCGAATGAAAGAACACCAAGCAGCTATTAGAACATTGGGAAACAAAACAGGGCTAGACAGACATATACAAGCAAGTGGACACTCCATAAATTGGGACTCAGTGAAAATAATCGCCCACCAGTCAAACTTAGTAAAGAGGAAACTAGAAGAAGGGATCGAAATAGCAAGAAGAAGAAGTACCACAATTAGGTTAATTGCAGATGGACTCTTCCCAATTGAGTGGCAGCAACTACTCCAGTGACATAGTCCTGATGACGAACTAGGCTTAGTTCGAAAATTTGACAATCCAACTTTGATGAAAAATAACCTCTATAAGACTCGTAAAAGTTATTTCACAATGATTTGAATGTTTGCACTCCATTCGTCCTGATGATGCCGAGCCAAAACGCTCTGCGAAACTATAGTCGACGTAGAATAAACATTTTATTGTTAAAAGCGTTGCTATTTTTATTCTATCTTAACACCACAAGCTCAGTAGTCATAAATTATATACAGATAGAATACTGCAAACTTCTTAAAAGCTCTACTCTCATTTGCTTATTCAAAAGTTTACTACACAAGAACACAGAATACGATTAAACAATACCTTTAGAAGAGGTAGACAAAATATTGGAAACATTCATGAGAAGGGCTACAGGTCAAATATTTTAGTCTGTGCCGTTAAAATACTAAAACAAAATAGGTACACCTTCAAAGCACGAAAACACTCCACCCTGTTGAACATACCTATTGAGCTACAGGTACGTTCAACAGGGTGTTGCATCACCCTTTGTTTTTACAACAGATTGTATTCCATGTGAAATAGATTTAAAGAAATCGTGAACAGTCTTCAGAGGAATATTGAACTAATCCTCGTGGGGTGGAAGTCTCAAGCTCCTTGAATGACAGTGGTGAAGGAAATTTGCTTCTCATTCTCCAATTTTGTGTATAGAAGCTCAATAATATAGAGGTCTGGTGATTGTGCAAATCATGGAAGATATTTAACTCCAGTTTCATTCACCTCAAACTAAGACAGGGAAACTAAGATGACATCTGGCTGTGTTTATTGGAACATTATCAATTTGAAATATGGCATCATTTACAGGAAACATGATTGCATCATGGGATGAGCCTTGTCACCAGGAATGTCAAGGTATGCAGTGGCAGTAATTCACATGTTCAAGGTGATGATAAAACCTAAAGAATACCAAGGCATTGCTGTCAAAACCTTTACTGATCCCTTCACCACGTCTGACTGCTGGAACAAGAAAGTTAGGATAATGTGCTTTCTTCAGCATGAACCGAACTAACTCTCTGTGAAGTTGGAAAAACCGCAAGTTCCCAATTATCCAGGGTCTAAGTTTTGTACTTCTGATACTACTGCACTTTTTTTTTCATTAGCATTTGTGCCAAGTGGCTTGGAAGTAGAAGCTCTGCAATAAATTTCAGCTTTACAAAGTTTCCAGCAAACTGCTTTGCTACACACTGGATTGTTGAGTTTGTCTCCTGTCTGATTTTTAACATCTCTATTATAGCTTGCATCTTTGGTTCTTGATAGCACTACTACCAAGAAACACAAAACATTTTTCATCATTGCATATACATAAATATGCATGCTTTTGATTGCAAAAGAAGTAGTTATTTTACAACAGGCTTTTCCATATTTAGTCCACACTAGGTACATATACATACAAAGCAAATTAGACTTTCCAATACAAACTTATGAAACAAAATAAATTCATCATCATTTGTGCAATAATTTATGACTTTGCAATTACTGGGAAAGTAACACTATTTTAGTTAGGAAATGCTGGCATCAGCATGTTTTAGCAAATATACAGTGAGCTGACAGAACACTGGAAATGCTCTGAAATTTATCTGAGTTTTTTGAAGCATGTAGCAATAACTGATGTCTGTTTCTGAAAAGACATTTATTGTTTTTGTGTAGTTAAATAAAGCCTATGTTTCACAAAAGATTTCAAACCATTCATTCTAAAATGAATTCTAAGACCTCCTTAATTTAGTTTTGAGTCCCTATTTAAGAAATTTCTGACATATTTCATAGGCCAAAAATTTTATACTGGGGAGATCATTTTCACTAGTTTCACTGAACACATAAGTTAATAAGTTAGGCTTACCCAAGGGTAAGCCTAACTTATTATAACACCATGAAAAATTTTAATATCTCCAAAACACATCTCTGCCATATGAATTTTGTTACTTTCCCCAAAATTCATAATGTGTTAAATGGAAACGACAGCATGAATTTCATAATGCAAGCCTTGTGGCAAGTATTGGAGAAGCTTAGTAGCAATTCAACTGAATGTAAAGGAAATGGTTTCCAAAAGAAATGTACCACTTGGGCTAAACAGCTCAAGCAGAGACCGTGAGAAATGTGCAACATAAAATCAATACAATATGAGCAATGAGCTTACCTACCATCATACTGTAACTTATTCAATTACACTTCAATGAAGCACGTCCAACATTACAGAAAAGCTCCCAATGGCAAGATGAGTACAGTATTCATTAAATTCTTTATTTAATTCTCAACACATTGTTCCCAACTCAACACCCTCTAAACTATTAAAATTAAATGTAATTATTAATTTGAACAACTATCCCCTCTCACTGCCCTAAGCCTATTCCCAATGTACCCCAGAAAACAATCTCTGAACACGAATTTACAAATGCAAACTTAGAACTATTTTAAAAGCATAAGTGAAGGGATAAAACACACTATAAAAACACTTAAAAACAATTAAAAACCATCACATCCAACCATACAGGAACCACTTTAATATATTTCACCCAAATAAATGTTTTACAATGGTAGAAAAAAAATGTTTTACAAATGGTAGAAACAGACACTCAATGTCACAAAATATAGAGTTTTTTTGTTTTTTTTTTAAAGTTGGACACACTTGGTACACACATTTCTCTGAGATTCAGAGCTTAGCTCCTCAAAGAAAGACCATGTGCCAAGTACACATTTAACTGATAAAACTAGTATTTACTTACTGTTGGTGTATAAAATGGCTCGATTTACAATGATCTCAGCAGACAACTCGAGCTTCATTAACATCATCACACGCTGCACACAAGACCTTTTGTACCTCATACTCAATCTTTTCTCAAGCAGACATTCCTGAATCTGGTCTGCCCATGATTTCCTTGGCCTTCCTCTACCTTTCTTTCCTGCCACTTGGGCTGAAAAAATTCTCTTAGTCAGCACCTCATCACTCATTCTTTCAACATGGCCAAAACACCAAAGAATATTAATATACAAATGTATTCACCTAGTCAATCTCTGAGCCATTAAGATTTATCTTACATTCAGCACGAACAGTTCCTCACTCAAAAACCATAACTTTGTTTGTTTTCTTATTTATACTCAGTTTGAATTTCATACAAACTTTGTACATCCGGGAATGAGTTGCAGAACTTTGTACATCCTGCAAAAGTGAGTTACAGAGTATGTTGTCCCGGATGTATGAAGTTGTACAAAATTCAAACTGAGTATAAATAAGGAAAAACCACAGTTATAGTTTTTGAGAGAGAAGCTGTTAGTACCGAATGCGAGAAAAGTCTAAATGGCACAGAGATTGACCAGGTGAATGAGTTTGCATATTTAGGAAGTATGTTTAACAGAGAGAACACATTAGATGGCAAAATTAGATGACTGAGAATTTAATTTTGCAGTCATTGGGAAAAAAATTCACACAACTCTTCTGAAAAGCTATGCAATACTGATTTCTAATAAGGGGCAAACTCTGATTGTCATACTTCCCATCATGCATTTAAATGGAGCCATATCAGGTACAGATCACTCTCCAGTGTCAATTTTTTAAATTGTTGGTAGTAAATGCTGGAGCATTCTGACAGAATTCACTGTAAAATGATTGTACCGAAGCTGGCATCAAATGCTCCTTCAACACCCAGCTTACAGATGAATGACTAAAAGAATTGAGGACAGAACAATGTTTTGTATGGCTGAACAGAAGCATTGTTACATCCACATATTTAGATTGAGTCAGTGCAAAATAAAACTCTTAACAATTCCTTGCAGTTATAAATGCAGGAAACATAAAAAATTCCTAAAAAGAACAAACGTTATTGGCATTTTTTCCTCAAAAAAAAAAAATAATTGGCTCTGTGTGTATCCAGCTTCTAAAAGATTACACAAAATACAATCTGTACTATGAAGACAATTATGTGTTAAGAATTAACATAGTTACGATGACAAAGAGAAACAATATTAATTTATACAAAAAAGGTAATTTACTTACAGTGTTATCCCCAACATAACACGATGTTGCTCCCAAATGAATAATTGGAGCAGCCTTACGACACTGGTCAGCATATACATGCACGTGAGCCATGACATCATGACGAGTTTTCATTTCTTCCTCTGCAGCTTTAGCATAATCTATGTTCAGAACATTTGCTTCCATTTCCTTAATTTGTTCATCAGTTATATCTAATCCCAGTTCCTAAATAAAAAGTGATGGCATGAATATAAAGTGTAATAATGTGTGCCTATGCAGAAGAATAAGGGTAAACATCAAAATGAAATACAAGTAAATGTGTAGTGAAATTACATGGGTATCATACACTTAAATCTAGAACACAGTCTAACTTAAAAATCTGAATAGCCAATGGGAATTTGCCATGAAAATATACCTAACAAAAAGTTACAGGTAAATCAATCAGCATGTACAGTATGTTAACAAAAAGGGCAATGAAGTAGTATTTTAAAACGTACTGGCACCTGATCAAATTATACCTGATTAAACAAAACCAGTAGAAATTTTTTCTTGTAATTTACATTGAGTGTAACATAACTTACATAACAGACAGCTGGACAACTAAAAACGGAGTTACAAGACCACAGATCAGCTGTTTATACAGGGTGATTCAAAAGTCCCCGAACTCTGAATTCAAATATTTTTACCACGAATACAGTGATGTATAACTATTTTTACATACTGTTATATTGACACTCATACTTACAGGTAATGAAAACCCCTTTACAATAGATGCTGGAATTGTCCACCATTCTGTTGAAGACACAAATTCACCTGACGACACATGTTGGTGGACACTCTTTTTAGCATGTTGGCTGGTATGTCTCTCACGGCTGTAATGATGTTGTTCCGCAGGTCCTGTACCATCTTAGGGTTGTTGTGGTAAACTGTGTCTTTCAGATAGCCACACAAATAAGTCTGGTGAGCGAGGCGGCCAAAATTTTTTCGAGATTAATCAATCGTGGAAGAACTCACGGAGCATCTCCATTGTGTCATTTGATGTGTGGCACATTGCTCTCTCTTGCTGAAACCAACAGTAATGTTCGCGTTCTTCCAGCATCGCTACAAATTAATGGACGATGTCTGCATACACAGCGGAATTTGCAGTTATGTCGAAAAAAATGGCCCAACAATTCACCGTCTAGACAAGGCGCACCACACTCCAACTTTCTGGCAGTGAAGTCCAACCTCATGCAATGCGTGTGGATTCTTCGCAGCCCATATGCAAGTGTTTTGGCTATTGACATATCCATTCAAATGAAACCATGCCTAGTCACTGAAATTTTTTTTTTAAGCTGGTTAGTCACATTGTTGCGCGTGAAACTCTTAAACCATTGGCAGTACGCAATGCACTTTCCGAGTCCAAAGGACGTAGCTCCTGCACTACTTGAATTCTGTATGGCCATAGCTTTAGACGTTTAGTAGCCCTCTGGCAGGCTGAATACGATGCCCTTAATTCTTGAGACAGTCGCTGAAATGACTTCCGGGGAGAGATTTTCTCCAGAAACGTGGTCATCACCATGGACGGATAGCCGCTTTTAGGCTTATCCTGAACACTGCCTGTCTCGCGAAACCGGTTCACAAGGTCATTCACAGTTGTTTTCCCTGGTATAGGAACATCAAGAAACTTCCTTCGAAAGAGCTGGATGCAACGTTGGCAAGATTTTTCCACAAAAACTAACAAAGCAACTCTCTGTTCTTGCGCGAGACTTGTGGCTGACTGAACGTTACTGCTTGCCAGTGCCAGCGTGACACTACGTTTATGCAGTGCAGCTCATTCCCCAAGGTCACACATAACAGCAACAAGCAGCAATATTTGGATATCTTTTATGGTTTTACAGCAAGTACATTTTAAAAGAGTTCTGGGACTTTTGAATCACCCTGTACTTATGATGGGGAGTGATGACAATTGATAAAATATCTCATCTGGCTAATTCCAGGGCCAAGGTTCATTCTGTGATTATGGAAGAGCAGAGTGCAGACACTGGGAGGGTGGGAGGGAGGGAGAACATTAGCTTATTTTAATGGAACAGAATACAGTCACACACAGTAATATGCAGGTACATAGAGCAGTTTCAGTTTCAGGGCATCAAAGCAGGATTTTTCAAAACTCAAATGCTGGTAGGGTTACCAATTTTTGTCTGACAGCAGGCAGGGTATACCAATACATAAAAAATGCCTGGAATGAATACTGCATTGGACATATAACAAAATGCACACGGGAAGAAATGCCCACAGAAATAACGCCCACAAAAACATGCCACAGGAAAAATGCCCACTTCTTAAAAATATAAAAATATGCTAGTAGAAACATGGGATTTTTCCTAATTTTATGAAGAAATATCTCAATTTCAACTAAGCAATTGACAAAACTAATTAGAACATTTCCTCCACTCAACCACATAACGTTAGCTAGCATTACAAGGACATTGCAGTTTGTTCCCAATGTGGCAGAAGAAACTCACTGCTTGAAGGAACACCTGCATGGCTCATTTTTTTGAAGTTCACCATTCTGTCACTAGGTAGTATTTGTACACTTTTGTTTGCACGTGCATCTCCATTTTCAAAAATTTATTGAAAAAAATCTTTATATTGTATGTCATTAGCTACAATGAAGACTGCAAACATTATTCTCTTCAAATAATGAACAATTTTCCTGCTAGGGGTGTAAATGCCAAAACCTTTTCCTTGTTATCTCTGCTTCTGGTAGACATATTTGGAAAATTCCTTCTTAGCATGGCTTTTGCTATAATGAATACTTTTTGCATATTTTCAACTTTTCTGTTATGCAAAATTCTTCTGCTAGGGAACATAGAGTTATCTCATGTTTCCCTCTATATTTTTTCTTCTAACCTTTTGATTTGAAGATTAATTTGTCCCTGATCTCTTCCTTCTGCTATGAGAAACTTTTGTGCATTATTTGTTAATTTTTGTGACATATTTTGCAGTCGCTAGTGGGAGTAAGTAGCTGTTTCTATTTCTGGATGTTTTACCGATGGTAAAAATCAGTTTGATTTTTTTCTTTTTGTAATGTGAAACACATTACAAAAAATCAGATCTTTTTCAAAAAAAGAATCAAACAGACTTGAAGAATTTTATTCACATCGAAAAGAATTTAAAAGACAAGCTCATTACAGTAGAAAATTTGGTGTGTGTCTGTGTGTGTAATCTTTCTTCATTATATCTAAAAAGTTTGGTTACTCTAAAACACCCATTGCAAATGTTGGTGCCATTCGCCAAATGGTGATCAGATATTTTGTAGTGGCTAGTAAATTTTTTAATATAGTAGCCAACGACAGCGAATAATTTTTTTTTTCACCAAGTGAGCAACTATTTTGCCCAACTTTTCCTCCCACTTGTGAATGAATATCAAGATTTATCGTGGACTGTAGATCAATGGACTGATGAATCCAGATACATGATCCATCAGTCTGATGGCCGTGTGTGGATATAGTGGCAGCTGGGGGAACGCTATTTACCACAGTGTACTGTTTCTACGGTCAAGTTTAGATCTGGCATTGCACTTGTGTGGGGGTGTTTTCCGTGGTATGGTCCCGGCCCATTGGTTATTGTGGATAAACCTGTTAACCAGCACGTCTACTTCAATGTTCTGGACAATTATGCCCTACCAACCCTGTGGCAATACTATGGAATCAAGCCTTGTTGGTACCAGCAGGATAATGCACTGAGCCATAAAGCAAGGGCTGTTACGGCGTGGTTTGACGATAATTCTATATCGTGTGTGGACTGGCCAGCACAGAGCCCCGATCTTAATCCTGTAGAGCACCTATGGGATGAATTAAGAAGGCCACCTAAGTTTAGAACCAAGGCCTACTCTAAGCAACAGTTAGGGGCAGCATTATGTACTGAACGAAAGCGCACATCTATCGCTGTGTTCCAAAACCTTGTTGAAAGCATGTCTCGAAGGGTAGGTACATGCATTAAGGCCAAAGGTGGACTGACACTGTACTAATGTATGTCAATAAATGCTATGTTGTGTTTCTCTTCTAGGTGTCTGGTGACTTTTGTCAATATAGTGTATATCAGAAGTCTTCACAACTTGTTAATGACATGGCATCCACACCATTTCTTTATGAAGTACGTGGAAGCAACTAACCAAAACCTGTGACTGTAAACACCGTTTATATCATATACAATTTGAACATTTACATGCCATTCATACTGATGAAGCTAGGTCAATACCCAGCGAAACCACAGTAGACTTGAAGAAATAAATATTTGCGACAAACCATGTTGTATTCTCTTAATACGCATAATCGTCACAAGACTGTAGTCTTTGAAATCAAGAATTGCCATAATAGTTTGTTTTTGTTCAGCACATATGTGGCTAAACAGAGATTCAAAGATAATTCTTTTACCTGTAGATGACATTATACTTTGTGCAAGGTATACCATGGCAAAGATCAAATATATACAATAGCAAAGATACATTATATCATGGCAAAGTTTGCTTTAGTAACCTTAACCCTTTGGTTGCTCTAGGCTGATCCATCAGCAGATTATGTTTCTCTTGAAGCCCACCTTCACTTCCATTTATTTTCAAAGCAGCTGCAGGAACATCGGCGAGAAAACTGACTCAATATTCATCCACAAGTAGGGGGGGGGGGGACAAAATAATATACTGGGCATCGTTGGATGCTATATTAAAAAAATTACTAGCCACAACAAAATATCTGGTTGCCATTTGGCGACTGGCTACCAACATTCGCAAGGGCTGATCCCTAGTTGGATGAACTTGCAACTGAGTAGCGGTGTAACTAACACCCTCGTAGCTCCCACGATTACAGGAGGGGGGGGGTGTACTGCAGCTGACAGTTATAGTTTTATGAAAAAATCCGAACACGCACAAAAACAAACAAACAAATAATTAACCCAAAGTTTCATATTTGCCTTTAAGATACATTTAGCTATGTCTAAATAAACACAAGTTTCACTTTTAAAACACTGGATATCCTACAGATTGAAGCTATTTGGCCCTTTGGCTCTGGTTTGTAATACGATCGCTCTCCAATCGCCCTCTCTCTATGCTGCTGAGGAAAAATGCGAGGCCACATGGAGATTTGCCATGGAGGATATGCTAAAACAGTCACCTATGTACACGACAGGCGCCAACACATTTATTCACACCAGCCGCAGATCTACCATGTATAAGAGGGTGATTTCTTCAAGTGATTTTAGTTTTGGACAAAACAATTAGACGTTGCTATTGCTGTTCGTTCTTCCTTATAGTAAGTATGTCTACCTCATTAACTGTGTGGAAACTTTCATATACAAGCGAAACGACATCCATTTGCTAAACGACACAAAAGCGTCCAAGTACAGTATTGGCAAAACAAAAGAGAAGGAGAACGCGAGAAGAGACTTCCAAAACTCGACCAGTTCTTTTTGCGCAGAGTCAGTTAAGCTCAAGTGCCGTTTCTGATTAATAGAATGATGACTTATTTAGCACGTCAACTGTTTAAAATTTAAAAGCCGTCATTTTACAAAAACCAAGGACTTCAGAAACAAGTGAAAGTAAAGTGGGTGATTATTAAGTCTTATTAACCTTAACCACCTAAATATTTTTTACCGAATTTGTTTTAGGATAAAATGTATATTCATGTTCCAATACGTGCACCGCGTTAATTCTGATTGGCTGATTAATAACCTTTCATTACATATTTCTGTTCCAAAAATCACTTAAAAGGTTAAAACTACAGGACTCTAGGAAACCCCTTACTTTTTTAGACACTTTCCCTGTCTTCCTGATCCCCCCCTCCCTTCACCACCACCACCACACACACACACTGTGAAAAACAACATCCTCCCTCGTGTTCGAAATAGTGGTAAAATTGCTGTTCTTGGGGTGCTGAAGTAAATCTTGCGTGGGGGCACACGTTGTGCTAGTTACGGAAACGCAACTGAGGTCATTTTCCAACAAGATGGGGTGCCACCTCATTGGCTTTGATTGTGAGGTTTCTGGATACCAAATTTCCTAATTGATGGATTGGGCATGGTGGTCCCATTGCATAGCCCCCCACATTCACCGGATTTAACACCAGTGACATTTTTTTTATGGGGATTCGTCAAGGCTGAGGTTTAGAGCACCCCTGTTGCTGACCTAAAGGGGAGGATTACACACGCACTGCAGAAAGTTAATACGGACATTCTCGAATGAACATGTTTGCAACTGGAATATTGTTTAGACATTGTTCAGGTGACAAATGGTGTCCATGCCGAATGTCTATAAAACTTCATGATCTGTTCTGTTAATTAACACAAGTTGTGTATTGAGATCATTTATATTAAAACAGTTATGATTATTTGAAATTAGTTACACTTTTATGAGACACCCTGTACTTGTCACAGAATGGAAAATTATGATTGCATTTTGCATCTTGCGCCCGCTGATATCCCACCCTGACCAATATATTTATTTCAGTTATTTTTTGTGTGGGGGAGGGGGAATGTAATGTGCTATCATAAGTAGACAAATCTAAGATGTCCAGTTGCCATGGCACTTGAAAATTTTCACTTGGAGCTGTGTTTTTATTTCTGAAAACTATATTTCTCAAAATCTGGATTTCTATTATGAAGTTTCCATCTTTAATAAACAGCAAATGCAGTCCATAGATTTTTGTTGATGTGGTTCTTGTTTTGAAATTTATTAAAGACTACTT
Organism: Macrothele yani; assembly: GCA_039090855.1. Lineage (NCBI taxonomy): Eukaryota > Metazoa > Arthropoda > Arachnida > Araneae > Macrothelidae > Macrothele > Macrothele yani. The sequence goes on along the minus strand of CM077027.1, from coordinate 24,324,266 downwards.
ACCATAAAATCAGATTAATGAAGACTCCAATAGTTAATTTTTGGCACTATTGCCAGCAGAGTTATGCATTCCACAACAATATTGAAAGTAGTGATTCAAGGGTAAATGTGTAGTTTAGCATCCTAAATTACACTGCTGGCCACCCAAAATGCAACACCAAGAAGGACACGAGATAGCAAAGCCAGATTTACACGACACATAACAACAGATACAAAGATAAAATGGTTGAGTTTACAGCCCGTGCGACTTGCGGAACACGCAGACATCAATAGTTCATGTGGCCCCCATGGCAGGCAATAACGGCCGCTACACGCCGCGGCATTGAACGAAAGAGGCTTTGGATGTGGGCTTGGGGTATGTCGGTCCAGGCTGCTTCCACACGTTGCCACAGTTCATCAAGCATAGTCGCGGGTGGCGATTGCCGGGCCACTTGGTTGCCGAACAGCGACCAGATGTTTTCGATGGGTGACATGTCGGGAGAACAGGTGGGCCACGGCAGCAGTGACACTTGGTGGGCAGTGAAGAATTGTTGCACGATGTGTGCCACGTGCAGGCACGTATTGTCCCGTTGAAACGTGGCCGCTAGCAGGTCCTGCAGGTAAGGGAGGACTCCAAAATGTCGGAGATGCAGCGGTGGCTGTTGAAAGTACCGGCGATGCGTACCAGAGAGGTGGGGGTGCCATATCCAATTGCGCCCCAAACCATAACGCCAGGCGATGGACTGGTATGGCGATGCATAATACAGGCGTCATACAGTCTCTCGCTGCGGTGCCACCACAAGCGTGTCCGACCATTATGGTGTTGCAGACAAAAGCGAGATTTGTCGGAGAAGACAATGTCATGCCATTCCGTAGTCCAGGTGCGGCGTTCAACGGCCCACTGCCGCCGCACTCGCCGGTGGTGTAACGTCAGTGGTAATCGGAGCAATGGGCGCCGTGCGACAAGTCCCCGCTCCTGCAGACGACGTCGAACGGTACGTGCTGAAACAGGTTGTTGCGCAACACACCCTAATTCTTGCACTAACGTTCGTGATGTGGCGGTGCGAACCATCAATGCTCGCCGCACAACATGCCGGTCCTCTCGTTTGGTGGTGTGCCGTGGCCGCGGCAATCACTCACGTCAGTCCGTCCGTTTCTCCTGCACCCACTGAATCCATGCTCGCCTCACTGTGGCTGGATGTCGTCCCACACGGGCGCCGATGTCTCGGTATGATAAACTGTTGTCGCGAAAAGACACTATTCGCCCTCTGTCGAACTCCGAAACGTGCTGGAATGACTGCTGTATTCTGCGACGAGGCATCAGGAAGCTTCTCACGCACAGGTCCGGCAGCACAATACACTTCCACTACTTACACCCCGCCTTCTGTGCACCGTTCTTATAGTGCTTCTCGATGGCGTGCTGGGCGCATATGATTTGCATATGCCCTGCAATGCTAATTGTTTGCATGTTCTCTCGCGGGCGATACATGCTGCTAATTTCAGGCCAATTGGATGCTTCCTTGGTGTTGCATTTTAAGTGGCCAGCAGTGTATTTGGCTGAAAATTCCGAGAAGTTATATACATATTTTAAAGCACGTAATTTGATGTTAAATGAAAAAATTACAGCTTTACAATGATTTTTAAAGATATTTACCATAGAATTTACCTGCAAGTACGGCAATGTAAACACACTCAGCGGCAAGCTTACCTGCAAGCACTGCGCAATGTCATCCGATGCTCCGGAGAAGTGATTAACTTCAAGTCGGGCTACGACAGCAATTTTGTGCTTTTGTGGATCTGCCGAAACGAGGATCTAGATATATATATTTTTTTAATCCACTTAAAAACTGAGTTGCCCTTTTTACAGTCAATAATGGTAAATTTAGAAATCTTCCAGAGCAAAGCATATTGTTGCAAGATGCAAAGGCTTGCTTTGTCTCGTCGTTTTCTGCCATATAAAATGGCTGCCACAGTACGAGCTGAAGCTCGTTTTGATGTGCGGCACTTCTGGGGGCAAGCTTGCCGCAACATGTGTTTACATTGCTGTACTTGCAGGCAAATTTTAAAGTGAAAATCTTTAAAATGTCTTGTAAAGATACAAATTTTTTGGCCATTTCACATCAAATTACATATTTTAAAATGTGTATATCCTTTTTTTTTTTTTTTTTTCAGAAATTTTCAGGTAAGTAATTTAGGATGCTAAACTACACATTTACTAATTCAAACTCACATTCTGAGGTGCAAACTCCACACAGATGCATGTTCCTACATATGGAGTAAGCGTCAAAGATGTCCATATGTATGGAACTGGTTTTGTGTTGAGTACTTATAAGCATATTTATTCATTAGTGTTTTTATTGAATGTCATATGAAGTTTTAATGCATGTGCGTATGTCCAACGAAGTTTTAACGCATGTGCGGAAATAATCGGTCAAACTCGATTTCTGGAGACTCAGTTATATATACACTGGGAAAAACACCCTAACACCTTGTTGCTTGTGTTTGGCATTCTGCTACGTCTGAGGATGAGTTTATTGTAAACTCGAAAGGTCTAATGTGTATATATTTTAACTTGTATATATGTTTTTAACATTAAATTTTAAATCGTGCATAAGACGGCATTGTTTTTTAACTTAGAAGCATAAGATTGTATGATAAACATACACTTACCCTACTTTCTTTGTAGGAGAACCCACTATATGCAGCACGTTGTTGTCAATTCACAATATGAACATCGTGTAAGGTAAAAGACATTCATATACACCGATGAGCCAGTACATTATGACCACACCTGGCCTTGAGAAATAAGTGCACCTGGAGACTGAACAGAGGCACAGGTGAAGTTCACAGAGCAGTATACTTGAGGACCGGCTTTCGGTTAGTAGTAGTGTTTTTTTTTTTTTTTTGTCAGTGGGCTATAAGCAGTTGCCCGTCCCTAATTTAGGGCCCCTGGTTCCAGGGAAAGGTGAGAGCCAGGGCCGTAAGACAAACACAACATCCATGCCTCACAGGGATCCGAACCCAGAACCATCTTGGACGATTAATCAGAAGCCATCGCTTAGACCACTGTGTCACCGGGGCAGCTTAGCAGAGTGTTCAGAGTCAGAATGGGAAAAGCTGCTGATTTATCGGAGCTTGATAAAGGACAAAATGTGATGGCACTGCGCCTCGGAACTATGATCTCGGAAATGGCGCGGCTTGTTCACGTGCCGCTGTAGTGAGTACATATCAAAAGTGGGACACAGATGGCCAAATGACGAACTGTCATCCAGCTGTGTGTCATCCGCAGCTCACCGATGCCACAGGGGAGCCGAGACTGTCGTCCATTGTTCACAGTGACGATCGCAGGGCCACAAATCACCCGCAGCTACAACAGTGGCAATCAGGGCAATGTGTCACAGTACGCAGTTCACCGCAGCCTTCTGCGCATGGACCTGCGTAGCCCAATACCCAGCCGGGTCCCCATGCTCACTGCAAGTCATCGCCAACAACGCATGAAATGGGCCCAAGATCGAGATTGGACCCTGAATGATTGGAAGTGGCTTGGTCTGACAAATCAAGATTCCTGGAGCATCATGTAGATGGCCGAGCATGGATACGCCAATTACCAATGGAGGTTATGGCACCTGGATGCGCTGTTGGGCGAAAACAAACCGGCAGCTGCTGCGTTTTGCTGTGGGCAATGTTTCCTTGGGGCACTTTAGGCTTCATTATCCCAATAGCACAATCCCTGACAGCTCTCAGGTATCTGAACATTGTTGCAGACCAAGTTCACACATTCATGGCAACTGTGTTACCTGCTGGTGATGGCCATTACTAACAGGATAATGCGCCATGCCACGTACCAAGAATCGACAAGGAGTGGTTCGAGGAAGATGCTGGTGACTTTCTGTTAATGCCTGGCCTCCAACTTCACCTTGCATGAACCCAATCAAACATTTGTGGTTCGGCTTGGAAAACCAAGTTCTCACTAAAATACCACCACCCCGAAACGTATGGGAACTAGAGGACCTGCTGTTGACATTATGATACCAGATACCCCAGGATACCTATTGCCACCTCATCAAATCAATGGCTTGCTGAGTGGCTGCTGTTTTATGGGCTAAAGGGAGTCCTACAGCTTATTAGGTAGGTGGTAATAATGCAGTGGTTCATCGGTGTATATACACAAAACATTCGTATTATGGCTTGATGAGCTGCATATAGTGGTCTTCCTACAAAGAAAGTAGGTTAAGTGTATGTTTATCACATAATTTTATGCTTACAAAATATTATTAGATCCTTTAAGCACATTAAATTTACCTAACAAAAACTTTTTTTAGGTGTTTTTGACTTTGTATCATTGAGTTAAAAACAATTGTTACAAGTTCAAATTCGTTATCTTTGTTTTCCATACAGGGCATCAAAATAGTTAACACATTCGCTGCCGCTGTGCTATTTCAACGGCAAGAATGCGGTGCAGGTAAGAAACCAGAACAGATCTCCTGAGACGCCACAAGGCGTCATGTGGCACCACAAGGCATCAAGTGGTGCCACAGATAAGCTTCTATGCATTTGGATTAACCTAGCCATGTTCAGATCTCATAGCTATGCACAACTCCGCTATTCTAAACTATGAAAAAATTTATTCATAACTGACATTTGTATTTATAACCTTTGGTAACTCCAGGGATATAAACATGTCTACAGCATATGTATTGCTTTGCAATGTATATGCTATAGACGTGCATATCCTTTAGACGGTAACTAATAAATTGTAAAATTCTTCAGTCACAAAAAGACAGAAGAATTCGTTTGGTTCTATACCTGTCATATTAATTTTCAGTCCTTGTACACTAATGAACAGAATTATTCTTGTGACGTCGAGAACATCTTACTGATGTGTAGCTAAAATCTGTTGAGGCAGAGTATGAGAGAGTTCTTCATTTTCACTTTCGCTGCTGGTCGTACTACAGCTACTAAAACAATACGTTTCTGCATATGATGACAAATTGTCGGGATCACCTATTTCCACAGCAGGATGTGCCCGCCAATGAACTTTTGGTGGAGAGGGACCGGAGATAGCCTGTCTGAATACATCTGTTGTTAGCACAAAACTGAGCATTGAAGTCAATATGGGTTTCCCTTTAGCATCTTCAACAGACCCTCTTAGTATGAACTCTAAGCAGCAAATGCTTTTTATTGCCACTCAAGCATTTATTTATTGATAGTTCCCTTCACCGCAAAACCAGTGACACTCAAAGGAAAATAAACATTGCAGTGAAAAGCGCATGCTGTGTAAGTCCATGGGGAGTCAACTTATTTTCCCTTCCCCAAACCACGTGGAAAAAAATCTGCTATCCCAAAACCACGATCATTTTTAAACAGTTGGATACTCATTCTCAGTGCCAATAACAAAACAGATACCTCTCTTCAAAGGCCAAAGGTTTTAGGAAGGGAAATAAGAAGCCACAATTACGATGCCGTTTGGCATCATGCAGCAGTGAAATTGTTAAGAGTCCCTGCCCTAGGTCATCTTCCAAGCACCTTGCATTTAAATTTCAGCTTGGCTACACTGCTATCCCCCCCCTATGTTTCATGTGTCCAAGTTATCTATACTTACTTTCATTTATTAAATCTAACATTCTTCAAATTTTTTTCATCACGTACTGCAAGTCTATTCCTTACAACACGATAGAACTAATAACTAATAACAGTTTCATAAATAGAACTAATAACAGTTTCATAAATTTCATGCTAGTAAGAGTTTTTCTTGCATGTTATCAATGAAAAAGGATCATCATTTTACTTTTTGTTTCAGGAAAATTTTTAAATATTCAGAGACACTTCATGTTTATTTGTAGTCCTCCTTCAAATTAAGCTTTAAGTTTGCAGTAATCATACTTATCACAATTAAAATTGATATTAAGTTAATTATGGTACCATAAATGAGCTTATCACAATTAAAATTTACACTGGTGGGCAAAAATTAAGGACGAAGAGGAGAAACTAGCATAACAGTGGAACAAGCAGGCAGAACGGACCGAAAGGCCACTCAGGAGATAGACTAGGGTCCGGTACGGTAGCGCATGCACATACATGCAGCGTGATGTATGGGGGGGGTCGGAAGGGTATAAAGCACATGGGCGGTGTACACTAAGCAATTCGGTGAAAGCTATTGCACGGTGTACATCGGTTTGAACGACGTCGAGTTGCTGACACCATGTGATATGGCCAACAGGCAATCCAGGAGACAACATCTGGATGACTTTACCTCAGGTCGCGTCATTGGGAAGTTGGAAGATGGTCGAAGTGTGACTAGTGTGGCCGAGGAGTTCGGGATAGCTCACAGCATCGTTTCATGAGCTTGGAGAGCATTTCAAATGACAGGAACAGCTGTCCAAGAGTTTAGCCGTGATCGTCCACGAGCAGCCACAGCGGCAGGCGAGAAGAGACAGACAGCAGACAGTGGGAGAAATCACAAGGCACATGCGACAGACAACTGGACGTCTGTTATCGCGTTTTACTGTGGCCAGGAGGCTGCACAAAGGTGGTCTATTTGCACAATGACCAGTACGGTGTGTGACATTAACGCCTGCTCATCGGAGACAGCAGTTTCTGTGGTGCCAGGAACACAAGAACTGCACACATGAGCAATGGGGTTGAGTTCGCTTTACGGATGAGAGCCGATTTAGTCTGACGATCGATTCTGGGCGTATACACATCTGGAGAGAGCAGGGAACACGCAATCACACCTCCAACATCATCGAAAGGGACCGGTTTAGAGGTGGCAGAGTTCTTGTTTGGGGCAGTATCATGCTGGTAGCCGCACTGACCTCCACATCTTCCAAGGAGGTTCAGTTACTGGTGTCCTCTATTGTAGCGAGGTTCTCTTGCCTCACGTGCATCTGTTTAGAGGTGCTGTGGGTCCCGAGTTCCTCTTCATAGATGACAATGCTACACCTCATCGTACAGTGGCTGTCGCAGAGCTGTTGGAGAGTAAAGATATCAACACATGGACTGGCCCGCAAGGTCCCCAGACCTAATTCCAATCGAACACGTGTGGGACCTTCTCAGAAGACGTTTGGCAGCACGTCACCAGCCGCCAGCAACGATTCTGCAGCTGCGATTGGCGCTACAAGAGGAATGGGCCACGATGCTTCTACAGCTCCTTGACACCCTCGTCCTCAGCATGAACAGACGTTGTAAATCCTGCAATGCAGTCAGGGGTGATCATATCCCCTACTAAAGACTGGATTTTTCTTGTCAGCCGCCTGTCACATGGACGTTTTTGTCTTCTGTCCAGTAGTGCTTGAAGCTACCTTTTCAATAAAGTGCCTTTGTATCCTTTGGATTCCTTGTTTGGATGGTTTTGCTCACTTGTCCCATATTCTTACATCTTGGGAATCTTATGGTATGATCTGAGTCGATGTGGAGCACTTCTGCACGACGTTACACTTGAAAAACCGTCTCTTCCTTAATTTTTGCACGCCAGTGTATAAGTTTAATTATGGTTACCGCAAACTTAAAGCTCAATTAGAAAGGTTATGAATGGGGAAAATATTCCCATAGTGTAGTACAATCTTAGCAGCATTATTCTTTTCTGCTTTCACATTTTAGCTCAAGTTCAAATTGTCGGGCTGGGATAATTTGCCCAGGCAGTTAGCTGTAACGATATTAAAATATTATCCATAACTTTCTGGTTTTCCAGATAATGCATTTACTTTACAGGTGCTAGAACAGAATGCATGCTTGGCTTTACATCTCATCAGCAGTTCAGAGATAGGAAATTTTTTATTATCATACGAGGGTGGACCGAAAAGTAACACACACAATTTTTTTTTTTTTTTGGTAACAGTTTAATAGATAAGCAAAACAAAACATATATACAATGAAACATTTCTTAGCTATTTTTCAACATAAGAACCAATATGATGGACACATTTATTTGGGTCTTCATTTCGTTTCTTTTTTTAGCAGTAGCAACACTTGCTAGTGGCCATATTTTTTGCTACCATATTGCATTATCTACTATCAAAAGTTTATTAACATTATACAAAAGAAACTTTAACATGTTCCTCTCCATTAGTCAATCATGACACATTTTGATTTCACCCCTGTAACTGTCACCTTGGAATGCTGAAAAGGTTACAAATATTTAGGTATAACTCACCCTTTCATGACCTGACAGATTAATTCTAACAATTTAATTCGAACGCAATTATTTAAAAAACCTTTTTTTTATTTAACTTTATTCACAAAATTCAAGAACACTATTCAAAATCTTAAGTTATTTTCCATATGGCTTATGATCTGGGTTCCGGGTCTTTTCATCATAGCCTGGGGTCAAACCTATCTTCGGACTGACCTTCAACTTCAATGCTCATTAGAGCATTCAATGTTTGTCTGTTTAAACTGCCCCTCCAGTCACCCTGGAATTTACTTCATAAAACTGAAACCAACCTCACACGCAGAAGTAAATAAGGGAACTTTACTGGATATTTCTACTAGTGCAAAAATCTTTTTATAATGTTTGAACTTTTCAAGAAACATTCATTTCCAGAAAGCAGTTGCTCCTTTTTGTATGTGTCTAAAACATTCCACATACACTATGCAGTGGTGCTTTACAGTTCACACTAAAACATTTAAGATTTTTCCACTAGCAACTTTTGCTAGAACCACTTTTTACTAGCAAAATGCATTTGCTTGCTACCGATTTGCTATTAACTACCAGTTGAAATCGAGGCCTGCATTTATCCCAGCGTGGTACCAGTTTTAGTATACCTTGTTGACAAAAGTCTGTTTTCTGGGCATACAGCCACTTGCGAACAACCAATTTGAATTCGTCTGTCGAATCAAAGCATTGGCCACCCAGGAATCTTTTCAAGGGACCAAACAGATGAAAGTCTAAAGGTGTCAGGTCTGGACTGTACAGTAGGTGCTGGAGCACATCCCAGTCAAACTGCACAATTTTTCACGAACGTGTTATGCAACATGTGGGAGAGCATTGTCATGAAGCAATCTGACATTTGCAGCACCTCTCTTGGGACTTTTGTCACGAAGGGCACAACGAGGCTTTGCCAATGTGTTAGCACAGGTTTTGGCATTCATGGTAGTCCAAGTTGGATGAAACTCCAAGAGAATGCCATGCATGTCAGAACACTGTCACAAGGACTTTTTACGCAGACTGGGTTACTCTGAATTCCTTTGGTGGCAGGGAGCTGGAATGTTTCCACACCATACAGGACTTCTTTGTTTTGGGAGTGTAGTAGGATGCCCAGGACTCATCACCCGTAACTACACCTGCCAGAAATCCATGCCCTCCCTCCTCCTGCGCAACGTATCAAGTGGTCCAATCTAGTTGTGGTCCATTCTCTGTCCCTTCTAGTTGTTTGTCAAGTTCTTAGGCACCCATCATGCACTGACCTTGCAAAATTTCAATTTGTCATGCACAATATTGTACGCAATACAATTCAAAATGTTGAACTTCTGTGCCAATGCACACAGATGGATCTGCTGCTCACTCAGAATTGCCTGTTCAATACCTCTCCCAGTGGCAGGTGATGATGTGGTTACAAGTCAACCTGAACGTGGTGAATCAGTAAGGTTGTCACGGCACCCCACAAAAAAAAACTGCACCATTTGGAAATGTTACTGTGGTCCAGGCAATCGCCACCATACACTTTGACCATTTCTTTGTGAATTTCCATTGGAGCTTTCCGTTTAGCCCACAAAAATAATACTACACCATTTTGCTCTTCATTTGTGGACAACGCTAACAAACACATCTTTGTGCCGTTGTTCACACTGTCTTCCTCCATGGCAACCCCTGATCCAGCCAAACTGGTCTATAGCGTGATATTCAAACTCGTCCACCAAACTGCAAAGCAGGGACATCACCAAGGGGAAACCCACCCTAAAATTTGTCTAACCCACCCGTTTTTTTTTTTTTTTTTTTTTTTGATTGGAGGTTTAACGAACACTGCGAGCAACTTGGTGGGCTATAAGCAGTTGCCCGTCCCTAATTTAGAGTCACTGGTTCCAGTGAAGGAAGAGAGCCAGTGCCGTAAGACAAACACAACATCCATGCCTCACCGGGATTCGAACCTGAACCCCTTTCGGACGAATGATCACAGGCCATCGCTTAGACCACTGCGCCACCGGGCGGCCCCACCCAGTTTAAAATGTGCCATTTTTCAATATATTTAACTTTAAAATATAATCTGCACTTTGCCAAGTAATAAGTCATGTTTTATTTTGTGTAGCCTTACATATTTTTTCCTAGGAAGTGTGTTGCTTGCATCTCCAAAAACAGGTTATCAAATCAGAATCTCAATGGCCATGAAAATTTAATTGTTCTTCATTCTTCAAATTCCTTAGGCCGCCGCGGTGGCGCAGTGGTCTAAGCGACGGCCTCCGATCATTCGTCCGTAAGGGGCCCGGGTTCGAATCCTGGTGAGGCATGGATGTTGTGTTTGTCTTACAGCACTGGCTCTCTCCCTTCCCTAGAACCAGTGACCCTAAATTAGGGACAGGCGACTGCTTATAGCCTATTGAGTTGCTCACAGTAGTCGTTAAACCTCCAATCAAAAAAAAAAAAAATCCTTAGTTTGTCTCTTTTTTATGTTTGTAGGGGGGGGGGAAGGCTTATGAGGGTGGATAAGAATTCACTGATGGGGGGGGTCACCACTAATTGCTCTGTTTGTTTCTTTACAAAATAAGGGATTCCAACACAGAAAGTGGAGTCTAAAGCTACCCTAGCACCCCAGGACAGTAAAAGTTCAGCAAGTGGCTGACAACTGCTTTGTCGGAGAGCAGTGCAAGGCAAAGTCGCTGGCTGGAAAGAAGTTAAGTAGGGAGGAGGTATTATGTCTGCATGGCACGCTATTAAAATTTGATTTAAACAAAAACAATTTGCTTTTAAATAAGTTGCTCAAGTACAGTACTATTTTCGTAAGAAAAAATGTTTTGAAAAGCAATTTAAGACAACATATTCAGAGCAAGTAAAAAGTTGAAGGCGACATTCTATCAACTCAATATCTTACACCAGTGGCATAACTAGTTAGATCCGTGTGTGTGTGTGCGTCCAGGTGGAGGGGTCGGGATTGCACAAATTCTTTTGTAGCTGGCAGTGAAAAGCATTAAAGCAGCCCTGGTGGAGCAGTGCTCCAAGTGTTGGCTTATGACCATTCGTCCATGAAGAGTCAGGGTTCAAATGCTGTTGAGACATGGCTGTTGTGTTTGTCTTACCAGATGGGCTCTCTCCCTTCCCTGGAACCAAGTGCCTTAAATCAGGGTTGGGCAACTACTTATAAGCCCATTGAGTTGCCCATGGTGGTCGTAAACCTTCAATCAAAAGAAAAAAGAATTAAAAATTCTTTCTTTCAGTGTTTCATAAAAAAAAAAAAAAAGTTGGTAACAAGCTTGCCCCACCCAAAATAATGATTGCCCACCCTGATTTCAAAGTCTAGTGACATCCCTGCTGAAAAGAGAAAATAATTGCTGTGCATTACTTTTTTGTTCCTCCCTTGTAGAGTTGTAATCATTTGCATATGCAGGTCTCTTGAAAACTTATTTTTCAGGGTTTAACAACTGCATACACACACCATGATCTCTTATGGCTATAAACAGTTAGTTACTGTTCTCACTTTTAGACCAATGGTTTCTGGAAAAATGAGACAGACAACGGAAGTACATAAGAGTACTTCAGTCAGGGTTCCCACTCTTTCTTGTGTAAAAAAATAAGCACTTTTTAAGAACTTTTAAGCACCCTGCAAAAAAAATTTAAAGACCTTACCCACTGCAAATGCAACAGGGACATGTGCACAAATATGCTTTTACACATCACTTAATATGCAAACTGATGAAATTTGCAATATTTTTCCATATAATTTAAGTTTGCGGATATAATAAATGAGAATTTATGCAATTTAGAAGGCAGTTGTACTAATCAAATCAGGTTTCTAAACTGAGGGAATAATCACATATGCAATAAAGTGTATGAAAATTGTAAAACTGTAGTTAAAGCTGTATGTCCAAGATTCAAATTTTGCACATAATCTCATGGTTCAAATTGCATGTTCAAGACTTCAGTTTTGCACTTTATTTTTTAGTGATATAACTGAAAAATTGATATTTACATATATAAAAAAGGAAATATCAGCACCAAGCGATGGTGGTGGGGTTTGTTAGGTGAAATCCCCTGGATGTGCCCAGGATCCTTCACTTTTTCAGCATATTGCTTGTCTCATAGTATCAAATGCTCTCCAATGGAATTTTAGCTCACAACATATGATGCCATCATAAACACAGCCAAACTGCAGCAGAAGCCCCATGCACTACATAACTTCTAGATTTTGTGCAGCCAGTTTAAAAAACTGAATACTTTTTAGACTTTCTGCCATTTTCAGCAAAAAAAAAAAAAAAAAAGAACTTTTAAGCACCCCAACAAAAAAGAAGTACTTTTTAAGGATTTATAAGGACTGTGAGAACTCTGATCACCTCCCATGCCTGATCAGAGGCTACTTTGGTTCAGTGCTTCTGACCACTCTGCACTATTTATTTATTTTTTGGAGGAAAACTTAAAAATACCGTTACTATAAGTGACTGCGGTTATATCTTATATTTGAAATTTGAAAACTGTATATCTCATACGAATGGGCAAGACACTGCCGCTTGTATTTTGATGTAAACAAGGAATTACTCACGAAATATTCTAACACAGAAGATTCTGATGCCAATTAATGTGTAATGATAATCTCTTCTCTGAAATCCTATAACCTATCAGTATTTACGATTACCTTACAAAATAAATACCATAATCAAAAAGCAATTTCGACATGAAGTTATGTTTAATTCAGATAAATCAGGGTGTTTGTTCACTGGGCCACATTACCTTTTCTGCTTTTGCAAGATACGTCCACAGCCTTCTCCAGGTAGAAAATTTCTTTTCATCGCTGAAATTGTAAGACATTTCAGTGCTAGCATATCTGCTAGATAAAGGCGACTGATATTTACAAAAGGTGCTGGCCATAGCGAAGGTGTAGTGGCTCACAACTTAGTTACCAATTTCAAATACGCCCGGATTAAGTGAAGGAATACCGTTCAGAAGAAGGAAAGTTGGAAAAAGGACAATTCGCTCCTAAAACGTGAGCTAACTAACTAGTGGCGCTGTAATATCAGTTTTCAATCGCGGTGATAAGAAACTCATGTTTTTCTGTTAGCATCTTGAACATGTGATTGCACAGCTGATGCGGCGTATTGCAATTACGGTTATTAGTTCGTTTAGAGAGCTTTCAGTTCAGTCATGGATTTCGGAGATCCAAACTCCCACACTGTACTCCGTAGGTTTAATAAATTATGCATGTACCATAAGCTAATCAGAAGTCCCAAATTCTAGAAGACAGTCCTCCACAGGCGTTGACTGGGCCGCCGCAATTACAGAAAAACTCCCGATGGGCCGCTATATTCAGGACCGGTAGACCTTCTATTAACTCAAGTATAGCGTCTAGTATATATATATATATATATATCATCATCATCATCATCATTGTCAACCATTATCAATCCACTGCTGGACGAAGGTCTTTTTTTTTTTTTTTTTTTTTTTTGATTGGAGGTTTAACGACCACCGTGAGCAACTCAATGGGCTATAAGCAGTCGCCCGTCCCTAATTTAGGGTCACTGGTTCCAGGGAAGGGAGAGAGCCAGTACCGTAAGACAAACACAACATCCATGCCTCACCGGGATTCGAACCCGGACCCCAGACGGACGAATGATCGGAGGCCAGCGCCTTAGACCACTGCGCCACCGGGGCGGCAGGACGAAGGTCTCCCCAAGTTTCCTCCACAACGGTCTGTCTTGTGCCAGTCTCCTCCATGTTACTCCCGCATACTTTCTAATTTCATCCACCCATCTCCCATGTGGTCTTCTTCTGGGTCTTTTCCTGTCTCTTGGAATTCAATCTAAAATTTCAGCTGTCCATCGATGGTCTGTCCTTCTGGCAGTATGCCCAGCCCATTGCCATTTCAGGGATTTAACTCTGATCATGATGTCTTCCACTCTCGTCATTTTTCGGATCCACGAGTTCCTCTTCTTATCTCTCCTAGTTACCCCAAGCATGCACCTCTCCATGCTGCTTTGAGTTGTCTGCAACCTTTGTATGTCTCTTTTAGTTAAGGTCCACGTCTCTGCACCATATGTAAGCACTGGAAGGATGCATTGATCAAACACTTTTCTTTTAAGACATAATGGCATATTGCTCTTGAAAATTATGCTGTTTCTTCCAAAAGCTGTCCAGGCAAGTTTTCTACGCCGATTAATTTCTTCACCAATGTGACCCTCACTTGATATCTGCTGTCCAAGATAAACGTACGTGCCTGTTATCTTCAGCTTTTCTCCATCAATCGATAACGCTTCATTTCTTGTAAAAGCATTGAACATCACTTTTGTCTTCTGAAAGTTCATTTTTAATCCCACTTCTTTACTCTTGTCAGCAAGTTCCTGGATCATACTCTGCAGATCTGATGGGATAGTTGCAAAAATGACTATGTCATCAGCAAAACGAAGGTGGGTTAGATATTCTCCATTAATCTTTATCCCTTTGTTTTCCCAGTTCAGTGATTGAAAGACATTTTCCAATGTGGCGTTAAAGAGCTTCGGAGATATGGTGTCACCTTGTCTCACTCCCTTTCCAATTTTTATGTGTGTTGTATTTTCAAACAGCCGAATCTTTGCACTTGCATTTTCATAGATGTTATTAATAATATTAATGTATGCATCTTCACTACCGCAGGATTTCAGAGCCATTGTAACTGCTGATAGTTTCACCGAATCAAAGGTTTTTTCATAATCGATAAAAGCCATGCACAATGGAAGTTCATATTCCCTTGCTCTTTCAATTAGTTCTCTCAGTACATGGATATGATCTGTTGTGCTGCAGCCACTCCTGAATCCAGCTTGTTCTCGCGGTTGAGCCATGTCCAGTGTTATCTTCAAACGGTGTGAAAGAACTTTAGTGAAGATTTTATAAACCAATAATAGGAGGCTGATAGGTCTGTAGTTCCTGAGATCCTCAATGTCACATTTTTATGTAGCAGGATCATTATAGCGTTGTTCTAATCCTCAGGAATCTTACCTTCATTAAGGCATCGAGTGAAAATTTGGGCGAGTACTGTTTCGATTTCTCCACTTGCTTCTTGTATGATGTCTACAGTAATTCCATCTTCTCCTGGAGCTTTTCCCCGCTTCATGTTCTTGATTGCATGTGCAACTTCTGCTGGGAGAACTGGAAGAACTCTGGTACCTTTCATGATGTCTGCAGTACATGCATCATCCCTTTCATATAACTTGGAGTAGAAATCTTTCACTCTTGTCAAAATTTCGCCTCTATTTCTTGTTACAGAACCATCTTCTTTTCTCAGTGCCATAATCTGTTTTCTTCCCTTACTGAGATGTCCCTTTGCTGTCTTTAGGCTTTGGTTGCTTTCAATTGCTTTCCTCACTAGTTCACAGTTGAATTTCCTTACGTCTTCAGTGATACTTTTTCGTACTGTCTTGCATGGCTCTATATATTCCACTTTGGAAGTCCCATCTTCTTTAGTTGTCCTCATCACTCTTCTTTTTTGCATCAACATTTTGGTTTTTCCTGATAATTTGTTCACATGCAACTTGTTCTTAGACCCAGTTAATTTTGTTGCTGTTTCCATAAGAGCTTTGGTTACTTTTCTGTTAACTTCAGACATATCCACTTCTTCCGATTTTTTTTGATTGGAGGTTTAACGACCACCGTGAGCAACTCAATGGGCTATAAGCAGTCGCCCGTCCCTAATTTAGGGTCACTGGTTCCAGGGAAGGGAGAGAGCCAGTGCCGTAAGACAAACACAACATCCATGCCTCACCGGGATTCGAACCCGGACCCCTTTCGGACGAATGATCAGAGGCCATTGCCTTAGACCACTGCGCCACCGGGGCGGCCTTCTTCCGATGTTAGGCCTTCTAAAGCAGAGAATCTGTTCTTCATTTCCAACTTGTAGGTATAATGGTGTTTTTTAAGGTTGGTTATGTCAATGCATTTTGTTTGTCTTATGAGCTTGCCACGTTCAAGTTTGGTGCTGAGGTGCATCTTACACCTAACCAATCTATGGTCACTACCTATGTTGAACTTGTTTAGCACACTGCAGTCTTCTATGACAAATTTTTTGTTACACATAATAAAATCTATTTCACTTGTCATTCCATTTGGATGTCTCCATGTCCATTTCCTGTGTGGCTTTTTCTTGAAAAAGGAGTTCAAGATGAAAAACCCTTCTGCCTCTGCAAACTCAACGAGAGTATTTCCACGCTGGTTTCTGTTGCCGTGACCGAATTTACCTACTCAAGTTTCATTCTGTTGCAGTTGCCCTATTTTTGCATTGAAATCTCCCATAATTATCTTCAAATGCTGCTTACCTTTATTATTTAGATGACGAATTTCCTCATAAAATTCTTCAATTTCTTCTTCAGGATGACTTGTGGTGGGTGCATAAGCTTGAATAATCTGGGCCTGGTATCTTCTCGAGAGTTGGATAACGAGTCGTGCAGCTCTGTCAGAGGAACTTTCAACTTCTACAACTTTGTCTTTCAGTTTCTTGTTTATTATAAATCCAACACCACTAGTTCTGCAAGTATCTGTCCCACGATAGTAGAAGAGATGTCCACTTTTCAGTTCAATGAGATCTTCTCCTTTTCTCCTTACCTCACTTAGCCCGACGATGTCCCACTTGATCCTTTGTAGTTCCTCTTCCAATTCAAGAAGCCTTGAATCAGAAGATAGGGAGCGTCCATTATACGTAGCCAGGTCAGCATCAGATGGCAGCCTAGTCCGGTCCTCCGGGGATTCTTAACACCCTCTGCCTTCATGTCGCACTGGCCGCTTACTTGGCCAGATACATTCCAGCTGCCGGAGACTGAGGGCCAAGATTTAAGTTGTGGAGTCATTTTGAAGGGATTTGACCATAACTCACGACGCTGGCCAAGCGGGTTGGTGAGTGTGGGATAGCATTTCTTCTAATCCCGATGGTATAGTTATATAGCTATTGGCGGTCGTCAGAGCCCCTTTAGTGGGAACAGGATGCACCACGAGAAGGCGGGGTTGACATTTGTCAAGGAGAGGCTGTGATGGTACGCATCACCTGATCTTACATCCCATATATATATATATATAAGTAAAATTATTCGATTGGCAGGGTCGCTTCGCTCACAATTTTCCACAGGGTCGCTTGGCGCACTGTCGCTTCCTGCACGTAATCATATGATTGACAGGGGATGAGTTGGAAGCATTGTTTTTTTCGGGAGAACGGAAATTTTTCTAGATGTAATGATACCACACTAAATACTTATACACGCATTGTCTGTGGGAGATTAGAGGTTGTCATGATTTATTCGAAATCATCGAAAATTAGTCAATGGGTTGAAAACTAATTTTTGTTAGGGGAGAGGCCCCAAAATTATTTTTGCGGGGGAGCCGCAATCTTGTGCTACGCCATTGCTTACACAAGTTTATCGATCTATCTACCTTTCTTTATTTAAGTACGGCATTTCGGGGAGGGTTTAAACCTCCAAAACCCTTCCTTGGCTGCGGCCCTGGCCGAATCACAGTCTTTCGTCACAGATGTTTCTAATTCTGCATCGTAACTTGCTGCCGATGTGTGAGAAAATGGTGGACTTGTAAAATTCTTACTTATTTTGAGGCTCCTTCCAATTTTTATTTAAAATTAAAATACATGAACGTTTTTCAAAAAATCGTTAAAATTGAAACTTTACTCGTGTACGAAATATAATTCATTCCGGTTTTATATTAACACGACTTATGCAACCCCAAACCACGCAATTCAAAAATACACACAGCCGAAACAATTCATGGGTATTATGTAAACTAAGCAAATTCCCACACTTTGTGGGTTAACGGTTAAGAGACCAGGGCAACTCCAGATATTTTATAATGGGACATGCTAAGTTCACAACGCTTGGATACCCAAAGCTAACACCATGCTGACGTCACAGATGATACACCTCGACTACCGATAAACCGATATAATAATACTAAGGGCAGAACAGATGTGCACATTGTGTTTTTGGAAGAAGTCTGAAAATTCGTGGAACTGATGCGGAAATAAAGCAGATGCAAACGTAAAAGACTGGTTTGTGTCTTGTTTCTCCGTGATCTTCATTTGACCTAAAGCAGATGTGACAAATGACGTTGTATTATTTTCATATATAACTATTCGCTAGTTTGCATCTTGCTCCATTTCTTATCCCAACGTTCCTACTATTAGCATTATTCATTGAACAGTCAAGACTACATTGCTTGGGTAGCGATCTTGCAAACAAATCACTTTCTAAGAAAATCTGAAGTAATTCATTCGTAGGATTTCGGTAAACTTCAGATTCTAAATACACTGATGGAAAAAAAATCCCAACACCAAGAAGGGGTTGTGTTAGATAAACGACAGTTGGTAGGCGGTGAGAGTACATCTGTAAGATGACGTCTATGCAAATTTCGCGCTCGGCGCATACGTGTGGCGCTGGTAGCGTCCCTCGGAACATGCAAAGCAGGTTTGCTGTAAATACGCGCTGTAACGTTCGTGAGCGTTAGTTATCGTTGAGATTCAACGTAGAGTGTTCATGTAAGTCAAGAATGCCTTTAAGAAGACGAAGAAGCCATTATCAACAGCTCACGGAGTTTGAACGAGGTCGTGTAATAGGGCTACGAGAAGGTGGATCTTTGTTCCGCAATATTGCAGAACGACTTGGCAGGAATGTAGCCACTGTGCATGATTGTTGGCAGCGGTGGTCAAGGGAAGGTACTGCCTCAAGAAGACCAGGTTCCGGCCAGCCACGTGGCACTACTGAGAGGGAAGACCGCCGTGTACGGCGTATGGCCGTGGCGCATCGTACCGCGTCTGCGGCAGCAATTCGAGCTGCAGTTGCCACCACAGTGACACAACGAACTGTTACAAATCGGTTACTTGAAGGACAGCTCCGAGCCAGACGCCCTGTGGCGTGCATTCCACTTACTCCCAACCACTGCCGTTTGCGACGTCAGTGGTGTCGAGCTAGAGCTCATTGGAGGACGGAGTGGAGATCTGTTGTGTTTTCTGATGAAAGCCGGTTCTGCCTGGGTGCCATTGATGGCCGTGTGTTGGTTAGAAGGAGGCCAGGTGAGCGCCAGCAACCAACCTGTCTGCAGCCGAGACACATTGGACCAACACCTGGAGTTATGGTCTGGGGAGCAATTTCCTATGACAGCAGGAGCACTCTCGTGGTTATCCCACGCACCCTGACGGCACAGTTGTATGTCGGTCTGGTGATTCAACCTGTTGTGCTGCCATTCATGAACAGCATTCCAGGGGGTGTTTTGCAACTGGATAACGCTCGTCCGCATACCGCTGTTGTAACCCAACATGCTCTACAGAGTGTCGACATGTTGCCGTGGCCTGCTAGATCACCAGATCTTTCACCAATCGAGCACGTATGGGACATCATTGGACGACAACTCCAGAGTCACCCCCAACGAGCATTAACCGTCCCTGTATTGACCGACCAAGTGCAACAGGCATGGAACTCCATCCCACAAACTGACATCCAGCACCTGTACGACACAATGCATGAACGTTTGCGTGCTTGCATTCAACATTCTGGCGGTTACACCGGTTATTAATGTACCAGCATTTCACATTTAAAATGGCTCTTCTCGCGCTTACAATAAGCTGTGATCTTGAAACCTTAATCGATTAAATATGTTACCTATACAAATGTATTGCCGCCATTTCATTCCTCTACAACTATTTTTTCGTGGTGTTGGGATTTTTTTTTTCCGTCAGTGTATTTTTCGTATATTTTGTAGAGATTCTGATTCGCGACAAAGTTACAAGTACAGTTTTTTTTTCTAATGACTAGTGCATACCTTAGATGGCGACACTTCGGAAATTTTTTGGGTTACGTTGCTTTGTAAATGAGAATAGTAATCAAATAATTGACATTATTGTATGCAGAACACTATTATTAATAAAATTAACGACATTGTTAATTACATAGATATTGGTAATTCCACTAAATTTGTAGCAAATAATTTTTAAAATAATATTTTATTAAGATAAATTGTATTTTTTCTCATATTTTGAACAAATTTTGGGGGCCCTTTTCAACCTAACATTTGAATTTCGAAAGTTTTGCAATTAGAAAAATATGTTGCTTTAACAAACGATAATCTGTTGATAAAAGCCAACTCAGAAAAGAAATAAGTAACGAAATTTAAATTAAATAAGACCAACTGAAATTAAATTAACATTTTCGCGCATAATAATGGCGTTATATCAAAATCAAATCAACAGAGAAATTTATTTCCTAAAACTAAGCGTCAGTGATCAGTGATAGCGCATCTAAGTATCAATAAAAACCTATAAATTAAGAATGGGAAGATATAATACAATGGTATGTTCGTATTATGAGCATACCATTGCATTCTTCATTTAAAACTGTTATTGGAAAATTTCGAACTCTGACTCTTCTGTGTTCCAATTTTGACTTGTCATAACCACCGGTAGATGTCGCCACATGAGATGTTGAAAAGCTTTCCGAACTATCAGAAACGATTTGGCGTGAAATAACATCATTGTTAACATTGTTATTGAAGTGGTTAGTAATTACTGTATAATAAATATCCGTAAAAACACAGTAAAATTTAATTTGCGATGTTTAGCTTTCTTTCGTTACTTAAACATTTGCAAAAACGGAAACATCTGCTGCAACGGATCAAGTCTTTCAGCAATTTTTCGTGCTTTTCCTCCAATTCTAAATAACCAGAAATGAATCCATCTTAATCACTACTGTATTCCCTCAAAAATTTCTGGAAAACGTCATTTAAAAACACCTCTATAACCTTCAGAGAAATTTCGAAATCACTAATGTGAGTTCCGTTCCCCGTTGCACCATCTGATAACGACATTGAATAGTTGTACATATATCGTTTTTCGATATGTTTTATCGCACAGGCGCAACTGACTAAATCTTTGACGTCAGCATGGTACCGAAGCGTTGTGAACTTAGCATCTCCCATCTTATAATAACCTCCTTGGTATAACCCCCACCCTGTTGCCCTGCGAGCCCTTTAACCATGAAATATATTCGCTTCGTGCGTACTTTACATACGTGCAGATGTTAGCAGCGCACGGTATCCAACAATGCTTTTCACTTCACTCTAGCTATGATGCATAAAAACAATGGCTCAGAAACATTTTCTTATGTTGCGTATAAACTTGCCCCCCCTGCACACACACTCTTTTGTACGTACTATAAGTTTAATGCTAGACACGAGATAACATACAAGCAATATATATACAGTGCTTAAAATAAAAATACTTGTATGTATACTTGCAAAATCCTCGCTAAGACTTCCAACAGGAACACATTTATTGAAGGGAAGTTTCGCGTGGATAATTGTATAATCAACAGAACACTTGACGGGTAATATTTTATACCAAACTGAAAATCTAATCTAACCAAGTTAAAAGTTGAACAACTCGCCGTGTATTCAACTTTTAAAGCGAAATACATGATCTTAAGATCAGTTTTAGATGAAAATATGTTCCACAAGATATAGCAGACCTCCGAGCAATAGAGGAATTGTGCTGACATGCTGCCATCTATCGGGCAAAGTATGAGATGACAATACATGAGCTCTGTATCAAACTCATAAGATGTTGCTATTTCGGCTAGACCTTAAATGTATCTTTAGCAGCCCCCCCAGCAAAAATGATTTGGAGCCTTTCCCCTAACAAAAATTATTCGATGATTTCGTGTTAGTGTTTAGTGTATTATCATTACAGCTAGAAAAATTCCTGTTCTCCAGAAAAAAAAAATGCTTCTAATGGTCAGATAAATTGGCATGAATATCATATTTCCACCCGTCGTCGCGGTGAATGCGTATGGTTCCGTATTACATGAAGACCCCAGTGGCGGACGGTGGGTTCAAACTCTGGGGAGGACAGAATGATAATTTGTCAATAGACCCAAAAAAAAGGGAGTGTCTTTCACTCATCTTTTTCACACATAAGTACCAGTGGTGGATCGTGCTCCAGAGAGTGTACGTACTGCGACTTACCGATTTACACGCGGTCAACGACCCCCCCTTCCGCCCCCACTATTACTTCCACTAAAGGCCTTAGGAATTGTGTGATGGGATCATCTTGATCATTGGGGAAAATACCCGAGAGTAGATTTTCGTAATTACATATAAATTAATATGATTATTCATTTTGTTTACCTCTTTGGCGTTAATGGTTACATTTGTAATCATATATTCGATGTCGAATAATTAAGCCTAATATTTTGCGTAATATACTTCTTGATTAATCTGCCCCGACTTCATTTGCCTAGAAAACATTATCAGATCTTGATATCACATCGTGGAAAATAGCCAAGAACAAAATCAAAGTTCTGTAAAAAGAACGAGAGTTGGGTTTATTTATTTACTCATTTATTTTTATTTTTATTTATTTATTTTTTTGAAAATGGGTTTTTATTCAGTTTCATATTTTTAATACGAAACTTTTTTACAGTGTGCTTCACTATACAATTCAGTCAATCACTCTTGCAACTTCATTATTTGTGATTTTTAATGCACTTTGAAGAACTTAAATATGAATTACTTATGTATGAATTACAGAAATTACTCAACGTATTGCACAAGTAAAGAGTTTATGAAATGAAAAAAAAAAAAAAAAAGGAAAAGAAAAGAAAAGAAAAAAAAAAAAAACCCGCAGATAATACTTGCACGTGGATCAAGCTTCAGTTTCAGCCACTCCCAAAATATCACGAATCGTCCTGACTCTGCTCCATCTCCCCAACAACATTTTTTTTTACCGTATCCCTACGTGACGGGGAGATGTGGGGATTTGTTGATAAGCAAAATTGCACTGGACTAAGGCTTGCTTAGTCCAGTTTTTTCCGCCCATAAAATGCACGCTGCAGCACGAGCCAAAAATAGTTTCGGCCGAGTCTCGGTGGTGCTGCGGGTAAGCTCGCCGCAGCACGTATTTGAATTCCCGTGCTTGCAGATAAAATTTACGATAAATATCTTTAAAATGCGTTGTGAAGCTAAAAAATGTTCATTATGTCATATATATGTATTAAATTAATACTTTAAAAATGTATATAATTTTTTCTCGAAATTTTCAGTCAAATAATTTAACTTTCCCCATTTATCGATCTCATTACAGTAAATTCACGTTAACGAAACATACGTAATTTCAGAGATGACGATAATTTTCATTCAAAATCAGCGAGGCAAGAATTGCGATTTAGTATAAGAAGCAGTACGAAAAAAAAAAAAATTGTAAAACGTTGAAACTAATATATTTTTTTTAACTTTCTGGTTTCAAAATCGACGCAGACTGGACTGGCTTAAATCGAAGGCTACCTGTATATGAGATTATATTTCTTCAGAATTTGAAAACGGTATATCTCATACGCACGGGCAAAGCACGCTTGTATTTTGATATCAACGATGAATTACTCAACTAAGGAAACAGATATTTTAACACGGTAGAAATTCTGACGCCAATTCATGAGTAATGATAATCTTTTCTCTGAAATCCTATAACCTGACAGAATTTAGGATTATCTTAGAAAATAAATAACAATATAATCAATCGGCAATTTTGATACAAAGCTAAAATTTTAATTGAGATAAATCAGGATGTTGACTGAGTAACATTACCTTTTCTGCATTTGCGAGATACGTTCATAGCCTTCTCCAGGTGGAAAATTTCTTCTCATCGCTGAAGTTGTAAGACATTTCAACATTTCCGTATCTGCTACATAAAGGCGACTGAAATTTACAATGATTGCTGGCCATAGCAAAGGTGTAGTGGCTCACAACTCAGTTAAAATCCACCCGGGTTAACTGAAGGAATACCGTTCAGCAGAACAAAAGTTGGAAAGATAACAATTCGCTCCTAAAACGTGAATTGTGATATCTTCAGTGGAGCTGTGATATACACTGCTGGCCACCCAAAATGCAACACCAAGAAGGACACGAGATAGCAACGCCAGATTTACTGGACACATAACAACAGATATAAAGATGAAACGATTGAGCTTACAGGTCCGTGCGACTTGCGGAACACGCAGACATCAATAGTTCGTGTAGTATCCATGGCTGGCAATAACGGCCGCTGCACGCCGCGGCATCGAACGAAAGAGGTTTTGGATGTGGGCTTGGGGTATGTCGGTCCAGGCTGCTTCCACACGTTGCCACAATTCATCAGGCATAGCCGCGGGTGGTGCTTGCTGGGCCACTCGGTTGCCGATCAGCGACCAGACGTGTTCGATGGGTGACAGAACATGCGGACCACGGCAGCAGTGACACCTGGTGGGCCGTGAAGAATTGTTGCACGATGCGTGCCACGTGCGGGCGCGCATTGTCCTGTTGAAACGTGGCCGCTGGTAGGTCCTGCAGGTAAGGGAGGACTACAGGCTCCAAAACGTCGGAGATGTAGCGGTGGCTGTTAACTGTACCGTCGATGCGTACCAGAGGGGTGCGGGTGTCATATCCAATTGCGCCCCAAACCATAACGCCAGGCGACGGACCGGTTTGGCGATGCATAATGCAGGCGTCATACAGTCTCTCGCCGCGGTGCTGCCCCACGCGGATCCGACTATTGTGGTGTTGCAGGCAGAAGCGGGATTCATCGGAGAAGACAATGTTGTACCATTCCGTAGTCCAGGTGCGGCGTTCAACGGCACACTGCTGCCGCACTCGCCGATGGTGTAACGCCAATGGTAATCGGAGCAATGGGCGCCGTGCGACAAGTCCCCGCTCCGGCAGACGACGTCGAACGGTACGTGCTGACACAGGTTGTCGCGCAACACGCCCTAATTCCTGCGCTAACGTTCGTGATGTGGCGGTGCGAGCCGTCAATGCCCGCCGCACAACATGCCGGTTCTCCCGTTCTGTGGTGTGCCGCGGCTGCGGCAATCGCTCATGTCGGTCCGTCCCTCCTGCACCCACCGAAACCATATTCGCCTCACTGTGCATGGTTGGATGTCGTCCAACACGGGCGCCGATGTCTCGGTACGATAAACCGCTGTCGCGATAAGCCACTATTTGTCCTCTGTCGAACTCCGAAACGAGCTGGAATGACTGCCGTATTCTGCGACGAGGCATCAGGAAGCTTCCCACGCGCAGGTCCGGCAGCACAACACACTTCCACTACTCACACCCCGCCTTCTGTGCACCCTTCTTATAGTGCTCCGCGGTGGCGTGCCGGTCGTACATTATTTGTATATGCCCTGCAATGCTAATCGTTTGCATGTCCCCTCGCGTGCGACGTATGCTGCGAATTTCAGGCCAATCGGATGCTTCCTTCTTGGTGTTGCATTTTGGGTGGCCAGCAGTGTATATAATGACGCTTGTTCTGTGTTATCAGTTTTCAATCGCTGCGATGAGAAAATCATGTTCTCCTGTTAGCATCATGAACATGTGACCTCACACCTGATGCTGCTTCATTGCAGGTACGGTTAATGCATCATTTATAGGGTGCGCGTTCAGTTCTGTTAGGCAGCGGCGTAACCATGTTTCAAAATCTGATGGGGTGGGGGGGGTGCGATTAGACATACACACGTTTTATGTATACATATATATACAATATTATATACATTCTTTGATGCAAAAAAGAAGAGAGATGAGGACAACTAAAGAAGATGTGACTTCCAAAGTGGAATATATAGAGCTATGCAAGACAGTACGAAAAAGTATCACTGAAGACGTAAGAAAATTCAACTGTGAACTAGTGAGGAAAGCAATTGAAAACAACCAAAGCCTAAAGATAGCAAAGGGACATCTCAGTAAGGGAAGAAAACAGATTATGGCACTGAGAAAAGAAGATGGTTCTGTAACAAGAAATAGAGGCGAAATTTTGACAAGAGTGAAAGATTTCTACTCCAAATTATATGAAAGGGATGATACATGCACTCCAGACATCATGAAAGATACCAGTACCAGAGTTCCTCCAGTCCTTCCAGCAGAAGTTGCACATGCAATCAAGAACATGAAGCGGGGAAAAGCTCCAGGAGAAGATGGAATTACTGTAGACATCATACAAGAAGCAAGTGGAGAAATCGAAACAGTACTCGCCCAAATTTTCACTCGATGCCTTAATGAAGGAAAGATTCCTGAGGATTGGAACACCGCTACAATGATCCTGCTACATAAGAAAGGTGACATTGAGGATCTCGGAAACTACAGACCTATCAGTATCCTATCAGTAGTTTATAAAATCTTCACTAAAGTTCTTTCACACCGCTTGAAGGTAACACTGGACATGGCTCAACCGAGAGAACAAGCTGGATTCAGGAGTGGCTACAGCACAATAGATCATATCCATGTGCTGAGAGAACTAATTGAAAGAGCGAGGGAATATGAACTTCCATTGTGCATGGCTTTTATCGATTATGAAAAAGCCTTTGATTCGGTGAAACCATCAGCAGTTACAATGGCTCTGAAAACCTGCGGTATTGAAGATGCATACATTAATATTATTAATAACATCTATGAAAATGCAAGTGCAAAGATTAGGCTGTTTGAAAATACAACACACATAAAAATTGGAAAGGGAGTGAGACAAGGTGACACCATATCTCCGAAGCTCTTTAATGCCACATTGGAGGGTGTTTTTCAGTCACTGAGCTGGGAAAACAAGGGGATAAAGATTAATGGAGATTATCTAACCCACCTTCGTTTTGCTGATGACGTAGTCATTTTTGCAACTAGCCCATCAGAGCTGCAGAGTATGATCCAGGAACTTGCTGACAAGAGTAAAGAAGTGGGATTAAAAATGAACTTTCAGAAGACAAAAGTGATGTTCAATGCTTTTACAAGAAATGAAGATTTATCGATTAATGGAGAAAAGCTGGAGATAACAGACACGTACATTTATCTTGGACAGCAGATATCAAGTGAGGGTCACATTGATGAAGAAATTAATCGGCGCACAAAACTTGCCTGGAGAGCTTTTGGAAGAAACAGCATAATTTTCAAGAGCAATATGCCATTATGTCTTAAAAGAAAAGTGTTTGATCAATGCATCCTTCCAGTGCTTACGTATGGTGCAGAGACGTGGACCTTAACTAAAAGAGACATACAAAGGCTGCAGACAACTCAAAGAAGCATGGAGAGGTGCATACTTGGTGTAACCAGGAGAGATAAGAAGAGGAACTCGTGGATCCGAAAAATGACAAGAGTGGAAGACATCATGATCAGAGTCAAATCCCTGAAATGGCAATGGGCTGGACATACTGCCAGAAGGACAGATCATCGATGGACAGCCGAAATTTTAGATTGGATTCCAAGGGACAGGAAAAGACCCAGAAGAAGACCACATGGGAGATGGGTGGATGAAATTCGAAAGTATGCAGGGGTGACATGGAGGAGACTGGCACAAGACAGACCGTTGTGGAGGAAACTTGGGGAGACCTTCGTCCAGCAGTGGATTGATAATGGTTGACAATGATGATGATGATGATGATATACATTCTTTATAAGATAGAGTTTGCCCCCCCACACACACGCAGGAGCAAAGAAATTTCTGAGACGCGATCTAATAACGGGCACGACATAGGCGCCTCTGTTGGCGAATTGCGGAACTTAGCGAACACAACTGTAAAACTGTGATAGATAGGACAGATATGTAAATTGCAAAATTGTAGAACTGACTTTGCTTATTAGGAATCGATATCGCTGCTTTATTAAGTACACATTATGCACGTGTTTGCATTCTACGAAAAATCACAATCTTATATTATTAAATTTTGTTGGTTCATGTCATAAAAAAGTGCATTATATCATCATATTACCGACAAATTTGGGGGTCCCTTTACATTGGTGATCACTGACTTTGAGAATCTGGGAGGGTCCTTACCCCCCCCCAGTGGTGATGCCTATGCTGTCAGGGGTCTGATAACTCCACTACTTTTTTTTTTTTTTATTGGAGGTTTTAACGGCCAACGTGAGCAACTCAGTGGGCTACAAGCAGTCGCCCGTCCCTATGTAAGGGCCACTGGCTCCAGGGAAGGGAGAGAACTAGCGCCGTAAGACAAACCCGGGATTCGAACACGGACCCCTCCCGGATGAATGGTCATAAGCCATCGCTCAGCCTTCTGCGCCACCGGGCCAGCAGCTTCAGACTTCTCTTTCCTTGTTGGAGTCCCCTACTTTGAAGCACAAACAAACAGCATGGCAGTTAGTAATGGCCGCCCCGGTGGCGCAGTGGTCTAAGGCGCTGGCCTCTGATAATTTGTCCGTAAGGGGACCGGTTTCGAATCCCGGTCGGGCATGGATGTTGTGTTTGTCTTACGGCACTGGCTCTCTCCCTTCCCTGGAACCAGTGACCCTAAATTAGGGACGGGCGACTGCTTATAGCCCATTGAGTTGCTCACGGTGGTCGTTAAACCTCTAATCAAAAAAAAAAAAAAATAGTTAGTAATGACCTCTCCCGGTAAATTCCCATCCACCCTTCTCATTTAATTTTTTTTTTTGTTAAAGGTTTTTTGTAAAAGCTTTTTTTTTTTTTGTTAACCTGGGGAAAAAAAAAAGATTTAACAAGAAAAAAAAAAGATTTAACTAAGGACTTGAGAAATATTAAGCGTTGAGAACTGTTGAATTTTCATGGCTCTTCGGATTCTATTTTAATAACCTTTCTACGCAGAAGCAAACAACATACTTGTTTCAGGTTAGGCACACCCACCCCTTTGGCGACGTCCCTGCTCTCTCGTGGAAGGTTATGTAAACTGCTTCGATATCCCAGTCCCCGTGGAAGAAGTGAGCTACAGCAAGAGTTGCCTGCCTGCCGACTCCCTACGGTGGCGAGCTGTTAGAGACAAACACCGATCTTCTTGACTTGCTGTGGCTCATAGGCGACCCTGTACTGGCATTCTTTTTCTTCCGGTTGCCTGGAACTGTCTTCTGAGATTAGGAACCACTTGCTTCCACACGTTCAGCCATCTTGCCACTTGCAATTTTTTCCATTGATTGAAGGTTTAACGACCACCGTGAGCAACTCAATGAGCTATAAGCAGTCGCCTGTCCCTAATTAAGGGCCACTGCTTCCAGGAAAGGGAGAGAACTAGTGCCGTATCGGACGAATGGTCATAAGCCAGTGCTTAGGCCACTGCGCCACTGGGGAGGCAGCTTGCGATTGCCCTTTTTCCAATCAACCAACCGCTCTCTACTGTAAAGAGTTTTCCAAGCGATGGTGCGGAGCCATTCTTCCACTAACAGTCAAACTCAAGCTTCAGTTGCTCCTACCCAGCCCAGAACAACGTTTGTCAAGATCGCGTGCCTGACAACTCGGTTGACGTACGGTTCATTCGCATATTTCCATAGGAAATACAGAAGGGGAGTCGAAAGTTTTGCAATATTTGGATCACTTCATGTCTTCATACGTACCTTTACGACAAAAGCTGACTAGCATTCAAAGCATAGGCCATCGTGTTACACCTTCTTTAGCCATCTGTCTGCCAGTTCTTCGATTCTACAGAGAGGGAGTCGAAAGTTTTGCAATATTTGGATCACTTTGTCTTCATACGTACCTTTACGACGGAAGCTGACTAGCATTCAAAGTATAGGCCATCGTGTTACACCTTCTTTAGCCATCTGTCTGCCAGTTCTTCGATTCTACAGAGAGGGAGTCGAAAGTTTTGCAATATTTGGATCACTTCATGTCTTCATACGTACCTTTACGACAAAAGCTGACTAGCATTCAAAGTATAGGCCATCGTGTTGCACCGTCTTTAGCCATCTGTCTGGCAGTTCTTCGATTCGGCGGCGGTATTAGTTCTTGTCCTTCGAGGAGAAGAACTCCTTCACCCCAGCTGCCACCTCCTTCTGGTTGTTGAAGTGCCGCCAGCGAAGGAAGTGGGCCATGGACCGGAACAGGTAATAAACCGACGGGGCAAGATCCGGACTATATGCTGGGTGTGGCATCAGTTCGATGCCCTCAAGTTCCTGGAGTTTTGAAGTGAAGGAAGTGGGCTATGGACCAGAACAAGTAATAATCCGACGGGGCAAGGTCCGGACTATATGCTGGGTGTGGCATCAGTTCGATGCCCTCAAGTTCCTGGAGTTTTCGTTCGCGCGGTATGAGGCCCGAGCGTTATCCTGCTATAGGAGAACGCGCTCTCTGTTCAACAGTGTTGGGTACTTCTCCGACAAAACGACATACATCCGTTCCAACTGTTAGAGCACAGGTTGGCGTTGATGGTCCGACCGTCTGGAACAAATTCGTAATGGATTATCTCCTCGAAATTCCACCAGACGCAGAGCATCACCTTGTGCTCGAAGCGCTCACGTTTGGCAACAGGTTCAGGAAGCTGGCCTAACCTCAACCACTGCCGTTGTGTTTATTAAGGAAATAGACCCACTTTTCATTGCACGTAACAATTTTCTTGATGAAACGTACATCGCGCGGGTTTTCTAGGAGTTTCATGCACACTTCCACTCGGCGGTTTGCTTCAGCTGGCTTCAGTTCGTGAGGGACAATGGGGCAGCTCATATAGTATAGACCTTACAGAGGTCCTGAAGGTGACGAGCCACTGTGGTTTGAGATATGCTCATCTCCGAGTGCTGGTTGTCGGATTTGCCTCTACTGCCTGGCGCACGGCCTCCGGATCCACGGATCGCGGCCTACCAGACCTTGGGTGATCATCGAGGTTTCTGTCATCTGAGCAAAATTTCTTGAGCCATCTGGTTGCGGTGTTGTGGTCCACGGAACCTTCCCCTTTCGTATGACAAATGTTTTGCGTTGCTTGAGCAGCGTTATTGCCGAGTTCAAACTCGTAAACCAAAAGGTATCTAAGTAGCCGGTTGTGGCTGTTCACCTTTTAGGCGTCCCAACCACAGACAGAACGACGACATGCAATGCTGTTCACAGCAACGAAAGGAATCGCAGAAAATGGCTTATATCTATTTCATATATCTATTTCGACTGACTGCAGTGCCTTGAACTAGTTTAAACAAATGACATACCCGCCGCAGTACATGCGTTTATGCAAATATTGCAAAACTTTCGACTCGCCCTCTCTATCTCTTCATCCCGCTAAAGTTTTTGATTAATTTTTATTTTATTTTATCATATTTCATTCTTTTTAGTAATTTTTTAAGCTTTTCTATAATTTTTTCGGATTTGTTTCCTTTTTTTCATACTAATCCACTTGTTGTTATTTATATTTCCAATTATTGAAAAATTATTTCGCGCAATTATATGACGCACATATCAGGAATTGAAATTTTGAATTTGATCGCACACTGTAAAAATTTTTCCTGAACTTCACGAGCCATTTTCTGCGATTCCTTTCGTGAATTAATAAATAAAGCACATTCCTGAAACTGAGGAGATCCTGGGGAGAGTGGGAGGACCCGGGAATCTGATCAACGTGTTAAAAAGAAGAAGAAAGTTATGGATGGGGCACATATTGCGCCATGGAGACCCGATTCTGAAAGTTTTGGAAGGGAAAATTCTAGGCAAGACAGGAAGAGGACGACAAAGGAATGGTTTTGTGGTACAGTTACGTCAAGACACCAATACCAGGACATACTATGACTTGAAGAGAACGGCGGAGAATAGAGATGGTCAGATCAGATCATATATAGAAGATTTTAGGAAGGGAGTGTCTGACCACAGGTCTTGAACAACCCTTAGAAATAGGAAGCTAGGAGATTTGGGTTAGAATGCCCGATAGGAAAGTGACACGGAAGCGAAGTAGAAAGGGGAAGGAAGACGCCCTTATTTATTACCGGAGAGCCAGCACCCGAGATCCGACAGCTTAAAGTGCCCATCTGACGCACAGCGGGTATTTAGTGGTTCGAACGTTCAACCTGCCCATGGTCGAACCTGAGGTTATCTCCATGGCAGTCAGAATAAAGAGGAATGGAGAGACAGAGTACATCTAATGAACAACCAGTCCTTGGACTGAGCGAGCAACCAAAAACAAGAAGATTCCGGAAACGACTTTTTGTGTGAAATGGCGGGGGAAAATTTGAATTTCACGCATTTTTTTGTGCTCCATCAAGAAAATCTGAATTTTCAGGAACTTTTCTGCAATTCCTTTCGTATATTAACGATTAATTTCCGTCTTAAGAGGTGCTGGTGAAAAATTCTGAATTTTTTCAGAAACCTTTCCACAATTCCTTTCGTAGGTATAACGAAGTAAATTTCTCCGTCATTTTTGACCACGCCGGTGCTCGAATCCGGGTCCCCTCACTCCGGAATAAGTCGCTCTACCAATTGAGTAACGCGGACGTTCGTTCTGACGGCTATCTGCCTTTATGTTGTGTGCGTCCTGCTGGCAGGTACGTCACATCCCCCCCCTGAAAGGGGGCAGGGGCATGGCCCATGGGTCAGCCGTGACCATGAATCGTTGCAGGCAGCCATCCGCTGTAGAACGTGCACTTGAGAACTCCCAGTCAATCTGGTGTGTGGAATGCAACATCACACATTTTTATTTTTCGAAGCGCTGGAAAAGGGATTCTCTGATTTTTCCTATCTCGCGGTGTGGAAAGAACATCACACCATTGTGAGATTTTGAATGGCCGGGTCATCCGGAAAGGTCGGGCGCCATTATAACGAAGTAAATTTCTCCGTCATTTTTGTCCACGCCGGAGCTCGAAACCGGGTCCCCGCACTCCGGAATAAATCGCTCTACCAATTGAGCTTCGCGGACGTTCGTTCTGATTGCTATCTGCCTTTATGTCGTGTGCGTCCTGCTGGCAGATACGTCACATACGTTAACGGAAAAATTCTGTTCTCACTTTTTCCGTATCCATAGACGGAAATTTCCGGTAAATTGGAGTGATTCGCGGGAATGTACTTGAGGTTTGATTAATTATTTATTAGTCAGGGTCGTTTTCCGGGCGCTCTTGTGTTTCGCAGATGAGGTTTTGCCGCGAACACGGTCTACTGTCATGACGCTAGACACAGTAGCTCTCAATACCCCCCCCCCTACCCTGGCGACTGTTGTCACGGAGGCACAAACTAGCTGGTCACCAACAATTAGCCCTCTTTCGAAGTCCGCTAGGTAGCTCATTTCGTTGTCACTCTGTAAGAAATTTTTGCAACAAGACACTTTAAATGCACTTAAACAGGACTTTGAGGTTCTAAACAAAGCTATTATAACCAAAAAGTGGTGGATACATTTGCGTATTGGAACGTACGTAGCTTCATTAAAAGTCACGTCTCTGAGCGTGGTGTTTATTTTATTCTGTCCAACCCCGGTATACACCTACCCACTACGCATGTATACTACACTGAAGAGCAATTGAATTAGAGACAGCTGGCGTTATGCAAATGTGTCGTTGTGGGCGGCCCTGTAAACGGAAACGACATGACGTATGCAGCGATCCGACAATATAAGGAGTGATGCGACGGGAATCAGTAAGAGTCAGACGCAGTATGGGTAAGACGAAGGATCTAAGCACATTTGATCGTGGGCAAATTGTCGGGGCCCGACGAATGGGTCACTTCCTCTCGGAAGTCGTGCAGGCACTGCGATTTTCACGAGCCACTGTGTCACGGGTGCACCGTGAGTACATCGAATCCGGTAAAACCATCCCTGCAAGGTCCAACTGCCATGGACAACAGCGTGTGGATGAGCGGGGTCATTGTCGGCTAGCTCGCATTGTAACAGCGGATAGACGGGCCACAATGCAAGAAATCACTCGGCAATTTAACGCTGATGCACAAAAACGTGTAAGCAGCCACACCATCCAGAACCATCTCCTCTCTATGGGTACAGAAGCCATCGTCCCACGAGGGTACCGCTGCTGATCGCACATCACAGGGTGCAAAGATTATCATGGGCGCGTGAACATCGCCACTGGACCCTAGACATGTGGGAAAATGTTGCCCGGACTGATGAGTCGAGATTCACGTTAGTACATGCGGATGGCAGGATATGAGTACGGCGCAAACCACATGAAGCGATGGATCCTTCTTGCCAGCAGGGTACTCTTCAACTTGGCGGGGGTGAAATGGGACCCATGGTACGTGTGACATCATCCCTCACAGGTCAACGTTACCGGGATATCCTGGACGACCATTTGCTCCCGTTTGTGCGTCTTCAACATCCCACTGGGGACTTCATCCTGCACAAGACAATGCACCGTGCCATCGCTCCCGAATTATATCCGAATGGTTGGATGAACACTCCACCGACGTGACCTTGCTTCCTTGGCCAGCTAGGTCACCTGACCTCAATCCCATCGAGCACATCTGGGATGCCATCGAGAGAAATGTTCGCGGCTCTGACCCCCCCCCCTCCATCAAATCTTCGTGAACTGTGGGAGCTTGTTCAGAGGTCGTGGATCCGTATGGCTTCCCAACGCTTTCGGTGTCTTGTCGAGTCCATGCCGAGACGAATCGCCGCCGTCATCAGGGCGAAAGGTGGTGCTACACGTTACTAGACAGGTATGTCTAATTCAATTGCTCTTCAGTGTATATATACTGTATATACACTATGTGCGTATATACATCTCTCTCTCTCTCTCTCTCTCTCTCTCTCTCTCTCTCTCTCTATATATATATATATATATCATCATCATCATCATTGTCAACCATTATTAATCCACTGCTGGACGAAGGTCTCCCCAAGTTTCCTCCACAACGGTCTGTCTTGTGCCAGTCTCCTCCATGTCACTCCCGCATATATATATATATATATATGGTATAACCAGGAGAGATAAGAAGAGGAACTCGTGGATCCGAAAAATGACGAGAGTGGAAGACATCATGATCAGAGTTAAATCCCTGAAATGGCAATGGGCTGGACATACTGCCAGAAGGACAGACCATAGATGGACAGCCGAAATTTTAGATTGGATTCCAAGGGACAGGAAAAGACCCAGAAAAAGACCACATGGGAGATGGGTGGATGAAATTCGTAAATATGCGGGAGTGACATGGAGGAGACTGGCACAAGACAGACCGTTGTGGAGGAAACTTGGGGAGACCTTCGTCCAGCAGTGGATTAATAATGGTTGACAATGATGATGATGATGATGATGGGATGTAAGGTCAGGTGATGCGTAACATCACAGCCTCTCCTTGACAAATGTCAACCCCGCCTTCTCGTGGTGCATCCTGTTCCCACTAAAGGGGCTCTGACGACCGCCAATAGCGGTATAACTATACCATCGGGATTAGAGGAAATTCTATCCCACACTCACCAACCCGCTTGGCCAGCGTGGTGAGTTATGGCCAAACCCCTCCAAAATGATTCCACAACTTAAATCTTGGCCCTCAGTCTCCGGTAGCTGGAATGTACCTGGCCAAGGCAGCGGCCAGTGCGACATGAAGGCAGAGGGTGCTAAGAATCCCCGGAGGACCGGACTAGGCTGCCATCTGATGCTGACCTTGGCTACTTACAATGGACGCTCCCTATCTTCTGATTCAAGGCTTCTTGAATTGGAAGAGGAATTACAAAGGATCAAGTGGGACATCGTGGGGCTAAGTGAGGTAAGGAGAAAAGGAGATCTCATCGAACTGAAAAGTGGACATCTCTTCTACTATCGTGGGACAGATATTGGCAGAAATAGTGGTGTTGTATTTATAATAAACAAGAAACTGAAGGATAAAGTTGTAGAAGTTGAAAGTTCCTCTGACAGAGCTGCACGACTTGTTATCCAACTCTCGAAAAGATACCAGGCTCAGGTTATTCAAACTTATGCACCCACCACAAGTCATCCTGAAGAAGAAATTGAAGAATTTTATGAGGAAATTTGTAATCTAAATAATAAAGGTAAGCAGCACTTGAAAATAATTATGGGAGATTTCAATGCAAAAATAGGGAAACGGCAACAGAATGAAACTTCAGTAGGTAAATTCGGTCACGGCAACAGAAACCAGCGTGGAAATACTCTCGTTGAGTTTGCAGAGGCAGAAGGGTTTTTCATCTTGAACTCCTTCTTCAAGAAAAAGCCACACAGGAAATGGACATGGAGACATCCAAATGGGACGACAAGTGAAATTGATTTTATTATGTGTAACAAAAAATTCGTCATAGAAGACTGCAGTGTGCTAAACAAGTTCAACACAGGTAGTGACCATAGATTGGTGAGATGTAAGATGCACCTCAACACTAAACTTGAACGTGGCAAGCTCATAAGACAAACAAAACCTATTGACATAACCAACCTTAAAAAACACCATAATACCTTCAAGTTGGAACTGAAGAACAGGTTCTCTGCTTTGGAAGGCCTAACATCGGAAGAAGTGGACATCTCTGAAGTTAACAGAAAAGTAACCAAAGCTCTTATGGAAACAGCAACAAAATTAGCTGGGTCTAAGAACAAGTTGCATGTAAACAAATTATCAGGAAAAATGAAAATGTTGATGCAAAAAGAAGAGAGATGAGGACAACTAAAGAAGATGTGACTTCCAAAGTGGAATATATAGAGCTATGCAAGACAGTAAGAAAAAGTATCACTGAAGACGTAAGAAAATTCCACTGTGAACTAGTGAGGAAAGCAATTGAAAACAACCAAAGCCTAAAGATAGCAAAGGGACATCTCAGTAAGGGAAGAAAACAGATTATGGCACTGAGAAAAGAAGATGGTTCTGTAACAAGAAATAGAGGCGAAATTTTGACAAGAGTGAAAGATTTCTACTCCAAATTATATGAAAGGGATGATACATGCACTCCAGACATCACGAAAGATACCAGTACCAGAGTTCCTCCAGTCCTTCCAGCAGAAGTTGCACATGCAATCAAGAACATGAAGCGGGGAAAAGCTCCAGGAGAAGATGGAATTACTGTAGACATCATACAAGAAGCAAGTGGAGAAATCGAAACAGTACTCGCCCAAATTTTCACTCGATGCCTTAATGAAGGAAAGATTCCTGAGGATTGGAACACCGCTACAATGATCCTGCTACATAAGAAAGGTGACATTGAGGATCTTGGAAACTACAGACCTATCAGCCTCCTATCAGTAGTTTATAAAATCTTTACTAAAGTTCTTTCACACCGCTTGAAGGTAACACTGGACATGGCTCAACCGAGAGAACAAACTGGATTCAGGAGTGGCTACAGCACAATAGATCATATCCACGTACTGAGAGAACTAATTGAAAGAGCGAGGAAATATGAACTTCCATTGTGCATGGCTTTTATTGATTATGAAAAAGCCTTTGATTCGGTGAAACCATCAGCAGTTACAATGGCTCTGAAAACCTGCGGTATTGAAGATGCATACATTAATATTATTAATAACATCTATGAAAATGCAAGTGCAAAGATTCGGCTGTTTGAAAATACAACACACATAAAAATTGGAAAGGGAGTGAGACAAGGTGACACCATATCTCCGAAGCTCTTTAATGCCACATTGGAGGGTGTCTTTCAGTCGCTGAGCTGGGAAAACAAAGGGATAAAGATTAATGGAGATTATCTAACCCACCTTCGTTTTGCTGATGCCGTAGTCATTTCTGCAACTACCCCATCAGAGCTGCAGAGTATGATCCAGGAACTTGCTGACAAGAGTAAAGAAGTGGGATTAAAAATGAACTTTCAGAAGACAAAAGTGATGTTCAATGCTTTTACAAGAAATGAAGATTTATCGATTGATGGAGAAAAGCTGGAGATTACAGACACGTACCTTTATCTTAGACAGCAGATATCAAGTGAGGGTCACATTGATGAAGAAATTAATCGGCGTACAAAACTTGCCTGGAGAGCTTTTGGAAGAAACAGCATAATTTTCAAGAGCAATATGCCATTATGTCTTAAAAGAAAAGTGTTTGATCAATGAATCCTTCCAGTGCTTACGTATGGTGCAGAGACGTGGACCTTAACTAAAAGAGACATACAAAGGCTGCAGACAACTGAAAGAAGCATGGAGAGGTGCATGCTTGGTGTAACCAGGAGAGATAAGAAGGAAGAGGAACTCGTGGATCCGAAAAATGACAAGAGTGGAAGACATCATGATCAGAGTTAAATCCCTGAAATGGCAATGGGCTGGACATAATGCCAGAAGGACAGATCATCGATGGACAGCTGAAATTTTAGATTGGATTCCAAGGGACAGGAAAAGACCCAGAAGTAGACCACATGGGAGATGGGTGGATGAAATTCGAAAGTATGCAGGGTTTGACATGGAGGAGACTGGCACAAGACAGACCGTTGTGGAGGAAACTTGGGGAGACCTTCGTCCAGCAGTCGATTGATAATGGTTGACAATGATGATGATGATGATATATATATATATATATATATTCTATAAAGAAGATACCTAAGCAAAAAAATACAAATATAATTTTGACTCACACCTAGTACAACATAGAAAAGGTTATGTATCTACCTGTGTGAGTAAAAGGAGAAAAGATAAAAAAATAAAATAAAACAACTGAATGTAGAAGGTGTCGAGAATACTGAGCTTGGCTTTATCAAGGACCAGCAAAAACTCTGCATTTTCTCACTTCCACAAAGACCTAGTTGGAAATGGGTTTCTGCAAGGCCATAGATGCAAGTAACATTCCCACCTAAAATAGTTTAAAAAATATATATATGTCATGTCCTCCGTAGAGTTGCATGACCTAGCACTAGTTAACAATTTCGCTTGCATCCATTAACCTTCCTGGCCCGACCCATGCTCTTCATCTGTTACTATTAAACAGAGAGAAGAAGATTAAAGAGAACTCAAGCTGTGAGAGTGACATAATAATTAGAAATGATTTTCAGCCATAACGAAATTCCAAGTTCGTTTGAGAGAGAATTTAAACCTGAAAATCAATGCAAAAGAAATACCGTTCACTTGCTTATAGTGAACGGTATAAGCAAGTGAACGGTATTCCCATGGGAATACCGTTCACTTGCTTATAGAGGGTATTATTATATAAGATATGGTTATTTTTTATGCAGCAATTGAGATAAGAGTTCCAAGTTCCTACATCAACAAATTGGTTAAGTTTAAATTCTGCATACAGCTCTTTAAACTTGGAACTCTTATCTCAATTGCTGCATAAAAAATAACCATATCTTATATAATAATACTCTCTATAAGCAAGTGAACGGTATTCCCATGGGAACATCAACGTCCACGAATATCGCTAATCTATTCCTGTTCTTTAAGGAATATAAATTCATTAAAAATCACCCCACCTGCTCAGATAACTACCTTTACACTTTTAGATATATTGATGATCTGCTGTGTATCAATAATTCAGAAGTTATAGAGAGTGATTTTGATAATATCTATCCTAGCTCTCTTAACTTATGTAAAACCAACCACAGTAATCAGGAACTTGAGTTCCTAGACTTAAGCATTAAGCTCAACAGAGGTAACCCATCTATTAGCCTCTTTGATAAAAGAGTTAATTTTCCTTTCAAAGTAATTAAATATCTACACTGGAATAATAACATTTCAACCAAAGTAATTGAGAATGTACTAATTTCTCAGGTCCTAAGAATTTCAAGAATTTGCAGCAACAATTTGGACTTCAATTACCACATTAATATTCTATTAGAAAGTTTTCTAGAGAACGAAATTCCTTCTTCTTTCATCAAAAGAACTTTAAGAAAAATTATTCTGAATAATAGAGTAAGGTTGGCTGATCTGCTTTAATTTTCTACACAGTTAATAATATGATTCTGACCAATCAAAGCCGTAAGGAAGTTGGCTAGAGGATGCCTATTAACTACCTAAAGGAACCTTAGTGCTATGGATATGACGGTCCTATTAAAACAAAAAATTAAATAATATAAACAAAATCACAAAAAAAGCTTAAAAATCTGTTTATAAAAGAAAATAAAAACAAATAAAAAAGAAAACTAGTTATTCATCACTAGGATAGCTATACTAAAAATAGTAAAACCAACATTAAAATTAATAAGATTCTGATTAATCTATAGAAGCTCACTAAGGTGATTTAATACATGCAAAGATTATTAAATACACTGCTCGTGTATTTTATAATATTTCTCATGTATTCTGGAGAGTTAATTCTGCTCTTTCTGATCATACAGATCCACAGTCTTAAGTTTATATATTTTTTTCTCTGGTTAAAATCTCCGCGCGTTGGTTTCTTGCTGTATGAGGAGGCCATCAGCCCCACCCTCACTGCCCCTCAGCGTCTAGGGAGTGGCGGAAGAGGTCAGCCATGTTCTTCTCTTGTGAGGAGAAAAGTTTTTGTCACACAAGAGGTAAGCTCTCTTCCTTGTTTTTGGGTTCTAGGTTTTATAAGTTCAATGTTTCTACTTCATGTACTTTTTCTCTGTCGTTTTTTAGCTTCTCAGCTTTTAGGCATTGGTTTGTCTGTTAACATTTTTGCGGGTTTTAACTCTTTCTTTTCTTTGTAACTTTGAGCGTCTTTTGGGGTACCTAGGAACAGAAGATGGCTAAGCTTGTTCCTTTTCTATGCGCTGTCTATGCGCTGTTTTTTCAAAGTAGTTAAGTTCTTAATAACTAATTAATTATGCACTTAAAGCACTGCTGAAATACTTTGTACATATTGCAACTAACTGTTTAAGGTATATAACTTTCACAAAGTTTTCTTTAGTTAATTATTATCTTTAACTTATTCTCGTTTTCGTGCTGTCATAAGTTGTAGAGTAGGGGGTTTTAGACTCAAGTTTTCTTTCAAAAATCTGTTCGTTAAAAATTAATATTTCCTTTTTTAATTGCAATGTAAAAATTTGGATTTCTTTTGCATTGATTTTCAGGTTTAAATTCTCTCTCAAACGAACTTGGGATTTCGTTAAGGCTGAAAATCATTTCTAATTATTATGTCACTCTCACAGCTTGAGTTCTCTTTAATCTTCTTCTCTCTGTTTAATAGTAACAGATGAAGAGCATGGGTCGGGCCAGGAAGGTTAATGGATGCAAGCGAAATTGTTAACTAGTGCTAGGTCATGCAACTCTACGGAGGACATGACATATATATATATTTTAAACTATTTTAGGTGGGAATGTTACTTGCATCTATGGCCTTGCAGAAACCCATTTCCAACTAGGTCTTTGTGGAAGTGAGAAAATGCAGAGTTTTTGCTGGTCCTTGATAAAGCCAAGGCTCAGTATTCTCGACACCTTCTACATTCAGTTGTTTTATTTTATTTTTTTATCTTTTCTCCTTTTACTCACACAGGTAGATACATAACCTTTTCTATGTTGTACTAGGTGTGAGTCAAAATTATATTTGTATTTTTTTGCTTAGGTATCTTCTTTATAGAATGTGAATTCTGAATTTTCAAAACTGCTGCGTTGCGCGTTTTGATTTTCAGGTTATTTTGCAACCTTCGTTTTAAATTCTAAAGTTTTTCCTTAGTCTTCAGTTTTGCTCTTAAGTATATATATATATATATATATATATATATATAGAGAGAGAGAGAGAGAGAGAGAGAGAGAGAGAGAGAGAGAAAAGAGAAAAGAGAAAAAGAGAAAGAAAGGAAGGATTATAGAGGTATGGCAACTGTTATCGATGACGTCTTCAGGGGCTAGGCACGGATAAACACCTCTTATACCTCTAAATAGACCAAAAACTGTGGGTTTTTGCGCCATCCAGTTTGCAACAAAATAATAACTAACATTAAAAAAATGCAAAAACTCTTCCGAATTATGAACCCCCACCACTGCACTACTACCCAAGAACAACAAGAAAAAGATGTCCTGAAATTTAAAGAGTCAAAAAAAATATATATAGGGAATAAATAATAATAATAAAAAAATATAATACCAGCACACAAAAAAATGAAAATCCCGATTGCAAACTGGGTGACTGTAACCCTACTCACACTGATTAGATTCGAGAAGTATTAAACACGTAAGTCTCAAAAATAAAAATATGTACTGCCATAGACAACAACAACCGGAGCACGGATCGTCGCATCTGACGTCATGCCGTAGCTGATCCACAGGCCACAACGGGCGATATTTTGCGGAGTGTAAGGGGAGGCTTGGATGGTTTGATGTCGACGCGGACAGTGTCGCGCCGATTGGTTGCATCTGGTTTGCTGTCCAGCCGTCTGTTGCGAAGGCTATCCTTAACAGCGAGCCATCGTTACCGCTTAGCGTGGTGTCGCTACAGAGTTGAGCGGTGTGCCGAATGGAACAGTGTGATGTTCAGCGACGAATCGCGGTTCTGTCTCACCACGGATGATCGCGTGTAAGAGTCTGGAGACGACGTGGCCAACGGGAGTATTCCTCCGCCCTTGTGGAGCGCCCCACACTGCCTGGCAACGATGAATCATGTTGTGGGATGCTATCAGAGCCTACAGCCGCTCATTGCTGGTGGGCATTAAGGGCACATTGACGGCGAGCCGCTATGTTGACGAGGTGCTACGTCCCGTGGCACTACCGTATCTGCAGGACACGTCTAACAGAATCTCAAATGACGTCAACCGCCGACCCCGCGGAGGAAATGGCGTTGGCTGATGTCATGTCTGCTATCACGACATGCGTCCCCCATCATAGTCACTCGTCCCAAAACACGTGACATACAAAATTTTCTGAGGCAAAGAGAAAATTGTGAGTCATCCCAAAACACATGGCGGACAAAAGATAGCGGAACATGAATCAACAGGAACGAAATCTTTTCCAACAAAGCCTTTCTTCGTCTAAATTAAAATTGTAGGGAAGAAAAATATAAGAATTAAAAAAAATAATGCAACGTCTATAAAAATTATAACACCTCAGGGAATTCCTGAAAATATAAATTTAATAAAAAAAAACATATTGGAAACGACAAAAAAACTTCCTTCAAAAAATTTGACAAAGTCTAATAAATCTCCCGAGAAAATAAAAAAAATACTGCAACGTGTATAAAAATTCCTAACACCTCAGGGAATTCCTGAAAATATAAATTTAATAAAACAAATTCGAGGAAATGCTTCGATTGAAAAAACTTCCTTCAAAAATTTGACAAAGTCCAGTAAATCTCCCGAGAAAATAAAAAACATAAATAAATATTGGAAAGACTTCCCAAACATTTGTCAACGTCCAATAAATCTCCCGAGAAAAGTTCGAAAAAGCACCGCTAGGGGGCAACGTACACATCCCCTTTCCCCCACTCGGTCGTTGCCACCGCGTGGATCAGCCTGAATGCTTTACACGGTGTGCGAATGCTTCCCTGGCCCGCGCGATCCCCTGATCTCTCGCACATCGAACATCTGATGGACACGATTGGACGTCAGTTGTGTACCCTCCCACACCCGCAAAAATGAAGATGAACTGTGGACTCGGATGTGTGTGCAGTTTGGACTGTTTTCGAGCATTCCTTCGTGGTGTGGCCTTTTCTCTGTGAGGCAGTGTATATATATAGCCCCCCTCCCAACAGGAATTCCCGGGTGCGCCACTGCTAACAAATATGGCTTCGCTGTACACTTGCCAAAACTAAACAGATGAAATGAAACTGGTGACATAGCGAGAATCGTTCTGTTACGAACTGTTGTTCCTAGAATAAGTCTTCCAGAAATTCTAATATTTCAAACTGTTGTTCCTAGAATAAGTAATTCGAACTGTTGTTTCTAGAATAAGTAATTCGAACTGTTGTTTCTAGAATAAGTAATCCGAACTGTTGTTTCTAGAATAAGTCTTCCAGAAATTCTAATATTCTATTCGTAACATTAATTCAGTAACGTGTGTATCGTATAATTCGTTTATTTTAGAATACTGGATTTATGTCTTTCCATTTACCTCGGTGAAGTATTAATCAAAACAGCTTAAACAGAACATAAAAGCTTTTCGAGAAGTTTGGTACTGCAACAATAAGTAAATCATGAAGTAAATAATCAGTTAACAATTTATCTGTGGTTTGCATTTTTTTGTGGAGCTAACCTCTGAATCTCAGAGAACATCTTAGTGATGTAATAATAAAAGCTTTTCAAAACAGTAGCAACGCCAAAGAAAAAGTACAAGGAATAGTATTATAAATTCAGATAAGCAATTTCGTTCATGCACTGTAAAACGTTTTCTGAAATTCACGAGTCACTTTCCGTGTTACCATTCGTGAATTAACGAAGCACATTTCTAATACAACCTTTTCCGTGAAATGACGAAAAGAAACCTGAATTTCACGGATTTTTCGTACGCCAGGAAAACTCTGAATTTTTTTTTTATTATTATTGGAGGTTTAGCGACCACCATGATTATCATTATCATATGTAGAGGATTTTAGGAAGGGAGTGTCTGACCCCAGGTCTTAAACAACCCTTAGAAATAGGAAGCTAGGAGATTTGGGCTAGAGTGCCCGATAGGAAAGTGATACGGAAGCGAAATAGAAATGGGGAGGAAGACGCCCTTATTTATTACCGGGGGGGGCGGCAATGCCCGGGATCCGACTGCTTAACGTGCCCATCCGACGCACGGCGGATATTTCAGTGGATCGAGCGTTCGTACCTACCTGGGATCGAACCTGAGATCCTTTACGTGGCAGTCACGAACGTTGCCCACTAGGCCATCCGCGGCCCACGCGACCACCACGAGCAACTCAGTGGGCTATAAGTAGTCGCCCGTCCCTTATTTAGGGCCACTGGCTCCAGGGAAGGGAGAGAGCCAGCGCTGTAACACAAACACAACATCCATGCCTCACCGGGATTCGAAGCCGGACCCATCTTGGACGAATGATTAGAAGCCACCGCTTAGACCAGTGAGCCACCGGAAGGGGGGGGGGGAAGGAGAGTCTGAATTTTCAAGTCCTTTCTTATGTAGACGGTGAATTACTGTTTTTTTTTTTTTTTTTTGGAGGTTTAACGACCACCGTGAGCAACTCAATATGCTATAAGCAGTCGCCCGTCCCTAATTTAGGGTCACTGGTTCCAGGGAAGGGAGAG
This sequence comes from Macrothele yani, assembly GCA_039090855.1. Classification (NCBI taxonomy): domain Eukaryota; kingdom Metazoa; phylum Arthropoda; class Arachnida; order Araneae; family Macrothelidae; genus Macrothele; species Macrothele yani. The sequence goes on along the minus strand of CM077027.1, from coordinate 24,279,456 downwards.
AGCCAGTGCCGTAAGACAAACACAACATCCATGCCTGACCGGGATTCGAACCCGGACCCCTTACGGACGAATGATCAGAGGCCAACGCCTTAGACCACTGCGCCACCGGGGCGGCTTACTGTTGTTAAGATGTGTTAATGGGAAATTTTGGTCTACCCTGGTAGTGCAGTGGTTTAAGCGCATGGCTTTTTGACCAGTCGTTCGAAATGGGTCCGGGTTCGAATCGCCCGGTGAGGTATGGATGTTGTGTTTATCTTAAGGCACTTGCTCTCTTCCTTTCCTCGAAACAGTGGCCTTAAATTCAGGACAGGCGACTGCTTATAGCCTACCGAGTTGCTCACGATGGTTGTTAAACCTCTAATCAAACAGAAAAAAAAATTCTGTAACTTTTCCGGAATTCCTTTCGTATAACTCCGTCCTAGCTTTTTTGTTTGTTTGTTTTTTGTTGGAGGTTTAACGACCACCGTGAGCAACTCAATGGGCTATAAGCAGTCGCCCGTCCCTAATTTAGGGCCATTGGTTCCAGGGAAGGGAGAGAGCCAGTGCCGTAAGACAAACACAAAATCCATGCCTCAACAGGATTCGAACCCCGACCCATCTCGGGAGAATGGTCAAGAGCCATCGGAAAAGGGAGAGCGCCACAGGTGTGGCGAATTTTAGTATTCATATGACGAGAAAATTTCGGTACACTTAAAAATGTTCTGAAATTCACTGGCCACTTTCCGTCATTTCTTTCGTGAATTAATGAAGCATATTTCTGATACAACCTTCTCCGTGAAATGACGGAAAGAAACCTCAATTTCACGGATTATTCGTACCAAGGGAAAATTTTGAATTTTCAGAAACTTTTCCGCAAATCCTTTCGTACATTAACTGAAAAACTCTATTCTCACTTTTTCCGTATCTATATGAAGAGAAATTACCGGTAATAGGAGCGATTAGTGAGAATACTTGAGGTTTGATTAACATTTAAATTTCAATCGTCTGTCGAATTTTAAAGTTCTGTAGCGAGATCGGATATTGTGGATAACATATCGCATGAATGTTGTTTATTGTGGCACAGGATATTTATTCTCCTCTCTCCTATTTTGTGCACCAGCTATTTATTATATATATATATATATATTGTGTTATTGTAAGAAACCGGGTGCTCAACTTATTGCACAGGGTGTTGTCGCATTTGCGACCGGGGTTGAAATGGTAGCATATGCGACCGGCAGGGGCAAAGAGGAGTGGGGAAGAAAGGAGGGAGGCAAGGGTGGGGAGATTAGATGTTGACCACCTGGGGTTTTCCAAAGGTCAATGTGACAGGGTTGAAAGGTCAGATGTGATTCAGATGGTAGGTGGGTTGCCAGGGCTCTGGGTGGGTTGCAGGGCTTAGTAACAAGGGCTGGCTCATCGCTTTGTGTTTCTGTTCGTCGAAGTGGTCCTTGCCAGGGCTGTGCCGCTCAGTGACGTCACGGGGATGCATGATATCGTGACGTCACTTGTCAGTGCGCAATGTAAAACGCTCGGTGGATGCTGTTTAACCCACGTTTGTTGCATTCGTATTAGTTATCTGCTGTTTATTAGGTTGTATTTCTGACATCGAGTTTTTTTATTTGATTTCCTTAGTACATCGTTCACTGTTTCCCTCGAAACGACCCAGTAGTTACAAAAGATTGGGTTAACAGGTGTTGCAGAGCAGATTCCTTTAACTTGATCAATGCCAGGATTTGCAGTGAGCACTTTTCAAATAGTAAGTACGAAGGCGATATGATAAATCGCCTGCTTGGTTAACCAATGAAAAAGATATTAAAATCTTCGGCTATACCAACAGTCAATTTACCGAGATCAAACGTTGAAAATGTCCCTGCAAGAGGTGAAAGACAAAGAAGGAGAAAAATACTGCATGATGCTTTTGATAGATTTAAAAATCTTAGACCCAAGAAAAGACCTTTTGGAGAAAATGCGGCCCCAATTCAACCTGCATCAGATGAAGAGACAATTTTCTGTGTAAAAGGTAATATATTAAAAAAACACAGTAATTTTTTTAAATGACAAATTGTTAATAACCGAAAAAGCTAAACTTTCTGAAATCAGGAGGGGGGGGGGTATTTTAAAGAGCTTTTCTAGCAAAGCCAGAAGATGAAATCGTTCGCGCCGGCTGTTATTGAAACAAATGAAAACTGAAAATTAAGGTAAAAAAACTAAATACGAATAATCAAAAATAGAAAAAAAATGGCAAATGCTTCCGAAACATAGCTACAAAAACACAGGTAACGTCTCTTGTCGAATTAAATGGACACTTGAATATCCGAAACTTTTCACAAAAATTACGGTAGCCGAGGTTTTGTTATTAACAAAAAAAACCCCATTATTTTCGCGTTTGATGGAAGTACTCATCATCATTGTCAACCATTATCAATCCACTGCTGGACGAAGGTCTCACCAAGTTTCCTCCACAACGGTCTGTCTTGTGCCAGTCTCCTCCATGTCACGCCCGCATACTTTCTAATTTCATCCACCCATCTCCCATGTGGTCTTCTTCAGGGTCTTTTCCTGTCCCTTGGAATCCAATCTAAAATTTCGGCTGTCCGTCGATGGTCTGTCCTTCTGGCAGTATGCCCAGCCCATTGCCATTTCAGGGATTTAACTCTGATCATGATGTCTTCCACTCTTGTCATTTTTCGGAACCACGAGTTCCTCTTCTTATCTCTCCTGGTTACACCAAGCATGCACCTCTCCATGCTGTTTTGAGTTGTCTGCAGTCTTTGTATGTCTCTTTTAATTAAGGTCCATGTCCCTGCACCATACGTAAGCACTGGAAGGATGCATTGATGAAACACTTTTCTTTTAAGGCATAATGGCATATTGCTCTTGAAAATTATGCTGTTTCTTCCAAAAGCTCTCCAGGCAAGTTTTGTACGCCGATTAATTTCTTCATCAATGTGACCCTCACTTGATATCTGCTGTCCAAGAAAAACGTATGTGTCTGTTATCTCCAGCTTTTCTCCATCAATCGATAAATCTTCATTTCTTGTAAAAGCATTGAACATCACTTTTGTCTTCTGAAAGTTCATTTTTAATCCCACTTCTTTACTCTTATCAGCAAGTTCCTGGATCATATTCTGCAGTTCTGATGGGGTAGTTGCAAAAATGACTACGTCATCAGCAAAACGAAGGTGGGCTAGATAATCTCCATTAATCTTTATGACTTTCTTTTCCCAGTTCAGTGATTGAAAGACATTTTCCAATGGGGCATTAAAGAGCTTCAGAGATATGGTGTCGCCTTGTCCCACTCCCTTTCCAATTTTTATGTGTGTTGTATTTTCAAACAGCCGAATCTTTGCACTTGCATTTTCATAGATGTTATTACACTGCTGGACAATTGCTAAGGACGGATCATAAACGGCTATATAGCGCATAAAAAATAAGTGTGGTTGGATGCCAAGTGAAATAAAATAATGTCAGAATGCCAGGACATTACAAGAAAGACAATTTTTTGTGCTCTGAAATCCAGAAAGCTTTGGAACGTGCTCAAGGGACAAACAGGCCATTTTGTGCAGAATACGTAAACGTGAAAAAAAAATGCAATTACCGTCCGCAGGCGTTCAGGCGTAAGATGTCAATACGGGATATGGCCACCATGGAGGGCGATGCAAGATTCCACACGTCGTGTCTTGCTTTGCACAACATTATCAAGCAGCTGTTGGGGTAATTTATCCCATTCCTCTGTCAGTGCACGGATGAGGGTGTCCTTGTTTATTGGAGGGCATTGGCGACCAGCAAGACTCCTCCCCAAAGCATTCCACACATTTTCAATGGGATTCAGATCTGGAGAACGGGCTGGCCATACGAGGCGTTGAATATCCTCGCTCTCAAGACACTCCTGGACAGCGACTGTTCGATGACATGTTGCGTTGTCGTCCATGAAAATGAATCTATCACTGACAGCACCACGGAACATGCGAACATGAGGTAGCAGAACATCATTAATGTATCGTTGGCCAGTCATAGTCCTAGTTGGAAGCACATAGAGGGACGTACGGCCATGGATCATGATGCCAGCCCATACCATGACACTACATGTTGGATATCGGTCCCTTTCCTGTATGTTTGCTGTACAATATGCAATACCACTATCACGCCAGATCAGTTGTCGTCGACAATCAGACGATAGACTGTATCTACTCTCATCTGAGAATAGGACAGCAGACCAGTCGTTATCAGTCCAATTGCGATGTTGATGGCACCATTGCAAACGGGCAGTACGGTGACGTCCGGACAATGGGATGCACACAACAGGACGGCGGGCGTATAGTCCTCCTTCGTGCAAACGTCTGGCGACAGTTTTCGGGAGATCCGCTTGCCAGTAGCAGCCATAAACTGATTTGCTACCTCACTAGCTGTGCTGCGCCGGTGTCTTTTTGTTGATAGCACTATGTACCGATCTTCTGCAGGTGTCGTACTGCGAACACGACCTCCCCCGTGACGTTTGCTACACTCTCCATTTGTTTGAAATGATTTCCAAAGCCTTGAAACAACACTGTGGCTGACGTCGAACTCCCTGGCAACATCTGTTATTTTTTGCCCTTCTTCAATCTAGCCAATAATACGGACACGCGTAAAATCATCTAGGTGATGTCTGGAAGACATAATTTCTCCACTTGCTTCTTGTATGATGTCTGCAGTAATTCCATCTTCTCCTGGAGCTTTTCCACGCTTCATGTTCTTGATTGCATGAGCAACTTCTGCTGGGAGGACTGGAAGAACTCTGGTACTAGTACCTTTCATGATGTCTGGAGTACATGTATAATCCCTTTCATATAATTTGGAGTAGAAATCTTTCACTCTTGTCAAAATTTCGCCGCTATTTCTTGTTATAGAACCATCTTCTTTTCCCAGAGCCATAATCTGTTTTCTTCCCTTACTGAGATGTCCCTTTGCTATCTTAAGGCTTTGGTTGTTTTCAATTGCTTTCCTCACTAGCTCACAGTTGAATTTCCTTACGTCTTCAGTGATACTTTTTCGTGTTGTCTTGCATAGCTCTATATATTCCACTTTGGAAGTCACATCTTCTTTAGTTGTCCTTACCTCTCTTCTTTTTGCATCAATATTTTAGTTTTTCCTGATCATTTGTTCCCATGGAACATGTTCTTAGACCCAGCTAATTTTGTTGCTGTTTCCATAAGAGCTTTGGTTACTTTTCTGTTAACTTCAGAAATATCCACTTCTTTCGCTGTTAGGCCTTCTAACGCAGACAATCTGTTCTTCTGTTCCAACTCGAAAGTATTATGGTGTTTTTTAAGGTTGGTTATGTCAATACATTTTGTTTGTCTTATGAGCTTGCCACGTTCGAGTTTAGTGTTGAGGTGCATCTGACATCTCACCAATCTATGGTCAGTAGGCTACCTGGGTTGAACTTGTTTAGCGCACTGCAGTCTTTGTTGACGAATTTTTTGTTACACATAATAAAATCAATTTTACTTGTCGTCCCATTTGGATGTCTCCATGTCCATTTCCTGTGTTTTGTTATTAACAAAAAAACCCCCATTATTTTCGCGTTTGATGGAAGTAATCATCATCTTCATCATCATTGTCACACATATATATAAAAGAGGAAACAATCAATGATACATTCTGCTTCACTCCTTTTGTTTCTTTAAATCATTTCACCATTTTATTCGGCCTATTCGGCAGCTCAGTGGTTGTATTTATCATCAGAGTTCTCAGCACAAAGCAAAGCAAACGCTATTTCTAACACTCAGGCAAAGAATATCTAACGCTTAAAGAAGGTCAGCTGTCATAGAAATAACGTAAAACAGGCAGCAACAGCGCCCCCACATCTTAAGAAATAATATGCTGTGCGGAAAAGTTAACATTCAGAAGCAAAACATGTTAGCGGGGACTACGGCAGTAAAGCTTTTCTTTGATCCACGATGGTTTCTTTCGATCTGATGACTATTTGCTTCGAGCAGTTTTTTGTTGTTGTTGTTGCTGTTTTCTGATATCCAGCCCATCTCTTATTTTGGTGAGAAAAATATGCAATAACATTAGTATTACTATTTAAATTAAATTTCAGCAAATATTATAGTTAGGACTAAGGATCTGTACAAAATGAGACATTCCCAAGTATTTGGCCTTACTGAAAATATTTCTGAAAAACAAACAACAGCCTTAACTAACCCGGTTGGCGTAACAAAACTAACATATCCGATTTGCGAAGTGATTATGCTACCGAGAAGGTAACAATCACGTGCTGTGAGTAGCTCGTCTGACTGTTCTTTACCCAAAGAATTGAAGTCAACAGAAATGCGCATGCGGAGTCTGCTGGGCATCAGCCGATCAGCCTGTATGTTAGCTTCTGTGCACTGCATGTTTTCCCTAAAGATATGGCTGCGCTAGTTACGTCTCGCAGAGCCTTAACTTCTTCTCGTTAGATATTTCAGGGGTGCATCCCAGCTACGTCACCAGCAGCAACTTCCGGGGACAACTAAAATCTGCCGTATGAGCCAGCCCTTGTATATCTAAAGCCCTGGGTGGGTTCAGGCATTGTCAAGCAGATCACGTTTGTAGGAATTAATTGAATAAACAATTTTCGCACTCTTTGATTTCTCTCACTTTATATATGAATTACCATTGAAATTTTTGCAATAACAGAAATTTTAAATTTTGTCATCGATCTTTTGATGCTTTCGTAATTACTTCGTTATGGAAGAAACTGGATCGCTAGTCCGATACTGAGAGTTCGTATGAAGAACTAAAAATTACAACTATTTCTACAGAGTTTTCAGGAATAATAATTCCGGGTACGTGTAAAATAATCTATGAGGAATTAAAAGAGCAATACATGAAGGTAGGAATGTTTTCTGGGGAATGATATTTTCTACATTTTCTAACCAATTGTTATTATGTAGTTGTAATAAAGTCAGAGCATAAATAAGCTGTTCTTAAAAATGACAAATGAATAAAAACCATGTTATTATTTAATATTTTCTGGCGATCTAAAATTCATGTGGGAGAAACCGCGAGTCCCCAGACACGCGTTGAAGTTCTATCGCGTTCAAACTGCAGTACGTACTTTGGTACAAAGCAACTTCTTTTTACGATGCAGAGAAAATGCATTTTCGTAGTTCACGTGATGGTCGCAAATACTACCGTTTCGTTACACTGCATCGTCAGCAATGCACTCCCTCCTTTCTCCCCCTCCATCTGACCTCCCTTCTTTCTTTTCCCGTCCCTCTGCGTTAAGCCGGTCGGATTTACTACCTTTTCAACCCCGGTCGCATATACGACTGCTTCATTGCACAGATGGTTATACGATGTCCCTATGCATCAGTCTTTGGACAACTTAAGACGAAAGCTATTATAGCCATCAAGAGTAAATGTTATATTTAGGAGTTTTTTTTTTTTTTTTTTTTTTGAGAAATAATGCTACAAAAAATGCACATTTTACCTTTTTAAATATAACTAAAAGTTATTAGCTTAAAAAAATCAAGTTGCAAAGTATTTCGTTGCTACGAAAAATCAGGATGGAAAAAGTTTAATTTGTGAACCTATTCAGAAAAATAATAACTTCCAACAGAAAATAAAATGACTAAATCGCTCGTATGAATAACAAAAAAAAAAAAAAAAAATGTCAACGTCGTGCAATTAAGTTTCTAAGTGTTTCTGGCTCAGTAGTTAAAGGCGTGCGTTATCTAGTAAACCAACCCAAACGACTGTGGTTCGATCCCGACTGCTGCGAAGGGATAATCTGGAGTAAGGGCTGAAAATTGCGTGGTCTTTGATTATTTTCGGAATTTCAGTTTAAATACAGAAGAATCGGAATTTTCTGAAATAAACGGAATTTCTGACTACGGAAAATCTATGAAGATACGGAAGTTAATATAAACGGGCACTTATAAAAACGGAAATTTCTGAAAAACAAGGATACCTACCGGCAACTTTGCTGCACGTTATTTTCAGAATTTTTCCGTGAATTCACACCGCTTACTTTTTCCAGTGTACGTGGAGCGATTTGCCGGAATACTTGAGGTTTGATTAACTATTAAATTTCAATTGTTTGTTGGAGGATCTGATTTTAAAATTCTGTAGCGAGTTCGGATACTGTGGATAGCATATCGCATGCATTTTGTTTATTGTGGCCCAGAATGTTTTTAATCCTCTTACATATTTCGTGCATCAGCTATTATACACTATATTGACAAAAGTCACCGGATACCTAGAAGAGAAACACAACATAGCATTTATTGACATACATTAGTACGGTGCCGGTCCACCTTTGGTCTTAATGCAGGCACTGACCCTTCAAGACATGATTTCGACAAGGTTTTGGAACACAGTGATAGGTATGCGCTTCCATTCAGTACATAATGCTGCCGCTGACTGTTGCTTAGTAGTAGGCCTTAGTTCCAAACTTCTTATGCGGCGCTCTAATTCATCCCATAGATGCTCTAGGGGATTAAAATCAGGGATCTGTGCGGGCCAGTCCACACACGATACGGAAATATCTTCAAACCATGCCGTAACAGTCCTTGCTTTATCGTTCAGTGCGTTATTCTGTTGGTACCAACAAGGCTCGGTTCCATAATATTTCCAAAGAGTTGGTAAGGCATAATTGTCCAGAATACCGAACTGGACGTGCTGGCTAACATGTTTGTCCACAAAAACCAATGGGCCGGGACCATACCACGAACAACACCCCCACACGGGCACACTGCCAGCTCCAAACTTGACCGTAGGAACAGTACACTGTGGCAAATAGCGTTCCCCCGGCTGCCTCCATACTCACACACGGACATCAGACTGATGAATCGTGAATCTGGATTCATCAGTCCATAGGACCCGTTTCCATTGATCAAGGACCCACGATAAGCGCTCTTTAAGGTATCCTGGAGTATCTGGTACACCATGCTAAACGACGAGTAGCATTCCGAATGGAGATGAAAGGCTTATGAGCAGCCGCACGACCACGGTAGCTCATGGAATGTCGTTCTCTGCGAATGGTACGTGTACATACTGAGGTTCCAGCATTTTTACTCACCTGTACATTGAGGTAAATATATAGCAAATACGTGGAGATAATGTAAATGGACGATGTCATCACTCTTTCCACGTTATTTTTTAAACAACGCATAGCGACTGAAAAATTGTATTCCGGCACTGCTGGGATCGAACCCCAGAACTCTCGATAACTAGTCGAGTGCGTTCGAATTTACGCTACAGCGCCAACAATTCTCAGCGCAATGCGTGGTTTATCAGTCAGCATCTGACTACACGAATGCCACCATAAACGAATAAACCACGCATTGCGCTGAGAATTGTTGGCGCTGTAGCGTAAATTCGAACGCACTCGACTAGTTATCGAGAGTTCTGGGGTTCGATCCCAGCAGTGCCGGAATACAATTTTTCAGTCGCTATGCGTTGTTTAAAAAATAACGTGGAAAGAGTGATGACATCGTCCATGTACATTGAGGTTTTGTGCAGTACTTCGTCGATCAGCTGTAATGACTCTCCTGAGGCTTCGACGTCCCCTATCACTGATTTTCCTTGGTCTGCCGGTATGTTTCGCTGCTTCAGGTACGCCATGTGTCTTCCATTTATTTAGTACATCCAAAACAGTCGACTTGGGTATGCTTAAACGCCTCTCGGTTTCTGTGAAGGGCAACCCACTAACATAAGACCTAACAATCTTTCCTTTCTCAAAGTCAATTCTCTCCCGCCGTGATATTTTCACTCAGCCTCACAGTGCGATATGATCGCGGTCTGCTGCATGCTTGTTTTTATACGGTTTGCAGCTGTACGGCGCATTTTAACAACGCAGTGGATCCGTTCATTTTGTTTTCGAGGGGTGTCCGGTGACTTTTTTCAATATACACTGAAGAGCAATTGAATTAGAGACAGCTGGCGTTATGCAAATGTGGCGTTGTGGGCGGCCCTGTAAACGGAAACGACATGACGCATGTAGTGATCCGACAATATAAGGATTGATGCGACGCGTATCATTAAGAGTTGGACGCAGTATAGGTAAGACAAAGGATCTAAGTGCATTTGATCGTGGGCAAATTGTCGGGGCCCGACGAATGGGTCACTCCATCTGGGAAGTCGTGCAGGCACTGGGATTTTTACGAGCCACTATATCACGGGTGCACCGTGAGTACATCGAATGCGGTAAAACCATCCCTGCAAGGGCCAACTACCGTGGGCAACTGCGTGTGGATGAGCAGGGTCATCGTCGGCTAGCTCGCATTGTAACAGCGTATAGGCGGGCCACAGTGCAAGAAATCCCTCGGCAATTTAACGTTGGTGCACAGAAACGTGTAAGCAGCCACACCATCCAGAACCATCTCCTCGCTATGGAGTACAGAAGCCATCGTCCCACGAGGGTACCGCTGCTGACCGCACATCACAGGGTGCAAAGATTATCATGGGCGCGGGAACTACGCCACTGGACCTCAGACATGTGGAAAAATGTTGCCTGGACTGATGAGTCGAGATTCACGTTGGTACATGCGGATGGCAGAATAAGAGTACGGCGCAAACCACATGAAGCGATGGATCCTTCTTGCTGGCAGGGTACTCTTCAAGCTGGTGGGGGTGGCATTCTCGTCCGTGGAGTGTTTACGTGGACTGAAATGGGACCCCTGGTACGTGTGACATCGTCCCTCATAGGTCAACGATACCGGGATATCCTGGACGACCATTTGCTCCCGTTTGTGCGTCTTCAACATCCCACATGGGGACCTCACCCTGCAACAAGAAAATGCACTGTGCCATCGCTCCCGAATTGTATCCGAATGGTTGGATGAACACTCCACCGACGTGACCTCGCTTCCTTGGCCAGCTAGGTCACCTGACCTCAATCCCATCGATCACATCTTGGATGCCATCCAGAGAGATGTTCGAGGCTCTGACCCCTTCCATCAAATCTTCGTGAACTGTGGGAGCTTGTTCAGGGGTCGTAGATTCGTATGGCTTCCCAACGCTTCCGGTGTCTGAACGAGTCCATTCCGAGACGAATCGCCGCCGTCATCAGGGTGAAAGGAGGTGCTACACGTTACTAGACAGGTATCTCTAATTCAACTGCTCTTCAGTGTAGTGTATATTGTGTTACCGTAAGAAACAGGTTACTTAAATTATTGTACAGGTGATTGTAGGATGTCTATGCGTGAGTCTGTGGAGTCCTTGAGACAAAAGCTGTTATACTCGTAGCTATCAAGAGTAAATTTTACATTTAGGAGATTTGTGAAATAATGCTAAACCGATGAGCCATTGCATTATATGACCACCTACGTAATAAGCTGTAGGATCCCCTTTAGCCAGCAAAACAGCGGCCATTCAGCGAGCCATCGATTGGATGAGGTGGCGATAGGTATCCTGGGGTATCTGGTACCATAATGTCAACAGCAGGTCCTCCAGCTCCCGTACATCTGGGGTGGTGGTGATTTAGAGCGAACCCTGCTTTTCAAAGTCGAACCACTGATGTTTGAATCAGTTCATGTCAGGTAAATTTAAAGGCCATGGCATTAACAGAAAGTCACCAGCATGTTCCTCGAACCACTCTTTGACGATTCTGGCAGTGTGCATGGAGCATTGTCCTATTGATAATGGCCATCACCAGAAGGGTACACAGTTGCCATGAATGGGTGAACTTGGTCCGCGACGATGTTCAGTTTGTCAAGGATTGTGCTATTGGGATAATGGAGCCTAAAGTCTCCCAAGAAAATATCGCCCACAGCATAACATCGCCGTCATGTTTCCTCTCACCAGTGCTTCCAGATGCCATAGCTTTCGTTGGTAATCGGTGTACCCGCGCTCGGCCGTCTACGTGATGCACCAGGAATCTTGATTCATCAAGCCTGGCGACTTTCTTCTAATCATCCACGGACCAATCTCGCTGATCTTGGGCCCATTTAATGCGTTATTAGCGATGATGTGCATTGAGCCTGGGGAACCCGCTGGGTGATCGGCTACGCAGGCCCATGCGCAGAAGGCTGCAATGAACTGTATGCTGTGACACATTACCCTGATCACCACTGTTGTAGCTGCGGGAGATTTGTCCCACTGTGGCTGTACGGCCACCGAGAAGAATGCGCGACAGTCACCGCTCCTCTCTGGCATCAATGAGCTGCGGACAACACACGGCTAAACGACATTTCGTCGTTTGGACATCTGTGCACCACTTTTGATACGTGCTCACTACCGAAGACCCGCCGTGTCATCACAATTTTTCCTTTATCAAACTCCGATAAATCGGCAGCTTTTCCCATTCTTACTCCGAACGCTCTAGTAACTGATAGCCGGTCCTCGGTTTGTATATATACTGCTGTGTGCACTTCACCTGCGCCCCACCATTCGGTCTCCAGGCGCGCTCATTTCTGTAGGCTGGGGGTGGTCATAGTGAAACAACTCATCAATGTATAAAACAGTACATTTCACCTTTTCTGAAAGATAACTGAAAGTCATTGTCAGTTTAAAAAAATATGAAGTTTGCAAGCATTTTGTTGCTTCGAAAAATCACGATGAGAGCAATACTTAATTTGTGATAAATCCTCCTAGAGAAAAAAATAAAATTATTACAAACCTATTACAAAAAAAATAATAATAATGAGCTCCAGCAGAAAGTAAAATGACTAAATCGCTCGCGTTAATGACAAAAGAAATTTCATAATTGCGTAACTCAAGTTTTACCTTAAACGTGTGTCTTGCGATTTTTTATAACTCAGTGATTGAGACGCCCTGTTTCTGTTGAGCCAACCGAAACGACGTCGGTTCGTGTCTCACTAGAGCGAAAAGATTCTCTACTTCAATTCACCTTAAAAGTGTACTGTTATTAAAGGCGGGAGAGCCTTGTCGCGACTCGTCGTGGAACGCAAAAACGGTATCCATCCACGTTAAAGTGCTCTCCTGTTGTTTCCGTTCTGATACCCCCACCCACCCACACATCACACAACATAGGGATTGTGAATGGGGGTCTGGTGGAGTCCGAACTTCTTCCCCTACTGCCTGTTTAAGTAACCTAGTTTCACCGATTGTCAGTTTGTTGATAATGTTGGTAGCGGTCTTCCACCCCTTTACCCCGTCCGTGTTGTATCCCAAGTGGGCAGAAATAGTCGAAAGTACGAAGCTCTTGATTCAGCAACTTTTTATAACAAATTTATTTCCAAAAGCGCACTAACTTCTGGAACTGAAACTTTATTCAGATGGCAGTTTTGTTTGATAAACTTCTGAGTAAACAAAAATGGATTCTGAACAATAATTCCACTGGTTTTCGCTCAAAACTTCAGGGACTACTTTTCGTAGCGGAGGCAGCTGCTTCCCACCCTACATAGTGGTACACTCTTAGGTTGATTCGGAGTTTAGTGTAAGGGCTGAAACATTCAGCGTCTTCGATTCTGTAAAAATACGGAAGTTAAAACAACAACAACAACAAAAATTGGAAACTTTTCGAAACGGAAATTGCTTTAAAAGACGGACACTTTCAGGAAGCTTCGCTGCGCATTACACTCACTGACAATGAAATTTGCGCACCAAGAACGAAGCATCGGATTGAACTGAAATTTTATACCCGTAATGATACAGATGAACGATGCACGTGATGACAAAAACATACCTACAGGACAATTACAGAGGGATCTGTGGCATGCAGTACCGTCATCTTCAATAGCGCATTGCACCGCCTCGTGCTGCGATACATGCTGCAATACGGTCAGGCATGGAGGCGAACAAACGCCTGATGGTGTTCTGCGGCAAACCGGCCCACGCGTGTTGGACGGTGTGCTCCAAATTCCGGATAGTGCGGCACGGCGGCAGCTGGCGTTTCAACTGGCCCCACACATGCTCGATAGGGGACATGTCCAGGGAGCGGGCAGCCCATGGAAGTGTTTGGACATGACGTTGGCAGTCCTGGGCAACCCAAGCCGTGTGCGGGAGGGCATTATCTGCTAGTATAGCGCCCCTGAAATCCCGGTCATGAACGGGAGCACATGGGGCCGAAGGATCTCATCCACATACCGCTGGGCCGTCAATGATCCACGTACCGCTACTAGAGCTGATCGGCTATCGTAGACAATGGCTCCCCAGACCATAATGCCTGCAGTGGGGGAGGTGTGGCGCTCGATAGCGAGGTTGAGATTGTGCCGTTGACCCGGGGACCCCCACACCCGGACACGATGATAATCTGTCCCCAAGACGAAGCGGCACTCATCGCTAAACACCACACGTCGCCAGTTTGTGGCGTTCCACGTCGCTCTGGCCGAGCACCACTGCACACGGAGCCGGCGATGTTCCGGTGTTAATGGCAGCACACGTAAAGGGCGCTGGATTACAGATTTGCTTCCGCGCGGCGTCGGGAAATGGTTCGTGGGCTCACAGGATCCGCTACATCTGCCTGGAGCACGATCCGTCGACCCTCTCTACCGGTGGTCCTCCTGGTCCGTCCGGAACCGCTCCGCCGTGTGGCAGTGCCGTCACGCGTCCATTGCTCCCAACACAGTCGGACGGTATGGTCAGAACGATCCACGTGGCGGGTTGTACGGCGCTCCGAATACCCTGCAGCTTTCAGCCCGATGATCAGGCCTCTCTCAAAATCCGTAAGTTGCGTAAATCGACGTCTCTGGCGTCTACCAGACATAGTTGTTACTCTGTACCCTTGCTTGCGTCGGCTGGTGGTTTTCGCTTTCATGGGGCATCGACTACACGCCGGTTTATAAGGCAGCCGGTTCGTGCTTGCAGCGCAACCACGGGGTGTGAAGTCATGTGCACTCGTACCAAACGTGGATCATTTTCATACAAGCACGCACTCTAGCTACTTGCAAAGTTTCGCGGTTGTAGCATGTTTTCTTCTAGGTATGCAAATTTCATTCTTGGTGAATGTATTTTCAGAAAATGTCCGTGAATTTACGCCACTTATTAGGTGCATAGGTAAGCAACACATGAATGACGGCTTCAAAATTTGTGCATGATAATAAGGTATGTTGTTTGATCAAGAGAAACTGAATGCAAAAAAGTAATTTATCAGTTCATCCTTTCATTTCTTACGTATGGAGAAGAGACATGCAGACATGGATCTTAACTAAAAAAGGCATACAGAGGCAGCGAATAATAACTAAGAACCCAGGCATGCTTGGTATAACCAGGAAAGATAGGAAAAGGAACTCATGGATCAGAAAAATGACGAGAGTTGATGACATCATGATCAAGGTAAAAATCTCTGAAATAAAAGTAAACTGGACATATTGCTAAAAGAACTGACCACCGCTGAAATGGATTTTAAGAAAAGGGGAGGGCGAGGGGAGAAAATAACTACGTGTGAGATGGGTTAGGGTTGATGAAATTCGAAAGTATACAGGGTGAAATGGAGACTGGCTCAAGATAGACAACTGTGAAAGAAACTTGGAGAGACCTTCATGCAGCAGTTGATTGATAATGGTTGATGATGGTGATATAAACTTAGAAGTATATGCCCAGCCCCCTCCCCTGGAGTTAGGCGCGACTTATATATTAGGAATGCAAACTCACTTGTCATAAATTAGTAAGCGGGTGGTGTAGTGCAAGAAAGTTTGAGGCCCAGCAAATTTTTTTTTTTTTTTTTTGAGGTTTAACGACCACCGTGAGCAACTCAATGGGCTATAAGCAGTCGCCCGTCCCTAATTTAGGATCACTGGTTCCAGGGAAGGGAGAGAGCCAGTGCCGCAAGACAAACACATCATCCATGCCTCACCGGGATTCGAACCCGCACCCCTTCGGACGAATGATCAGAGGCCAACGCCTTAGACCACTGCGCCATCGGGGCGGCTTTTATTTATTTAGGAATCCCTCACCGACAAAGATTACCTTTCCAAGTTTATTTAATGGTTTCGAATAGATAGTGTCAACTTTTAATTAAACATAGGTATGCGTGTTAGTATATTAAAACTACGTGTATACTGTACCGTGTTTTGCGATTATAACGCCGCGGCGCTAAACTGGATTTCTTTCTATTGCGGGTTTAACGACCACCGTGAGCAACTTAATGGGCTATAAGCAGTCGCTCGTCCCTAATTTAAGTCCACCGCTTCCAGGGATAAGAGAGAACCAGGACCGTAAGATAAACACAACACATTTGCCTCACCGGGATTCGGCCCGCGGATGGCCTAGTAGTCAACATTCGTGACTGGTTGGTTGGTTGGTGGATTTTTACGGCGCAAAGGGCCATGTTTGGCCAAAGAGCGCCAGACACAAGACAATCAAACAAACAGTATACATTCGTGACTGCTACGGAGAGGTCTCAGGTTCGATTCCAGGCAGGTAAGAACGCTCGAACCCCTAACTATCCGGCGTGCGTTGGATGGGCACGTTAAGCCGTCATACCCGAGGTACCCCCTTCCCCCCACTACACACCGGTTAAAAATAAGGACATCTTCCTCCACATTTCCTCCTCGCTTCCATGTGGCTTTCCTGTCGGGCACTCTAACCCGAATCTCCTAGCTTCCTACTTCTAAGGGTTGTTTAAGACCTGGAGTCAGACACTCCCTTTCTAAAATCCTCTACATGTCACCTGATCTAATCTGATCTCACCGAGATCATATGATGATGAACTCATCATATGGAGAGGAAGCCAGTGCGCCACCAGTGCGGCTGAGATCGGTTTTATAAACACTCAGCTCTGAAGTGCGGCGTTAAAATAGGAGATATACTGCTAACCATTTTCTGTAACTTTACGAATTTCAACAGTCATTCAAGATATGAAATATTTTATCATTCGATTCCATTTAAGTCGAAGAGTAGTTTAGATATAGTTACTTTTTCAAATTACGCATAGATTTCCCGCCAGGGGGCGTAAAAGTAAATTACATTTTTCCCGATAACTCTTCTTCCAAAACTCCGATTTGAATTTTTTTCTTCAGCGGATATTCGCTTCGTGAATCGTTTATGGTAGATATTGAGTATCAAGAATTTGGAATACTGATTTTTCATTTATTATTAGCATGAAATCATCATGTGGAGACGAAGCCAGTTAAAATTATACTTGGACCGATCCAAAATTCTTTAATGAATTTAAGTTACGTGTGTGAACATTTCTTTTGAGTATGTACTTCTGGCAGCGCAGTAGTGCAACAACATGGGTCTTTGATAAGATCAACTTTGTAATGTGAGCAGTTTCTACGCCATACAGAATTTCCCACAAGGACACTATCATTATGTCAGCAGAAACGAAACAACTGACTAGTCCTATATAAACCAGCCGATACTCAAACAGATGAGGAAACGCTGGAGGTAGCAAGATAAGGTAGAAATTGAGGCAGTTGGTATAAAAAGTGTCAGGGTGAGGTAGAGAGTGAAGCGCTCCAGCTGGTGAATCATCGTTTTAGTCCTATGTAAACGAGCTGATGCTTGTACTAAGAAATATCGCGGATACAGAAGGTACTTATAATTCTCACTCCTACGCTAGGTATAAAAATTGCCAGGGTGCTGTAGGCAGTGAGGTGCTACATCAGCCGATGAACTATCATTTTAGTCGTACGTAAACGAGTTAATGCTTGAAAGTACTAAGAAACCATGGAGGTAAGAAGGTACTAATGATTTTCACTACTGCATTAAACGCTGCAGAAGTTGAACCATCCGTTTAGTTTCCGCAGATCTTCCAGAACTTGCTTTGGAAAAAATCCTAGAAGCCATTTTGGGGGCCAACGTAACGTTACAACTGAATGAAAACAGATAGGTCCAGTATATGAAACACTTGTGGTACTATTTGCGAGGTTGCATGAAACAAATTTATTAAAGGAGGTGTTTACGTGCATAACCGTTACAATGAAAACAACAACACACTTCACGTATTCATACGCAAGGAAGTTTTCTATCATATGTACTGGCTGTAGGAAAGGCAAGCTTACTTGTCGCGCCATCATCCCACGCATTACATAATCTCCATACGAACGTTTCCTTGCTGTAGGTGCTCCCAGAACCTCAGTAGTGTAAAAACATGGATCTTTGATAACCAAAGTGGATATTAACTTTGTAATTTAAGCGGTTCCCGTGCCATACAAAATTTTCCATTAGGACATTCAGAATCGCCATTGTGGTAGAAACGGGAAAAGCATCTAGTCCTATGTAAACGAGCTGATGCTTGAAAATGCCAGGAAACGCTTGAGGTAGGAAGATAGGATACCAATAAAGTTCAATACTCCACCAGGTATAAAAAGTTGCCAGGTTGAGGTAGGCAGAGCGAGGCTCTGCAGTCGTTGAACCATCATTTTAATTTCCGCGAATCGTCGATAACTTAGCATAATGTTCAAGCAAGGAACCACCGAAACCCTTTCCAGCGCCTTCACGATACGAGTCTATAATCAGAAAGATGGCACCGAATTTTCGGGTGTAATAAGCACGTATTTTGAATCCGTTCTGACTCAAATTAAATTTATCAAAGCTATTCAAAGTCAATGGAACCGGTATGGAAAACAATAGTATATGACGGAAGAAAGAAGTTTTTCAATCGGGTTTTTATTCCCTCAGATATTGCTGTAAACGGAATCGTGAGCTTACGTCCTCTGGTTGCAGACTTGTGCATTAAGAAAAACATGAATTTATATGAGAAACATTTCGCACCGGAAACGCTCTCCAACACAGAAATAATTTTTCAAATCGGACTCTTAGAAACAGAGATATCGACAAAAATAAGATGTTACTTTACGTCCCCTGGTGGGAAAACCGAGCATTATTTTAGAAAGAAAGTATTCTCAAAAGTTTTTTCACATGAACGGTACGTATCCAAGAAAAAAAATTTAGTCGAGTTTTCAGGAGCCCAGATTTTGGTACAAATACATCAAAAGCGGGATGTAAGGTCAGGTGATGCGTAACATCACAGCCTCTCCTTGACAAATGTCAACCCCGCCTTCTCGTGGTACATCCTGTTCCCACTAAAGGGGCTCTGACGACCGCCAATAGCGGTATAACTATACCATCGGGATCAGAGGAAATGCTATCCCACACTCACCAACCCGCTTGGCCAGCGTGGTGAGTTATGGCCAAACACCTCCAAAATGACTCTACAACTTAAATCTTGGCCCTCAGTCTCCGGCAGCTGGAATGTACCTGGCCAAGGCAGCGGCCAGTGCGACATGAAGGCAGAGGGTGCTAAGAATCCCCGGAGGACCGGACTAGGCTGCCATTTGATGCTGACCTTGGCTACCTATAACGGACGCTCCCTATCTTCTGATTCAAGGCTTCTTGAATTGGAAGAGGAACTACAAAGGATCAAGTGGGACATCGTCGGGCTAAGTGAGGTAAGGAGAAAAGGAGAAGATCTCATTGAACTGAAAAGTGGACATCTCTTCTATTATCGTGGGACAGATACTGGCAGAACTAGTGGTGTTGGATTTATAATAAACAAGAAACTGAAGGATAAAGTGGTAGAAGTTGAAAGTTCCTCTGACAGAGCTGCACGACTCGTTATCCAACTATCGAGAAGATACCAGGCTCAGATTATTCAAACTTATGCACCCACCACAAGTCATCCTGAAGAAGAAATTGAAGAATTTTATGAGGAAATTCGTCATCTAAATAATAAAGGTAAGCAGCGCTTGAAGATAATTATGGGAGATTTCAATGCAAAAATAGGGCAACGGCAACAGAATGAAACTTCAGTAGGTAAATTCGGTCACGGCAACAGAAACCAGCGTGGAAATACTCTCGTTGAGTTTGCAGAGGCAGAAGGATTTTTCATCTTGAACTCCTTTTTCAAGAAAAAGCCACACAGGAAATGGACATGGAGACATCCAATTGGGACGACAAGTGAAATTGATTTTATTATGTGTAACAAAAAATTCGTCATCGAAGACTGCAGTGTGCTGAACAAGTTCAACACAGGTAGTGACCATAGATTGGTGAGATGTAAGATGCACCTCAACACTAAACTGGAACGTGGCAAGCTCATAAGACAAACAAAATGTATTGACATAACCAACCTTAAAAAACACCATAATACTTTCAAGTTGGAACTGAAGAACAGATTCTCTGCTTTAGAAGGCCTAACATCGGAAGAAGTGGATATTTCGGAAGTTAACAGAAAAGTAACCAAAGCTCTAATGGAAACAGCAACAAAATTAGCTGGGTCTAAGAACAAGTTGCATGTGAACAAATTATCAGGAAAAACCAAAATGTTGATGCAAAAAAGAAGAGAGATGAGGACAACTAAAGAAGATGTGACTTCCAAAGTGGAATATATAGAACTATGCAAGACAACACGAAAAAGTATCACTGAAGACGTAAGGAAATTCAACTGTGAGCTAGTGAGGAAAGCAATTGAAAACAACCAAAGCCTAAAGATAGCAAAGGGACATCTCAGTAAGGGAAGAAAACAGATTATGGCTCTGAGAAAAGAAGATGGTTCTATAACAAGAAATAGAGGCGAAATTTTGACAAGAGTGAAAGATTTCTACTCCAAATTATATGAAAGGGATGATACATGTACTCCAGACATCATGAAAGGTACCAGAGTTCTTCCAGTCCTCCCAGCAGAAGTTGCTCATGCAATCAAGAACATGAAGCGGGGGAAAGCTCCAGGAGAAGATGGAATTACTATAGACATCATACAAGAAGCAAGTGGAGAAATTGAAACAGTACTCGCCCAAATTTTCACTCGATGCCTTAATGAAGGGAAGATTCCTGAGGATTGGAACAATGCTACAATGATCCTGCTACATAAAAAAGGTGACATTGAGGATCTCAGGAACTACAGACCTATCAGCCTCCTATCAGTGGTTTATAAAATCTTCACTAAAGTTCTTTCACACCGCTTGAAGGTAACACTGGACATGGCTCAACCGAGAGAACAAGCTGGATTCAGGAGTGGCTACAGCACAATAGATCATATCCACGTACTGAGAGAACTAATTGAAAGAGCGAGGGAATATGAACTTCCATTGTGCATGGCTTTTATCGATTATGAAAAAGCCTTTGATTCGGTGAAACCATCAGCAGTTACCACGGCTCTGAAATCCTGCGGTATTGAAGATGCATACATTAATATTATTAATAACATCTATGAAAATGCAAGTGCAAAGATTCGGCTGTTTGAAAATACAACACACATAAAAATTGGAAAGGGAGTGAGACAAGGTGACACCATATCTCCGAAGCTCTTTAATGCCACATTGGAAAATGTCTTTCAATCACTGAACTGGGAAAACAAAGGGATAAAGATTAATGGAGATTATCTAACCCACCTTCGTTTTGCTGATGACGTAGTCATTTTTGCAACTACCCCATCAGAGCTGCAGAGTATGATCCAGGAACTTGCTGACAAGAGTAAAGAAGTGGGATTAAAAATGAACTTTCAGAAGACAAAAGTGATGTTCAATGCTTTTACAAGAAATGAAGATTTATCGATTGATGGAGAAAAACTGGAGATAACAGATACGTATGTTTATCTTGGACAGCAGATATCAAATGAGGGTCACATTGATGAAGAAATTAATCGGCGTACAAAACTTGCCTGGAGAGCTTTTGGAAGAAACAGCATAATTTTTAAGAGCAATATGCCATTATGTCTTAAAAGAAAAGTGTTTGATCAATGCATCCTTCCAGTGCTTACGTATGGTGCAGAGACGTGGACCTTAACTAAAAGAGACATACAAAGGCTGCAGACAACTCAAAAAAGCATGGAGAGGTGCATGCTTGGTATAACCAGGAGAGATAAGAAGAGGAACTCGTGGATCCGAAAAATGACGAGAGTGGAAGACATCATGATCAGAGTTAAATCCCTGAAATGGCAATGGGCTGGACATACTGCCAGAAGGACAGACCATAGATGGACAGCCGAAATTTTAGATTGGATTCCAAGGGACAGGAAAAGACCCAGAAAAAGACCACATGGGAGATGGGTGGATGAAATTCGTAAATATGCGGGAGTGACATGGAGGAGACTGGCACAAGACAGACCGTTGTGGAGGAAACTTGGGGAGACCTTCATCCAGCAGTGGATTGATAATGGTTGACAATGATGATGATGACATCAAAAGCAGAAATTGACACTTATGCTCCCTGGTGGCCAAACCATTCTTTACCAAATATTAGAAATTATATGAAAAATATTTTCCATCAGGTGTTGTATGCGATACAGGAAGAATGTTTCAAATCGGAGTTTTAGAAACAGAAATAACGCAGAAAAAGAATTTACCTTGTGCGCCCTAGCGGAAAGTATATGATTTATTAGAAAATTTTGAATTTGTAGGAAAACCATTTTGCATCGGAAACACTATCCAACAAAGAAGGAATTTTTCAAATCGGACGCCTAGAATGAGATATATTGACAAAATAATATATACATCTACGCCTCCTGGCGTATAAACCATGCATTATTTTAAGAAGTAAATGTTTCTAAAAGGTTTGTCGACATGAGCAGTGTCGGACTACAAACGACTTTTTTTTCAATCGAGAATTTAGAAGCTCATATTTTTCTGCAAATACGTCAGAAGCGGAAATCAACATTTACGCCCCCAGGTGGCAAAATCATTTTTTTACAAAAATTAGAAATTATGTGCAAACGATTTACCACCAGGAGCTGCATCCGGTGCAGAAACAATTTTTCAAATCGGCGATTCAAAAGCACAGCTGCAGGGGGAAACGCAAGTTACCTCTACGCCCCCTAGCGGAAAGTCTATGAATTACTTGAAAATTTTGAATTTATATGAAAAATATGTGACACTGAAAACACTATCCAACAAAGAAGGAATTTTTCAAATCGGACTCCTAGAAGTAGAGATATTGACAAACATAAGATATACATCTACGCCCCCTGGCGGAGAAACTGTGGAATATTTTAAGAAGAAAGTCTTCCGAAAAAGTTTATAATGTGAATGGCATCAGTCCACGAAAGAATTTATTCAATCGATATTTTAGCTGAGATCTTATGCCAAAGACATCAGAAGCAAAAATTAACCCTTATGCCCCCTGGTGGC
Source organism: Macrothele yani (assembly GCA_039090855.1). Taxonomy (NCBI): domain Eukaryota; kingdom Metazoa; phylum Arthropoda; class Arachnida; order Araneae; family Macrothelidae; genus Macrothele; species Macrothele yani. Next base: position 24,256,534 of record CM077027.1, on the reverse strand, counting down.
CAAAGTATTCTTTACCAAAAATTAGAAATTATATGCAAAAGATTTTCCATAAGGAGGTGTATCCGCTGAAGAAAAAAAATTTCAAATCGGAGTTTTGGAAGAAGAGTTATCGGGAAAAATGTAATTTACTTTTACGCCCCCTGGCGGAAAATCTATGCGTAATTTGAAAAAGTAACTATATCTAAACTACTCTTCGACATAAATGGAATCGAATGATAAAATATTTTTTCAATCGGATGTTTAGAAGCAAATATGTGGAATAAAACGTATTTTTGAATTCGACATCATCTTTACACCATCTAGCGGCTTAATTGTACATCGTAAAAAAAAAAAACGAAATAAAGGGTCATCATTCGCATATTTCAAGCTTCCCAATGCAAAAAGAATTTTTCAAATCGGACGAATAGTTGCACAGATATCGTGTCTACAGGCGGACGGACGGACAAACCGATAACATAAGCACGATCTTTTTTTACAAAAGACGTGCTAAAAATACAGTACCATGGGTTGGTCATTGGTAACTTTCTAGACCTATTGGATCGTTGCATGAATAAACGTTTGAATCATAACACAGCGTACGTATTTATATGCAGATACGTTTTCAGTCACATGTATGGGTGTTAAGAAAAGCTAACTTATATTTCACCTGCAACCCATCTCTAAACTAACATTTCATTTCCGCATGTACTGGATGCATCCCAGTAATGCAAAAGGAGGAATCTTTGACAAAAGTGGATACTAACTTTGTAACATAAGCGGTAGCTCCAACTAAATGGCTCTATGTGCCACACAAAATTTACCGTAACAACATTCGGAATCTGTATAGTGGTAGAAGCGAGAAAAGCGACTGGTCTAACGTAAACGAGCTGATGCTTGAAAGACTGGAAACATCACCCTGGCAACTTTTGCATCACTGGAGGTAGATGCAAAAATGGCCAAGATAATGTGCACACTGAGGCCGTTGAACAATCTATTTTAGTTTCTGCAAGTCATTCAGAACTTGTCGGACTACTCTTGGAAGAAAAACCTGTCCTTAACAGTTTCGAAGGAGAGCATGACGTTACAAGTGAATAAAAACAGATCCAGTAAATGAGACAATTGTGGTACTATTTGCGCGGTTGCATGAAACACATTTTTTAAAGGAGTGTAACGTACCAGGAGATGTGACGTACCTGCCATAAGGGCGCACACGACATAAAGGCAGATAGGAATCAGAATAAAACGTCCGCGTAGCTCAATTGGTAGAGTGACTTATTCCGGAATGAGGGGATCCGGGTTCAAATCCTGGCGTGGACAGAAATGACGGAGAAATTTACTTCGTTATAATGGCGCCCGAACTATCCGGATGACCCGACCGTTCAAAATCTCGCAATGGTGTGATGTTATTTCCGCACCGCGAGATAGGAAAGATAAGAGAATCCCTTCTCCAGCACTTCAAAAAAAAAAAAAAAAAAAAAAAAGGAGAGATGATGTAACGTACCAGGAGATGTGACGTACCTTCCAGAAGGACGCACACGACATAAAGGCAGATAGGGATCAGAATAAAACGTCCGCGTAGCTCAATTGGTAGAGTGACTTATTCCGGAATGAGGGGATCCGGGTTCGAATCCTGGCGTGGACAGAAATGACGGAGAAATTTACTACGTTATAGGAGGTGTTTCCGGGTTTAAAAGTTACAATAAAAACCGCAACCCACTATATGTATTCATACGCAAGGAAGTCTTCAATCATACGTACTGGCTGTAAGAAAGGCTAGCTTACTTGTCGCGCCATCATCCCACGCATTACATAATCTCCATACGTACGTTTCCTTGATGTAAGTGCTTCCAGAACCCCAGTAGTGTAAATACATGGATCTTTGATGACCAAAATGGAGATTAACTGTGTAATGTAAGCAGTTACTGTGCCATACAATATTTCCCATTCAGTGGCGTAACTAGCACCACGTACGCCCCCCCCTGCAAGATTTACTTCAGCACCCCTAATCACAACGATTTCCCCGGGAATTTGAACACGAAAGAAGATGCATTTTTCACGGTGTGTGTGTGGTGGTTGGAGGGGAGGGGGGGATAGAAAGTCACGGAGAGTGTCTGCACAAATATAATGGTGGTACCTAGAGCCCTATAGTTTCTTTTTAAGTAATAGATTTGACAGTACGTGTAATTGTTTTGTCCAAAACTAAAATGAATTACTTGAAAAAAACACTCTCTTACACATTGCAGACCTGTGGCGGCTGTGAATAAATATTGACTTGTGTCGTGCACGTAATCCTAGGTAACTGTTTTTCCACATTCCCCGCGGGGAATCCCACTGTGGCCTCGCGCTTTTCCTCTGCAGCGCAGAGAGAGGGCGATTGGAGAGCTATCGTATTATTTACAAACCATTACAGACCAATCCTATTACAGCCAAAAGGCAAGGAGCCGAACACTTTCAATCTGTAGGACATTAAGAGTTTTAAAACTATAAATAGGCATTTATTTATGTAAAGCTAAATACACTATCTACCAACAAGTAATTGGACACCCCTGCATTCGACGATATCTGCGGACCTGATACACGTCACTGCCGCCGCAGTTAAATATCGTGTGGAAAACAACAACGCAACCAGTCGCATGCAAGATGCCACGCAGTTCGGAGCTCTCTGATTTCGAGAAAGGTGTAATCGTCGGGTACCACAGAAATGGCCGATCCATACGTGACTTTATCCAGCTAGTTGAAGTACCCAAAATCGGCAGTGGCCTACGTGATTGGCAAGTGGAAGATGAGAGGTGACTTTCGGAATGTGCCCTGACCCGGCAGACCCACAAAACTGGGAGTTAGAGACCGACGGCTGCTAGCCAGAGAAATTCGGAAGAACCGCACCAAATCGATGGGGCACATCCGCGAGAAGTTTCAACAGGCATCCGGGAGTGCTCTTTCGATGAATACCATCCGTAAGAAAGCCCATCTATTCGGTTATCATGGGCGTGCTGCCGCCCACAAGCCTTTGATCACAAAGTCCAATAGCGCTGCTCGGCTAACGTGGTGCAAAGAACGTCGACAGTGGAAACAGGTTCTCTGGAGCGACGAATCAAGGTTCACCCTCTACCGCTCGGATGGCAGGGTCTGGGTTTGGCGTCTGCCTGAAGGACGCCTTCTGCCGGAATGTATTGTGCCAACTGTGAAGTTCGGCGGCGGTGGAATTATGCTATGGGGGTGCTTCTCCTGGTATGGCACGGGACCCTTGGTCGCAATTCCTGGTAGACTCAACGCCGAGACCTACTGCACCATTGTGGATGACCACGCGCTTCCTACGTTGTGGCAGTTTTACGGGGTGGATGAATGTTACTTTCAGGATGCCACCTGTCATGCTGCGAGGTCCACCATGGCTTGGTATGGTGACAATGGGGTTAATCTAATGGACTGGCTTGCGTACAGCCCGGATCTTAACCCTATCGAGCACCTCTGGGACGAGTTGGAGCGTCGACCTAAGGGCTGCCCCCACCGTTCGAAATCGGTGAAGGAACTGACCTGTCTTCTCCAAGCCGAGTGGAAGAAAATACCGCTAGCCGTCGTACAACGCATGGTTGAGAGTATGCCCCGGAGGGTCGCAGCTGTAATCGCCCCTCGTGGAGGCTCCACCAACTATTGAAGGTGAATAAACTTTGTTTTCCTTTGCTATCACAGGTGTCCAATTACTTGTTGGTAGATAGTGTATATCTTAAGCAAAATATGAATATTTGGGTTAATTATTGTGCGTGTTCGAATTTTTTCATAAAAACCATAACTGGCAGCTGTAGTGCGCCCGTTCGTTACCTGCACCCCCCCCTCTCCACGCTATGGCGGGGGCTGCAGTTACGCCACTGTTTCCATTAGGACATTCAGAATCATTATTGTGATTGAAACAAGAAGCGCGACTTGTCTTACATAAACGAGCAGATAGACAAAGCCAGGAAACGCTGGTAAGTAAGAAGGTACATATGATGCTCACTATTACACAAAGTATAAAAATTTCCAGGTTGAGGTTATATGTAAGCCGTTAACTACCCCTTTAGTTTCCGCGAATCGTCAGAACTTGCTATAGTACTCGAGCGGGGGGGGGGCACCGAAAGCTTTTTGAGCACCAACATGGCGTCACAAATGAAATAATAAAAGATGGTACCATAAGTACCATTTGCTGGACCTGTTGCACGATTGCATGAAATAAATTTATGAAAACTATTTATAGATATGAATCAACATTGCAAAAAAAAAAAAAAAAAAACACAGCACAGTATATTTGTATATTTATTTATATGCAGATAAGTCTACAGTCATATATACATTCAGTCACAAAAATCAACATACACGCTTCATAATGTAACCATTTAAGAAACTGTGACCGTTTGGGAAACCTCGCATGCTTTGTAACTTTATATTTTATGAGTACCAGGAGATTGTAAAATAATAAATGACTTGAAACAAAATAAATTCAAGAATATGCAAATAACTTCAAAAGTTTCGTCACAAAAATCTGCATAGAGCATGTTTTTATTTAAGCAATCAGAAAATGGAAGTGCAAAATACTGCTGAAAAGTTAATCTTGTGTGTGTTAGTCCAGTTCTTTTTAGTGTTCTGATTAAAATGGCTTTATAAGTTTCTCTACACATGAGAAATACAAAATATCTTGAGCTGTCAATGCCCAGTGGATTATAAGCAGCGATTGGTTCGAAAGAAGAGCTTACATAATATTTTATTTTCCAGAGGTCTGATTCGTGAACATTTCTCATCTTTCCTTTGTATGCAGACTTCTGTGACATACATATATTCATTAGAAATGTACACGGTGTTTCGCTCGCTACTTTACCCTGCATTTTGGCAATAACTGTAAGAGGAATGGCGTAACGAAATTTGAATTTGACTTACCTTCGGCTGTGAGAAAGCAAACGGAAGCGACGTGTAGTTGCGCCGGCGTCGTGGTCACAGAGAAGTGGCGGCGCTAGTGTATCGCGACTCCTCATCGCTTGCCGAACGTCTTCCAGTTATTGCAAAAATGCCGGGTATTTCTTGTATATTAGCTTTATTTTCTCCTTTTCTTAGATAACACATCTGTATATACTTAATTTTTTACTGTAACAAAAGTATCATTTCTCAAATTCTTAAGTTTTTCTAATATTGCCGTTTTTGTAGGTTATATGTGGACTTTTGCTACTATTTCACCAGTAACCGCTGCATTCCTGTAGATGCTTCTGGCACCCCAGTTACAAAAACATGAATCTTTGCAGATTAACTGTAATATAAGCGATTGCTGGGCCTTGGATTATTTCTGATAAATAAACTAAGGATCAACACAGCAATAGATATGAAAAAAGCCATTGTTGCTACATAAGCGAGCCGGTACTCAAAAATGTCAAGAAACGCTGCAAGTAGGATGATTAGGAAGACACTGCAGATGAACACTACGAAACTAGGTACAATTAGTGCCGTGGCAAGGTAGGAAATAAGTTTCTTCCGTCGATGAACATTCCTTTCAGCCTCCATGAATCCTCCAGAACTTGTCATGCTAATCTGAAAACTGAAAAAGAAAAAAGATTTGGAAATTTCTCGCTTTGTTTTTTGTTTTTTCAAGACAAAGCACGCATTTTTTTTTATATAAGGGTTGTTTAATAAGTACTGAGACTCTTTGGCTTGAGTGCGTTTGCGCTTCCTAATTTCGCCAATAGGTGGCGCTAGTGTGCAGTCGATTTAAAGGCTATGCGACTGCATTGCAACTTGTTCGCTGCGGAAGCTGTGTGACGTGCGGAACTAATTTTATTGTTCTCTCGTAGGAGATCGATACGTCCAAATTTTCTCAACTTTCTGTAATTCAGTTTTTGAAAGCGGAGAAAACGCCACCAAGCAAAATTGACAGACTTATTAGGGCGGTGTATGGACCTGCTTGTCTTCCACCCAGTACTGTAATGTGGTGGTGCCAGTTCTTTAGTGATGGACGAATAAGTACTGCAGAGCAGCCAAGATCAGGAGCACCACGTCGTGCTGTCTCAGTGACAATTGCACTTGTGGATACTGCAGTAAGTCAACAGAAGAACCGAGAACTGGCGAACAATGCTGGCGTGAGCATCGAAACTGTCAACAGGATCATGTATTCCACCTTGACTGTCGTAAGGTCTGCCTCACGTGGGTACCGCAACATCTGAGTCAAGGAATGGGACTATCGTTACAGCATCTGTTCCACTACAATGAAGAAGATGAAGATTTCCTGCTACGCATTATTGCTGGGGACGAAAGCTGACGTCATCATTTCGAGCCAGAGCATGCAGTGGAATCATGCGTCATCATCACCACCGAGGAAATCACAGTCCACCATTTCCGCAGGCAAGGTGATGTTAACCCTGTTGTTTGACCATCTAAGACCATGGCTTCTTGAGTGGCTACCAAAAGGATCAAACATCAATGCCTAACGATATGCTCAAACTTTAATGAAGCTTGGACAAGCCATCAAAAACAAGAGACCCCTCAACCTCACTCAGGGTATTGTGCTCCCGGGTGATAACGCCCGGCCGCATTAAGCAGTTACCACGCAAAGGACATTGCAGCGCTTTCATTGGGAAGTGCTTCAAATTTCGGCGTATAGTTCAGACGTATCGCCTTACGAGTTCCACATCTTTGGACCTATGCAAAAAATTCTCAAAAGCTAGCGTTTTACCTCTGATAATCAGGTGCGTGAAACTGTAGATAACTGGTTGCAGTAGTACCCTGCCTCCTATGCCGCAGGATTGCAAGGACTTGTGCAACGACGAGATCGCTGTTTAAATGCTGGAGGCGATTATTTTTAGGTATGCCATCTTTTGACTCTTTCAGGTAGAAAGTCTCGCTACTTATTGAACAACCCTTATAAATTAAATCATTATAAAAAAATTGGAGGGAACAAACTGTTTCAGAAATTGAAACTGCGTATATATGCATAATGAAAAAAATTATTAGATTATGACAGAAAAAGTTGCACTGTGAAGAAAAGCTAAAACTAAGTTAGTGTGAAACAACACTTACAAATGCATTGAAGAGAAGGCATGTTTCATACATGTAAAATCTAATTATGTTTAATACTTGGTGATACAAAGTCCCGTCAATTTGTAACTACAACTGAAAGGCCGATGTTTACACGATTTCTAAAGTGTGCGACAAGTTCTAAATTCCTCGTTAACAATGGTGGAGATCCCGCAGGCTAAGTATGATGCAGGGATATGCAAAACGGGTAAGTCTGGGCTTATAAAGGTCTTTTGAAATGCAGGTCAATTTTTTTTCGCTATTAGTCCTAGATTAACTGGATTGAGAATTCATCAGCCCAACATATGAAGTCCCTAAAAAAAAAAAAAAAAACTCTTTTAACCTAAGGGGTTTAAAATTAGGACAAATAAAGCTGTAGTTTAACCTCAGGAGCTTAAAATTAGTGCACAGTAAAGCTCTAATTTAGCTTCAGGGGCCTTTTTCACTCCTCCAGTTCACCAGCACTGATTTAAAAAAAAAAAAAAAGAAAAACCTTGGTCAGTATCTTCTGTCATCCCTCTCCCCTAATAATATAGTAAACAAATGTTACACCCAAAAACGTGCAAAACTCAATGATATGTAGAAAGCAATATACCAATTATATGTAGAAAGCAATATACCAATTATAGATATGTAGAAAGCAATATACCAATTATCGTGTTATTAAAAAGGGGCTTAGGCCGAAAGCCCTTTTCTTAATTACTCTGAGATTTCCCTGTGAGGAAGCACTAAAATTTGGGAAATAACTAAACTGCATTTCAGGGATCAAAATATCCGGGGCCTGGGACTCTCTGTACTTATGTTTGGACAACAGCCAAATAATTTTTGTTTGCCCTGGATTACCATTTAAAAGTAGTATTTTTCAAAGCTAAAACTTACTTTTTTTTTTTTTTGTTATGATGGTGTTCTTTGCTGTACCTATATTTCTTCATTTTGGATAATTTTATTCTGATTTTATGGAACAGCATTGTACGTTTTACCATAGTTACAACACAGTTGGCAGAATAGAAAATTCAATAGCCGTCCATAAACAACTCAAAGATATTACATACGTATTTTGAGAATTACAACTGTTACATTCTGCATCTGAAATTAACCCTCATCTATGTATGTATATACATTGAAATCGGTCAGCTCTGAAATCTATTAAACGCGGTAGACCCAACTTAAACTGAATATCTGTCCTTTAAAGGACTTCGTAACAAATGACTTCTACAGGAAGAACATGTACCCATCAGTTTAAATTTATTGGATTCTAAACAAACTGGTTCTACAAATCAGCATTTTCTATAGTTCGGACAAACACTGTATTACAAAAAGAATCTCGCACACCTTTAGGTTTCAAATGGAATTATTACGAATAGTCAAAAATTTGCTCAGGAATCCGGGAGTACTTCACCTCACGTTTCAGTACCTATACTCCGCCTCCAAATACTACTGATGCTGTCTTGTACAAGTTCCTCCGAATCTGACGAACTCTACAGCTCAGATTACGTAAATTGAAATTTATACTATAATCACTCAATTACAGCTGAGCTGCCTCGGTGGCGCAGTGGTCTAAGGCACTAGCTTCTGACCATTCGCCCTAGTTGGGTCCGGTTTCGAATCCCGGTGAGGCACGGATGTTTGTCTTTCGGCGCTGGCTCTCTCTATCCTTTGAAACTATGGTTTATTGTATTACGTGTTCAATTTGTCCTTTGATGATGTTACTTCCTTGCATAATCGTTGTACCCTCCTATGTCGCACAATACTGTATTTCTATGATCATGTATGTGTTACCCAGGAGCAGTCTGTGACTTCAGGATGTACGGGTATATGTTATCCAGGACTAATAAATAATTTAAAAAATAAAATAAAATCTCCTATCCAAAAAAAAAAAAAAAAAAAAAAAGATGCAACTGAATCCTTCCGTCGGTAACGATGGTTTTCCTGTCAGTAACAAATGAATTTTTTCTTTCAGTCATTTTTCTTACCAATCCTGCTTGCCTTCTACACTGACATCCTCACCATGTTAACTAACCCGTCAACTGTTACTGATGCCTTGATTCTATTATTAAATAAGGAAAAGCTTACCTCAACAACTGGAGACATAAGCCAGCTAATTGTGTAAGATCTTCGCAAAAGTACTTACATTGTGACTGACAATCTAGTGGTATCATTTACTGTACAGGACGACAAAACAGTTTCCCAATATCTTTTGCAAACTGTATAAAAATATGAATTTGCATAGTCTCACCAATAACATTACTACAGCAGCAAGGACATCAGAGGGATGCCCTATGTTCGGGCAATTATTTGCGGTAATATTTGTACCATTATTGCGTTACTTCCGAAACAACCTTACTAGCACTGTCTGCAAGTCAAAGACAACAATCAGTATTATTAACTGCATTTTCTGATGATCTCATTGTCTTCATACGGAATGAACCTCATTTCAGCTTCTACGCTAATCTTGCCATTTTTATGCAAAAGCATCATAAGCAGCTCTTAATACTTTGAAAAGTAACGGCTTATGGTACAGTGCTCGGGAACAAATCAAGGATCAACCGTGATGAGCCCCATGGTCAAGCAGGCATCCGAAAATGTTGAGTGTTCATCTTGGGAAACACAGAATATCAGCCCAAGCCACTTGAAATACTTTCATTGTACAAATTCAAATTGGAACCGGATGAAGAGATTCCTTTCTACCGCTGTTGAACGCAACAGCAATCGTGTCTTTCACTTTAATATATCGTTGCTGATTTAACTGCTCCCTGCTATGTTCTAAATATAATAAAATCCCCAAAGCAATAATTAATTTTATTTGGGTTAAGCATTATTGGGTCGCCGAATCAGTCCTCACGCTGCCACTCAAATATTGAGGACTGTGGCTACCCGGCGTCTTCCTGAAATACAAAACAACTAGTGTCATAACACTGCTGCAACTTACGAATCCTTCTACTGCGGCAAAAATCACGTTGGATGTCAATGTCATCACCTGTACGAACAATCCACTGCTTACTTCTGTATATCTCAAATGGATGAATGCCTTCGAGTAATGATCTATGTTATCTAGGTCCAACAGTAACGTCGGGTATTACCAACAGCACTAATTGTCACGTCCTTGATGAAGCGGACATCTCCTTAACAAACCAGAGAGGTTGGGCGAGATAGCTATCACAATCCAATTTTTGTTATTCGGGTGTAGCTCTATTTCGTTTAATCACTTCCTAATACAGAAGTTGTAAAGGAAAGAAATCATATTGCGGTAATAAAAGCTCTACAACACTCTCACCCAGCTTCGCTTTCATGTGATTTATCGAAAAGCCATGTAAGACGAGCAAAATAAAGTACCACCCTCGACAGCTCAAAATATCCTGGATGAACCGCTTTTCTGCAACTCAGTAATTCACTCTCCCCAAACTGATTTTTTCTACACATAACGTTTACCTGCGGATAATGTGGGATTCTCAACTTCTAACATCTGACCTCAATCAGAAACCCTTGCGGAAGTCTCTCTCTCTCACTTCTCCCCTAAAACGAGATCAAATATCAGTCTTTAAAATGAGCACTCAGTTTTCTGTATCCGTTAGTAGCGACCAGAGTGCAACAGAGCCACTGTCGTTGTCAACTTAATTGATTAGCGTTTTCTTCTATGCAATCACTGCGAAAGTACAGTATATCACCATCTCGGTACATTATGGACTACAACGTGTCCAGTTGAAAATCATCCACCCCATCTCCAAGAACATATGTGAAGCAGAGTCAGAAGTACCAAAAATCCACCTAAAGAACAGATCATTCTATGGCTCTCCATTCATTAGCGGTTACCAGTACCAGCCAAATTACAAAAACTCCCAAGAACCTCTGATCGAACTATCACTGCTATAACACACCAGGTATCGTTGAACATATTTACACGAAATGCAAGATACTGCTCTTACGCCATACCACTGTCTTCAAAATTACAAAGATTATCTGCAAAATAACTCGTAATCTGCAATCTCATAATACATCTAAATTATGTTCAGTTCCTTTCATATATGAAAAATACACAGTCGAGTCACATTATTGTGACCACCTCGTACTTTTGGCGTCAACAGCGCCTAGCCAATGGAAGAAGGCACGTGTCGTGAGCTGTCTTTTAGGTTACATAAGGTGGGCTGTAAGCAATCTGAAAACATATCACATCACAAGTTGTTGTCATGGATAAAACGAGTGATTTATCAGATTTGCAAAAAGGAATGATTATTGGATTTCGGGGCAAATGTGGCAGTATTTCTGAAACAGCGCAGTTTCTGAACCGTTCTCGTGATGTTGTGGTTAAAGTGTATCGTGACTGGAGAACTGGCAGCATTGCGAATAAGCGACGTGAAAACTGGTTAGCACCACGTGCCATTGATGTGAGAGGTAAACGTCTGCTTCGAAGGTCAGTGAGGGCCGATCGACAAGCTACAGTGCAGCAACTCACTGGCCGAATGAACCAGGGGGCTACCGTAAGTGTGTCTAAAACGACATTTCAGCGAACCCAGCTGCGCATGGAGCAACGATGCAGGCGGATGGACACTGAATCTATGCTAACGAAGGTGCATCGGCAGAAAAGGCTTACATTTGGACGGCAGTATCGGAATTGGACATCCGCTGATTGGCAAAGGATTGCCTTCTCCGATGAGTCACGTTTTCTTCTTCATCGAACAGGTGGACGCTGGCGTATAAAGCGAGAAACATTGGAAAACACTCTTCAACCACTGTTGGCAGAACACAAGCTGGTGGGGGCAGCGTTATGGTCTTGGGAATGTTTTCGTGGCATTCTGTGGATCCACTCATACCTGTGGAAGGCACTATGGACCGAATTCGTTATGAATCCATCCTTGCAGACCACGTACACCCATACATGCTGATTGTCTTCCCTAGGACGGATGGAATATTCCAGCACGACAATGCGACTTGTCACACAGGTGGAAATGTCCGATAGTGGTTGGAAGAGCACGACGAAGAATTCAAAGTACTTCCCTGGCCCCTAATTCCCCAGATTTAAACCCAATTGAGCATCTGTGGGACCACCGCGATCGTGTCTTTCGGATGGTGGTCTATTGATCCTACAGATGGTGGTCTATTGATCCTCCACCAGTGTCGTTCGCGGTGGTCTATTGACCCTCCACCACGCACCCTACAGCAACTGTCAGATGCACTGTAGTCAGCATGGCTCCACATACCTATGAACACCTTCCAGCACCTTACTGAGTCACTTCCAATCCGTCTAGCTGCTGTCCGCGCTGCACAAGGCGGTTACTCTGGATATTAGCCGGTGGGCATGATAATATGACTCGACCGTGTAAATATTCCATCAAACTACTGATTTAATAAGTAGGACACTCTTTTTGTACAAGAAGGGCAGCGTAAGCTTCTCATTGTTTCAAGCTAAGTTCACTTCCTCACGTACATCTAAGTATCATACAGCTCATCGCAATAATTGACAAATTCAAAACACAATGCTCATATTCTTCCAACTGGTTTGATATTCAGAATTACGAAATTAAACGGCAATGATAACATGTTCTGAATTGCGTCTTGGAAATCAACTGCATCGGTCATTAGTTTCTTGCATTCGATCAACTTCCACCAGTATGGATTTTTTTATTCTAAATGGTATTACAAATGATCATATGCATGCGTTAATAAAAAAATTTCTGTACATACATTCATTTATTATGAACGTCCTGGGCACACACGCAGCATGTTATGTACTTCATTTCGTAATTATGTTATGACAGAAACATACATCCTTTTTGTACATAATTAGTTGTATGTACTTCATCGCATTCTGTAACATGATACTTTTAACTTGATGTACTAATTTTTAAATAAAGAATTATTGAAAGGAAGGAAGAAACTAAATTTCCTGTCAACCCGAGAATCGAGAATACAGCTTTCAACTAGAATCGCCCAAAAGGAATGATGCTTAAATTCATGAAATTTACGAATTTGAAGACAAAATGTATCTGAATAATTAGAAGCTATGAAGCTGATCCATATTATTAATAATAAATTTCGGAAATTAAAATTGATCAGAAGGTGATAAAAATGCGTGTGTGCGAGTTTTCTGGGTACCATTTTCCCAGGATCAACTGAATGCAACCTTTTTCATTATTTCAAAGCTTTATGTCGTCAATAAAATAAATGTTTCCTGTTTTAAAAATACTTACTCCATACTATCTGACATGGCTTCACTGGACGGAGAAGGCCGTCCGAGTTCTTTGGTTGAGTTATGTTGAGCATTCATTCCGGAGGCACAGGCTGTGGCTTCGTGTGAGCCATTAGGAACTGCTTCTGCCTTACAGGCCTCATCGAAAGTCTGGGAAACAGGCACACCGGAAATACCTTGTGTAGCGTCTCCAGAATCAATTGGAACTTCTGCGCTACAGACACGAACAGAAATCTGCGGAGCATTAACGCTGAAGATATAGTCTCCAGTCTGTTCTGAACTTTTAGAACCTGCTACCATCGAACTTTCAACTCTATTCTGTTCAGGAGAATTGTGTGGAACAGGAGGAACATGAAAATCGGACTTCTTCTTCTTTACGGAGGAAATGAGTGCATCATTTCCATCCTATAAACAGCAAAAAAAAAAAAAAAAAAAAAAAAAAAAACGGTTACTGGAGAGAATCTAGATCATGAGAAGGTAATTTTAAAATCACATCAAAATTTAATTTGACATATTTCACAACTAGAAATATTTAAAGTTATGTAAATGAGAAATAAATCTGCCGCCCTGGTGGCGCAATGGTCTAAGCGATGGCTTCAGATCATTCCTCCGAGTTATGTCTGGGTTCGAATCCCGTGAGGCATGGATGTTGTATTTCTCTCACGGCACTCGCTCTCTCTCTTCCCTGGAACCAGTGGCCCTAAATCAGGGACGGCCGACTGCTTATAGCCCATTGAGTTGCTCACGGTGGTCGTTAAACCCCTAATCTTAAAATAAATAAATACTCAGTAAATTACATTCATTTTTCAAACATGCAAAAGTTGAGTAAAGAGCAGCGGCAACAGGTATCTAACCCACATTACACTTTAGAACATGAATGGAACATCACTGGCCCTCAATGTAATCACCGGCCATGTGAGTAACTTTAGTCCATACAGTGTTAAAAATTGTTCTTAGAAATAAGCAAAATGTACTCGTTTTTGAGTACATTCTGAGGTTATAATTGCGCCGAGTCCTTGTGTCTCAATTTTGTAAAAGACACGTTCTCATTTTTGAGTACTTACAGGGAATCAACTGTGAGTATATCTGGTATTTCTAATTGGAAATATATGAACTCAATTTTGAGTACATATTTCAATTGTATGTACTAAAAAAAATACATATATTTCAAATTCATGTGCTTTAACTTCCTTCAGTTTCCGTGCCTTTTCGGGCAGGGCACAGAAACTGAAGCAAGTTAGAGCGTATCTAACGATTCTGACAAGACAGTTTGTAAGTGAGAGAGAGAGCACACTAGATGGCGCCACCATTCCAGCGTATGATTTCTCACATAGAAGGCAAAGAGAAATTGGGGGGGTATGAACTTCAACCGGGGGATACCTATCCGGAGGCCGTCACTTAAAGTTCTCGTCCGGTGCGCGGAGAATATTCAGCGATTGTCAGAAATTCACACCACCACGGAGAGCCCCCAGGTTCAAGCCTGTCAGACTAGGTTTGAACCTCGGGTCACTCCATCAGTAGTCATACATACTCATTGATTCATAGGATCAACTGGAAGCATAGTATTCGATAGCACTTCTGGAATAATAGATATACTCGTTGTGATATCCTGGGCAAATGGACCGCACAATTTTATGACAAATATAATGATGGAGCGACAATACATTATTTGAGATTGACACAAATATAATTAATGTAAAAACGTACACAAAGATACTTTATGCTTAATGAAATTACTTTTGATCAGTGACTGTTGTACTAATTATTTATGTGTGTCACTTTACACATTTATTAAACAATATCTCTTGAAATCTATAATATCAAAAACGAAGTAACACGAGATTATATTTATTTACGCAGTTATTTGTAACTACGTATGGCTACCTTTATTTGAGCATATCATGCACTCGTTTACGATACGATTGTACTTAAAACAAAACGAGTAGGTTCAGGTTCTCATTTTTAAGATTTTTTTTAACAGTGCAACTGTGGTAGACTGGATGTGTCGTTCCGGTGGCGCAGGCTTCGGATCATTCGTCCGACATGGATCCGGGTTCAAATCCAGGTTTGGCATGGATGTTGTCTTACGGCTCTTCCCCTTTTCTGGAACCAGTGACCATAAATTAGGGACGGGCGACTGCTTATAGCCCACTAAGTTTCTCACGGTGGTTGTTAAATCTCTAATAGTTCGGTCTATGACCGAGATTACCTCAAGAACACCCCAAAAACGATGTCTTTGGACGCTTTCAATTTGGGAAACAGATCAGTCACAGCGACTCATGTCTGGGGAATTCTATGGGTCCTCCAAAATTACCCAAGGCCATCTTGTCAAAAGTGGGAAACAGAGCAGTCACAGCGACTTATGTCTGGAGAATACGATGGGTCCTCCAAAATTTCTCAAGGCCATCTTATCAAATTTGGGAAACAGATAAGTCACTGCGACTCATGTCTGGGGAATTCGATGGGTCCTTCAAAGTTTCCCAAGGCCATCTTGTCAAACTTGGGAAACGTATCAGTCACAGTGACTTATGTCTGGAGAATACGGTGGGTTCTCCAAAATTTCCCAAGGCCATCTTGTCAAAATTGGGAAAATGTTTAGTCACAGCGACTTATGTCTGGAGAATACGGTGGGTCCTTCAAAGTTTCCCAAGTCCATCTTGTCAAGTTTGAGAAACAGATCTTTCGCAGCGACTCATGTCCGGAGAATACGGTGGGTACACCAAACTTTCCCAAGGCCATCTTGTCAAAAGTGGTAAACAGATAAGTCACGGCGACTGATATCTGGGGAATACGGTGGGTCCTTCAAAGTTTCCCAAGGCCATCTTGTCAAGTTTGGGAAACAGATCAATCGCAGCGACTCATGTCTGGGGAATAAGGTGGGTTCTCCAAAGTTTCCCAAGGCCATCTTGTCAAAAATGGGAAACAGATGAGTCACAGCAACTCACGTCTGGGAATACGGTGGGTCCTCCAAAGCAGACTTTGCAAAATTGCTGAAATTTTCGCTAGCCAATGTGGCTTAGCGGAATAAAAATTTTACTAGCCATATGGCAAAATTTACTGGCTATGCAAAGTTAAAAAAAAAAAAAAAATCAGTAACTTCTCTACTTACGTTTCTATGAAATTAAATGGTTGAAAGTTTTTCCTATCTTTCTAATGATTAACCCCTCCCGATAAACTTCATAAAAACAGATGCAGAGCAGTTACTGCATAGGATCATTAGTTTGACATCTGACTGCAAATATTGCACATGCTTTTGTTCCAAATGATTGATTTTTGTCAATTTATTTTCAATGCTGTAATATCATTTTTTCTTACTATCTTACCTGACACACAATTTATTTTCGAGAGGCCATTGAAATTATATGTCTAATTTCAATGGCTTCTCGTTGGCATACGAAAAATTATAATTAGGTCAGTAAATTTTATCATTTGCCTCGTAAAATTTCTGTTCCACTGGCCACAATGGCTAGTAGAAATTTCAGCAGTTTCACAAGGACTGATGGGGAAAGGATAAGTACATACTAACACGGACATCATTCTAACATGCGCTGAAACAAGTGACTCAAATATCTTATATTTCCCTTGTTAGATTCGTTATCATTGTTACAGCCGTTTTAGCAAGTAATCAGTCAGAAAGTAGTGGTGCCAGTCATCCCCTAGATGATCACATTCAATTCAACAAAGCTACAAAAAAAGCAACGTTTTCTGATGTACAGGTTTACTCCTTTCAGCCGGGTTCGGCCCACATCGTAGACAGCGAATGTATCCTTTTGAGCTGATTTCAACCTATTTTAAAAGCCGGTTTAAGTGTTAGACAGTAAATGGTGATGCTGACATACCATTGGGGGCGCGCAGGGGGGTGGGGTATTTTCTAGGGATCGGGTACTTTGTTAATTTTTCCTAAACGTGGGCCTCTCAAATTGAGTTTCCAGGACCGTTTATGAATTTCAAGTTCTCCACCTTATAAGGCTAAAGAGATTATTTAATTAAACAGGACTAAAAATATTGGGTGGGCGCTACCCCACTCTAGTAAAATTATTGGATGGACAAGATTCATCTTCCCTCCCCATAGCCTGCGCCTATGAGTCATATATACCTAAAATCATCTGCACCCTTTTAGAATATTTAGAAAGTATGTGTGTGTGTGTGTATGTTATGTACAACGATGAACCATTACATTACGGGAGAAATCTTTGCTCCGTTCGACTTCCAGTTTTGGAAATGTCCTCCTATTTTAAAGTCGAAATACAAATATTTATACAGTAAAATGTTATTTAACAATGTTAACAATGATACTGGACAGACGCGCGAGAGAAAGAAATTACGCAACATCGCGAGAAAAATAATTTCCGATTACGGAAAAAATCTGAACTCCATCTTTACGAAATTTTCGACCTTTCGTTTTCGAAAGCTTCGTAAAGATTGAATTCCATCCTCCGAAGAAAATCCCCCCCCCCTCTCCAGATTTCTGTTCACTTGTGCATTTATCTCGTAATGACAAAAATAATAACGAAAATGGCCGAATTCCTCGAATTCGTGGAAGAATCCATATATCTGAAGATAAGGGGGAATTTTTCGCGGCGTCTGACTTCCGTTTTCGCAAAATGTTGCCTGCAGCTCCAAACTGAAATACAAATATTTATGCAATAAAATTATATTTAACAATACTGGACCCAAAGTTAAGATCGGGAGAAAAAAATTGCGATGAAGGCAAACATTTTTACTCTGTTTAACTACCGTTTTTGAAAGCTTTGAAACACGAAATACCGTTCCCAGACTGAAAATGACCCCCCCCCCCAGTTTATGCAGTTTTGCATTGACATACCGGCCAACTACTACGGAACTCACTACCGAAACTACGGATTCTAGGAATTTTCAGTTTTAAATTCTTTTTGCTGTTATTTCATGATACATATGACTTTCTTAAGTGGATGCGTGGAAGTCCGTTTTTTTTTCTTTTTTCGTCATTTAGATTATTCTCAAGATCGATGCAAAACTGAAGAGAATTTGGAGGATAGGGGTGATGTCGTTTTCCGTCTGGGGACGGTATTTGTGTTTTAAAACTTTCGAAAACGGCAGTTATTAAACAAAGAAAATGTATTTGCCGCAATCGTAATTTTTTCTCGCGCTATGTTTCATATATGTCCAGTATTCTTGTTAAATATCATTTCATTGAATAAATGTTTGAGTTTCAACTTGAAACTGTAGCAACAATTTGCAAAAACGGAAGTTAGACGTTGCGAAAATTTCCCGGTAATATTCAATAATGAGATTCTTCCGCGAATTCGAGGAATTCCACGTTTTTAGCACGTCTTTTATAAAACAAGTTAGTAAAATCATGCAATGCATTGATTATGATACGCTTTCCAACATACTAGAAATCATTACTCAAGTGATAAGGAAAATGGCTATGGAAAAATATCACTCCTGTGCCCTGACCTTTGATCCCATTTCGATAATATTCAACAGAACTGGTTCAGTATACTTCCGAAATAACATGATAAAGTTTTGTCACAATCGAAGCAATTTTACATAAAGGTAGGGCTATGGAATAGATCCCGCTTCTGTGTCCTAACCTTTGACCCCATTTCGCCCATTTTCAATAGGATTCGTCCCCAGACAGGTCCCTACAACACACTAACATTTCATCCAAATCGAAACATTTTTACGTAAGTTATGATGCATAATGGCGACGGAAGTGATTCTGCTCCTATGTCCTGACCTTTGACCCCCATTTAGCCAATTTTCAATAGGGTTTGTCCCCAGGTGGTCCCCTACCACATACTAAAATTTAATCTAGATCGAACATTTTTACGTTAGTTATGACGCATAAGAGCAGTGGAATGGATCCCGCTCCTATGTCCTGACTCCTGACCTCTGACCCCATTACGTTCAGTTTCCATAGGATTCCTTCCCAGGTGTTCCCTTACCACATACTAATATTTCATCGAAATCGAGCGATTTTTACGCGAGTTATCGTGCGGACGAACATATGCACAAAACGCGTGACGTAATGGGGCAGATGGGACTCGCGACCATCTGTTCGCAAAAATATGACGTCATAAAACTTTAAAAGGATCCACACACAACGTGTGACGTAATGAGACAGATGGCGTGACCGCGCGCAACATCTAACGGGACGCCGCCATGACACTTCATTAAAAACGTTGTAATTCGGGGTGGTTATTTAACCCACTAAACGAATTTTCCTAAAGTCGAGATCAAGCTAAATCGATTTCTAGTACCAGAAAACGGTAGGTTAACGACTTTCATCAAAATTCTTAGAGCCGTTTTCAAAATAAAATTTACATACATGCAAGAATTGCTCCTTTAAGGTGAACGTCAAGTAATTTTGCTTCCTGTACTTCGAATGGAAAAATTTCTGTACACATTTTATTTCGAATTAATGCGTTCCCAAGGATGAAAATTTAAACATCGATTAAAATATCTGCATTTTATAACTTGCAATACTTAATATTTTCTAAAACATAACCATAATTATGCAATCCAACATTTGTTTGTCTACTGACGTCTTGAAAATAGAGGTCGCGCCATCTTTTTCTGGACAGTTAATGCTTTCACAAGGATGAAAATTTGAACATCGATTAAAATAGCTTCATTTTGTAACTTAGAATACCTACTATTTTCTAAAACATAACCATAATTATGCAATCCAACATTTGTTTGTCTACTGACGTCATCAAAGTACAGGTCGCGCCATGCTTTTCCTGGTTTCAACAATACCAAAGGAAAAGTTATTGTTTTTTAATAAAATTATGGTTATGTTTTAGAAAATACTTAAGTATTCCAAGTTATAATATGAAGTTATTTTAATCGATGTTCAAATTTTCATCCTTGGGAACACATTAATTGTGAAGGAAATGTGTACTAAAGTTTTTCCATTGGAAGTATAGGAAGCAAAATTACTTGACGTCCACCTTAATAATATGTGATAAGGGCTATGGAATGAATCGCAATCCTATGTCCTGACCTTTGACCCCATTTCATCCATTTTCAATAGGGTTCGTCCCCAGGTGGTCCCCTACCACATACCGAAATTTCATCGAAATCGAACCATATTTATGCACGTTATGACGCATAAAGGCGGAATGGATCCCTCCCGCTCCTACGTCGTGACCTTTGACCCCATTTGTCCCATTTTTAATACGGTTCGTCCCCAGTGGTCCCCTACCACATACTAAAATTTCATCGAAATCGAACCGTTTTTACGCCAGTTATCGTGCAGACAGACGGACGGACAAAGCTGCAGCATATACGCTTCTTCAACCTACGATCGGAAAGCGTAACAAAGATCGTGCTTATGTTACCGGTTTGTCCGTCCGTCGCCCGATTTGAAAAATACTTTTTGCATTGGGAAGCTTGAGATATGCGAATGATGATCCTTTATTTGGTTTTTTTTTTTTTTTTTTTTTTTACGATGAACAATTTCACCGCTAGAAATGCAGATGTCGAATTCAAAAATACGTTTTATTCCACATATTTGCTTCTAAACATCTGATTAAAAAAAATATTTTATCTTTCGATTCCATTTATGTTGAAGAGTATTTTAGATATAGTTACTTTTTCAAATTACGCATAGATATTCTGCTAGGGGGCGTAAAAGTAAATTACATCTCCCCCGATAACTCTTCGTCTAAAACTCCGATTTCAAAACATTTTTTTTTCAGCGGATACACCTCTTGACGGAAACTCTTTTGCATATATTTTCAAATTTTTGGTAAAGAATGCTTTAGCCACCAGGGGGCGTAAGTGTTCATTTTTGCTTCTGATGTATTTGCAATAAAATATGAGCTTTTAAAATATCGATTGAAAAACTTTTGACGTGGACTGATGCCACTCACATCGATAAACATTTTCGGAATATTTTCTTTTTAAAATATTCCACAGTTTCTCCGCCAGGGAGCGTACACGCATATCTTATTTTTGTCAATATCTCTACTTCCATGGGTCAGATTTGAAAAATTCATTCTTTCTTGGATAGTGTTTCAAGTGCGGAATGCTTCTCATATAATTTCAAAATTTTCAAGTAATTCATAGACTTTTCGCTAGGGGGCGTAGAGGTAAATTGCAATTCTCCCTATATCTCTGCTTCTAAATCTCCGATTTGAAAAATTCTTTCTGCACCGGATACAGCTGCTGATGGGAAATCGTTTACACATAATTTCTAATTTTTGTAAAAAAAATGGTTTGGCCAGCAGGAGACGTAAATCTTAATTTCCGCTTCTGATGTATGTGCAGCAAAATATGAGCTTCCAAATTCTTTACTGAAAAAATTCGTCGTTTGTAAACCGATAGTACTCATGTCGACAAACCTTTTAGAAACATTTTCTTCTTAAAATAATGCATGATTTGTGCGCCAGGGGGCGTAGATTTATATTTTATTTTTGTCAATATCTCCACTTCTAGGAGTCCGATTTGAAAACTTTCTTCTTTGTTGGATAGTGTTTCCAGTGTGACATGTTTTTCATATGATTTTTAAAATTTTCAATTAATTCGTAGACTTTCCGCTAAGAGGCGTAAAGGTAAATTGCTTTCCCCCCTATATCTTTGGTTCTAAATCTCCGATTTGAAAAATTCTTTCTGCACCGAATATAACTCCTGATGGGAAATTATTCGCACATAATTTCTAATTTTTGTAAAAGATGGTTTGGCCACCATGTGGCGTATGTCTTAATTTACGCTTCTGACGTATGTGCAGCAAAATATGAGCTTCTAAAATCTCGATTGAAAAAAAAAGTCGTTTGTTGACAGATACTACTCATGTCGACAAACCTTTTAGGAACATTTTCTTCCTGAAATAATGCATGGTTTCTACGCCAGAGGGCGTAGATGTATATCTTATTTTTGTCAATATCTCTACTTCTAAGAGTCAATGAGAAATTCCTTCTTTGTTGGATAGTGTTTCCGAAGCGAAATAATTTTCCTATAAATTCAAAATTTTTAAGTAAATCATAGGCTTTCCGCTAGGGGGCATAAAGGTAAATTGTGTTTTCTGCGTTATTTCTGCTTCTAAAACTCCGATTTGAAAAATTCTTCTTGTAATGCATACAAGACCTGATGGAAATAATTTTCCCCATAATTTCTAATGTCTTGTAAAGAATGGTTTGGCCACTAGGGTGCATATGTGTTAATATCTGCTTCTGACGTATTTATAGCAAAATCTGGGCTCCTAAAAACTGGACTAAATTTTTTTTTCCTGGACCGATACCGCTCATATGGCAAAACCTTTTGAGAATACTTACTTCTTAAAATAATGCATGGTTTTCCCACAAGGGGACGTAAAATCACATTATATTTTTGTCGATATCTCTGTTTCTAAGAGTCCGATTTCAAAAATTCTTTCTATGTTGGAGAGCGTTTCCGGTGCGAAATGTTTCTCATACAAATTCATGTTTTCTTAACGCACAAGTCTGCATCCAGTGGGCGTAAGCTCAAGATTCCGTTTACAGCAATATCTGAGGGATTAAAAATCCGATTGAAAAACTCCTTTCTTCTCTCAGATACAATTGTTTTCCATACCGGTTTCATTGACTTTGAATAGCTTTGATAAATTTAAATTGCGTCAGAACTGATTTAACAGACGTGCTTATTACACCCGAAAATCCGGTGTCATCTTTCTTGTTCATTTTTATTTCGGCCATTCGCGCAGTCGACATCGAAGTGAACAAAAAATTAAGGGTTGGAGGTTGGTGGTGACGGGGGAGGGTGCAGGGTGTTCAGAGGACGGAATTCCATCTTTACGAAACTTTCGAAAACCGAAGGTCCACTGAGTTCCAATTTTTCCGTAATCGTAAGTTCTTTTTTCTAGCGATGTTACTTCTGTGCAGTATTATTGCTAAATAACATTTTACTGCTGAAGTATTTTTATTTCAGGTTGAAAATACGGGGAAACTTCCAAAACCGCAAGTCGGACGGAGCACAGATTTCTTCCGTGATCACCCCTCCCCTCCCCCAATGTTCACACTCATCTATGTCTACGTATGCCGCGCAATAATGCTATTTACTACTGACAAGTCTCTTGCCAATGCTGGCAGGTATGTATTGAGCATGATCTAAATAATAACAAGAAAAAAAAAAAAAAGCGGAATTTTGGAAATCGGCCAAGAATTTCATGTATATCATAAAACAATAGCAAAATAAATAAAAAATATAAACAACATGAAAGTTCGGAGAATCCGTAGTTTCCACAGTGACTTCCGTAGTCAGACAACAAAATCCGTTGATACTACGGACATTCCGTAATAGTTGGCAGGTATGCGTAAGTGCAAAACGACTGTGCGTGGTATACTTTTGAAAACACATATATATATATATATATTATATATATGTGTTAATATCTTTACATATATATACACATATATATATAAAGATATTAACACATATATATCAAATATATAAAGAACATATTGCAGTGGTTTAAACCAAAATTAAAAAAAAATATTTTCTTGTGAACAGGTTAACATTTTCGACCACGCCGCGGTATTCGCGGAATGAACGCAAGCATAAGTGGAGAAAATCAGAACGACAGGCAAGAGCAAGTTATGAGGAATGTAAGAATCCCAAGAAAATACTTGGATAATTCGTGTAACGATCTGCTTTGTGTTCGCAATGTATCCAGCATTATTTGTAAAAATTATGTAAGCTATATTTCATATCATAGACCTGTGTTGGCTGTAACAAATTGAATAAATGCCTTAAAACCACACTCGGCTAGCTCATTTCAACTCTCCGATCTTTAAGTCGTAGTCTTACGCTCCAAACTGACGGCTCAGTCAGAATTGAGCTTAATTGTATTCCTTTTTTTTTTAATTTCGTGATGAAATAATATCTCAAATTAATTAAACTGAGTAATTGAGAAAACTAGTGAGAACATTTCCTCTTCTGAACGACAGAACGTTACTTAGCGTTAAAAGGACATCGTAGTTTAATCCCAGTATAGAAAAAAAGTCTTCTGTTACACCATGCGTCAGAAACGATGGCGGTCGATATTAGATTTCAGTTGGTTGCTTTGCGGATTCAGCGGGCACTACTTACGCAACACCGAGGACTGAGGTTAGATTTGTTTATAACGAGGAGTCTGCACCCCGCGACCAACGGATTAACGAGACTTCCGAACCATGGTTAGTTATTCATCTGGACTTGAACCCAGAATTTTTAAGGTCCCAGGCCGGGAAAATAGCCCCCTTTCCAGTACGGACTTTCAAGAAGTAGAAAGCCGGGCAGTCAGAATTTTTTTAGGGGGGGGGGGGAGGCCGGGGGGTGACTGACCAGCTGAATGTGTTAAAAAGTGTGTAACTGTGTGTATATACATGTATAGAGTCCCAAACTGTTGATTTCACATTGGAAAATGCCTTTCAATCCCTGAACTGGGAAAACAAAGGGATAAAGATTAATGTAGATTATCTAACTCACCTTCGTTTTGCTGATGACGTAGTCATTTTTGCAACTACCCCATCAGCGCTGCAGAGTTCGATCCAGAAACTTGCTGACAAGAGTAAAAACGTGTGATTAAAAATGAACTTTCACCTAAGACAAAAGTGATGTATACTGCTATTACAAAAAATGAAGATTAATCGATTGAAGGGGAAAAGCTGGAGATAACAAATACCTACATTTATCTTGGACAGCAGATTTCAAGTGAGAGTCATATTGACGAAGAAATTAATCGGCGCACAAAACTTGCCTGGAGAGCTTTTGGAAGAAACAGTATAATTTTCAAGAGCAATATGCCATTATGTCTTAAAAAAAGTGTTTGATCAACGCATCCTTCCAGTGCTTACGTATGGTGCATAGAAGTGGACGTTAACTAAAAGAGATATACAAAAACTGCAGACAACTGAAAGAAGCGTGGAGGGGTTCATTCTTGGTGCAACCAGGAGAGTTAAGTGCTAAAGCTCCTTTTGCCCGCGTCTAAATCCGCGCCTGCCACCTTCCATATAAAACAAGAAAGATGACACCGAATTTTCGGGTGTAATAAACACGTCTTTTGAATACATTCTGACGCAAATTAAATTTATCAAAGCTATTCAAAGTCAATGGAACCGATATGGAAAACAATAGTATCGGACGGAAGAAAGAAGTTTTTCAGTCGGGTCTTTAATCCCTCAGATATTGCTGTAAACGGAATCGTGACCTTACAAACTCTTAGAAACAGAGTTATCGACAAAAATAAGATGAGACTTTTCGTCCCCTGGTGAGAAAACCATGCATTATTTTAGGAAGTGGTATAGGTCCAAGAAAATTTTTTTTGTCGAGCTTTCAGGAGCCCAGATTTTGCTACAAATACATCAGAAGCGGAAAATAACACTTATGCCCCCTGGTGGCCAAACCATTTATTACCAAACATTAGAAATTATATGAAAAATATTTTCCGTCAGGTCTTCTATGCGATACAGGAAGAATTTTTCAAATCGCAGTTTCGGGAGCAGAAAACGTAATTTACCTTTATGCGCTCTAGCGGAAAGTCTATGAAAATTAAGATATTGACAAAAAAAAAGTCCCCTGGCGTAAAAAGCATGCATTATTCCAAGAAGAAAATGTCCCTAAAAGGTTTGTCGACATGAGTAGTATCGGTCAACAAAAGACTTTTTTTTAATCGAAATTTTAGAAACTCATATTTTTCTGCAAATACATCAGAAGCGGAAATTAAGACTTACGTCACCTGGTGGCCAAATAATTTTGTTTACAAAAATTATAAATTATGTTGAAACAATTTCCCATCAGGAGCTTTATCCGGTGCAGAAATAATTTTTCAAATCGGAGATTCTGAAGCATAGATATAGTGGGAAACGCAATTTACCTTTACGCCCCCAAGCGGAAAGTCTATGAATTACTTAAAAATTTTGAATTTATAGGAAAAACAGGTCACACTAGAAACACTATCCAACAGAGAAGGAATATTTTAAATCGGACTCATAGAAGTCGAGATATTGAAAAAAATAAGATATACATCCACGCCCCCTGGCGCAGAAACCATGTGCTAGTTTAAGAAGAAAATGTTTCTAAAATGTTTGTCGACATGAGTAGTATCGGTCCATAAACAACATTTTTTTCAATCGAGAATTTAGAAGCTCATATTTTGCTGCAAATACATCAGAAGTGGAAATTAAGATTGACGCCCCCTGGTGGCCAAACCATTTTTTTTTTACAAAAATTAGAAATTATGTGCAAACGATTTCCCATCAGGAGCTGAATCCGGTGCAGAAAGAATTTTTCAAATCGGAGATTTAGAAGCAGAGATATAGGTAGAAACGCAATATACCTTTACGCCCCCTAGCGGAAAGTCTATGAATTACTTGAAAATTTTGCAATTATATGAAAAACATGCCACACGGAAAAACTTATCCAACAAAGAAGGAATTTTTCAAATCGGACTCCTAGTAGAGGTATTCACAAAAAATAGATCTACGCCCCCGGCTGAGAAACTGTGGAATATCTTTAAAAAAAAATATTCGAAAAGGTTTATCGATGTGAGTGGCATTAGTCCACTAAAGAATTTTTTCAATCGATATTTTAGAAGCTCAGAATTTATGGCAAATACATCAGAAGCAAAAATTAACACTTACGCCCCTGGTGGCCAAAGTATTTTTTACCAAAAATTCGAAATTATATGCAAAACATTTTTCATCAGGAGATGTATCCGGTGAAAAAAATTAAAATCGGAGTTTTAGGAGAGGAGTTATCGGGAAAAATGTAATTTATGTTACGCCCCCTAGCGGAAAATCTATGTGTAATTTGAAAAAGGAACTATATCTAAAATACTCTTCGACATAAGTGGAATCGATAGATAAAATAATTTTTTCAATCGGATGTCTAGAAGCAAGTATGGGGAATAATATGTAATGTTGAATTCGAAATCATCTGCATTTACGCCCTCTAGCGGCGAAATTGTTCATCGTAAAAAAAACAAACGGAATGAAGGATCGTCATTCGCATATTTCAAGCTTCCGATGCAAAAAGAATTTTTCAAATCGGACTAATAGTTGCAGAGATATCGTGGGTACAGACGGACGCACGAACAAATCGGTAACATAAATATGCACTATTTTTTTTATAAAAGACGTGCTAAAAAAGTCAGAAGCGAGAAAAGTTTATGCACATTGCTGCAAAACTAAAATTTGTTTTTAATCTATTACTCTCAATTCTTCTTTCTTTGAAGAAGCTCTTCAGATTGAGTATATTAAATAAATGATATAATAAAAATTAGACACCTTTAGAGGGATGATCTGGGTCTTTGGCAGTATAAAATCATGCGCTATGGAAGCTTCATTTCTATCCTTTGAAAGCTCATTCATGTGTACACGACTCCCGTACCTTTTACGGTTCCCACACAACTTTTTCTCAAGGGCACGAGGCACATAAGGTTTCTTTGTTTACGAACGCGAGCTCGTAAGAAAAGGACCAAAAAAAAAAAAAAAACATAATTTCTGGAGTTCTTACTTTTAAAATTAGTGCCGGTATGAAATACTAGGGGAAAAATGCCAGTATATCATACCGGAGTGCTTAGGCATAGTTACGTTTGTGAATCAGCCATGCATGTGAACAGTGAGTCTCTTCTGACAGTTTTGGAACACACTAGGAAGTTCTTTTAATGCTAATTTATTATGTGGTTCAACAGAGGAAGTATTCTAACTAGTTTTGTCGACTGCTAGTTGAAATTTAGATATTTCTTCATGAAATTAAGAAAGAGCATGTTTTTCATAACTGAAATTTCCATCCTTTGAAAGCTCATGTGTACACATTGTCAACAGCTGGTGTATTTTCCAGTTTTAAAGATGTGGGCATTTTTCTTATTTTCGGAAAGTAGCATTTTTTTTTTCTGTGGGTATTCTTAAAAAGGTTCGATTGCATAAATACTACGGAATACTACGGTGCTAACTACTACGGAATGTCCGTAGTTTCTACAGATTTTTTTGTCTGACTAACGAACGCACTGTCGAAACTACGGATTCTACGAATTTCCATTTTGTTTAATTTGTTTTTTTTATTTTTATATTATTTTTATGATGTGCAGTTAATTCTTATGCGAATTCGAGGATTTCCGCGTTTTTTCCCATTTATATCATTCTCAAGATCGATGCAAAACTGAAGAGAATTAGAGAATTGGGTGGAGGGGGAGGGAGGTCGTTTTCCATCTGAAGATGGTATTTCGTGTTTCAAAACTTTCGAAAACTGTAGTTAAACGGATAAAAAAATTTGCCGTAATCGTAATTTTTTCTCCCGATGTTGTTTCTGTACCCGATAGACTTGCTAAATTTCATTTTATTGCATAAATGTTCGCAAATTGTTGCCTACAGTTTCAAGCTAAAATGCAAAGACGGAACTTAGGCGACGGGAAAACTTCCCGTAATCTTCAGGTATGAGATTCTTCCGCGAATTCTAAGAATTCCGCCTTTTTCGTTATTATTTTTGTCATTCACGAGACCGATGCACAAGTGAACAGAGAAATTTTTGGGGAGGTTGGTGTTGAAAGGGATTCTACAAAGAATTGAAAAGTCGATTCTACAAAGAATTTGTGAAAATTTACAATCTTCGAATTTGTAAATCGATCTACACTGACTAAAATTTTTTAATAATCTTAGAATTTGCAATATACTAAAACAAAATTGATTTTGAAGAAATGCAGCATATTCAGAAAAGAGTAACAAAGGGTTTTCTGGAAATTAAAACTGCTGCCTTAATTACGAATGTTGAAGATTAACCGATAGATTGTTCAACGAAATCTAACATAAAATGCTATTTTCCCAATAAGAATGAAAATAATAATAAGATTTTGCATATTTCCAACTTAGACTGTAAAATCATTACAAAAGAACTTGACTCACCACATAAATCCACGACGCGACTTTGGCCATCTACTCTGTAAGACTGTAATCACACTACAAGCAACTGCTTAGGACGGGCTCCAACGAATACTTCTGAAAAGTCTTTCGACTGTGTATTGACTGGGCACGTCTGTGAGTGGTATGATATTAAGGGACCCCACTGAACTATCTAGCAAATCATGTGGTGGGAGATCTACAGAATCTCAGCCAATGGCACACAACCTTTCACTCACCCCACCACCAGGTCTTGAAATATGCGAATTCCCAGTGGAGCCTTTTGTTTTCCCGATAATCCTACTGGTCCTAGGCTTGCAAATATTTCCCAAACCAAACGTGTTCTCATTCCTAGAAGGGATTAAGCTGTAAACCAGAACAAAGCCTATAAGACAGGATATTGTAAACTTTGGTGCCAAGCCATCTTGTATCCTTATATCCTACCTGTACGGTTTTAAAATCTTGTTTAAGGGAAGATATCGACGATATGTATGCACTCAGGAAACAATCTGACAACAAAACAATGAGATGATATAATTTTCACGAGATTGAACAAATACATTATAACGTCCAATATTTCTGACTTGTAAATGGGAATTTTGGGAATCATATAACCACTATGAGTAGGGGTCCTCGGTAGTGATGTAGTTCGAATTAAGAAAGTGCCTTAGCGGTTCTCATTAAAAAATTGATTAGGGCAAAAGACGTAGAAAAAAGACTCAAAGGGTTTAAAAATATTTTGAATTCTGATTTGTTGTTTTTAATGTTCAGTTAAGTTTATTAAACTTTTTTCACTAATAACTGTTATTTAAATTGCTTAATTTGAGCAATTTTTAATTAAGGAAATAAATGTTTGTTAGTCACACGATAAAGATATGCAGGTTTTTTAAGTAACGCTGCCATTTCACACGATTTCAAATGTTCAGCATAATTATTATATGAGTCCAACTGGATAAATATATACCTAACAAAATTACACTGAGTAAATGTAAAAATTTTGTCCCATGTGTTAGTGCAACTAATACGCTTTTTTCCTAAGTTTCTTAGATAGGTGAAGGAAATACCTGGTGTGTGTGTGTGTCTGTTATTCTTCAGGAATAAGAGAAAGTGTAGCTTAGTAAAAGTACTTTTTTCTCGAAGCAGGGAAATAACTTTGACAACTGCCGTGCAACAATTGAATTTATAATCTCTTGACGCCGTCCCGGCAGCCGAGTTCTCAGAGGTGTCGGCCTCTGGTCAGTGGTCTGAGCTCCGCATTAAGCTTGGGTGGTGCGTCCCCCGCCGCTCCCTCCCCACCTCAAATCCGGGATGGCCAATGGAATGTTACGCTGATAGCAAGTCACTGTGAAAGTTTAACCCAGAAATAAACAATATTCTCTTTATTCCTATGATCCGTGAGATGCCCTGTTGTGTTGCCTGACGGTATGATTTCATCCTTGCAATACGAATATTTCGGTTATGATTGCATATGAAACACAATATTAGCTATTTTCAAATATTTGATCATGTAAGAAATTTCTTTTCCATCTTTTTTACCACCTAACTATGAAAAGTATATCTCAACGCCGCTAAGCCTAGAAAAATAGTGCCTTAACACCGTTAAGCCGCGCTAAGGCCATTCTACACCCCTGGTGCCCGGTTTTGAAATTAGTAGAGCTTCTGGTTCTAAAAACGAATAATAAAATGATCACAAAGCCATTTCTCACCTGAAAGAATGTGACAACATCTATTATATATTCTACTTTTGATAGGAAATTTTCCAAGATTTTAGATTTGACCCGCTCTGGGTGTAACTTTCCTCAAACTTCAGTTACTCGAAATTGTAATTCAGTACAACTTAATCCTTGTATCTTATTTTATATAAAAAGTATGAATTTTCACATGCTGAGTTTTTAATTATTAAATTAGCTGATTATTTGAATATACCATTCACGTAAATGAAAAATATGCTAACTCCTCTGTCTATTATACGTATTGATCTGCAACTAAATAATTGTTTGAGAGATTTATTCAGTAGGAGAGAGGAGAAAGGAACATATCTTTTCTTTCGGTGATTTTCGTTACTCTGTAAGTTTTAAACTCAAAAAACAGTTTTATGTAAAAATAGCATGTTTCCTTGACAGGCTTTCATATTGTTTTATCTACGGTGTTGCTAGACAATCGCTTAAACACCGTAGATAAAACAATATGAACTGCATGTATAATCTAATTAATTTACCCAATTTACAAACGAAATTTAGGCCGCTTCGGTGGCTGAGTGGTACGAAGCCCTGTCTTATAACCATTTGTCCGAGATGGACCCAGGTTCGAATCTCTGGGAACATGGATGGTGTTTCTACTACGAAAGTAGGTCTCCCTCCCTTCCTTGGAGTCAGCATTCCCAAATTGCAAATGAGCAACTCTGTCGAGTTGCTTACGGTTTTCAACAAACCCCAACATTTCCCTCACATTTTTTAATTTTTTCAAGAATTCATGGAATGTATAAAGAGTTGATTTTATGACGTATAAAAATTGCGTTTTCGACCGCTCCGTGGCCACGTCCCTAGAGGTTGGTTATGTGAGTCACATCAAGTTTTCATTTCCTTAATTGCAATATTTACTGTAATTCGTTATAAAAGGTGTTTATAATCTACAACGCAACAAAAGAATTTCACGGTTTAAAAACTACAGCTGAAGAAATTATTTGCGGGCATGTGCAAACGCGGGAAACCTGTCCGGGGCGGAGGGTTAATACCGAAAATATAAAATACAAAAAAATTTACAATTTATCTGAGGGCACCTGCAAACGCACGAGGCTAATCTACAAATTCTACGGGCATTTGCAAACCCAGGACCCAAATATTTTCTAACGGCGCGTGCGATCTCGGAAAACCTGGTGGATGGGGGGGGGGGGGGGGGTTGGAGGCGCTTAATACCGAAAAGATTAAATGTAAAGAATTTGTAGCCCAATCGGGAGATTTTTGGCCTATGCAAATTGCAACCCCAGAAATTATCTAACGGCGCACGCAGAAAACCTGTGGGGTTTAAGCCCGAAGCGGTCGAATATGCAATTTTTATGCAGCCCCTTAAAATATTTGTGGCCAGTTCTCCTACATCCAGTAGCTTCTATCAAAATGGCAGAAGAGATTTATTGCTCAAATGAACTCGTGCTTTTTATGTGCAGAGACGTGAGATATTTCTTAATTTTATAGAAAAAGTCTTAATTCCAACTTAGCAATATACAAACTAATCAGAACACTTCTTCTGCTCAACCACAGAATGTTATATAGCATTATAAGGCCATAGTAGCTTGTTTCCAAAATGGCGGAAGTGGCTCATTGTTCAAATGAACACGTGCTTGGCTCTTCCAAAAAAGAATACCTAGGCGTAAGGCAAAATATATGTCTCCAGCATTTTTTTCACACGGATTTAGGGCTTGGTGTACAACAGGAAAAGCATTACCGAAGTCCCGTACTGAATAAGTTTTAAGCACGTGTTAATTATTCTTAAAAACATCTGTACCGGAGAAACGCTTTGTGCTCTTAACGATTACTGTTCATAAGTATCAAATGAAGTTGTTCATAACGAAGTTAACGATTATTGTTCATAAGTACCAAAAAATTCATTTGTCCCAAAAATCCAGACAAAAAACAATACGAGAAGGTAGGCTATTTCTCAAGTGGTCCACAGGGAAATGTTCCAGTGGGCCAATCCGTCCCTCGCTATTTCATATTACACACCAAATTTGATTGCGCAATAGTTTGAAATGTCGATTCTACAAAGAAATTGCAAAAAATTTCAATCTTAGAATTTGTAAATCAATCTACAACGACTAAAATTTTTTAATAATCTTGGAATTTGTAATATACTAAAACAAAATTGATTTTGAAGTAAGGCAGCAATTTCAGAAAAGAGTGACAAAGGGTTTTGTGAAAATTAAAACTGCTGCATTAATATGAAAGTTGAAGATTGATCGATAGATTGTTCAATGAAATCTAACATAAAATGCTATTTTCACAATAAGAGAGAAAATAATAATAAATTTTGCATATTTCCAATTTAGACTGTAAAATCATTACAAAGAACTTGACTCACCACATAAATCCACGACGTGAGTTTGGCCATCTTCTCTGTAAGACTGTAATCACACTACAAGCAAATGCTTAGGACGGGCTCCAACGTATACTTCTGAAAAGTCTTTCGACTGGGTATTGACTGGGCACGTCTGTGAGTGGTATGATATTCCGGGACCCGACTGAACTATCTAGCAAATCACGTTGTGGGAGATCTACAGAATCTCAGCCAATGGCACACAACCTTTCACTCACCCCACCACCATGTCTTGAAATATGCGAATTCCCAGTGGAGCCTTTTGTTTTCCCGATAATCCTACTGAAGTCGTAGGCTTGCAAATATTCCCCAAACTAAACCTGTTCTCATTCCTAGAAGGGATTAAGCTGTAAACCAGAACAAAGCCCATAAGACAGGATATTGTACACTCTGGTGCCAAGCCATCTTGTTTCCTTATATCCTACCTATACGGTTTTAAAATCTTGTTTAAGGGAAGATATCGACGATATGTACTCAGGAAACAATCTGACAACAAAACAAGCGGATGATATAATTTTCAAGAGATTGAACAAATACGTTATAACGTCCAATTTTTCTGACTTGGAAATTTGTGAATTGGAATTTTGGGAATCATATGAACACTATGAGTAGGGTTCGCCGGCAGTGATGTAGTTCGAATTAAAAAGTGCCTTAGCGGTTC
Source organism: Macrothele yani (assembly GCA_039090855.1). Classification (NCBI taxonomy): domain Eukaryota; kingdom Metazoa; phylum Arthropoda; class Arachnida; order Araneae; family Macrothelidae; genus Macrothele; species Macrothele yani. Next base: position 24,222,756 of record CM077027.1, on the reverse strand, counting down.
TCATTAAAAAATTTAAATTTAATAGGGAAAAAGACTTAGAAAAAAAGACTTAAAGGTTTTAAAAATATTATGAATTCTGATTTGCTATTTTTATTGTTCAGTATAGTTTATAAAACTTTTATCACCAATAACCTTTATTTAAATTGCTTAATTTGAGCAGTTTTTAATTAAGGAAATAAATGGTGTTTGTTAATCACACCATAAGGATATGCAGGGTTTTTTTTTAAGTAACCCTGCTGTTTCACACGATTTCAAATGTTCAGTATGATTATTATTTGAGTCCAACTGGATAAATATATAACTAATATAGTTACACTGAGTAAATGTAACTAATATTGTCCCATCTGTTAGTGCAACTAATACGCTTTTTACCTAAATTTCTTAGAGATGAAGGAAATAACTGGTGTGTGTGTGTGTTATCCTTCAGGAATGAGGGAAAGGGTTGGTTAGTAAAAGTACTTTTTTCTCCAAGCAATGAAATAATTTTGAGAACTGCCGTCGAACAATTGACTTTATATTCTCTTAATGCCGTCCCGGCAGCAGAGTACTCAGAGGTGTAGGCCTCTGGTCAGTGGTCCGAGTTCCGCATGAAGCTTGGGTGGTGCGTCTCCCCTTACCACAAATCAGGGACGGCCAATGGAATGTTATACTGATAGCAAACCACTGTGAAAGTTTAACCCAGAAATAAACAATATTCTCTTTATCTTTATGATCCGTGAGATGTCCTGCTGTGTGGTCTGACGGTATGATTTCATCCTTACAATACGAATGTTTTGGCTATGATTGCATATTAAACACAATATTCGCTATTTTCAAATATATGATCATTTAAGAAATTTCTTTTACCATCTTCTTCAACCACCTAACTATGAAAAGTTTACCTCAGCGCCGCTAAACCTAGAAAAATAGTGCTTTAACACCGCTAAGCCGCGCTAAGGCCCTTACCCACCCCTGGTCCCCAGTTTGAAATTTGTAGAGCTTCTGGTTTTAAAAACGGATAATAAAAGGATCACAAAGCGATTTCTCGCCTGAGAGAATGTCACAACATCTATTATACACTATCTACCAACAAGTAATTGGACACCTGTGATAGCAAAGGAAAACGAAGTTTATTCACCTTCAATAGTTGGTGGAGCCTCCACGAGAGGCGATTACAGCTGCGATCCTCCGGGACATACTGTCAACCAGGCGTTGTATGACGGCTAGCGGTATTTTCTTCCACTCGGCTTGGAGAAGACACTAGACAGGTCAGTTCCTTCACAGATTTCGGACGGTGGGGGCACCAATTAAGTCGACGCTCCAACTCGTTCCAGGGGTGCTCGAAAGGGTTAAGGTCCTGGCTCTGTGCAGGCCAGTCCATTCGATTAACATCATTGTCACCATACCAAGCTATGGTGGACCTCGCAACATGACAGGAGGCATTGTCATTCTGAAAGTAACATGGGTCCACCCTGTAAAACTGCCACAAGGTAGAAAGCGTATGGTCATCCAAAATATTGCAGCAGGTCTCGGCGTTGAGTCTACCAGGAATTGCGACCAAGAGTCCCGTGCCATACCAGAAGAAACACCCCCATAGAATAATTTCACCGCCGCCGAACTTCACAGTTGGCACACTACATTCCGGCTGGAGGCGTTCTCCAGGCAGACGCCAAACCCAGACCCTGCCATCCGAACAGTAGAGGGTGAAACTTGATTGGTTGCTCCAGATAACCTATTTCCACTGTTCAACGGTCCACTGTCGACGTTCTTTGCACCACGTTAGCCGAGCAGCGCTATTGGACTTGGTGATCAAAGGCTTGTGGGCGGCAGCACGTCCATGATAACCGAGCAGATGGACTCCCTTACGGATGGTATTCATCGAAAGAACACTCCTGGATGCCTGTTGAAACTCCTCGCTGTTGTGGCCCATCGATTTGGTGCCGTTATTCCGAATTTCTCTGGTCAGCACCTCAACTCCCAGTTTTGCGCTGCAACTCTAAGTTTTGTGGGTCTGCCAGGTCGGGGCACATTCCGACAGTCACCTCTCATCTTCCACTTGCCAATGACGTAGGCTGCTGTCGATTTTGGGCACTTGAACTCGCTGGATATGTCACGTATGGATAATCCATTTTTGTGATACCCGACGATTACACCTTTCTCGAAATCAGAGAGTTAGAACTGCGTGGCAACTTGCATGCGACTGGTTGCTTTTGTTGTTTCCCACACGATATGTAACGGCAGCGGCCGTGGCATGTATCAGGACCACAGATATCGTCTATTGCAGGGGTGTCCAATTACTTCTTGGAAGATAGAGTATATTCTACTTTAGATAGGAAATTTTCCGAGATTTCAGATTTGACCCGCTTTGGGTGTAACTTTCCTTAAACTTCAGTTACTCGAAATTGTAATTCAGTACCACTTTATCTAAATATCTTGTTTTATATAAAGAATATGGATTTTCACATGCTGATTTTTTAATTATGTAATTAGCTGATTATTTAAAGATACCATTCACGTAACTGAAACATATGCTAACTCCTCTGCCTATTATACGTATTGATCTGCAACTAAATAATTGTTTGAGAGATTTATTCAGTAGGAGAGAGGAGAAAGGAACATATCTTTTCTTTCGGTGATTTTCGTTACTCTGTAAGTTTTAAACTCTAAAAACAGTTTTATGTAAAAATAGTATGTTACCTTGCGAGGCTTTCATATTGTTCTATCTACGGTGTTGCTAGGCAATCGCTGCACTTCATGTATAATCTAATTATTTTACAACAGAAATTTAGACCGCTCCGGTGGCTGAGTGGTACGAAGCCCTGTCTTCTAACCATTTCTCCGAGATGGACCCAGGTTCGAATCTCTGGGAACATGGATGTTGTTTTTATTGCGAAACTAGGGCTCCCTTTCTTCCTTGGAGTCAGCATTCCCAAATTACGAAAGAGCAACACTGTCGAGTTGCTTACGGTTGTCAACAAACCCCAATATTTTCCTCAGATTTCTTAATTTTTTTAACAATTCATTGAATTTTTAAAGAATTCATTTTATGCCGTATAAAAATTGAGTTTTCGACCGCTCCGTGGCCACGTCCCCAGAGGTTGGTTATCTGAGTCACATAAAGTTTTCGCAATTTCGTATTTCCTTAATTGCGATATTTATTGTAATTCATTTATATAAAGTATTTATAATCTACAACGCAACAAAAGAATTTGACGGTTTAAAAACTACAGCTCAACAAATTCTCTGCGAGCACGTGCAAACGCGGGAAACCTGTCCGGGGCGGGGGATTAATACCGAAAATACAAAATACAAAGAATTTTACAAATTATCTCAGAGCACCTGCAAACACAGGAGGCAAATCAACAAAATCTCTACGGGCATTTGCGAACCCAGGACCCAAAAATTATCAAACGGCGCGTGCGAAATCGGAAAACCCATTTCTCTTGTAGCACCAATCGCAGCTGCGGAATCGTTGCTGGCGGCTGGTGACGTGCTGCCAAGCGTCTCCCGAAAAGGTCCAACACGTGTTCGATTGGATTTAGGTCCAGTAACCTTGCAAGCCAATCCATGCGTTGAATATCTTCGCTCTCCAACAGCTCTGCGACAGCCACTGTACGTTGAAGTGTAGCGTTGTCGTCCACGAAAAGGAACTCAGGACCCACAGCACCTCTAAACAGACGCACGCGAGGCAGAAGAACCCCGGTACAATAGCGGACACCGAGCGAAAACTCCGCCACCCCTCAAAACCGGTCCCTTGCGATGATGTTGAAGATGTGATTGCGTGTTCCCTGCTCTCTCCAGATGTGTATACGTGCAGAATCGCTCGTCAGACTAAATCGGCTCTCATCCGTAAAGAGAACTCGACCCCATTGCTGATGTGTCCAGTACTTGTGTTCTTGGCACCACAGAAACCGCTATCTGCGATGAGGAGACGCTAATGGCACACACCGTACTGGTCGTCGCGTAAATAGACCACCTTTGTGCTGTCTCCTGGCCACGGTAAAACGAGACAACGGACATCCAGTTGTGTGTTGCATGTGCCTTGCGATTTCTCCCGCTGTCTGCCGTCTGTCTCTTCTCGCCTGTAGGACAATATACCGGTCGTCTGCCGGCGTGGTTGCTCGTGGACGACCGTTGCTGAACTCTCGGAAAGCTGTTCCTGTCGTTTGAAATGCTCTCCAAGCTCGTGAAACGATGCTGTGAGCGATCCCGAACTCCTCAGCCACAATAGTCACACTTCGACCTTCTTCCAACTTCCCAATGACGCGATTTCGGGTAAAGTCATCCAGATGTTGTCTACTGGATTGCCTGTTGGTCATATCACACGGTGGCAGCAACTCGACGTCGTTCAAACCGATGTACACCATGCAATAGCTTTTACCGAATACCGAATTGCTGAACGTTCACCGCCCGTGTGCTTTATACCCTTCCGACACTCCCCTCCTACGTCATGCTGCATATATGCGCATGCCCTACCATACCGGACCCTAGTCTATCTTTTGAGTGGTATTTCGGTTCGTTTTGCCTGCTCGTTCCGCTGTTATGCTAATTTCTCCTCTTCGTCCTTATTTTTTGCACACCAGCGTATATTCTGGGTTTGGATAGCAAATGTAGGAAGACACGCATTAGTAGCTTTCTGCGGCGTAGGAAAAGCTTCAAGAATTATAAACACTAGATAGTACGTGGACGAAATTTTGCCCTCTGCCATCACGGGGCAGCTCCTTGCTAATTCTATTAAGCAATGCGCGTAAATTGGAGAACTGCCTGAACTTACCAGAAATCCGATCGCACGAAGCATTTCAGGAGAAAACAACCGGTGAAAGAAAATGTACGACTATGCAATAGAAAGTGATAGATATCCTTCTCCCATTCCTTAGTTGAGAAAAATATCGGTTAATTGCAGGAAGAAGACAAGGGGAAGGTTGAAAGTGGAGATTTTTTATTACTATTAATGCTTAAACGGATTTGTCATAGTTTTCGGGCTTCGTTCAGGGCCGGGCTTTGTCTTGCAATATAAAATTTGAACTCGTGCTGACATATCTAGGGCTCCCAAAATTGAGCCCGAACTCAGCACCTAAGAAGTTGAACGGATGCATGTACAACTCTTGTTCGCTATTTCAAGTGACACGAAGGGCTTGCCGCGCGATACGTTTTATCATGACCGTGGTTTACGTCATAATCTTTTCGCCAGAGGGAGCAGTTCTGTTGGGCATGCGGAAAACGGCATTACTTATAAGGTGACCTGATATATACACAGTGTTTTTGTTTTTTGTTTTTATTCTAAAATAAAGTTTCCCGGTACGCATATCTCATTCCGTCCCCTTACAGAGTTCCATTGTTTTCATCGGTTCAATGTAAACGATAATAATAATAAAAACAAATTTGAGAACTTATATCACAGAAGATTCTAAAAAGCCATCAATGCAACGTTACTTCCATTTTCACGTGTCCATGCTTTGCTCTTAGTGTCTGTTGCTAGACGTCTGCTTTTCAAGAACACGGAATTTACGGGCAAAGGTCGACTGGCCAGCATAACGAACATCAGTGAACTCATTCTTCAGTTGTATTGCTACATTTGTCAGTGTTAGAGTCAAATTCATTTGAGAGAAACCACTTACGCACTCGCTGGTAGAAATTGGTATGCTGTTATGGTTGTAAGAGGCAACAAGATATGTTCTATTGGGTTGGTGCGAATGAAATGTCCGGCAAAGGACCAGCACACATGGACGGCGAGAGCGGAAAAGTAAGACAACTTATCTAGGCTAAATAATTCTCCTCGGCATTGACACATAGTTACCATCTGCCCGGCAAGGCCATGATCCAGAACGAAAAAAGTCTTGTGGCTGGGACCCGAAGAAATCATCAGCTGCACGTTGAACCTCGGTGTCTGTCGTGAACTGTTTCCCGGACAAGAAGTGATCCAGACGACGAAACAGATGATAGTCTGTCGGAGACAAGTCCGGGGAGGGTAACGCATTGCTTCATAGCCAAGGCACTTAGTGTCACCATCTTTCGTCGAGGGACATGAGGATTGGCGTTGTCGTGGAGCAGAAAAAACCATGTCGGTTGACCAAATCCGGTCGTTTCTGCATTAATTTCCGATGCATCTGGTGTAATTCAACACTATAACGTTCTGAAGCGATGGTTTCGCCTCTTGCCAAGAAACGCCGATGAATTATCCCGGCTGTAGAGCACTAGACAAGGAGCATCATCATCTTGGTATGTAGGGGTGGCTTAGGATGCTATCCAGCAGGTTGTGCCTTGCTTAACCAATGTGCAGATCGTTTCAGATTATCATAAAGGACCCACTTCTCGTCGCAGGTGACGATTCGATGCAGTACAGGTTCCCATTTATTCCTGGCAAGCTGCGCCGTACAGACTTCCAATCGCCTAGTCTTGCTGGAAGTTGTCAACTCATGCAGCAGCCAAATGTCCAGCTTTTTGACCTTATCCAGCGCAGCCAGACGCCGAACAACGGTCGTGTGGTGGACACCAACCTCTGCCGCTATCTCACGACACGTGTTTCGGGGGTCCGCTTCCACCACAGATAACCGAACATCGTCAGAAACGGAAACAGCACTGTGACCACGTTTTCCAGGTCTGTATCTCCGCTTCGAATCTTCACAAACCATCGCCGAATGGTTCTTTCGTTGGCTGTATCCTCCCCAAACGCTTTATTAACATTTCGAGCGGAAATTCCTACAAAATGGCACAGTTTAAATTCATATATGAAAATGACTCTCAAATCCGGCGTCTGCGTGCTTCCATTGCATGCTACGTTACGTCCAAACAAACCACGCCTGAATCTTGTTGTTCACACACGTGCTAGCTATTTATAGTAACTCTGTGGCGTAATACCTGCAACACCTGTGGGCGGTTCCACTCTGCTGTGGTAGGGGCCTGTCTCCACTGTTCGTTCGCACCAACCCAATAACTTCTTGTCGACTAACTAGTTACGGTAACTTCCTAGGATCTGTCCTTCTGGAATCCCAAGTCGCTTTATAAATTCGCTTCTTTCATCTCCCCGAATGTTACATTTTCCTCAATATTGTTCGGCTAACATTTAGGTTCTAAGACTTTTGACCATTCCAGTTACGTCTTACCTCGCAGTCACTGGCAAGATTGGTGTGAGATTGTTTGTCGTGCTAACGTTCTGCTGCTTCAGCTAGCCTTGTCAAATTTTCAGAATTTTTAGTGCCTTCTTTGAAAACGTTTACCGGTATGCGTACCAGCGAATACGGGCTGGACTAAAAAAAAAACATATATACACAGTCGAGTCACATTATTGTGACGACCCGCTAATATCCAGAGTAACCGCCGTGTGCAGTACGGATAGCAGCTAGACGGGCTGGGAGTGACTCAATAAGGTGTTGGAAGGTGTTGATAGATATGTGGATCCATGCTGACTGCAGTGCGTCTCGCAGCTGCTGGAGGATCCATACAGCGGACAACACGATCGAGGTGGTCCCACAGATGTTCAGTTAATTTAAGTCTGGAGAATTAGGTAGCCATGGAAGTACTTTGAAGTATTCATCGTGCTCTTCCAACCACTCTCAGACATTTCTAGCTGTGTGTCACGTAGCATTGTCGTTCTGGAAGATCCCATCCGCCCCAGGGAAGACAATAGGCATGTATGCGTGTACGTGGCCTGCAAGGATGGATTCATAACGAATTCGGTTCATATTGCTTTACAAAGGTAGGAGGGGGCCCAAAGAATACCACGAAAATATTCCCCAGACCATAACGCTGACCCCACCAGCTTGTGTTATTCCAGCAATGGTTGAAGTGTGTTTGTTCTTCGAAGTTTTCCACTTTATACGCCAACGTCATGAAGCAGGAAACGTGACTCATCGGAGAAGGCAATCCTTTGCCAATCAGCGGAGGTCGAATTCCGATACTGCAGTGCAAATATAAGCCTTTTCTGCCCATGCTCCTTCGTTAGCATAGGTGCAGTGACCATTCGTCAGCATCGGAGTCCTATACGCACCAGGGTTCGCTGAATTGTCGTTTTAGGCACACTTCCGGTAGCCCTCTGGTTCATTTGGGCAGTGATTTGTTTGTAACATACAAGTTTGTCCGCGCCGGGCATCGAATACGGGCCTCCTCACTCTGGAGTAAGTTGTTCTCTCAACTGACTTACGTGGACATGTGCTCTCACTGCTATCTGCCTTTTTCTCATGTGCGTCCTGCGGGGCAGGCGCATCACATGCTCCACTGTAGCGTGTCGATCGGCCCCCACGCATCTTTGAAGCTGATATTCACCTTTCACATCAATGGCACGTGGTGCACCGTGGTTTCGACATCGCTTATTCGCAATGGTGCTATTTCTCCAATCACGATACACTTTACCACAGCAGCAAGCGAACAGTTCAATAACTGCGCTGATTCAGAAATACTGCCAACTTTGGCTTGAAAGCCGATAATCATCATTTTTTGAGAATCTGATAAATCACTCCTTTTACCCATGACAGCAACGAGTGATATGTTTTCAGAATGCCTACAGTGAACCTTATACACTGAGTGGCCACTTTATTATGACCACCCCTCAGTACTTCGTTGGGCCACCATTTGCCTTTAATACTGCGTCGATTCTTCGAGGCATGGACTCCACGAGATGTTGATAGGTGGTTTGTGGAATGTGAGACCATGCTTGATGAATAGCACTTTCCAGGAATGTGAGATTTCAGGGTTGTGAATCCAGCTGTATGATGGCTTGTTCAACTTCATCCCACCAATTCTCAATGAGGTTGAGATCTGGAAATCGTGGGGGCCACCTAAGCAAAGTAAACTCACCGGCATGTTCCTGAAATCAATCGTGTACAATACGAGCACTACGGCAGGACGCATTATCTTGTTGAAAGTAGCCATCGCCATTGGGATAAACCATCCACATGACAGGATGCACTTGGTCCGCAACGATGTTTAGATATGATGTGCCAGTCAGACGTTGATCAACACGAATTAAAGGGCCCAAAGCATGCCAGGAAAACATTCTCCAAACCATAACGTTGCCTCCATCAGCTTGAAGGGTTGTAGCAATGCATTTGGTGTCCCTGCTTTCGTGCTGTTTCCGCCAAATTCTCACTCGGCCATCGACATGGTGCAACTGAATACGTGATTCATCGGACCACATAATTTATTTCCAATTATCCACTGTCCAATCCTTGTGCTCCTGTGCGAACTGGAGACGTTTTCTCCTGTTAACTGCAGACAGCAAAGTGTTCGAACAGGCCTTCGGCTGCCATATCCCATCCGACGCAGTGTATGGCGAACAGTGCGTGCAGAGATCATTTCAGGGGATCCTTGATTAAGATGGTCTGTAATTTGCTGCACTGTTGCCCTTCTGGTGTCTGTTACCAGTCTAGACACTCTCCGTTCCGCCCGAGCAGTCACTAATCGATGACGACCATACGTTGCACATAGAGACCCAGTTTTTTGGCTGACAGTCCAGCCTTTAAACACTTTAACAACAGCCGCTCTGGAACATTTCACGAATGCAGCGGTTTCGGTGATACTCGCTCCATGGCTCCGAGCTCCTACAATCATCCCACGTTGAAAGTCCGTCAAATCGCATTTTTTACCCATCTCATCACCCCAAAATCACTTCTACTACTGTCGCAAGTACTAAGCTTTCCCCTTTTTATACTAGCCTCGCCCTCTGGCGGCAACAGCGTGCAGTCATAGCTCATTTGCTTAAAACTGTCCGGTGGTCATAATAAAGTGGCCATTAAGTGTATACTCTCCAAGTAAGCTCACGACACGTGTCTTCTTTCATTGGCTACCCGCTCTTGTCATCAAAAGTAGGCGGTGATTAAAATAATATGACTCGACTGTGTATATATTATTGAACTTTCAAAACATGATTATACCGGGTGATACAAAAGTCTTGCACATTTAACTTGCGGAGTTTTGAGAGTAGGGCAACGCGGCTTGCGTAGAAATGATCAGAATGACATCAGGGTTTTTATGAAATCACATAAATGTTTACTCATTTTACTTACATTTTTCATCGCCAGAGGTAGCGCAGCAACCACAGGTTGGAAGTGTAGAAAAAAATAGACACCTGATTGTACCAGGTGTTCAATGGGATGGCCGTCCTGTTCCAGCACTGCCTGCAGACGAGAGAAAACACAATAGACGGCATTGAAGAGCATATCCGGTGGTATAGCTACCACATGCTGTCGAATGGCGTCTTTAAGCATGGCCGATGAAGTGGGGCGACATCTGTACACTTGTGATTTTAGGTAACCACAGAGCCAGAAATCGCAGGGTGTCAGGTCTGGTGACCGAGGAGGCCAGGCCTTTGGAAAGGGTCGGCTCAAAACATGATTTGCGCCAAACGTCTCTTGCAGCAGTTGCTTAACGGAACGTGCGATGTGGGGTGGTGCTCCATCCTGCATAAATGCGCACAGATTCACTGGATCCCGCTCTTGCAAGCTAGGGATAACGTACGTTCGTAACATGTTCGCATAATGTGCACCTGTCACTGAAACGGTTTCAAAGGAGGTGCCGCGGACCTCTTAAAAAAAAAGGACCGATAATGAAGGAAGCCGTGAATCCACACCACACTGTCACTTTCGGCTGATGAAGTGGGGCTTCAACGACTGCTCGGGGATGTTCTGTGGCCCAGATGCGGCAGTTGTGCTTGTTTACCGCTCAGTTTAGGGAAAAGTGTGCCTCATCAGTCCATAAAACGTTCATCAGCCTGTTCTCGTCGACATCCATTTGTCGAGAAAAACGTGTTGCGAACTCCTGGCACTGCACGAAATCGCCAGCTGGCAGTTCGTGATGCAGTTGCAGTTTGTAAGGGTATCTGTGCAGAATCCGTTGTACTGTTCGTCATACAGTCCCGTAAGGAATGCCTGTTTGCCGAGAAACAATGCGAGCTCTGGAGTCGTCATGTGCGGATGACATTGCAATCACATCCATTTCCTGCGTATTCGTCTCTGCTGCAGCAGCGCGTGTTCATGGTCTACCGTTTCGTAAGCGTGCGCGTGCTGGCAAAGATCCAGTTTCTTCGAATTTTTTCACCATTCGCCGCAGCGCAGCAGTTTCCATCTGTCCTTTCCCACTGCGATCACCTTTCAGTGACAGGTAGGCTCTGAACGCAGCTCTCGCACATTCAGAGTTGCAATAGAACAATTTCACCAAGAGCGCTTTGTCCGGTAATGGCAGCATAGTGTCACGGACCGCTGTGACTTATGGTTGCTTCCCAACTGCTGCTTCTATACCCACTATACCAGACCTGTTCGCCTATGGCGATGCAAAATGTAAGTAAAATGAGTAAAAATTTATGTGATTTCATAAAACCCCCCGATGTCATTCTGATCATTTCTACGCAAACCGCGTTGCCCTACTCTCAAAACTCCGCGAGTTATTACGTTTTCAAATTGGGCAAGACTTTTGTATCACCCATTATATACATATACACCGTTAAAGCAATTCTTTTGCGATACTTTTGCGAACTGCTTGCTGCTCTTCACTCACATTATGGGTAACCCATTTGGCAGCCACTTTTCTCCTGTAATTTTTCAGTTTGGATTCTGAAAACCGAAGCGGTAGACATGTTTTCTTCATATGCAATCTCTTTACATGTTATAACGTAAATGTCTTTTCGTACTGCTACGTTATTTAAAAAAAATCACCATACGATGAAATAGTTCCTAAATTAAACCTTAACGGCCTGACGAAACATTTAAAAATCAGAAGTCAAACTTACGGAAATGATGCTTTATTTCTCCAGCACAGATATAGCACTTCAAATAACAAATCGGTATCAACACTCCACACTAAACTCTCCACACACAACACACCACACAGCACGCTCTACAAGCAACTGTTTACTCTTAGTTTAATCTCTGGTTCTTATCTAATAACAGGCATACTTTGCGATTCCAGCTCAATCATGTTGCCTACAGTATTCGTTTGAGAGAAAAGATATCACGTTAAGTGTGAAGTATAACTGAGAACAAACTCAAGATTTACATAGAAAATATACGTCACAATGTTTTCCGTCGATCTTCTTCCAAAATGCTGTTGACGATAATCAAAGAAGTGTATCTGATGGCCGGCCTCTTCTTGAGTCGTCTTTGATGCTTTCCCTACTTGGGCGGAAACGAGAATTCCACCGTCATACTGTGCTACGATACTAACCCCACAAACTTCAGACAAAGCTTTATGAATTTCGGTAAAGGATTTTCCTCGCAAAGTTTTAATTCCAATGTAGGATCGCTGGTCGCTACGCGAGATCTCTCCTGACTCACTTTCTTCCTCCATTTCTAGGCAGAATTTTTCGGAACAGGAACAAATTAGCCAGAAAACGTAGACACAACTTTGTATACTGAAGTCTGACTCGCAACTGGCACATCCATTGGAGTGAATTGCATCATCGTACGTGCAGCGCTTGCGCAGTGTACAAAATTTTGAAATGGACTACGTATTTTAAGAGAACATAATTTGTCTCACTTCATCTGATGAATGAAGCACAAGGGCATATTTTCGGAGAAGTATAGAGGGGAGGGAGTCCGGACTCGTCCCTGGTGTTGTCATCTACGAAGTTTCTTGACCAAGGTACAGTACTCGGCCTGTTTAATTTTGCGACGTGCTCATGGGGGAGATTGTCACCGACTGGGATGGATAAAAAAGAACAACAACAACGAAAAAAACACTGCGTAGATGAACAATTTAGTCCTGCAAGCCGAAAGAATGCCAATAAGGGATATTTCCCTTTATATTATAAGGGAAAGATCATTCCCATAGTTATGATGCACAATTTGGGTAGGGGGAGGGGGCTATTAAGTTAATTGGCCGGGCTGAGACTTGATCTGCGAGTGTAAATAAATAGTTCTTTAAATAATTTAGTCAACACGTAATCATAATATTCATGAGTTAATTAAGAGATTAATTTTGGGGCTTTGTGCTAATTAAAGAAAAAAAAGTGTTAGTGGCTCTAAAAGAAAAAAAAAAAGAGTCGGGAAAAGAACTCTACATTGCCACTACTGTCGAGGGAATATAATTTCAATCGGGCAGAGCTGAGCTACATAACCCGTATAAGTTTTCTAGAATAACGTTTAAAAATTGTAGACTAAACGTTCGCGACAAGGGAATGCATCTTATAGATGGTGGCGGTCGTTAGTGGCGCTTAAAAGCTAGCCGCTAGCTGTACAGTGGAGACAAAAAAAAAAAAAAAAAAAAAGGTATCGACATCAAACACTCAACCAACGGCTCTATATCCCAAACAGATACGAAACACTTGCAGGTTACAGGCTAAAGAGGGCAAAGATTTATCAGGATCCACTGGAAAGGGCAAAAGGGGGTGTATAACAGACAGCAGAGTTAAGTCCAGGTATTGTGTTTTTCTCTTTTTTTCGAGGATTTCGGCGAGGGCAATAACAAGTGCTGTAAGAAGACCAAAAGAGTATCCAGCGGAGAGGGGTGTGATGTGCCTGCACCGCAGGATGCACATGAGATAAAGACAGATAGCAGTGAGAGCACATGCCCGTGTAACTGAGTTGGGAGAGCGACTTAACCCGGAGTGAGGAGACCCGGTTTCGATGCCCGGCGAGGGTAAACTTGTATGTTATAGGGGAAAAGACGAAATGAGGCAGTCCTCGGTTAGTCGCAAAACCGAGAAGTCACAGCGGTATAAACCTGTGTGACAGGACTCGGTAACAGCTGTATCAGAAGCCGAAAGAAGGTAAAAAGATTCACCTGCGGCAAATGAGATGCCATACTATGATTCCCTAACTGTATGTATAAATTATTCAAACGAGATTCGTGGTATTCCCGCTCCATGATGAGTTTCAGTTACGATCGCATTTGTTGCTGCTGTTGAACAGCCTGAAGTCTGTAAACAGCTCTTCCGGAAGTCTGTTAGACAGCCGAGCAGTGAAACACATTAAGCTGTCCCCCCCCCCACCACCACCACAAAACGACACACTGTGCTTGATGACATAAAGTGATTGAAGGCTAGCGGACTGCATAGATACCTCCGAAAGCATTGCATCGGAAGCGTATCTCGATAGGATTTCAATCAGATCGACTGATTTGTGATGGAAAAACACTCCTCATTTCCTCATGCCGAGGTATTGACTCGGAACAACGAAGAAGAGGAATCGTGAGGAAGCCGCATCCAGTTTCGCGTTACAGCAAGTGTCGTCGAAGAAAGAGTGTTCGGTTCTCCAAATTCAGATCCGAAAGTATAACCGTTACATGGATCTTTGATGACCAAAGTGGAGTTTAACTTCGTTATGTAAGCAGTTAATGTGCCATACAATATTTCCCATTACCTTTGGTGGATTTTCTCATACAACGGGACCCTGATAGCCAAGAACTTTCTTTTTCTGTTTACCGAAAACCCACACACACTCCTGTCATAATCTCAATGCAATCTTCTCACCATATGAGGTACAAACTAGCCGCCCTAAGATTTATGATCCGCCGTGCATACTCACACTTGTCCACCGTACGATCCCGCCAAATAGATCTGAAGAAGATTTCGGAATCGCCTTGATGTACAGCTTCCCCAATGACTGTGTCAGCAAATTAAATAAACATATCTAGCGTATGAATTGTACCACCTTGTTACGTTAAACCCGAGTAACGAAGTTTGTCGGATCCATGTCACACCTCCCTTCAGTGAGTGCAATCCTGAAGAATGCCTGTAGAAGGCACAACCTGGGATTTGGTGAAACTGCAACCAACATCTTTAAGTTGATTAGAAAAGATAAGGACCCGGTGTCTGAAATCAATAAGAGCGGTGTTTATTCCATCCCCATGAAAAGCTATGACCCTACCATGGAAAACCAGGTGTATATCGGCTCGACACTGCGCACTTTGGGGGTCAGACTATCCGACCATAAATACAACGTCAGATGCAACTCCTCTGCTACAACCTTGGCCCGGTTGACCGGATCTGGATCACATTTTCCCATTTGGGATGACGCTCATGTATTACTTTAAAAACTAAAAGATTAACTGTGCTTGCTGAGAGTCTGATTATATGTAATTACGGTGACCATTGCTGCAATGACGATTTGCCGTTTACGGTTCCGTCGACTTGGAGGACCTGCGTCCAACCACCGACTACTGGATTATCAGCCACCCATAGCAACCTTTCCAACCTACCATGGTAACTTTATTATGCTTTGATTTGTGGTTCGTAGATCCACGCGACTGCGCCGTGAGAGAATCGTGCGTCACTGCCAACCAATCTTGTATATAATGCTTTGCCTCCATGTACTTTGCTTGTTAACGTTTCACCTGAAGATGAGCGGGCTGCCCGCTTGAAAGATCTTGTATGATTTTAATGTATGTATATATTTCAGTGCATTAAATAATTTAAAAGTGGGTTCAAATCTGACCCCATATTTCTTGGATCGTGCAGTTACAGCTCATTGTACTTGAATTTCTCCTTCAGTGGTGTAACTAGAACAACGTGCAAGATTTACTTCAACACCTCTAACCACAATAATGTTCCCAGGATTTTGAACACGAGGGAGGATGCATTTCCCCCTTATTGTGTGTGTGTGTGTGTGTGTGTGGTGTGTGCGGTATTGGTGGTGGTGGTGGTGGGGGGGGGGGGGTTGTTAAGGTGTCACGGTGAGTGTCTCCAAAAGTAATTGTGGTACCTAGAGTCCTATAGTTTGAACTTTTTAAGTAACAGATTTGATAATACGTGTAATTGCTTTGTCCAAAACTAAAATAAATCACTTGAAGAAATCACTCTCTTACACATCGCAGATCTGCGGCTGCTGTGAATAGATGTTGACGCCTGTCGTACACGTAATCCTAGGTAACTGACTGTTTTCCCACATCCTCCACGGGGAACCACACTGTGGCCAGGCGATTTTCCTCAGCAGCGCAGAGAGAGAGAGAGAGAGAGAGAGAGAGAGAGAGAGAGAGAGAGAGAGAGAGAGAGAGAGAGATCGCATTATTTACAACCCCTTGCAGAGCAATCGTATTACAACCCGAAGTCAAAGAGCCGAACACTTTCAATCTGTAGGACATTCAGAGTTTTAAAACTGAAACTAGGCATTTATTTAGGCAAAGCTAAATATTTCTTAAAGAAAAATATGAATCTTTGGGTAAATTATTGTGTGAATTCGAATTATTTTATAAAACCATAACTGGCAGCTGTAGTGCGCCCGTTCGTTACCTGCGACCCCCCACTCTCCGCGCTATGGCGGGGCTGCGGGGGTGGTAGTCACGCCACTGTTTCCATTAGGAGATTCAGAAACGTTATTGTGATTGAAACAAGAAAAGCGACTTGTCTTATATAAACGAGCAGATAGACAAAGCCAGGGAACGCTGGTAAGTAAGAAGGTACATATGATGCTCACTATTACACAAAGTATAAAAATTTCCAGCTTGAGGATATATTTAAGCAGTTAACTACCCCTTTAGTTTCCGAGAATCGTCAGAACTTGCTATAGTACTCGAGTGTGTGTGTGTGGGGGGGGGGGGGGCTCCGGAAACTTTTCGAGCACCAACATGGCGTCAAAAATGAAATAAAAGATGGTACAAGTGCCATTTGCTGGACCTGTTGCACGATTGCATGAAATAAATTTCTGAAAACTATTTATAGATATGAATCAACATTGCAAAAAAAAAAAAAAAACACAGCACAGTATATTTGTATATTTATTTATATGCAGATAAGTCTACAGCCATATATACATTTAGTCACAAAAATCAACATGCACGCTTCATAATGTAACCATTTAAGAAACTGTGACCGTTTGGGAAACCTCGCAAACGGTCACAGTATAAAACGGTCAAATTTATATTTTATGAGTACAAGGAGATTGTAAAATAATAAATGATGAAACAAAATAAATTCAAGAATATGAAAATAACTTCAAAAGTTACGTCACAAAAATCTGCATACAGCATGTTCTTGTTTAAGCAATCAGAAAATGGAAGTGCAAAATACTGCTGAAAAGTTAATCTTGTGTGTGTGTTAGTCCAGTTCTTTTTAGTGTTCTGATTAAAATGGCTTTATAAGTTTCTCTACACATGAGAAATACAAAATATCTTGAGCTGTCAATGCCCAGTGGATTATAAGCAGCGATTGGTTCGAAAGAAGAGCTTACATAATATTTTATTTTGCAGAGGTCTGATTCGTGAACATTTCTCATCTTTCCTTTGTATGCAGACTTCTGTGACATACATATATTCATTAGAAATGTACACGGTGTTTCGCTCGCTACTTTACCCTGCATTTTGGCAATAACTGTAAGAGGAATGGCGTAACGAAATTTGAATTGGACTTACCTTCGGCTGTGAGAAAGGAAACATAAGCGACGTGTAGTTGCGCCGGCGTCGTGGTCAAAAAGAAGTGGCGGCGCTAGTGTATCGCGACTCCTCATCGCCTGCCGAACGTCTTTCAGTTATTGCAAAAATGCCGGGTAAAGCAGCGAGTGAAACACCGTGCATTTCTTGTATATTAGCTTTATTTTCTCCTTTTCTTAGGTAACACATCTGTATATACTTAATTTTTTACTGTAATAAAAGTATCATTTCTCAAATTCTTAGTTTTTCTAATATTGCCGTTTTTGTAGGTTGTATGTGGAATTTGCTACTATTTGACCAGTAACCGCTGCATTCCTGTAGATGCTTCTGGCACCCCAGTTACAAAAACATGAATCTTTGCAGATTAACTGTAATATAAGCGATTGCTGGGCCTTGGATTATTTCTGATAAATAAACTAAGGATCAACATAACAATAGATATGAAAAAAGCCATTGTTGCTACATAAGCGAGCCGGTACTCAAAAATGTCAAGAAACGCTGCAAGTAGGATGATCAGGAAGACACTGCAGATGAACACTACGAAACTAGGTACAATTAGTGCCGTGGCAAGGTAGGAAATAAGTTTCTTCCGTCGATGAACATTCCTTTCAGCCTCCATGAATCCTCCAGAACTTGTCATGCTAATCTGAAAACTGAAAAAGAAAAAGATTTTGAAATTTCTCGCTTTCTTTTTTGTTTTTCAAGACAAAGCACGCATTTTTTTATATAAGGGTTGTTTAATAAGTACTGAGACTCTTTGGCTTGAGTTCGTTTGCGCTTCATAATTTCGCCAATGGGTGGAGCTAGTGTGCAGTCGATTTAAAGGCTATGCGACTGCATTGCAACTTGTTCGCTGCGGAAGTCGTGTGACGTGCGGAACTAATTTTATTGTTCTCTCGTAGGAGATCGATACTTCCAAATTTTCTCAACTTTCTGTAATTCAGTTTTTGAAAGCGGAGAAAACGCCACCAAGCAAAATTGACAGACTTATTAGGGTGGTGTATGGACCTGCTTGTCTTCCACCCAGTACTGCTATGCGGTGGTGCCAGTTCTTTAGTGATGGACGAATTAGTACTGCAGAGCAGCCAAGATGAGGAGCACCACGTCGTGCTGTCTCAGTGACAATTGCACTTGTGGATACTGCAGTAAGTCAACAGAAGAACCGAGAACTGGCGAACAATGCTGGCGTGAGCATCGGAACTGTCAACAGGATCATGTATTTCACCTTGACTGTCGTAAGGTCTGCCTCACGTGGGTACCGCAACATCTGAGTCAAGGAATGGGACTATCGTAACAGCATCTGTTCCACTACAATGAAGAAGATGAAGATTTCTTGCTACGCAATATAGCTGGGGACGAAAGCTCAAGTCATCATTTCGAGCCAGAGCATGCAGTGGAATCATGCGTCATCATCACCACCGAGGAAATCACAGTTGACCATTTCCGCAGGCAAAATGATGTTAACCCTGTTCTTTGACCATCTAAGACCATGGCTTCTTGAGTGGCTACCAAAAGGATCAAACATCAATGCCTAACGATATGCTCAAACTTTAATGAAGCTTGGACAAGCCATCAAAAAAAAAAAAGAGACCCCTCAACCTCACTCAGGGTATTGTGCTCCCGGGTGATAACGCGCGGCCGCATAAAGCAGTTACCACGCAAAGGACATTGCAACGCTTTCGTTGGGAAGTGCTTCAACATTCGGCGTATAGTTCAGACGTATCGCCTTACGAGTTCCACATCTTTGGACCTATGCTAAAAATTCTCAAAAGCAAGCATTTCACCTCTGATAATCAGGTGCGTAAAACTGTAGATAACTGGTTGCAGTAGTACCCTGCCTCCTATGCCGCAGGATTGCAAGGACTTGTGCAACGACGAGATCGCTGTTTAAATGCTGGAGGCGATTATTTTTAGGTATGCCATGTTTTGACTCTTTCAGGTAGAAAGTCTCGCTACTTATTGAACAACCGTGATAAATTAAATCATTATAAAAAAATTGGAGGGAACAAACTGTTTAAGAAATTTAAACTGCGTATAAATGCATAATGAAAGAAATTATTAGATTATGACAGAAAAAGTTGCACTGTGAAGAAAAGCTAAAACTAAATTAGGGTGAAACAACACTCACAAATGCATTGAAGAGAAGGCATGTTTCATACATGTAAAATCTAATTATGTTTAATACTTGGTGATACAAAGTCCCGTCAATTTGTAACTACAAATGAAAGGCCGATGTTTACACGATTTCTAAAGTGCGCGACAGGTTCTAAATTCCTCGTTAACAATGGTGGAGATCCCACAGGCTAAGTATGTTGCAGGGGTATGCAAAACGGGTAAGTCTGGGCTTATAAAGGTCTTTTGAAATGCAGGTCAATTTTTTTCGCTATTAGTCCTATATTAACTGGATTGAGAATTCATCAGCCCAACATATGAAGTCCCTAAAAAAAACAACCTCTTTAACCTAAGGGGTTTAAAATTAGGACAAATAAAGCTGTAGTTTAACCTCAGGAGCTTAAAATTAGTACACAGTCAAGCTCTAATTTAGCTTCAGGGGCCTTTTTCACTCCACCAGTTCACCAGCACTGGTTTAAAAAAAAAAACCTTGGTCAGTATCTTCTGTCATCCCTCTCCCCTAATAATATACTAAACAAATGTTACACCCAAAAACGTGCAAAACTCAATGATATGTAGAAAGCAATATACCAATTATATGTAGAAAGCGGGATGTAAGGTCAGGTGATGCGTAACATCACAGCCTCTCCTTGACAAATGACAACCCCGCCTTCTCGTGGTACATCCTGTTCCCACTAAAGGGGCTCTGACGACGGCCAATAGCGGTATAACTATACCATCGGGATTAGAGGAAATGCTATCCCACACTCACCAACCCGCTTGGCCAGCGTGGTGAGTTATGGCCAAACCCCTCCAAAATGACTCCACAAATTAAATCTTGGCCCTCAGTCTCCTGTAGGTGGAATGTACCTGGCCAAGGCAGCGGCCAGTGCGACATAAAGGCAGAGGGTGCTAAGAATCCCCGGAGGACCGGACTAGGCTGCCATCTGATGCTTATCTTGGCTACGTACAACGGACGCTCCCTATCTTCTGATTCAAGGCTTCTTGAATTGGAAGAGGAACTGCAAAGGATCAAGTGGGACATCGTCGGGTTAAGTGAGGTAAGGAGAAAAGGAGATCTCATTGAACTGAAAAGTGGACATCTCTTCTACTATCGTGGGACAGATACTGGCAGAACTAGTGGTGTTGGATTTATAATAAACAAGAAACTGAAGGATAAAGTTGTAGAAGTTGAAAGTTCCTCTGACAGAGCTGCACGACTCGTTATCCAATTCTCGAGAAGATACCAGGCTCAGATTATTCAAACTTATGCACCCACCACAAGTCATCCTGAAGAAGAAATTGAAGAATTTTATGAGGAAATTTGTCATCTAAATAATAAAGGTAAGCAGCACTTGAAGATAATTATGGGAGATTTCAATGCAAAAATAGGGCAACGGCAACAGAATGAAACTTCAGTAGGTAAATTCGGTCACGGCAACAGAAACCAGCGTGGAAATACTCTCGTAGAGTTTGCAGAGGCAGAAGGGTTTTTCATCTTGAACTCCTTTTTCAAGACAAAGCCACACAGGAAATGGACATGGAGACATCCAAATGGGACGACAAGTGAAATTGATTTTATTATGTGTAACAAAAAATTCGTCATAGAAGACTGCAGTGTGCTAAACAAGTTCAACACAGGCAGTGACCATAGATTGGTGAGATGTAAGATGCACCTCAACACTAAACTCGAACGTAGCAAGCTCATAAGACAAACAAAATGTATTGACATAACCAACCTTAAAAAACACCATAATACCTTCAAATTGGAACTGAAGAACAGATTCTCTGCTTTAGAAGGCCTAACATCGGAAGAAGTGGATATTTCGGAAGTTAACAGAAAAGTAACCAAAGCTCTTATGGAAACAGCAACAAAATTAGCTGGGTCTAAGAACAAATTGCATGTGAACAAATTATCAGGAAAAACCAAAATGTTGATGCAAAAAAGAAGATTGATGAGGACAACTAAAGAAGATGTGACTTCCAAAGTGGAATATATAGAGCTATGCAAGACAGTACGAAAAAGTATCACTGAAGACGTAAGGAAATTCAACTGCGAACTAGTAAGGAAAGCAATTGAAAACAACCAAAGCCTAAAGATAGCAAAGGGACATCTCAATAAGGGAAGAAAACAGATTATGTCACTGAGAAAAGAAGATGGTTCTGTAACAAGAAATAGAGGCGAAATTTTGACAAGAGTGAAAGATTTCTACTCCAAATTATATGAAAGGGATGATACATGCACTCCAGACATCATGAAAGATACCAATACCAGAGTTCCTCCAGTCCTTCCAGCAGAAGTTGCACATGCAATCAAGAACATGAAGCGGGGAAAAGCTCCAGGAGAAGATGGAATTACTGTAGACATCATACAAGAAGCAAGTGGAGAAATCGAAACAGTACTCGCCCAAATTTTCACTCGATGCCTTAATGAAGGGAAAATTCCTGAGGATTGGAACAACGCTACAATGATCTTGCTACATAAAAAAGGTGACATTGAGGATCTCAGGAACTACAGACCTATCAGCCTCCTATCAGTGGTTTATAAAATCTTCACTAAAGTTCTTTCACACCGCTTGAAGGTGACACTGGACATGGCTCAACCGAGAGAACAAGCTGGATTCAGGAGTGGCTACAGCACAATAGATCATATCCACGTACTGAGAGAACTAATTGAAAGAGCGAGGGAATATGAGCTTCTATTGTGCATGGCTTTTATCGATTATGAAAAAGCCTTTGATTCGGTGAAACCATCAGCAGTTGCAATGGCTCTGAAATCCTGCGGTATTGAAGATGCATACATTAATATTATTAATAACATCTATGAAAATGCAAGTGCAAAGATTCGGCTGTTTGAAAATACAACACACATAAAAATTGGAAAAGGAGTGAGATAATGTGACACCATATCACCGAAGCTCTTTAATGCCACATTGGAAAATGTCTTTCAATCACTGAACTGGGAAAACAAAGGGATAAAGATTAATGGAGATTATCTAACCCACCTTCGTTTTGCTGATGACATAGTCATTTTTGCAACTACCCCATCAGAGCTACAGAGTATGATCCAGGAACTTGCTGACAAGAGTAAAGAAGTGGGATTAAAAATGAACTTTCAGAAGACAAAAGTGATGTACAATGCTTTTACAAGAAATGAAGATTTATCGATTGATGGAGAAAAGCTGGAGATAACAGACACGTACGTTTATCTTGGACAGCAGATATCAAGTGAGGGTCACATTGGTGAAGAAATTAATCGGCATACAAAACTTGCCTGGAGAGCTTCTGGAAGAAACAGCATAATTTTCAAGAGCAATATGCCATTATGTCTTAAAAGAAAAGTGTTTGATCAATGCATCCTTCCAGTGCTTACGTATGGTGCAGAGACGTGGACCTTAGCTAAAGGAGACATACAAAGGCTGCAGACAACTCAAAGCAGAATGGAGAGGTGCATGCTTGGTGTAACCAGGAGAGATAAGAAGAGGAACTCCTGGATCAGAAAAATGACAAGAGTGGAAGACATCATGATCAGAGTTAAATCCCTAAAATGGCAATGGGCTGGACATACTGCCAGAAGAACAGACCATCGATGGACAGACGAAATTTTAGATTGGATTCCAAGGGACAGGAAAAGACCCAGAAGAAGACCACATGGAAGATGGGTGGATGAAATTCGAAAGTATGCGGGAGTGACATGGAGGAGACTGGCACAAGACAGACCGTTGTGGAGGAAACTTGGGGAGACCTTCGTCCAGCAGTGGATTGATAATGGTTGACAATGATGATGATGATGATGTAGAAAGCAATATACCAATTATATGTAGAAAGCAATATACCAATTATATGTAGAAAGCAATATACCAATTATCGATATGTAGAAAATGATATGTAGAAAGCAATATACCAATTATCGTGTTATTAAAAAGGGGCTTAGGCCGAAAGCCCTTTTCTTAATTACTCCGAGATTTCCCTGTGAGGAAGCACTAAAATTTGGGAAAAAACTAAACTGCATTTCAGGGATCAAAATATCCGGGGCCTGGGACTCTCTGTACTTATGTTTGGACAACAGCCAAATAATTTTTGTTTGCCCTGGATTACCAATTAAAAGTAGTATTTTTCAAAGCTAAAACTTACTTTTTTTTTTTTGTTATGATGGTGTTCTTTGCTGTACCTATATTTCTTCATTTTGGATAATTTTATTCTGTTTTTATGGAACAGCCATTGTACGTTTTACCATAGTTACAACACAGTTGGCAGAATAGAAAATGCAATAGCCGTCCATAAACAACTCAAAGATATTACATACGTATATTGAGAATTACAAGTGTTACATTCTGCATCTGAAATTAACCCTCATCTATGCATGTATATACATTGAAATCGGTCAGCTCTGAAATCTATTAAACGCGGTAGACCCATCTTAAACTGAATATCTGTCCCTTAAAGGACTTCGTAACAAATGACTTCTACAGGAAGAACGTGTACCCATCCGCTTAAATTTATTGGATTCTAAACAAACTGGTTCTACAAATCAGCATTTTCTATAGTTCGGACAAACACTGTATTACAAAAAGAATCTCGCACACCTTTAGGTTTCAAATGGAATTATTACGAATAGTCAAAAATTTGCTCAGGAATCCGGGAGTACTTCACCTCACGTTTCAGTACCTATACTCCGCCTCCAAATACTACTGATGTTATCTTGTACAAGTTCTTCCGAATCTGACGAACTCTACAGCTCAGATTACGTAAATTGAAATTTATACTATAATCACTCAATTACAGCTGAGCTGCCTCGGTGGCGCAGTGGTCTAAGGCACTAGCTTCTGACCATTCGCCCTAGTTGGGTCCGGTTTCGAATCCCGGTGAGGCACGGATGTTTATTGTTATTGTTTATTGATTGGAGGTTTAACGACCACCGTGAGCAACTCAATGGGCTATAAGCAGTCGCCCGTCCCTAATTTAGGGTCACTGGTTCCAGGGAAGGGAGAGAGCCAGTGCCGTAAGACAAACACAACATCCATGCCTAACCGGGATTCGAACCCGGACCCCTTACGGACGAATGATCAGAGGCCAGCGCCTTAGACCACTGCGCCACCGGGGCGGCGCACGGATGTTTGTCTTTCGGCGCTGGCTCTCTCTATCCTTTGAAACTATGGTTTATTGTATTACGTGTTCAATTTGTCCTATGATGATGTTACTTCCTTGCATAATCGTTGTACCCTCCTATGTCGCACAATACTGTATTTCTATGATCATGTATGTGTTACCCAGGAGCAGTCTGTGACTTCAGGATGTACGGGTATATGTTATCCAGGACCAATAAATAATTAAAAAAAAATCTACAATAAAAAATAAAAAAGATGCAACTGAATCCTTCCCTCGGTAACGATGGTTTTCCTGTCAGTAACAAATGAATTTTTTCCTTCAGTCATTTTTTTACCAATCCTGCTTGCCTTCTACACTGACATCCTCACCATGTTAACTAACCCGTCAACTGTTACTGATGCCTTGATTCTATTATTAAATAAGGAAAAGCTTACCTCAACAACAGGAGACATAAGCCAGCTAAATGTGTAAGATCTTCGCAAAAGTACTTATATTGTGACTGACAATCTAGTGGTATCATTTACTGTACAGGACGACAAAACAGTTTCCCAATATCTTTTGCAAACTGTATAAAAATATGAATTTGCATAGTCTCACCAATAACAGTACTACAGCAGCAAGGACATCAGAGGGATGCCCTATGTTCGGGCAATTATTTGCGGTAATATTTGTACCATTATTGCGCTACTTCGGAAACAACCTTACTAGCACTGTCTGCAAGTCAAAGACAACAATCAGTATTATTAACTGCATTTTCTGATGATCTCATTGTCTTCATACGGAATGAACCTCATTTCAGCTTCTACGCTAATCTTGCCATTTTTATGCAAAAGCATCATAAGCAGCTCTTAATACTTTGAAAAGTAACGGCTTATGGTACAGTGCTCGGGAACAAATCAAGGATCAACCGTGATGAGCCCCATGGTCAAGCAGGCATCCGAAAATGTTGAGTGTTTATCTTGGGAAACACAGAATATCAGCCCAAGCCACTTGAAATACTTTCATTGT
Organism: Macrothele yani; assembly: GCA_039090855.1. Classification (NCBI taxonomy): domain Eukaryota; kingdom Metazoa; phylum Arthropoda; class Arachnida; order Araneae; family Macrothelidae; genus Macrothele; species Macrothele yani. Next base: position 24,197,256 of record CM077027.1, on the reverse strand, counting down.
ACAAATTCAAATTGGAACCGGATGAAGAGATTCCTTTCTACCGCTGTTGAACGCAACAGCAATCGTGTCTTTCACTTTAATATATCGTTGCTGATTTAACTGCTCCCTGCTATGTTCTAAATATAATAAAATCCCCAAAGCAATAATTAATTTTATTTGGGTTAAGCATTATTGGGTCGCCGAATCAGTCCTCACGCTGCTACTCAAATATTGAGGACTGTGGCTACCCGGCGTCTTCCTGAAATACAAAACAACTAGTGTCATAACACTGCTGCAACTTACGAATCCTTCTACTGCTGCAAAAATCACGTTGGATGTCAATGTCATCACCTGTACAAACAATCCACTGCTTACTTCTGTATATCTTAAATTGATGAATGCCTTCGAGCAATGATCTATGTTATCTAGGTCCAACAGTAACGTCGGGTATTACCAACCGCACTAATTGTCACGTCCTTGATGAAGCGGACATCTCCTTAACAAACCAGAGAGGTTGGGCGAGATAGCTATCACAATCGAATTTTTGTTTTTCGGGTGTAGCTCTATTTCGTTTAATCACTTCCTAATACAGAAGTTGTAAAGGAAAGAAATCATATTGCGGTAATAAAAGCTCTACAACACTCTCACCCGGCTTCTCTTTCATGTGATTTATCGAAAAGCCATATCATCATCATCATCATTGTCAACCATTATCAATCCACTGCTGGACGAAGGTCTCCCCAAGTTTCCTCCACAACGGTCTGTCTTGTGCCAGTCTCCTCCATGTCACCCCTGCATACTTTCGAATTTCATCCACCCATCTCCCATGTGGTCTTCTTCTGGGTCTTTTCCTGTCCCTTGGAATCCAATCTAAAATTTCGGCTGTCCATCGATGATCTGTCCTTCTGGCAGTATGTCCAGCCCATTGCCATTTCAGGAATTTAACTCTGATCATGATGTCTTCCACTCTTGTCATTTTTCGGATCCACGAGTTCCTCTTCTTATCTCTCCTGGTTACACCAAGTATGCACCTCTCCATGCTGCTTTGAGTTGTCTGCAGCCTTTGTATGTCTCTTTTAGTTAAGGTCCACGTCTCCGCACCATACGTAAGCACTGGAAGGATGCATTGATCAAACACTTTTCTTTTAAGACATAATGGCATATTGCTCTTGAAAATTATGCTGTTTCTTCCAAAAGCTCTCCAGGCAAGTTTTGTACGCCGATTAATTTCTTCATCAATGTGACCCTCACTTGATATCTGCTGTCCAAGATAAACGTACGTGTCTGTTATCTCCAGCTTTTCTCCATCAATCGATAAATCTTCATTTCTTGTAAAAGCATTGAACATCACTTTTGTCTTCTGAAAGTTCATTTTTAATCCCACTTCTTTACTCTTGTCAGCAAGTTCCTGGATCATACTCTGCAGCTCTGATGGGCTAGTTGCAAAAATGACTAGGTCATCAGCAAAACGAAGGTGGGTTAGATAATCTCCATTAATCTTTATCCCCTTGTTTTCCCAGCTCAGTGACTGAAAAACACCCTCCAATGTGGCATTAAAAAGCTTCGGAGATATGGTGTCACCTTGTCTCACTCCCTTTCCAATTTTTACGTGTGTTGTATTTTCAAACAGCCTAATCTTTGCACTTGCATTTTCATAGATGTTATTAATAATATTAATGTATGCATCTTCAATACCGCAGGTTTTCAGAGCCATTGTAACTGCTGATGGTTTCACCGAATCAAAGGCTTTTTCATAATCGATAAAAGCCATGCACAATGGAAGTTCATATTCCCTCGCTCTTTCAATTAGTTCTCTCAGCACGTGGATATGATCTATTGTGCTGTAGCCACTCCTGAATCCAGCTTGTTCTCTCGGTTGAGCCATGTCCAGTGTTACCTTCAAGCGGTGTGAAAGAACTTTAGTGAAGATTTTATAAACTACTGATAGGAGGCTGATAGGTCTGTAGTTTCCGAGATCCTCAATGTCACCTTTCTTATGTAGCAGGATCATTGTAGCGGTGTTCCAATCCTCAGGAATCTTTCCTTCATTAAGGCATCGAGTGAAAATTTGGGCGAGTACTGTTTCGATTTCTCCACTTGCTTCTTGTATGATGTCTACAGTAATTCCATCTTCTCCTGGAGCTTTTCCTCGCTTCATGTTCTTGATTGCATGTGCAACTTCTGCTGGAAGGACTGGAGGAACTCTGGTACTGGTATCTTTCATGATGTCTGGAGTGCATATATCATCCCTTTCATATAATTTGGAGTAGAAATCTTTCGCTCTTGTCAAAATTTCGCCTCTATTTCTTGTTACAGAACCATCTTCTTTTCTCAGTGCCATAATCTGTTTTCTTCCCTTACTGAGATGTCCCTTTGCTATCTTTAGGCTTTGGTTGTTTTCAATTGCTTTCCTCACTAGTTCACAGTTGAATTTCCTTACGTCTTCAGTGATACTTTCTTACTGTCTTGCATAGCTCTATATATTCCACTTTGGAAGTCACATCTTCTTTAGTTGTCCTCATCTCTCTTCTTTTTTTGCATCAACATTTTGGTTTTTCCTGATAATTTGTTCACATGCAACTTGTTCTTAGACCCAGCTAATTTTGTTGCTGTTTCCATAAGAGCTTTGGTTACTTTTCTGTTAACTTCAGAGATGTCCACTTCTTCCGATGTTAGGCCTTCTAAAGCAGAGAACCTGTTCTTCAGTTCTAACTTGAAGGTATTATGGTGTTTTTTAAGGTTGGTTATGTCAATAGATTTTGTTTGTCCTATGAGCTTGCCACGTTCAAGTTTAGTGTTGAGGTGCATCTTACATCTCACCAATCTATGGTCACTACCTGTGTTGAACTTGTTTAGCACACTGCAGTCTTCTATGACGAATTTTTTGTTACACATAATAAAATCAATTTCACTTGTCGTCCCATTTGGATGTCTCCATGTCCATTTCCTGTGTGGCTTTTTCTTGAAGAAGGAGTTCAAGATGAAAAACCCTTCTGCCTCTGCAAACTCAACGAGAGTATTTCCACGCTGGTTTCTGTTGCCATGACCGAATTTACCTACTGAAGTTTCATTCTGTTGCCGTTGCCCTATTTTTGCATTGAAATCTCCCATAATTATTTTCAAGTGCTGCTTACCTTTATTATTTAGATGACAAATTTCCTCATAAAATTCTTCAATTTCTTCTTCAGGATGACTCGTGGTGGGTGCATAAGTTTGAATAATCTGAGCCTGGTATCTTTTCGAGAGTTGGATAACAATTCGTGCAGCTCTGTCAGAGGAACTTTCAACTTCTACAACTTTGTCCTTCAGTTTCTTGTTTATTATAAATCCAACACCACTAGTTCTGCCAGTATCTGTCCCACGATAGTAGAAGAGATGTCCACTTTTCAGTTCGATGAGATCTTCTCCTTTTCTCCTTACCTCACTTAGCCCCACGATGTCCCACTTGATCCTTTGTAGTTCCTCTTCCAATTCAAGAAGCCTTGAATCAGAAGATAGGGAGCGTCCATTGTAAGTAGCCAAGGTCAGCATCAGATGGCAGCCTAGTCCGGTCCTCCGGGGATTCTTAGCACCCTCTGCTTTCATGTCGCACTGGCCGCTGCCTTGGCCAGGTACATTCCAGCTGCCGGAGACTGAGGGCCAAGATTTAAGTTGTAGAATCATTTTGGGGGGTTTGGCCATAAGACCAGCAAAATAAAGTACCACCCTCGACAGCTCAAAATATCCTGGATGAACCGCTTTTCTGCAACTCAGTAATTCACTCTCCCCAAACTGATTTTTTCTACACATAACGTTTGGCTGCGGATAATGTGGGATTCTCAACTTCTAACATCTGACCTCAATCAGAAAACCTTGCGGAAGTCTCTCTCTCTCTCTCTCTCTCTCTCTCTCTCTCTCTCTCACTTCTCCCCCAAAACGAGATCAAATATCAGTCTTTAAAATGAGCACTCAGTTTTCTGTATCCGTTAATAGCGACCAGAGTGCAACACAGCCACTCTCGTTGTCAACTTAATTGATCAGCGTTTTCTTCTATGCAATCACTGCGAAAGTACAGTATATCACCATCTCGGTACATTATGGACTACACCGTGTCTAGTTGAAAATCATCCACCCCATCTCCAAGAACATATGTGAAGCAGAGTCAGAAATACCAAAAATCCACCTAAAGAACAGAACATTCAATGGCTCTCCATTCATTAGCGGTTACCAGTACCAGCCAAATTACAAAAACTCCCAAGAACCTCTGATCGAACTATCACTGCTATAACCCACCAGGTATCGTTGAACATATTTACACGAAATGCAAGTTACTGCTCTTACTAAATACCACTGTCTTCAAAGTTACAAAGATTATCTGCAAAATAACTCGCAATCTGCAATCTCAGAATTCATCCACATTATGTTCAATTCCTTTCATATATGCAAAATACACAGTCGAGTCACATTATTGTGACCACCTCGTACTTTTGAGGTCAACAGCGCCTAGCCAATGGAATAAGGCACGTGTCGTGAGCTGTCTTGGAGGTTACATAAGGTGGGCTGTAGGCAATCTGAAAACATATCACATCACAAGTTGCTGTCATGGATAAAACGAGCGATTTATCAGATTTGCAAAAAGGAATGATTATTGGATTTCGGGGCAAATGTGGCAGTATTTCTGAAACAGTGCAGTTTCTGAACCGTTCTCGTGATGCTGTGGTTAAAGTGTATCGTGATTGGAGAAATGGCAGCATTGCGAATAAGCGACGTGAAAACTGCGGAGCACCACGTGCCATTGATGTGAGAGGTAAACGTCGGCTTCGAAGGTCAGTGAGGGCCGATCGACACGCTACAGTGGAGCAACTCACTGGCCGAATGAACCAGGGGGCTACCGTAAGTGTGTCTAAAACGACATTTCAACGAACCCAGCTGCGCTCATCGGAGAATGGAGCAACGATGCAGGCGGATGGTCACTGAATCTATGCTACCGAAGGTGCATCGGCAGAAAAGGGTTACATTTGCACGGCAGTATCGGAATTGGACATCCGCTGATTGGCAATGGATTGCCTTCTCCGATGAGTCACGTTTTCTTCTTCATCGAACAGGTGGACGCTGGCGTATAAAGCGAGAAACATTAGAAAACACTCTGCAACCACTGCTGGCAGAACACAAGCTGGTGGGGGCAGCGTTATGGTCTTGGGAATGTTTTCGTGGCATTCTGTGGATCCACTCATACCTGTGGAAGGCACTATGGACCGAATTCGTTATGAATCCATCCTTGCAGACCACGTACACCCATACATGCTGATTGTCTTCCCTAGGACGGATGGAATATTCCAGCACGACAATGCGACTTGTCACACAGGTGGAAATGTCCGATAGTGGTTGGAAGAGCACGATGAAGAATTCAAAGTACTTCTCTGGCCCCTAATTCCCCAGACTTAAACCCAATTGAGCATCTGTGGGACCACCGCGATCTTGTTGTTTGCTCTATTGATCCTCCACCACGAAACCTACAGCAACTGTCAGATGCACTGTAGTCAGCATGGCTCCACATACCTATGAACACCTTCCAGCACCTAACTGAGTCACTCCCAACCCGTCTAGCTGCTGTCCGCGCTGCACAAGGCGGTTACTCTGGATATTAGCCGGTGGGCATGATAATATGACTCGACCGTGTAAATATTCCATCAAACTACTGATTTAATAAGTAGGACACTCTTTTTGTACAACAAGGGCAGCGTAAGCTTCTCATTGTTTCAAGCTAAGTTCACTTCCTCACGTACATATTAAGTATTATACAGCTCATCGCAATAATTGACAAATTCAAAACACAATGCTCATATTCTTCCAACTGGTTTGATATTCAGAATTACGAAATTAAACTGCAATAATAACATGTTCTGAATTGCGTCTTGGAAACCAACTGCATCGGTCATTAGTTTCTTGCATTCGATCAACTTCCACCAGTATGGATTTTTTTATTCTAAATGGTATTACAACTGATCATATGCATACGTTAATAAAAATTTTCTGTACATACATTCATTTATTATGAACGTCCTGGGCACACACGCAGCATGTTATGCACTTCATTTCGTAATTATGTTATGACAGAAACATACATCCTTTTTGTACATAATTAGTTGTATGTACTTCATCGCATTCTGTAACATGATACTTTTAACTTGATGTACTAATTTTTAAATAAAGAATTATTGAAAGGAAGGAAAAAACTAAATTTGCTGTCAACCCGAGAATCGAGAATACAGCTTTCAACTACAATCGCCCAAAAGGAATGATGCTTAAATTCATGAAATTTACGAATTTGATGACAAAATGTATCTGAATAATTAGAAGCTATGAAGCTGATCCATATTATTAATAATAAATTTCGGAAATTAAAATTGAACAGAAGGTGATAAAACTCGTGTGTGCTAGTTTTCTGGGTACCATTTTCCCAGGATCAACTGAATGCAACCTTTTTCATTATTTCAAAGCTTTATGTCGTCAATAAAATAAATGTTTCCTGTTTTAAAAATACTTACTCCATACTATCTGACATGGCTTCACTGGACGGAGAAGGCCGTCCGAGTTCTCTGGTTGAGTTATGTTGAGCATTCATTCCGGAGGCACAGGCTGTGGCTTCGTGTGAGCCATTAGGAACTGCTTCTGCCTTACAGGCCTCATCGAAAGTCTGGGAAACAGGCACACCGGAAATTCCTTGTGTAGCGTCTCCAGAATCAACTGGAACTTCTGCGCCACAGACACGAACAGAAATCTGCGGAGCATTAACGCTGAAGATATAGTCTCCAGTCTGTTCTGAACTTTTAGAACCTGCTACCATGGAACTTTCAACTCTATTCTGTTCAGGAGAATTGTGTGGAACAGGAGGAGCATGAAAATCGGACTTCTTCTTCTTTACGGAGAAATTGTGTGCATCATTTCCATCCTATAAATAGCAAAAAAAAAAAAAAAAACGGTTACTAGAGAGAATCTAGTCATGAGAAGGTAATTTTAAAATCACATCAAAATTTAAATAACTAGAAATATTTAAAGTTATGTAAAGGAGAAATAAATCTGCCGCCCTGGTGGCGCAATGGTCTAAGCGATGGCTTCAGATCATTCCTCCGAGTTAGGTCTGGGTTCGAATTCCGTGAGGCATGGATGTTGTATTTCTTTCACGGCACTCGCTCACTCTCTTCCTGGAACCAGTGGCCCTAAATCAGGGACGGCCGACTGCTTATAGCCCATTGAGTTGCTCACGGTGTTCGTTAAACCCCTAATCTTAAAATAAATAAATACTCAGTAAATTATATTCATTTTTCAAACATGCAAAAGTTGAGTGAAGAGCAGCGGCAACAGGTATCTAATCCACATTACACTTTAGAACATGAATGGAACATCACTGGCCCTCAATGTAATCACCGGCCATGTGAGTAACTTTAGTCCATACATTGTTAAAAATTGTTCTTAGAAATAAGCAAAATGTGCTCGTTTTTGAGTACATTCTGAGCTTATAATTGCTCCGAGTCCTTGTGTCTCAATTTTGTAAAAGACACGTTCTCATTTTTGAGTACTTACAGGGAATCAATTGTGAGTATATCTGGTATTTCTAATTGGAAATATATGAACTCAATTTTGAGCACATATTTCAAATATATGTACTCAAAAAGATCCATATATTTCAAATACATGTGCTTTAACTTCCTTCAGTTTCCGTGCCTCAAGTTAGAGTGTATCTCACGATTCTGACAAGACAGTTTGTAAGTGCAAGAGAGCACACTAGATGGCGCCACCATTCCAGCGTATGATTTCTCACATAGAAGGCAAAGAGAAATTGGGGGGGGGGAGTTATGAACTTCATCCGGGGGATAGCTACCCGGAGGCCGTCACTTAAAATTCTCGTCTGGTGCGCGGAGAATATTCAGCGATTGTCAGAAATTCACACCACCACGGAGAGACCCCAGGTTCAAGCCTGTCAGACTAGGTTTGAACCTCGGGTCACTCCATCAGTAGTCATACGTACTCATTTATTCATAGGATCAACCGGAAGTATATTATTCGATAGCACTTCTGGAATAATAGATATACTCGTTGTGATATTCTGGGCAAATGGACCGCACAATTTGATGACAAATATAATGATGGAGCGACAATACATTATTTGAGATTGACACAAATATAATTAATGTAAAAACGTACACAAAGATACTTTATGCCTAATTAAATTACTTTTGATCAGTGACTGTTGTACTAATTATTTATGTGTGTCACTTTACACATTTATTAAACAATATCTCTTGAAATCTATAATATCTAAAACGAAGTAATACGAGATTATATTTATTTACGCAGTTATTTGTAACTACGTATGGCTACCTTTATTTGAGCATATCATGCACTCGTTTACGATACGATTGTACTTAAAACAAAGCGAGTCGGTTCAGGTTCTCATTTTTAAGATTTTTTTAACAGTGCAACTGTGGTAGACTGAATGTGTCGTCCCGGTGGCGCAGGCTTCAGATCATTCGTCCGACATGGATCCGGGTTCGAATCCCGGTTTGGCATGGATGTTGTCTTACGGCTCTTCCCCTTTTCCGGAACCAGTGACCATAAGTTTCTCACGGTGGTTGTTAAATCTCCAATAGTTCGGTCTATGACCGAGATTATCTCAAGAACACCCCAAAAACGTTGCCTTTGGACGCTTTCAATTTGGGAAACAGATCAGTCACAGCGACTCATATCTGGGGAATTCGATGGGTCCTCCAAAATTATCCAAGGCCATCTTGTCAAAAGTGGGAAACAGAGCAGTCACAGCGACTTATGTCTGAGGAATACGGTGAGTGCTCCAAAATTTCTCAACGCCATGTTATCCAATTTGGGAAACGTATCAGTCACAGCCACTCACGTTTGGGGAATCCGGTGGGTCCCTCAAAATTTCCCAAGGCCATCTTGTCAAAATTGGGAAACAGGTCAGTCACAGCGACTTATGTCTGGAGAATACGGTGGTCCCTCAAAATTTCCCAAGGCCATCTTGTCAAAAGTGGGAAACAGAGCAGTCACAGCGACTTATGTCTGAGGAATACGGTGGGTGCTCCAAAATTTCTCAACGCCATGTTATCCAATTTGGGAAACGTATCGGTCACAGCGACTTATGTCTGGAAAATACGGTGGGTCCTTCAAAGTTTCCCAAGGCCATCTTGTCAAGTTTGGGAAACAGATCAATCGCAGCGACTCATGTCTGGGGAATAGGGTGAGTACTCCAAAGTTTCCCAAGGCCATCTTGTCAAAAATGGGAAACAGATTAGTCACAGCAACTCACGTCTGGGAATACGGTGGGTCCTCCAAAGCAGACTTTGCAAAACTGCTGAAATTTTTGCTAGCCAATGTGGCTTAGCGGAATAAAAATTTTCCTAGCCAAATGACAAAATTTACTAGCTATGCAAAGTTAAAAAAAAAAAGAAAAATTCAGTAACTTCTCAACTTACGTTTCCATGAAATTAAATGGTTGAATGTTTTTCCTATCTTTCTAATGATCAACCCCTCCCGATAAACTTCATAAAAACAGATGCAGAGCAGTTACTGCATAGAATCATTAGTTTGACATTTGACTGCAAATATTGCACATGCTTTTGTTCCAAATGATTGATTTTTTGTCAATTTATTTTCAATGCTGTAATATCATTTACTCTTACTATCTTAACTGACACACAATTTATTTTCGAGAGGCCATTGAAATTATATGTCTAATTTCAATGGCTTCTCGTTGGCATACGAAAAATTATAATTAGGTCAGTAAATTTTGTCATTTGCCTCGTAAAATTTCTGTTCCAGTAGCCACAATGGCTAGTAGAAATTTGAGCAGTTTCACAAGGACTGAGAGGGAAAGGATAAGTACATACTAACACGGACATCATTCTAACATGCGCTGAAACAAGTGACTCAAATATCTTATATTTCCCTTGTTAGATTCGTTATCATTGTTACAGCAGTTTTAGCAAGTAATCAGTCAGAAAGTAGTGGTGCCAGTCATCCCCTAGATGATCACATTCAATTCAACAAAGCTACAAAAAAAGCAACGTTTTCTGATGTGCAGGTTTACTCGTTTCAGCCGGGTTCGGCCCACATCTTAGACAGCGAATGTATCCTTTTGAGCTGATTTCAACCTATTTTAAAAGCCGGTTTAAGTGTTAGACAGTAAATGGTGATGCTGACATACCATTGGAGGCGCGGGGGTGGGGGGCGGGTATTTTCTAGGGATCGGGTACGTTGTTAATTTTTCCTAAACGTGCGCCTCTCAAAATGAGTTTCCAGGACCGTTAATGAATTGCAAGTTCTCCACCTTATAAGGCTAAAGAGATTATTTAATTAAACAGGACTAAAAATATTGGGTGGACGCTACCCCACTCTAGTAAAATTATTGGAGGGACAAGATTCACCTTCCCTCCCCATAGCCTGCGCCTATGGGTCATATATACCTAAAATCATCTGCACCCTTTTAGAATATTTAGAAAGTGTGTGTGTGTGTGTGTGAGTAGATATGCATATGTTATGTACACCGATGAACCATTACATTACGGGAGAAATCTTTGCTCCGTTCGACTTCCAGTTTTGGAAATGTCCTCCTATTTTAAAGTCGAAATACAAATATTTATACAGTAAAATGTAATTTAACAATGATACTGGACAGACGCGCGAGAGAAAGAAATTACGCAACATCGCGAGAAAAAGAAATTCCGATTACGAAAAAATCTGAACTTTATCTTTACGAAATTTTCGACCTTTCGTTTTCGAAAGCTTCGTAAAGATTGAATTCCGTCCTCCGAAGAATATCCCCCCCCCCCCTCATCAGATTTCTGTTCACTTGTGCATTTATCTCGTAATGACAAAAATAATAACGAAAATGGCCTAATTCCTCGAATTCGTGGAAGAATCCATATATCTGAAGATTAGGGGAATTTTTCGCGGCGTCTGACTTCCGTTTTCGCAAAATGTTGCCTGCAGCTCCAAATTGAAATACAAATATTTATGCAATAAAATTATATTTAACAATACTGGACCCAAAGTTAAGATCGGAAGAAAAAAATTGCGATGAAGGCAAACATTTTTACTCTGTATAACTACCGTTTTCGAAAGCTTTGAAACACGAAATACCGTTCGCAGACTGAAAATGACCCCCCCCCCCCATTTTATGCAATTTTGCATTGACATACCTGCCAACTACTTCGGAACTCACTACCGAAACTACGGATTCTAGGAATTTTCAGTTTTAAATTCTTTTTGCTGTTATTCCATGATACATGACTTTCTTAAGTGGATGCGTGGAAGTCCGTTTTTATTTTCTTCTGTTGTCATTTAGATTATTCTCAAAATCGATGCAAAACTGAAGAGAATTTGGAGGATAGGGTGATGTCGTTTTCCGTCTGGGGATGGTATTTGTGTCTTAAAACTTTCGAAAACGGCAGTTATTAAGCAAAGAAAATGTATTTGCCGCAATCGTAATTTTTTCTCTCCCTATGTTTCATTTATGTCCAGTATTCTTGTTAAATATCATTTCATTGAATAAATGTTTGAGTTTCAACTTGAAACTGTAGCAACAATTTGCAAAAACGGAAGTTAGACGTTGCGAAAATTTCCCGGTAATATTCAATAATGAGATTCTTCCGCGAATTCGAGGAATTCCACCTTTTTAACACGTCTTTTATAAAACAAGTTAGTAAAATCATGCAATGCATTGATTATGATACGCATTCCAACATACTAGAAATCATTACTCAAGTGATGAGGAAAACGGCTATGGAAAAATATCACTCCTGTGCCCCGTCCTTTCATCCCATTTCGATAATATTCAACAGAACTGGTTCAGTATACCTCCGAAATAACATGATAAAGTTTTGTCACAATCGAAGCAATTTTACATAAGTTATGATGCATAAGGGCTATGGAATAGATCGCGCTTCTGTGTCCTAACCTTTGACCCCGTTTCGCCCATTTTCAATAGGATTCGTCCCCAGGCAGGTCCCTACAACACACTAACACTTCATCAAAATCGAAACATTTTTACGTAAGTTATGATGCATAATGGCGATGGAAGTGATTCTGCTCCTATGTCCTGACCTTTGACCCCCATTTCGCCAATTTTCAATAAGGTTTGTCCCCAGGTGGTCCCCTACCACATACTAAAATTTAATCTAGATCGAACCTTTTTTACGTTAGTTATGACGCATAAGAGCAGTGGAATGGATCCCGCTCCTATGTCATGACCTTTGACCCCATTTCGTTCAGTTTCAGTAGGATTCCTTCCCAGGTGTTCCCCTACCACATACTAACATTTCATCGAAATCGAACGATTTTTACGCGAGTTATCGTGCGGACGAACATATGCACAAAACGCGTGACGTAATGGGGCAGATGGGACTCGCGACCATCTGTTCGCAAAAATATGACGTCATAAAACTTTAAAAGGATCCACACACAACGCGTGACGTAATGAGACAGATGGCGTGACCGCGCGCCAACATCTAATGGGACGCCGCCATGACACTTCATTAAAAACGTTGTAATTCGGGGTGGTTATTTAACCCATTAAACGAATTTTCCTAAAGTCGAGATCAAGCTAAATCGATTTCTGGTACCAGAAAACGGTAGGTTAACGACTTTCATCAAAATCCTTAGAGCCGTTTTCAAAATAAAATTTACATACATGCAACAATTGCTCCTTTAAGGTGAACGTCAAGTAATTTTGCTTCCTGTACTTCGAATGAAAAAATTTCTGTAAACATTTTCTTCCCAATTAATGCGTTCCCAAGGATGAAAATTTGAACATCGATTAAAATAGCTTCATTTTATAACTTGCAATACTTAATATTTTCTAAAACATAACCATAATTATGCAATCCAACATTTGTTTGTCTACTGACGTTATGAAAATAGAGGTCACGCCATCATTTTTCTGGACAGTTATTGCTTTTACAAGGATGGAAATTTGAACATCGATTAAAATAGCTTCATTTTGTAACTTGGAATACCTACTATTTTCTAAAACATAACCATAATTATGCAATCCAACATTTGTTTGTCTACTGACGTCATTAAAGTACATGTCGCGCCATGCTTTATCTTTTTTTTTTTTTTTTTTTTTGAGGTTTAACGACCACCGTGAGCAACTCAATGGGCTATAAGCAGTCGCCCGTCCCTAATTTAGAGTGACTGGTTCCAGGGAAGGAGAGAGCCAGTGCCGTAAGACAAACACAACATCCATGCCTCACCGGGATTCGAACCCGGACCCCTTCCGGCGAATGATCAGAGGCCAACGCCTTAGACCACTGCGCCACCGGGGCGGCCCATGCTTTTTCTGGTTTCAACACCACCAAAGGAAAAATTATTGTTTTTTAATAAAATTATGGTTATGTTTTAGAAAATACTTAAGTATTCCAAGTTATAATATGAAGTTATTTTAATCGATGTTCAAATTTTCATCCTTGGGAACACATTAATTGTGAAGGAAATGTGTACAAAATTTTTCCATTGGAAGTATAGGAAGCAAAATTACTTGACGTCCACCTTAATAATATGGGATAAGGGCGATGGAATGGATCGCAATCCTATGTCCTGACCTTTGACCCCATTTCATCCATTTTCAATAGGGTTCGTCCCCAGGTGGTCCCCTACCACATACTGAAATTCCATCGAAATCGAACCATATTTATGCACGTTATGACGCATAAGGGCAATGGAATGGATCCCTCCCGCTCCTACGTCGTGACCTTTGACCCCATTTGTCCCATTTTCAATAGGGTTCGTCCTCAGTGGTCCCCTACCACATACTAAAATTTCATCGAAATCGAACCGTTTTTACGCCAGTTATCGTGCAGACAGACGGACGGACAAAGCTGGAGCATATACGCTTCTTCAACCTACGATCGGAAAGCGTAACAAAGATCGTGCTTATGTTAACGGTTTGTCCGTCCGTCGCCCGATTTGAAAAATACTTTTTGCATTGGGAAGCTTGAGATATGCGAATGATGATCCTTTATTTCGTTTTTTTTTTTTTTTTTTTTACGATGAACAATTTCACCGCTAGAAATGCAGATGTCGAATTCAAAAATACGTTTTATTCCACATATTTGCTTCTAAACATCTGATTAAAAAAATATTTTATCTTTCGATTCCATTTATGTTGAAGAGTATTTTAGATATAGTTACTTTTTCAAATTACTCATAGATATTCTGCTAGGGGACGTAAAAGTAAATTACATTTCCCCCGATAACTCTTCGTCTAAAACTCTGATTTCAATACATTTTTTTTTCAGCGGATACACCTCTTGATGGAAACTCTTTTGCATATATTTTCAAATTTTTGGTAAAGAATGCTTTAGTCACCAGGGGGCGTAAGTGTTCATTTTTGCTTCTGATGTATTTGCAATAAAATATGAGCTTTTAAAATATCGATTGAAAAACTTTTGACGTGAACTGATGCCACTCACATCGTTAAACATTTTCGGAATATTTTCTTCTTGAAATATTCCACAGTTTCTCCGCCAGGGAGCGTACATGTATATCTTATTTTTGTCAATATCTCAACTTCCATGGGTCCGATTTGAAAAATTCATTCTTTCTTGGATAGTGTTTCAAGTGGGGAATGCATCTCATATAATTTCAAAATTTTCAAGTAATTCATAGACTTTTCGCTAGGGGGCTAGAGGTAAATTGCAATTCTCCCTATATCTCTGCTTCTAAATCTCCGATTTGTAAAATTCTTTCTGCACCGGATACCGCTCCTGATGGGAAATCGTTTACACATAATTTCTAATTTTTGTAAAAAAATGGTTTAGCCACCAGGGGACGTAAATCTTAAATTCCGCTTCTGATGTATGTGCAGCAAAATATGAGCTTCTAAATTATTTACTGAAAAAATTCTTCGTCTGTAAACCGATAGTACTCATGTCGACAAACCTTTTAGAAACATTTTCTTCTTAAAATAATGCATGATTTATGCGCCAGGGGGCGTAGATTTATATTTTATTTTTGTCAATATCTCCACTTCTAGGAGTCCGATTTGAAAATTTTCTTCTTTGTTGGATAGTGTTTCCAGTGTGACATGTTTTTCATATAATTTTTAAAATTTTCAATTAATTCGTAGACTTTCCGCTAAGAGGCGTAAAGGTAAATTGCTTTCCCCCCTATATCTTTGGTTCTAAATCTCCGATTTGAAAAATTCTTTCTGCACCGAATTTAACACCTGATGGGAAATTATTTGCACATAACTTCTAATTTTTGTATAAAATGGTTTGGCCACCATGTGACGTATGTCTTAATTTACGCTTCTGACGTATGTGCAGCAAAATATGAGCTTCTAAAATCTCGATTGAAAAAAGTCGTTTGTTGACAGATACTACTCATGTCGACAAACCTTTTAGGAACATTTTCTTCCTGAAATAATGCATGGTTTCTACGCCAGAGGGCGTAGATGTATATCTTATTTTTGTCAATATCTCTACTTCTAAGAATCAATGAGAAATTCCTTCTTTGTTTCCGAAGCGAAATAATTTTCCTTTAAATTCAAAATTTTCAAGTAAATCATAGGCTTTCCGCTAGGGGGCATAAAGGTAAATTGTGTTTTCTGCGTTATTTCTGCTTCTAAAACTCCGATTTGAAAAATTCTTCCTGTATTGCATACAAGACCTGATGGAAATAATTTTTCTCATAATTTCTAATAACTTGTAAAGAATGGTTTGGCCACCAGGGGGCATATGTGTTAATATCTGCTTCTGATGTATTTGTAGCAAAATCTGGGCTCCTAAAAACTAGACTAATTTTTTTCCTAGACCGATACCACTCATATGGATAAACCTTTTGAGAATACTTACTTCTTAAAATAATGCATAGTTTTCCAACCAGGGGACGTAAAATCACATCATATAGTTTTGTCGATATCTCTGTTTCTAAGAGTCCGATTTCAAAAATTCTTTCTATGTTGGAGAGCGTTTCCGGTGCGAAATGTTTCTCATATAAATTCATGTTTTCTTAACGCACAAGTCTGCATCCAGTGGGCGTAAGCTCAAGATTCCGTTTACAGCAATATCTGAGGGATTAAAAATCCGATTGAAAAACTCCTTTCTTCTCTCAGATACAATTGTTTTCCATACCGTTTTCATTGACTTTGAATAGCTTTGATAAATTTAAATTGCGTTAGAACTGATTTAACAGACGTGCTTATTACAGCCGAAAATCCGGTGTCATCTTTCTTGTTCATTTTTATTTCGGCCATTCGCGCAGTCGACATCGAAGTGAACAAAAATTAAGGGTTGGAGGTTGGTGGTGACGGGGGAGGGTGCAGGGTGTTCAGAGGACGGAATTCCATCTTTACGAAACTTTCGAAAACCGAAGGTCCACTGAGTTCCGATTTTTCCGTAATCGTAAGATCTTTTTTCTAGCGATGTTACTTCTGTGCAGTATTATTGCTAAATAACATTTTACTGCTTAAGTATTTTTATTTCAGCTTGAAAATACGGGGAAAATTCCAAAACCGCAAGTCGGACGGAGCACAGATTTCTTCCGTGATCACCCCCTCCCCTCCCCCAATGTTCACACTCATCTATGTCTACGTATGCCGCGCAATAATGCTATTTACTACTGACAAGTCTCTTGCCAATGCTGGCAGGTATGTATTGAGGATGATCTAAATAATAACAAGAAAAAAAAAAAAAGCGGAATTTTGGAAATCCGCCAAGAATTTCATGTATATCATAAAACAATAGCAAAATAAATAAAAAATATAAACAACATGAAAGTTCGGAGAATCCGTAGTTTCCACAGTGACTTCCGTAGTCAGACAACAAAATCCGTTGATACTACGGACATTCCGTAATAGTTGGCAGGTATGCGTAAGTGCAAAACGACTGTGCGTGGTATACTTTTGAAAACACACATATATATATATTATATATATGTGTTAATATCTTTATATATATATACACATATATATAAAGATATTAACACATATATATCAAATATATAAAGAACATATTGCAGTGGTTTAAACCAAAATTAAAAAAAAATATTTTCTTGTGAACAGGTTAACATTTTCGACCACGCCGCGGTATTCGCGGAATGAACGCAAGCATAAGTGGAGAAAATCAGAACGACAGGCAAGAGCAAGTTATGAGGAATGTAAGAAGCCCAAGAAAATAGTTGGATAATTCGTGTAACGATCTGCTTTGTGTTCGCAATGTATCCAGCATTATTTGTAAAAATTATGTAAGCTATATTTCATATCATAGACCTGTGTTGGCTGTAACAAATTGAATAAATGCCTTAAAACCACACTCGGCTAGCTCATTTCAACTCTCCGATCTTTAAGTCGTAGTCTTACGTTCCAAACTGACGGCTCAGTCAGAATTGAGCTTAATTGTATTCCTTTTTTTTTAATTTCGTGATGAAATAATATCTCAAATTAATTAAACTGAGTAATTGAGAAAACTAGTGAGAACATTTCCTCTTCTGAACGACAGAACGTTACTTAGCGTTAAAAGGACATCGTAGTTTAATCCCAGTATAGAAAAAAGTCTTCTGTTACACCATGCGTCAGAAACGATGGCGGTCGATATTAGATTTCAGTTGGTTGCTTTGCGTATTCAGCGGGCACTACTTACGCAACACCGAGGACTGAGGTTAGATTTGTTTATAACGAGGAGTCTGCACCCCGCGACCAACGGATTAACGAGACTTCCGAACCATGGTTAGTTATTCATCTGGACTTGAACCCAGAACTTTTAAGGTCCCAGGCCGGGAAAATAGCCCCCTTTCCAGTACGGACTTTCAAGAAGGAGAAAGCCGGGCAGTCAGAATTTTTTTAGGGGGGGGGAGGCCGGTTGGTGACTGACCATCTGAATGTGTTAAAAAGTGTGTAACTGTGCATATACATGTATAGAGTCCCAAACTGTTGATTTCACATTGGAAAATGCCTTTCAATCACTGAACTGGGAAAACAAAGGGATAAAGATTAATGTAGATTATCTAACTCACCTTCGTTTTGCTGATGACGTAGTCATTTTTGCAACTACCCCATCAGCGCTGCAGAGTTCGATCCAGAAACTTGCTGACAAGAGTAAAAACGTGTGATTAAAAATGAACTTTCACCTAAGACAAAAGTGATGTATAATGCTTTTACAAAAATGAAGATTAATCGATTGATGGGGAAAAGCTGGAGATAACAAATACCTACATTTATCTTGGACAGCAGATTTCAAGTGAGAGTCATATTGACGAAGAAATTAATCGGCGCACAAAACTTCCCTGGAGAGCTTTTGGAAGAAACAGTATAATTTTCAAGAGCAATATGCCATTATGTCTTAAAAAAAGTGTTTGATCAACGCATCCTTCCAGTGCTTACGTATGGTGCATAGAAGTGGACGTTAACTAAAAGAGATATACAAAAACTGCAGACAACTGAAAGAAGCGTGGAGGGGTTCATTCTTGGTGCAACCAGGAGAGTTAAGTGCTAAAGCTCCTTTTGCCCGCGTCTAAATCCGCGCCTGCCACCTTCCATATAAAACAAGAAAGATGACACCGAATTTTTGGGTGTAATAAACACGTCTTTTGAATACATTCTGACGCAAATTAAATTTATCAAAGCTATTCAAAGTCAATGGAACCGATATGGAAAACAATAGTATCGGACGGAAGAAAGAAGTTTTTCAGTCGGGTCTTTAATCCCTCAGATATTGCTGTAAACGGAATCGTGACCTTACAAACTCTTAGAAACAGAGTTATCGACAAAAATAAGATGAGACTTTTCGTCCCCTGGTGAGAAAACCATGCATTATTTTAGGAAGTGGTATAGGTCCAAGAAAATTTTTTTTTGTCGAGCTTTCAGGAGCCCAGATTTTGCTACAAATACATCAGAAGCGGAAAATAACACTTATGCCCCCTGGTGGCCAAACCATTTATTACCAAACATTAGAAATTATATGAAAAATATTTTCCGTCAGGTCTTCTATGCGATACAGGAAGAATTTTTCAAATCGCAGTTTCGGGAGCAGAAAACGTAATTTACCTTTATGCGCTCTAGCGGAAAGTCTATGAAAATTAAGATATTGATAAAAAAAAAGTCCCCTGGCGTAAAAACCATGCATTATTCCAAGAAGAAAATGTCCCTAAAAGGTTTGTCGACATGAGTAGTATCGGTCAACAAAAGACTTTTTTTTAAATGAAATTTTAGAAACTCATATTTTTCTGCAAATACATCAGAAGCGGAAATTAAGACTTACGTCACCTGGTGGCCAAATAATTTTTTTACAAAAATTATAAATTATGTTGAAACAATTTCCCATCAGGAGCTTTATCCGGTGCAGAAATAATTTTTCAAATCGGAGATTCTGAAGCATAGATATAGTGGGAAACGCAATTTACCTTTACGCCCCCAAGCGGAAAGTCTATGAATTACTTAAAAATTTTGAATTTATAGGAAAAACAGGTCACACTAGAAACACTATCCAACAGAGAAGGAATATTTTAAATCGGACTCCTAGAAGTCGAGATATTGACAAAAATAAGATATACATCCACGCCCCCTGGCGCAGAAACCATGTGCTAGTTTAAGAAGAAAATATTTCTAAAATGTTTGTCGACATGAGTAGTATCGGTCCATAAACAACATTTTTTTCAATCGAGAATTTAGAAGCTCATATTTTGCTGCAAATACATCAGAAGCGGAAATTAAGATTGACGCCCCCTGGTGGCCAAACCATTTTTTACAAAAATTAGAAATTATGTGCAAACGATTTCCCATCAGGAGCTGAATCCGGTGCAGAAAGAATTTTTCAAATCGGAGATTTAGAAGCAGAGATATAGGTAGAAACGCAATATACCTTTACGCCCCCTAGCGGAAAGTCTATGAATTACTTGAAAATTTTGCAATTATATGAAAAACATGCCACACGGAAAACCTTATCCAACAAAGAAGGAATTTTTCAAATCGGACTCCTAGTAGAGGTATTCACAAAAAATAGATCTACGCCCCCCGGCTGAGAAACTGTGGAATATCTTTAGAAAAAAATATTCGAAAAGGTTTATCGATGTGAGTGGCATTAGTCCACTAAATAATTTTTTCAATCGATATTTTAGAAGCTCAGAATTTATGGCAAATACATCAGAAGCAAAAATTAACACTTACGCCCCTGGTGGCCAAAGTATTTTTTACCAAAAATTCGAAATTATATGCAAAACATTTTCCATCAGGAGATGTATCCGGTGAAAAAAAAAATTAAAATCGGAGTTTTAGGAGAGGAGTTATCGGGAAAAATGTAATTTATGTTACGCCCCCTAGCGGAAAATCTATGTGTAATTTGAAAAAGGAACTATATCTAAAATATTCTTCGACATAAGTGGAATCGATAGATAAAATAATTTTTTCAATCGGATGTCTAGAAGCAAGTATGGGGAATAATATGTAATTTTGAATTCGAAATCATCTGCATTTACGCCCTCTAGCGGCGAAATTGTTCATCGTAAAAAAACAAACGGAATGAAGGATCGTCATTCGCATATTTCAAGCTTCCGATGCAAAAAGAATTTTTCAAATCGGACTAATAGTTGCAGAGATATTGTGGGTACAGACGGACGCACGAACAAATCGGTAACATAAATATGCACTATCTTTTTTTATAAAAGACGTGCTAAAAAAGTCAGAAGCGAGAAAAGTTTATGCACATTGCTGCAAAACTAAAATTTGTTTTTAATCTATTACTCTCAATTCTTCTTTCTTTGAAGAAGCTCTTCAGATTGAGTATATTAAATAAATGATATAATAAAAATTAGACACCTTTAGAGGGATGATCTGGGTCTTTGGCAGTATAAAATCATGCGCTATGGAAGCTTCATTTCTATCCTTTGAAAGCTCATGTGTACACGACTCCCGTACCTTTTACGGTTCCCACACAACTATTTCTCAAGGGCACGAGGACATAAGGTTTCTCTGTTTACGAACGCGAGCTCGTAAGAAAAGGACAAAAAAAAACCATAATTTCTGGAGTTCTTACTTTTAAAATTAGTGCCGGTATGAAATACTAGGGGAAAATGCCAGTATATCATACCGGAGTGCTTAGGCATAGTTACGTTTGTGAATCAGCCATGCATGTGAACAGTGAGTCTCTTCTGACAGTTTTGGAACACACTAGGAAGTTCTTTTAATGCTAATTTATTATGTGGTTCAACAGAGGAAGTATTCTAACTAGTTTTGTCGACTGCTAGTTGAAATTTAGATATTTCTTCATGAAATTAAGAAAGAGCATGTTTTTTCTAACTGAAATTTCCATCCTTTGAAAGCTCATGTGTACACATTGTTAACAGCTGGTGTATTTTCCAGTTTTAAAGATGCGGGCATTTTTCTTATTTTCGGAAAGTAGCATTTTTTTTCTGTGGGTATTCTTAAAAAGGTTCGATTGCATAAATACTACGGAATACTACGGTGCTAACTACTACGGAATGTCAGTAGTTTCTACAGATTTTGTTGTCTGACTAACGAACGCACTGTCGAAACTACGGATTCTACGAATTTCCATTTTGTTTAATTTGGTTTTTTTATTTTTATATTATTTTTATGATGTGCAGTTAATTCTTATGCGAATTCGAGGATTTCCGCGTTTTTTCCCATTTATATCATTCTCAAGATCGATGCAAAACTGAAGAGAATTAGAGAATTGGGTGGAAGGTCGTTTTCAATCTGAAGATGGTATTTCGTGTTTCAAAACTTTCGAAAACTGTAGTTAAACGGATAAAAAAATTTGCCGTAATCGTAATTTTTTCTCCCGATGTTGTTTCTGTACCCGATAGACTTGTTCAATTTCATTTTATTGCATAAATGTTCGCAAATTGTTGCCTACAGTTTCAAGCTAAAATGCAAAGACGGAACTTAGGCGACGGGAAAACTTCCCGTAATCTTCAGGCATGAGATTCTTCCGCGAATTCTAAGAATTCCGCCTTTTTCGTTATTATTTTTGTCATTCACGAGACCGATGCACAAGTGAACAGAGAAATTTTTGGGGAGGTTGGTGTTGAAAGGGATTCTACAAAGAATTGAAAAGTCGATTCTACAAAGAATTTGTGAAAATTTAAAATCTTAGAATTTGTAAATCGATCTACACTGACTAAAATTTTTTAATAATCTTAGAATTTGTAATATACTAAAACAAAATTGATTTTGAAGAAATGCAGCATATTCAGAAAAGAGTAACAAAGGGTTTTCTGGAAATTAAAACTGCTGCCTTAATTACGAAAGTTGAAGAATAACCGATAGATTGTTCAACGAAATCTAACATAAAATGCTATTTTCCAAATAAGAATGAAAATAATAATAAGATTTTGCATATTTCCAACTTAGACTGTAAAATCATTACAAAAGAACTTGACTCACCACATAAATCCACGACGCGACTTTGGCCATCTACTCTGTAAGACTATAATCACACTACAAGCAACTGCTTAGGACGGGCTCCAACGTATACTTCTGAAAAGTCTTTCGACTGGGTATTGACTGTGTACGTCTGTGAGTGGTATGATATTAAGGGACCCCACTGAACTATCTAGCAAATCATGTGGTGGGAGATCCACAGAATCTCAGCCAATGGCACACAACCTTTCACTCACCCCACCACCAGGTCTTGAAATATGCGAATTCCCAGTGGAGCCTTTTGTTTTCCCGATAATCCTACTGGTCCTAGGCTTGCAAATATTTCCCAAACCAAACCTGTTCTCATTCCTAGAAGGGATTAAGCTGTAAACCAGAACAAAGCCTATAAGACAGGATATTGTAAACTTTGGTGCCAAGCCATCTTGTATCCTTATATCCTACCTGTACGGTTTTAAAATCTTGTTTAAGGGAAGATATCGACGATATGTATGTATTCAGGAAACAATCTGACAACAAAACAATGAGATGATATAATTTTCAAGAGATTGAACAAATACATTATAACGTCCAATATTTCTGACTTGTAAATGGGAATTTTGGGAATCATATAACCACTATGAGTAGGGGTCCCCGGTAGTGATGTAGTTCGAATTAAGAAAGTGCCTTAGCGGTTCTCATTAAAAAATTGATTAGGGCAAAAGACGTAGAAAAAAAGACTCAAAGGGTTTAAAAATATTTTGAATTCTGATTTGTTGTTTTTAATGTTCAGTTAAGTTTATTAAACTTTTTCACTAATAACTGTTATTTAAATTGCTTAATTTGAGCAATTTTTAATTAAGGAAATAAATGTTTGTTAGTCACACGATAAAGATATGCAGGTTTTCTTTTAAGTAACGCTGCCATTTCACACGATTTCAAATGTTCAGCATAATTATTATATGAGTACAACTGGATAAATATATACCTAATAAAATTACACTGAGTAAATGTAAAAATTTTGTCCCATCTGTTAGTGCAACTAATACGCTTTTTTCCTAAGTTTCTTAGATAGGTGAAGGAAATATCTGGTGTGTGTGTGTGTGTGTGTGTGTCTGTTATTCTTCAGGAATAAGAGAAAGTGTAGCTTAGTAAAAGTACTTTTTTCTCGAAGCAGGGAAATAACTTTGACAACTGCCGTGCAACAATTGACTTTATAATCTCTTGACGCCGTCCCGGCAGCCGAGTTCTCAGAGGTGTAGGCCTCTGGTCAGTGGTCTGAGCTCCGCATTAAGCTTGGGTGGTGCGTCCCCCGCCGCTCCCTCCCCACCTCAAACCCGGGATGGCCAATGGAATGTTACCCTGATAGCAAGTCACTGTGAAAGTTTAACCCAGAAATAAACAGTATTCTCTTTATCCCTATGATCCGTGAGATGCCCTGTTGTGTTGCCTGACGGTATGATTTCATCCTTGCAATACGAATATTTCGGTTATGATTGCATATGAAACACAATATTCGCTATTTTCAAATATTTGATCATGTAAGAAATTTCTTTTCCATCTTTTTTACCACCTAACTATGAAAAGTATATCTCAACGCCGCTAAGCCTAGAAAAATAGTGCCTTAACACCGTTAAGCCGCGCTAAGGCCATTCTACACCCCTGGTGCCCGGTTTCAAATTAGTAGAGCTTCTGGTTCTAAAAACGAATAATAACATGATCACAAAGCCATTTCTCACCTGAAAGAATGTGACAACATCTATTATATATTCTACTTTTGATAGGAAATTTCCCCAGATTTTAGATTTGTGTAACTTTCCTCAAACTTCAGTTACTCGAAATTGTAATTCAGTACAACTTAATCCTTGTATCTTATTTTATATAAAAAGTATGAATTTTCACATGCTGAGTTTTTAATTATGAAATTAGCTGATTATTTAAATATACCATTCACGTAAATGAAACATATGCTAACTCCTCTGTCTATTATACGTATTGATCTGCAACTAAATAATTGTTTGAGAGATTTATTCAGTAGGAGAGAGAGGAGAAAGGAACATATCTTTTCTTTCGGTGATTTTCGTTACTCTGCAAGTTTTAAACTCAAAAAACAGTTTTATGTAAAAATAGCATGTTTCCTTGACAGGCTTTCATATTGTTTTATCTACGGTGTTGCTAGGCAATCGCTTAAACACCGTAGATAGAACAATATGAACTGCATGTATAATCTAATTAATTTACCCAATTTACAAGCGAAATTTAGGCCGCTTCGGTGGCTGAGTGGTACGAAGCCCTGTCTTCTAACCATTTGTCCGAGATGGACCCAGGTTCGAATCTCTGCGAACATGGATGGTGTTTCTACTAGGAAACTAGGTCTCCCTCCCTTCCTTGGAGTCAGCATTCCTAAATTGCAAATGAGCTGTCGAGTTGCTTACGGTTATCAACAAACCCCAACATTTCCCTCACATTTCTTAATTTTTTCAACAATTCATGGAATGTATAAAGAGTTGATTTTATGACGTATAAAAATTGCGTTTTCGACCGCTCCGTGGCCTCCCCAGAGGTTGGTTATGTGAGTCACATCAAGTTTTCGCAATTTCGTATTTCCTTAATTGCAATATTTACTGTAATTCGTTATAAAAGGTGTTTATAATCTACAACGCAACAAAAGAATTTCACGGTTTAAAAACTACAGCTGAAGAAATTATTTGCGGGCATGTGCAAACGCGGGAAACCTGTCCGGGGCGGAGGGTTAATACCGAAAATATAAAATACAAAAAAATTTACAATTTATCTGAGGGCACCTGCAAACACACGAGGCTAATCTACAAATTCAACGGGCATTTGCAAACCCTGGACCCAAATATTATCTAACGGCGCATGCGATCTCGGAAAACCTGACGGATGGAGGGGTGGGGGGGGATGTTGGAAGCACCTAATACCGAAAAGATTAAATGTAAAGAATTTGTAGCCCAATCGGGAGATTTTTGGCCTATGCAAATTGCAACCCCAGAAATTATCTAACGGCGCATGCGTACGCAGAAAACCTGTGGGGTTTAAGCCCGAAGCGTTCGAATATGCAATTTTTATGCAGCCCCTTAAAATATTTGTGGCCAGTTCTCCTACACACAGTAGCTTCTATCAAAAGGGCAGAAGAGATTTATTGCTTAAATGAACTCGTGCTTTTTACGTGCAGAGACGTGAGATATTTCTTAATTTTATAGAAAAAGTCTTAATTCTAACTTAGCAATATGCAAACTAATCAGAACACTTCTTCTGCTCAACCACAGAATGTTATATAGCATTATAAGGCCATAGTAGCTTGTTTCCAAAATGGCGGAAGTGACTCATTGTTCAAATGAACACGTGCTTGGCTCTTCCAAAAAAGAATAATTAGGCGTAAGGCAAAATATATGTCTCCAGCATTTTTTTCACACGGATTTAGGGCTTGGTGTACAACAGGAAAAGCATTACCGAAGCCCCGAACTGAATAAGTTTTAAGCACGTGTTAATTATTCTTAAAAACATCTGTACCGGAGAAACGCTTTGTGCTCTTAACGATTACTGTTCATAAGTATCAAATGAAGTTGTTCATAACGAAGTTAACGATTATTGTTCATAAGTACCAAAAAATTCATTTGTCCCAAAAATCCAGACAAAAAACAATACTAGAAGGTAGGCTATTTCTCAAGTGGTCCACAGGGAAATGTTCCAGTGGGCCAATCCGTCCCTCGCTATTTCATATTACACACCAAATTTGATTGCGCAATAGTTTGAAATGTCGATTCTACAAAGAAATTGCAAAAAATTTCAATCTTAGAATTTGTAAATCAATCTACAACGACTAAAATTTTTTAATAATCTTGGAATTTGTAATATACTAAAACAAAATTGATTTTGAAGTAAGGCAGCAATTTCAGAAAAGAGTGACAAAGGGTTTTGTGAAAATTAAAACTGCTGCATTAATATGAAAGTTGAAGATTGACCGATAAATTGTTCAATGAAATCTAACTTAAAATGCTATTTTCACAATAAGAGAGAAAATAATAATAAATTTTGCATATTTCCAATTTAGACTGTAAAATCATTACAAAGAACTTGACTCACCACATAAATCCACGACGTGAGTTTGGCCATCTTCTCTGTAAGACTGTAATCACACTACAAGCAAATGCTTAGGACGGGCTACAACGTATACTTCTGGAAAGTCTTTCGACTGGGTATTGACTGGGCACGTCTGTGAGTGGTATGATATTCCGGGACCCGACTGAACTATCTAGGAAATCACGTTGTGGGAGATCTACAGAATCTCAGCCAATGGCCCACAACCTTTCACTCGCCCCACCACCATGTCTTGAAATATGCGAATTCCCAGTGGAGCCTTTTGTTTTCCCGATAATCCTACTGAAGTCGTAGGCTTGCAAATATTCCCCAAACTAAACCTGTTCTCATTCCTAGAAGGGATTAAGCTGTAAACCAGAACAAAGCCCATAAGACAGGATATTGTACACTTTGGTGCCAAGCCATCTTGTTTCCTTATATCCTACCTATACGGTTTTAAAATCTTGTTTAAGGGAAGATATCGACGATATGTACTCAGGAAACAATCTGACAACAAAACAAGCGGATGATATAATTTTCAAGAGATTGAACAAATACGTTATAACGTCCAATTTTTCTGACTTGGAAATTTGTGAATTGGAATTTTGGGAATCATATGAACACTATGAGTAGGGGTCGCCGGCAGTGATGTAGTTCGAATTAAAAAAGTGCCTTAGCGGTTCTCATTAAAAAATTTAAATTTAATAGGGAAAAAGACTTAGAAAAAATGACTTAAAGGTTTTAAAAATATTATGAATTCTGATTTGCAATTTTTATTGTTCAGTATAGTTTATAAAACTTTTATCACCAATAACCTTTATTTAAATTGCTTAATTTGAGCAGTTTTTAATTAAGGAAATAAATGGTTTTTGTTAATCACACCATAAGGATATGCAGGGTTTTTTTTTTAAGTAACCCTGCTGTTTCACACGATTTCAAATGTTCAGTATGATTATTATTTGAGTCCAACTGGATAAATATATAACTAATATAGTTACACTGAGTAAATGTAACTAATATTGTCCCATCTGTTAGTGCAACTAATACGCTTTTTACCTAAATTTCTTAGAGAGATGAAGGAAATAACTGGTGTGTGTGTGTGTGTGTTATCCTTCAGGAATGAGGGAAAGGGTTGGTTAGTAAAAGTACTTTTTCTCCAAGCAATGAAATAATTTTGAGAACTGCCGTCGAACAATTGACTTTATATTCTCTTAATGCCGTCCAGGCAGCCGAGTACTCAGAGGTGTAGGCCTCTGGTCAGTGGTCCGAGTTCCGCATGAAGCTTGGGTGGTGCGTCTCCCCTTACCTCAAATCAGGGACGGCCAATGGAATGTTATACTGATAGCAAACCACTGTGAAAGTTTAACCCAGAAATAAACAATATTCTCTTTATCTTTATGATCCGTGAGATGTCCTGCTGTGTGGTCTGACGGTATGATTTCATCTTTACAATACGAATGTTTTGGCTATGATTGCATATTAAACACAATATTCGCTATTTTCAAATATATGATCATTTAAGAAATTTGTTTTACCATCTTCTTCAACCACCTAACTATGAAAAGTTTACCTCAGCGCCGCTAAACCTAGAAAAATAGTGCTTTAACACCGCTAAGCCGCGCTAAGGCCCTTACCAACCCCTGGTCCCCAGTTTGAAATTTGTAGAGCTTCTGGTTTTAAAAACGGATAATAAAAGGATCACAAAGCGATTTCTCGCCTGAGAGAATGTCACAACATCTATTATACACTATCTACCAACAAGTAATTGGACACCTGTGATAGCAAAGGAAAACGAAGTTTATTCACCTTCAGTAGTTGGTGGAGCCTCCACGAGTGGCGATTACAGCTGCGATCCTCCGGGACATATTGTCAACCAGGCGTTGTATGACGGCTAGCGGTATTTTCTTCCACTCTGCTTGGAGAAGACACTAGACAGGTCAGTTCCTTCACATATTTCGGACGGTGGGGGCACCAATTAAGTCGACGCTCCAACTCGTTCCAGAGGTGCTCGAAAGGGTTAAGGTCCGGGCTCTGTGCTGGCCAGTCCATTCGATTAACCTCATTGTCACCATACCAAGCTATGGTGGACCTCGCAACATGACTGGTGGCATTGTCATTCTGAAAGTAACATGGGTCCACCCTGTAAAACTGCCACAAGGTAGAAAGCGTATGGTCATCCAAAATATTGCAGCAGGTCTCGGCGTTGAGTCTACCAGGAATTGCGAACAAGAGTCCCGTGCCATACCAGAAGAAACACCCCCATAGAATAATTCCACCGCCGCCGAACTTCACAGTTGGCACACTACGTTCCGGCTGGAGGCGTTCTCCAGGCAGACGCCAAACCCAGACCCTGCCATCCTAACAGTAGAGGGTGAAACTTGATTAGTCGCTCCAGATAACCTATTTCCACTGTTCAACGGTCCACTGTCGACGTTCTTTGCACCACGTTAGCCGAGCAGCGCTATTGGACTTGGTGATCAAAGGCTTGTGGGCGGCAGCACGTCCATGATAACCGAGCAGATGGACTTCCTTACGGATGGTATTCATCAAAAGAACACTGCCGGATGCCTGTTGAAACTCCTCGCTGTTGTGGCCCATCGATTTGGTGCAGTTATTGCAAATTTTTCTGATCAGCACCCGTCGGTCTCTAACTCCCAGTTTTGTGGGTCTGCCAGGTCGGGGCACATTCCGACAGTCACCTCTCATCTTCCACTTGCCAATGACGTAGGCTGCTGTCGATTTTGGGCACTTGAACTCGCTGGACATGTCACGTATGGATCGGCCATTTTTGTGATACCCGACGATTACACCTTTCTCGAAATCAGAGAGTTAGAACTGCGTGGCAACTTGCATGCAACTGGTTGCTTTTGTTGTTTCCCACACGATATGTAACGGCGGCGGCCGTGACATGTATCAGGACCACAGATATCGTCGATTGCAGGGGTGTCCAATTACTTCGTGGTAGATAGTGTATATTCTACTTTAGATAGGAAATTTTCCGAGATTTCAGATTTGACCCGCTCTGGGTGTAACTTTCCTTAAACTTCAGTTACTCGAAATTGTAATTCAGTACCACTTTATCTAAATATCTTGTTTTATATAAAGAATATGGATTTTCACATGCTGATTTTTTAATTATGTAATTAGCTGATTATTTAAAGATACCATTCACGTACCTGAAACATATGCTAACTCCTCTGCCTATTATACGTATTGATCTGCCACTAAATAATTGTTTGAGAGATTTATTCAGTAGGAGAGAGGAGAAAGGAACATATCTTTTCTTTCGGTGATTTTCGTTACTCTGTAAGTTTTAAACTCTAAAAACAGTTTTATGTAAAAATAGCATGTTACCTTGCGAGGCTTTCATATTGTTCTATCTACGGTGTTGCTAGGCAATCGCTGCACTGCATGTATAATCTAATTATTTTACAACAGAAATTTAGACTGCTCCGGTGGCTGAGTGGTACGAAGCCCTGTCTTCTAACCATTTGTCCGAGATGGACCCAGGTTCGAATCTCTGGGAACATGGATGTTGTTTTTATTACGAAACTAGGGCTCTTCCTTGGAGTCAGCATTCCTAAATTACAAAAGAGCAACACTGTCGAGTTGCTTACGGTTGTCAACAAACCCCAATATTTTCCTCACATTTCTTAATTTTTTCAACAATTCATTGAATTTTTAAAGAATTCATTTTATGCCGTATAAAAATTGAGTTTTCGACCTCTCCGTGGCCACGTCCCCAGAGGTTGGTTATCTGAGTCACATAAAGTTTTCGTATTTCCTTAATTGCGATATTTATTGTAATTCATTATAAAAAGTGTTTATAATCTACAACGCAACAAAAGAATTTTACGGTTTAAAAATTACAGCTCAACAAATTCTCTGCGAGCATGTGCAAACGCGGGAAACCTGTCCGGGGCGGTGGATTAATACCGAAAATATAAAATACAAAAAAATTTACAAATTATCTCAGGGCACCTGCAAACACAGGAGGCAAATCAATAAAATCTCTACGGGCATTTACAAACTCAGGACCCAAAAATTATCTAACGGCGCGTGCGAATTCGGAAAACCCATTTCTCTTGTAGCACCAATCGCAGCTGCGGAATCGTTGCTGGCGGCTGGTGACGTGCTGCCAAGCGTCTCCTGAAAAGGTCCAACACGTGTTCGATTGGATTTAGGTCCAGTAACCTTGCGAGCCAATCCATGCGTTGAATATCTTCACTCTCCAACAGCTCTGCGACAGCCACTGTACGTTGAGGTGTAGCGTTGTCGTCCATGAAGAGGAACTCAGGACCCACAGCACCTCTAAACAGACGCACGTGAGGCAGAAGGACCTCGGTACAATAGCGGACACCAGTGACTGAACCTCCTTGGAAGATGTGGAGGTCAGTACGGCTATCAAGAGTGATACCGCTCCGAACGAAAACTCCGCCACCTCAAAACCGGTTCCTTGCGATGATGTTGGAGATGTGATTGCGTGTTCCCTGCTCTCTCCAGATGTGTATACTTCCAGAATCGCTCGTCAGACTAAATCGGCTCTCATCCGTAAAGAGAACTCGACGCCATTGCTGATGTGTCCAGTTCTTGTGTTCCTGGCACCATAGAAACCGCCATCTGCGATGAGGAGGCGCTAATGGCACACACCGTACTGGTCGTCGCGTAAATAGACCACCTTTGTGCAGCTTCCTGGCCACGGTAAAACGAGACAACGGACGTCCACTTGTCTGTAGCATGTGCCTTGCGATTTCTCCCGCTGTCTGCCGTAGGTCTCTTCTCGCCAGTAGGGCAATATACCGGTCGTCTGGCGGCGTGGTTGCTCGTGGTCGACCACTGCTGAACTCTCGGAGAGCTGTTCCTGTCGTTTGAAATGCTCTCCAAGCTCGTGAAATGATGCTGTGAGTGATCCCGAACTCCTCAGCCACAATAGTCACACTTCGACCTTCTTCCAACTTCCCAATGACGCGATTTCGGGTAAAGTCATCCAGATGTTGTCTACTGGATTGCCTGTTGGTCATATCACACGGTGGCAGCAACTCGACGTCGTTCAAACCAATGTACACCGTGCAATAGCTTTTACACACTCCCCCTCCTACGTCATGCTACATATATGCGCATGCCCTATCATACCGGACCCTAGTCTATCTTTTGAGTGGTCTTTCGGTTCGTTTTGCCTGCTCGTTCCGCTGTTATGCTAATTTCTCCTCTTCGTCCTTAATTTTTGCACACCAGCGTATATTCTGGGTTTCAATAGCAAATGTCGGAAGACACGCATTAGTAGCTTTCTGCGGCGTAGGAAAAGCTTCAAGAATTATAAACACTAGATAGCACCCCGTCGAAATTTTGCTCTCTGCCATCACGGGGCAGCTCCTTGCTAATTATTTTAAGCAATGCGCGTAGATTGCAGAACTGCCTGAACTTCCCAGAAAACCGATCGCATGAAGCATTTCAGGAGGAAACAACCGGTGAAAGAAAATGTACGACTATGCAATAGAAAGTGATAGATATCATTCTCCCATTCTTTAGTTGAGAAAAGTATTGGTTAATTGCAGGAAGAAGACAAGGGAAAGGTTGAAAGTGGAGATTTTTTATTATTATTAATGCTTAAACGGATTTGTCATAGTTTTCGGCTCGTTCAGGGCTGGTCTGTGTCTTGCAATATAAAATTTGAACTCGGGCTGACATATCTAGGGCTCCCAAAATTGAGCCCGAATTCAGCACCTAAGAAGTTGAACGGATGCATGTACAACTCTTGTTCGCTATTTCAAGTGACACGAAGGGCTTGCCGCGCGATACGTTTTATCATGACCGTGGTTTACGTCATAATCTGGTCGCCAGATGGAGCAGTTCTGTTGGG
Source organism: Macrothele yani (assembly GCA_039090855.1). Taxonomy (NCBI): domain Eukaryota; kingdom Metazoa; phylum Arthropoda; class Arachnida; order Araneae; family Macrothelidae; genus Macrothele; species Macrothele yani. Next base: position 24,164,947 of record CM077027.1, on the reverse strand, counting down.
CATGCAGAAAACGCCATTACTTATAAGATGACCTGATATATACACAGTGTTTTTTGTTTTTGTTTTTGTTTTCTAAACTAAAGTTTCTCGGTACGCATATCTCATTCCGTCCCCTTACGCAGTTCCATTGTTTTCATCGGTTCAATGTAAACGATAATAATAATAAAAGCAAATTTGAGAACTTATATCACAGAAGATTCTAAAAAGCCATCAATGCAACGTTACTTCCATTTTCACGTGTCCGTGCCTTACTCTTAGTATCTGTTGCTAGACGTCTGCTTTTCAAGAACAAAAACATTTACCGGCAAAGGTCGACCGGCCAGCATAACGAACATCAGTGAACTTAGTCTTCAGTTGTATTGCTACATTTGTCAGTGTTAAAGTCAAATTCATTTGAGAGGAACCACTTTCGCACTCGCTGGTAGAAATTGGTATGCTGTTATGGTTGTACGAGACAACAAGATATGTTCTATTGGGTTGGTGCGAACGAAATATCCGTCAAAGGACCAGCACACATGGACGGCGAGAGCGGAAAAGTAAGATAACTTAGCTAGGCAAAATAATTCTCCTCGGCATTGACACATAGCTACCATCTGCCCGGCAAGGCCATGATCCAGAACGAAAAAGTCTTGTGGCGGGGACACGATGAAGTCGTCAACTGCACGTTGAACCTCGTTGCCTGTCGTGAACCGTTACCCGGACAGGAAGTGATCCTGGCGACGAAAGAGATGATAGTCTGTCGGAGACAAGTCCGGGGAGGGTAACGCATTGCTTCATAGCCAAGGCACTTAGTGTCAGCATCTTTCGTTGTGGGACATGAGGATTGGCGTTGTCGTGGAGCCAAAAAACACCATGTCGGTTGACCAAAGCCGGTCGTTTCTGCAGCAATTTCCGATGCATCTGGTGTAATTCAGCACTATAACGTTCTGCAGCGATGGTTTCGCCTCTTGCCAAGAAACGCCGATGAATTATCCCGGCTGTAGAGCACTAGACAAGGAGCATCATCATCTTGGTATGTAGGGGTGGCTTAGGATGCTATCCAGCAGGTTGTGCCTTGCTTAACCATTATGCAGATCGTTTCAGATCATCATAAAGGACCCACTTCTCGTCGCAGGTGACGATTCGATGGAGTAGAGGTTCCTATTTATTCCTGGCAAGCTGCGCCGTACAGACTTCCAATAGCCTAGTCTTGTTGGCAGTTGTCAACTCATGCAGCAGCCAAATGTCCAGCTTTTTGACCTTATCCATCGCAGCCAGACGCCGAACAACGGTCGTGTGGTGGTCACCAACCTCTGCCGCTATCTCACGACACGTTTTTCGGTAGTCCGCTTCCACCACAGGTAACAGAACATCGTCAGAAACAGAAACAGCACTGTGATCACGTTTTCCAGGTCTGTATCTCTGCTTTGAATCTTCCCAAACCATCGCCGAATTGTTGTTTCGTGGGCTGTATTCTCCCCAAACGCTTTATTAACATTTCGAACGGAAATTCCTGCAAAATGGCACAGTTTAAATTCATATATGAAGATGACTCTCAAATCCGGCGTCTGCATGCTTCCATTGTATGCTACGTTACGTCCAAACAAACCACGCCTGAATCTTGTTGTTCACACACGTGCTAGCTATTTATAGTAACTCTGTATTGTAATACCTGCAACACCTGTGGGCGGTTCCACTCTGCTGTGGTAGGGGCAAGTCTCCACTGTTCGTTCGCACCAACCCAAACTCCTTCTTCCCGACAAACTAGTTACGGTAACTTCCTAGGATATGTCCTTCTGGAATCCCAAGTCGCTTTATAAATTCGGTTCTTCCATCTCCCCGAATGTTACATTCTCCTCAATATTGTTCGGCTAACATTTAGGTTCTAAGACTTTTGTCCATTCCAGTTACGTCTTACGTCGCAGTCACTGGCTCGATTAGTGTGAGATTGTTTGTCGTGCTAACGTTCTGCTGCTTCAGCTAGCCTTGTCAAATTTTCAGAATTTTTAGTGCCTTCCTTGAAAAAGTTTACCGGTATGCGTACCAGCGAATACGGGCTGGACTGAAAAAAAACAACAACATAAATACACAGTCGAGTCACATTATTGTTAACACCCGCTAATATCCAGAGTAACCGCCGTGTACAGCACGGACAGCAGCTAGACGGGCTGGAAGTGACTCAATAAGGTGTTGGAAGGTGTTGATAGATATGTGGATCCATGCTGACTGCAGTGCATCTGACAGCTGGTGGATGATCCATACAGCGAACAACACGATCGAGGTGGTCCCACAGATGTTCAGTTAAGTTTAAGTCTGGAGAATTAGGCAGCCATGGAAGTACTTTGAAGTCTTCATCGTGCTCTTCCAACCCCTCTCGGACATTTCTAGCTGTGTGTCACGTAGCATTGTCGCTCTGAAAGATCCCATCCGCCCCAGGGAAAATAATAAGCATGTATGCGTGTACGTGGCCTGCAAGGACGGATTCATAACGAATTTGGTTCACATTGCTTTACACAGGTAGGAGTGGGCCCAAAGAATACCACGAAAATATTCCACACACCATAACGCTGCCCCCACCAGCTGGTGTTCTTCCAGCAATGGTTGAAGTGTGTTTGGTCTTCGAAGTTTTCCACCTTATACGCCAACGTCATGAAGCAAGAAACGTGACTCATCGGAGAAGGCAATCCTTTGCCAATCAGCGAAGGTCGAATTCCGATACTGCAGTGCAAATATAAGCCTTTTCTGCCCATGCACCTTCGTTAGCATAGGTGCAGTGACCATTCGTCAGCATCAGAGTCCTGTACGCACCAGGGTGCGCTGAATTCTCGTTTTAGGCACACTTGCGGTAGCCCCAATCTGGTTCATTTGGGCAGTGATTTGTTTGTAACATACAAGTTTGTCCGCGCCGGGCGTCGAATACGGGCCTCCTCACTGTGGAGTAAGTTGTTCTCCCAACAGACCTACGTGGACATGTGCTCTCACTGCTATCTGCCTTTATCTCATGTGCGTCCTGCGGGGCAGGCGCATCACATGCTCCACTGTAGCGTGTCGATCGGTCCTCACGCATCTTTGAAGCTGATATTCACCTTTCACATCAATGGCACGTGGTGCACCGTGGTTTCGACATCGCTTATTCGCAATGGTGCTATTTCTCCAATCACGATACACTTTAATACAGCAGCACGCGAACAGTTCAATAACTGCGCTGTTTCAGAAATACTGCCAACTTTGGCCTGAAAGCCGATATTCATCCCTTTTTGAGAATCTGATAAATCACTCCTTTTACCCATGACAGCAACGAGTGATATGTTTTCAGAATGCCTACAGTGAACCTTATACACTGAGTGGCCACTTTATTATGACCACCCCTCAGTACTTCGTTGGGCCACCATTTGCTTTTAATACTGCGTCGATTCTTCGAGGCATGGACTCCACGAGATGTTGATAGGTGGTTTGTGGAATCTGAGACCATGCTTGATGAATAGCACTTTCCAGGAATGTGAGATTTCAGGGTTGTGAATCGAGCTGTCTGATGGCTCGTTCAACTTCATCCCACAAATTCTCAATGAGGTTGAAATCTGGAAATCGTGGGGGCCACCTAAGCAAAGTAAACCCACCGGCATGTTCCTGAAACCAATCCTGTACAATACGAGCACTACGGCAGGACGCATTATCTTGTTGAAAGTAGCCATCGCCATTGGGATAAACCATCCACATGACAGGATGCACTTGGTCCGCAACGATGTTTAGATATGATGTGCCAGTCAGACGTTGATCAACACGAATTAAAGGGCCCAAAGCATGCCAGGAAAACATTCTCCAAACCATAACGTTGCCTCCACCAGCTTGAAGGGTTGTAGCAATGCGTTTGGCGTCCCTGCTTTCGTGCTGTTTCCGCCAAATTCTCACTCGGCCATCGACATGGTGCAACTGAATACGTGATTCATCGGACCACATAATTTATTTCCAATTATCCACTGTCCAATCCTTGTGCTCCTGTGCGAACTGAAGACGTTTTCTCCTGTTAACTGCGGAGAGCAAAGTGTTCGAACAGGCCTTCGGCTGCCATATCCCATCCGACGCAGTGTACGGCGAACAGTGCGTGCAGAGATCATTTCAGGGGATTTTTGATTAAGATGGTCTGTAATTTGCTGCACTGTTGCCCTTCTGGTGTCTGTTACCAGTCAAGACACTCTCCGTTCCGCCCGAGCAGTCACTAATCGATGACGACCATACGTTGCACATAGAGACCCAGTTTTTTGGCTGACAGTCCAGCCTTTAAACACTTTAACAACAGCCGCTCTGGAACATTTCACAAATGCAGCGGTTTCGGTGATACCCGCTCCATGGCTCCGAGCTCCTACAATCATCCCATGTTGAAAGTCCGTCAAATCGCATTTTTTACCCATCTCATCAGCCCAAAATCACTTCTACTACTGTTGCAAGTACTAAGCTTTCCCTTTTTATACTAGCCTCGCCCTCTGGCGGCAACAGCGTGCAGTCATAGCTCATTTGCTTAAAACTGTCAGGTGGTCATAATAAAGTGGCCATTAAGTGTATACTCTCCAAGCCAGCTCACGACACGTGTCTTCTTTCATTGGCTCTTGTCATCAAAAGTAGGCGGTGGTTAAAATAATATGACTCGACTGTGTATATATTATTGAACTTTCAAAACATGATTGTACCGGGTGATACAAAAGTCTTGCACATTTAACTTGCGGAGTTTTGAGAGTAGGGCAACGCGGTTTACGTAGAAATGATCAGAATGACATCGGGGTTTTTATGAAATCACATAAATGTTTACTCATTTTACTTACATTTTTCATCGCCAGAGGTGGCGCAGCAACCACAGGTTGGAAGTGTAGAAAAAATAGACACCTGATTGTACCAGGTGTTCAATGGGATGGCCGTCCTGTTCCAGCACTGCCTGCAGACGAGAGAAAACACAATAGACGGCATTGAAGAGCATGTCCGGGGGTATAGCTACCACATGCTGTCGAATGGCATCTTTAAGCATGGCCGATGAAGTGGGGCGACATCTGTACACTTGTGATTTTAGGTAACCACAGAGCCAGAAATCGCCAGCTGGCAGTTCGTGATGCCGTTGCAGTTTGTAAGGGTATCTGTGCAGAATCCGTTGTACTGTTCGCCATAGAGTCCCGTAAGGGGTTCTACGTCAATTCGTCGCGCGTCAATTCGTCGACTGCGTCAATTCGTCGCGCGTCAATTCGTCGACTGCGTCAATTCGTCGCGGACAAATTCGTCGACTACTTCAATTCGTCGCGTTTACAGATTTTGGTTCCATACAAAACGAATGCAGGAAAACGTACGATTTCGAACGTCTTGCTCCCTGATCAAATTTATAAAGTTTGGATACGCAGACAGGATAGGAATATTACGTTTTTCTTTGGCACTAAAAATATTAGACGGTAAACGGTTTTTGGAACGGGGCAGGGCCCGGTTGGACAGAGCCCCCCATATACAAAATTTTCGTAAAATCTACAGTTTTCAATTCAGAACCACCAAATCTGGTATACCATCTCGTGGTATTCTAACTTAGACTGTAGACGATTTTTGGAAGGGGTTGGAGCCCGGGGGTCAGACCCCCCGAATAAACACTTTTTCGTAAAATCTACAGTTTTCAATTTAGAACCACCAAATTTGGTATACTATCTCATGGTACTCTAACTTAGACGCTAGACGGTTTTGGGAAGGGGTTGGAGCCCGCGGGGTCGGAGCTCCCCCTCATAAAAAATTTCGTAAAATCTACAGTTTTCATCTTAGAACCACCAAATTTGGTATACTATCTTATGGTACTCTAACTTAGACGTCAGACCGTTTTTGGAACGGGTCAAGGCGGGGGGGGGGGGGGAAGAGCCACCCACATACAAAATTTTCTTAAAAATTACAGTTTTCAATTCAGAACCACCTAATGTGGTATACTATCTCATGGTACTCTGACTTAGACGCTAGACGGTTTTTGGAAGGGGTTGGAGCCCGGGGGTCAGACACTCCTCGAATAATTTTTTTTTTTTGTAAAATCTACAGTTTTCAATTTAGAACCACCAACTTTGGTATACTATCTCATGGTACTCTAACTTAGACGCTAGACGGTTTTGGGAAGGGTTGGAGCCCGCGGGGTCGGAGCTCCCCCCTCATAAAAAATTTCGTAAAATCTACAGTTTTCATCTTAGAACCACCAAATTTGGTATACTATCCTATGGTACTCTAACTTAGACGTCAGACCGTTTTTGGAACGGGTCAAGGCGGGGGGGGGGGGGGGGTCAGAGCCACCCACATACAAAATTTTCTTAAAAATTACAGTTTTCAATTCAGAACCACCTAATCTGGTATACTATCTCATGGTACTCTGACTTAGACGCTATACGGTTTTTGGAAGGGGTTGGAGCCCGGGGGTCAGACCCTCCCCGAATAATTTTTTTTTTGTAAAATCTACAGTTTTCAATTTAGAACCACCAACTTTGGTATACTATCTCATTGTACTCTAACTTAGACAGTAGACCATTTTTGGAACGGATCAAGGCCGGGGGGGGGGGTCAGAGCCCCCACATACAAAATTTTCTTAAAAACTGCAGTTTTCAATTCAGAACCACCAAATCTGGTATATTATCGCATGATACTCTAACTTAGACGCTCGAGGATTTTTTGAAGGGGTTGCAGCCCATGTGGTAAAGGCCCCCTTCATATAAGAATTCGCATAATCTACAGTTTTCAATGTAGAACCACCAAATTTGGTATACTATCTCATGGTACTTTAACTTAGACGGTCGACGGTTTTTGGGACGGGTCAAGGCCCTGGGGGTCGAAGCCCCCCCCCCGCCCCGCACACACACACAGACATACAACATTTTCTTAAAAACTACAGTTTTCAATTCAGAAGCACCAAATTTGGTATCATGAAACTCTAACTTAGACGCTAGACGGTTTTTGGAAGGGGCTGGAACCCCGGGGTCAGAGCCCCTCCCCTCCTCATAAAAAATTCGTAAAATCTACAGTTTTCAATTGAGGACAACCAGATTTGGTATACTACTTATGGTTATCTAACTTAGACAGTAGACGGTTTTTGGAAGGGGTCGGGGCCCGGGTCAAGGTAGCCCCATGCAAAATTTTCGTAAAAAGTTCCGTTTTTTACTCTTAAGAATACCCTATTTACGTTCTAAGGTGCTCTTTGGCCCTTTGAGGGCCTTGCACCATAAACCATCATCCAACCAACCAACTAACCGACCTACGGTCTAAGTTAGGGACTGTAGATAACAATAAAGTGCAAAAATATGCGTTTAACGGTGTATTAAAAACACAAATCTATATAGTTTAGCTTTCACTACCAACGAACGGCTTATCAGAAAGAAATATAATGTAATGTAAACAGAGAGTTCCAGATATTCAAAATTCAAAACGGTAAGAAAAAGATGATCAATGCCAATGTGAAGTCGTATGCATGCGACATCACATAGGTACATTGCATTTCTGTGTCGCGGGATTCACAGAAGCACAAGCCAGATGTACGGCAGTTCTATAGATGTCTCCTAGAAGGTAAGTATTCCCATTCCTTTTTCTTTCTTTTTTGTTTCGCAAAATTAAATTAACTAAATCAAAAAAATTAAAATAAGTTTACTGGAAAATTGCAGGAATATCTTTTTCATTCATTAACTTTCACCTGCTGAACTTGGTGATTCCACAAATAGTAATATGTAATTGGCAAATAACTGGTATCCCTGCTAGTACAAATTATATTAATGATTTATTTGCGTCCAGTTCAATCTAGTATGTCCATAAGAGCGTTTGGGGCCGTATGAAAAATACATTTCAACGTGTGCCGCTACGGCGGCGGAGTGATCTAGGCGCTGGCTTCTGACCACTTGTCGAGAAGGATCCTGGTTCAAATCCCTGTGAATCATGGACGCTGTGCTTGACTTCTGGCACTGGCTGTCCCCCTTCCCAGGAACCAGTGGCCCAAAATTGGGAATGTCCGACTGCTTATAGCCCACTGAATTGATCACGGTGGTCGTTAACCCCCTCCCCCCAAGATTGCGACGTGTCTGTTGCTATTTGTTGTGGACCGTACAAAAAGTATGTTTTTGATATCAAGGTGTCCACTTCCATGTAGGCTGGCCATAAAATGTTAGGGGACCGTACAAAATTGCACTTTTGTTTTCACCTTGTCAGCGCTTCGGTATATGGTTGAAGTATGCGTATATATAGTTGGGCCATTTCAGCACGTAGTTTGGTTTAAATAGAAAATCAAGATAATGTTACATTTTTACTCAGCTACAACACATTAATCCCAAAGGCTATTTGTTGAAATCTTTAATCCGCTGTGCTCATATTCACAACGTTAACATAACATGTCAAGTTATTAATGTTGCAGTTTTACCCTGTCACAAAACTTTAGTTACAAGACCTTAGGCGTAAACTTTTTTAGGAATTTTTAGTCCGACGTATTCATAAGGTTTCGATAACATGCCAAGGTTATGGTACTGCGTTTTGACTGAGGCACAAAAATTAATAAACAGACCTTAAGCCTTTTTATCAGTTTTCAATCAACCGTGCTCATATACATAAAATTTTCAGAGAAAGTCAAGTTTACTGTGTTGCGCATTTACTCGAGTACAAAACTATAAACAGCCATTAACTTTCACCCGCTGAACTTGGTGTTTCCTCAATTCATCCATTAACAAGTCTTTTAAGTGATTGTATGATATGGTCATATTGATAATGTTTGATGACAAGTCTGGTTAATGATGTTGCACTTGTTAAAGACTTAAAAGGTGTAGAGGTTAGTAATTATTATTTGAAGTCTAAGTAAAAGCTCATTTTTAACTTGACTCGTCATGAAATCCTTGTGAATATGGCATTTATTTTATTTTGTACATTTTACAAAGCGTATGCATTTTTTTTTTGGCATTTGTTTTATTTTGTGTTGTACTTGTTACATAGCGTTTCGCATTTTTGTAATGCTTGTGACTTGTGATTGCATTTTGAATTTTTATTTGTTTCACATTTTGGATTGCATTTTGAATTTTTATATGTTTCACATTTTGGATTACTTTTTGACATTTTATGTTTTTGAATGCTATTTTGAAAATTTTGACTTTTTTAATTTTGCGTTGTGTTTTACATTCTTGCATCTTCGGCGGAATTACATTCTTGAAAAATTCAAATACAAGTTAGTAAAAGGTATAAATCAATTAGTGAGAAATACCAGCACATTTTAGTAAAGGGTAGAATTATATGAAATTCCTCTTAAAATGTCCAGCATGTTAACATTGTCTCTGTGCACCAAAGAAGTTCGAATTCCTTTTTATCTTGCCAGCGTTTCTCTTCTGGGTGGATTTGTTGGAATCTGTGCTATCACTCTTTCGATTTTAGCCAAAGTTGTTCTCTTCTCTTTCGCAATTTCACTGATTATTTCGTACAGTCACAGTTTTTTCTCTCCCAGAATTGTATTCCAGCGTCTGTCTAATCTTTCAAGTTTGTTTTGTGTTCTGGGAAAGCCAAATAAATTGTTTTCACTAACTGACCAAATTGTTGGCGGGAACAGCGGAGGGCTTCTGCTTGGATTGTTTCTTCTGCTTTCACGAAATTTTCCAAGAACATAATTTTCCTCAAACCACTGAACTACAGAATCTGCATATTCTAGTAAAATTGATTTCACTTCTTCAAAAGCAGCTGGAATTTCATCAGATGAAAAAAATGCGAGTGCTTGCAAATGTCTGACTTTGAGAGCAAACTCACTGTTTTCCTTATATTCCAAGGCTATGCCAGAGGATGGATATTCCTCAGCACATTTTTTTCCGAGATGAAACCAACAACATTTGTGTGTGCTGCTTCCAAATTCCTTTTTAGCAGCATTATAACGGTAGCTATTTCAAAATCTATTATTATGCGTATATTGTGGTGCATGCTGAATATCATAGTCTGATGCGTAGTCTTGTAAATCCTACAAAAATACTTTATAATAGTATTATATTATTTATACTTGCTGGAAAGTAACCCATAAACTAGTATGACAAGTCTGAGCATCTCTGAATTCGTTTCAACCATAGCATGAATGGAACATAATTGCCTAAAAAGGGTTGGACAAGTTTCAAATGTCCCATCCATAATCCAGAGGGGTGCTTCTTTAAGCTTTCGTAAATTATTCTCTGTTAAAAATAAAATAATTCTTTGATGTCCAAATGCGCTATCTCTGCCAAGAAATTTTGCACCATCTTCTGCAAATTTATTGGGGCATCGATCCGTTCTGAAGTCGTAGGCTCCGCAGGCATGTCTTGGCATGTCTTCTCTTTTTTACAGCTTGCCTTAGTGCATCCATATTAGGCATGTAAGCTGCATTTACTGTAGCCATTGACGTTGTCACGGTTTGAATAATTTGTGCAGGGGCTTTGTCCGTATTTCTCGCTCGTTCTTTTATTTGCGCTCTTGCAACAGCAACATCACTTTTCTCCGGTCTTGGAGCATGATTATGTGGTTTCTCATTGCGCATCCTGTGTTCATCTCCAATAAGAATAGTACTAGCAAAGCCAGTACAATTTCCATAATTTCTTTCAATACAGTGACAATACCGTAAATCACCTCGCACTCTGTTATGGCAAAATAAATACCCTTTCCATTTCAGCAAATCATTTTCTTTTTGTGAGTTAACTATTTATGTTGCATTCTTCATCTGCATAGTGCCTTCGGAAAACAATGCACTTTCTCTTTCCAAAATATTTAGAATGATATATTTCCACTATTATCACTTGACAACGCACAACAAAGGTTTCAACAAGCACGTTCTCTGTTCTCCAGTCAACTACGAACTAATGAGCAACCATTCAATAAAACACTCAGAATACAGACAATCACGTGAAGCTTGTTCCTCCAGTTAGGGTTTAAGCGAAGTTCAAGATTTTCGTACCTGCGGTCACAAGAAGTGGTTAATTTTAAGGATCGGCATCTTATCTTTTGTCTTTCCAAAACGCAGAGGTACATGTATTTTACAGCTGGGACGCTCCAGGCGGGGGATCAACAGATGCGAAGAACCCGGGAGCCAGGTTCCGGAGGCGGCAGCAGGCGCGGACTGGGCAGCTTTACTCTGGGCCGGTAGGCGTCATGCTAATTCTCAAAAATAAATTCAAATTTTTTGTGTTGCACCATGCGCATGAAAGAAAATTGTTATACTGAAAAGACAATTTGTTTTACCCCGTAACATATTAAACGAAACCTACGTCCCTACGTTGCAAATGATCTGTAAGCCAAACACAGTTTTTCATTCAACACCTTCCCCCGACTTCCTAAGTTCAGATCTGTCTCGTTCGACTTATTTCCTGTACCGCCCCTCTCTTTCGCTAACTGCAGTTAATTGCCGTGAAATTGGTGTTTTACGTTGGGGTGTATTGCCGCCTGTCCTGAAGACTATAGTGAAAGCGGTGAACCCCAGGGGAGAAGTATTCCATCAAAAGCAACAGAAATCCAATGCGAGAGCAAAACTTTGTTCGTTGGCATTACATCCAAGCAATTTAGGCGAAGTAGGAAGTGTGTTTTTCTACTACGACACCAGAAGATTGTCGCGAATGCTCAGGCAATTACGATACAGATGTGTCCTTAAGACTTCTTTTTCAAGACGTCCAAAGGCCGGCACTAGGAGATGGGGAGGGATACAGTGCGAATGCTCTTTTTTGTTGCAGTTAGAAATTCTTAAGCTCATTCTTCCTTAAAACTTTGCCTGGTTACCAGTAAGTACTGTCTCATGCCTCAACCCTTGCACAGATTTGTTGTTTTTGTTTTCATTCTTTGAGTTAACAGCGGGAAAATATCTGAACTGCGTTGTTTCAGTTGGAAATATTTTTTTTTACTTCAGCAACAGGGCTTCACGTATAATTGCAAAATACTTCGATAGAATAAACATACCTTACATAAAGAGTTTGCATGAGAAAATAGATTAATAATAAGGAAAATATTCTAAAACCAAAAAAAGAAATTGCGGAACCGAAAAAGCTAGGTAGAGGAAACAAAAAGGATCTAAGAAAACGTTCATATTTAAAAGAAACCTGTAGTCGCTTAATGAGTAAGTGGTATAACTCAATACAAAATCATGTGCTGTATTTGAAAAAAAAATAGAAGCAAGTAGGCATCGTGACTGTCCACAGTTTCCCCTTTTCATCCTGTCGACATTACAACCACCACAGAAAAGAAAAGAACAAAAACATAACAAAAACACCCATACAAAGTAAAATGCCCAAAACATGAAAAGAAGTAACCTCACAAAATGAAATGCCCAAAACATTAAAAAAACTGCAACCACACGAAACAAAATACCCAAAACATGGTAAGAAATTCTGTTTAAAGCACAATGAAGGTATACGACAGGAGAAATATATGTTTTTAAAACTTAATACAAGTGTCAAAACTGAAATAAAAAGAAAGAAAAAAGAAATATTCCAAATTTCATTGTTACTTTAGATATTTTGACCTGTTGACATTTCGTAAATTGTACTTGCACTCGGTCAAAAAATATTACTTACAAGGACTCTTTAGTAACTTTTAATCGCTGTGGTCGTATTTATAAGGTTTGCATAACAAATCAAGTTAATAATGTTGCGCTTTCACTTACCGTCTCCCGCTAAGTTAGAGTTTCATGACACAAAATTTGGTGGTTTTGAATTGAAAAATAAAGATTTTAAGAAAATTTTGTATGTGGGGGGGGGGTCTTACCCCCGGGCCTTGATCCGTTTCAAAAACCTTCTACTGTCTAAGTTAGAGTACCATGAGATAATATACAAAATTTGGTGGTTCTAAATTGAAAACTATAGATTTTACGAAAGTTTGTGTGTAGGGGGGGGTATACACCCTTGCCCCGACCCGTTCTGAAAACCGTCTACCGTTTAATTTAGAACACCATTATATAGTATACCAAATTTGGTAGCTCTAAATTGAAAACTTTAGTTTTTACGAAAAATATTTATGGGCGGAGGGACTCTGACCCCGTGCCCGACCCGTTCCAAAAACCGTCTACCGTCTGAGTTAGAGTACCATGAGAGAGTATGCCGAATTTGGCGGTTCTAAATTGAAAACTGTAGATTTTACGCGGCATTTTTATGGGGGGCTTTACCCCGGGCTCCAACTCCTTCCAAAAATGATCTACTGTCTAAGTTAGAGTACCATGAGATAGTATACCAAATTTAGTGGTTCTGAATTGAAAACTGCAGTTTTTAAGAAAATTTTGTATGTGGGGGGCTCTGACCCCCGGGCCTTGATCCGTTCCAAAAACGGTCTACTGTCTAAGTTAGAGTACCATGAGATAGTATACCAAATTTGGTGGTTCTAAATTGAAAACTGTAGATTTTACAAAAAAAAAAAAAATATTCGGAGGGGGTCTGACCCCCGGGCTCCAACCCCTTCCCAAAACCGTCTAGCGTCTAAGTTAGAGTACCATGAGATAGTATACCAGAGTAGGTGGTTCTGAATTGAAAACCGTAATTTTTAAGAAAATTTCGTATGTGGGGGCTCTGACCCCCGGGCCTTGACCCGTTCCCAAAACGGTCTGCCGTCTAAGTTAGAGTACCATAAGATAGTATACCAAATTTGGTGGTTCTAATATGAAAACTGTAGATTTTACGAAATTTTCATGAGGGGGCCGACCCCCGGGCTGCAACCCTTTCAAAAAACCTTCTAGCGTCTAAGATAGAGTACCATGAGATAGTATACCAAATTTGGTGGTTCTAAATTGAAAACTGTAGTATTTACGAAAAAGTTTTTATTCGGGGGGGGGGTTCTGACCCCCGGGCTCCAAACCCTTCCAAAAACCGTCTAGCGTCTAAGTTAGAGTACCATGAGATAGTATACCAGATTAGGTGGTTCTGAATTGAAAACTGTAGTTTTTAAGAAAATTTTGTATGTGGGGGGCTCTGACCCCCGGGCCTTGACCCGTTCCAAAAACGGTCTGCCGTCTAAGTTACAGTACCATAAGATAGTATACCAAATTTGGTGGTTCTAATATGAAAACTGTAGATTTTACGAAATTTTTATGAGGGGGGCCGACCCCTGGGCTGCAACCCTTTCAAAAAACCTTCTAGCGTCTAAGATAGAGTACCATGAGATAGTATACCAAATTTGGTGGTTCTAAATTGAAAACTGTAGTATTTACGAAAAAGTTTTTATTCGGGGGGGTCTGACCCCCGGGCTCCAAACAATTCCAAAAACCGTCTAGCGTCTAAGTTAGAGTACCATGAGATAGTATACCAGATTAGGTGGTTCTGAATTGAAAACTGTAGTGCTCATTTTGCCCTGAAGTCAGCGACGTCCAACATCAATACCTATTCTGTCCCGTTCTCCTGCCAGTCCTAAACACAGCATTTCGTCTTGCTGATCGAATTTGTGCTCGATCGTTACCATTTCTTGCATATGCTTGGCTACTCCAAACAAAGCATCCACCTACTCACTTGCCTCCTGTGTGCCGTTATATTTTTCTTCTTGTGAAGTTCACTGTCTATGCTTTCCATCTTCAACAACGCTTCCCCGCTCTTATTCCACCTCCTCAGGAGGCAAGTGCTATCATTCGGAGACGCTTCCTAGCACGGTTAACCACTCGCCTCCAAATGGAGCACTCTCGTGCTGCCTCAACAAACACCGATAGCGTTTTACAATCCACTTGGGCCCAATCGGCTGGGTGGTTCCATATCCACAATTTGCAGTTACATCTCAACCTATAAGTGGGATTTTTGTTGTCGCCCACGTTCACTGTAACAAATCATGTTTTTACGTATTAATTTTGGTGCTTCGCTATTTGTGATTTTTCTGTTTTAATGTGCCATTGAAGATAGCTCACCATGTTTCCCATGTTTTCTTCGATAATGTTGGGTTTTATGTTGTTGTATATAATTCTTCCTTCTGCACAGTTTACTGCCCACGCAATGTCCCCTTCATTATGTTGAATATTTTTTTAAAATATTAGTCACTGTGTGTATAATATAATGTAACAAGATGCCCTTCTGAGTACATTTAGCGTTATTTCCCCTTGTCACTGAATACTTCTGTACATATGTTGTAAATTTTGAATGTAGCATCACTGTTGCATTTCTGTGAATTAGAACCTAATGTTTAATCTTTAGTATGGTAGTAATGCTTAATTGGAATTTGTGCATAGTATAGAATCATGTCTTGCCCTGTCTACAATATCACTGTAGGTAAACATTTTCGTTTGTATCGCTCGTGCTTTTTTGTCTGCCTCTCCTTCGCCCTACGTGGCGAAATAATTTCTTTTTATGATTTTAACAATATTTTGTTTTACGTTTCACTGGAACTTTCCAGCTGATGTATATACCGCTGTATTTATTGGCAGAATTCCATTGTCATGTACATAGAAATGTTATTTTACTGAAGAATAAAGGCAATTTTGAAATGTAGTTTTTAAGAAAATTTTGTATGTGGGGGGCCCTGACCCCCCGGGCCTTTACCCGTTCCAAAAACGGTCTGCCGACTAAGTTAGAGTACCATAAGATAGTATACCAAATTTGGTGGTTCTAAGATAAAAACTGCAGATTTTACGAAATTTTTATGAGCGGGGGAGGGGCCGACCCCGCGGGCTCCAACCCCTTCCAAAAACCGTCTAGCGTCTAAGTTAGAGTACCATGAGATAGTATACCAGATTAGGTGGTTCTGAATTGAAAACTGTAGTTTTTAAGAAAATTTTGTATGTAGGGGCTCTGACCCCCGTGCCTTGACCCGTTCCAAAAACGGTCTGCCGACTAAGTTAGAGTACCATAAGATAGTATACCAAATTTGGTGGTTCTAAGATGAAAACTCTAGATTTTACGAATTTTTTTATGAGGGGAGGCTCCGAACCCGCGGGCACCAACCCCTACCAAAAACCGTCTAGCGTCTAAGTTAGAGTTTCATGATACCAAATTTGATGGTTCTGAAATGAAAACTAGATTTTACGAAAATTTTGTATGTACGAGGGGGGGGGGGGGGGGCTCTGACTCCCCGGGCCTTGACCCATTCCAAAAACTGACAACCGTCTAAGTTAGAGTACTGTAAGATAGGATACCTGATTTGGTGGTTCTGAATTGAAAACTGTAGATCTTACGAATATTTTTTGTATGGGGGGCTCTGTCCAACCGGGCCCTGCCCCCTTCCAAAAACCGTTTACCGTCTAATATTTTCGTGCCAAAGAAAAACGTAATATTCCTATCCTGTCTGCGTGTCCAAACTTTATAAATTTGATCAGGGAGCAAGACGTTCGAAATCGTACGTTTTCCTGCATTCGTTTTGTATGTAACCAAAATCTATAAACGCGACGAATTGACGTAGTCGACGAATTTGTCCGCGACGAATTGACGCGCGACGAATCGTCGTGGTCGACGAATTGACGCGTGACGAATTGACGCATGCGACGAATTGACGTGCTACGAATTGACGTGCTACGAATTGACGTGCGACGAATTGACGCAGGCGACGAATTGACGTAGTCGACGAATTGACGCACGCGACGAATTGACGTGACACCCCCGTAAGGGATGCCTGTTTGCCGAGAAACATGGCGAGCTCTGGAGAGCGCCATGTGCGGATGACATTGCAATCACATCCATTTCCTGCGTAATCGTCTCTGCTGCAGCAGCGCGTGTTCATGGTCTACCGCTTCGTAAGCGTGCGCGTGCTGGCAAAGATCCAGTTTCTTCGAATTTTTTCACCATTCGCCGCAGCGCAGCAGTTTCCATCTGTCCTTTCCCACTGCGATCACCTTTCAGCGACAAGTAGGCTCTGAACGCAGCACTCGCACATTCAGCGTTGCAATAGAACAATTTCACCAAGAGCGCTTTGTCCGGTAATGACAGCATAGTGACACGGACCGCTGTGACTTATGGTTGCTTCCCAACTTCTGCTTTTATACCCACTATACCAGACCTGTTCGCCTATGGCGATGCAAAATGTAAGTAAAATGAGT
Organism: Macrothele yani; assembly: GCA_039090855.1. Classification (NCBI taxonomy): domain Eukaryota; kingdom Metazoa; phylum Arthropoda; class Arachnida; order Araneae; family Macrothelidae; genus Macrothele; species Macrothele yani. Next base: position 24,148,020 of record CM077027.1, on the reverse strand, counting down.
AAAAATTTATGTGATTTATAACGAAGTAAATTTCTCCGTCACTTTTGGTCTACGCCGGGATTCGAACCCGAGTCCGCTTATTCCGGAACAAGTCGCTCTACCAACTGAGCTACGCAGGCGTTCATTCAGATTGCTATCTGCCTTTATGTCGTGTGCGTCCTGCTGGCAGGTACGTCACATTCCCCCCCCCCGAAAGAGTGGGGGTGGCATGGCCCACGGGTCAGCCGTGACCATGAATCGTCGCAGGCAGCCATCCGCTGTAGAACGTGCACTCGAGAACTCCCAGTCAATCTAGTGTGTGGAAAGCAACATCACACATTTTTATTTTTCGAAGCGCTTTAGAAGGGATTCTCTTATTTTTCCTCTCTCGCGGTGTGGAAAGAACATCACACCAATGCGAGATTTTTGAATGGCCGGGCCATCGGGAAAGTTCGGGCGCCAATGTGGCGTAAAGTAAGTCTTGACCTTTACGCTAACTTAAAATATCAACATACTAATAAATTGTTCTTAAATGAAACAAACCTTAACGGTCAGACAAAATATATAACCAGAAGTCAACTTACGGAAACAGTCCTTTTTTCGGAATGGAATCACAACACTCCCCACACATTTATCTCAACACTATTCAATTTCTTCGTACAGCACTTACTTAACAACGCTCATCACAATCGCCCACAATAATCGCTCTTATCAACACACCTCAATAATCGCTCTCAATAATATCAACACCTCTCTCGTACAACAGATCAGTCGTCGCTTTTTATCTCTCGTTCTTATCTTATTACATGCATACGTCACGTGCATTCCACCTCAATAGTGTTGCCAAACGTATTCATTTGAAGGAAAATATATTTCGTTAAGCGGAAAGAATACTGAGAATAAACTCAAGAATTACATAGGGAAAGAAACTAAAAAAGGAAAGTTAATCTAGAATATACGTCACAGATTTCATAAAACCCTCCGATGTCATTCTGATCATTTCTGCTGCTCTTCACTCACATTATGGGTAACCCATTTGGCAGCACTTTTCTCCTGTAATTTTTCAGTTTGGATTCTGAAAATCGAAGCGGTAGACATGTTTTCTTCATATGCAATCTCTTTACATGTTATAACGTAAATGTCTTTTCGTACTGCTACGTTATTTTAAAAAAATCACCATACGATGAAATAGTTCCTAAATTAAACTTTAACGGCCTGACGAAACATTTAAAAACAGAAGTCAAACTTAAGGAAATGATGCTTTATTTCTCCAGCACAGATATAGCACTTCAAACAACAGTTCGGTATCAACACTCCACACCAAACGCTCCACACACAACACAATACACAGCACGCTCTACAAGCAACTGTTTACTCTTAGTTTAATCTCTGGTTCTTATCTAATAACAGGCATACTTCTGCGATTCCACCTCAATTATGTTGCCAACAGTATTCGTTTGAGAGAAAAGATATCACGTTAAGTGTGAAGTATAACTGAGAACAAACTCAAGATTTACATAGGGAAAGAAACTAAACAGGAAAGTTAATTTAGAATATACGTCACAATGTTTTCAGTCAATCTTCTTCCAAAATGCTGTTGACGATAATCAAAGAAGTGTATCTGATGGCCGGCCTCTTCTCGAGTCGTCTTTGATGCTTTCGCTACTTGGGCGGAAACGAGAATTCCACCGTCATACTGTGCTACGATACTAACCCCACAAACTTCAGACAAAGCTTTATGAATTTCGGTAAAGGATTTTCCTCGCAAAGTTTTAATTCCAATGTAGGATCGCTGGTCGCTACGCGAGATCTCTCCTGACTCACTTTCTTCCTCCATTTCTAGGCAGAATTTTTCGGAACAGGAACAAATTAACCAGAAAACGTAGACACAACTTTGTATACTGAAGTCTGACTCGCAACTGGCACAACAATTGGAGCGAATTGCATCATCGTACGTGCAGTGTACAAAATTTTGAAATGAACTACGTATTTTAAGAGAACATAATTTGTTCCACTTCATCTGATGAATGAAGCACAAGGGCATTTTTTCGGAGGAGAGAGGGGAGGGAGTCCGGACTCGTCCCTGGTGTTGTCATCTACGAAGTTCCTTGACCAGGGTACAGTACTCGGCCTGTTTAATTTTGCGACGTGCTCATGGGGGAGATTGTCACCGACTGGGATGGATAAAAAAGAACAACAACAACGAAAAAAACACTGCGTAGATGAACAATTTAGTCCTGCAAGCCGAAAGAATGCCAATAAGGGATATTTCCCTTTATATTATAAGGGAAAAATCATTCCCATAGTTATGATGCACAATTTGGGTAGGGGGAGGATGCTATTAAGTTAATTGACCGGGCTGAGACTTGATCTGCGAGTGTAAATAAATAGTTCTTTAAATAATTTAGTCAACACGTAATCATAATATTCATGAGTTAATTAAGAGATTAATTTTGGGGCTTTGTGCTAATTAAAGAAAAAAAGTGTTAGTGGCTCTAAAAGAAAAAAAAAAAAGAGTCGGGAAAAGAACTCTACATTGCCACTACTGTCGAGGGAATATAATTTCAATCGGGCAGAGCTGAGCTACATAACCCGTATAAGTTTTCTAGAATAACGTTTAAAAATTGTAGACTAAACGTTCGCGACAAGGGAATGCATCTTATAGATGGTGGCGGTCGTTAGTGGCGCTTAAAAGCTAGCCGCTAGCTGTACAGTGGAGACAAAAAAAAAAAAAAAAGGTATCGACATCAAACACTCAACCAACGGCTCTATATCCCAAACAGATACGAAACACTTGCAGGTTACATGCTAAAGAGGGCAAAGATTTATCAGGATCCACTGGAAAGGGCAAAAGGGGGTGTATAACAGACAGCAGAATTAAGTCCAGGTATTGTGTTTTTCTCTTTTTTCGAGGATTTCGGCGAGGGCAATAACAAGTGCTGTAAGAAGACCAAAAGAGTATCCAGCGGAGAGGGGGTGTGATGTGCCTGCACCGCAGGATGCACATGAGATAAAGACAGATAGCAGTGAGAGCACATGCCCGTGTAACTGAGTTGGGAGAGCGACTTAACCCGGAGTGAGGAGACCCGGTTTCGATGCCCGGCGAGGGTAAACTTGTATGTTATAGGGGAAAAGACGAAATGAGGCAGTCCTCGGTTAGTCGCAAAACCGAGAAGTCACAGCGGTATAAACCTGTGTGACAGGACTCGGTAACAGCTGTATCAGAAGCCGAAAGAAGGTAAAAAGATTCACCTGCGGCAAATGAGATGCTATACTATGATTCTCTAACTGTATGCACAAATTATTCAAACGAGATTCGTGGTATTCCCGCTCCATGATGAGTTTCAGTTACGATCGCATTTGTTGCTGCTGTTGAAGAGCCTGAAGTCTGTAAACAGCTCTTCCGGAAGTCTGTTAGACAGCCGAGCAGTGAAACACATTAAGCTGTCTCTCCCCCCCACCACCACAAAACGACACACTGTGCTTGATGACATAAAGTGATTGAAGGCTAGCGGACTGCATGGATACCTCCGAAAGCATTGCATCGGAAGTGTATCTCGATAGGATTTCAATCAGATCGACTGATTTGTGATGGAAAAACACTCCTCATTTCCTCATGCCGAGGTATTGACTCGGAACAACGAAGAAGAGGAATCGTGAGGAAGCCGCATCCAGTTTCGCGTTACAGCAAGTGTCGTCGAAGAAAGAGTGTTCGGTTCTCCAAATTCAGATCCGAAAGTATAACCGTTACATGGATCTTTGATGACCAAAGTGGAGTTTAACTTCGTTATGTAAGCAGTTAATGTGCCATACAATATTTCCCATTACCTTTGGTGGATTTTCTCATACAACGGGACCCTGATAGCCAAGAACTTTCTTTTTCTGTTTACCGAAAACCCACACACACTCCTGTCATAATCTCAATGCAATCTTCTCACCATATGAGGTACAAACTAGCCGCCCTAAGATTTATGATCCGCCGTGCATACTCACACTTGTCCACCGTACGATCCCGCCAAATAGATCTGAAGAAGATTTCGGAATCGCCTTGATATACAGCTTCCCCAATGACTGTGTCAGCAAATTAAATAAACATATCTAGCGTATGAATTGTACCACCTTGTTACGTTAAACCCGAGTAACGAAGTTTGTCGGATCCATGTCACACCTCCCTTCAGTGAGTGCAATCCTGAAGAGTGCCTGTAGAAGGCACAACCTGGGATTTGGTGAAACTACAACCAACATCTTTAAGTTGATTAGAAAACATAAGGACCCGGTGTCTGAAATCAATAAGAGCGGTGTTTATTCCATCCCCATGAAAAGCTATGACCCTACCATGGAAAACCAGGTGTATATCGGCTCGACACTGCGCACTTTGGGGGTCAGACTATCCGACCATAAATACAACGTCAGATGCAACTCCTCTGCTACAACCTTGGCCCGGTTGACCGGATCTGGATCACATTTTCCCATTTGAGATGACGCTCATGTATTACTTTAAAAACTAAAAGATTAACTGTGCTTGCTGAGAGTCTGATTATATGTAATTACGGTGACCATTGCTGTAATGACGATTTGCCGTTTACGGTTCCGTCGACTTGGAGGACCTGCGTCCAACCACCGACTACTGGATTATCAGCCACCCATAGCAACCTTTCCAACCTACCATGGTAACTTTATTATTCTTTGATTTGCGGTTCGTAGATCCACGCGACTGCGCCGTGAGATAATCGTGCGTCACTGCCAACCAATCTTGTATATAATGCTTTGCCTCCATGTACCTTGCTTGTTAACGTTTCACCTGAAGATGAGCGGGCTGCCCGCTTGAAAGATCTTGTATGATTTTAATGTATGTATATATTTCAGTGCATTAAATAATTTAAAAGTGGGTTCAAATCTGACCCCATATTTCTTGGATCGTGCAGTTACAGCTCATTTTACTTGAATTTCTCCTTCAGTGGTGTAACTAGAACAACGTGCAAGATTTACTTCAACACCTCTAACCACAATAATGTTCCCAGGATTTTGAACACGAGGGAGGATGCATTTCCCCCTTATTGTGTGTGTGTGTGTGTGTGTGTGTGTGTGTGTGTGTGTGTGTGTGTGTGTGTGGTGTGCGGTATTGGTGGTGGTGGTGGTTGTGGGGGGGGGGTTGTTAAGGTGTCACGGTGAGTGTCTCAAAAAGTAATTGTGGTACCTAGAGTCCTATAGTTTGAACTTTTTAAGTAACAGATTTGATAATACGTGTAATTGCTTTGTCCAAAACTAAAATAAATCACTTGAAGAAATCACTCTCTTACACATCGCAGATCTGCGGCTGCTGTGAATAGATGTTGACGCCTGTCGTGCACGTAATCCTAGGTAACTGACTGTTTTCCCACATCCTCCACGGGGAACCACACTGTGGCCAGGCGATTTTCCTCAGCAGCGCAGAGAGAGAGAGAGAGAGAGAGAGAGATCGCATTATTTACAACCCCTTGCAGAGCAATCGTATTACAACCCGAAGTCAAAGAGCCGAACACTTTCAATCTGTAGGACATTCAGAGTTTTAAAACTGAAACTAGGCATTTATTTAGGCAAAGCTAAATATATCTTAAAGAAAAATATGAATCTTTGGGTAAATTATTGTGTGAATTCGAATTATTTTATAAAACCATAACTGGCAGCTGTAGTGCGCCCGTTCGTTACCTGCGACCCCCCACCCTCCGCGCTATGGCGGGGCTGCGGGGGTGGTAGTCACGCCACTGTTTCCATTAGGAGATTCAGAAACGTTATTGTGATTGAAACAAGAAAAGCGACTTGTCTTATATAAACGAGCAGATAGACAAAGCCAGGGAACGCTGGTAAGTAAGAAGGTACATATGATGCTCACTATTACACAAAGTATAAAAATTTCCAGCTTGAGGTTATATTTAAGCCGTTAACTACCCCTTTAGTTTCCGCGAATCGTCAGAACTTGCTATAGTACTCGAGTGTGTGTGTGTGTGTGGGGGGAGGGCTCCGGAAACTTTTCGAGCACCAACATGGCGTCAAAAATGAAATAAAAGATGGTACAAGTGCCATTTGCTTGACCTGTTGCACGATTGCATGAAATAAATTTCTGAAAACTATTTATAGATATGAATCAACATTGCAAAAAAAAAAAAAACACAGCACAGTATATTTGTATATTTATTTATATGCAGATAAGTCTACAGTCATATATACATTTAGTCACAAAAATCAACATGCACGCTTCATAATGTAACCATTTAAGAAACTGTGACCGTTTGGGAAACCTCGCAAACGGTCACAGTATAAAACGGTCAACTTTATATTTTATGAGTACAAGGAGATTGTAAAATAATAAATGATGAAACAAAATAAATTCAAGAATATGAAAATAACTTCAAAAGTTACGTCACAAAAATCTGCATACAGCATGTTCTTGTTTAAGCAATCAGAAAATGGAAGTGCATAATACTGCTGAAAAGCTAATCTTGTGTGTGTTAGTCCAGTTCTTTTTAGTGTTCCGATTAAAATGGCTTTATAAGTTTCTCTACACATGAGAAATACAAAATATCTTGAGCTGTCAATGCCCAGTGGATTATAAGCAGCGATTGGTTCGAAAGAAGAGCTTACATAATATTTTATTTTCCAGAGGTCTGATTCGTGAACATTTCTCATCTTTCCTTTGTATGCAGACTTCTGTGACATACATATATTCATTAGAAATGTACACGGTGTTTCGCTCGCTACTTTACCCTGCATTTTGGCAATAACTGTAAGAGGAATGGCGTAACGAAATTTGAATTGGACTTACCTTCTGCTGTGAGAAAGCAAACGGAAGCGACGTGTAGTTGCGCCGGCGTCGTGGTCAAAAAGAAGTGGCGGCGCTAGTGTATCGCGACTCCTCATCGCCTGCCGAACGTCTTTCAGTTATTGCAAAAATGCCGGGTAAAGCAGCGAGTGAAACACCGTGCATTTCTTGTATATTAGCTTTATTTTCTCCTTTTCTTAGGTAACACATCTGTATATACTTAATTTTTTACTGTAACAAAAGTATCATTTCTCAAATTCTTAGTTTTTCCAATATTGCCGTTTTTGTAGGTTGTATGTGGAATTTGCTACTATTTGACCAGTAACCGCTGCATTCCTGTAGATGCTTCTGGCACCCCAGTTACAAAAACATGAATCTTTGCAGATTAACTGTAATATAAGCGATTGCTGGGCCTTGGATTATTTCTGATAAATAAACTAAGGATCAACACAGCAATAGATATGAAAAAAGCCATTGTTGCTACATAAGCGAGCCGGTACTCAAAAATGTCAAGAAACGCTGCAAGTAGGATGATCAGGAAGACACTGCAGATGAACACTACGAAACTAGGTACAATTAGTGCCGTGGCAAGGTAGGAAATAAGTTTCTTCCGTCGCTGAACATTCCTTTCATCCTCCATGAATCCTCCAGAACTTGTCATGCTAATCTGAAAACTGAAAAAGAAAAAGATTTTGAAATTTCTCGCTTTCTTTTTTGTTTTTTCGAGACAAAGCACGCATTTTTTTTATATAAGGGTTGTTTAATAAGTACTGAGACTCTTTGGCTTGAGTTCGTTTGCGCTTCATAATTTCGCCAATGGGTGGCGCTAGTGTGCAGTCGATTTAAAGGCTATGCGATTGCATTGCAACTTGTTCGCTGCGGAAGCCGTGTGACGTGCGGAACTAATTTTATTGTTCTCTCGTAGGAGATCGATACGTCCAAATTTTCTCAACTTTCTGTAATTCAGTTTTTGAAAGCGGAGAAAACGCCACCAAGCAAAATTGACAGACTTATTAGGGTGGTGTATGGACCTGCTTGTCTTCCACCCAGTACTGCTATGCGGTGGTGCCAGTTCTTTAGTGATGGACGAATAAGTACTGCAGAGCAGCCAAGATCAGGAGCACCACGTCGTGCTGTCTCAGTGACAATTGCACGTTTTGATGCTGCAGTAGGTCAACAGAAGAACCGAGAACTGGCGAACATTGTTGGCGTGAGCATCGGAACTGTCAACAGGATCATGTATTCCACCTTGACTGTCGTAAGGTCTGCCTCACGTGGGTACCGCAACATCTGAGTCAAGGAATGGGACTATCGTAACAGCATCTGTTCCACTACAATGAAGAAGATGAAGATTTCTTGCTACGCAATATAGCTGGGGACGAAAGCTCAAGTCATCATTTCGAGCCAGAGCATGCACTGGAATCATGCGTCATCATCACCACCGAGGAAATCACAGTCCACCATTTCCGCAGGCAAAATGATGTTAACCCTGTTCTTTGACCATCTAAGACCATGGCTTCTTGAGTGGCTACCAAAAGGATCAAACATCAATGCCTAACGATATGCTCAATGTTTAATGAAGCTTGGACAAGCCATAAAAAAAAGAGACCCCTGAACCTCACTCAGGGTATTGTGCTCCCGGGTGATAACGCGCGGCCGCATAAAGCAGTTACCACGCAAAGGACATTGCAACGCTTTCGTTGAGAAGTGCTTCAACATTCGGCGTATAGTTCAGACGTATCGCCTTACGAGTTCCACATCTTTGGACCTATGTTAAAAATTCTCAAAAGCAAGCATTTCACCTCTGATAATCAGGTGCGTAAAACTGTAGATAACTGGTTGCAGTAGTACCCTGCCTCCTATGCCGCAGGATTGCAAGGACTTGTGCAACGACGAGATCGCTGTTTAAATGCTGGAGGCGATTATTTTTAGGTATGCCATGTTTTGACCCTTTCAGGTAGAAAGTCTCGCTACTTATTGAACAACCCTGATAAATTAAATCATTATAAAAAAATTGGAGGGAACAAACTGTTTAAGAAATTTAAACTGCGTATAAATGCATAATGAAAGAAATTATTAGATTATGACAGAAAAAGTTGCACTGTGAAGAAAAGCTAAAACTAAATTAGGGTGAAACAACACTCACAAATGCATTGAAGAGAAGGCATGTTTCATACATGTAAAATCTAATTATGTTTAATACTTGGTGATACAAAGTCCCGTCAATTTGTAACTACAAATGAAAGGCCGATGTTTACACGATTTCTAAAGTGTGCGACAGGTTCTAAATTCCTCGTTAACAATGGTGGAGATCCCACAGGCTAAGTATGTTGCAGGGGTATGCAAAACGGGTAAGTCTGGGCTTATAAAGGTCTTTTGAAATGCAGGTCAATTTTTTTCGCTATTAGTCCTATATTAACTGGATTGAGAATTCATCAGCCCAACATATGAAGTCCCTAAAAAACCAACCTCTTTAACCTAAGGGGTTTAAAATTAGGACAAATAAAGCTGTAGTTTAACCTCAGGAGCTTAAACTTAGTACACAGTCAAGCTCTAATTTAGCTTCAGGGGCCTTTTCACTCCACCAGTTCAATAGCACTGGTTAAAAAAAAAAAAAAAACCTTGGTCAGTATCTTCTGTCATCCATCTCCCCTAATAATATAGTAAACAAATGTTACACCCAAAAACGTGCAAAACTCAATGATATGTAGAAAGCAATATACCAATTATATGTAGAAAGCGGGATGTAAGGTCAGGTGATGCGTAACATCACAGCCTCTCCTTGACAAATGTCAACCCCGCCTTCTCGTGGTACATCCTGTTCCCACTAAAGGGGCTCTGACGACCGCCAATAGCGGTATAACTATACCATCGGGATTAGAGGAAATGCTATCCCACACTCACCAACCCGCTTGGCCAGCGTGGTGAGTTATGGCCAAACCCCTCCAAAATGACTCCACAAATTAAATCTTGGCCCTCAGTCTCCGGTAGGTGGAATGTACCTGGCCAAGGCAGCGGCCAGTGCGACATAAAGGCAGAGGGTGCTAAGAATCCCCGGAGGACCGGACTAGGCTGCCATCTGATGCTTACCTTGGCTACGTACAACGGACGCTCCCTATCTTCTGATTCAAGGCTTCTTGAATTGGAAGAGGAACTACAAAGGATCAAGTGGGACATCGTCGGGCTAAGTGAGGTAAGGAGAAAAGGAGAAGATCTCATTGAACTGAAAAGTGGACATCTCTTCTACTATCGTGGGACAGATACTGGCAGAACTAGAGGTGTTGGATTTATAATAAACAAGAAACTGAAGGATAAAGTTGTAGAAGTTGAAAGTTCCTCTGACAGAGCTGCACGACTCGTTATCCAACTCTCGAGAAGATACCAGGCTCAGATTATTCAAACTTATGCACCCACCACAAGTCATCCTGAAGAAGAAATTGAAGAATTTTATGAGGAAATTTGTCATCTAAATAATAAAGGTAAGCAGCACTTGAAGATAATTATGGGAGATTTCAATGCAAAAATAGGGCAACGGCAACAGAATGAAACTTCAGTAGGTAAATTCGGTCACGGCAACAGAAACCAGCGTGGAAATACTCTCGTAGAGTTTGCAGAGGCAGAAGGGTTTTTCATCTTGAACTCCTTTTTCAAGAAAAAGCCACACAGGAAATGGACATGGAGACATCCAAATGGGACGACAAGTGAAATTGATTTTATTATGTGTAACAAAAAATTCGTCATAGAAGACTGCAGTGTGCTAAACAAGTTCAACACAGGCAGTGACCATAGATTGGTGAGATGTAAGATGCACCGCAACACTAAACTCGAACGTAGCAAGCTCATAAGACAAACAAAATGTATTGACATAATCAACCTTAAAAAACACCATAATACCTTCAAATTGGAACTGAAGAACAGATTCTCTGCTTTAGAAGGCCTAACATCGGAAGAAGTGGATATTTCGGAAGTTAACAGAAAAGTAACCAAAGCTCTTATGGAAACAGCAACAAAATTAGCTGGGTCTAAGAACAAATTGCATGTGAACAAATTATCAGGAAAAACCAAAATGTTGATGCAAAAAAGAAGATTGATGAGGACAACTAAAGAAGATGTGACTTCCAAAGTGGAATATATAGAGCTATGCAAGACAGTACGAAAACGTATCACTGAAGACGTAAGGAAATTCAACTGTGAACTAGTAAGGAAAGCAATTGAAAACAACCAAATCCTAAAGATAGCAAAGGGACATCTCAATAAGGGAAGAAAACAGATTATGGCACTGAGAAAAGAAGATGGTTCTGTAACAAGAAATAGAGGCGAAATTTTGACAAGAGTGAAAGATTTCTACTCCAAATTATATGAAAGGGATGATACATGCACTCCAGACATCATGAAAGATACCAGTACCAGAGTTCCTCCAGTCCTTCCAGCAGAAGTTGCACATGCAATCAAGAACATGAAGCGGGGAAAAGCTCCAGGAGAAGATGGAACTACTGTAGACATCATACAAGAAGCAAGTGGAGAAATCGAAACAGTACTCGCCCAAATTTTCACTCGATGCCTTAATGAAGGGAAAATTCCTGAGGATTGGAACAACGCTACAATGATCTTGCTACATAAAAAAGGTGACATTGAGGATCTCAGGAACTACAGACCTATCAGCCTCCTATCAGTGGTTTATAAAATCTTCACTAAAGTTCTTTCACACCGCTTGAAGGTGACACTGGACATGGCTCAACCGAGAGAACAAGCTGGATTCAGGAGTGGCTACAGCACAATAGATCATATCCACGTACTGAGAGAACTAATTGAAAGAGCGAGGGAATATGAGCTTCTATTGTGCATGGCTTTTATCGATTATGAAAAAGCCTTTGATTCGGTGAAACCATCAGCAGTTGCAATGGCTCTGAAATCCTGCGGTATTGAAGATGCATACATTAATATTATTAATAACATCTATGAAAATGCAAGTGCAAAGATTCGGCTGTTTGAAAATACAACACACATAAAAATTGGAAAAAGAGTGAGACAAGGTGACACCATATCTCCGAAGCTCTTTAATGCCACATTGGAAAATGTCTTTCAATCACTGAACTGGGAAAACAAAAGGATAAAGATTAATGGAGATTATCTAACCCACCTTCGTTTTGCTGATGACATAGTCATTTTTGCAACTACCCCATCAGAGCTACAGAGTATGATCCAGGAACTTGCTGACAAGAGTAAAGAAGTGGGATTAAAAATGAACTTTCAGAAGACAAAAGTGATGTACAATGCTTTTACAAGAAATGAAGATTTATCGATTGATGGAGAAAAGCTGGAGATAACAGACACGTACGTTTATCTTGGACAGCAGATATCAAGTGAGGGTCACATTGGTGAAGAAATTAATCGGCGTACAAAACTTGCCTGGAGAGCTTCTGGAAGAAACAGCATAATTTTCAAGAGCAATATGCCATTATGTCTTAAAAGAAAAGTGTTTGATCAATGCATCCTTCCAGTGCTTACGTATGGTGCAGAGACGTGGACCTTAGCTAAAAGAGACATACAAAGGCTGCAGACAACTCAAAGCAGAATGGAGAGGTGCATGCTTGGTGTAACCAGGAGAGATAAGAAGAGGAACTCATGGATCAGAAAAATGACAAGAGTGGAAGACATCATGATCAGAGTTAAATCCCTAAAATGGCAATGGGCTGGACATACTGCCAGAAGAACAGACCATCGATGGACAGCCGAAATTTTAGATTGGATTCCAAGGGACAGAAGAAGACCACATGGAAGATGGGTGGATGAAATTCGAAAGTATGCGGGAGTGACATGGAGGAGACTGGCACAAGACAGACCGTTGTGGAGGAAACTTGGGGAGACCTTCGTCCAGCAGTGGATTGATAATGGTTGACAATGATGATGATGATGATGTAGAAAGCAATATACCAATTATATGTAGAAAGCAATATACCAATTATCGATATGTAGAAAATGATATGTAGAAAGCAATATACCAATTATCGTGTTATTAAAAAGGGGCTTAGGCCGAAAGCCCTTTTCTTAATTACTCCGAGATTTCCCTGTGAGGAAGCACTGAAATTTGGGAAATAACTAAATTGCATTTCAGGGATCAAAATATCCGGGGCCTGGGACTCTCTGTACTTATGTTTGGACAACAGCCAAATAATTTTTGTTTGCCCTGGATTACCATTTAAAAGTAGTATTTTTCAAAGCTAAAACTTACTTTTTTTTTTTGTTATGATGGTGTTCTTTGCTGTACCTATATTTCTTCATTTTGGATGATTTTATTCTGTTTTTATGGAACAGCCATTGTACGTTTTACCATAGTTACAACACAGTTGGCAGAATAGAAAATGCAATAGCCGTCCATAAACAACTCAAAGATATTACATACGTATATTGAGAATTACAAGTGTTACATTCTGCATCTGAAATTAACCCTCATCTATGCATGTATATACATTGAAATCGGTCAGCTCTGAAATCTATTAAACGCGGTAGACAAATCTTAAACTGAATATCTGTCCCTTAAAGGACTTCGTAACAAATGACTTCTACAGGAAGAACGTGTACCCATCCGCTTAAATTTATTGGATTCTAAACAAACTGGTTCTACAAATCAGCATTTTCTATAGTTCGGACAAACACTGTATTACAAAAAGAATCTCGCACACCTTTAGGTTTCAAATGGAATTATTACGAATAGTCAAAAATTTGCTCAGGAATCCGGGAGTACTTCACCTCACGTTTCAGTACCTATACTCCGCCTCCAAATACTACTGATGCTGTCTTGTACAAGTTCCTCCGAATCTGACGAACTCTACAGCTCAGATTACGTAAATTGAATTTATACTATAATCACTCAATTACAGCTGAGCTGCCGCAGTGGCGCAGTGGTCTAAGCCACTAGCTTGTGACCATTCGCCCTAGTTGGGTCCGGTTTCGAATCCCGGTGAGGCACGGATGTTTATTGTTATTGTTTATTGATTGGAGGTTTAACGACCACCGTGAGCAACTCAATGGGCTATAAGCAGTCGCCCGTCCCTAATTTAGGGTCACTGGTTCCAGAGAAGGGAGAGAGCCAGTGCCGTAAGACAAACACAACATCCATGCCTAACCGGGATTCGAACCCGGACCCCTTACGGACGAATGATCAGAGGCCAGCGCCTTAGACCACTGCGTCACCGGGGCGGCGCACGGATGTTTGTCTTTCGGCGCTGGCTCTCTCTATCCTTTGAAACTATGGTTTATTGTATTACGTGTTCAATTTGTCCTATGATGATGTTACTTCCTTGCATAATCGTTGTACCCTCCTATGTCGCACAATACTGTATTTCTATGATCATGTATGTGTTACCCAGGAGCAGTCTGTGACTTCAGGATGTACGGGTATATGTTATCCAGGACCAATAAATAATTTAAAAAAATCTACAATAAAAAATAAAAAAGATGCAACTGAATCCTTCCCTCGGTAACGATGGTTTTCCTGTCAGTAACAAATGAATTTTTTTCCTTCAGTCATTTTTTTACCAATCCTGCTTGCCTTCTACACTGACATCCTCACCATGTTAACTAACCCGTCAACTGTTACTGATGCCTTGATTCTATTATTAAATAAGGAAAAGATTACCTCAACAACTGGAGACATAAGCCAGCTAAATGTGTAAGATCTTCGCAAAAGTACTTATATTGTGACTGACAATCTAGTGGTATCATTTACTGTACAGGACGACAAAACAGTTTCCCAATATCTTTTGCAAACTGTATAAAAATATGAATTTGCATAGTCTCACCAATAACAGTACTACAGCAGCAAGGACATCAGAGGGATGCCCTATGTTCGGGCAATAATTTGCGGTAATATTTGTACCATTATTGCTTTACTTCCGAAACAACCTTACCAGCACTGTCTGCAAGTCAAAGACAACAATCAGTATTATTAACTGCATTTTCTGATGATCTCATTGTCTTCATACGGAATGAACCTCATTTCAGCTTCTACGCTAATCTTGCCATTTTTATGCAAAAGAATCATAAGCAGCTCCTAATACTTTGAAAAGTAACGGCTTATGGTACAGTGCTCGGGAACAAATCAAGGATCAACCGTGATGAGCCCCATGGTCAAGCAAGCATCCGAAAATGTTGAGTGTTTATCTTGGGAAACACAGAATATCAACCCAAGCCACTTGAAATACTTTCATTGTACAAATTCAAATTGGAACCGGATGAAGAGATTCCTTTCTACCTCTGTTGAGCGCAACAGCAATCGTGTCTTTCACTTTAATATATCGTTGCTGATTTAACTGCTCCCTGCTATGTTCTAAATATAATAAAATCACCAAAGCAATAATTAATTTTATTTGGGTTAAGCATTATTGGGTCGCCGAATCAGTCCTCACGCTGCCACTCAAATATTGAGGACTGTGGCTACCCGGCGTCTTCCTGAAATACAAAACAACTAGTGTCATAACACTGCTGCAACTTACGAATCCTTCTACTGCGGCAAAAATCACGTTGGATGTCAATGTCATCACCTGTACAAACAATCCACTGCTTACTTCTGTATATCTCAAATGGATGAATGCCTTCGAGCAATGATCTATGTTATCTAGGTCCAACAGTAACGTCGGGTATTACCAACCGCACTAATTGTCACATCCTTGATGAAGCGGACATCTCCTTAACAAACCAGAGAGGTTGGGCGAGATAGCTATCACAATCCAATTTTTGTTTTTCGGGTGTAGCTCTTTTTCGTTTAATCACTTCCTAATACAGAAGTTGTAAAGGAAAGAAATCATATTGCGGTAATAAAAGCTCTACAACACTCTCACCCGGCTTCTCTTTCATGTGATTTATCGAAAAGCCATATAAGACCAGCAAAATAAAGTACCACCCTCGACAGCTCAAAATATCCTGGATGAACCGCTTTTCTACAACTCAGTAATTCACTCTCCCCAAACTGATTTTTTCTACACATAACGTTTGGCTGCGGATAATGTGGGATTCTCAACTTCTAACATCTGACCTCAATCAGAAAACCTTGCGGAAGTCTCTCTCTCTCTCTCTCTCACTTCTCCCCCAAAACGAGATCAAATATCAGTCTTTAAAATGAGCACTCAGTTTTCTGTATCCGTTAATAGCGACCAGAGTGCAACACAGCCACTCTCGTTGTCAACTTAATTGATCAGCGTTTTCTTCTATGCAATCACTGCGAAAGTACAGTATATCACCATCTCGGTACATTATGGACTACACCGTGTCTAGTTGAAAATCATCCACCCCATCTCCAAGAACATATGTGAAGCAGAGTCAGAAATACCAAAAATCCACCTAAAGAACAGAACATTCAATGGCTCTCCATTCATTAGCGGTTACCAGTACCAGCCAAATTACAAAAACTCCCAAGAACCTCTGATCGAACTATCACTGCTATAACCCACCAGGTATCGTTGAACATATTTACACGAAATGCAAGTTACTGCTCTTACTAAATACCACTGTCTTCAAAGTTACAAAGATTATCTGCAAAATAACTCGTAATCTGCAATCTCAGAATTCATCCACATTATGTTCAATTCCTTTCATATATGCAAAATACACAGTCGAGTCACATTATTGTGACCACCTCGTACTTTTGACGTCAACAGCGCCTAGCCAATGGAATAAGGCACGTGTCGTGAGCTGTCTTGGAGGTTACATAAGGTGGGCTGTAGGCAATCTGAAAACATATCACATCACAAGTTGCTGTCATGGATAAAACGAGCGATTTATCAGATTTGCAAAAAGGAATGATTATTGGATTTCGGGGCAAATGTGGCAGTATTTCTGAAACAGTGCAGTTTCTGAACCGTTCTCGTGATGCTGTGGTTAAAGTGTATCGTGATTGGAGAAATGGCAGCATTGCGAATAAGCGACGTGAAAACTGCGGAGCACCACGTGCCATTGATGTGAGAGGTAAACGTCGGCTTCGAAAGTCAGTGAGGGCCGATCGACACGCTACAGTGGAGCAACTCACTGGCCGAATGAACCAGGGGGCTACCGTAAGTGTGTCTAAAACGACATTTCAACGAACCCAGCTGCGCTCATCGGAGAATGGAGCAACGATGCAGGCGGATGGTCACTGAATCTATGCTACCGAAGGTGCATCGGCAGAAAAGGGTTACATTTGCACGGCAGTATCGGAATTGGACATCCGCTGATTGGCAATGGATTGCCTTCTCCGATGAGTCACGTTTTCTTCTTCATCGAACAGGTGGACGCTGGCGTATAAAGCGAGAAACATTAGAAAACACTCTGCAACCACTGCTGGCAGAGCACAAGCTGGTGGGGGCAGCGTTATGGTCTTGGGAATGTTTTCGTGGCATTCTGTGGATCCACTCATACCTGTGGAAGGCACTATGGACCGAATTCGTTATTAATCCATCCTTGCAGACCACGTACACCCATACATGCTGATTGTCTTCCCTAGGACGGATGGAATATTCCAGCACGACAATGCGACTTGTCACACAGGTGGAAATGTCCGATAGTGGTTGGAAGAGCACGATGAAGAATTCAAAGTACTTCTCTGGCCCCTAATTCCCCAGACTTAAACCCAATTGAGCATCTGTGGGACCACCGCGATCTTGTTGTTTGCTCTATTGATCCTCCACCACGAAACCTACAGCAACTGTCAGATGCACTGTAGTCAGCATGGCTCCACATACCTATAAACACCTTCGAGCACCTAACTGAGTCACTCCCAACCCGTCTAGCTGCTGTCCGCGCTGCACAAGGCGGTTACTCTGGATATTAGTCGGTGGTCATGATAATATGACTCGACCGTGTAAATATTCCATCAAACTACTGATTTAATAAGTAGGACACTCTTTTTGTACAACAAGGGCAGCGTAAGCTTCTCATTGTTTCAAGCTAAGTTCACTTCCTCACGTACATATTAAGTATTATACAGCTCATCGCAATAATTGACAAATTCAAAACACAATGCTCATATTCTTCCAACTGGTTTGATATTCAGAATTACGAAATTAAACTGCAATGATAACATGTTCTGAATTGTGTCTTGGAAACCAACTGCATCGGTCATTAGTTTCTTGCATTCGATCAACTTCCACCAGTATGGATTTTTTATTCTAAATGGTATTACAACTGATCATATGCATACGTTAATAAAAATTTTCTGTACATACATTCATTTATTATGAACGTCCTGGGCACACACGCAGCATGTTATGTACTTCATTTCGTAATTATGTTATGACAGAAACATACATCCTTTTTGTACACAATTAGTTGTATGTACTTCATGGCATTCTGTAACATGATACTTTTAACTTGATGTACTAATTTTTAAATAAAGAATTATTGAAAGGAAGGAAAAAACTAAATTTGCTGTCAACCCGAGAATCGAGAATACAGCTTTCAACTACAATCGCCCAAAAGGAATGATGCTTAAATTCATGAAATTTACGAATTTGAAGACAAAATGTATCTGAATAATTAGAAGCTATGAAGCTGATCCATAATATTAATAATAAATTTCGGAAATTAAAATTGAACAGAAGGTGATAAAACTCGTGTGTGCAAGTTTTCTGGGTACCATTTTCCCAGGATCAACTGAATGCAACCTTTTTCATTATTTCAAAGCTTTATGTCGTCAATAAAATAAATGTTTCCTGTTTTAAAAATACTTACTCCATACTATCTGAGATGGCTTCACTGGATGGAGAAGGCCGTCCGAGTTCTCTGGTTGAGTTATGTTGAGCATTCATTCCGGAGGCACAGGCTGTGGCTTCGTGTGAGCCATTAGGAACTGCTTCTGCCTTACAGGCCTCATCGAAAGTCTGGGAAACAGGAACACCGGAAATTCCTTGTGTAGCGTCTCCAGAATCAATTGGAACTTCTGCGCCACAGACACGAACAGAAATCTGCGGAGCATTAGCGCCGAAGATATAGTCTCCAGTCTGTTCTGAACTTTTAGAAGCTGCTACCGTGCAATTTTCAACTCTATTCTGTTCAGGAGAATTGTGTGGAACAGGAGGAACATGAAAATCGGACTTCTTCTTTACGGAGAAATTGTGTGCATCATTTCCATCCTATAAATAGCAAAAAAAAAAAAAAAAAAAAAACGGTTACTAGAGAGAATCTAGTCATGAGAAGGTAATTTTAAAATCACATCAAAATTTAAATAACTAGAAATATTTAAAGTTATGTAAAGGAGAAATAAATCTGCCGCCCTGGTGGCGCAATGGTCTAAGCGATGGCTTCAGATCATTCCTGCGAGTTAGGTCTGGGTTCGAATTCCGTGAGGCATGGATGTTGTATTTCTTTCACGGCACTCGCTCACTCTCTTCCTGGAACCAGTGGCCCTAAATCAGGGACGGCCGACTGCTTATAGCCCATTGAGTTGCTCACGGTGTTTGTTAAACCCCTAATCTTAAAATAAATAAATACTCAGTAAATTATATTCATTTTTCAAACATGCAAAAGTTGAGTGAAGAGCAGCGGCAACAGGTATCTAATCCACATTACACTTTAGAACATGAATGGAACATCACTGGCCCTCAATGTAATCACCGGCCATGTGAGTAACTTTAGTCCATACATTGTTAAAAATTGTTCTTAGAAATAAGCAAAATGTGCTCGTTTTTGAGTACATTCTGAGCTTATAATTGCTCCGAGTCCTTGTGTCTCAATTTTGTAAAAGACACGTTCTCATTTTTGAGTACTTACAGGGAATCAATTGTGAGTATATCTGGTATTTCTAATTGGAAATATATGAACTCAATTTTGAGTACATATTTCAAATATATGTACTCAAAAAGATCCATATATTTCAAATACATGTGCTTTAACTTCCTTCAGTTTCCTTGCCTCAAGTTAGAGTGTATCTCACGATTCTGACAAGACAGTTTGTAAGTGCGAGAGAGCACACTAGATGGCGCCACCATTCCAGCGTATGATTTCTCACATAGAAGGCAAAGAGAAATTGGGGGGGGGTATGAACTTCAACCGGGGATACCTATCCGGAGGCCGTCACTTAAAGTTCTCGTCCGGTGCGCGGAGAATATTCAGCGATTGTCAGAAATTCACACCACCACGGAGAGCCCCCAGGTTCAAGCCTGTCAGACTAGGTTTGAACCTCGGGTCACTCCATCAGTAGTCATACGTACTCATTTATTCATAGGATCAACCGGAAGTATATTATTCGATAGCACTTCTGGAATAATAGATATACTCGTTGTGATATTCTGGGCAAATGGACCGCACAATTTTTATGACAAATATAATGATGGAGCGACAATACATTATTTGAGATTGACACAAATATAATTAATGTAAAAACGTACACAAAGATACTTTATGCCTAATTAAATTACTTTTGATCAGTGACTGTTGTACTAATTATTTATGTGTGTCACTTTACACATTTATTAAACAATATCTCTTGAAATCTATAATATCTAAAACGAAGTAATACGAGATTATATTTATTTACGCAGTTATTTGTAACTACGTATGGCTACCTTTATTTGAGCATATCATGCACTCGTTTACGATACGATTGTACTTAAAACAAAACGAGTAGGTTCAGGTTCTCATTTTTAAGATTTTTTTAACAGTGTAACTGTGGTAGACTGGATGTGTCGTCCCGGTGGCGCAGGCTTCGGATCATTCGTCCGACATGGATCCGGGTTCGAATCCCGGTTTGGCATGGATGTTGTCTTACGGCTCTTACCCTTTTCCGGAACCAGTGACCATAAGTTTCTCACGGTGGTTGTTAAATCTCCAATAGTTCGGTCTATGACCGAGATTATCTCAAGAACACCCCAAAAACGTTGCCTTTGGACGCTTTCAATTCGGGAAACAGATCAGTCACAGCGACTCATGTCTGGGGAATTCGATGGGTCCTCCAAAATTATCCAAGGCCATCTTGTCAAAAGTGGGAAACAGAGCAGTCACAGCGACTTATGTCTGAGGAATACGGTGGGTGCTCCAAAATTTCTCAACGCCATGTTATCCAATTTGGGAAACGTATCGGTCACAGCGACTTATGTCTGGAGAATACGGTGGGTCCTTCAAAGTTTCCCAAGGCCATCTTGTCAAGTTTGGGAAACAGATCAATCGCAGCGACTCATGTCTGGGGAATAGGGTGAGTACTCCAAAGTTTCCCAAGGCCATCTTGTCAAAAATGGGAAACAGATTAGTCACAGCAACTCACGTCTGGGAATACGGTGGGTCCTCCAAAGCAGACTTTGCAAAATTGCTGAAATTTTTGCTAGCCAATGTGGCTTAGCGGAATAAAAATTTTCCTAGCCAAATGACAAAATTTACTAGGTATGCAAAGTTAAAAAAAAAAAAAGAAAAATTCAGTAACTTCTCAACTTACGTTTCTATGACATTAAATGGTTGAATGTTTTTCCTATCTTTCTAATGATCAACCCCTCCCGATAAACTTCATAAAAACAGATGCAGAGCAGTTACTGCATAGAATCATTAGTTTGACATTTGACTGCAAATATTGCACATGCTTTTGTTCCAAATGATTGATTTTTTGTCAATTTATTTTCAATGCTGTAATATCATTTACTCTTACTATCTTAACTGACACACAATTTATTTTCGAGAGGCCATTGAAATTATATGTCTAATTTCAATGGCTTCTCGTTGGCATACGAAAAATTATAATTAGGTCAGTAAATTTTGTCATTTGCCTCGTAAAATTTCTGTTCCAGTAGCCACAATGGCTAGTAGAAGTTTGAGCAGTTTCACAAGGACTGAGAGGGAAAGGATAAGTACATACTAACACGGACATCATTCTAACATGCGCTGAAACAAGTGACTCAAATATCTTATATTTCCCTTGTTAGATTCGTTATCATTGTTACAGCAGTTTTAGCGAGTAATCAGTCACAAAGTAGTGGTGCCAGTCATCCCCTAGATGATCACATTCAATTCAACAAAGCTACAAAAAAAGCAACGTTTTCTGATGTGCAGGTTTACTCGTTTCAGCCGGGTTCGGCCCACATCTTAGACAGCGAATGTATCCTTTTGAGCTGATTTCAACCTATTTTAAAAGCCGGTTTAAGTGTTAGACAGTAAATGGTGATGCTGACATACCATTGGGGGCACGGGGGTGGGTATTTTCTAGGGATCGGGTACGTTGTTAATTTTTCTTAAACGTGCGCCTCTCAAAATGAGTTTCCAGGACCGTTAATGAATTGCAAGTTCTTCACCTTATAAGGCTAAAGAGATTATTTAATTAAACAGAACTAAAAATATTGGGTGGACGCTACCCCACTCTAGTAAAATTATTGGAGGGACAAGATTCACCTTCCCTCCCCATAGCCTGCGCCTATGGGTCATATATACCTAAAATCATCTGCACCCTTTTAGAATATTTAGAAAGTGTGTGTGTGTGTGAGTAGATATGCATATGTTATGTACACCGATGAACCATTACATTACGGGAGAAATCTTTGCTCCGTTCGACTTCCAGTTTTGGAAATGTCCTCCTATTTTAAAGTCGAAATACAAATATTTATACAGTAAAATGTTATTTAACAATGATACTGGACAGACGCGCGAGAGAAAGAAATTACGCAACATCGCGAGAAAAAGAAATTCCGATTACGGAAAAATCTGAACTCCATCTTTACGAAATTTTCGACCTTTCGTTTTCGAAAGCTTCGTAAAGATTGAATTCCGTCCTCCGAAGAATATCCCCCCCTCCTCCCCAGATTTCTGTTCACTTGTGCATTTATCTCGTAATGACAAAAATAATAACCAAAATGCCCTAATTCCTCGAATTCGTGGAAGAATCCATATATCTGAAGATTAGGGGGAATTTTTCGCGGCGTCTGACTTCCGTTTTCGCAAAATGTTGCCTGCAGCTCCAAATTGAAATACAAATATTTATGCAATAAAATTATATTTAACAATACTGGACCCAAAGTTAAGATCGGAAGAAAAAAATTGCAATGAAGGCAAACATTTTTACTCTGTATAACTACCGTTTTCGAAAGCTTTGAAACACGAAATACCGTTCGCAGACTGAATGAAAATGACCCCCCCCCCATTTTATGCAATTTTGCATTGACATACCTGCCAACTACTACGGAACTCACAACCGAAACTACGGATTCTAGGAATTTTCAGTTTTAAATTCTTTTTGCTGTTATTCCATGATACATGACTTTCTTAAGTGGATGCGTGGAAGTCCGTTTTTATTTTCTTTTGTTGTCATTTAGATTATTCTCAAAATCGATGCAAAACTGAAGAGAATTTGGAGGATAGGGTGATGTCGTTTTCCGTCTGGGGATGGTATTTGTGTCTTAAAACTTTCGAAAACGGCAGTTATTAAGCAAAGAAAATGTATTTGCCGCAATCGTAATTTTTTCTCTCCCTATGTTTCATTTATGTGCAGTATTCTTGTTAAATATCATTTCATTGAATAAATGTTTGAGTTTCAACTTGAAACTGTAGCAACAATTTGCAAAAACGGAAGTTAGACGTTGCGAAAACTTCCCGGTAATATTCAATCATGAGATTCTTCCGCGAATTCGAGGAATTCCACCTTTTTAACACGTCTTTTATAAAACAAGTTAGTAAAATCATGCAATGCATTGATTATGATACGCATTCCAACATACTAGAAATCATTACTCAAGTGATGAGGAAAACGGCTATGGAAAAATATCACTCCTGTGCCCTGTCCTTTCATCCCATTTCGATAATATTCAACAGAACTGGTTCAGTATACCTCCGAAATAACATGATAAAGTTTTGTCACAATCGAAGCAATTTTACATAAGTTATGATGCATAAGGGCTATGGAATAGATCGCGCTTCTGTGTCCTAACCTTTGACCCCGTTTCGCCCATTTTCAATAGGATTCGTCCCCAGGCAGGTCCCTACAACACACTAACACTTCATCCAAATCGAAACATTTTTACGTAAGTTATGATGCATAATGGCGATGGAAGTGATTCTGCTCCTATGTCCTGACCTTTGACCCCCATTTCGCCAATTTTCAATAAGGTTTGTCCCCAGGTGGTCCCCTACCACATACTAAAATTTAATCTAGATCGAACCTTTTTTACGTTAGTTATGACGCATAAGAGCAGTGGAATGGATCCCGCTCCTATGTCATGACCTTTGACCCCATTTCGTTCAGTTTCAGTAGGATTCCTTCCCAGGTGTTCCCCTACCACATACTAATATTTCATCGAAATCGAACGATTTTTACGCGAGTTATCGTGCGGACGAACATATGCACAAAACGCGTGACGTAATGGGGCAGATGGGACTCGCGACCATCTGTTCGCAAAAATATGACGTCATAAAACTTTAAAAGGATTCACACACAACGCGTGACGTAATGAGACAGATGGCGTGACCGCGCGCAGCATCTAATCGGACGCCGCCATGACACTTCATTAAAAACGTTGTAATTCGGGGTGGTTATTTAACCCACTAAACGAATTTTCCTAAAGTCGAGATCAAGCTAAATCGATTTCTGGTACCAGAAAACGGTAGGTTAAAGACTTTCATCAAAATCCTTAGAGCCCTTTTCAAAATAAAATTTACATACATGCAAGAATTGCTCCTTTAAGGTGAACGTCAAGTAATTTTTCTTCCTGTACTTCGAATGGAAAAATTTCTGTAAACATTTTCTTCCCAATTAATGCGTTCCCAAGGATGAAAATTTGAACATCGATTAAAATAGCTTCATTTTGTAACTTGGAATACCTACTATTTTCTAAAACATAACAATAATTATGCAATCCAACATTTGTTTGTCTACTGACGTCATTAAAGTACATGTCGCGCCATGCTTTTTCTGGTTTCAACACCACCAAAGGAAAAATTATTGTTTTTTAATAAAATTATGGTTATGTTTTAGGAAATACTTAAGTATTCCAAGTTATAATATGAAGTTATTTTAATCGATGTTCAAATTTTCATCCTTGGGAACACATTAATTGTGAAGGAAAATGTGTACAAAATTTTTCCATTGGAAGTATAGGAAGCAAAATTACTTGACGTCCACCTTAATAATATGGGATAAGGGCGATGGAATGGATCGCAATCCTATGTCCTGACCTTTGACCCCATTTCATCCATTTTCAATAGGGTTCGTCCCCAGTGGTCCCCTACCACATACTGAAATTCCATCGAAATCGAACCATATTTATGCACGTTATGACGCATAAGGGCAATGGAATGGATCCCTCCCGCTCCTACGTCGTGACCTTTGACCCCATTTGTACCATTTTCAATAGGGTTCGTCCTCAGTGGTCCCCTACCACATACTAAAATTTCATCGAAATCGAACCGTTTTTACGCCAGTTATCGTGCAGACAGACGGACGGACAAAGCTGGAGCATATACGCTTCTTCAACCTACGATCGGAAAGCGTAACAAAGATCGTGCTTATGTTACCGGTTTGTCCGTCCGTCGCCCGATTTGAAAAATACTTTTTGCATTGGGAAGCTTGAGATATGCGAATGATGATCCTTTATTTCGTTTTTTTTTTTTTTTTTTACGATGAACAATTTCACCGCTAGAAATGCAGATGTCGAATTCAAAAATACGTTTTATTCCACATATTTGCTTCTAAATATCCGATTAAAAAAAATATTTTATCTTTCGATTCCATTTATGTTGAAGAGTATTTTAGATATAGTTACTTTTTCAAATTACTCATAGATATTCTGCTAGGGGGCGTAAAAGTAAATTACATTTCCCCCGATAACTCTTCGTCTAAAACTCCGATTTCAATACATTTTTTTTTCAGCGGATACACCTCTTGATGGAAACTCTTTTGCATATATTTTCAAATTTTTGGTAAAGAATGCTTTAGCCACCAGGGGGCGTAAGTGTTCATTTTTGCTTCTGATGTATTTGCAATAAAATATGAGCTTTTAAAATATCGATTGAAAAACTTTTGACGTGGACTGATGCCACTCACATCGTTAAACATTTTCTTCTTAAAATATTCCACAGTTTCTCCGCCAGGGAGCGTACATGTATATCTTATTTTTGTCAATATCTCTACTTCCATGGGTCCGATTTGAAAAATTCATTCTTTCTTGGATAGTGTTTCAAGTGGGGAATGCTTCTCATATAATTTCAAAATTTTCAAGTAATTCACAGACTTTCCGCTAGGGGGCGAGAGGTAAATTGCAATTCTCCCTATATCTCTGCTTCTAAATCTCCGATTTGTAAAATTCTTTCTGCACCGGATACCGCTCCTGATGGGAAATCGTTTACACATAATTTCTAATTTTTGTAAAAAAATGGTTTAGCCACCAGGGGACGTAAATCTTAATTTCCGCTTCTGATGTATGTGCAGCAAAATATGAGCTTCTAAATTATTTACTGAAAAAATTCTTCGTCTGTAAACCGATAGTACTCATGTCGACAAACCTTTTAGAAACATTTTCTTCTTAAAATAATGCATGATTTGTGCGCCAGGGGCGTAGATTTATATTTTATTTTTGTCAATATCTCCACTTCTAGGAGTCCGATTTTAAAATTTTCTTCTTTGTTGGATAGTGTTTCCAGTGTGACATGTTTTTCATATAATTTTTAAAATTTTCAATTAATTCATAGACTTTCCGCTAAGAGGCGTAAAGGTAAATTGCTTTCCCCTATATCTTTGGTTCTAAATCTCCGATTTGAAAAATTCTTTCTGCACCGAATATAACACCTGATGGGAAATTATTTGCACATAACTTCTAATTTTTGTATAAAATGGGTTGGCCACCATGTGGCGTATGTCTTAATTTACGCTTCTGACGTATGTGCAGCAAAATATGAGCTTCTAAAATCTCGATTGAAAAAAAGTCGTTTGTTGACAGATACTACTCATGTCGACAAACCTTTTAGGAACATTTTCTTCCTGAAATAATGCATGGTTTCTACGCCAGAGGGCGTAGATGTATATCTTATTTTTGTCAATATCTCTACTTCTAAGAATCAATGAGAAATTCCTTCTTTGTTTCCGAAGCGAAATAATTTTCCTTTAAATTCAAAATTTTCAAGTAAATCATAGGCTTTCCGCTAGGGAGGCATAAAGGTAAATTGTGTTTTCTGCGTTATTTCTGCTTCTAAAACTCCGATTTGAAAAATTCTTCCTGTATTGCATACAAGACCTGATGGAAATAATTTTTCTCATAATTTCTAATAACTTGTAAAGAATGGTTTGGCCACCAGGGGCATATGTGTTAATATCTGCTTCTGATGTATTTGTAGCAAAATCTGGGCTCCTAAAAACTAGACTAATTTTTTTCCTAGACCGATACCACTCATATGGATAAACCTTTTGAGAATACTTACTTCTTAAAATAATGCATAGTTTTCCAACCAGGGGACGTAAAATCACATCATATTTTTGTCGATATCTCTGTTTCTAAGAGTCCGATTTCAAAAATTCTTTCTATGTTGGAGAGCGTTTCCGGTGCAAAATGTTTCTCATATAAATTCATGTTTTTCTTAACGCACAAGTCTGCATCCAGTGGGCGTAAACTCAAGATTCCGTTTACAGCAATATCTGAGGGATTAAAAATCCGATTGAAAAACTCCTTTCTTCTCTCAGATACAATTGTTTTCCACACCGGTTCCATTGACTTTGAATAGCTTTGATAAATTTAAATTGCGTTAGAACTGATTTAACAGACGTGCTTATTACACCCGAAAATCCGGTGTCATCTTTCTTGTTTATCTTTATTTCGGTCATTCGCGCAGTCGACATCGAAGTGAACAAAAATTAAGGGTTGGAGGTTGGTGGTGATGGGGGAGGGTGCAGGGTGTTCAGAGGACGGAATTCCATCTTTACGAAACTTTCGAAAACCTAAGGTCCACTGAGTTCCGATTTTTTCTGTAATCGTAAGTTCTTTTTTCTAGCGATGTTACTTCTGTGCAGTATTATTGCTAAATAACATTTTACTGCTTAAGTATTTTTATTTCAGGTTGAAAATACGGGGGAAATTCCAAAACCGCAAGTCGGACGGAGCACAGATTTCTTCCGTGATCACCCCCTCCCCTCCCCCAATGTTCACACTCATCTATGTCTACGTATGCCGCGCAATAATGCTATTTACTACTGACAAGTCTCTTGCCAATGCTGGCAGGTATGTATTGAGCATGATCTAAATAATAACAAGAAAAAAAAAAAGCGGAATTTTGGAAATCCGCCAAGAATTTCATGTATATCATAAAACAATAGCAAAATAAATAAAAAATATAAACAACATGAAAGTTCGGAGAATCCGTAGTTTCCACAGTGACTTCCGTAGTCAGACAACAAAATCCGTTGATAGGTTAACATTTTCGACCACGCCGCGGTATTCGCGGAATGAACGCAAGCATAAGTGGAGAAAATCAGAACGACAGGCAAGAGCAAGTTATGAGGAATGTAAGAATCCCAAGAAAATACTTGGATAATTCGTGTAACGATCTGCTTTGTGTTCGCAATGTATCCAGCATTATTTGTAAAAATTATGTAAGCTATATTTCATATCATAGACCTGTGTTGGCTGTAACAAATTGAATAAATGCCTTAAAACCACACTCGGCTAGCTAATTTCAACTCTCCGATCTTTAAGTCGTAGTCTTACGTTCCAAACTGACGGCTCAGTCAGAATTGAGCTTAATTGTATTCCTTTCTTTTTAATTTCGTGATGAAATAATATCTCAATTTAATTAAACTGAGTAATTGAGAAAACTAGTGAGAACATTTCCTCTGCTGAACGACAGAACGTTACTTAGCGTTAAAAGGACATCGTAGTTTAATCCCAGTATAGAAAAAAAGTCTTCTGTTACACCATGCGTCAGAAACGATGGCGGTCGATATTAGATTTCAGTTGGTTGCTTTGCGGATTCAGCGGGCACTACTTACGCAACACCGAGGACTGAGGTTAGATTTGTTTATAACGAGGAGTCTGCACCCCGCGACCAACGGATTAACGAGACTTCCGAACCATGGTTAGTTATTCATCTGGACTTGAACCCAGAACTTTTAAGGTCCCAGGCCGGGAAAATAGCCCCCTTTCCAGTACGGACTTTCAAGAAGTAGAAAGCCGGGCAGTCAGAATTTTTTTAGGGGGGGGGAGGCCGGGGGTGACTGACCAGCTGAATGTGTTAAAAAGTGTGTAACTGTGTGTATATACATGTATAGAGTCCCAAACTGTTGATTTCACATTGGAAAATGCCTTTCAATCCCTGAACTGGGAAAACAAAGGGATATAGATTAATGTAGATTATCTAACTCACCTTCGTTTTGCTGATGACGTAGTCATTTTTGCAACTACCCCATCAGCGCTGCAGAGTTCGATCCAGAAACTTGCTGACAAGAGTAAAAACGTGTGATTAAAAATGAACTTTCACCTAAGACAAAAGTGATGTATAATGCTTTTACAAAAAATGAAGATTAATCGATTGAAGGGGAAAAGCTGGAGATAACAAATACCTACATTTATCTTGGACAGCAGATTTCAAGTGAGAGTCATATTGACGAAGAAATTAATCGGCGCACAAAACTTGCCTGGAGAGCTTTTGGAAGAAACAGTATAATTTTCAAGAGCAATATGCCATTATGTCTTAAAAAAAAGTGTTTGATCAACGCATCCTTCCAGTGCTTACGTATGGTGCATAGAAGTGGACGTTAACTAAAAGAGATATACAAAAACTGCAGACAACTAAAAGAACCGTGGAGGGGTTCATTCTTGGTGCAACCAGGAGAGTTAAGTGCTAAAGCTCCTTTTGCCCCCGTCGAAATCCGCGCCTGCCACCTTCCATATAAAACAAGAAAGATGACACCGAATTTTCGGGTGTAATATACACGTCTTTTGAATCCGTTCTGCCGCACATTAAATTTATCAAAGCTATTCAAAGTCAATGGTACCGATATGGAAAACAATAGTATCGGACGGAAGAAAGAAGTTTTTCAGTCGGGTCTTTAATCCCTCAGATATTGCTGTAAACGGAATCGTGACCTTACAAACTCTTAGAAACAGAGTTATCGACAAAAATAAGATGAGACTTTTCGTCCCCTGGTGAGAAAACCATGCATTATTTTAGGAAGTGGTATAATTCCAAGAAAATTTTTTTTTTGTCGAGCTTTCAGGAGCCCAGATTTTGCTACAAATACATCAGAAGCGGAAAATAACACTTATGCCCCCTGGTGGCCAAACCATTTATTACCAAACATTAGAAATTATATGAAAAATATTTTCTGTCAGGTCTTCTATGCGATACAGGAAGAATTTTTCAAATCGCAGTTTCGGGAGCAGAAAACGTAATTTACCTTTATGCGCTCTAGCGGAAAGTCTATGAAAATTAAGATATTGACAAAAAAAAAAGTCCCCTGGCGAAAAAACCATGCATTATTCCAAGAAGAAAATGTCCCTAAAAGGTTTGTCGACATGAGTAGTATCGGTCAACAAAAGACTTTTTTTAATCGAAATTTTAGAAACTCATATTTTTCTGCAAATACATCAGAAGCGGAAATTAAGACTTACGTCACCTGGTGGCCAAATAATTTTGTTTACAAAAATTATAAATTATGTTGAAACAATTTCCCATCAGGAGCTTTATCCGGTGCAGAAATAATTTTTCAAATCGGAGATTCTGAAGCATAGACATAGTGGGAAACGCAATTTACCTTTACGCCCCCAAGCGGAAAGTCTATGAATTACTTAAAAATTTTGAATTTATAGGAAAAACAGGTCACACTAGAAACACTATCCAACAGAGAAGGAATATTTTAAATCGGACTCCTAGAAGTCGAGATATTGACAAAAATAAGATATACATCCACGCCCCCTGGCGCAGAAACCATGTGCTAGTTTAAGAAGAAAATGTTTCTAAAATGTTTGTCGACATGAGTAGTATCGGTCCATAAACAACATTTTTTTCAATCGAGAATTTAGAAGCTCATATTTTGCTGCAAATACATCAGAAGTGGAAATTAAGATTGACGCCCCCTGGTGGCCAAACCATTTTTTTTTACAAAAATTAGAAATTATGTGCAAACGATTTCCCATCAGGAGCTGAATCCGGTGCAGAAAGAATTTTTCAAATCGGAGATTTAGAAGCAGAGATATAGGTAGAAAGGCAATATACCTTTACGCCCCCTAGCGGAAAGTCTATGAATTACTTGAAAATTTTGCAATTATATGAAAAACATGCCACACGGAAAACCTTATCCAACAAAGAAGGAATTTTTCAAATCGGACTCGTAGTAGAGGTATTCACAAAAAATAGATCTACGCCCCCCGGCTGAGAAACTGTGGAATATCTTTAGAAAAAAATATTCGAAAAGGTTTATCGATGTGAGTGGCATTAGTCCACTAAAGAACTTTTTCAATCGATATTTTAGAAGCTCAGAATTTATGGCAAATACATCAGAAGCAAAAATTAACACTTACGCCCCTGGTGGCCAAAGTATTTTTTACCAAAAATTCGAAATTATATGCAAAACATTTTCCATCAGGAGATGTATCCGGTGAAAAAAATTAAAATCGGAGTTTTAGGAGAGGAGTTATCGGGAAAAATGTAATTTATGTTACGCCCCCTAGCGGAAAATCTATGTGTAATTTGAAAAAGGAACTATATCTAAAATACTCTTCGACATAAGTGGAATCGATAGATAAAATAATCTTTTCAATCGGATGTCTAGAAGCAAGTATGGGGAATAATATGTAATTTTGAATTCGAAATCATCTGCATTTACGCCCTCTAGCGGCGAAATTGTTCATCGTAAAAAAAAACGGAATGAAGGATCGTCATTCGCATATTTCAAGCTTCCGATGCAAAAAGAATTTTTCAAATCGGACTAATAGTTGCAGAGATATCGTGGGTACAGACGGACGCACGAACAAATCGGTAACATAAATATGCACTATTTTTTTTATAAAAGACGTGCTAAAAAAGTCAGAAGCGAGAAAAGTTTATGCACATTGCTGCAAAACTAAAATTTGTTTTTAATCTATTACTCTCAATTCTTCTTTCTTTGAAGAAGCTCTTCAGATTGAGTATATTAAATAAATGATATAATAAAAATTAGACACCTTTAGAGGGATGATCTGGGTCTTTGGCAGTATAAAATCATGCGCTATGGAAGCTTCATTTCTATCCTTTGAAAGCTCATTCATGTGTACACGACTCCCGTACCTTTTACGGTTCCCACACAACTTTTTCTCAAGGGCACGAGGCACATAAGGTTTCTTTGTTTACGAACGCGAGCTCGTAAGAAAAGGACCAAAAAAAAAAAAAAACATAATTTCTGCAGTTCTTTTAAAATTAGTGCCGGTATGAAATACTAGGGGGAAAATGCCAGTATATCATACCGGAGTGCTTAGGCATAGTTACGTTTGTGAATCAGCCATGCATGTGAACAGTGAGTCTCTTCTGACAGTTTTGGAACACACTAGGAAGTTCTTTTAATGCTAATTTATTATGTGGTTCAACAGAGGAAGTATTCTAACTAGTTTTGTCGACTGCTAGTTGAAATTTAGATATTTCTTCATGAAATTAAGAAAGAGCATGTTTTTCATAACTGAAATTTCCATCCTTTGAAAGCTCATGTGTACACATTGTCAACAGCTGGTGTATTTTCCAGTTTTAAAGATGTGGGCATTTTTCTTATTTTCGGAAAGTAGCATTTTTTTTTTCTGTGGGTATTCTTAAAAAGGTTCGATTGCATAAATACTACGGAATACTACGGTGCTAACTACTACGGAATGTCCGTAGTTTCTACAGATTTTTTGTCTGACTAACGAACGCACTGTCGAAACTACGGATTCTACGAATTTCCATTTTGTTTAATTTGTTTTTTTTTTATTTTTATATTATTTTTATGATGTGCAGTTAATTCTTATGCGAATTCGAGGATTTCCGCGTTTTTTCCCATTTATATCATTCTCAAGATCGATGCAAAACTGAAGAGAATTAGAGAATTGGGTGGAGGAGGGAGGTCGTTTTCCATCTGAAGATGGTATTTCGTGTTTCAAAACTTTCGAAAACTGTAGTTAAACGGATAAAAAAATTTGCCGTAATCGTAATTTTTTTTCTCCCGATGTTGTTTCTGTACCCGATAGATTTGCTAAATTTCATTTTATTGCATAAATGTTCGCAAATTGTTGCCTACAGTTTCAAGCTAAAATGCAAAGACGGAACTTAGGCGACGGGAAAACTTCCCGTAATCTTCAGGTATGAGATTCTTCCGCGAATTCTAAGAATTCCGCCTTCTTCGTTATTATTTTTGTCATTCACGAGACCGATGCACAAGTGAACAGAGAAATTTTTGGGGAGGTTGGTGTTGAAAGGGATTCTACAAAGAATTGAAAAGTCGATTCTACAAAGAATTTGTGAAAATTTACAATCTTAGAATTTGTAAATCGATCTACACTGACTAAAATTTTTTAATAATCTTAGAATTTGCAATATACTAAAACAAAATTGATTTTGAAGAAATGCAGCATATTCAGAAAAGAGTAACAAAGGGTTTTCTGGAAATTAAAACTGCTGCCTTAATTACGAATGTTGAAGAATAACCGATAGATTGTTCAACGAAATCTAACATAAAATGCTATTTTCCCAATAAGAATGAAAATAATAATAAGATTTTGCATATTTCCAACTTAGACTGTAAAATCATTACAAAAGAACTTGACTCACCACATAAATCCACGACGCGACTTTGGCCATCTACTCTGTAAGACTGTAATCACACTACAAGCAACTGCTTAGGACGGGCTCCAACGAATACTTCTGAAAAGTCTTTCGACTGTGTATTGACTGGGCACGTCTGTGAGTGGTATGATATTAAGGGACCCCACTGAACTATCTAGCAAATCATGTGGTGGGAGATCTACAGAATCTCAGCCAATGGCACACAACCTTTCACTCACCCCACCACCATGTCTTGAAATATGCGAATTCCCAGTGGAGCCTTTTGTTTTCCCGATAATCCTACTGAAGTCGTAGGCTTGCAAACATTCCCCAAACTAAACCTGTTCTCATTCCTAGAAGGGATTAAGCTGTAAACCAGAACAAAGCCTATAAGACAGGATATTGTAAACTTTGGTGCCAAGCCATCTTGTATCCTTATATCCTACCTGTACGGTTTTAAAATCTTGTTTAAGGGAAGATATCGACGATATGTATGTACTCAGGAAACAATCTGACAACAAAACAATGAGATGATATAATTTTCACGAGATTGAACAAATACATTATAACGTCCAATATTTCTGACTTGTAAATGGGAATTTTGGGAATCATATAACCACTATGAGTAGGGGTCCCCGGTAGTGATGTAGTTCGAATTAAGAAAGTGCCTTAGCGGTTCTCATTAAAAAATTGATTAGGGCAAAAGACGTAGAAAAAAAGACTCAAAGGGTTTAAAAATATTTTGAATTCTGATTTGTTGTTTTTAATGTTCAGTTAAGTTTATTAAACTTTTTTCACTAATAACTGTTATTTAAATTGCTTAATTTGAGCAATTTTTAATTAAGGAAATAAATGTTTGTTAGTCACACGATAAAGATATGCAGGTTTTTTAAGTAACGCTGCCATTTCACACGATTTCAAATGTTCAGCATAATTATTATATGAGTCCAACTGGATAAATATATACCTAACAAAATTACACTGAGTAAATGTAAAAATTTTGTCCCATGTGTTAGTGCAACTAATACGCTTTTTTCCTAAGTTTCTTAGATAGGTGAAGGAAATACCTGGTGTGTGTGTGTGTGTGTGTGTGTGTCTGTTATTCTTCAGGAATAAGAGAAAGTGTAGCTTAGTAAAAGTACTTTTTTCTCGAAGCAGGGAAATAACTTTGACAACTGCCCTGCAACAATTGACTTTATAATCTCTTGACGCCGTCCCGGCAGCCGAGTTCTCAGAGGTGTCGGCCTCTGGTCAGTGGTCTGAGCTCCGCATTAAGCTTGGGTGGTGTGTCCCCCGCCGCTCCCTCCCCACCTCAAATCCGGGATGGCCAATGGAATGTTACGCTGATAGCAAGTCACTGTGAAAGTTTAACCCAGAAATAAACAATATTCTCTTTATCCCTATGATCCGTGAGATGCCCTGTTGTGTTGCCTGACGGTATGATTTCATCCTTGCAATACGAATATTTCGGTTATGGTTGCATATGAAACACAATATTCGCTATTTTCAAATATTTGATCATGTAAGAAATTTCTTTCCCATCTTTTTTACCACCTAACTATGAAAAGTATATCTCAACGCCGCTAAGCCTAGAAAAATAGTGCCTTAACACCGTTAAGCCGCGCTAAGGCCATTCTACACCCCTGGTGCCCGGTTTTGAAATTAGTAGAGCTTCTGGTTCTAAAAACGAATAATAAAATGGTCACAAAGCCATTTCTCACCTGAAAGAATGTGACATCTATTATATATTCTACTTTTGATAGGAAATTTTCCCAGATTTTAGATTTGACCCGCTCTGGGTGTAACTTTCCTCAAACTTCAGTTACTCGAAATTGTAATTCAGTACAACTTAATCCTTGTATCTTATTTTATATAAAAAGTATGAATCTTCACATGCTGAGTTTTTAATTATTAAATTAGCTGATTATTTAAATATACCATTCACGTAAATGAAAAATATGCTAACTCCTCTGTCTATTATACGTATTGATCTGCAACTAAATAATTGTTTGAGAGATTTATTCAGTAGGAGAGAGGAGAAAGGAACATATCTTTTCTTTCGGTGATTTTCGTTACTCTGTAAGTTTTAAACTCAAAAAACAGTTTTATGTAAAAATAGCATGTTTCCTTGACAGGCTTTCATATTGTTTTATCTACGGTGTTGCTAGGCAATCGCTTAAACACCGTAGATAGAACAATATGAACTGCATGTATAATCTAATTAATTTACCCAATTTACAAGCGAAATTTAGGCCGCTTCGGTGGCTGAGTGGTACGAAGCCCTGTCTTCTAACCATTTGTCCGAGATGGACCCAGGTTCGAATCTCTGGGAACATGGATGGTGTTTCTACTACGAAACTAGGTCTCCCTCCCTTCCTTGGAGTCAGCATTCCCAAATTGCAAATGAGCAACTCTGTCGAGTTGCTTACGGTTATCAACAAACCCCAACATTTCCCTCACATTTCTTAATTTTTTCAAGAATTCATGGAATGTATAAAGAGTTGGTTTTATGACGTATAAAAATTGCGTTTTCGACCGCTCCGTGGCCACGTCCCTAGAGGTTGGTTATGTGAGTCACATCTAGTTTTCGCAATTTCGTATTTCCTTAATTGCAATATTTACTGTAATTCGTTATAAAAGGTGTTTATAATCTACAACGCAACAAAAGAATTTGACGGTTTAAAAACTACAGCTGAAGAAATTATTTGCGGGCATGTGCAAACGCGGGAAACCTGTCCGGGGCGGAGGGTTAATACCGAAAATATAAAATGCAAAAAAATTTACAATTTATCTGAGGGCACCTGCAAACACACGAGGCTAATCTACAAATTCTACGGGCATTTTCAAACCCAGGACCCAAATATTATCTAACGGTGCGTGCGATCTCGGGAAACCTGGTGGATGGGGGGGGGGGGGGGGTTGGAGGCGCTTAATACCGAAAAGATTAAATGTAAAGAATTTGTAGCCCAATCGGGAGATTTTTGGCCTATGCAAATTGCAACCCCAGAAATTATCTAACGGCGCACGCAGAAAACCTGTGGGGTTTAAGCCCGAAGCGGTCGAATATGCAATTTTTATGCAGCCCCTTAAAATATTTGTGGCCAGTTCTCCTACACCCAGTAGCTTCTATCAAAATGGCAGAAGAGATTTATTGCTCAAATGAACTCGTGCTTTTTACGTGCAGAGACGTGAGATATTTCTTAATTTTATAGAAAAAGTCTTAATTCCAACTTAGCAATATACAAACTAATCAGAACACTTCTTCTGCTCAACCACAGAACGTTAGATAGCATTATAAGGCCATAGTAGCTTGTTTCCAAAATGGCGGAAGTGGCTCATTGTTCAAATGAACACGTGCTTGGCTCTTCCAAAAAAGAATAACTAGGCGTAAGGCAAAATATATGTCTCCAGCATTTTTTTCACACGGATTTAGGGCTTGGTGTACAACAGGAAAAGCATTACCGAAGTCCCGTACTGAATAAGTTTTAAGCACGTGTTAATTATTCTTAAAAACATCTGTACCGGAGAAACGCTTTGTGCTCTTAACGATTACTGTTCATAAGTATCAAATGAAGTTGTTCATAACGAAGTTAACGATTATTGTTCATAAGTACCAAAAAAATTCATTTGTCCCAAAAATCCAGACAAAAAACAATACGAGAAGGTAGGCTATTTCTCAAGTGGTCCACAGGGAAATGTTCCAGTGGGCCAATCCGTCCCTCGCTATTTCATATTACACACCAAATTTGATTGCGCAATAGTTTGAAATGTCGATTCTACAAAGAAATTGCAAAAAATTTCAATCTTAGAATTTGTAAATCAATCTACAACGACTAAAATTTTTTAATAATCTTGGAATTTGTAATATACTAAAACAAAATTGATTTTGAAGTAAGGCAGCAATTTCAGAAAAGAGTGACAAACGGTTTTCTGGAAATTAAAACTGCTGCATTAATATGAAAGTTGAAGATTGACCGATAGATTGTTCAATGAAATCTAACATAAAATGCTATTTTCACAATAAGAGAGAAAATAATAATAAATTTTGCATATTTCCAATTTAGACTGTAAAATCATTACAAAGAACTTGACTCACCACATAAATCCACGACGTGAGTTTGGCCATCTTCTCTGTAAGACTGTAATCACACTACAAGCAAATGCTTAGGACGGGCTCCAACGTATACTTCTGAAAAGTCTTTCGACTGGGTATTGACTGGGCACGTCTGTGAGTGGTATGATATTCCGGGACCCGACTGAACTATCTAGGAAATCACGTGGTGGGAGATCTACAGAATCTCAGCCAATGGCACACAACCTTTCACTCACCCCACCACCATGTCTTGAAATATGGGAATTCCCAGTGGAGCCTTTTGTTTTCCCGATAATCCTACTGAAGTCGTAGGCTTGCAAATATTCCCCAAACTAAACCTGTTCTCATTCCTAGAAGGGATTAAGCTGTAAACCAGAACAAAGCCCATAAGACAGGATATTGTACACTTTGGTGCCAAGCCATCTTGTTTCCTTATATCCTACCTATACGGTTTTAAAATCTTGTTTAAGGGAAGATATCGACGATATGTACTCAGGAAACAATCTGACAATAAAACAAGCGGATGATATAATTTTCAAGAGATTGAACAAATACGTTATAACGTCCAATTTTTCTGACTTGGAAATTTGTGAATTGGAATTTTGGGAATCATATGAACACTATGAGTAGGGTTCGCCGGCAGTGATGTAGTTCGAATTAAAAAAGTGCCTTAGCGGTTCTCATTAAAAAATTTAAATTTAATAGGGAAAAAGACTTAGAAAAAAAGACTCAAAGGTTTTAAAAATATTATGAATTCTGATTTGCTATTTTCATTGTTCAGTATAGTTTATAAAACTTTTATCACCAATAACCTTTATTTAAATTGCTTAATTTGAGCAGTTTTTAATTAAGGAAATAAATGGTGTTTGTTAATCACACCATAAGGATATGCAGGGTTTTTTTTTAAGTAACCCTGCTGTTTCACACGATTTCAAATGTTCAGTATGATTATTATTTGAGTCCAACTGGATAAATATATAACTAATATAGTTACACTGAGTAAATGTAACTAATATTGTCCCATCTGTTAGTGCAACTAATACGCTTTTTACCTTATTTTCTTAGAGATGAAGGAAATAACTGGTGTGTGTGTGTGTGTGTTATCCTTCAGGAATGAGGGAAAGGGTTGGTTAGTAAAAGTACTTTTTTCTCCAAGCAATGAAATAATTTTGAGAACTGCCGTCGAACAATTGACTTTATATTCTCTTAATGCCGTCCCGGCAGCCGAGTACTCAGAGGTGTAGGCCTCTGGTCAGTGGTCCGAGTTCCGCATGAAGCTTGGGTGGTGCGTCTCCCCCTACCTCAAATCAGGGACGGCCAATGGAATGTTATACTGATAGCAAACCACTGTGAAAGTTTAACCCAGAAATAAACAATATTCTCTTTATCTTTATGATCCGTGAGATGTCCTGCTGTGTGGTCTGACGGTATGATTTCATCCTTACAATACGAATGTTTTGGCTATGATTGCATATTAAACACAATATTCGCTATTTTCAAATATATGATCATTTAAGAAATTTGTTTTACCATCTTCTTCAACCACCTAACTATGAAAAGTTTACCTCAGCGCCGCTAAACCTAGAAAAATAGTGCTTTAACACCACTAAGCCGCGCTAAGGCCCTTACCCACCCCTGGTCCCCAGTTTGAAATTAGTAGAGCTTCTGGTTTTAAAAACGGATAATAAAAGGATCACAAAGCGATTTCTCGCCTGAGAGAATGTCACAACATCTATTATACACTATCTACCAACAAGTAATTGGACACCTGTGATAGCAAAGGAAAACGAAGTTTATTCACCTTCAATAGTTGGTGGAGCCTCCACGAGAGGCGATTACAGCTGCGATCCTCCGGGACATACTGTCAACCAGGCGTTGTATGACGGCTAGCGGTATTTTCTTCCACTCGGCTTGGAGAAGACACTAGACAGGTCAGTTCCTTCACAGATTTCGGACGGTGGGGGCACCAATTAAGTCGACGCTCCAACTCGTTCCAGGGGTGCTCGAAAGGGTTA
Organism: Macrothele yani; assembly: GCA_039090855.1. NCBI lineage: Eukaryota > Metazoa > Arthropoda > Arachnida > Araneae > Macrothelidae > Macrothele > Macrothele yani. The sequence continues at coordinate 24,108,446 of CM077027.1, read as the reverse complement.
AGGTCCGGGCTCTGTACAGGCCAGTCCATTCGATTAACCTCATTGTCACCATACCAAGCTATGGTGGACCTCGCAACATGACAGGAGGCATTGTCATTCTGAAAGTAACATGGGTCCACCCTATAAAACTGCCACAAGGTAGAAAGCGTATGGTCATCCAAAATATTGCAGCAGGTCTCGGCGTTGAGTCTACCAGGAATTGCGACCAAGAGTCCCGTGCCATACCAGAAGAAACACCCCCATAGAATAATTCCACCGCCGCCGAACTTCACAGTTGGAACACTACATTCCGGCTGGAGGCGTTCTCCAGGCAGACGCCAAACCCAGACCCTGCCCTCCGAACAGTAGGGGGTGAAACTTGATTGGTCGCTCCAGAGAACCTATTTCCACTGTTCAACGGTCCACTGTCGACGTTCTTTGCACCACGTTAGCCGAGCAGCGCTATTGGACTTGGTGATCAAAGGCTTGTGGGCGGCAGCACGTCCATGATAACCGAGCAGATGGACTCCCTTACGGATGATATTCATCGAAAGAACACTCCTGGATGCCTGTTGAAACTCCTCGCTGTTGTGGCCCATCGATTTGGTGCCGTTATTCCGAATTTCTCTGGTCAGCACCTCAACTCCCAGTTTTGCGCTGCAACTCTAAGTTTTGTGGGTCTGCCAGGTCGGGGCACATTCCGACAGTCACCTCTCATCTTCCACTTGCCAATGACGTAGGCTGCTGTCGATTTTTGGGCACTTGAACTCGCTGGATATGTCACGTATGGATAATCCATTTTTGTGATACCCGACGATTACACCTTTCTCGAAATCAGAGAGTTAGAACTGCGTGGCAACTTGCATGCGACTGGTTGCTTTTGTTGTTTCCCACGCGATATGTAACGGCAGCGGCCGTGACATGTATCAGGACCACAGATATCGTCTATTGCAGGGGTGTCCAATTACTTCTTGGTAGATAGAGTATATTCTACTTTAGATAGGAAATTTTCCGAGATTTCAGATTTGACCCGCTCTGGGTGTAACTTTCCTTAAACTTCAGTTACTCGAAATTGTAATTCAGTACCACTTTATCTAAATATCTTGTTTTATATAAAGAATATGGATTTTCACATGCTGATTTTTTAATTATGTAATTAGCTGATTATTTAAAGATACCATTCACGTAACTGAAACATATGCTTACTCCTCTGCCTATTATACGTATTGATCTGCAACTAAATAATTGTTTGAGAGATTTATTCAGTAGGAGAGAGGAGAAAGGAACATATCTTTTCTTTCGGTGATTTTCGTTACTCTGTAAGTTTTAAACTCTAAAAACAGTTTTATGTAAAAATAGTATGTTACCTTGCGAGGCTTTCATATTGTTCTATCTACGGTGTTGCTAGGCAATCGCTGCACTTCATGTATAATCTAATTATTTTACAACAGAAATTTAGACCGCTCCGGTGGCTGAGTGGTACGAAGCCCTGTCTTCTAACCATTTCTCCGAGATGGACCCAGGTTCGAATCTCTGGGAACATGGATGTTGTTTTTATTACGAAACTAGGGCTCCCTTTCTTCCTTGGAGTCAGCATTCCCAAATTACAAAAGAGCAACACTGTCGAGTTGCTTACGGTTGTCAACAAACCCCAATATTTTCCTCACATTTCTTAATTTTTTTAACAATTCATTGAATTTTTAAAGAATTCATTTTATGCCGTATAAAAATTGAGTTTTCGACCGCTCCGTGGCCACGTCCCCAGAGGTTGGTTATCTGAGTCACATAAAGTTTTCGCAATTTCGTATTTCCTTAATTGCGATATTTATTGTAATTCATTTATAAAAAGTGTTTATAATCTACAACGCAACAAAAGAATTTGACGGTTTAAAAACTACAGCTCAACAAATTCTCTGCGAGCACGTGCAAACGCGGGAAACCTGTCCGGGGCGGGGGATTAATACCGAAAATACAAAATACAAAGAATTTTACAAATTATCTCAGAGCACCTGCAAGCACAGGAGGCAAATCAACAAAATCTCTACGGGCATTTGCAAACCCAGGACCCAAAAATTATCAAACGGCGCGTGCGAAATCGGAAAACCCATTTCTCTTGTAGCACCAATCGCAGCTGCGGAATCGTTGCTGGCGGCTGGTGACGTGCTGCTAAGCGTCTCCCGAAAAGGTCCAACACGTGTTCGATTGGATTTAGGTCCAGTAACCTTGCAAGCCAATCCATGCGTTGAATATCTTCGCTCTCCAACAGCTCTGCGACAGCCACTGTACGTTGAAGTGTAGCGTTGTCGTCCACGAAAAGGAACTCAGGACCCACAGCACCTCTAAACAGACGCACGCGAGGCAGAAGAACCCCGGTACAATAGCGGACACCGAGCGAAAAATCCGCCACCCCTCAAAACCGGTCCCTTGCGATGATGTTGAAGATGTGATTGCGTGTTCCCTGCTCTCTCCAGATGTGTATACGTGCAGAATCGCTCGTCAGACTAAATCGGCTCTCATCCGTAAAGAGAACTCGACCCCATTGCTGATGTGTCCAGTACTTGTGTTCTTGGCACCACAGAAACCGCTATCTGCGATGAGGAGACGCTAATGGCACACACCGTACTGGTCGTCGTGTAAATAGACCACCTTTGTGCTGCCTCCTGGCCACGGTAAAACGAGACAACGGACGTCCAGTTGTGTGTTGCATGTGCCTTGCGATTTCTCCCGCCTGTCTCTTCTCGCCTGTAGGACAATATACCGGTCGTCTGCCGGCGTGGTTGCTCGTGGACGACCGTTGCTGAACTCTCGGAAAGCTGTTCCTGTCGTTTGAAATGCTCTCCAAGCTCGTGAAACGATGCTGTGAGCGATCCCGAACTCCTCAGCCACAATAGCCACACTTCGACCTTCTTCCAACTTCCCAATGACGCGATTTCGGGTAAAGTCATCCAGATGTTGTCTACTGGATTGCCTGTTGGTCATATCACACGGTGGCAGCAACTCGACGTCGTTCAAACCGATGTACACCATGCAATAGCTTTTACCGAATACCGAATTGCTGAACGTTCACCGCCCGTGTGCTTTATACCCTTCCGACACTCCCCCTCCTACGTCATGCTGCATATATGCGCATGCCCTACCATACCGGACCCTAGTCTATCTTTTGAGTGGTATTTCGGTTCGTTTTGCCTGCTCGTTCCGCTGTTATGCTAATTTCTCCTCTTCGTCCTTATTTTTTGCACACCAGCGTATATTCTGGGTTTGGATAGCAAATGTAGGAAGACACGCATTAGTAGCTTTCTGCGGCGTAGGAAAAGCTTCAAGAATTATAAACACTAGATAGTACGTGGACGAAATTTTGCCCTCTGCCATCACGGGGCAGCTCCTTGCTAATTCTATTAAGCAATGCGCGTAAATTGGAGAACTGCCTGAACTTACCAGAAATCCGATCGCACGAAGCATTTCAGGAGAAAACAACCGGTGAAAGAAAATGTACGACTATGCAATAGAAAGTGATAGATATCCTTCTCCTATTCCTTAGTTGAGAAAAATATCGGTTAATTGCAGGAAGAAGACAAGGGGAAGGTTGAAAGTGGAGATTTTTTATTACTATTAATGCTTAAACGGATTTGTCATAGTTTTCCGGGCTTCGTTCAGGGCCGGGCTTTGTCTTGCAATATAAAATTTGAACTCGTGCTGACATATCTAGCGCTCCCAAAATTGAGCCCAAACTCAGCACCTAAGAAGTTGAACGGATGCATGTACAACTCTTGTTCGCTATTTCAAGTGACACGAAGGGCTTGCCGCGCGATACGTTTTATCATGACCGTGGTTTACGTCATAATCTTTTCACCAGAGGGAGCAGTTCTGTTGGGCATGCGGAAAACGGCATTACTTATAAGGTGACCTGATATATACACAGTGTTTTTTTTTTTTGTTTTTTTCTAAAATAAAGTTTCCCGGTACGCATATCTCATTCCGTCCCCTTACACAGTTCCATTGTTTTCATCGGTTCAATGTAAACGATAATAATAATAAAAACAAATTTGAGAACTTATATCACAGAAGATTCTAAAAAGCCATCAATGCAACGTTACTTCCATTTTCACGTGTCCATGCTTTGCTCTTAGTGTCTGTTGCTAGACGTCTGCTTTTCAAGAACACGGAATTTACGGGCAAAGGTCGACTGGCCAGCATAACGAACATCAGTGAACTTATTCTTCAGTTGTATTGCTACATTTGTCAGTGTTAGAGTCAAATTCATTTGAGAGAAACCACTTACGCACTCGCTGGTAGAAATTGGTATGCTGTTATGGTTGTAAGAGGCAACAAGATATGTTCTATTGGGTTGGTGCGAATGAAATGTCCGGCAAAGGACCAGCACACATGGACGGCGAGAGCGGAAAAGTAAGACAACTTATCTAGGCTAAATAATTCTCCTCGGCATTGACACATAGTTACCATCTGCCCGGCAAGGCCATGATCCAGAACGAAAAAAGTCTTGTGGCTGGGACCCGAAGAAATCATCAGCTGCACGTTGAACCTCGGTGTCTGTCGTGAACTGTTTCCCGGACAAGAAGTGATCCAGACGACGAAACAGATGATAGTCTGTCGGAGACATGTCCGGGGAGGGTAACGCATTGCTTCATAGCCAAGGCACTTATGTCACCATCTTTCGTTGAGGGACATGAGGATTGGCGTTGTCGTGGAGCAGAAAAAAACCATGTCGGTTGACCAAATCCGGTCGTTTCTGCATTAATTTCCGATGCATCTGGTGTAATTCAACACTATAACGTTCTGAAGCGATGGTTTCGCCTCTTGCTAAGAAACGCCGATGAATTATCCCGGCTGTAGAGCACTAGACAAGGAGCATCATCATGACCAGGCTTGTTCTCCTATGGCGCCATCTGGCGATGCAAAATGTAAGTAAAATGAGTAAATATTTATGTGATTTCATAAAACCCCCGATGTCATGCTGATCATTTCTACTCAAACCGCGTTGCCCTACTCTCAAAACTCCGCGAGTTATTACGTTCTCAAAATGGGCAAGACTTTTGTATCACTCGGTATATACATATACACAGCTGAAGCAATTCTTCTGCGATACTTTTGCTGCTCTTCACTCACATTATGGGTAACGCATTTGGCAGCCATTTTTCTCCCGTAATTTTTCAGTTTGGATTCTGAAAACCGAAGCGGTAGACATGTTTGCTTTATATGAAATCTCTTTACATGTTTTCCGTCGATCTTCTTCCAAAATGCTGTTGACGATAACCACAGAAGTGTCGTCCGATGGTCGCTACGCGAAATCTGTCCTGACTCACTTTCTTCCTCCATTTCTAGGCAGAATTTTCGGAACAGGAACAAATTAGACAGCAAACGTAGACACAACTTTGTATACTGGAGTCTGACTCACAACTGGCGCAACAATTAGAGCCATTAAATCATCGTACGTGGAGCGCTTGCGCAGTGTGCAAAATTTTGAAAGGACCTACGTATTTTAAGAGATCATAATTTGTTCCACTTCATCTGATGAATGAAGCACAAGGGCATATTTTCGGAGAAGGATAGAGGGGAGGGAGTCCGGACTCGTCCCTGGTGTTGTCATCTACGAAGTTCCTTGACCAAGGTACAGTACTCGGCCTGTTTAATTTTGCGACGTGCTCATGGGGGAGATTGTCACCGACTGGGATGGATAAAAAAAGAGCAACAACAACAAAAAAAAAAACAAAAAAAAAAACAAACAGCGGAGATGAACAAATTAGTCCTGCAAGCCGAAAGAATGCCAATAAGGAGTATTTCCCTTTATATTATAAGGGAAAGATCATTCCCGTAGTTATGATGCACAATTTGGGTGTGGGCTATGAAGCTAATTGGCCGGGCTGAGACTTGATCTGCGAGTGTAAATAAATAGTTCTTTAAATAATTTAGTCAACACGTAATCATAATATTCATGAGTTAATTAAGAGATTAATTTTGGGGCTTTGTGCTAATTAAAGAAAAAAAGTGTTAGTGGCTCTAAAAGAAAAAAAAGATTCGGGAAAAAAACTCTACATTGCCACTACTGTCGAGGGAAAATAATTTCAATCGGGCAAAGCGGAGTTACATAACCGTTAAAAGCTTTTCTTGAATAACGTTGAAAACTTGTAGACTAAACGTTCGCGACAAGGGAATGCATCTTATGGATGGTGGCGGTCGTTAGTCACGCAAAATCTAGCAGCTAGCTGTACAGTGGAGACAAAAAAAAAAAAAAGGTATCGACATCAAACACTCAACCAACGGCTGTATATCCCAAACAGATACGAAACACTTGCAGGTTACAGGCTAAAGAGGGCAAAGATTTATCAGGATCCACTGGAAAGGGCGAAAGGGGGTGTATAACAGACAGCAGAGTTAAGTCCAGGTATTGTGTTTTTCTCTTTTTTTCGAGGATTTCGGCGAGGGTAATAACAAGTGCTGTAAGAAGACCACAAGCGTATCCAGCGGGGAGGGGATGTGACGTGCCTGCCTTGCAGGACGCACATAAGGTAAGGGCAGATAGCAGTAAGAGCACATGTCCGCGTAGATCAGTTAGGAGAGCAACTCACCCCGGAGTGAGGGGACCCGGTTTCGATGCCCGGCGCGGGTAAACTTGTATGTTACAGGGGAAAAGACGAAATGAGGCAGTCCTCGGTTAGTCGCAAAACCGAGAAGTCACAGCGGTGTAAACCTGTGTGACAGGACTCGATAACAGCTGTATCAGAAGCCGAAAGGCCGCCCCGGTGACGCAGTGGTCTAAGGCGTTGGCCTCTGATCATTCGTCCGAAAGGGGTCCGGGTTCGAATCCCGGTGAGGCATGGATGTTGTGTTTGTCTTACGGCACTGGCTCTCTCCCTTCCCTTTAACCAGTGACCCTAAATTAGGGACGGGCGACTGCTTATAGCCCATTGAGTTGCTCACGGTGGTCGTTAAACCTCAAAAAAAAAAAAAAAAAAAAAAAAAAAAAAGAAGCCGAAAGAAGGTAAAAATATCCACCTGGGGGAAATGAGATGCTACACTATGATTCCCTAACTGTATGCACAAATTATTCAAACGAGATTCGTGGTATTCCCGCTCTATGATGAGTTTCAGTTACGATCGCATTTGTTGCTGCTGTTGAACAGCCTGAAGTCTGTAAACAGCTCTTCCGGAAGTCTGTTAGACAGCCGAGCAGTGAAACACATTAAGCTGTCTCCCCCCCCAACAAAACGACACACTGTGCTTGATGACATAAAGTGATTGAAGGCTAGCGGACAGCATGGATACCTCCGAAAGCATTGCATCGGAAGTGTATCTCGATAGGATTTCAATCAGATCGACTGATTTGTGATGGAAAAACACTCCTCTTTTCCTCATGCCGAGGTATTGACTCGGAACAACGAAGAAGGGGAAGCGTGAGGAAGCGGCATCCAGTTTCGCGTTACAGCAAGTGTCGTCGAAGAAAGAGTGTTCGGTTCTCCAAATTCAGATCCGAAAGTATAACCGTTACATGGATCTTTGATGACCAAAGTGGAGTTTAACTTCGTTATGTAAGCAGTTAATGTGCCATACAATATTTCCCATTACCTTTCGTGGATTTTCTCATACAACGGGACCCTGATAGCCAAGAACTTTCTTTTTCTGTTTACCGAAAACCCACACACACTCCTGTCATAATCTCAATGCAATCTTCTCACCATATGAGGTACAAACTAGCCGCCCTAAGATTTATGATCCGCCTTGCATACTCACACTTGTCCACCGTACGATCCCGCCAAATAGATCTGAAGAAGATTTCGGAATCGCCTTGATGTACAGCTTCCCCAATGACTGTGCCAGCAAATTAAATAAACATATCTAGCGTATGAATTGTACCACCTTGTTACGTTAAACCCGAGTAACGAAGTTTGTCGGATCCATGTCACACCTCCCTTCAGTGAGTGAAATCCTGAAGAATGTCTGTAGAAGGCACAACCTGGGAGTTGGTGAAACTACAACCAACATCTTTAAGTTGATTAGAAAAGATAAGGACCCGGTGTCTGAAATCAATAAGAGCGGTGTTTATTCCATCCCCATGAAAAGCTATGACCCTACGATCGAAAACCTGGTGCATATCGGCTCGACACTGCGCACTTTGGGGGTCAGACTATTCGACCATAAATACAACGTCAAATGCAACTCCTCTGCTACAACCTTGGCCCGGTTGACCGGATCTGGGTCACATTTTCCCATTTGGGATGACGCTCATGTATTACTTTAAAAACTAAAAGATTAACTGTGTTTGCTGAGAGTCTGATTATATGTAATTACGGTGACCATTGCTGTAATGACGATTTGCCGTTTACGGTTCCTTCGACCTGGAGGACCCTCGTCCAACCACCGACTACTGGATTATCAGCCACCCATAGCAACCTTTCCAACCTACCATGGTAACTTTATTATGCTTTGATTTGCGGTTCGTAGATCCACGCGACTGCGCCGTGAGAGAATCGTGCGTCACTGCCAACCAATCTTGTATATAATGCTTTGCCTCCATGTACCTTGCTTGTTAACGTTTCACCTGAAGATGAGCGGGCTGCCCGCTTGAAAGATCACGTATGTTTTTCATGTATGTATATATTTCAGTGCATTAAATAATTTAGAAGTGGGTTCAAATCTGACCCCATATTTCTTGGATCGTGCAGTTACAGCTCATTTTACTTGAATTACTCCTTCAGTGGTGTAACTAGAACAACGTGCAAGATTTACTTCAACACCTCTAATCACAATAATTTTCCCAGGATTTTGAACACGAGGGAGGATGCATTTCCCCCTTATTTTGTGTGTGTGTGTTCGTGTGTGTGGTGTGTGCCGTGGTGGTGGGGTGGTGGTGGTGGGGGGGGGGGGTTAAGGTGTCACGGTGAGTGTCTCCAAAAGTAATTGTGGTACCTAGAGTCCTATAGTTTGAACTTTTTAAGTAACAGATTTGATAATACGTGTAATTGCTTTGTCCAAAACTACAATAAATCACTTGAAGAAATCACTCTCCTACACATCGCAGATCTGCGGCTGCTGTGAATAAATGTTGACGCCTGTCCTGCACGTAATCCTAGGTAACTGACTGTTTTCCCACATCCTCCACGGGGAACCGCACTGTGGCCAGGCGATTTTCCTCAGCAGCGCAGAGAGAGAGAGAGAGAGAGAGAGAGAGAGAGAGAGAGAGAGAGAGAGAGAGAGAGAGAGAGAGAGAGAGATCGTATTGTTTACAACCCCTTGCAGAGCAATCGTATTACAACCCGAAGTCAAAGAGCCGAACACTTTAAATCTGTAGGACATTCAGAGTTTTAAAACTGAAACAAGGCATTTATTTAGGCAAAGCTAAATATATCTCAAAGAAAAATATGAATCTTTGGGTAAATTTTTGTGTGTATTCGAATTATTTTATAAAACCATTACTGGCAGCTGTAGTGCGCCCGTTCGTTACCTGCGACCCCCACCCTCCACGCTATGGCGGGGCTGCGGGGTTGATAGTCACGCCACTTTCCATTAGGAGATTCAGAAACGTTATTGTGATTGAAACAAGAAAAGCGACTTGTCTTATATAAACTAGCAGATAGACAAAGCCAGGGAACGCTGGTAAGTAAGAAGGTACATATGATGCTCACTATTACACAAAGTATAAAAATTTCCAGCTTGAGGTTATATGTAAGCCGTTAACTACCCCTTTAGTTTCCGCGAATCGTCAGAACTTGCTATAGTACTAGAGTGTGTGTGTGTGGGGGGGGGGGTCTCCGGAAACTTTTCGAGCACCAACATGGCGTCAAAAATGAAATAAAAGATTGCACAAGTGCCATTTGCTGGACCTATTGCACGATTGCATGAAATAAATTTCTAAAAACTATTTATAGATATGAATCTACATTGCAAAAAAAAAAAAAACACAGCACAGTATATTTGTATATTTATTTATATGCAGATAAGTCTACAGTCATATATACATTCAGTCACAAAAATCAACATGCACGCTTCATAATGTAACCATTTAAGAAACTGTGACCGTTTGGGAAACCTCGCATGCTTTGTAACTTTATATTTTATGAGTACAAGGAGATTGTAAAATAATAAATGATGAAACAAAAATAAATTCAAGAATATGAAAATAACTTCAAAAGTTACGTCACAAAAATCTGCATACAGCATGTTCTTGTTTAAGCAATCAGAAAATGGAAGCGCAAAATACTGCTGAAAAGTTAATCTTGTGTGTGTGTTAGTCCAGTTCTTTTTAGTGTTCCGATTAAAATGACTTTATAAGTTTCTCTACACATCAGAAATACAACATATCTTGAGCTGTCAATGCTAAGTGGATTATAAGCAGCGATTGGTTCGAAAGAAGAGCTTACATAATATTTTATTTTCCAGAGGTCTGATTCGTGAACATTTCTCATCTTTCCTTTGTATGCAGACTTCTGTGACATACATATATTCATTAGAAATGTACACGGTGATTCGCTCGCTACTTTACCCTGCATTTTGGCAATAACTGTAAGAGGAATGGCGTAACGAAATTTGAATTGGACTTACCTTCGGCTGTCAGAAAGGAAACGGAAGCGACGTGTAGTTGCGCCGGCGTCGTGGTCAAAGAGAAGTGGCGGCGCTAGTGTATCGGGACTCCTCATCGCTTGCCGAACGTCTTTCAGTTATTGCAAAAATGCCGGGAAAAGCAGCGAGTGAAACACCGTGTATTTCTTGTATATTAGCTTCATTTTCTCCTTTTCTTAGGTAACACATCTGTATATACTTAATTTTTTACTGTAACAAAAGTATCATTTCTCAAATTCTTGGTTTTTCTAATATTGTCGTTTTTGTAGGTTGTATGTGGACTTTTGCTACTATTTCACTAGTAACCGCTGCATTCCTGTAGATGCTTCTGGCACCCCAGTTACAAAAACATGAATCTTTGCAGATTAACTGTAATATAAGCGATTGCTGGGCCTTGGATTATTTCTGATAAATAAACTAAAGATCAACACAGCAATAGATATGAAAAAAGCCATTGTTGCTACATAAGCGAGCCGGTACTCAAAAATGTCAAGAAACGCTGCAAGTAGGATGATTAGGAAGACACTGCAGATGAACACTACGAAACTAGGTACAATTAGTGCCGTGGCAAGGTAGGAAATAAGTTTCTTCCGTCGCTGAACATTCCTTTCATCCTCCATGAATCCTCCAGAACTTGTCATGCTAATCTGAAAACTGAAAAAGAAAAAGATTTTGAAATTTCTCGCTTTTTTTTTGTTTTTTCAAGACAAAGCACGCATTTTTTTTTTTTATATATAAGGGTTGTTTAATAAGTACTGAGACTCTTTGGCTTGAGTGCGTTTGCGCTTCTTAATTTCGCCAATTGGTGGCGCTAGTGTGCAGTCGAATTAAAGGCTATGCGACTGCATTGCAACTTGTTCGCTGCGGAAGCCGTGTGACGTGCGGAACTAATTTTATTGTTCTCTCGTAGGAGATCGATACGTCCAAATTTTCTCAACTTTCTGTAATTCAGTTTTTGAAAGCGGAGAAAACGCCACCAAGCAAAATTGACAGACTTATTAGGGAGGTGTATGGACCTGCTTGTCTTCCACCCAGTACTGTAATGTGGTGGTGCCAGTTCTTTAGTGATGGACGAATAAGTACTGCAGAGCAGCCAAGATCAGGAGCACCACGTCGTGCTGTCTCAGTGACAATTGCACGTGTGGATACTGCAGTAAGTCAACAGTAGAACCGAGAACTGGCGAACGATGCTGGCGTGAGCATCGAAACTGTCAACAGGATCATGTATTCCACCTTGACTGTCGTAAGGTCTGCCTCACGTGGGTACCGCAACATCTGAGTCAAGGAATGGGACTATCGTTACAGCATCTGTTCCACTACAATGAAGAAGATGAAGATTTCCTGCTACGCATTATTGCTGGGGACGAAAGCTGAAGTCATCATTTCGAGCCAGAGCACGCAGTGGAATCATGCGTCATCATCACCACCGAGGAAATCACAGTCCACCATTTCCGCAGGCAAGGTGATGTTAACCCTGTTCTTTGACCATCTAAGACCATGGCTTCTTGAGTGGCTACCAAAAGGATCAAACATCAATGTCTAACGATATGCTCAAACTTTAATGAAGCTTGGACAAGCCATCAAAAACAAGAGACCCCTCAACCTCACTCAGGGTATTGTGCTCCCGGGTGATAACGCTCGGAAGCATAAAGCAGTTACCACGCAAAGGACATTGCAGCGCTTTCATTGGGAAGTGCTTCAACTTTCGGCGTATAGCTCAGACGTATCGCCTTACGAGTTCCACATCTTTGGACCTATGTTAAAAATTCTCAAAAGCAAGCATTTCACCTCTGATAATCAGGTGCGTAAAACTGTAGATAACTGGTTGCAGTAGTACCCTGCCTCCTATGCCGCAGGATTGCAAGGACTTGTGCAACGACGAGATCGCTGTTTAAATGCTGGAGGCGATTATTTTTAGGTATGCCATGTTTTGACTCTTTCAGGTAGAAAGTCTCGCTACTTATTGAACAACCCTTATAAATTAAATCATTATAAAAAAATTGGAGGGAACAAACTGTTTCAGAAATTTAAACTGCGTATAAATGCATAATGAAAGAAATTATTAGATTATGACAGAAAAAGTTGCACTGTGAAGAAAAGCTAAAACTAAATTAGTGTGAAACAACACTCACAAATGCATTGAAGAGAAGGCATGTTTCATACATGTAAAATCTAATTATGTTTAATACTTGGTGATACAAAGTCCCGTCAGTTTGTAACTACAAATGAAAGGCCAGTGTTTACACGATTTCTAAAGTGTGCGACAGGTTCTAAATTCCTCGTTAACAATGGTGGAGATCCCACAGGCTAAGTATGTTGCAGGGGTATGCAAAACGGGTAAGTCTGGACTTATAAAGTTCTTTTGAAATGCAGGTCAATTTTTTTCGCTATTAGTCCTAGATTAACTGGATTGAGAATTCATCAGCCCAACATATGAAGTCCCTAAAAAAAAAAAACCTCTTTAATCTAAGGGGTTTAAAATTAGGACAAATAAAGCTGTAGTTTAACCTGAGGTGCTTAAAATTAGGAGACAGTAAAGCTCTAATTTAGCTTCAGGGGCCTTTTTCACTCCACCAGGTCACCAGCACTGATTTAAAAAAAAAAAAAAAACCTTGGTCAGTATTTTCTGTCATCCCTCTCCCCTAACAATATAGTAAACAAATGTTACACCCAAAAACGTGCAAAACTCAATGATATGTAGAAAGCAATATACCAAATATATGTAGAAAGCAATATACCAATTATATGTAGAAAGCAATATACCAATTATATGTAGAAAGCAATATACCAATTATCGATATGTAGAAAATGATATGTAGAAAGCAATATACCAATTATCGTGTTATTAAAAAGGGGCTTAGGCCGAAAGCCCTTTTCTTAATTACTCTGAGATTTCCCTGTGAGGACGCACTAAAATTTGGGAATTAACTAAACTGCATTTCAGGGATCAAAATATCCGGGGCCTGGGACTCTCTGTACTTATGTTTGGACAACAGCCAAATAATTTTTGTTTGTCCTGGATTACCATTTAAAAGTAGTATTTTTCAAAGCTAAAACTTACTTTTTTTTTTTTTTTTTTTTTTTTGTTATGATGGTGTTCTTTGCTGTACCTATATTTCTTCATTTTGGATGATTTTATTCTGTTTTTATGGAACAGCCATTGTACGTTTTACCATAGTTACAACTCAGTTGGCAGAATCGAAAATGTAATAGCCGTCCATAAACAACTCAAAGATATTACATATGTATATTGAGAAGTACAACTGTTACATTCTGCATCTGAAATTAACCCTCATCTATGTATGTATGTACATTGAAATCGGTCAGCTCTGAAATCTATTAAACGCGGTAGACTCAACTTAAACTGAATATCTGTCCTTTACAGGACTTCGTAACAAATGACTTCTACACGAAGAACGTGTACCCATCCGCTTAAATTTATTGGATTCTAGACAAACTGGTTCTACAAATCAGAATTTTCTATAGTTCGGACAAACACTGTATTAGAAAAAGAATCTCGCACACCTTTAGGTTTCAAATGGAATTATTACGAATAGTCAAAAATTTGCTCAGGAATCCGGGAGTACTTCACCTCACGTTTCAGTACCTATACTCCGCCTCCAAATACTACTGATGTTATCTTGTACAAGTTCTTCCGAATCTGACGAACTCTACAGCTCAGATTACGTAAATTGAAATTTATACTATAATCACTCATTTACAGCTGAGCTGCCTCGGTGGCGCAGTGGTCTAAGGCACTAGCTTGTGACCATTCGCCTTATTTGGGTCCGGTTTCGAATCCCGGTGAGGCACGGATGTTTGTCTTTCGGCGCTGGCTCTCTCTATCCTTTGAAACTATGGTTTATTGTATTACGTGTTCAATTTGTCCTTTGATGATGTTACTTCCTTGCATAATCGTTGTACCCTCCTATGTCGCACAATACTGTATTTCTATGATCATGTATGTGTTACCCAGGAGCAGTCTGTGACTTCAGGATGTACGGGTATATGTTATCCAGGACCAATAAATAATTAAAAAAAAATCTACAATAAAAAATAAAAAAGATGCAACTGAATCCTTCCGTCGGTAACGATGGTTTTCCTGTCAGTAACAAATGAATTTTTTCTTTCAGTCATTTTTCTTACCAATCCTGCTTGCCTTCTACACTGACATCCTCACCATGTTAACTAACCCGTCAACTGTTACTGATGCCTTGATTCTATTATTAAATAAGGAAAAGCTTACCTCAACAACTGGAGACATAAGCCAGCTAATTGTGTAAGATCTTCGCAAAAGTACTTACATTGTGACTGACAATCTAGTGGTATCATTTACTGTACAGGACGACAAAACAGTTTCCCAATATCTTTTGCAAACTGTATAAAAATATGAATTTGCATAGTCTCACCAATAACAGTACTACAGCAGCAAGGACATCAGAGGGATGCCCTATGCTCGGGCAATTATTTGCGGTAATATTTGTACCATTATTGCGTTACTTCCGAAACAACCTTACTAGCACTGTCTGCAAGTCAAAGACAACAATCAGTATTATTAACTGCATTTTCTGATGATCTCATTGTCTTCATACGGAATGAACCTCATTTCAGCTTCTACGCTAATCTTGCCATTTTTATGCAAAAGCATCATAAGCAGCTCTTAATACTTTGAAAAGTAACGGCTTATGGTACAGTGCTCGGGAACAAATCAAGGATCAACCGTGATGAGCCCCATGGTCAAGCAGGCATCCGAAAATGTTGAGTGTTTATCTTGGGAAACACAGAATATCAGCCCAAGCCACTTGAAATACTTTCATTGTACAAATTCAAATTGGAACCGGATGAAGAGATTCCTTTCTACCGCTGTTGAACGCAACAGCAATCGTGTCTTTCACTTTAATATATCGTTGCTGATTTAACTGCTCCCTGCTATGTTCTAAATATAATAAAATCACCAAAGCAATAATTAATTTTATTTGAGTTAAGCATTATTGGGTCGCCGAATCAGTCCTCACGCTGCCACTCAAATATTGAGGACTGTGGCTACCCGGCGTCTTCCTGAAATACAAAACAACTAGTGTCATAACACTGCTACAACTTACGAATCCTTCTACTGCGGCAACAACCAAGTTGGATGTCATTGTCATCACCTGCACAAACAATCCACTGCTTACTTATGTATATCTCAAATGGATGAATGCCTTCGAGCAATGATCTATGTTATCTAGGTCCAACAGTAACGTCGGGTATTACCAACAGCACTAATTGTCACATCCTTGATGAAGCGGACATCTCCTTAACAAACCAGAGAGGTTGGGCGAGATAACTATTACAATCCAATTTTTGTTATTCGGGTGTAGTTCTATTTCGTTTAATCACTTCCTAATACAGAAGTTGTAAAGGAAAGAAATCATATTGCGGTAATAAAAGCTCTACAACACTCTCACCCAGCTTCGCTTTCATGTGATTTTTCGAAAAGCCATGTAAGACGAGCAAAATAAAGTACCACCCTCGACAGCTCAAAATATCCTGGATGAACCGCTTTTCTGCAACTCAGTAATTCACTCTCCCCAAACTGATTTTTTCTACACATAACGTTTACCTGCGAATAATGTGGGATTCTGAACTTCTAACATCTGACCTCAATCAGAAACCCTTGCGGAAGTCTCTCTCTCTCTCTCACTTCTCCCCTAAAACGAGATCAAATATCAGTCTTTAAAATGAGCACTCAGTTTTCTGTATCCGTTAGTAGCGACCAGAGTGCAACAGAGCCACTCTCGTTGTCAACTTAATTGATTAGCGTTTTCTTCTATGCAATCACTGCGAAAGTACAGTATATCACCATCTCGGTACATTATGGACTACAACGTGTCCAGTTGAAAATCATCCACCCCATCTCCAAGAACATATGTGAAGCAGAGTCAGAAGTACCAAAAATCCCCCTAAAGAACAGATCATTCAATGGCTCTCCATTCATTAGCGGTTACCAGTACCAGCCAAATTACAAAAACTCCCAAGAACCTCTGATCGAACTATCACTGCTATAACACACCAGGTATCGTTGAACATATTTACACGAAATGCAAGATACTGCTCTTACGCCATACCACTGTCTTCAAAATTACAAAGATTATCTGCAAAATAACTCGTAATCTGCAATCTCATAATACATCTAAATTATGTTCAGTTCCTTTCATATATGAAAAATACACAGTCGAGTCACATTATTGTGACCACCTCGTACTTTTGGCGTCAACAGCGCCTAGCCAATGGAAGAAGGCACGTGTCGTGAGCTGTCTTGGAGGGTACATAAGGTGGGCTGTAAGCAATCTGAAAACATATCACATCACAAGTTGTTGTCATGGATAAAACGAGTGATTTATCAGATTTGCAAAAAGGAATGATTATTGGATTTCGGGGCAAATGTGGCAGTATTTCTGAAACAGCGCAGTTTCTGAACCGTTCTCGTGATGTTGTGGTTAAAGTGTATCGTGACTGGAGAACTGGCAGCATTGCGAATAAGCGACGTGAAAACTGGTTAGCACCACGTGCCATTGATGTGAGAGGTAAACGTCGGCTTCGAAGGTCAGTGAGGGCCGATCGACAAGCTACAGTGCAGCAACTCACTGGCCGAATGAACCAGGGGGCTACCGTAAGTGTGTCTAAAACGACATTTCAGCGAACCCAGCTGCGCATGGAGCAACGATGCAGGCGGATGGACACTGAATCTATGCTAACGAAGGTGCATCGGCAGAAAAGGCTTACATTAGGACGGCAGTATCGGAATTGGACATCCGCTGATTGGCAAAGGATTGCCTTCTCCTATGAGTCACGTTTTCTTCTTCATCGAACAGGTGGACGCTGCCGTATAAAGCGAGAAACATTGGAAAACACTCTTCAACCACTGTTGGCAGAACACAAGCTGGTGGGGGCAGCGTTATGGTCTTGGGAATGTTTTCGTGGCATTCTGTGGATCCACTCATACCTGTGGAAGGCACTATGGACCGAATTCGTTATGAATCCATCCTTGCAGACCACGTACACCCATACATGCTGATTGTCTTCCCTAGGACGGATGGAATATTCCAGCACGACAATGCGACTTGTCACACAGGTGGAAATGTCCGATAGTGGTTGGAAGAGCACGACGAAGAATTCAAAGTACTTCCCTGGTCCCTAATTCCCCAGATTTAAACCCAATTGAGCATCTGTGGGACCACCGCGATCGTGTCGTTCGCGGTGGTCCCACAGATGGTGGTCTATTGATCCTCCACCAGTGTCGTTCGCGGTGGTCTATTGACCCTCCACCACGCACCCTACAGCAACTGTCAGATGCACTGTAGTCAGCATGGCTCCACATACCTATGAACACCTTCCAGCACCTTACTGAGTCACTTCCAACCCGTCTAGCTGCTGTCCGCGCTGCACAAGGCGGTTACTCTGGATATTAGCCGGTGGGCATGATAATATGACTCGACCGTGTAAATATTCCATCAAACTACTGATTTAATAAGTAGGACACTCTTTTTGTACAAGAAGGGCAGCGTAAGCTTCTCATTGTTTCAAGCTAAGTTCACTTCCTCACGTACATCTAAGTATCATACAGCTCATCGCAATAATTGACAAATTCAAAACACAATGCTCATATTCTTCCAACTGGTTTGATATTCAGAATTACGAAATTAAACTGCAATGATAACATGTTCTGAATTGCGTCTTGGAAACCAACTGCATCGGTCATTAGTTTCTTGCATTTGATCAACTTCCACCAGTATGGATTTTTTTATTCTAAATGGTATTACAAATGATCATATGCATGCGTTAATAAAAAATTTCTGTACATACATCCATTTATTATGAACGTCCTGGGCACACACGCAGCATGTTATGTACTTCATTTCGTAATTATGTTATGACAGAAACATACATCCTTTTTGTACATAATTAGTTGTATGTACTTCATCGCATTCTGTAACATGATACTTTTAACTTGATGTACTAATTTTTAAAATAAAGAATTATTGAAAGGAAAGAAGAAACTAAATTTCCTGTCAACCCGAGAATACAGCTTTCAACTATAATCGCCCAAAAGGAATGATGCTTAAATTCATGAAATTTACGAATTTGAAGACAAAATGTATCTGAATAATTAGAAGCTATGAAGCTGATCCATATTATTAATAATAAATTTCGGAAATTAAAATTGATCAGAAGGTGATAAAAATCGTGTGTGCGAGTTTTCTGGGTACCATTTTCCCAGGATCAACTGAATGCAACCTTTTTCATTATTTCAAAGCTTTATGTCGTCAATAAAATAAATGTTTCCTGTTTTAAAAATACTTACTCCATACTATCTGACATGGCTTCACTGGACGGAGAAGGCCGTCCGAGTTCTCTGGTTGAGTTATGTGGAGCATTCATTCCGGAGGCACAGGCTGTGGCTTCGTGTGAGCCATTAGGAACTGCTTCTGCCTTACAGGCCTCATCGAAAGTCTGGGAAACAGGCACACCGGAAATTCCTTGTGTAGCGTCTCCAGAATCAATTGGAACTTCTGCGCCACAGACACGAACAGAAATCTGCGGAGCATTAACGCTGAAGATATAGTCTCCAGTCTGTTCTGAACTTTTAGAACCTGCTACCGTGGAACTTTCAACTCTATTCTGTTCAGGAGAATTGTGTGGAACAGGAGGAACATGAAAATCGGACTTCTCCTTCTTTACGGAGGAAATGAGTGCATCATTTCCATCCTATAAACAGCAAAAAAAAAAAAAAAAAAAAAAAAAAAAAAAAAAACTGTTACTGGAGAGAATCTAGATCATGAGAAGGTAATTTTAAAATCACATCAAAATTTAAATAACTAGAAATATTTAAAGTTATGTAAATGAGAAATAAATCTGCCGCCCTGGTGGCGCAATGGTCTAAGCGATGGCTTCAGATCATTCCTCCGAGTTATGTCTGGGTTCGAATCCCGTGAGGCATGGATGTTGTATTTCTCTCACGGCACTCGCTCTCTCTCTTCCCTGGAAACAGTGGCCCTAAATCAGGGACGGCCGACTGCTTATAGCCCATTGAGTTGCTCACGGTGGTCGTTAAACCCCTAATCTTAAAATAAATAAATACTCAGTAAATTATATTCATTTTTCAAACATGCAAAAGTTGAGTGAAGAGCAGCGGCAACAGGTATCTAACCCACATTACACTTTAGAACATGAATGGAACATCACTGGCCCTCAATGTAATCACCGGCCATGTAAGTAACTTTAGTCCATACAGTGTTAAAAATTGTTCTTAGAAATAAGCAAAATGTACTCGTTTTTGAGTACATTCTGAGCTTATAATTGCGCCGAGTCCTTGTGTCTCAATTTTGTAAAAGACACGTTCTCATTTTTGAGTACTTACAGGGAATCAACTGTGAGTATATCTGGTATTTCTAATTGGAAATATATGAACTCAATTTTGAGTACATATTTCAATTGTATGTACTAAAAAATACATATATTTCAAATTCATGTGCTTCAACTTCCTTCAGTTTCCGTGTCTATTCGGGCAGGGCACAGAAACTGAAGCAAGTTAGAGCGTATCTAACGATTCTGACAAGACAGTTTGTAAGTGAGAGAGAGCACACTAGATGACGCCACCATTCCAGCGTATGATTTCTCACATAGAAGGCAAAGAGAAATTGGGGGGGGGGGTATGAACTTCAACCGGGGGATACCTATCCGGAGGCCGTCACTTAAAGTTCTCGTCCGGTGCGCGGAGAATATTCAGCGATTGTCAGAAATTCACACCACCACGGAGAGCCCCCAGGTTCAAGCCTGTCAGACTAGGTTTGAACCTCGGGTCACTCCATCAGTAGTCATACATACTCATTTATTCATAGGATCAACTGGAAGCATAGTATTCGATAGCACTTCTGGAATAATAGATATACTCGTTGTGATATCCTGGGCAAATGGACCGCACAATTTTATGACAAATATAATGATGGAGCGACAATACATTATTTGAGATTGACACAAATATAATTAATGTAAAAACGTACACAAAGATACTTTATGCTTAATGAAATTACTTTTGATCAGTGACTGTTGTACTAATTATTTATGTGTGTCACTTTACACATTTATTAAACAATATCTCTTGAAATCTAAAATATCAAAAACGAAGTAACACGAGATTATATTTATTTACGCAGTTATTTGTAACTACGTATGGCTACCTTTATTTGAGCATATCATGCACTCGTTTACGATACGATTGTACTTAAAACAAAACGAGTAGGTTCAGGTTCTCATTTTTAAGATTTTTTTAACAGTGCAACTGTGGTAGACTGGATGCGTCGTTCCGGTGGCGCAGGCTTCGGATCATTCGTCCGACATGGATCCGGGTTCAAATCCAGGTTTGGCATGGATGTTGTCTTACGGCTCTTCCCCTTTTCTGGAACCAGTGACCATAAATTAGGGACGGGCGACTGCTTATAGCCCACTAAGTTTCTCACGGTGGTTGTTAAATCTCTAATAGTTCGGTCTATGACCGAGATTACCTCAAGAACACCCCAAAAACGATGTCTTTGCACGCTTTCAATTTGGGAAACAGATCAGTCACAGCGACTCATGTCTGGGGAATTCGATGGGTCCTCCAAAATTACCCAAGGCCATCTTGTCAAAAGTGGGAAACAGAGCAGTCACAGCGACTTATGTCTGGAGAATACGATGGGTCCCTCAAAATTTCCCAAGGCCATCTTGTCAAAAGTGGGAAACAGATAAGTCACGGCGACTCATGTCTGGGGAATTCGATGGGTCCTTCAAAGTTTCCCAAGGCCATCTTGTCAAACTTGGGAAACGTATCAGTCACAGTGACTTATGTCTGGAGAATACGGTGGGTTCTCCAAAATTTCCCGAGGCCATCTTGTCAAAATTGGGAAAATGTTTAGTCACAGCGACTTATGTCTGGAGAATACGGTGGGTCCTTCAAAGTTTCCCAAGTCCATCTTGTCAAGTTTGAGAAACAGATCTTTCGCAGCGACTCATGTCCGGAGAATACGGTGGGTACACCAAACTTTCCCAAGGCCATCTTGTCAAAAGTGGTAAACAGATAAGTCACGGCGACTGATATCTGGGGAATACGGTGGGTCCTTCAAAGTTTCCCAAGGCCATCTTGTCAAGTTTGGGAAACAGATCAATCGCAGCGACTCATGTCTGGGGAATAAGGTGGGTACTCCAAAGTTTCCCAAGGCCATCTTGTCAAAAATGGGAAACAGATGAGTCACAGCAACTCACGTCTGGGAATACGGTGGGTCCTCCAAAGCAGACTTTGCAAAATTGCTGAAATTTTCGCTAGCCAATGTGGCTTAGCGGAATAAAAATTTTACTAGCCATATGGCAAAATTTACTGGCTATGCAAAGTTAAAAAAATTTCAGTAACTTCTCTACTTACGTTTCTATGAAATTAAATGGTTGAAAGTTTTTCCTATCTTTCTAATGATTAACCCCTCCCGATAAACTTCATAAAAACAGATGCAGAGCAGTTACTGCATAGGATCATTAGTTTGACATCTGACTGCAAATATTGCACATGCTTTTGTTCCAAATGATTGATTTTTTGTCAATTTATTTTCAATGCTGTAATATCATTTTTTCTTACTATCTTAACTGACACACAATTTATTTTCGAGAGGCCATTGAAATTATATGTCTAATTTCAATGGCTTCTCGTTGGCATACGAAAAATTATAATTAGGTCAGTAAATTTTATCATTTGCCTCGTAAAATTTCTGTTCCACTGGCCACAATGGCTAGTAGAAATTTGAGCAGTTTCACAAGGACTGATGGGGAAAGGATAAGTACATACTAACACGGACATCATTCTAACATGCGCTGAAACAAGTGACTCGAATATCTTATATTTCCCTTGTTAGATTCGTTATCATTGTTACAGCCGTTTTAGCAAGTAATCAATCAGAAAGTAGTGGTGCCAGTCATCCCCTAGATGATCACATTCAATTCAACAAAGCTACAAAAAAAGCAACGTTTTCTGATGTACAGGTTTACTCCTTTCAGCCGGGTTCGGCCCACATCGTAGACAGCGAATGTATCCTTTTGAGCTGATTTCAACCTATTTTAAAAGCCGGTTTAAGTGTTAGACAGTAAATGGTGATGCTGACATACCATTGGGGGCGCGCAGGGGGGTGGGGGTATTTTCTAGGGATCGGGTACTTTGTTAATTTTTCCTAAACGTGGGCCTCTCAAATTGAGTTTCCAGGACCGTTTATGAATTTCAAGTTCTCCACCTTATAAGGCTAAAGAGATTATTTAATTAAACAGGACTAAAAATATTGGGTGGGCGCTACCCCACTCTAGTAAAATTATTGGATGGACAAGATTCATCTTCCCTCCCCATAGCCTGCGCGTATGAGTCATATATACCTAAAATCATCTGCACCCTTTTAGAATATTTAGAAAGTGTGTGTGTGTGTATGTTATGTACAACGATGAACCATTACATTACGGGAGAAATCTTTGCTCCGTTCGACTTCCAGTTTTGGAAATGTCCTCCTATTTTAAAGTCGAAATACAAATATTTATACAGTAAAATGTTATTTAACAATGTTAACAATGATACTGGACAGACGCGCGAGAGAAAGAAATTACGCGACATCGCGAGAAAAATAATTTCCGATTACGGAAAAAATCTGAACTCCATCTTTACGAAATTTTCGACCTTTCTTTTTCGAAAGCTTCGTAAAGATTGAATTCCATCCTCCGAAGAAAATCCCCCCCTCTCCAGATTTCTGTTCACTTGTGCATTTATCTCGTAATGACAAAAATAATAACGAAAATGGCCGAATTCCTCGAATTCGTGGAAGAATCCATATATCTGAAGATAAGGAGGAATTTTTCGCGGCGTCTGACTTCCGTTTTCGCAAAATGTTGCCGGCAGCTCCAAACTGAAATACAAATATTTATGCAATAAAATTATATTTAACAATACTGGACCCAAAGTTAAGATCGGGAGAAAAAAATTGCGATGAAGGCAAACATTTTTACTCTGTTTAACTACCGTTTTTGAAAGCTTTGAAACACGAAATACCGTTCCCAGACTGAAAATGACCCCCCCCAGTTTATGCAGTTTTGCATTGACATACCGGCCAACTACTACGGAACTCACTACCGAAACTACGGATTCTAGGAATTTTCAGTTTTAAATTCTTTTTGCTGTTATTTCATGATACATATGACTTTCTTAAGTGGATGCGTGGAAGTCCGTTTCTTTTTCTTTTTCGTCATTTAGATTATTCTCATGATCGATGCAAAACTGAAGAGAATTTGGAGGATAGGGGTGATGTCGTTTTCCGTCTGGGGACGGTATTTGTGTTTTAAAACTTTCGAAAACGGCAGTTATTAAACAAAGAAAATGTATTTGCCGCAATCGTAATTTTTTCTCGCGCTATGTTTCATATACGTCCAGTATTCTTGTTAAATATCATTTCATTGAATAAATGTTTGAGTTTCAACTTGAAACTGTAGCAAAAATTTGCAAAAACGGAAGTTAGACGTTGCGAAAATTTCCCGGTAATATTCAATAATGAGATTCTTCCGCGAATTCGAGGAATTCCACGTTTTTAGCACGTCTTTTATAAAACAAGTTAGTAAAATCATGCAATGCATTGATTATGATACGCTTTCCAACATACTAGAAATCATTACTCAAGTGATAAGGAAAATGGCTATGGAAAAATATCACTCCTGTGCCCTGACCTTTGATCCCATTTCGATAATATTCAACAGAACTGGTTCAGTATACCTTTGAAATAACATGATAAAGTTTTGTCACAATCGAAGCAATTTTACATAAAGGTAGGGCTATGGAATAGATCCCGCTTCTGTGTCCTAACCTTTGACCCCATTTCGCCCATTTTCAATAGGATTCGTCCCCAGACAGGTCCCTACAACACACTAACATTTCATCCAAATCGAAACATTTTTACGTAAGTTATGATGCATAATGGCGACGGAAGTGATTCTGCTCCTATGTCCTGACCTTTGACCCCCATTTAGCCAATTTTCAATAGGGTTTGTCCCCAGGTGGTCCCCTACCACATACTAAAATTTAATCTAGATCGAACATTTTTACGTTAGTTATGACGCATAAGAGCAGTGGAATGGATCCCGCTCCTATGTCCTGACTCCTGACCTCTGACCCCATTACGTTCAGTTTCCACAGGATTCCTTCCCAGGTGTTCCCTTACCACATACTAATATTTCATCGAAATCGAGCGATTTTTACGCGAGTTATCGTGCGGACGAACATATGCACAAAACGCGTGACGTAATGGGGCAGATGGGACTCGCGACCATCTGTTCGCAAAAATATGACGTCATAAAACTTTAAAAGGATCCACACACAACGTGTGACGTAATGAGACAGATGGCGTGACCGCGCGCAACATCTAACGGGACGCCGCCATGACACTTCATTAAAAACGTTGTAATTCGGGGTGGTTATTTAACCCACTAAACGAATTTTCCTAAAGTCGAGATCAAGCTAAATCGATTTCTAGTACCAGAAAACGGTAGGTTAACGACTTTCATCAAAATTCTTAGAGCCGTTTTCAAAATAAAATTTACATACATGCAAGAATTGCTCCTTTAAGGTGAACGTCAAGTAATTTTGCTTCCTGTACTTCGAATGGAAAAATTTCTGTACACATTTTCTTTCGAATTAATGCGTTCCCAAGGATGAAAATTTAAACATCGATTAAAATATCTTCATTTTATAACTTGCAATACTTAATATTTTCTAAAACATAACCATAATTATGCAATCCAACATTTGTTTGTCTACTGACGTCTTGAAAATAGAGGTCGCGCCATCTTTTTTCTGGACAGTTAATGCTTTCACAAGGATGAAAATTTGAACATCGATTAAAATAGCTTCATTTTGTAACTTAGAATACCTACTATTTTCTAAAACATAACCATAATTATGCAATCCAACATTTGTTTGTCTACTGACGTCATCAAAGTACAGGTCGCGCCATGCTTTTCCTGGTTTCAACACCACCAAAGGAAAAGTTATTGTTTTTTAATAAAATTATGGTTATGTTTTAGAAAATACTTAAGTATTCCAAGTTATAATATGAAGTTATTTTAATCGATGTTCAAATTTTCATCCTTTGGAACACATTAATTGTGAAGGAAATGTGTACAAAAGTTTTTCCATTGGAAGTATAGGAAGCAAAATTACTTGACGTCCACCTTAATAATATGTGATAAGGGCTATGGAATGAATCGCATTCCTATGTCCTGACCTTTGACCCCATTTCATCCATTTTCAATAGGGTTCGTCCCCAGGTGGTCCCCTACCACATACCGAAATTTCATCGAAATCGAACCATATTTATGCACGTTATGACGCATAAAGGCGGAATGGATCCCTCCCGCTCCTACGTCGTGACCTTTGACCCCATTTGTCCCATTTTTAATACGGTTCGTCCCCAGTGGTCCCCTACCACATACTAAAATTTCATCGAAATCGAACCGTTTTTACGCCAGTTATCGTGCAGACAGACGGACGGACAAAGCTGCAGCATATACGCTTCTTCAACCTACGATTGGAAAGCGTAACAAAGATCGTGCTTATGTTACCGGTTTGTCCGTCCGTCGCCCGATTTGAAAAATACTTTTTGCATTGGGAAGCTTGAGATATGCGAATGATGATCCTTTATTTCGTTTTTTTTTGTTTTTTACGATGAACAATTTCACCGCTAGAAATGCAGATGTCGAATTCAAAAATACGTTTTATTCCACATATTTGTTTCTAAACATCTGATTAAAAAAATATTTTATCTTTCGATTCCATTTATGTTGAAGAGTATTTTAGATATAGTTACTTTTTCAAATTACGCATAGATATTCTGCTAGGGGGCGTAAAAGTAAATTACATCTCCCCCGATAACTCTTCGTCTAAAACTCCGATTTCAAAACATTTTTTTTCCAGCGGATACACCTCTTGACGGAAACTCTTTTGCATATATTTTCAAATTTTTGGTAAAGAATGCTTTAGCCACCAGGGGGCGTAAGTGTTCATTTTTGCTTCTGATGTATTTGCAATAAAATATGAGCTTTTAAAATATCGATTGAAAAACTTTTGACGTGGACTGATGCCACTCACATTGATAAACATTTTCGGAATATTTTCTTTTTAAAATATTCCACAGTTTCTCCGGCAGGGAGCGTACACGCATATCTTATTTTTGTCAATATCTCTACTTCCATGGGTCAGATTTGAAAAATTCATTCATTCAAAATGGGGAATGCTTCTCATATAATTTCAAAATTTTCAAGTAATTCATAGACTTTTCGCTAGGGGGCGTAGAGGTAAATTGCAATTCTCCCTATATCTCTGCTTCTAAATCTCCGATTTGAAAAATTCTTTCTGCACCGGATACAGCTGCTGATGGGAAATCGTTTACACATAATTTCTAATTTTTGTAAAAAAAATGGTTTGGCCAGCAGGAGACGTAAATCTTAATTTCCGCTTCTGATGTATGTGCAGCAAAATATGAGCTTCGAAATTCTTTACTGAAAAAATTCGTCGTTTGTAAACCGATAGTACTCATGTCGACAAACCTTTTGGAAACATTTTCTTCTTAAAATAATGCATGATTTGTGGGCCAGGGGGCGTAGATTTATATTTTATTTTTGTCAATATCTTCTTTGTTGGATAGTGTTTCCAGTGTGACATGTTTTTCATATAATTTTTAAAATTTTCAATTAATTCGTAGACTTTCCGCTAAGAGGCGTAAAGGTAAATTGCTTTCACCCCTATATCTTTGGTTCTAAATCTCCGATTTGAAAAATTCTTTCTGCACCGAATATAACTCCTGATGGGAAATTATTCGCACATAATTTCTAATTTTTGTAAAAGATGGTTTGGCCACCATGTGGCGTATGTCTTAATTTACGCTTCTGACGTATGTGCAGCAAAATATGAGCTTCTAAAATCTCAATTGAAAAAAAGTCGTTTGTTGACAGATACTACTCATGTCGACAAACCTTTTAGGAACATTTTCTTCCTGAAATAATGCATGGTTTCTACGCCAGAGGGCGTAGATGTATATCTTATTTTTGTCAATATCTCTACTTCTAAGAGTCAATGAGAAATTCCTTCTTTGTTGGATAGTGTTTCCGAAGCGAAATAATTTTCCTATAAATTCAAAATTTTCAAGTAAATCATAGGCTTTCCGCTAGGGGGCATAAAGGTAAATTGTGTTTTCTGCTTTATTTCTGCTTCTAAAACTCCGATTTGAAAAATTCTTCTTGTATTGCATACAAGACCTGATGGAAATAATGTTTGCCATAATTTCTAATGTCTTGTAAAGAATGGTTTGGCCACCAGGGGGCATATGTGCTAATATCTGCTTCTGATGTATTTGTAGCAAAATCTGGGCTCCTAAAAACTGGACTAAATTTTTTTCCTGGACCGATACCGCTCATATGGATAAACCTTTTGAGAATACTTACTTCTTAAAATAATGCATGGTTTTCCAACCAGGGGACGTAAAATCACATCATATTTTTGTCGATATCTCTGTTTCTAAGAGTCCGATTTCAAAAATTCTTTCTATGTTGGAGAGCGTTTCCGGTGCGAAATGTTTCTCATATAAATTCATGTTTTTCTTAACGCACAAGTCTGCATCCAGTGGGCGTAAGCTCAAGATTCCGTTTACAGCAATATCTGAGGGATTAAAAATCCGATTGAAAAACTCCTTTCTTCTCTCAGATACAATTGTTTTCCATACCGTTTTCATTGACTTTGAATAGCTTTGATAAATTTAAATTGCGTCAGAACTTATTTAAAAGACGTGCTTATTACACCCGAAAATCCAGTGTCATCTTTCTTGTTCATTTTTATTTCGGTCATTCGCGCAGTCGACATCGAAGTGAACAAAAATTAAGGGTTGGAGGTTGGTGGTGACGGGGGAGGGTGCAGGGTGTTCAGAGGACGGAATTCCATCTTTACGAAACTTTCGAAAACCGAAGGTCCACTGAGTTCCGATTTTTTCTGTAATCGTAAGTTCTTTTTTCTAGCGATGTTACTTCTGTGCAGTATTATTGCTAAATAACATTTTACTGCTTAAGTATTTTTATTTCAGCTTGAAAATACGGGGAAAATTCCAATACCGGAAGTCGGACGGAGCACAGATTTCCACCCCCTCCACTACCCGAATGTTCCCACTCTCCTATGTCTAGGTATGCCGCGCAATAATGCTATTTACCACTGACAAGTCTCTTGCCAATGTTGGCAGGTATGTATTGAGCACGATCTAAATAATAACAAGAAAAAAAAGCGGAATTCTGGAAATCTGCCAAGAATCTCATGTATGTTATAAAACAATAGCAAAATAAATAAAAAAATATAAACGACATGAAAGTTCGGAGAATCCGTAGTTTCCACAGTGACTTCCGTAACCAGACAACAAAATCCGTAGATACTACGGACATTCCGTAATAGTTGGCAGGTATGCGTAAATACAAAACGACTGTGCATGGTATACTTTTGAAAACTCTCAACGAGATCTATTCAAATATATAAAGAACATATTGCAGTGGTTAAAAATAAAATAAAATAAAAATGTTTTCTTGTGAACAGGATAACATTTTCGAACATGCCGCGGAATGAACGCCAGCAAAAGTGGAAAAAAATCAAAACGACAGGCAAGAGCAAGTTATGAGGAACGTAAGAAGCCCAAGAAAATAGTTGGATAATTCGTGTAACGATCTGCTTTGTGTTCGCAATGTATCCAGCATTATTTGTAAAAATTATGTAAGCTATATTTCATATCATAGACCTGTGTTGGCTGTAACAAATTGAATAAATGCCTTAAAACCACACTCGGCTAGCTCTTTTCAACTCTCCGATCTTTAAGTCGTAGTCTTACGTTCCAAACTGACGGCTCAGTCAGAATTGAGCTTAATTGTATTCCTTTTTTTTTAATTTCGTGAGGAAATAATATCTCAAATTAATTAAACTGAGTAATTGAGAAAACTAGTGAGAACATTTCCTCTGCTGAACGACAGAAAGTAACTTAGCGTTAAAAGGACATCGTAGTTTAATCCCAGAACAGTAGAAAAGACTTCTGTTGCACTATGCGTCAGAAACGATGGCGGTCGATATTAGATTTCAGTTGGTTGCTTTGCGGATTCAGCGGGCACTACTTACGCAACACACCGAGGTTAGATTTGTTTGTAACGAGGAGTCTGCACCCCGCGACCAACGGATTAACGAGACTTCCGAACCATGGTTAGTTATTAGTGATTCATTTGGACTTGAACCCAGAACTTCCGGGAAGATAGCCCCCTTTCCAATACGGACTTTCAAGAAGTAGAAAATCGGGCAGTTAGAATTTTTTAAGAGGGGGGGGGGTTGACTGACCGGCTGAATGTGTTAAAAAGTGTGTAACTGTGTGTATATACATGTATAGAGTCCCAAACTGTTGATTTCACATTGGAAAATGTCTTTCAATCACTGAACTGGGAAAACAAAGGGATAAAGGTTAATGTAGATTATCTAACTCACCTTCGTTTTGCTGATGACGTAGTCATTTTTGCAACTACCCTATCAGCGCTGCAGAGTTCGATCCAGAAACTTGCTGACAAGAGTAAAAACGTGTGATTAAAAATGAACTTTCACCTAAGACAAAAGTTATGTATAATGCTTTTACAAAAAATGAAGATTTATCGATTGATGGGGAAAAGCTGGAGATAACAAATACCTACATTTATCTTGGACAGCAGATTTCAAGTGAGAGTCATATTGACGAAGAAATTAATCGGCGCACAAAACTTGCCTGGAGAGCTTTTGGAAGAAACAGTATAATTTTCAAGAGCAATATGCCATTATGTCTTAAAAAAGTGTTTGATCAACGCATCCTTCCAGTGCTTACGTATGGTGCATAGAAGTGGACGTTAACTAAAAGAGATATACAAAAACTGCAGACAACTAAAAGAACCGTGGAGGGGTTCATTCTTGGTGCAACCAGGAGAGTTAAGTGCTAAAGCTCCTTTTGCCCCCGTCGAAATCCGCGCCTGCCACCTTCCATATAAAACAAGAAAGATGACACCGAATTTTCGGGTGTAATATACACGTCTTTTGAATCCGTTCTGCCGCACATTAAATTTATCAAAGCTATTCAAAGTCAATGGTACCGATATGGAAAACAATAGTATCGGACGGAAGAAAGAAGTTTTTCAGTCGGGTCGTTAATCTCTCAGATATTGCTGTAAACGGAATCGTGACCTTACAAATTCTTAGAAACAGAGTTATCGACAAAAATAAGATGTGACTTTTCGTCCCCTGGTGAGAAAACCATGCATTATTTTAGGAAGTGGTATCGGTCCAAGAAAAAAAAATTTTTGTCGAGTTTTCAGGAGCCCAGATTTTGCTACAAATACATCAGAAGCAGAAAATAACACTTATGCACCCTGGTGACCAAACATTAGAAATTATATGAAAAATATTTTCCGTCAGGTCTTCTATGCGATACAGGAATAATTTTTCAAATCGCAGTTTCGGGAGCAGAAAACGTAATTTACCTTTATGCGCTCTAGCGGAAAATCTATGATTTACGTGAAAATTTTGAATTTATAGGAAAAACATTTCGCATCGGAAACACTATCAAACAAAGAAGGAATTTTCAAATCGGACTTTTAGAAGTAGAGATATTGACAAAAATAAGCCCCTGGCGTAGAAACCATGCATTATTTCAAGAAGAAAATGTTCCTAAAAGGTTTGTCGACATGAGTAGTATTGGTCAACAAAGGACTTTTTTTCAATCGAAATTTTAGGAACTCATATTTTTCTGCAAATACATCAGAAGCGGAAATTAAGACTTACGTCACCTGGTGGCCAAATCATTTTTTACAAAAATTATAAATTATGTGCAAACGATTTCCCATCAGGAGCTATATCCGGTGCAGAACGAATTTTTCAAATTGGAGATTCAGAAGCAGAGATATAGGGAGAAACGTAATTTACCTTTACGCCCCCTAGCGGAAAGTCTATGAATTACTTGAAAATTTTGAAATTATATGAAAGACATGTCACACTGGAAACAATATCCAACAAAGAAGGAATTTTTCAAATAGGATTCTTAGAAGTTGAGATATTGACAGAAATAAGATATACATCTACGCCCCCTGGTGCAGAAACCATGCACTATTTTAAGAAGAAAATGTTCCTAAAAGGTTTGTCGACATGAGTAGTATCGGTCCACAAACGACATTTTTCAATCGAGAATTTAGAAGCTCATGATTTGCTGCAAGTACATCAGAAGCGGAAATTAAGATTTACGCCTCCCGGTGGCCAAACCATTTTTTTTTTTTTTTTACAAAAATTTGAAATTATGTGCAAGCGATTTCCCATCAGGAGCTGTATCCGGTGCAGAAAGAATTTTTCAAATCGGAGATTTAGAAGTAGAGATATAGGTAGAAACGCAATTTGCCTTTACGCCCCTAGCGGAAAGTCTATGAATTACTTGAAAATTTTGCAATTATATGAAAAACATGCCACACGGAAAACATTATCCAACAAAGAAGGAGTTTTTCAAATCGGACTCCTAGAAGTAGATTTATTCACAAAAATTAGATATACATCTAGGACCCGCCGGTTGAGAAACTGTGGAATATTTTAGGAAAAAAATATTCGAAAAGGTTTATCGATGTGAGTGGCATTAGGGCACTAAAGAATTTTTTCAATCGATATTTTAGAAGCTCAGATTTTATGGGTAATATATCAGAAGCAAAAATTAACACTTACGCCCCTGGTGGCCAAAGTATTCTTTACCAAAAATTTGAAATTATATGGAAAACATTTTTCATCAGGAGATATATCTGCTGAAAAAAAAAATTCAAATCGGAGTTTTAGGAGAAGAGTTATCGGGAAAAATGTAATTTACTTTTACGCCCCCTAGCGGAAAATCTATGCGTAATTTGAAAAAGGAACTATATCTAAAATACTCTTTGACATAAATGGAATCGAAAGATAAAAATATTTTTTCAATCGGATGTCTAGAAGCAAATATGGGGAATAATATGTAATTTTGAATTCGAAATCATCTGCATTTACGCCCTCTAGCGGCAAAATTGTTCATCGTAAAAAAACGGAATGAAGGATCGTCATTCGCATATTTCAAGCTTCCGAATGCAAAAAGAATTTTTCAAATCGGACTAATAGTTGCAGAGATATCGTGGGTACAGGTGAACGGACGAACAAATCGATAACATAAATATGCACGATCATTTTTTATAAAAGACTTGCTAAAAAAGTCAGAAGCGAGAAAAGTTTATGCACATTGCTGCAAAACTAAAATTTGTTTTTAATCTATTACTCTCAATTCTTCTTTTCTTTGAAGAAGCTTTTCAGATTGAGTATATTAAATTAATGATATAATAAAAATTATAGACACTTTCAGAGGGATGATCTGGGGCTTTGGCAATATAAAATCATGCGCTATGGTAGCTTCATTTCTATCCTTTGAAAGCTCATGTGTGCACGACTCCCGTACCTTTTACGGTTCCCACACAACTATTTCTCAAGGGCACGAGGCACATAAGGTTTCTTTGTTTACGAACGCGAGCTCGTAAGAAAAGGACAAAAAAAAAATCATTTCTGGAGTTCTTACTTTTAAAATTAGTGCCGGTATGAAATACTAGGGGGAAAATGCCAGTATATCATACCGGAGTGCTTAGGCATAGTTACGTTTGTGAATCAGCCATGCATGTGAACAGTGAGTCTCTTCTGACCGTTTTGGAACACACAACATCTATTATATACTCTACATTTGGTAGGAAATTTCCCCAGATTTTAGATTTGACACACTCTGGGTGTAACTTTCCTTAAACTTCAGTAACTCGAAATTGTAATTCAGTACAACTTAATCCTAATATCTTATTTTATAAAAAAAGGATGAATTTTCACATGCTGAGTTTTTAATTATGAAATTAGCTGATTATTTAAAGATACCATTCACGTAAATGAAACATATGCTAACTCCTCTGTCTATTATACGTATTGATCTGCAACTAAATAATTGTTTGAGAGATTTATTCAGTAGGAGAGAGAAGAAAGGAACATATCTTTTCTTTCGGTGATCTTCGTTACTCTGTAAGTTTTAAAATAAAAAAACAGTTTTATGTAAAAATAGCATGTTTCCTTGCCAGGCTTTTATATTATTTTATGTACGGTGTTGCTAGGCAATCGCTTAAACACCGTAGATAGAACAATATGAACTGCATGTATAATCTAATTAATTTACCCAATTTACATCCGAAATTTAGACCGCTTCCGTGGCTGAGTGGTACGAAGCCCTGTCTTCCAACCATTTGTCCGAGATGGACCCAGGTTCGAATCTCTGGGAACATGGATGGTGTTCTTACTACGAAACAAGGTCTCCCTCCCTTCCTTGGAGTCAGCATTCCCAAATTACAAATGAGCAACTCTGTCGAGTTGCTTACGGTTGTCAATAAACCCCCACATTTCTTAATTTTTCCAACAATTCATGGAATGTATAAAGAATTCATTTTATGCCGTATGAAAATTGAGTTTTCGACCGCTCCGTGGCCACGTCCCCAGAGGTTGGTTATATGAGTTACATCAAGTTTTCGCAATTTCGTATTTCCTTAATTGCAAAATTTACTGTAATTCGTTATAAAAAGTGTTTATAATCTACAACGCAACAAAAGAATTTGACGGTTTAAAAACTACAGCTGAAGAAATTATTTGCGGGCATGTGCAAACGCGGGAAACCTGTCCGGGGCGGAGGGTTAATTCCGAAAATATAAAATACAAGGAATTTTAAAATTATCTGAAGGACCTGCTAACACAGGAGGCAAATCAACAAAATCTCTACGGGTATTTGCAAACCCAGGACCCAAATATTATATAACGGCGCGTGCGAACTCGGAAAACCTGGCGGGTTGGTGTTTGGAGGCGCTGAATACCGAAAAGATTAAATATAAAGAATTTGTAGCCCAAACGGGAGATTTTTTGGCCTATGCAAATTACAACCCAAGAAATTATCTAAAGGCGCGTGCGTACACAGAAAACCTGTGGGGTTTAAGCCTGAAGCGGTCGAATACGCAATTTTTATACGGCCCCTTAAAATATTTGTGGCCAGTTCAAAATGGCAGAAGAGATTTATTGCTCAAAGGAACTCGCGCTTTTTATGTGCAGAGACGTGAGATATTTCTTAATTTTATGGACAAAGTCTTAATTTCAACTTAGCAATAAACAAACTAATCAGAACACTTCTTCTGCTCAACCACAGAACGTTATATAGCATTATAAGGCCATAGTAGTTTGTT
The DNA here is from genome assembly GCA_039090855.1 of Macrothele yani. Taxonomy (NCBI): domain Eukaryota; kingdom Metazoa; phylum Arthropoda; class Arachnida; order Araneae; family Macrothelidae; genus Macrothele; species Macrothele yani. The sequence goes on along the minus strand of CM077027.1, from coordinate 24,073,529 downwards.
TCCAAAATGGCGGAAGTGGCACATTGTTCAAATGAACACGTGCTTGGCTCTTCCAAAAATAATAACTAGGCGTAAAGCAAAATATGTCTCCAGCATTTTTTTCACACGGATTTGGGGCGTGGCGTACAACAGGAAAAGCATTACCGAAGCCCCGAACTGAATAAGTTTTAAGCACGTGTTAATTATTCTTAAAAACATCTGTACCAGAGAAACGCTTTGTGCTCTTAACGATTACTGTTCATAAGTATCAAATGAAGTTGTTCATAACGAAGTTAACGATTATTGTTCATAAGTACCAAAAAAATTCATTTGTCCCAAAACTCCAGACAAAAAACAATACTAGAAGGTAGGCTATTTCCCAAGTGGTCCACCGGGAAATGTTCCAGTGGGCCAATCCGTCCCTCGCTATTTCATATTACACACCAAATTTGATTGCGCAATAGTTTGAAATGTCGATTCTACAAAGAAATTGCAAAAAATTATAATCTTAGAATTTGTAAATCAATCTACAAAGACTAAATTTTTTTAATAATCTTAGAATTTGTAATATACTAAAACAAAATTGATTTTGAAGTAAGGCAGCATTTTCAGAAAAGAGTGACAAAGGGTTTTGTGAAAATTAAAACTGCTGCATTAATATGAAAGTTGAAGATTGACCGATAGATTGTTCAATGAAATCTAACATAAAATGCTATTTTCACAATAAGAGTGAAAATAATAATACATTTTGCATATTTCCAACTTAGACTGTAAAATCATTACAAAAGCACTTGACTCACCATATAAATCCACGACGTGAGTTTGGCCATCTTCTCTGTAAGATTGTAATCACAATACAAGCAACTGCTTAGGACGGGCTCCAACGTATACTTCTGGAAAGTCTTTCGACTGGGTATTGACTGGGCACGTCTGTGAGTGGTATGATATTCCGGGACCCGACTGAACTATCTAAGAAATCACGTGGTGGGAGATCTACAGAATCTCAGCCAATGGCCCACAACCTTTCACTCACCCCACCACCAGGTCTTGAAATATGCGAATTCCCATTGGAGCCTTTTGTTTTCCCGATTATCCTACTGAAGTCCTAGGCTTGCAAATATTCCCCAAACTAAACCTGTTCTCATTCCTGGAAGGGATTAAGTTGTAAACCAGAACAAAGCCTATAAGACAGGATATTGTAAACTTTGGTGCCATCTTGTTTCCTTATATCCTACCTATATGGTTTTAAAATCTTGTTTAAGGGAAGATATCGACGATATGTACTCAGGAAACAATCTGACAACAAAACAAGTGGATGATATGATTTTCAAGAGATTGAACAAATACGTTATAGCGTCCAATTTTTCTGACTTGTAAATTTGTGAATTGGAATTTTGGGAATCATATGAACACTATGAGTAGGGGTCGCCGGCAGTGATGTAGTTCGAATTAAAAAAGTGCTTTAGCAGTCCCCATTAAAAAAATTTAAATTTAATAGGGAAAAAGACTTAGAAAAAAAGACTCAAAGGTTTTAAAAATATTATGAATTCTGATTTGCTATTTTTATTGTTCAGTATAGTTTATAAAACTTTTATCACCAATAACTTTTATTTAAATTGCTTAATTTGAGCAGTTTATAATTAAGGAAATAAATGGTGTTTGTTAATCACACCATAAGGATATGCAGGGTTTTTTTAAGTAATCCTGTCATTTCACACGATTTCAAATGTTCAGTATGATTATTATTTGAGTCCAACTGGATAAATATATAACTAATACAGTTACATTGAGTAAATGTAACTAATATTGTACCATCTGTTAGTGCAACTAATACGCTTTTTTCCTAAATTTCTTAGATAGATGAAGGAAATAACTGGTGTGTGTGTGTGTGTGTGTGTGTTATCCTTCAGGAATGAGGGAAAGGGTAGGTTTGTAAAAGCACTTTTTTCTCCAAGCAATGAAATAATTTTGAGAACTGCCGTCGAACAATTGACTTTATATTCTCTTAATGCCGTCCCGGCAGCCGAGTACTCAGAGGTGTAGGCCTCTGGTCAGTGGTCCGAGTTCCGCATGAAGCTTGGGTGGTGCGTCTCCCCTTACCTCAAATCAGGGACGGCCAATGGAATGTTATACTGATAGCAAGACACTGTGAAAGTTTAACCCAGAAATAAACAATATTCTCTTTATCTTTATGATCCGTGAGATGTCCTGCTGTCTGGTCTGACGGTATGATTTCATCCTTACAATACGAATGTTTTGGCTATGATTGCATATTAAACACAATATTCGCTATTTTCAAATATATGATCATTTAAGAAATTTCTTTTACCATCTTCTTCAACCACCTAACTATGAAAAGTTTACCTCAGGGCCGCTAAACCTAGAAAAATAGTGCTTTAACACCGCTAAGCCGCGCTAAGGCCCTTACCCACCCCTGGTCCCCAGTTTGAAATTTGTAGAGCTTCTGGTTTTAAAAACGGATAATAAAAGGATCACAAAGCGATTTCTCGCCTGAGAGAATGTCACAACATCTATTATACACTATCTACCAACAAGTAATTGGACACCTGTGATAGCAAAGGAAAACGAAGTTTATTCACCTTCAATAGTTGGTGGAGCCTCCACGAGAGGCGATTACAGCTGCGATCCTCCGGGACATACTGTCAACCAGGCGTTGTATGACGGCTAGCGGTATTTTCTTCCACTCGGCTTGGAGAAGACACTAGACAGGTCAGTTCCTTCACAGATTTCGGACGGTGGGGGCACCAATTAAGTCGACGCTCCAACTCGTTCCAGGGGTGCTCGAAAGGGTTAAGGTCCGGGCTCTGTGCAGGCCAGTCCATTCGATTAACCTCATTGTCACCATACCAAGCTATGGTGGACCTCGCAACATGACTGGTGGCATTTTCATTCTGAAAGTAACATGGGTCCACCCTGTAAAACTGCCACAAGGTAGAAAGCGTATGGTCATCCAAAATATTGCAGCAGGTCTCGGCGTTGAGTCTACCAGGAATTGCGACCAAGAGTCCCGTGCCATAAACACCCCCATAGAATTATTCCACCGCCGCCGAACTTCACAGTTGGCACACTACATTCCGGCTGGAGGCGTTCTCCAGGCAGACGCCAAACCCTGACCCTCCATCTGAACAGTAGAGGGTGAAACTTGATTGGTCGCTCCAGAGAACCTATTTCCACTGTTCAACGGTCAACTGTCGACGTTCTTTGCACCACGTTAGCCGAGCAGCGTTATTGGACTTGGTGATCAAAGGCTTGTGGGCGGCAGCACGTCCATGATAACCGAGCAGATGGGCTTCCTTACGGATGGTATTCATCGAAAGAACACTCCCGGATGCCTGTTGAAACTCCTCGCGGATGTGGCCTATCGATTTTGTGCCGTTATTCCGAATTTCTCTGGTCAGCACCCGTCGGTCTGTAACTCCCAGTTTTGTGGGTCTGCCACATTCCGACCGTCACCTCTCATCTGACGTAGGCAGATGAGAGGTGACGGTCGGAATGTGCAAAATCGGCTGCTGTCGATTTTGGGCACTTCAACTCGCTGGATATGTCACGTATGAATCGGCCATTTTTGTGATACCCGACGATTACACCTTTCTCGAAATCAGAGAATTCGAATTGCGTGGCAACTTGCATGGGACTGGTTGCTTTTGTTGTTTCCCACACGATATGTAACGGCGGCGGCCGTGACATGTATCAGGACCACACATATCGTCTATTGCAGGGGTGTTCAATTACTTCTTGGTAGATAGTGTATATTCTACTTTAGATAGGAAATTTTCCGAGATTTCAGATTTGACCCGCACTGGGTGTAACTTTCCTTAAACTTCAGTTACTCGAAATTGTAATTCAGTACCACTTTATCTAAATATCTTGCTTTATATAAAGCATATGGATTTTCACATGCTGATTTTTTAATTATGTAATTAGCTGACTATTTAAAGATACCATTCACGTAACTGAAACATATGCTAACTCCTCTGCCTATTATATGTATTGATCTGCAACTAAATAATTGTTTGAGAGATTTATTCGGTAGGAGAGAGGAGAAAGGAACATACTTTTCTTTCGGTGATTTTCGTTACTCTGTAAGTTTTAAATTCAAAAAACAGTTTTATGTAAAAACAGCATGTTTCCTTGTGAGGCTTTCATATTGTTTTATCTACGGATATAAAATACAAAGAATTTTACAAATTATCTCAGGGGGCCTGCAAACACAGGAGATAAATCAACAAAATCTCTACGGGCATTTGCAAACCCCGGACCCAAAAATTATCTAGCGGCGCGTGCGAACTCGGAAAACCCATTTCTCTTGTAGCACCAATCGCAGCTGCGGAATCGTTGCTGGTGGCTTGTGACGTGCTGTCAAGCGTCTCCCGAAAAGGTCCAACACGTGTTCGATTGGATTTAGGTCCGGTAACCATGCGTTGAATATCTTCACTCTCCAACAGCTCTGCGACAGCCACTGTACGTTGAGGTGTAGCGTTGTCGTCCATGAAGAGCAACTCAGGACCCACAGCACCTCTAAACAGACGCACGTGAGGCAGAAGTACCTCGGTACAATAGCGGACACCAGTGACTGAACCTCCTTGGAAGATGTGGAGGTCAGTACGGCTACCAAGAGTGATACCGCTCCGAACGAAAACTCCGCCACCTGAAAACCGGTCCCTTGCGATGATGTTGGAGGTGTGATTGCGTGTTCCCTGCTATCTCCAGATGTGTATACGTCCAGAATCGCTCGTCAGACTAAATCGGCTCTCATCCGTAAAGAGTACTCGACCCCATTGCTGATGTGTCCAGTTCTTGTGTTCCTGGCACCACAGAAACCGACATCTGCGATGAGGAGGCGCTAATGGCACACACCGTACTGGTCGTCGCGCAAATAGACCACCTTTGTGCAGCCTCTTGGCCACTGTAAAACGAGACAACGGACGTCCAGTTGTCTGTTGCATGTGCCTTGCGATTTCTCCCGCTGTCTGCCGTCTGTCTTTTCTTGCCTGTAGGACAATATACCGGTTGTCTGCCGGCGTGGTTGCTCGTGGACGACCACTACTGAACTCTCGGAGAGCTGTTCCTGTCGTTTGAAATGCTCTCCAAGCTCGTGAAACGATGCTGTCAGCGATCCCGAACTCCTCAGCCACAATAGTCACACTTCGACCTTCTTCCAACTTCCCAATGGCGCGATTTCGGGTAAAGTCATCCAGATGTTGTCTACTGGATTGCCTGTTGGTCATATCACACGGTGGCAGCAACTCGACGTCGTTCAAACCGATGTACACCGTGCAATAGCTTTTACCGAATTGCTGAGCGTACACCGCCCGTGTGCTTTATACCCTTCCGACACTCCCCCTCCTACATCATGCTGCATATATGCGCATGCCCTACCATACCGGACCCTAGTCTATCTTTTGAGTGGTCATTCGGTCCGTTTTGCCTGCTCGTTCCGCTGATATGCTAATTTCTCCTCTTCGTCCTTAATTTTTGCACACCAGCGTATATTCTGGGTTTGGATAGCAAATGTCGGAAGACACGCATTAGTAGCTTTCTGCGGCGTAGGAAAAGCTTCAAGAATTATAAACACTAGATAGCACCCCGTCGAAATTTTGCTCTCTGCCATCACGGGGCAGTTCCTTGCTAATTATTTTAAGCAATGCGCGTAGATTGCAGAACTGCCTGAACTTCCCAGAAATCCGATCGCACGAAGCATTTCAGGAGGAAACAACCGGTGAAAGAAAATGTGCGACTATGCAATAGAAAGTGACAGATATCCTTCTCCCATTCTTTAGTTGAGAAAAATATCGGTTAATTGCAGGAAGAAGACAAGGGGAAGGTTGAAAGTGGAGATTTTTTATTACTATTGTTGCTTACACGGATTTGTCATAGTTTTCGGGCTCGTTCAGGGCCGGGCTGTGTCTTGCAATATAAAATTTGAACTCGGGCTGACATATCTAGGGCTCCCAAAATTGAGCCCGAACTCAGCACCTAAGAAGTTGAACGGATGCATGTACAACTCTTGTTCGCTATTTCAAGTGACACGAAGGGCTTGCCGCGCGATACGTTTTATCATGACCGTGGTTTACGTCATAATCTTTTCACCAGAGGGAGCAGTTCTGCTGGGCATGCAGAAAACGGCATTACTCATAAGATGACCTGATATATACACAAGGTTTTTTTTTTTTTTCTAAAATAAAGTTTCCCGGTACGCATATCTCATTCCGTCCCCTTACGCAGTTCCATTGTTTTCATCGGTTCAATGCAAACGATAATAATAATAAAAACAAATTTGAGAACTTATATCACAGAAGATTCTAAAATGCCATCAATGCAACGTTACTTCCATTTTCACGTGTCCGAGCCTTGCTCTTAGTGTCTGTTGCTAGACGTCTGCTTTTCAAGAACAAGGAATTTACCGGCAAAGGTCTACTGGCCAGCATAACGAACATCAGTGAACTTATTCTTCAGTTGTATTGCTACATTTGTCAGTGTTAAAGTCAAATTCATTTGAGAGAAACTACTTTCGCACTCGCTGGTAGAAATTGGTATGCTGTTATGATTGTACGAGGCAACAAGATATGTTCTATTGGGTTGGTGCGAAGGAAATGTCCGGCAAAGGACCAGCACACATGGACGGCGAGAGCGGAAAAGTAAGATAACTTATCTAGGCAAAATAATTCTCCTCGGCATTGACACATAGTTACCATCTGTCCGGCAAGGCCATGATCCAGAACGAAAAAAGTCTTGTGGTTTAGACCCGAAGAAATCATCAGCTGCACGTTGAACCTCGGTGTCTGTCGTGAACTGTTACCCGGACAGGAAGTGATCCTGGCGACGAAACAGATGATAGTCTGTCGGAGACAAGTCCGGGGAGGGTAACGCAGTGCTTCCTAGCCAAGGCACTTAGTGTCAGCATCTTTCGTTGTGGGACATGAGGATTGGCGTGTTCGTGGAGCAGAAGAACACCATGTCGGTTGACCAAAGCCGGTCGGTTCTGCAGCAATTTCCGATGCATCTGGTGTAATTCAACACTATAACGTTCTGCAGCGATGGTTTCGCCTCTTGCCAAGAAACGCCGATGAATTATCCCGGCTGTAGAGCACTAGACAAGGAGCATCATCATCTTGGTATGTAGGGGTGGCTTAGGATGCTATCCAGCAGGTTGTGACTTGCTTAACCATTGTGCAAATCGTTTCAGATTATCATAAAGGACCCACTTCTCGTCGCAGGTGACGATTCGATGCAGTACAGGTTCCTATTTATCCTTGGCAAGCAGCGCCGTACAGACTTCCAGTCGCCTAGTCTTATTGGCAATTGTCAACTCATGCATCAGCCAAATGTCCAGCTTTTTGACCTTATTTATCACAGCCAGACGCCGAAAAACAGTCGTGTGGTGGTCACCAACCTCTGCCGCTATCTCACGACACGTGTTTCATGGGTCCGCTTCCACCACAGGTAACAGAACATCGTCAAAAAGAGAAACAGCACTGTGACCACATTTTCCAGGTCTGTATCTCTGCTTTGAATCTTCCCAAACCATCGCCGAATTGTTGTTTCGTGGGCTGTATTCTCCCCAAACGCTTTATTAACATTTCGAGCGGAAATTCCTGCAGAATGGCACAGTTTAAATTCATATATGAAGATGACTCTCAAATCCGGCGTTTGCATGCTTCCATTGCATGCTACGTTACGTCCAAACAAACCACGCCTGAATCTTGTTGTTCACACACGTGCTAGCTATTTATAGTAACTCTGTGGTGTAATACCTGCAACACCTGTGGGCGGTTCCACTCTGCTGTGGTAGGGGCACGTCTCCACTGTTCCTTCGCACCAACCCAAACTCCTTCTTGTCGACTAACTAGTTACGGTAACTTCCTAGGATATGTCCTTGTGGAATCCCAAAGCGCTTTATAAATTCGGTTCTTCCATCTCCCAGAATGTTACATTTTCTTAGATATTGTGTGACCAACATTTAGGTTCTAAGACTTTTGTCCATTCCGTTAACGTCTTCCGACGCAGTCAGTGACTGAGATTGTTTGTCGTGCTAACGTTCTGCTGCTTCAGCTAGCCTTGTTAAATTTTCAGAATTTTTAGTGCCTTCCTTGAAAAAGTTTACCGGTATGCGCACCAGCGAATACGGGCTGGACTGGAAAAAATGCCATATATACACGGTCGAGTCACATTGTTGTGACCACCCGCTAATATTCAGAGTAACGGCCGTGTGCAGCATAAGCAGCACTTAGACGGCTGGGAGTGACTCAGTAAGGTGTTGGAAAGTGTTGATAGATATGTGGATCCATGCTGACTGCAGTGCGTCTCGCAGCTGCTGGAGGATCCATACAGCGAACAACACGATCGCGGTGGTCACACAGATGTTCAGTTGGGTTTAAGTCTGGGGAATTAGGGAGCCATGGAAGTACTTTGAAATCTTCGTCGTGCTCTTCCAACCACTCTCGGACATTTCTAGCTGTGTGTCACGTAACATTGTCGTTCTGGAAGATCCCATGCGCCCCAGAGAAGACAATAAGCATGTATGCATGTACGTGGCCTGCAAGGATGGATTCATAACGAATTCGGTCCATATTGCTCTCCAGAGGTATGAGTGGCCCCCAAGAATACCACGAAAATATTCCCCAGACCATAACGCTGCCCCCACCGGCTTGTGTTCTTCCAGCAATGGTTGAAGGGTGTTTGTTCTCCGATGTTTTCCACCGTATACGCCAACGTCATGAAGCAGAAAACGCGACTCATCGGAGAAGGCAATCCTTTGCCAATGAGCGGAGGCCCAATTCTGATACTGCAGTGCAAATATAAATATTTTCTGCCCATGCACCTTCGTTAGCATGTGTGCAGTGGTTCTACGTCAATTCGTCGCGTGCGTCAATTCGTCGACTGCGTCAATTCGTCGCGCGTTAATTCGTCGCGCGTCAATTCGTCGACTGCGTCAATTCGTCGCGGACAAATTCGTCGACTACGTCAATTCGTCGCGTTTACAGATTTTGGTTACATACAAAACGAATGCAGGAAAACGTACGATTTCGAACGTCTTGCTCCCTGATCAAATTTATAAACTTTGGACACGCAGACAGGATAAGAATATTACGTTTTTCTTTGGCACTAAAAATATTAGACGGTAAACGGTTTTTGGAACGGGGCAGGGCCCGGTTGGTCAGAGCCCCCCATATACAAAATTTTCGTAAAATCTACAGTTTTCAATTCAGAACCACCAAATCTGGTATACTATCTAGTGGTATTCTAACTTAGACTGCAGACGGTTTTGGGAAGCGGTTGCAGAGGGGGAGGGGTTGAGCCCCCTCCTACAGAATTGCCGTAAGATATAGTTTTCAATTTAGAACTACCAAATTTGGTATATTATCTCATGGTACTCTAACTTAGACGGCTTTTGGAACAGGTCAGGGGCCCGGTTGGTCAGAGCCCCCCCCACACAGTTTTCAATTCAGAACCACCAAATCTGGTATCCTATCTCATAGTACTCTAACTTAGACGGTTGTCGGTTTTTGGAACGGGTCAAGCCCCGGGGGTCACAGCCCCCCACATACAAATTTTTCTTAAAAACTACAGTTTTCAATTCAGAACCACCTAATCTCGTATACTATCTCATGGTACTCTAACTTAGACGCTAGACGGTTTTTGGAAGGAGTTGGAGCCCGGGGGGTCAGACCCCCCCCCCGAATAAACACTTTTTCGAAAAATCTACAGTTTTAAATTTAGAACCACCAAATTTGGTATACTATCTCATGGTACTCTATCTTAGACGCTAGAAGGTTTTTTGAACGGGTTGCAGCCCGGGGGGTCGACCCCCCTCATAAAAATTTCGTAAAATCGACAGTTTTCATCTTAGAACCACCAAATTTGGTATACTATCTTATGGTACTCTAACTTAGACGGCAGACAGTTTTTGGAACGGGTCAAGGCCCGGGGGGTGAAGCCCCCACATACAAAATTTTCTTAAAAACTACAGTTTTCAATTCAGAACCACCTAATCTGGTATACTATCTCATGGTACTCTAACTTAGACGCTAGACGGTTTTTGGAAGGGGTTGGAGCCCGGGGGTCAGACCCCCCCGAATAAACACTTTTTCGAGAAATCTACAGTTTTCAATTTAGAACCACCAAATTTGGTATACTACTTCATGGTACTCTATCTTAGACGCTAGAAGGTTTTTGAAGGGGTTGGAGCCCGCGGGTCGGGCCCCCCTCATAAAAAATTTCGTAAAATCTACAGTTTTTATCTTAGAACCACCAAATTTGGTATACTATCTTATGGTACTCTAACTTAGACGGCAGACCGTTTTTGGAACGGGTCAAGCCCCGGGTGGTCAAGCCCAGGGGGTCACAGCCCCCACATACAAAAAGAACAAAAACATAACAAAAACACCCATACAAAGTAAAATGCCCAAAACATAAAAAGAAGTAACCACACAAAATGAAATGCCCAAAACATTAAAAAAACTGCAACCACACGAAACAAAATACCCAAAACATGGTAAGAAATTCTGTTTAAAGCACAATCAAGGTATATGATAGCAGAAATATATGTTTTTAAAACTTAATACAAGTGTCAAAACTGAAATAAAAAGAAAGAAAAAAAGAAATATCCCAAATTTCATTGTTACTTTAGATATTTTGACCTGTTGACATTTCGTAAACTGTACTTGCACTCGGTCAAAAAATATTACTTATAAGGACTCTTTAGTAACTTTTAATCGCTGTGGTCGTATTTATAAGGTTTGCATAACAAATCAAGTTAATAATGTTGCGCTTTCACTTACCGTCTCCCGCTAAGTTAGAGTTTGATGACACAAAATTTGGCGGTTCTGAATTGAAAAATAAAGATTTTAAGAAAATTTTGTATGTGGGGGGGGGGGGTCTTACCCCCGGGCCTTGATCCGTTCCAAAAACCTTCTACCGTCTAAGTTAGAGTACCATGAGATAATATACAAAATTTGGTGGTTCTAAATTAAAAACTATAGATTTTACGAAAAAGTTTTTATTCGGGGGGGGGTCGAACCCCCGGGGCTCCAACCCCTTCCAAAAACCGTCTAGCATCTAAGTTAGAGTACCATGAGATAGTATACCAGATTAGGTGGTTCTGAATTGAAAACTGTAGTTTTTAAGAAAATTTTGTATGTGGGGGCTCTGACCCCCGGGCCTTCATCCGTCCCAAAAACGGTCTACTGTCTAAGTTAGATTACCATGAGATAGTATACCAAATTTGGTGGTTCTAAATTGAAAACTGTAGATTTTACAAAAAAAAAAATATTCGGAGGGGGTCTGACCCCCGGGCTCCAACCCCTTCCAAAAACCGTCTAGCGTCTAAGTAAGAGTACCATGAGATAGTATACCAGATTAGGTGGTTCTGAATTGAAAACTGTAGTTTTTAAGAAAATTTTGTATGTGGGGGGCTCTGACCCCCGGGCCTTGACCCGTTCCAAAAACGGTCTGCCGTCTAAGTTTGAGTACCATAAGATAGTATACCAAATTTGGTGGTTCTAAGATGAAAACTGTAAATTTTACGAAATTTTTATGAGGGGGGTGACCCACCGGACTGCAACCCCTTCATTAGGTAACCCCAGAGCCAGAAATCGCAGGGTGTCAGGTCTGGTGACCGAGGAGGTCAGGCCTTTGGAAAGGGTCGGCTCAACACACGATTTGTGCCAAACGTCTCTTGCAGCAGTTGTTTAACGGAACGTGCGATGTGGGGTGGTGCTCCATCCTGTATAAATATGCACAGATTCACTGCATCCCGCTCTTGCAAGCTAGAGATAACGTACGTTCGTAACATGTTCGCATAATGTGCCCCCTTCACTGAAACGGTTTCAAAGGAGGTGCCGCGGACCTCTTAAAAAAAAGACCGATAATGAAGGAAGCCGTGAATCCACACCACACTGTCACTTTCGGCTGATGAAGTGGGGCTTCAACGACTGCTCGGGGATGTTCCGTGGCCCAGATGTGGCCGTTGTGCTTGTTTACCGCTCAGTTTAGGGAAAAGTGTGCCTCATCAGTCCATAAAACGTTCATCAGCCTGTTCTCGTCGACATCCATTTGTCGAGAAAAACGTGTTGCGAACTCCTGGCGCTGCACGAAATCGCCAGCTGGCAGTTCGTGATGCCGTTGCAGTTTGTAAGGGTATCTGTGCAGAATCCGTTGTACTGTTCGCCATACAGTCCCGTAAGGAATGCCTGTTTGCCGTGAAACATGGCGAGCTCTGGAGTCGCCATGTGCGGATGACATTGCAATCACATTTATTTCTCTGCGGCAGCAGCACGTGTTCGTGGTGTACCGTTTCGTAAGCGTGCGCGTGATGCCAAAGATCGAGTTTCTTCGAATTTTTTCACCATTCGCCGCGGCGCAGCAGTTTCCATTTGTCCTTTTCTACTGCGATCACATTTCAGTGACAGGTAAGCTCTGAACGCAGCACTCGCACATTCAGCGTTGCAATAGAACAATTTCACCAAGAGCGCTTTGTCCGGTAATGGCAGCATAGTGACAAGGACCGCTGTGACTTATGGTTGCTTCCCAACTGCTGCTTTTATACCCACTATACCAGACCTGTTCGCCTATGGCGATGCAAAATGTAAGTAAAATGAGTAAAAATTTATGTGATTTCATAAAACCCCCCGATGTCATTTTGATCATTTCTACGCAAACTCTCAAAACTCCGCGAGTTATTACGTTTTTAAAATCGGCAAGACTTTTGTATCACCCGGTATATGCATATACACCGTTGAAGCAATTGTTTTGCGATACTTTTGCGAACTGCTTGCTGCTCTTCACTCACATTATGGGTAACCCATTTGGCAGCCACGTTTCTCCTGTAATTTTTCAGTTTGGATTCTGAAAACCGAAGCGGTAGACATGTTTTCTTCATATGCAATCTCTTTACATGTTATAACGTAAATGCCTTTTCGTACTGCTACGTTATTTTAAAAAAATCACCATACGATGAAATAGTTCCTAAATTAAACTTTAACGGCCTGACGAAACATTTAAAAATCAGAAGTCAAACTTACGGAAATGATGCTTTATTTCTCCAGCACAGATATAGCACTTCAAATAACAATTCGGTATCAACACTTCACACTAAACTCTCCACACACAACACACCACACAGCACGCTCTACAAGCAACTGTTTAGTCTTAGTTTAATCTCTGGTTCTTATCTAATAACAGGCATACTTTGCGATTCCAGCTCAATCATGTTGCCTACAGTATTCGTTTGAGAGAAAAGATATCACGTTAAGTGTGAAGTATAACTGAGAACAAACTAAAGATTTACATAGGAAATATACGTCACAATGTTTTCCGTCGATCTTCTTCCAAAATGCTGTTGACGATAATCAAAGAAGTGTATCTGATGGCCGGCCTCTTCTGGAGTCGTCTTTGATGCTTTCCCTACTTGGGCGGAAACGAGAATTCCACCGTCATACTGTGCTACGATACTAACCCCACAAACTTCAGACAAAGCTTTATGAATTTCGGTAAAGGATTTTCCTCGCAAAGTTTTAATTTCAATGTAGGATCGCTGGTCGCTACGCGAGATCTCTCCTGACTCACTTTCTTCCTCCATTTCTAGGCAGAATTTTTCGGAACGGGAACAAATTAGCCAGAAAACGTAGACACAACTTTGTATACTGAAGTCTGACTCGCAACTGGCACAACAATTGGAGCGAATTGCATCATCGTACGTGCAGTGTACAAAATTTTGAAATGAACTACGTATTTTAAGAGAACATAATTTGTTCCACTTCATCTGATGAATGAAGCACAAGGGCATTTTTTCGGAGGAGAGAGGGGAGGGGAGTCCGGACTCGTCCCTGGTGTTGTCATCTACGAAGTTCCTTGACCAAGGTACAGTACTCGGCCTGTTTAATTTTGCGACGTGCTCATGGGGGAGATTGTCACCGACTGGGATGGATAAAAAAGAACAACAACAACGAAAAAAACACTGCGTAGATGAACAATTTAGTCCTGCAAGCCGAAAGAATGCCAATAAGGGATATTTCCCTTTATATTATAAGGGAAAAATCATTCCCATAGTTATGATGCACAATTTGGGTAGGGGGAGGGTGCTATTAAGTTAATTGACCGGGCTGAGACTTGATCTGCGAGTGTAAATAAATAGTTCTTTAAATAATTTAGTCAACACGTAATCATAATATTCATGAGTTAATTAAGAGATTAATTTTGGGGCTTTGTGCTAATTAAAGAAAAAAAAGTGTTAGTGGCTCTAAAAGAAAAAAAAAAAGAGTCGGGAAAAGAACTCTACATTGCCACTACTGTCGAGGGAATATAATTTCAATCGGGCAGAGCTGAGCTACATAACCCGTATAAGTTTTCTAGAATAACGTTTAAAAATTGTAGACTAAACGTTCGCGACAAGGGAATGCATCTTATAGATGGTGGCGGTCGTTAGTGGCGCTTAAAAGCTAGCCGCTAGCTGTATAGTGGAGACAAAAAAAAAAGGTATCGACATCAAACACTCAACCAACGGCTCTATATCCCAAACAGATACGAAACACTTGCAGGTTACAGACTAAAGAGGGCAAAGATTTATCAGGATCCACTGGAAAGGGCAGAAGGGGGTGTATAACAGACAGCAGAGTTAAGTCCAGGTATTCCGTTTTTCTCTTTTTTAAAAGGATTTCGGCGAGGGCAATAACAAGTGCTGTAAGAAGACCAAAAGAGTATCCAGCGGAGAGGGGGTGTGATGTGCCTGCACCGCAGGATGCACATGAGATAAAGACAGATAGCAGTGAGAGCACATGCCCGTGTAACTGAGTTGGGAGAGCGACTTAACCCGGAGTGAGGAGACCCGGTTTCGATGCCCGGCGCGGGTAAACTTGTATGTTACAGGGGAAAAGACGAAATGAGGCAGTCCTCGGTTAGTCGCAAAACCGAGAAGTCACAGCGGTATAAACCTGTGTGACAGGACTCGGTAACAGCTGCATCAGAAGCCGAAAAGAAGGTAAAAAGATTCACCTGCGGCAAATAAGATGTTATACTATGATTCCCTAACTGTATGCACAAATTATTCAAACGAGATTCGTGGTATTCCCGCTCCATGATGAGTTTAAGTTACGATCGCATTTGTTGCTGCTGTTGAACAGCCTGAAGTCTGTAAACAGCTCTTCCGGAAGTCTGTTAGACAGCCGAGCAGTGAAACACATTAAGCTGTCTCCCCTCCCCCCACAACAAAACGACACACTGTGCTTGATGACATAAAGTGATTGAAGGCTAGCGGACTGCATGGATACCTCCGAAAGCATTGCATCGGAAGTGTATCTCGATAAGATTTCAATCAGATCGACTGATTTGTGATGGAAAAACACTCCTCATTTCCTCATGCTGAGGTATTGACTCGGAACAACGAAGAAGAGGAATCGTGAGGAAGCCGCATCCAGTTTCGCGTTACAGCAAGTGTCGCCGAAGAAAGAGTGTTCGGTTCTCCAAATTCAGATCCGAAAGTATAACCGTTACATGGATCTTTGATGACCAAAGTGGAGTTTAACTTCGTTATGTAAGCAGTTAATGTGCCATACAATATTTCCCATTACCTTTCGTGGATTTTCTCATACAACGGGACCCTGATAGCCAAGAAATTTCTTTTTCTGTTTACCGAAAACCCACACACACTCCTGTTATAATCTCAATGCAATCTTCTCACCATATGAGGTACAAACTAGCCGCCCTAAGATTTATGATCCGCCGTGCATACTCACACTTGTCCACCGTACGATCCCGCCAAATAGATCTGAAGAAGATTTCGGAATCTAGCGTATGAATTGTACCACCTTGTTACGTTAAACCCGAGTAACGAAGTTTGTCGGATCCATGTCACACCTCCCTTCAGTGAGTGCAATCCTGAAGAGTGCCTGTAGAAGGCACAACCTGGGATTTGGTGAAACTACAACCAACATCTTTAAGTTGATTAGAAAAGATAAGGACCCGGTGTCTGAAATCAATAAGAGCGGTGTTTATTCCATCCCCATGAAAAGCTATGACCCTACCATCGAAAACCAGGTGTATATCGGCTCGACACTGCGCACTTTGGGGGTCAGACTATCCGACCATAAATACAACGTCAGATGCAACTCCTCTGCTACAACCTTGGCCCGGTTGACCGGGTCTGGATCACATTTTCCCATTTGGGATGACGCTCATGTATTACTTTAAAAACTAAAAGATTAACTGTGCTTGCTGAGAGTCTGATTATATGTAATTACGGTGACCATTGCTGTAATGACGATTTGCCGTTTACGGTTCCGTCGACTTGGAGGACCTGCGTCCAACCACCGACTACTGGATTATCAGCCACCCATAGCAACCTTTCCAACCTACCATGGTAACTTTATTATGCTTTGATTTGCGGTTCGTAGATCCACGCGACTGCGCCGTGAGAGAATCGTGCGTCACTGCCAACCAATCTTGTATATAATGCTTTGCCTCCATGTACCTTGCTTGTTAACGTTTCACCTGAAGATGAGCGGGCTGCCCGCTTGAAAGATCTTGTATGATTTTAATGTATGTATATATTTCAGTGCATTAAATAATTTAAAAGTGGGTTCAAATCTGACCCCATATTTCTTGGATCCTGCAGTTACAGCTCATTTTACTTGAATTTCTCCTTCAGTGGTGTAACTAGAACAACGTGCAAGATTTACTTCAACACCTCTAATCACAATAATGTTCCCAGGATTTTGAACACGAGGGAGGATGCATTTCCCCCTTATTGTGTGTGTGTGTGTGTGTGTGGTGTGTGCGGTATTGGTGGTGGTGGTGGGGGGGGGGGAGTTGTTAAGGTGTCACGGTGAGTGTCTCCAAAAGTAATTGTGGTACCTAGAGTCCTATAGTTTGAACTTTTTAAGTAACAGATTTGATAATACGTGTAATTGCTTTGTCCAAAACTAAAATAAATCACTTGAAGAAATCACTCTCTTACACATCGCAGATCTGCGGCTGCTGTGAATAGATGTTGACGCCTGTCGTGCACGTAATCCTAGGTAACTGACTGTTTTCCCACATCCTCCACGGGGAACCACACTGTGGCCAGGCGATTTTCCTCAGCAGCGCAGAGAGAGAGAGAGAGAGAGAGAGGAGAGATCGCATTATTTACAACAACTTGCAGAGCAATCGTATTACAACCCGAAGTCAAAGAGCCGAACACTTTCAATCTGTAGGACATTCAGAGTTTTAAAACTGAAACTAGGCATTTATTTAGGCAAAGCTAAATATATCTTAAAGAAAAATATGAATCTTTGGGTAAATTATTGTGTGAATTCAAATTATTTTATAAAACCATAACTGGCAGCTGTAGTGCGCCCGTTCGTTACCTGCGACCCCCCACCCTCCGCGCTATGGCGGGGCTGCGGGGGTGGTAGTCACGCCACTGTTTCCATTAGGAGATTCAGAAACGTTATTGTGATTGAAACAAGAAAAGCGACTTGTCTTATATAAACGAGCAGATAGACAAAGCCAGGGAACGCTGGTAAGTAAGAAGGTACATATGATGCTCACTATTACACAAAGTATAAAAATTTCCAGCTTGAGGTTATATTTAAGCCGTTAACTACCCCTTTAGTTTCCGAGAATCGTCAGAACTTGCTATAGTACTCGAGTGTGTGTGTGGGGGGGAGGGGGGGGGGCTCCGGAAACTTTTCGAGCACCAACATGGCGTCAAAAATGAAATAAAAGATGGTACAAGTGCCATTTGCTGGACCTGTTGCACGATTGCATGAAATAAATTTCTGAAAACTATTTATAGATATGAATCAACATTGCAAAAAAAAAAAACACAGCACAGTATATTTGTATATTTATTTATATGCAGATAAGTCTACAGTCATATATACATTTAGTCACAAAAACCAACATGCACGCTTCATAATGTAACCATTTAAGAAACTGTGACCGTTTGGGAAACCTCGCAAACGGTCACAGTATAAAACGGTCAACTTTATATTTTATGAGTACAAGGAGATTGTAAAATAATAAATGATGAAACAAAATAAATTCAAGAATATGAAAATAACTTCAAAAGTTACGTCACAAAAATCTGCATACAGCATGTTCTTGTTTAAGCAATCAGAAAATGGAAGTGCAAAATACTGCTGAAAAGTTAATCTTGTGTGTGTGTTAGTCCAGTTCTTTTTAGTGTTCGGATTAAAATGGCTTTATAAGTTTCTCTACACATGAGAAATACAACATATCTTGAGCTGTCAATGCCCAGTGGATTATAAGCAGCGATTGGTTCGAAAGAAGAGCTTACATAATATTTTATTTTCCAGAGGTCTGATTCGTGAACATTTCTCATCTTTCCTTTGTATGCAGACTTCTGTGACATACATATATTCATTAGAAATGTACACGGTGATTCGCTCGCTACTTTACCCTGCATTTTGGCAATAACTGTAAGAGGAATGGCGTAACGAAATTTGAATTGGACTTACCTTCTGCTGTGAGAAAGCAAACATAAGCGACGTGTAGTTGCGCCGGCGTCGTGGTCAAAAAGAAGTGGCGGCGCTAGTGTATCGCGACTCCTCATCGCCTGCCGAACGTCTTTCAGTTATTGCAAAAATGCCGGGTAAAGCAGCGAGTGAAACACCGTGCATTTCTTGTATATTAGCTTTATTTTCTCCTTTTCTTAGGTAACACATCTGTATATACTTAATTTTTTACTGTAATAAAAGTATCATTTCTCAAATTCTTAGTTTTTCTAATATTGCCGTTTTTGTAGGTTGTATGTGGAATTTGCTACTATTTGTCCAGTAACCGCTGCATTCCTGTAGATGCTTCTGGCACCCCAGATACAAAAACATGAATCTTTGCAGATTAACTGTAATATAAGCGATTGCTGGGCCTTGGATTATTTCTGATAAATAAACTAAGGATCAACACGGCAATAGATATGAAAAAAGCCATTGTTGCTACATAAGCGAGCCGGTACTCAAAACAGTCAGGAAACGCTGCAAGTAGGATGATTAGGAAGATACTGCAGATGAACACTAGGAAACTAGGTACAAATAGTGCCATGGCAAGGTAGGAAATAAGTTTCTTCCGTCGCTGAACATTCCTTTCATCCTCCATGAATCCTCCAGAACTTGTCATGCTAATCTGAAAACTGAAAAAGAAAAAGATTTTGAAATTTCTCGCTTTCTTTTTTGTTTTTTTCAAGACAAAGCACGCATTTTTTTTTTTATATAAGGGTTGTTTAATAAGTACTGAGACTCTTTGGCTTGAGTTCGTTTGCGCTTCATAATTTCGCCAATAGGTGGCGCCAGTGTGCAGTCGATTTAAAGGCTATGCGACTGCATTGCAACTTGTTCGCTGCGGAAGCCGTGTGACGTGCGGAACTAATTTTATTGTTCTCTCGTAGGAGATCGATACGTCCAAATTTTCTCAACTTTCTGTAATTCAGTTTTTGAAAGCGGAGAAAACGCCACCAAGCAAAATTGACAGACTTATTAGGGCGGTGTATGGACCTGCTTGTCTTCCACCCAGTACTGCTATGCGGTGGTGCCAGTTCTTTAGTGATGGACGAATTAGTACTGCAGAGCAGCCAAGATCAGGAGCACCACGTCGTGCTGTCTCAGTGACAATTGCACGTTTTGATGCTGCAGTAGGTCAACAGAAGAACCGAGAACTGGCGAACAATGCTGGCGTGAGCATCGGAACTGTCAACAGGATCATGTATTTCACCTTGAGTGTCGTAAGGTCTGCCTCACGTGGGTACCGCAACATCTGAGTCAAGGAATGGGACTATCGTTACAGCATCTGTTCCACTACAATGAAGAAGATGAAGATTTTCTGCTACGCATTATTGCTGGGGACGAAAGCTGAAGTCATCATTTCGAGCCAGAGCATGCAGTGGAATCATGCGTCATCATCACCACCGAGGAAATCACAGTCCACCATTTCCGCAGGCAAAATGATGTTAACCCTGTTCTTTGACCATCTAAGACCATGGCTTCTTGAGTGGCTACCAAAAGGATCAAACATCAATGCCTAACGATATGCTCAAACTTTAATGAAGCTTGGACAAGCCATCAAAAACAAGAGACCCCTCAACCTCACTCAGGGTATTGTGCTCCCGGGTGATAACGCCCGGCCGCATAAAGCAGTTACCACGCAAAGGACATTGCAGCGCTTTCATTGGGAAGTGCTTCAACATTCGGCGTATAATTCAGACGTATCGCCTTACGAGTTCCACATCTTTGGACCTATGCAAAAAATTCTCAAAAGCAAGCGTTTCACCTCTGATAATCAGGTGCGTGAAACTGTAGATAACTGGTTGCAGTAGTAGCCTGCCTCCTATGCCGCAGGATTGCAAGGACTTGGGAACGACGAGATCGCTGTTTAAATGCTGGAGGCGATTATTTTTAGGTATGCCATGTTTTGACTCTTTCAGGTAGAAAGTCTCGCTACTTATTAAACAACCCTTATAAATTAAATCATTATAAAAAAATTGGAGGGAACAAACTGTTTCAGAAATTGAAACTGCGTATATATGCATAATGAAAAAAATTATTAGATTATGACAGAAAAAGTTGCACTGTGAAGAAAAGCTAAAACTAAATTAGTGTGAAACAACACTCACAAATGCATTGAAGAGAAGGCATGTTTCATACATGTATAATCTAATTATGTTTAATACTTGGTGATACAAAGTCCCGTCAATTTGTAACTACAAATGAAAGGCCGATGTTTACACCATTTCTAAAGTGTGCGACAAGTTCTAAATTCCTCGTTAACAATGGTGGAGATCCCACAGGCTAAGTATGATGCAGGGGTATGCAAAACGGGTAAGTCTGGGCTTATAAAGGTCTTTTGAAATGCAGGTCAATTTTTTTTCGCTATTAGTCCTAGATTAACTGGATTGAGAATTCATCAGCCCAACATATGAAGTCCCTAAAAAAAAAAAAAAAACTCTTTAACCTAAGGGGTTTAAAATTAGGACAAATAAAGCTGTAGTTTAACCTCAGGAGCTTAAAATTAGTACACAGTAAAGCTCTAATTTAGCTTCATGGGCCTTTTCACTCCACCAGTTCACCAGCACTGATTTAAAAAAAAAAAAAAAAAAACCTTGGTCAGTATCTTCTGTCATCCCTCTCCCCTAATAATATAGTAAACAAATGTTACACCCAAAAACGTGCAAAACTCAATGATATGTAGAAAGCAATATACCAATTATATGTAGAAAGCAATATACCAATTATATGTAGAAAGCAATATACCAATTATATGTAGAAAGCAATATACCAATTATATGTAGAAAGCAATATACCAATTATATGTAGAAAGAAATGTACCAATTATATGTAGAAAATGATATGTAGAAAGCAATATACCAATTATCGTGTTATTAAAAAGGGGCTTAGGCCGAAAGCCCTTTTCGTAATTACTCTGAGATTTCCCTGTGAGGAAGCACTAAAATTTGGGAATTAACTAAACTGCATTTCAGGGATCAAAATATCCGGCGCCTGGGACTCTCTGTACTTATGTTTGGACAACAGCCAAATAATTTTTGTTTGCCCTGGATTACCATTTAAAAGTAGTATTTTTCAAAGCTAAAACTTACTTTTTTTTTTTGTTATGATGGTGTTCTTTGCTATACCTATATTTCTTCATTTTGGATGATTTTATTCTGTTTTTATGGAACAGCCATTGTACGTTTTACCATAGTTACAATACAGTTGGCAGAATAGAAAATGTAATAGCCGTCCATAAACAACTCAAAGATATTACATACGTATATTGAGAAGTACAACTGTTACATTCTGCATCTGGAATTAACCCTCATCTATGTTTGTATATACATTGAAATCGGTCAGCTCTGAAATCTATTAAACGCGGCAGACCCAACTTAAACTGAATATCTGTCCTTTAAAGGACTTAGTAACAAATGACTTCTACAGGAAGAACGTGTACCCATCCGCTTAAATTTATTGGATTCTAGACAAACTGGTTCTACAAATCAGCATTTTCTATAGTTCGGACAAACACTGTATTAGAAAAAGAATCTCGCACACCTTTAGGTTTCAAATGGAATTATTACGAATAGTCAAAAATTTGCTCAGGAATCTGAGAGTACTTCACCTCACGTTTCAGTACCTATACTCCGCCTCCAAATACTACTGATGCTATCTTGTACAAGTTCCTCCGAATCTGACGAACTCTACAGAACACAAGCTGGTGGGGGCAGCGTTATGGTCTTGGGAATGTTTTCGTGGCATTCTGTGGATCCATTCATACCTGTGGAAGGCACTATGGACCGAATTCGTTATGAATCCATCCTTGCAGACCACGTACACCCATACATGCTGATTGTCTTCCCTAGGACGGATGGAATCTTCCAGCACGACAATACGACTTGTCACACAGGTGGAAATGTCTGATAGTGGTTGGAAGAGCACGATGAAGAATTCAAAGTACTTCAGTGGCCCCTAATTCCCCAGATTTAAACCCAATTGAGCATCTGTGGGACCACCGCGATCGTGTCTTTCGGATGGTGGTCTATTGATCCTACAGATGGTGGTCTATTGATCCTCCACCAGTGTCGTTCGCGGTGGTCTATTGATCCACCACCACGCACCCTACAGCAACTGTCAGATGCACTGTAGTCAGCATGGCTCCACATACCTATGAACACCTTCCAGCACCTTACTGAGTCACTTCCAACCCGTCTAGCTGCTGTCCGCGCTGCACAAGGCGGTTACTCTGGATATTAGCCGGTGGTCATGATAATATGACTCGACCGTGTAAATATTCCATCAAACTACTGATTTAATAAGTAGGACACTCTTTTTGTGCAAGAAGGGCAGCGTAAGCTTCTCATTGTTTCAAGCTAAGTTCACTTCCTCACGTACATCTAAGTATCATACAGCTCATCGCAATAATTGATAAATTCAAAACACAATGCTCATATTCTTCCAACTGGTTTGATATTCAGAATTACGAAATTAAACTGCAATGATAACATGTTCTGAATTGCGTCTTGGAAACCAACTGCATCGGTCATTAGTTTCTTGCATTCGATCAACTTCCACCAGTATGGATTTTTTTTTATTCTAAATGGTATTACAAATGATCATATGCATGCGTTAATAAAAAATTTCTGTACATATATCCATTTATTATGAACGTCCTGGGCACACACGCAGCATGTTATGTACTTCATTTCGTAATTATGTTCTGACAGAAACATACATCCTTTTTGTACATAATTAGTTGAATGTACTTCATCGCATTCTGTAACATGATACTTTTAACTTGATGTACTAATTTTTAAATAAAGAATTATTGAAAGGAAGGAAGAAACTAAATTTCCTGTCAACCCGAGAATACAGCTTTCAACTAGAATCGCCCAAAAGGAATGATGCTTAAATTCATGAAATTTACGAATTTAAAGACAAAATGTATCTGAATAATTAGAAGCTATGAAGCTGATCCATATTATTAATAATAAGTTTCGGAAATTAAAACTGAACAGAAGGTGATAAAACTGCGTGTGTGCGAGTTTTCTGGGTACCATTTTCCCAGGATCAACTGAATGCAACCTTTTTCATTATTTCAAAGCTTTATGTCGTCAATAAAATAAATGTTTCCTGTTTTAAAAATACTTACTCCATACTATCTGACATGGCTTCACTGGACGGAGAAGGCTGTCCGAGTTCTCTGGTTGAGTTATGTGGAGCATTCATTCCGGAGGCACAGGCTGTGGCTTCGTGTGAGCCATTAGGAACTGCTTCTGCCTTACAGGCCTCATCGAAAGTCTGGGAAACAGGCACACCGGAAATTCCTTGTGTAGCGTCTCCAGAATCAATTGGAACTTCTGCGCCACAGACACGAACAGAAATCTGAGGAGCATTAACGCTGAAGATATAGTCTCCAGTCTGGTCTGAACTTTTAGAACCTGCTACCGAGGAACTTTCAACTCTATTCTGTTCAGGAGAATTGTGTGGAACAGGAGGAACATGAAAATCGGACTTCTTCTTCTTTACGGAGAAAATGAGTGCATCATTTCCATCCTATAAAAAAAAAAAAAAAAAAAAAAAAAAATGGTTACTGGAGAGAATCTAGATCATGAGAAGGTAATTTTAAAATCACATCAAAATTTAATTTGACATATTTCACAACTAGAAATGTTTAAGGTTATGTAAATGAGAAATAAATCTGCCGCCCTGGTGGCGCAATGGTCTAAGCGATGGCTTCAGATCATTCCTCCGAGTTGCCGCCCCGGTGGCGCAGTGGTCTAAGGCGTTGGCCACTGATCATTCGTCCGTAGGGGGTCCGGGTTCGAATCCCGGTCAGGCATGGATGTTGTGTTTGTCTTACGGCACTAGCTCCTTCCCTGGAACCAGTGACCCTAAATTAGGGACGGGCGACTCCTTATAGCCCATTGAGTTGCTCACGGTGGTCGTAAAACCTCCAATCAAAAAAAAAAAAAAAAAAAATTCCTCCGAGTTAGGTCTGGGTTCGAATCCCGTGAGGCATGGATGTTGCATTTTTCTCACGGCACTCGCTCTCTCTCTCTTCCCTGGAACCAGTGGCCCTAAATCAGGGACGGCCGACTGCTTACAGCCGATTGAGTTGCTCACGGTGGTCGTTAAACCCCTAATCTTAAAATAAATAAATACTCAGTAAATTATATTCATTTTTCAAACATGCAAAAGTTGAGTGAAGAGCAGCTGCAACAGGTATCTAACCCACATTACACTTTAGAACATGAATGGAACATCACTGGCCCTCAATGTAATCACCGGCCATGTGAGTAACTTTAGTCCATACATTGTTAAAAATTGTTCTTAGAAATAAGCAAAATGTACTAGTTTTTGAGTACCTTCTGAGCTTATAATTGCGCCGAGTCCTTGTGTCTCAATTTTGTAAAAGACACGTTCTCATTTTTGAGTACTTACAGGGAATCAATTGTGAGTATATCTGGTATTTCTAATTGGAAATATATGAACTCAATTTTGAGCACATATTTCAAATATATGTACTCAAAAAGATCCATATATTTCAAATACATGTGCTTTAACTTCCTTCAGTTTCCGTGCCTTTTCGGGCAGGGCACAGAAACTGAAGCAAGCCGCCCCGGTGGCGCAGTGGTCTAAGGCGTTGGCCTCTGATCATTCGTCCGTAAGGGGTCCGGGTTCGAATCCCGGTCAGGCATTAATGTTGTGTTTGTCTTACGGCACTGGCTCTTTCCCTTCCCTGGAACCAGTGACCCTAAATTAGGGACGGGCGACTGCTTATAGCCCATTGAGTTGCTCACGGTGGTCGTTAAACCTCCAATCAAAAAAAAAAAAAAAAAACTGAAGCAAGTTAGAGCGTATCTAACGATTCTGACAAGACAGTTTGTAAGTGAGAGAGAGAGAGCACACTAGATGGCGCCACCATTCCAGCGTATGATTTTTCACATAGAAGGCAAAGAGAAATTTGGGGGGGGGGGGGTATGAACTTAAATCGGGGGTACCTATCCGGAGGCCGTCACTTAAAGTTCTCGTCCGGTGCGCGGAGAATATCCAGCGATTGTCAGAAATTCACACCACCACGGAGATCCCCCCAGGTTCAAGCCTGTCAGACTAGGTTTGAACCTCGGGTCACTCTATCAGTAGTCATACATACTCATTTTTTCATAAGATCAACTGGAAGTATAGTATTCGATAGCACTTCTGGAATAATAGATATACTCGTTGTGATATGCTGGGCAAATGGACCGCACAATTTTATGACAAATATAATGATGGAGCGACAATACATTATTTGAGATTGACACAAATGTAAATAATGTAAAAACGTACACAAAGATACTTTATGCCTAATTAAATTACTTTTGATCAGTGACTGTTGTACTAATTATTAATGTGTGTCACTTTACACATTTATTAAACAATATCTCTTGAGATCATAATATCTAAAACGAAGTAATACGAGATTATATGTATTTACGCAGTTATTTGTAACTACGTATGGCTACTTATATTTGAGCATATCATGCACTCGTTGACGATACGATTGTACTTAAAACAAAAAGAGTAGGTTCAGGTTCTCATTTTTAAGATTTTTTTTAACAGTGCAACTGTGGTAGACTGGATGTGTCGTCCCGGTGGCGCAGGCTTCGGATCATTCGTCCGACATGGATCCGGGTTCGAATCCCGGTTTGGCATGGATGTTGTCTTACGGCTCTTCCCCTTTTCTGGAACCAGTGACCATAAGTTTCTCGCGGTGGTTGTTAAATCTCCAATAGTTCGGTCTATGACCGCGATTACCTCAAGAACACCCCAAAAACGTTGTCTTTGGACGCTTTCAATTTGGGAAACAGATCAGTCACAGCGACTCATGTCTGGGGAATTCGATGGGTTCTCTAAAATTACCCAAGGCCATCTTGTCAAAAGTGGGAAACAGAGCAGTCACAGCGACTTATGTTTGAAGAATACGGTGGGTGCTCCAAAATTTCTCAACGCCATGTTATCCAATTTGGGAAACGCATCAGTCACAGCCACTCACGTCTGGGGAATCCGGAGGGTCCCTCAAAATTTCCCAAGGCCATCTTGTCAAAATTGGGAAACAGGTCAGTCACAGCGACTTATGAAAGGAGAATACGGTGGGTCCTCCAAAATTAACCAAGGCCACCTTGTCAAAAGTAGTAAACAGATCAGTCACAGCGACTTATGTAAGGAGAATAATGTGGGTACTCCAAAGTTTCCCAAGGCCATCTTGTCAAAAGTGGTAAACAGGTAAGTCACGGCGACTCATATCTGGGGAATACGGTGGGTCCTTCAAAGTTTCCCAAGGCCATCTTGTCAAGTTTGGGAAACAGATCAATCGCAGCGAATCATGTCTGGGGAATAATGTGGGTACTCCAAAGTTTCCCAAGGCCATCTTGTCAAAAATGGGAAACAGATGAGTCACAGCGACACATGTCTGGGGAATACGGTGGGTCCTTCAAAATTTCCCAAGGCCATCTTATCAAACTTGGGAAACAGATTAGTCACAGCAACTCACGTCTGGGAATACGGTGGGTCCTCCAAAGCAGACTTTGCAAAACTGCTGAAATTTTGGCTAGCCAATGTGGCTTAGCGGAATAAAAATTTTACTAGCCAAATGACAAAATTTACTGGCTATGCAAAGTTAAAAAAAAAAAAAAAAAAATCAGTAACTTCTCAACTTACGTTTCTATGAAATTAAATGGTTGAATGTTTTTCCTATCTTTCTAATGATTAAACCCTCCCGATAAACTTCATAAAAACAGATGCAGAGCAGTTACTGCATAGGATCATTAGTTTGACATTTGACTGCAAATATTGCACATGCTTTTGTTCCAAATGATTGATTTTTGTCAATTTATTTTCAATGCTGTAATATCATTTACTCTTACTATCTTAACTGACACACAATTTATTTTCGAGAGGCCATTGAAATTATATGTCTAATTTCAATGGCTTTTCGTTGGCATACGAAAAATTATAACTAGGTCAGTAAATTTTGTCATTTGCCCCGTAAAATTTCTGTTCCACTGGCCACAATGGCTAGTAGAAATTTGAGCAGTTTCACAAGGACTGATAAGGAAAGGATAAGTACATACTAACACGGACATCATTCTAACATGCGCTGAAACAAGTGACTCAAATATCTTATATTTCCCTTGTTAGATTCGTTATCATTGTTACAGCCGTTTTAGCAAGTAATCAGTCAGAAAGTAGTGGTGCCAGTCATCCGCTAGATGATCACATTCAGTTCAACAAAGCCACAAAAAAAGCAACGTTTTCTGATGTGCAGGTTTACTCGTTTCAGCCGGGTTCGGCCCACATCTTAGACAGCGAATGTATCCTTTTGAGCTGATTTCAACCTATTTTAAAAGCCGGTTTAAGTGTTAGACAGTAAATGGTGATGATAACATACCATTGGGGGCGCAGGGGGTCGGGTATTTTCTAGGGATCGGGTACGTTGTTAATTTTTCCTAAACGTGCGCCTCTCAAAATGAGTTTCCAGGACCGTTAATGTATTGCAAGTTCTCCACCTTATAAGGCTAAAGAGATTATTTAATTAAACAGGACTAAAAATATTGGGTGGACGCTACCCCACGCTAGTGAAATTATTGGAGGGACAAGATTCATCTTCCCTCCCCATAGCCTGCGCCTATGAGTCATATATACCTAAAATCATCTGCACCCTTTTAGAATATTTAGAAAGTGTGTGTGTGTGTGTGTGTAGATATGCATATGTTATGTACACCGATGAACCATTACATTACGGGAGAAATCTTTGCTCCGTTCGACTTCCAGTTTTGTAAATGTCCTCCTATTTTAAAGTCGAAATACAAATATTTATACAGTAAAATGCTATTTAACAATGATACTGGACAGACGCGCGAGAGAAAGAAATTACGCAACATCGCGAGAAAAAGGAATTCCGATTACGGAAAAAATCTGAACTCCATCTTTACGAAATTTTCGACCTTTCGTTTTCGAAAGCTTCGTAAAGATTGAATTCCGTCCTCCGAAGAATATCCCTCCCCCCTCCCCAGATTTCTGTTCACTTGTGCATTTATCTCGTAATGACAAAAATAATAACGAAAATGGCCTAATTCCTCGAATTCGTGGAAGAATCCATATATCTGAAGATTAGGGGGAATTTTTCGCGGCGTCAGACTTCCGTTTTTGCAAAATGTTGCCTGCAGCTCCAAATTGAAATACAAATATTTATGCAATAAAATTATATTTAACAATACTGGACCCAAAGTTAAGATCGGGAGAAAAAAATTGCGATGAAGGCAAACATTTTTGCTCTGTTTAACTACCGTTTTCGAAAGCTTTGAAACACGAAATACCGTTCGCAGGCTGAAAATGACCCCCCCATTTTATGCAATTTTGCATTGACATACCTGCCAACTACTACGGGACTCACTACCGAAACTACGGATTCTAGGAATTTTCAGTTTTAAATTCTTTTTGCTGTTATTTCATGATACATATGACTTTCTTAAGTGGATGCGTGGAAGTCCGTTTTTATTTTCTTTTGTCGTCATTTAGATTATTCTCAAAATCGATGCAAAACTGAAGAGAGTTTGGAGGATAGGGGTTATGTCGTTTTCCGTCTGGGGACGGTATTTGTGTCTTAAAACTTTCGAAAACGGCAGTTATTAAGCAAACAAAATGTATTTGCCGCAATCGTAATTTTTTTCTCTTCCTATGTTTCATTTATGTCCAGTATTCTTGTTAAATATCATTTCATTGAATAAATGTTTGAGTTTCAACTTGAAACTGTAGCAACAATTTGCAAAAACGGAAGTTAGACGTTGCGAAAATTTCCCGGTAATATTCAATCATGAGATTCTTCCGCGAATTCGAGGAATTAGACCTTTTTAGCACGTCTTTTATAAAACAAGTTAGTAAAATCATGCAATGCATTGATTATGATACGCTTTCCAACATACTAGAAATCTTTACTTAAGTGATGAGGAAAATGGCTATGGAAAAATATCACTCCTGTGCCCTGTCCTTTGATCCCATTTCGATAATATTCAACAGAACTGGTTCAGTATACCTCCGAAATAACATGATAAAGTTTTGTCACAATCGAAGCAATTTTACATAAGTTATGATGCATGAGGGCTATGGAATAGATCGCGCTTCTGTGTCCTAACCTTTGACCCCGTTTCGCCCATTTTCAATAGGATTCGTCCCCAGGCAGGTCCCTACAACACACTAACATTTCATCCAAATCGAAACATTTTTACGTAAGTTATGATGCATAATGGCGATGGAAGTGATTCTGCTCCTATGTCCTGACCTTTAACCCCCATTTCGCCAATTTTCAATAAGGTTTGTCCCCAGGTGGTCCCCTACCACATACTAAAATTTAATCTAGATCGAACCTTTTATACGTTAGTTATGACGCATAAGAGCAGTGGAATGGATCCCGCTCCTATGTCCTGACTCCTGACCTTTGACCCCATTTCGTTCAGTTTCCATAGGATTCCTTCCCAGGTGTTCCCTTACCACATACTAATATTTCATCGAAATCGAGCGATTTTTACGCGAGTTATCATGCGGACGAACATATGCACAAAACGCGTGACGTAATGGGGCAGATGGGAATCGCGACCATCTGTTCGCAAAAATATGACGTCATAAAACTTTAAAAGGATCCACACACAACGCGTGACGTAATGAGACAGATGGCGTGACCGCACTCCAACATCTAATGGGACGCCGCCATGACACTTCATTAAAAACGTTGTAATGCGGGGTGGTTATTTAACCCACTAAACGAACTTTCCTAAAGTCGAGATCAAGCTAAATCGATTTCTAGTACCAGAAAACGGTAGGTTAACGACTTTCATCAAAATCCTTAGAGCCGTTTTCAAAATAAAATTTACATACATGCAAGAATTGCTCCTTTAAGGTGAACGTCAAGTAATTCTGCTTCCTGTACTTCGAATGGAAAAATTTCTGTACACATTTTCTTCCCAATTAATGCGTTCCCAAGGATGAAAATTTGAACATCGATTAAAATATCTTCATTTTATAACTTGCAATACTTAATATTTTCTAAAACATAACCATAATTATGCAATCTAACATTTGTTTGTCTACTGACGTCATGAAAATAGAGGGCGCGCCATCATTTTTCTGGACAGTTAATGCTTTCACAAGGATGGAAATTTGAACATCGATTAAAATAGCTTCATTTTGTAACCTGGAATACCTACTATTTTCTAAAACATAACCATAATTATGCAATCCAACATTTGTTTGTCTACTGACGTCATCAAAGTACATGTCGCGCCATGCTTTTTCTGGTTTCAACACCACCAAAGGAAAAAGTATTGTTTTTTAATAAAATTATGGTTATGTTTTAGAAAATACTTAAGTATTCCAAGTTATAATATGAAGTTATTTTAATCGATGTTCAAATTTTCATCCTTGGGAACACATTAATTGTGAAGTAAATGTGTACAAAATTTTTCCATTGGAAGTATAGGAAGCAAAATTACTTGACGTCCACCTTAATAATATGGGATAAGGGCGATGGAATGGATCGCAATCCTATGTCCTGACCTTTGACCCCATTTCATCCATTCTCAATAGGGTTTGTCCCCAGGTGGTCCCCTACCACATACTGAAATTCCATTGAAATCGAACCATATTTATGCACGTTATGACGCATAAAGGCAATGGAATGGATCCCTCCCGCTCCTACGTCGTGACCTTTGACCCCATTTGTCCCATTTTCAATAGGGTTCGTCCCCAGTGGTCCCCTACCACATACTAAAATTTCATCGAAATCGAACCGTTTTTACGCCAGTTATCGTGCAGACAGACGGACGGACAAAGCTGGAGCATATACGCTTCTTCAAATTACGATCGGAAAGCGTAACAAAGATCGTGCTTATGTTACCGGTTTGTCCGTCCGTCGCCCGATTTGAAAAATTCTTTTTGCATTGGGAAGCTTGAGATATGCGAATGATGATCCTTTATTTCGTTTTTTTTTTGTTTTTTTTTACGATGAATAATTTTACCGCTAGTGATGCAGATGATGTCGAATTCAAAAATGCGTTTTATTCCACATATTTGCTTCTAAACATCCGATTAAAAAAATATTTTATCTTTCGATTCCATTTATGTTGAAGAGTATTTTAGATAAAGTTACTTTTTCAAATTAGGCATAGATATTCTGCTAGGGGGCGTAAAATTAAATTACATTTCCCCCGATAACTCTTCGTCTAAAACTCCGATTTCAATACATTTTTTTCAGCGGATACACCTCTTGATGGAAACTCTTTTGCATATATTTTCAAATTTTTGGTAAAGAATGCTTTAGCCACCAGGGGGCGTAAGTGTTCATTTTTGCTTCTGATGTATTTGCAATAAAATATGAG